>JAPDNY010000005.1:161863044-163271514 GCA_029375565.1 Gekko gecko
GGATTCTAGCGTTAGTCAATAAGGGCATTGAATATAAGAAAGAGCTAAAAGAACCTCCTGCCCCTTATGGGTTATTAATTACGGGGGAGGAACATGAGTGCCCATTACCAGTCCCAGAACACATTCCCTGGCCTGCTACATGGGGAGAGCCTCTCGAGGAAGCCCAGCAAAAAGGTTTTGTTTGCTGGTTCTGTGATGGCTCCTCCTTCCATGTAGACGGAACCCCGCACACCGGGTTCGGTGCCATTCGAGTGCATGATAGTTTTACTATCCAAGAAGCCGTGTGCCCACACTCCAGTCAAGCCGCTGAGGTAGCAGCCTTGCGTGCTGTCCTTCAGCACGAGCCGCGAGACTGCCCCCTCTCGATTTACACCGATTCTGACTGGACAGCGAAAGCTGCGACAGTGTGGCTGCCGCACAGGGAGAAGCAGAAGTGGAAAAACTCCGAAGGAAAGCCAATCGCCCACTTACCAGTGTGGCTTGATATCGTGGCTCTCCTCCAAGAACGAACGGCACCTACCCATATTACACATGTAAAGGGACATCAGAAAATGGACACTGAAATTGCTTTTTGGAACGATGCCGCCGACAGGCTGGCCAAAGAAGCTGCTTTCCTGCCCGTCATCGTTAAAGCCCCTCCACAGCCAGTCCAGGCAGTCACTACCAGGCTTAGAGCCAAGGCAGAACACAACAGGGACCCAATGCCCCCAGTTTTTGTGGACTTAGGCGAGTTGCAAAAGAATGACTCAGATGTCATGGCACTTCTTGCCGCTGGTAAAGACCCTACAGGGAAATACCACATCTTAGAGTCTGAAGGAGTTGTCTGGGCCATTGACAGCAATGGCGACCGTCACTGGATCGTGCCGGTAGAGGTGCGCAGCGACCTCATTCAGTTCATACATGAACAAGGGCACAGAGGGAAGGAGTTAACTTTTGAGCGTGTGAGGGATACTGGCTGGTGGCCGGGCATCAGAAGGGACGTTTCCATATGGGTGGATAACTGCCTTCCGTGTGCCATGGTCAATGCGGATTCCTCCGGTCCAAAAGCTCCTATCTGCCACCAACGAATTGAGGGCCCCTGGGCACGCATCCAGATAGATTTCATAGGCCCACTCCCCCTGACTAAGCATGGTAACAAGCACTGCCTCACGGTCATCGATCCATTTTCGAAATGGATCGAGGCATTCCCCTGCAAAAACAACACTGCCGCCACAACGGCCAAACTTTTGTTCAACAACATCTTCGCCAGATGGGGGCTCCCTAGAGTCATAGACAGCGATTTAGGCAGCCATTTTGTTGGTGACGTCACACAACAGCTGTGCAAGGCGCTCGGAATCCAGCAACGATTCCACATAGCTGTCCACCCCCAGTCTTCAGGCACCATCGAGCGGACTAACCGCACCCTGAAGGAGGCCCTTCGGAAGATGGTGCGGTCCACTGGAAAGGATTGGGACGACAAGCTCCCCATAATTTTGATGGCAATTAGAGGCTCAACAGCTAAGCACGGGTATTCACCGCACATGGTGATGACCGGTCAGAAAATGCATCTCCCAGAAGCTTTCTGGATGGAATCCGACATGCCGGCCGACATAGAGCCCAAGGTGGCAAACAACCTGTGGGTCGCAGAGCTGTTGCGTGAACTGCTGCACATACATTTACACATTGCCAAAATGCTCGGCTACAGCCAATTGGCAGTCGACAAAAAGCTAGGATGGGTGCGCAACCCCCAGGTATGGGACCCAGGGCAAGAGGTTATGTATCGCAAGTTCTCCCGTAAGCAGCATGCCCCCACCACTAAATGGGCAGGTCCGGTCCCCATCGTAGAGCAAATTAGCCCCACCGTGTACAAAGTAGCGATCCCACGGAAGGGCGGGGACACATGGAATAAGTTCTTCCACTGCTCACAATTAAAAATCTGGAAAGGAGACCCACAAAGCCACCCACCAGCTAAGCCGCCAGATTTACCGCTGGCTCCTCTCACTGCCGCTCCTCAGCCCCTGCCGATCCGACAAATCTCGCTACCCCTGCCTGACTCAGAAAACCCGTGCCAGTATGTGCTGGCAGACACCTTCTTTGCTGATTTAGAAGAGACGCTAACCAGCACCCTCCGGGATCCTGGTTAGCGAGGGGGGGGAGAGAGAAAGAGATTTGTCCACATGGAAACTGTAGAATGCATTTGTGTTGCCCCACTGTTATGGTTACATGTAAAGTTTAAAAGGCCCTATGGCGCCAATGCTATTTTTCATAGCCACCCAGGTTACTTGTTACTTGGACTATGCGGCCCGGAACAAAAAGTTCCTAGGGTAGGTGAGATGGTAGCAATGGAATAAAGCCAGAGAGAGTTTCGAGGCCTGGAAAGCTACAGTGTGTCTAGAACACCAAGCCTGCCACAAGAAGGCAGAAACACCAGACTCGACCCCAGCAGGGGATTTTCGCAAAAATGTTATTTTTCTTTTTAGCTCAAGAAGTCATAACCCTTCCACCTCTCGGTCTATGCCATGCCAGTCCTTTAATCTGGGTCGACCATGGCATAATCGAGAAGGAGGTGCGATTTGCGGGACTTTCGGTTTCGGCGGAGCGAATGGCGGCCACCTCTCGGGACGCTCCCGGAGATGGTTAGCCCACACGCAGTCAGGGGGGGTCTTCACATATGCGAAAAACCCTAGTGAGCCTTAGTTAAAGGCTCCGAACCGGGGGTGCTTGGGGAGTAGCCTCTTTGCCGGCAAACAGCCGGGAAATTGAGGCTTTCTCCCCGCCCCAATCGGCCCCGCTGCGTTGTGCCCGTAATGGGACTTAGCAACGCCACCGACTCCCAGGAGTGAATAAAGCGATTGAATAAAAGATAAACGGAAGAACTGGCATCGAACCGTGAGTTGGAGATCTATTTTGAAGCGAAAATTCGAAACCCCCATAAACATATAAGCAGATGGGAGGAGGGAGGAATCTCTACCCCCCTTTGAGGAACGGGACTTATAAAAGAAAAGCGGAGGGGGGTAAAGGGAAAAAAGAGTTGGTGAAAATACCTTTGGGGTGGCATTGAAGATTAAGAGTTTGTTGGTCTCCTGAGTGACGCGGCACGAACTTTGATAAAGTAAACAATTAAAAACATGTCGGCATTTAAAAAGGCCCCGCAGAAGCTGGAAAAGAAGGGGGGAGGTACTTCCGGTCTGAGCACCCCCCCACCGGAGCTAGCTGTCAATCAACAGAAAAGTGAGTCACTGCGCCCTCTGCTGGATCAAATGCAGAAAATCAGTTGTGTAACATGGAAAGTGTTCTCAACAGTCAACAAAAACAGTTAACAGAAACAACAAAGAAGATGGAGGAGATTGCGCAAAAATGTTTGGTCTCAACGGAAGACACCAAGAAAATAAAGAGAAAGGTCAATAAATTAGAAAAACATCAGGATATGCAAGAAAAAAGAATTTTAATGTTACAGATGGAAAAATCAAACCGGACTCTCCGCTTTCAGGGCATTAAAGAAGAAGAAAAAGAGGATCTCAGAACTATATTGGCGAATGCCTTGGCACCCCTAACTGGCAGAGAAGCGTTGGAATTGAAAGAAGAAATGGATATGGCCTATAGAGCCTATTCAGCCTTTACAAAGAAAAATAATCTGCCAGCAGAAGTGGTCGTCAAGTTTACTAAGCAGCGTACTAGAGATCAAATTCTGCGTTCAGTCTCAGCGGTGCCCTTGAAAATTGGGGAGCAGACCATCAGAACTTTGAAAGATGTTCCCTATGAAATCTGTATGAAAAGAAAAGCATATAAAGGATTGACCACGTTCTTACAAAGACATCAGATAACCTACAGATGGTGCATTCCCGAAGGACTAATTTTTAAATATAATGATAAAAGAGAGAAGATAGACTCCGTCTTCAAAGCACAAGAATTTCTGAAGAGACATGCCAGCACTGAGGAAGATGCAGCACTCGCAATTTGGACTGATTCAAGCAGCGAAGAAGACAGCGATCCGGAGGAGGGAGGTGCTGGAGCGGGAGACAAGAAGCCTAAAGAGATATAACTTGAGAGATATAAAAGGAAGACAACCAAAGAAATAGTTTGTGGGACGTCAGAAAGGAGCTGATTAATAACTAACCCCAATGGACTTTACTAACTTTACTAACAGAGTTATCTTGGACTTTTGTAAGATGAAAAGAAGATCTTCCAACCGTGGTGGTTGCCAAAATTTGTAATTATACTAACCAGGGCTCTTTTGGGGCCGGAGCGGGCCGGAGCAGCGCTCCGGCAGCCCACGCACTGGGACACGTGGAGGCCGCAGCGACAAGCCCCGCCCCCAGCTCCCCTCCCGGAAGAGCTGCGGCCCAGGGCCGCTGAAGAGGCCCGTGGCTAGCTTCCCGGGCAGTGCTTCAGCATTGAGGCCCCTGGGCAAGGTCCGTGGCTGGCCTCCCGAGGCCCGCGATCGAGCCGCAGCGGCCCCGGGGAGGCCCGAAGAGGCTCGTGGCCGGCCTCCTGGGGCCCGCACTCCGGTGCTGAGGCCCCACGGAGGCCCGACAAGGGCCATGGTCTGCCTCCCGGGGCCCGCGCTCCGGTGCTGTGGCCCTACGGAGGCCCGAAGAGGGCCGTGGCTGGCCTCCCGGGGCCCGCGCTCTGGCGCTGAGGCCCCACGGAGGCCCGAAGAGGCCCATGGTCGGCCTCCCGGGGCCCGTGCTCCGGCACTGTGGCCCCACGGAGGCCCGAAGAGGCCCGTGGACGGCCTCCCGGGGGCCGCGTTACGGCACGGAGGCCCCACGGAGGCCCGAAGAGGCCCGTGGTCGGCCTCCCGGGGCCCGCGCTACGGCACGGAGGCCCCACGGAGGCCCGTGGTCGGCCTCCCGGGGCCCGCGCTCCGGCGCTGTGGCACCATGGAGGCCCGAAGAGGGCCGTGGTCAGCCTCCTGGGGCCCGCGCTTCAGCGCTGAGGCCCTGAGGAGGCCCGAGGCCGGCCTCCTGGGGCCCGCGCTACGGAGCTGAGGCCCCACAGAGGCCCATGGCCGGCCTCCCGGGGCCCGCATTCCGGCGCTGAGGCCCCATGGAAGCCCAAAGAGGCCCATGGCCGGCCTCGCGGGGCCGTGCTCTGGCGCTGTGGCCCCACAGAGGCCCGAAGAGGACCGTGGTCAGCCTCCCAGGGCCGCGCTAGGGTGCTGTGGCCGCACGGAGACCAGAAGAGGGCCGTGGTCGGCCTCCTGAGGCCCGCGCTCCAGTGCTGAGGCCCCAAAGTGGCCCGTGGCTGGCCTCCGGGTGCCCACAATCAAGCACTGCGGCCCCAGGGAGGCCCGAAGAGGACTGTGGCCGGCCTCCTGGGGCCCACGATCGAGCACTGCAGCCCGGGGGAAGGCATGGATGGAGGTAAGTGAGGGATCTGGGTGGGTGGGAGAATCTTCCTCCCTCTCCCCATCTCTTTGCCCTCCTGTCCATCCTTTCCTTCTCTCCTTGCCTTTTTTTTCTTTCCCTTTTCCTCCTCCTTTCCTTCCTCTCTTTCTTTCCCTTCTTCCCTTCTTTTTCTCTTTCCCTCCTTTCATTCTCTCCTTTTCCCCTTTCCCTTCTTCTTTCGTTCTCTTTCTTTCCCTCTCTCTTTTTATCCCCTTTCCTTCCTTCTTTCCTTCTCTCTCTCTCTTTCCTTCCCCCTTTCCTACTGTGGCCCAACATTCCCCCCCCCGTCTGGGAAGTGGAGGCTTTTGAAGATGCCCCCCCCGCTTCACCTTATGACATCACTTCCGGTGATGTCAGGGGGTGTGGCATATTCTAATGAGCTATTATGCTAATAGCCTAGTAGCTCATTAGCATACTTTATGCTAATGAGCTCCTGCAGGTCTTTTTCTAGGAAAAGACCCCTGATACTAACTAAAACTAATTTTTTTAACAGGAAAAACTCACTCCATTCTTTTCTTAACCCAACTATATACCCTCCCTTTTTCTTTTTATAAAAAGCAATAAAATTCTCTCCTCTTTAGGAGAGTTTATACCAAAAAAAGAGAGAGAAGAAGGTGCGATTTGCGCACCACGTTTCCTTCCCCCCCATTTTTTGTTTTTGTCCTCCCCGAGGTGAGGTTGCATAATCTATTTTATTACAGAAATACAGCAATGAACAAGACTCCACGGTTCTCGAGAGGAGTAAGTATTATGGAAATGGCATGTGCTCTGTTATTGTTGGGAATATCAGGACTAGGGAAAATGCAAGCAACCAGTCCAGAACAGAAGTTACTCCAGTGGAACTGCATAGGAAAAGGTGTAGACTTAAACATAACTTGCCTAGAGGATGGATTAACCCCGGCTACACGTATAGAGTCAGAAGGCTTCGTGTATGCCACATCCATGAAAGATTTTATGGAAGACTGCCTTCCACCCAATATGGTTAATTGTACTCGGAAGGAACCTAAAAATGCTATTTGGATATGCCCGTCAGAAGGAGACTTAAGAGAAAGGCTCGTTATGCTCCTATGCGGTGGCAAAATTCCGAAAACAGAAAAATCCACATGCGAGACAGCCATAGTTTCAGCTGCAGTGTGGAATATAGGTGACCCTCTCCAGATCATTTTAACCATTGGGACCAACAAAGGATTGTTGACGAAAACAGATCTGGCAGTTATACTAGTAGATCCACAGGAAAAGCAGCAGATATTCCACTTGGAGAACTGGACTCAGATAGACTGGGGCATGGATGCGCCCATGACGTCCATAAAAGGACCCCCCAAATGGATGGTTGACTTGAATAACACCCCATGTAAACCTATTTTTATGGAACATGCCTATGACACCTTAGGACTTTTAGTGATTAGCACAAGGCACGTGGAAGGGAATTACACACTCACCCTAGAGCACTGGAACACCAGCATCACTTTCGATCCACTCATACAGAACCTAGAGAGTCTCGCTAACCTACGAGACCCTGTGGTAGGCTCACACACCGTTAAGTACCAACAATCAGAGCAGGTACTTATACGGCCACAAATGCATGTTAGGAAAATCATTATAAACATGAAAGCTCTAGAAGTGGACCCAAATTCGGATAAAGCCGCCTGGACACAGAAGTTATGTGCCCAATACCTCCAGCCATTCAAACAAGGCTGGGAGAACTGGCTTACCCTGTGGCAAACCCTAGACATGTCAGCAAGGCGTAAGAGAAGCGCCGCTGACTGGCTGGCACCCATAGGAACTGGGGCTGCAGTCTTAAATTCGGCTAATCTAGAAATCTTAGCTAATAAGGTTTCATGGGTAGGGTCAGACCTTTACAATCTGGCCATACCCATGTCTCAATCCTTTCATGCATTGGCAGATCTACCACATCGCACTAACCCACTCCTAATCGAATGGGAGCACATTATGGAACATGATTTCTATACCCTGGTCAAAGGCATCCAGTCTCTCCAGAAAAACATCTCATACGCACTGGCATGCACCCAAATGCAAGCTATGAATGTAATCACTGCCACTAGCATAGTAACGCAAGCTATGGCAGGGGAGATCCCATTAGAAATCCGGGGACTCCTACACAGAAAGGTGACCGAGGAGGAAGCCTGGCTAGCAGACTGGTGGACCCTCGCGAATGCTACATATGCACCGAACACACACACGCTGACTCTGATCATAGTCACAGCAAGCGCCAAGGAAAGCTTCCACATACATCCAGTGGTCCCCCTTGGTCTACAAGTCGATAGACGCACAGTGTTGTATGCCAGGAACAGCCAGAGGTGGGCTAGAGTCACCTCTGACGGCTGGCAAACTGCAGACACAAGGAAACCCTGGGATTCATCTGCGAGGATGAGGCGCTGGAGGAACACCACCCCTGCATGGCTCCCCTTAAGGGAACTGACGACATCTGTCAGTTTGAGGCTGCAGAGGAAACCTCATCAGCAGTAGTGTACATTGGCAAAGCCTGCGTGTGCATTCGCACCCACTGCTCTTTCATCTACATCAACACGCAACACATTCAGCCGATGCTTCCTAAGATCAATAGGTGCTTTTGCCAAGTATTTGCGGTGGAGGGCTGCGATTTCCAATTTGAACCCCCTGTTTGGGTCAAACAGGAGATGCAGTTCTCCCCAGAGCTATACGACACCATCACGCCTATATCACTAGGGATAGGTCTGGAAGTCATCCAGGAATTATTAAGACACCCGGAGCTGCGCTGCAAATTAAAGGAATTAGAAGCTGCTGGAGAAAACGCCACTTTATTGGTAGTGCACAATGGAGCAGAGATTGCAAACTTGGCCATTGATATTCAGAAATCATCCCATCACTCTGGGTGGGAATCTCTTTTTGGTTGGTCTGAAACTTCGAATGGAATATTAAATATTATGCTCCACCCCATAGTAATAATAGTGGCCATTCAACTGCTATGCATACTTGCGATAATAACAGTAGGACTGTGGGGCCAGTCCCAAGTCAAACAAATCCATAAGATGAATTTGCAGCTGTACCCACTAGCCATTGCGCTCCAACAGCAACCCGATCCACCTCACCTCTAATAAAAGAGTCTTTTGTTCCTGTGTATTGTCTACCCCTCCCTCTTTCTCCTTGCGTTTTATGTTATGATTTTATTTCTGCGCTCTCCTCCCGCCTGCAAAAGGTGAAAGAGAGAGAGAGCCCACTAGCCAATGTTTCCAGTTTTCGTTTGCTATTTTTGTAAACCAGAAAAGGGAGGGCTGAAAAGCCCGAGGTAGCTGGGGAATCGAACCGAGAGTCATGCATAAGATCATTTTTGCACAGGTTGTTTTGAGAGTCAAGAGATGGGCAAGTCCTGGGGCTCAAGGAACGGCCCGGTGCCACTCGGACGTGCCATTTCTCCCTCCGCCGCGCTGGCGGACGAGGATGCCCGAGAGCTCCCAGCCTGGTGAGCCACGGCACTGCCTTACCCCAACAAGCCTGACTTTTGGAAGCCCGATGTTTTGAGTGGCTTCCCGGTCTCTAGGAGAGAACATGGCAACCAAGCTACCACTACCCATTGGTTGTCCAACCTAGCCAACTCCCATTTGACTCTCCGATTCGCCCCTCCAAATTATTTTTGATTTTTAGTAATTTTATGTGTGCCACAAAAAGCCAAGTACCCATCAGGCTTTGCGATACTGATTTGCATACCGGGACCCCCGACCATGAATTATTCAGCCCGGGAACAAGCCACTCCATATGCGGAGGGACCCTGGAAGAGTCCACTTTTGGGCTAGCCCAAAGCGGAAAGGAAGGGGGCATCCCGCAACGTTTTGTTTTTCCTTTTGTTTCTATTTTTTTTTATTCCGTCCTTTTGTCCACCACAGTGGGGAGCCCCGTCAAAGCCCCATGGGGGCTCCCCCAGTCAAAAGAGGAACGATCCACGGTCGTCCCTCCGGAGCTGGGTCTCACGACCACTCAAATGGCTCCCAATTCCATCTCGTTCACGGCTATCGCCGCGAGCGCAGACCCAGGCTTCCTTGCGCTCTAGGGGGGGTGGTAATGCAAAATCGGCAGGCTCCGAATTGCTCTGAGGCTGGCCGAAAGCACCCGACGCCGGCAGCTCCAGTCTGGCTGAACCGCCAGGGCTTGACTTCTCCCCCCCCTCCCCGTTTGTTTAAAGATCGGCTTTCGCTATCCAGCCGTTCAAACCTCCCTTCCATCCTGGGAACCGGGGAGGGTTTCTCAACTAATCATGTGCTTAATCTTTAAAGCTCGGGACTGTACGGAGCCCTCGGAGGATGCTGATATTGACTCGGCCAAGTCCTGCTTCTAACCTCAGAACCCAAAACAGCACGCCTGCTCACACGCCTGGCGGTCCCGCCGATGGTCTGCCTCCGGGAAGATGGACCAGGATTGCATGGCAGCAAAGCCTCATTTATGGACTTTTCTTATGCCTAGCCAGCATCCTGACGGTTGCCATCCTGACAGAAGCTGCCCCAAAGCTCACCCCGGGAGCACTGAAATTTATCCACCTAGCCCTCCACTTCTGCAAATGCATGGAGGACAAGATAGCGCATGAACTCTTATGAACTGTTTTCCTTTTCGTTTTAAAGTATTGTGTGCTAGTTTGTTTTATAAGTTAACAGTGTGAAGTTAGTCTAATAGGTGTGTGAAGTTTTCGTTTGAAATATGTTTTCTTAGGATGTTTTCTTTATTAAGGTTCAATTTAAGATTGATGTTTTAAATATACTATGCCTTGCCATATTTACCTCTGACGGCAGAAGCCACTTCCAGCCAACACCAATTAGGCGTAGAGTAGCTACTCTTACGGGCATGCATTACATACAACACCAGAGTAGATCTGATATCTGGGTGGCAAAGGTAACCAGACGACATCGCCTGTTTGCCTGCCTGCTGCCGCTACCAGAGGACCAGACGCTGACCAGATGTGGATGCCAACGGAACCCTGAGACGACGTTTCCATCGAAGTGTGTATGTGCAGACGATGTCATCTGACGCTGCCACGTCTGCAAGGGGGGGATATGTTAGCCCCGACGTCATTATGGGGCTTTGCTATGGACTGTTTGCTGTTGCCACATGGCCTGTGTATTTGCTAGACTGTAAAATGGATGCCAAGGGAGAAGCCCATAGAGAAGGGAAAAAGCTGTCTTTTTACTCTGAGGGACTCCATTGCATACCTGCCGCATGTCACATACACGGATTAAGGGCCATACAGCAGACAAAGGACTTTCCCTCTGCAAGTCGTTTGCATGATGAGATTAAGTGCCTTCCCCACCCCAGGCATACACATGAACAATACAAGGGCCATCAGCTACCTGGAGAAACCATCTGCCTGCCAGCCAGCTTCCTCTGCCCAGCCCCCAGGTATCCAATGGACAGTGTGGCCAATAAGATTTGAAATTGACACTGACACAGCTGGCTAGGAGGGTCAGTAGGTGTACACCGCCTGGCCTTCCACGCCCAGCACCCAAGACGCTATAATAAAACGATCTCTGGGTTAGCTCTAAGTTCGTCGCTTGCTGCTTCTCCTTGCCCTGCTGCTGCTGAAACCACGACCTCTGTCTGTCTGCTCTTACCCTCTTAAGCCCACATCCTGTACCCGAACCCTTGCCTCGCTTCGTTCCAGTCTGCAGCTGGAATTATACACGTGTGTAGTTAGCTGGTCTAGACCACGTGTCCCTTCTTCCATTCTTCCTACCCCACCTAACCCCACTCGCTGGAAGATTTAGGAGCCGCGCCTTGGAGGTAAATATCGCCCTCTCCAAAACCAACGATAACCTGCTCATGCAACTGTGCTTTATCTATCTTTGATTCTTAGACCTTGATATGAATGTGTGTGTGAATTGTATTTGTCGAGTGTAACTGTTATTGGAACTGTGCTTTATTTAAGTAAACTAAACATTATTCTGAGTCCTGTCTCTCGCCTCTTCACTGGGAAGTTTCCGCAGCAGCCCATTCCTCGTAGACATAGACCAAAAGATCCCGAAATTAATTATACCTGTGGCGAAGTGCTTCACCCCTAGAGAGCATTTCGCCCAACACCCCTGTAAAATCTGATGGCTCTGTACGTATATGCGCCGACTATAAGTGTTCAATCAACAAAGCTTTGCAGCAGCACTCCTACCTGGTGCCGGTTATTAGTCATGTGCTGGCATCCCTGGGAGGAGGCAAGGTTTCCGCAAAGTTAGACCTTGCGCAGGCATACCAGCAGCTCCCAGTGGATGACGTAGCTGCTGAAGCACAATCTATTGTGACGCACTGGGGGGCGTTCCAAGTGAAAAGGCTGCAATTTGGTGTTAACATTGCCCCTGGTATATTCCAAGGTCTCATGGAGGGACTACTCAGGGGGCTGCCAGGGGTTGTCCCCTATTTTGATGACATTCTAATTGCAGGGGCTACCGAGAACGAATTGATGGCTCGCCTAAGAGCAGTACTGGGCCGGTTCAGGGAGGCTGGCCTAAAGGTAAAATGTTCAAAATGTTGTACTGGAGTTGATCAAGTGGAACTTTTGGGGTTCCTAATTGACGCTGACAGTGTTCAACCCACTGCTGACAAGGTATCCGCTATTCAGAACGCACCCCCACCAAAATCAAAAAAAGAGCTGCAATTATTTCTAGGAATTCTCAATTTCTATCATTCTTTTCTGCCCCACAAGGCATCGGTGGCAGAACCATTGCATGCACTTCTTCACAAGAATGTACGGTAGGAGTGGGGTGCAAGGCAGGAGCGAGCTTTTGCCACTGTTAAGGAGCTCCTGTCCTCCAAGGCCGTGTTAACTCAGTTTGATGAGTCAAAACTTCTGGTACTGGCCGCCGACACGTCCCCGTATGGGGTGGGCACTGCGTTAAGTCATGTAATGCCGGACGGTAAAGAAGCACCCATCGCATATTCGCCGCGGGAAAAAACTATGCTCAAATTGACAAGGAGGGCCTTGCCCTCATAGCTGGAATAAAGAAATTCCATGACATTTTGTATGGGTGCAGGTTCCTCCTTGTGACAGACCACAAGCCGCTGTTGGGCTTTTTCGCGCCTGACTGCCAGACACCCAACATTATGTTGCATTGGGCAGTGTTCTTGGCAGCTTATGACTATGACTTGGAACACTGGCCTGGAAAGGCCATCAGGCATGCGGATGCCCTCAGCTGCTGCCCATTTCCTTTGTCAGACGCTGACCCTGCTCCCGCTTGTGACATCTTGGCTATCAATGTACTGCCTCAAGCCCCAGGCACCTCCTCGGACATTGCTGCTGTGTCGGCTAAAGACTCTGTGATCACCCAAGTCGGTTAGCAAAAGGTGTTTGCTCTGGGGGGATCGGGTAGTGGTAGAGTGGTAGAGGGGGAGAGTCATAGAGGCTTTACATTCTGGTCACCCTGGTGTTGTGAAGATGAAAACTCTTGCCAGGGGCTGTGTTTGGTGGCCCAAGATGGATGCTGAAATTGAAAAATGGGTCAAAGAGTGTTTGGTCTGCCAACAATCGTGACCAGAGCCTCCTCCGGATCCTGTGCAACACTGGCAAAGTACGTGAAAGCCTTGGTCACGAATCCATGTTGATTTTGCTGGGCCTTTTCAGGGCCAAATGTTTTTAATTGTGGTAGATTCCTTTTCAAAATGATTGGAGGTGGTTCATATGCACTCAACAAGTACAAACACTGTTATCACTGTATTGCGTAGGCTCATAGCCACCCACACACTACTGGACGTCCTGGTGTCCAACAATGGGCCCCAATTTACCTCTGGGGAGTTTGCAAAGTTTTTAGAGGACAATGCCATCTGACATGTTACGTCGGCTCCGTTTCATCCATCCACGAATGGGCAAGCCGAACATATGGTTCGATCAGCTAAGGAGGCACTCAAGTGCCTGCCAAATGGGGACTGGGGGCAGAAGCTACCTTCTTACCTCTTGAGGAAGCACATTACACCCTGTGCGGCCACAGGGAGGAGCCCCGCAGAACTGTTGATGAGCCACAAACTAACCACTCTGCTTGACCAGCTCCATCCAGACCTTACTGAGTCCAAGCCCCAGCGAGCCGAGGTCCTGGAAAAGGCGTGATTATTTAAAGTCGGGGACAAGGTGTTAGCGCGAAATTACACAGAGGGTCATTTATGGCTTCCGCCATAATCTCAACTGTCCTGGGCTCCAGAATGTATGTGGGGCAGTTTCCTGACGGAAGTAAGGTATGGTGCCACATAGATCAGCTCAGGGAATGGTGGGCTGACTCAAGCCTAGAGTCGAACCCAGAACCTGAGTGGATCCCCAAAGAGCAGCAAGGGCCTCCGGATGAGGAGGTGAGTGTTGCTGAGCCCAGGGCTGACCAAGAGTTTGGGCAGACCCCAACTCTTGAACCCGGACCCTCTGAAACTGACACCCCAGACTCACTGGACAGTGAGTCTGCCAGGGCCCCCGAACCTTTGGTTGCTCCAGAGCCACAGAAGCAAAGACCTCTGCGTAGATCTCAAAGAAATAGATGTGCAATAGGAATGTTTCATCTTAGGGGGGAGGAATTGTTATGTCCTGACTAGTGAACTGACTGTATTCTTTTCTATGTTAAGCTTCAAGTCATGACCAGGATTGTAAGCCTTGATAATCCTATTGGTTGTTGTAAATTTGTAACCAATCAGAACTGTATAAATAGTTATGGAGGGAACAAACCTCTTTGGTCTTTATCTCTCTGCTGTTATTGGCTGTTAACTTAAGAAGGGGTATGGTTTTGTTAGCCCGCACTGTTTAAAAAGGGAGCTATGCTCCACTGTTTTGTGTGTGTTGACTGATCATCTTGTTGAACTGAATAATTTACGTTTTTAGTATCTATGTATGGCATCGGCCTCTATGTTTTTATTGTCAATGTATGGCTTTTTGCCTTTTGTTTGCCGCCCTGGGCCCACATTGGAAGGGCAGGATATAAATCCGATAAATAAATCCTGTCCTAATATATAAAAGAGTAGTGGTCTGGCAAGATTCTATGCTTGGCAAAATCAATTCACTCCCTGGTATGTCGCTCAGAATCTGTCCCTATCCACTAGCCGCGTTGCCTGAGTTCTCTCCCACCCACTACAGCCTAGGCCACTCTTCTCTGATTGGGCCAGCATTTCAAGCTAATCTGCATATGGAAGCTGATTGGACTTCACTCCATTTCGCACCTCAAACTCCCCCCACTCCGCAAGAGAGTTGGAATTGTCAGTTGTTTATGCAACCTGCTGTATTCTAAGGTGAAATATGTCCTCACTCACAACACTTCCCCTTCAAAAGAAACAAACCCAATAACACAACCATGCCACACCACAAAAAAGACAGGTCACACCACAAGCAGAATACCACAAGGCAAAAAAAAAAGCTCTGGTACTAATTCTGGCAGGGGGATGCTGTGAGTGTAGAAAATGATTTATCGACACAGTGGAAAATCTTTAGGAATTGTTGGTGCATTTACCATGGGGCACCCACCCAGAGCCTCTGGCATTTTCTCACTCTGCTGGCATCAAAACCAATTGAAGGCAAAATATGGAGACTTTTCCATCCTGCTTTGCATCAATGTGTCTTTGTTGGCAATGGCAACCCTAGGCCTGGCTGCTTGCTTTTGTTCAGCAGGAGCATCCCTATGAAAACTGCCTGGTTGATTTTGGACCAGCCGGAGACTTTCTGCCTAACCTGCCTTGCAGGGTTGCTGTACAGATCACAAAGCCAAAAAAAATGAAGTAAACTGCTTTGCTCCCTGCTAATGAGAAAGACAGAATCTTGCCTAGGAAGAAGCTGCTGAGAGGGGATGAGATAAAGTTGCCAACTATAGGTATGGACATTCCTGGAGATTTGAGGGGTGGAGCCCAGAGAGAGTGAGGTTTGAGGAGGGGTGGGACCTCAGACAGGTACAGTGCCATAGGGTCTACCCTCCAAACCAGCCATTTTCTCCTGGGGAACTATTGTTGCCAATCTTGGCCCAGTGGCCATCAAACCATTCTCTTCCACCCCCTGCTGTGCAGCTGACTTTCCCATAGGGAGATCTCCTGCTGTTACAATTGATATCCAGATGACCAAGATCAGTTCCCCTGGAGAAAATGGCTGCTTTGGAGGGTAGACCCTATGGCATTATACCCTGCTGAGTCCTCCCCCCCTCCCCAATGCTGCCGTCCATAGGATCCACCCCCCAAATCTCCAGGTATTTCCCTACTTAGAGCTGGCAACCCTACTTTCCCCTCAGTGCCTGTTGGTAGGCAACCAAGCTTGGTCCTGTCACCTGTTTTGGCCTTTGAGAGAAAACTCATTGGGGCCAGTCCTGATAGGGTTGCCAACTCCAGATGGGAAACTCCTGGAGATTTGAGGGATGGAGCCTGAAGCAGGTGAGGTTTGAAGAGGAGTAGGACCTCAGACAGGTACAGTGCCATAGACTCCACCCATCAAACTAGCCATTCCATCCCAGGGAACCATTGTCGCCAATCTCCAGGTGGGGGCTGGAGATCAATCAGAATTACAACTGCTGTCCAGGAGGGAGGGTTGGAGATGGAAGGCTGAAGTCAGGGGGCAGATAACGGTAGGTTGACAATTGGCTGGGAGGGAGATAGGATTGCCAACTCCAGGTTGGGAAATTTCTGGAGATTTGAGGGGTAGAGTCTGGAGATAGTGAGGTTTGAGGAGGGGTGGGGTCTCAGATAGGTACAATGCCATAGACTCTACCCTCCAAACCAGCCAGTCCCTCATGGGGAACCATTGTTGCCAATCTCCAGGTGAGGTCTGGAGACCACTCAGAATTACAACTGCTCTGCAGGAGAGAGGGCAGAAGTCAGCTGAAGTCACAGGGGCAGATAACAGTAGGTTGATGGTTAGCTGAGAAGGAGATGGGGTTGCCAACTCCAGGTTGCCAAACTCCTGGGGATTTGAGGGGTGGAGCCTGGAGACGGTGGGGTTTGAGGAGGGGTTGGACCTCAGGCAGGTAGAATGCCATAGACTCCACCTTCCAAACCAGCCATTTCCTCCTGGGTAACAATTATTGCCAATCTCCAGGTGAGGGCTGGAGATCACTCAAAACTATAACTGCTCTTCAGGTAGCAGAGATCAGTTCCTCTGGAGAAAATGGTGGTCTCTGTCATTATACCCTGCTGAGGTCACCACAGCAAATTCACACTGTGTGCCCAAAGCCAGGGCACTCTCCCAGAGCCTCTTTCTAGAGCCCGTTGTATTTATTTCCACAACGGGCCTTACTCCTAGTAAATAAATAAAGCTGAATCACTGTTGAAATCACTCTCTTGGTTAAGTCTCATACTTAACAGTCACATAATATTGTGATAATAAATAATAAATACTTATTGGTGATTTGATGGCCCCTAACTGTCAAATAACCAATCCCATGTAAATGCCTGTGTTTATTTGAAGCAACATCCAGTCATCTTTGAGAATCTAGGGGGAAGTGCACAGCTGGTGTTTTGACTCTTGGATCGAGCAGACGTTATAATGTTAGCCCAGAGACGCTGCCTTATTCTAGGGTAGCCCCAACAGCAGGGGCACCCCACTCCTGACCTGAACCAGAGACCTACAAACTAAGGACAAGGAAGGCACTCTTGGTTCTGAAACACAGAGCTAGCCACAGCACTGCAAAAGGGTTTCAATTTCAGGTTTTGCATAAGGCAGCCCTCCAAGACAATCTCCAATCTCCCCCTCCACCCAACAAGGTATGCTTATGGAACAATGGAGTTCCATCAGGTACAATCTGCATTTCTAAAGCTATTCAGTGGCCGCCTGGCAAATAGGCCTTCTGTCTCCAGCTCTGCACACAGTCCCTTTTGTGACTCCTATACTTATGTGAAAAGTCTTTTGTCTAGATCAAGTGTCCTTCCTGCCCCATCTCTCAGGTTACTGAGATAACCAATCAAACTTTCAAATTATTAACAATCCTTCCTGATGTTTATCAGGGACCTATTTTCCATCTTTTGTCTGACCTGGGAACCTATTCAACCTGCCTTGTCAGGACCATCAGGGGTCATCACACCTATTCAGCCATCTCCAGTAATCCCATCAACACTTTTGTGCATCTAGACCAGGGGTGTCCAAAGTTTTTTTGGTGAGGGCCAAATACAGAAAAATAAGCAAAGGCCCGGGCCACACACAAGAGGTGACATATTGAATCTGCAGGTGAAAGTTGGAAAAAGGTGTGTGTGGGGTTAAAGGATACAGGGTTTCAACCTTGCGCAGAAGTCAGACTCTGGAAGATTTCCCCCCCCCCTTTGAATCTAATCCTGTGGGTCTGCAGGGACCCCTCCTCATCTCATCACCCCTTTCCTCACCTTGAAGTGCACAATCCTAAACATAACATAGTAAAGGTAAACGTTTCCCTTGCTGGAAAGCCAGTCAAATCTGACTCTAGGGATGCAGTGCCCATTTCGTGGCCGGCATGACTGGAGGCCGAGGCGCACGGAAAGCTGTTACCTTCCCATTGAAGTGGTACCTATTTATGTATTTGCAATTTTTTGCTTTCGAACTGCTAGGTTGGCAGGACTCCCTCATGCAGCACTAAGGTCTGGAACCGCCGACCTAACGATCGGCATTCAGCGTCTTAACCACATAACATACCCCCGAGGTAATTCGTAAATAAGGTCAATGGAGCTTACTCGCTAGTAAGTGTTTTTACGATTGCAGCCTTGCAGTATCTCCCCCACACACACACCTGAGGGGGGCCACCCGGCCTGGAGCCTCGCTTCCCCGCCTTCGAGGAAAATAAAACAGAAGTCATGAGCCTGCTGGAGGGTTTTTTTTCCTTTTCCTGAGGAAGCAGCCAAACAAACACCGTTTATTGATTACAAAAGGAAGGGAATCACCCGCCGCAGGGACCTGCCCGAAAGCGCGGGTCACGGAGGGAAACCGGGAGGCGGCCGAAGTACCTGGGGAGGCTAGCACCAGAAGGAAAGCCAGAGTCCGGCGGCGGCACGGGAGAAACGCAGTGCGGAGCCCTCGGCGGCTCAGTCGGGAAGCCCCACAAGTCCAAGTGCTGCAGGGAGGGGGAACCCGAAGGCACGTGGCCAGGGAGGGAGGGAGGGGCGCCCAGCCCAAAGTCACCTGCCCTGCTGCGCGCATCTCCCGCCAGTTTGTGGAGCCGAGCCTGCGCCTTGGGGAGTCCGGGGAGGGAGGGGCGGGGAGGCGCGGGAGCGTGCGTCCCTCCAAGCGCGCTGCCGGCCCTCGCTAGACCTTGGTGCCCATGTGCGGGCCATATTCAATTATATTTTCAGAATTTGCTGCGGGCCAATAAAAACTGACCCGCGGGCCACAGTTGGCCCGCGGGCCGTAGTTTGGACACCTCTGATCTAGACTCTGACCTTCTGGGATCTCATTGGTCAAACCTAGGTTTTGCTCCTCCTGGTGTCTCATCCCCTGGGACCCCTTATTGGTCCAGATAGTGTGTAGGTCTTCTTTGTCTTAACTTAAACAGTCCCAACCTGGCACAGATAATTGTTTAGGCTATTGACCCAGCACAAGAACTTGAGGAGCTGTCTTCTTTTATTATTAAACCCTTCTGAAACAGCATTTGAGGCAAAGTAACTTTCAAAACAGAAGATTTTATTTAACAGGCAGGGTTTGTATATATGATATCAAGATTTAGAAATGCTGAGGTAAAACTTTATAATATATACAGACTTGAGAACCTAGAATATATAAGAGAGTGCGGTTGTAGCTTAATTTTCTATTCTTTTTCAGTGAGACATACTTGGCTTAGTATTGAATTTGCATTCAAAGACAAAGACAGACAGAGGTGAGTGACAAGAAAGACTGTGTGAAAGCAAAGTAGTCCTAGATCATTTGAGATGGATAGCTTTGTTAGTCTCTAGAAACAAAATAAAATAGGCATCCAGTGACACATTAAAAACTTAAACAAATTATTCCAGCACAGCCTTCCATGAATCAGAGCTTACTTTATCAGCTCTGATTCATGAAATTTATGGTGGAATCACCTGTATTAGTCTTGAAGGTGCCACCGGGCTCCTGTTTCATTTTGGTCCCAATCTGTAATTGTTCAAGACGGAAGGGAAGTTACTGATTTTTTTTAAAAAACCTTTCTGTATTTAAGTTTTTAGCATTATATATTTTACATAAATTAAAGTAAAATAATATGCAATCCTAAACACATTTGCTTAGAAGTTCCAACACAAGTACTGGAACTTGAGGTTTATCACTTGATAACTGGAACATTGAGTAATGTCTTAAGTGTGAGAATAGTATCACAAATGTAACACCTACGCAGAAGTATCTCCTTGCATCACCTTAAGCAATTTTTAAGGGAGTCATTGTGCGGGTGCTAACCATCAAGTGCTCAGTATGAATTTATGTGTGTGGCATGCCATTGCAACCAAACATACCAACCACATTCATACCACATTTGAAATTTGATCTACAAAAGCCAGCTATTTAGCACTGGTATTGCTTTATACAAAACATGCTGTCTGTAACTCTGCTTAGGACTGCACTAAAAAAGCCCCCTGCCGATCCTCATGTGGCATGAATCAGTGGCCACGCTTGCTCAGGAGAATCCGAAAAGTCCAGCCTTAAGGGCTGACTTCACAGTTGCACGAATTCCCTCTGCACTGTTTATTCCCCCTCCAGTTTATTTATTTGTGTATTCTGTATGCATTCTGAATCTACAAGCAGTTGGGGAGGCTGCCGCTAGAAAGCCGAGATCACTAGGAAGAAGGAGAAGCAGGAGAAACCCCCCTCCCCCAATGCTTCAGTTACCCAAGTGTCACCAGCACACAGTCCCCCACAGGACATCCCTCCCAACCCACCCATGGCTGTGGGAGGCAGCAGGGGGGTGGTGGCGAGTACAGGGCCAGCCAGCTTGAAGGCAGCTGGCCCAGCCGTGCATGTAGAGCATTAAAAAAACCATCAATAAAACTATTGATGAGGGAGGGAAGAGCCGAAGAGGATCCTAGTTGAACGTTGCTGGCATTTTCCTCTGACAGAGCATGAGAACACAGAGAACAGGACACTGTACCTTTAAGAGAAAAAGAAAGGAGGAAGTCATGCTGATGCCCTAAGAACACACACAAACACACCCCGCAGTTCAGTAAATTCTTTTCACCAGTGATCAAAGTTTAATGATAAACTCATCCCTGAGTTAAAACAAAAGTGGGGGGGGGAATCCAAGCCCACACAGACACACTTGGGATCAAGGAATCCTCCAGTCATTTATAGTTACTGATTCATTCTTATTCTCTCTGGCTTTTTAAAAGTTTATCTGAACAGGACGACACATCCCCTTATATCTTTGGAGAAGCAGAGAAAGAAAACAGAATGGAAATAGGGGTGGGGGAACAGATGGAGATGAGTGAAGCCGCGTCAAGTAGTCTGCTTATTATTCAATGTGAATCAGTAGCGGAGAGAGCAAAAAGTCCAGTGCAAAACCACATCCAGATAACCCAGGGCAATGCCATGGTGACTATGGAGAGCCCTGAATGGCCATAAAACAATGCAGAAGATCCCAAGTAAACTGATGCACAAGGAGAGTGGGAGTGGCATGCAGTGCAGAGGGATATTTCCCTTCTGACCTGGCTATGGTAAAACTGTGAGGGAAAAGATGAGTGCAGAATCTCCTACTGTTCCAGGTTGGCCCCATCCCGAATATAGTCCTGATAAGGTGATATTTTAAAAATCTAAGATATTTTAATTTTAATTCATGATAATTTTACACTATAAGGCAATATGTCCAGATACAGTAGGTTACTCTTATTGATTGATTAGGGTCTCAAGGCTATGTAAATGAGGGTTTGCATCCTGTGCGATCCTCTTTGCTTTCAAAAAGTGTGTAAGTCCATGCACAGAGTATGCCTACTTGAAGGACCTCCCACTCCCATACGAACCTGCCTATTATGGTCATCTTTAGAGGCCCTGATTCTGGTCCCCCACCTTCTGAGTTTAGTAGCAACCCCGGAGAGGTCCTTCTTGATCTCAGGAAAAGCTCTGGAAGTCTCTCCCCAGGGAGTTTTCCTTCTATCGCTATCCTCCACCAGCATGTGAAGGTTTGGTTTGCTGTTCCTTCAATGATCCCTCCTTTCTAACAATTTTTTTTAACGTTGTGTATGTATTTTAACTCTGTTTTTAATTGTTTTAATGATGTGTGTTTGGGAGGTGGGGTTGATTTTAATGGTTTTAAAATGTATTTTCATCATGTATGTTTTAAATTCTCAGCTGTCTTGGTGGCCCTTGTAAGGACAGAAAGGCAGGATACGAGTTCTGAAAATACAGTAATAATAAATAAGTGTGTCCTTCGCAAACAGATTGAAGAATGCTGTGATATTCTGCACAATTTGGTATGTATGCTCAAAAGTAAATCCCATGGAGTTCAGTGTGACTTTCTACCTAGTAAATATGCTTAGGACTGCAGCCATTATGCCTTTAAATAAAATGAACAAAATTGGGAGGTACAGTTCCTCCAGAAGAAGTACAGTGCTGGAGTCCAAGCTTATGCTCATGGCTGCCACCAATGAGAGATGATTTTGAGGTTCTGGGCAGTGTCTGGATGCAGAGTGTGGGAAACCAGCAAAAAGCCAGAAATATTTAAGTAGCACAAGCACCTTGATTTCCAGCTTGATTATAGGAAATGAAACCCATCCATTTCAGCATGATCTGCTTACTGGACTAGGCTGGCCATGTGCTCATCAACTGCCTCCAAAAGGGTGACAATATGGTTGGTAGGGCACGCTTTCCTTCATGGTGCATGCTGTGAACTTGGTCATGCAATGGCTTTGCTGTGCATTAATGATGCTACACCTATGGAACTAACAAGAATATAAAATAGAACTATTTCTTGTATTTCAGAAAGCATATAAGTGTTCTTCATAACAATTACAAATCAAAATGATTAAATTACATCTCTGGTAATGCACACCATGTTTGATTAACAACAAACCAGTCTGCATGGTAATGCACTTATATGCTTGTATTATCTTGTGGCCTTTAATAGGTGGGGAAAGCAACAAGATGATTTATAACAAAGAAACGTAAAGGCTGGCTCATAAAATATAGACTCACTAGCTCACAAAAATATAGACTCACTACTAGAGCTTGATTAAAAATGTGTCACAGCCAAAAATTCTGCCATGTAATGCAGATTCACCTGAGATACTATTTGGGATTTACATTCATTGCATTTTTTTGTCCCATGTGGCATGACAGCAGTCTCAAGAGAGCAGTGAGAAAATGTGTAAAAGATGTGGAATGTTTCCCTTCCTTTCAAGAAGCCCTTTCCTTCTCCTAACAATTAAGTAACTAATTACTATTTAAATGACTATTTTACTTGTCACAGGCTGCAATCATACGCACAATTAGACCCAACATAGGTGTGAATGCCGGGCAGATTTAAAGGGCGCGATCAGACAACAACATCTGAGAAACGCCCCCCAGCCATCGGCAACCCGTTCTGCTCTGCTGCAGAAGCAGAGTTAAAAGACACTGGGAGAAATCCAGTAGTTAACAGGTTGTGATGGGCCACGGATGGACTTTCCCATGTCTGATCTCTCCAGTGTACTCTCATGGCATCGGGATGGTCTGATCTCCGCACCCCCCCTCACAGAATGCACATCGTCGCAAACTCTATAGAGAGCCGTTGATGTGGAGGTGCGATTCATCAATCCCTCGGTTAAGCACATGGGGAGAAATGGCACACAAAATTTGCATCTGATCATGCACTGATGGACTGCACCCACAGCTTCAAGGGGAGGTGTGATCGTGTAATTGTGGGTCAAATGCCTCTGGAGGAAATAGCCTTGCTCCCCCCCCATTTTTTCTGGTGCGTGAGATCGCAACCATAGAGTAATCAATCCAGGTTTGCCTCCAAAAATACAGGCCCCACTGGAGTCACTGCTATCTCTTGAACCCTCTGACAACTATTATTAAAACACTGCAACTCTTTCCTCTGGGTGATTCGTCTTTTCCTTTTTGTTGCCATTTACTGCCAGTGGGTGAAGACGTGTTTTGTTTCATTTGGCATTTCCCTCATGATCCTTCATTCCTGCCCAATGTTTTTAATTGCTGTTTTTGTTTTGTATGTATTTCAGCTCCGGTTTAAATTGTTTTAATGAAGGTTTTTTGAGGTGGTTTCAATAGTTTTATAACATGACTAGTGAGCAAAGCCCGTTGTGGCAGGAGACAACGGGCCCTAGATAGGAAGGAAGGGTGGGTGGAAGGGAGCAAGGGAGAAGTGGAGGTACAGAGAGAGAGAGGGAGAGGGAGAGAGAGAGAGAGAGAGTTAGAGTGAGGGGGGAGGGAGGAAAGGGGGGTGAGAGAGGGAAAGAGGAGGCAGTCAGAGACAGGGTGTGTGATGAGAGTAAGTTTGAAAGAAAGAAAGGAAGGTAGGTAGGTAGGAAGGGAGAAAGAATGAAAGTCAGGAAGGAAGAAAGAAGGGTAGAAAGAGAGAGTCTGAGAGAGAGAGAGAGAGTGGAAGGAATGAAAGAAGGGAGGGAGGGAAAAACGGGAGAAAAGAAAGAGGGGGGAACAGAGTGTGAGAGAGAGATAAAGTGTGGAAGGGAGAGAGAGAGAAAGGAAGAAAAAAGGGTGGTGGGGGGAGGCGCAGGGTGGGAGAAAGTGGGGGGCTGGGCCTGCAGCTGGTGTGCGGTGGCTGTGAAGCCGCCACCGCCGGCTTTCTCCTGGTTGGGGGGCGGGAAGGGGCTTCAGCCAGCGTGCGGTGGCTGTGAGGCCACCGCCGCCGGCTTTCTCCTGGGTCGGGGGTGGGCGGGAAGGGGCTTCAGCCGGCGTGCGGTGGCTGTGAGGTCGCCGCTGGCTTTCTCCTGGGTCGGGGGTGGGCGGGAAGGGGCTTCAGCCGGCATGCGGTGGCTGTGAGGCCGCCGGCGCCGGCTTTCTCCTGGGTCGGGGGTGGGCGGGAAGGGGCTTCAGCCGGCGTGCGGTGGAGGAGGAAGCGGCCTGCGGCGGCCAGCCAAGGCACAGCTTGCCTACCCTCCCCCTCCTCCCTGGGGGGGGAGAGGAGGGGGGGCGGCATGGCTGGGTCTCCAGGCCCAACCGGGAGGTTGGGATCTGCCCCCGCCTAGGGCGCAGAAATACCTGGAGCCGGCCCTGCAGCTTGCAATGTGCCTATAATATAATGATTGGAGAGTAAATCAAAACAGTATTGCATTCATCATTGTGCTGCAAGAGAAACATTCACAGTTGATATGTGCAGTTGTGCTTAGAATGAACCAGTGATTCAACATCAAAGTCTAGTAGGAGAATTTTGGAACTTTTCCAGATATTTGATAATGAATAGTTCTCTTAGAAGGAGTGGATCATAACTTCTGCTGTTGCTCACTACTCGGGATGGGCATGAACCGAACCATGAAACGAAATTCATGTCGAATTTTGTCCTGTTCGTGGTTCATGAAGCTTGTGATTGGTTCACTATCATGAACTTCCATGAACTTTTAGAGTGGTTTATGCAGTTCATGTGGTGGTTCATGAATGGAGCAGAAAGCAGGAGTTTAAAGGTGCTCCAGTTCCCCAAGGAAATGGCAAAAAAAGCTGAGTGACAGGGAGGCAGTCCCTGCCACTCAGCTGTTTTGGGCTGTCTTTTGCAGTCCCTTTAAACTTTAAGAGGACTGCAGAAGACAGCCTGAAAAACAGCTGCATGGTGGGGAGGTGCTTCCTGCTGTGCAGCTCTTTTGGGCTGTCTTCTGCAATTCCTTTAACTTTAAAGGGACTGCAGAAGACAGCATAAAAAACAGCTGTGCAAAATTTTGAAGTATATTTCAAGGCAAATTTTGAAGCAAATTTGTATATACCATATTGGAATTGCTCTTGTGGAATTCTGAGGGAAGCAAGAGTCTTCATAAGATGAGCAAGGTTTCTTAGGAGGGCTAGAGAGGATACCTTTACATAGTTTGAAGATGTCACCAAGTTTTTTTCTAAAGTAAAATTTAAAGACATGTTGGAAGATCCTCCCAGGTCATATGTCTGAGGAACTGTGAGAGGGGGAAAAATATTTGCCTGAACTAGCAGGATTTTTTGGTAATTCATTAAACTTCAAACTTTATTGATGGTTCTTCTATTTGAACATCATGTCTCTGTCATAAGTTAATGTTTAATGTTCTTTCTGAACTATTATTTCAGAATCATGAAAAACATCTTCCTTTCTGCACACCCCAAGGGCTGAATAATTCAGTAATGTAAGGAACACACATTGCCTAAAAGGCCACGTACTTATTCTCAGCACACCGAATAACTTATAAGGTTTGATTTCTAAACACAGCCACTCTTACATGTAGCAATTTTATGCTTAATCAAAGGGTAAGGGAAGAGAAAATTCAATTTTATTTTCTTTGGGCAAGAGTAGAGCTTTTCTACTGACTCTGAATAAATACGACAAGTTTAGATTAAACATAATGTGAGTGATTGCAGATGGCTTATTTATTTAAATCATTCTATGTTCAGATGAAATCTAAACATAAAAGCATACAAGTTATCTCTTAAATCTAAACCAAAGTTTTGGCTGACGACTAGATATTCTGTTTTAAACATCATGGAAAAAAATGAAAAGTTTTTATGTTTCTTTCCTACAAGGCATGGAATAAAAGTAGTTGTGATACTCCAGAATGTTTTGGAGACATTGCCATGTGCATCTCACAGCAATATCACAAGGTGGAGGGAAAAGAATCTCGCTGTCTCTCAGAATTGGGGCACTAGAATCAGCATGGTCAGGTGGACACACCCATAGGATACAGGAGGGAAGCTGCGTGAAATCTCATTCCAGTGGACCAGTTCAGACACAGACTGTGTTCTTGACTAATTAGCAGTCAATTAAAAAAAATTACTAGCGTTAGCCAGACATAGTGGGGAAATGTTGCCAAATTAATCAACAAATCAGTTTTCAGTGTAGCCTTTTCAGTATTTTATTCAATAATATGGTAAAAAGGGATGTCTTTAACTGTTATGGTGTGAGACATCTCATGTGTCACACCTGGGAAAGACTGAAAAAGGTATTCTGTAGAGCTCAATCTGGCCTCAGCTTATATAAATCCTCTTGGTCTCAGTGCCAGAAGTATGCTTAAAACACACCTACTGAGGAGTTAAAAGTCTAAAGTACAATGAAATAAGAGTCTAGTGGCACCTTAAAGATTAATACGATCTTTTCCAATGTAAGTTTTATGAATCATAGCTCCCTTCATCAGAGGAATTAAGTATAGTCTAAATATATTTGCCTAAAGGATGAACATTAAATGCATCTGATGAAATGGGCTTTGGCTCATAAAAGCTTACACTGGAATGAATTGTGTAAGTCTTTCATGACTTCTGTTTAATTTTGCTGCCACACACTTGACAGCACATGAAAGCTTACACTTTGAATAAACTTTTGTTGGTCTTAAAGGTACCACTGGACTCAAACCTTATTCAGCTATCCAGTTTGGTATAGTGGATAGAAGTGTGAACTCTAATATGAGGGAACTGGGTTTGATTCTCCACTCCTTTACACACAGCTGTCGGTGTGACCTTGGGTCAGTTACAATTACAAGTTACAAGTTCCTTCAGAGCTGTTCTCTCATGAGCAGTTCTCAAAGAACTCTCTCAGCCCCACCTACCTTACAGGATATCTGTTGTGAGGAGAGGAAGGGAAAGGGGATTGTAAGCCGCTCTGAGATTCCTTTGGGTAGTGAAGGGCGGGTTATAAATCCAATCTCTTCTTCTTCTTTAAAGTATGTTCACATCCATTCTTCACTCATTACTCAAGATTTCTGAAATGGATAGCCCAGGCAAGCCCAGTCTTGTCAGATCTTGAAAGCTAAGCAGGGCCAACCCTGGCAAGTATTTGGATGGGAGACCGCCAAAGAATACCAGGGCCCGGAGGCAATAGCAGGCTATCAAGCCACTTGCCTGAATGTCCTCCATGCCCTAGTAGGAGTCATCAGAGGTCACCATGACTTCCAGGCACACACACACACACAAAATTCTGAGACATACACCTAAATGTGGTCTACCTTCTACTAATCCAGAAAACCTCTGTCTTGTCAGGATTAAGTTTCAGCTTGTTCACCGTCATCCAGCCCATTACTGACTCCAAGCACATGTTCAGAACATCAGCAGCAGTATCCTTGGAATTAAGTGGGAAAGAAAGGTAGCGCTGGATATCATCCACATATTGGTAACATCACAGCCCAAACCTCCTGATAAACTTTCATAGAAGCTTCACATAGATTTTAAATAGCAAGGGGGATAAGACCGAACCCTGCAGAAACCTACAGGCTGATGGCTGTAGGGCAGATAAGGAATCTCCTAAGACCACTTTCTGGGACTGACCTCCTAGATAGGACTTGAACTACTGTAACATGGTGCCTCCCAGTCCCAGTACTGAGAGGTAGCTGAGTAAGATTCTGTGGCTGATGGTACTGAAGGCCACTGAGAGATCCAGCAGAACTAGTGGGGTCACATTAGCTCTGTCTGGTTCTCAGTAGAGATCATCAGTGAAGGTAACCAAAGCAGTCTGTCTTCCAAATCCTGGCCTGAAGTCAGATTCAAATGGGTCCAGAAAATTAGTCTCTCCCAAAAGCCCCTGGAACTGAGAAGCAACAAGGTGCTCAAGCACCTTGCGCAAGAACAGAAGATTGGAGACTGCGTGGAAGTTCTCAAACACCGTTGGGCTTGGGAGGATTCCACCCCCCAGAACAGGTCTAAATCTGTTCTGCCTCCTTGAACATAGGTAGCACAAATCCAAGTTCCAAAATCAAATTTATTATTACAGCCAACTGACCACCAGTGCAGTAAAACAGTACAATAGTAAAATAGTACAATCACAGACAATCACAGACAATAGTACAATCATAGTACAAGCCACAAACCCCTATTAAAACCGTAATTCTATCCCCTCAAGGAAGCATTTACCACTCCTCTTACCCTATCTGCCAGCCACCTCTCTGTCAGCTTTTATCAGTCAGGAAGGGCAACGGTGGAGACCACAATTAGTAGGTCTCACCTCTCCAAGGATCTTGTTCACATCATCAGGCTTCACAAGCTGAAAGTTATCCATATAAATCAGATAAGCAAGTGTTGAAGGTACATAATCTAAACCTACAAAATAAAATCCTGTCCTTATATATATTTGAGTTTTCGTCCGGGAATGTTCGATGCGCGCCAAAATAGGTTGGCGGCATGAACTGTTACTCAGAAGACTCTGGCCGGGTTGGGTGGCTGCTTTGTGCAGTTCCGCCCAGGTCAGCCCCAGCCAGGGTCTTCCGCTCACTCTGCTCTGGACCTCTGAGGAGAGAGGACCATCAACAGAGTGAGTGAGCCAGACCTCCCGAGGAAGCCCAGGGAGGGCCAAGTGGTGGAGCCTCCCCGTGCTGGCCTCCGGACTCCCCGCGCCGCCCTCTGGACTCCCCCCGCCCAGGAGATAGCCGCCGGTGGCAGACAGGCAGCCGCATGCCACTGGCAGGCCCTTCCCACCCGCCCATCCATGAGAAAGCCGGCACTGGTGGTGCAGCCACCGCACGCTGGCTGAAGGCCCCGCCCACCCGCCCGCTGCTGCTTCCTCCTCCTCCTCCCCCCCCCGGGAGGAGGGGGAGGGCGACTTGCGCCCTCGGTGGGTGCTTTTCCGCGGCAGCGGCAGCAGGGAGACCCTGCTGGCCGCCGCCGGCCACTTCCTCCTCCTCCTCCTCCCCCCCAGGGAGGAGGGGGAGCGCGACTTGCGCCCTCGGTGGGCGCTTTTCTGCGGCGACAGCAGCAGGGAGACCCTGCTTGCCGCCGCCGGCCGCTTCCTCCTCCTCCTCTTCCCCCCCCCCAGGGAGGAGGGGGAGGGCGACTTGCGCCCTTGGTGGGCGCTTTTCCACGGCGGCGGCAGCAGGGAGACCCTGCTGGCCACCGCCTGCCACTTCCTCCTCCTCCCCCCCCCCAGGAAGGACAGGGAGGGCGACTTGCGCCCTAGCCGGGTGCTTTTTCGCGAAGGGGTGCCCGGTTAGGGCGGTGGCGGGGGCTTTTGGGGGGAGCGGGGCGCCATTTGGCGCCCCTGAGGCCGGCGTGCCCTAGGCGAGCGCCTTGTTCGCCCAATGGGCGATCCGGCCATGGCAAGCTGGGATCTCCAGGATTCTAAGAAAAGTACAAAGGCATCATGAAAGTGTTTCTTATGTCTTACTGTTGCCATGAAAAGGATTTTAGTAGAAGTGACAAGTCAGTCACTATTTAAACCATTGTTGCAATCAATTAGTAAAATGTTTGAGATACCTGACAATTAGAATGACAATTAAATAGTGACAAGTCAGTCACTATTTAAACCATTGTTGCAATCAATTAGTAAAATGTTTGAGATACCTGACAATTAGAATGACAATTAAATAGTGACAAGTCAGTCACTATTTAAACCATTGTTGTAATCAATTAGTAAAATGTTTACGATACCTGACTGAATAGTGATTTCTAAACAGTTTTCTTAGGTAGCTCACTGTTTCTTGAAAGATGATCAGAGGTTCATTAGTGAGCAGATTAGTAATGGTAAACGTCCTTCCCTGAGGTCATTTTACCCATCATTGCCATGATTACTTATGAACCTGACTTATACTGTGCCAAATCCTTGGTCCATCCAACTCACTGTTTCCTACGCTGACCACTGTGACTCTTCAGGATTTCAGATAGAAGTCTTTCATTAACACCTGCTATGTGAGATCTTTTAAATGGAGACCCTATCAAATGAAGTTTTAGTGTGTAACACATTTGCTTCTTCACTAACTCTCAGCTCCTCCCTGGATGATAGATGAGGTGGACATCCAAATGGTGGGTGAGCAAGTGGTGGTGGCAGATAGCAAGGATGTGAGATGGCAGGTGGAGGAGAAAGCACAGTGGGTTGTATCCTGAGGATCCATTCCGTTACTGAGGTGCTTTCTTTCAGTGGAAGTCCCTAATGGAAAAAGTTCTTTTGATTGAAGAACCACATGTATCAGGGAAGTCTTTTCTGCAGGAGGAAAGTAATTCCACTAGAAGAACACATGAAGCTGCTTTATTCTGAATCAGACCCTTGGTCCATCAAAGTCAGTATCTGTTATGTACTGAATGTGAATCGCTCCTATCTATTCACATGTTAAGCTTGAGTCTGAATGTGGCTCTTCAGATGTCGCATTGCTATTGGTCAGTTTCTGCGAAACCTGTGTAATTACCTAATCACTGAGTGATATTGTTGCAAAGAGGGAACGGTCCTGATTGGCCTTTATCCCTGTATCCTGATTGGCCTTTATCCCTGTATTCTGATTGGTCTTTAACTTGTAATGGGTGTGGCTTTGACAGCCCGGGAGAGTTTAAAAGAAGGAGCTGTGCTCCCCTTGTTGTTGTGCGTTCCTGACTTACTGTTGCTGTTTAATAAAGCTGAAATCACTTGAAGCTGAATCCTTTTGTTGAGTCTCATACTTAACAGTATCATCTACTCAAAATGGCAGCAGGGTCTCAGGCAGAGGTTTTCCACATCACCTACTATCTGGTTCTTTTAACTGAAGATACCAGGGATTGAATGTTGGAACCCCACCTGCAGTGTGTAATTATGGGATGGCATATACTCAGGAGATTCCTCAACAGAGAAAGACAGAGTTATACAAGTAGAGGAACTTTGAAAAACATTATTTCAGATGAATAACAGAACAGTGAGACTTTCACATGAGCTTTCACTATTTTCCTCCAACTGGGAAGGCTGAGAAAGAAAATACAAACCACATTTCTGTTTATAACCACTCCCTTCAACTGATCTGTATAATCTTGATAATGACTTTGCACCTCCTTGGCCTCAACTTTATTATTGTCATGAGGCATCACAGTATCTTTCTGTTAGGTGTATTACTTGGTTAAGCTAGTAAATGTTAGTTTTAAAAAGCATAGATCTTCAGGTGTACAGCACTGCATTCACTCACATGGCCATTAAACAGTTCTCAGCCTTTGGCTCTACTTTGACATATATACATCCTACCTTCTTTCCCAGAAAAAGCAGCTATTTTAAAGACATGATTGCATTTGAATGCATTAAATAGGCCTTGCAGTACAACTCAGAATTTTATAGTCTCTTTGACTGCCGTGGGTCTCACCAAATTTTGACCAGACCAACACACAAAAGAGGTAACATTTTGCACTGAGCCTTTGAGTGAAGGTTTGGTTTCAGGGCTAGAGATTCGCCCTGGCCCATGGTTTGACCACTGACTACTTAAAGCAGGATAAAATTAAATAAGTAAATCCTGTTTTGTTGATTGTACTGACTCACTATGTGTAATCTGCCTTGAGTCCATGTGAGAAAGGTGGACTATGAATAACGTAAATAATGAATAGGTAAACAAATTTACACCCAGTTTAAGCATCTGTAATTGTTTATTATGACTCTCTCTAGGATTTTCTTACAGAATGATTTATATGGTTGTTTATTTCATATTTTTAAACTGCGTTTTGCAATCTGTTCATCCATATGCATGCACACACACCCTTCTGCATCTCCTATGGGTCAATCTCTTTTTAAATTGTAAGTTTTTAATGGAGTTGTTTATAGTTTGGAAGATGCTTTGCAGGGAGGGGTCTAATTGAAAGGTGAGTTAGAAGTCAAAAGAAATAAATCTGTTTAATTGAGGATTACTGAGGTACCTTTTTTCCTGACAAGAACACAAGGAGACCCTTACTGGTCTGATTCCACAGGCAATATCTTGTTCAGATGGGCTTTTGATGAATGCTGAACAGGGCAGGAAGTGTATTATGCCTCTGGGGATTATGAAGAAGGTAGTTGTTGGTGCTGATGACATTGTTTGTGTTTGAAGAGTTCAGGAAATTATCTAATCTACAATTTGGAATTTACTTTCATGAATTTATTGCATCAGGATTTTTGCAAAAGGACAATAACTGACTTCAGGCTACTAATAAAACAGAGAGGCCTTCAGAGCACAAGCACTAGCACATACTAACACATAGCAGGGAGAGAAACAACAAGAAGTAGGCTTGTTCACTGCAAGAAAAAAACTCAATAAACCCTAAACACTAGAGAATGCACCACAGCTCCCCCTAAGATACAAGTGGACTAAACTACTCTTTCATTAGTATTTAGAGTAACTAGACTCTTAGCAGGCTGTCGCTTCTCCAAAAGTTAGTTCTGTTTTTTTTTCTTTTAAGATTCTGATTTTAATTATGTTGCTAGCTTAGATAGAGCAGTAAGCAGCCTTGAGATATAACTGTACAGCATGAAAAGCAAGGTACAAATGTTAGAGAAATACCATTATGTGCGCTTATTAGCACTGCTAGAATCAGTGGGAGGGATAACAGAAACACTGTTCAGCTAGAATTACATATCTACCAGCAAAAGTAGCAGGGATGCTCACTTGTAAGGATGAGAGGTGGGTGTTTCAAAGTGCAAAAGGGCCTAGAGCAAACAGCCATTGCTCCCCCCACACACCCCCTCCTTCTTTGGATAATTTTCTCCTAGCTAGCTCATTTCAGCTATTGGAGCCCAGCTGGAAGAAAAATCATTTTGGAGGACAAGCTATGGGGTAGGAGGAGAATAGTTGATCCTGGGAGGGTTCACTCCACCCACACACCTTGCACCATTCATATGGGCCTTAAATTATACTTCCATCCCTGAACACCAATATTTATGGTGCAATTCTATGCAGCATTACTCCAGTCTAAGCCCACTAAAGGCAATGGGCACAGGACTGGAGTTCCCTCTGTATGAGACTGCACTGTTAGAGATATGATGTCACCTGTCATCACTTGTAGTATGGTCGTCTGACATAAAGATTTCAGTAGAAGAGTTAAGGTTAAGCATGGTTAAGTGAACAGGAATGTTAAGCTTAACTTTCTTCCCACTAATCTCAAACCTTACAATGGCTGGCATTTATGTAACAAGAACTGATTTCTGTCAGCAGAATCATAGAATCATAGAGTTGGAAGGAACATCCAGGGTCATCTAGTCCAACACCCTGTACAATGAAGAAAATTCAAAAATACCACCCCCACACCCCCAGTGACCCCTCTTCCATGCCCAGAGGATAACAAAAACAAAAACAAACTCCAGGATCCCTGGCCAAACTGGCCTGGAGAAAAATTTCTTCTTGACCCCAAAGTGGTGATCAGCATTTCCCTGGGCATGTAAGAAAGGACCACAAGAACTAAGCACTAGTGCAACCCTTCCTGCCCTCCATCTCATGATCTACCTAAATTCACAGAATCAGCATTGCTGTCAAATTACCATCTAGCCTATGTTTAAAAGCCTCCAAAGAAGGAGAGCCTACCACCTCCTGAGGAAGCCTGTTCCACTGAGAAACCACTCTAATTGTCAGGAAGTTCTTCCTAATGTTTAGCCGAAAACTCTTTTTATTTAATTTCAGCTCATTGTTTCTGGTCCAACCTTCTGGGGCAACAGAAAAAACTCTGCACCATCCCCTATATGACAGTCCAAGTACTTGAAGATGGTTATCATATCACCTCTCAGTTGTCTCCTCTCCAGGTTAAACATACCCAGCTCCTTCAACCTTTCCTCATGGGACCTGGTCTCCAGACCCATCACCATCTTCACTGCCCACCTCTGGACACGTTCCAGGTTGTCTATACCCTTCTTAAATTGTGGTGCCCCAAACTGAACACTCATTTCACACGCTAGCAAGGTCATGCTCAAAATCCTACAAGCTAGGCTCCAACAGTACGTGGATAGAGAACTGCCAGAAGTACAAGCTGGGTTTCAAAGAGGTAGAGGAACTAGAGATCAAATTGCCAACATTCGCTGGATTATGGAGAAAGCAAGAGAGTACCAGAAAAACATCTACTTCTGCTTCATTGACTATGCTAAAGCCTTTGATTGTGTGGATCACAATAAATTATGGCAGGTTCTTAAAGAGATGGGAGTACCAGACCACCTCACCTGTCTCCTGAGAAACCTGTATAAGGGTCAAGAAGCAACAGTTAGAACCGGATATGGAACAACTGATTGGTTTAGCATAGGAAAAGGAGTACAACAAGGATGTATATTGTCACCTTGCTTATTTAATTTATATGCCGAGTACATCATGCGAAATGCTGGCCTGGATGAATCACAAGCTGGAGTTAAGATTGCTGGGGAAAAGATCAATAACCTCAGATATGCAGACGATACCACTCTGATGGCAGAAAGTGAAGAGGACCTAAAGAGCCTCTTGCTTAGAGTGAAAGAGGAGAGCGCAAAAGTGGGCTTGAAGCTCAACATCAAAAAAACTAAGATCATGGCATCTGGCTCCATCACTCCTTGGCAAATAGAAGGGGAAGTCGTAGAAGTAGTGACAGACTTCACGTTCCTAGGATCTCAGATCACTGCAGATGGTGACTGCAGCCATGAAATTAAAAGACGCCTGCTCCTTGGGAGGAAAGCGATGGCAAACCTAAACAGCATGATAAAAAGCAGAGACATCACCTTGCCAACAAAAGTCCGCATGGTCAAAGCAATGGTATTCCCTGTAGTAATGTATGGCTGCGAGAGTTGGACTATAAGGAAGGCCGAGCGCCGAAGAATAGATTCTTTTGAACTATGGTGCTGGAGAAGACTCTTGAGAGTCCCTTGGACTGCAAGGAGATCAAATCAGTCAATCCTAAAAGAAATCAACCCTGACTGTTCCCTGGAAGGCCAGATCCTGAAGCTGAAGCTCAAATACTTTGGCCACCAAATGAGAAGGGAGCATTCACTGGAGAAGACCCTGATGCTGGGAAAGATTGAAGGTCAAAGAAGAAGGGGACAGCAAAGGATGAGATGGTTAGACAGTGTCATCGATGCAACAAACATGAAATTGAGCAAACTTCAGCAGACAGCGGAAGACAGGAGGGCCTGGCGTAATCTGGTCCATGGGGTCGCGAAGAGTCGGACTCGACTGTGCGACTGAACAACAACAAAAACTGAACACAATACTCCAAGTGAGGTCTAACATGTTCTGCAAGTATTTATGTGCATTCATCTTCCCTAAGGACTTTTTTTTGTGTGTAAACAGAATGTTCTAAGTATTTTTCCTTTATTATGTTATCTTTCCAATAATCACAAACATAGCTCCAGGATGATCTGATGCAGAGGCAGACATGGCCAGTTTCATGTTGCATAGACACACTAAAGGATGTTTAGTTTGAAAATAATAAAAAACAAGGAGAGGGAGAGTGTTTTGAAATCCCACAGGGGCCTCAAAATCTTCCCTCCAGCATTCACTATTGCTTTCAGCAGGCTGATTTCTCCCATTCCATTCCCCCTTCTTTCTGCTTTAACCAATACATAATCTCAACATTCCATCACTTCTGGAGCATATTTACTCTTCACCAGGACCATTTGGAAAGATTGTTTTCTTGTGGTTTACAAAGCCATATTCTTCTAAATACCTGGGGGGTCCCCTATGCATGCAGAAATCCCCATTTGCATTGATTGGCTAGGTTTTGTTGCTTTCATCATACAGTGGGCAGCCAGTTTACTATTAGAGTTAGTGATAGATGCAAAAGAGGGGTCCCAATAGATGTGTGCATTCGGATATTCCTAATCCAAAACAGTACTCAAAATTCCCTGATTCATTTCAGAAATAAAGCAAGGCTCTCAGTGGAAGTAGATAGTCCTTTGGAGTTCAGATGTGAGGTTTACAGCCCACTGAAAACTGTAGACCTTGGGCTCAGAACTGATCTCCTCCAATTTAATATACTAGCTGTGCAATCTTATGCAGAGTTACTCTAGTCTAAATCTACTTATTTCAATGGAATTTGCCTAGGGTAACTACACAGAGGCTTGTATTAATATATTAGAATGACTCTGATTCTAGGAAGCTGAAATGAAAGGCTCTCTTAGGTATGGAGGAGCACGCCTTCAGGAGATGGAATAAAAAAGCAAAGGGTTCCTGACTGTCATCACCAGTAAAGATACAGCCTGCAACAATATCTTTTTTTCCATTTGGGTAGAAAATTATTTTAGGTACAGGACAGCAATTGTAAATCACTATGATAATAGGAATGATCAAATTATTTTTTAAGTGGATACTCCAACTACTTATGACCACTGGGTCAAGTAGCCATAAGAGACAGCAGGAGACACCTTACACCTGTAAGTAGCTCACAGTGAAATGTGTTTTATGGACTGAAAGAATGTGGGGAAGAGCAGAAAAGGAAAGCAGGTCACAGCTAGGGTTGCTAGAACCCCACTGGGGGCAGGGAATCCCCACTTTTGCAGGGTGCTTCCCTGCCACCAGCCAGCTGGCCAGCAGGGGGATAGCCCACCCCCAACTGGCCCAAAAGACAACATAGTGATATCACCCAGAAGTGACATCAACCTGTTGTCGATGTTGGGGGGGTGACACGCTAGTTTTTAGGCAAACCTCTATGGTAGAATCAGCTACAAACCATAGAGTTTTGCCCCAAAACTAGAAGGTCACTCCCACAACATGGATGACGTGATTACATCACTTCCAGGTGGCCTGGAAACCCTAGTCACAGCTGTGGAACGGATTCAGGGGAAATTACTGGAAAGCAATATGAAAACACACACACATATATATAATTCTCATTTTTGCACAGTTTTAAATTGTTTGAATACAAAGAAATAATTTGGCTTCTGTGGGACTGTGCTCATCACAACTTGTGGACAGTGCATGAACTCAACTATTTGGGTGATGGAGCATGTCTGCTAGAGTCACGCTTTTGTAAGTGTTTAGTGATTTACAGAAAGAACAAAAATTAGTTATGCCAAAAGAAACTATTAGTCGACTGATTAATGGAAGGAAAGAGGATTGGAATGAGTGACGCAAGACAATGTGAGGAAACGCCATTTCATGTATTTGGGTCCCATTGTAGATGGACATGTAGACAAATACATCTATGCATACAAAAGTCTGTGGACAAAGTACTCAAGGAATTGCTATAAACAGAAAAAGAGTGGATCTACCCAGTGCTCTCCCACTCAATTACCTGTATCCCTGTACGAACTTTCTTGATGCCCTGCTATAATGTCACATGGAAGGGATACAGGTAACCAACTTCTGATAAAGTGAAAAGGTTCCATAGTAGTGTGAGATGCTACAAAAGCACTTGGTGCCATAAGCATGCCTGTGAGATTCAGTGTAACAAATTCCCATGGAGAGCACAGCCCCCAGGTGTGGGCAGGGGTTCTATCTTTCAATATTATCAGGCTGTGCCGAATTGCCTGTGGAGTATATGTTCCTTGTTGATGAATATATAGTTCTATATCCCAGATGGGAGACCACGAGGTTATCACCCAGGCTACTCCTGTGAGAGGCTTGAAAAGATTTGCTCATTGTTTCACTCAATACAGCATTATTGTTTCTGTAATAGCGACTGAGGAAGAACATTTAAGGAAACAAGGGAAGTAAACCGGAACCTTGTATCACTGTTACTGGCATCTTTACTCCTCACTGTTGATGTTATTTTTCCTCACTGTGATTATGTCTTCATGCAATTACTCTGTATGGTTATAAATAGTGCTTAGTTAAGGTTATTGTTCCCCTGTTTATAGGATGTTCTAGCTATTTCTTCATTGATTGTTTAACCACATCCTATTGGATTAGTTGGCAACTGGAATCCTGCAACTTTGTGAATCTATTAGTATTGATGTTATAATTTACTAAAGTGTTGTATTATTTTCAATAGAAGTTTCAGTTGTTAATTTTTACTGGTATAACTTTCATAGCATGTAGGAGTCTTTGGTGGGCAGCCCACTTTTGGAGTTTTCTTAATTGGTCACAGCAGCTCTTTGACGCCATTGTCTGTTGTTGTTTTTACAGTCCCCAGGTGTGGGCAGGGGTTCCCCCGATTTTTAGGGCTCAGATCTGACTTCAGCCAAATGACCAGTGGGGAGAAGCCCCACCCACAACACTTGTCTGCAAGCCTGCTTGAAAAGAGCAGATGCCACACACCTGCCCTGCATGTGGCAAATTCCCTACTTGCAGGGCAGGTGTATGCAGCACCCATTCTTTCCAAGTGGGTGCCACCAGCTCCTGCCTTGCAAGAGGCGAGTTTCCCTCTTGCAGGGCAAGGGTGTGGCAAGTTCCCCTCTTGCAAGGCAGGAGTGCCTGGAGCCTGCTCTTTTCAGGTGGGGGCTGCTGGCTTCTTCCTTGCAATATGAGAGTGTCCCTCTTGCAGGGCAGGCACGCTTGGCACTCACTCCTTCCCCACCATTTAAAGGGAAGGCTCCCTTTATATGGTTGGGAAAAGGCAAGGGTGGGGGTGAACTGTGTCCAGGACATCATGGCATCACTCTGCATGATGTCATCATGTTGGGGATGGCCACGACCCCTCCTGGAAAGCCCCCTAATCCCCCTGCTGGGGAGAAGATTGGAACTGGTGACTCTAGTGCACAGTCATGACCAGGAGCTGGCTTGTCACATGGATCACACAATACTGGTTACCTTCATGGTAAGGGAACACCATGTTTTTTGTAGGTTTCAGGTCCTGGGGTCTCAGTAGTTTGGGTCTCTGTTAAAATCTTCTTGATTCTTACAATCATCAGTAGTTTCAATGAATAATAAAACCCTTTAAGACAAAATTCTGGCACATTGCAAGGTATCAGGCAATATCCAAGCAGAATAAAGGGTTACAGAATGGCATTCTACTGCCTCAAAAGACAGAACTGATAGGTCTGTTCATAATACAGCTCTCCTAAATCAGAGATAATAAGGCAAGAAAGGCAAACAACAATATGGCACTGACATTTCTAAGATTTGTATGAATGACAGAAGGTTAGAGCACCGAGTAAGCAATTCTGAGCTGGTATCTCTTAAAGTTAACATGTAACACACCCTTACAAAGCATGAGCATATTGAAATGGTGTCACTGAATTCTGAATCTGTTTACTTCAGCATCTGACAAGTGCTATTTTTTCCATCTGGCTCTCTTGAATATATCTGTGATTCTTCTCACCTTTGCCAAATACAACTTAAGTGTTTGCAAAAGCCTGTTTCCCATTATTAAAGTATTTTTATCAATGCCCTGGAAGAAGACAGCTCTAATGCATCAGACTTCTGTTCTAAGAAAACAATGGGACAAAGAAAATATTGACTCCCCAGCTACTGACAGCTGCAGGTTTTCCTGACTATTTCTCTGGCTTTGAAATTTAACCAGCCTTGCCTCCTTGCTTTCAAGTTTACCTTGTTTACAAGGGCTACAACGCTGCAAGTGAAAGTAAAAATACACAACCCCCCAAGATGATCTGGATGCTACTTCTGTTGCACACCTTGCCCTGGATACAGCCCCATAGCTAAGGAGTTTTGGGGGAGGGGCCTGGGGGGGCCCATCAGCCAATTAAATCAAAGTTAACTAAATTAATCTTGGTTTAATTGGTGAAACTCCTAAGGAAGCCCTGCACACACACCCAGGCTCCAGGGTAATGCCCAGTGGCCACAGCTTCCCTCCCCACCCCCTGAAAAGGCGGATCAGTCTCCTGTAACTCAAGTAGCCCTACTAACAAGAGAACCGGTGCTGAAATGGGCGACCCATTATGTAGCCCGCAGTGCTGCAGAGAAATCCAGGGGGTGAGGATTCCACTCCCTCGGCTCCCCGCTCAGCTCCCTGGCACCAGCCATCAGCCTCATCCTCCCGCAGTTCCTCCCAGAGCCTTTCCGACAACCGCACCCACTTCTAGGTGCTCTTCCCCCGGGGTGGGCAGCCTTGTGGGCTGGCTGTTTCTCCGTTCTTCCCTCTCTCGCTTGGTGGGTCATCATCACCTCCTTGGACCGGCTGCAGAGCTCTCCAGGGCATGGGCGAGCTGGCGAGCAGCGGAGCACCCTTAAAATGAGGAGCCACTTTGGAGAGCTGCGAGGACAAGCCTCGCTCTGCGGAGCAGCGAAGACACACTGGGGAAGTGGGGGCTAGCACCAGGAATGAGGGAGGCAGGCACCCAGGAACAGCAGCAGGTGGTGTGGAGTCACCAGCTACTGGGCTGAGGGCAGAAATGGGGGTTGCGAGCCAAGGATTCGGGAGGGGCCTGTAAAAACCACAGGAGGTGGGCTCCATGGGCCCCATGGTAGCTACAGGCCTGCCTGGATACTACACTCACAGAGGTCTTGTCCATCATCTTTAAAAAGAACCCAGAAGTGGTGATGGTGGGGCTAAGCAAAGTTATCACTAATATAGCAGCTTCCTTCAATGACAGAAGTACGAAGGCCTGTTCGTGGGGTTCCAGTTTCATTTTATCCCATGAGTCTTTGGTAGCATTTGCCACTTTCAAGTGTTTTAGATTTGATGCCTTCTAAGAAATAAGGAAATAATAAACACCATTTGCATGTATCCAGGTCTTTGTGGATCCATAACAGTGTTTTCCCTGTGATCAATATAAGACTGCACAATAAATTTTAATTAATCTAGTAAAGGCGCTTTGAAAAAATCACCTCCTAACGTGTAATATTCCATTCATTAAACTATACTGTGTAATAACAAACATTTGTTCTCTGTTCTTTGCACGTTGCATTCAAGCCACACATAAGTGTTTACAGCAATTAGGTAGTACCAAAAAAACCCAATAAAGATTATTTATATCCATCACTCAAGAAAGCATTCAGGTTTGATTTGCCAGTACTGAAACCAATGAACATAGTAAATGACTCAAAGTGTTACCCTCCTTCACAGAACTTCTGCTTGCCACAAAAGAACTGGCCACAAGGTGAATAGACAAAAAAATCCATATTTTACATCTTCTAACTCCAGGTTTCCCATTTTGGCAGAGCTCTGGCTCAGTTGTAGAGCATCTGTTTTCCATGCAGAATGGCCCAGTTTAAAAAGACAGAATCAGGTAATAGGTGATGTGGAAGATGTCTACTTGAGATCCTGGAGAGCAATTGCCAGTCAGAGCAGACTGTACTGACCTTAACAGATTAGTACTTCCACGTGTATTCTATTAAGGTTGCTACTACAGCTAAAAATCCTGCTGCTTCAGAATAAGAAGCTGGCCATTTTGAATGGAGAGCTGGACAGAATCTGAAGGTTCCATAACCATTCCAGAGCATGTTGTATAACTTAACCTCTCTAGGGGACAGTACAATCCAGACCCAACCCAAACCTATTACATGACTTTTAAGGGCCAAAATAAACATGGTGGTGTCCTTGTGGTCACTATGGGGATGCTGCCAGCATTTTAAATAGAGTTGGCCTGCAGCAGAGCAGGCTGAAGCACTCTTGTTTCCCTCTCTGGCCTCCTCCCCAGGCTGTTTTGTCACTTGAAAAGGCATGAGGACAGGGAAGTATTTTAAAATCATTTCAAAATGGCAGCAGCATCCTCATGGCCACCACAAGCATTATCTGGTTTGGCTCTTGGACATACTAGTAGTGCAAACCTCAACAGACCTAACCCTTGTCCAGAACCCCTGGCCACCAGTGGGGGATGGGGGGTTGGGTTGCCAGATCCAGGTTGGGAAACTCCTGGAGATTTGTGGATGGAGCCTGGGGAGGATAGGGACCTCAGTGGGGTACAATGCCATAGAGTCCACTCTCCAAAACATCCATTACCTCCAGGGGAACTGAGCTTTGTTGTCTGGAGATGAGCTGTAATTTCTGGGGATCCCCAGATCCCACCTGGAGGCTGGCATCCCTAAAGCCCACTGACTTCAAAGGACTTGAAAGGATGTAGCTCAAGAACCAAATTGTAAGCATCCAAAAATCTAGTGAGTTCACGACTAATATAAGGTTTGAACCATGGACTTCACGTCTCACATTCTCACTGTTTATTTTAAAAACTGAAATTCCACAAAAACTCTCAGCACAAGGTTTCTAAGGTAGATCACAAAGCAAACATGTAATTAAAATTACAATTTAAATTTGGCTGTCATACTCCACAGTTCCCAAGATGACCAAGACCCCCAGAACTTTCTCCCCATAGTTCTCACCCTCTCAGCAGCCCTTCAGTTAACTGAAATCTGTTAATACGGACATATTGTATTTTAGTATTGTAGTGAAGAATATTTCATGTTTTTACGCAGTCAGGAAGTTAAACTGATTGTTAACAACAACAGAACACACAGAGTATAAAGAAGGAAGAAACTAGGATGGCTGCATTTATTTATAAATTATTCCTATATGTTCCTCTCATATGTTAATTCTAAGAGATTCAGGTGGGGTAGCCCAGTGGCACCTTTAAGACCAACAAAGTTTTATTCACAGTATAAGCTTTTGGAACTCTCAATTTGGAAGCACATCCATCCTGTGCTAAAGGCGCTGCACTGGCTGCCTACAGCATACCGGATTCGCTTTAAGGTGCTGGTTCTTACCTTTAAAGCCCTTTATGGCCAGGGTCCGACATACCTGAGGGACTGCCTTTCCCCATATATGCCCTGGAGGGCACCGTGTTCAGGGACCCAGAACCGACTGGCCCTCCCAAGTGTCAAAGAGGCCAGGTTGGCAAGAACTAGGGCCAGGGTCTTTTTGGTGGTGGCTCCACTCTGGTGGAATGAGCTCCCAGAGGAGACCAGGGCCCTGCAGGACCTTTTACAGTTCTGCAGGGCCTGCAAAATGGAGCTCTTCTGCCAGGCTTTTGGAGCCGCCACCATCACCACTACAAGCACAACTATTTGTGTCACTATCAATAACAACAACTGACAACCTTGGTGGTAGCCCTGAGCCACTGGTCCCTGTGACTACTGCCCATCCTAGCCTCCCCTAATGGAAGCAGACCAATAGAATTAAAAGCAGAAATTGGAATTTGCTAGCACTTTAACACCATGTTTGATTTTAACATTGTTTTTATATTGCTGTATTATTATTTATCAGGAACTATATTAATGTAATGAATCGTGTTTTATGTATTATGAGAACTTTTATTCTGTTGTAAGCCGCCCTGAGCCAGCCTAGGTCAGAAGGATGGGATAAATATCAATAAAATCAATAAACAAAATAAATAATATCTGATGAAATATGCTCGCACACAAAAGCTTATACTGTGAATAAAACTTTGTTGGTCTTAAAGGTGCCACTGGACTCAAACCATGTTTATTCTAAGACAGTATTCTTCATGTTCTTTATCATTCATGCCCTGCAGAGTCTGCCACACATTTAAAAATTTTCAGAACTGCAACATCTGAGAGTGTAGAGTGACAGTGTAAAGTCAAAGAGGAGGAGGAGGAGGAGATTGGATTTATACCCCGCCCTTCACTCGGAGTCTCAGAGCGGCTTACAAATTCCTTTCCCTTCCCATCCCTACAACAGACACCTTGTGAGGTAGGTAGGGCTGAGAGAGCTCTTTCAAGAACTGCTCTGCTGTGTATTAACTGGAATAAGATGGTCCACAAACCTCAGAGCTTCGCTCCAAAGCAATAGTCACTTTGGATCCGTAGGAGCACCTATGGGTTCACAAGGATCCGAAAGTAGACCTATTAAATTGTAGATGCGTAAATAAGGCCAATCACAGGTGATGGGTGTGTGTGTGGGTGTGCTGCGGGGCACGAATATAAGCCAGGCACTCCCTGGCCCATGTATCCTTCGTTCCTGATGTGAACCAATAAACAAGAGCTGAGTCACTATGCTGAGTCTCCGACTTCAGTACTTTTCACGCTCTTTCAAAAACAGCTCTTGTCAGAACTACGGCTTCCCCAAGGTCATCTAGCAGCTGCAAGTGGAGGAGTGGGAAATCAAATCTGGTTCTCCCAGATTAGAGTCTGCACACTTAACCACTACACCAAACTGGCTCTCTCTCTTCTTATCATCACAGATATGCCAACACAGCATTCTTCACCATACCCACAGAACATATGGATTTCAGCATCTCCTGACATCCCTAAAAGGCTCATGATGGAACATCATCCTCTTCTGATCATAAACAACCTTCACTTTTGTTCCACAATCATCAAACAAAATCAAATGATTTAATATTTCTCCTTCCGTTTATTGCAAACTTTCACTTCTAGGAAGTTAATTAAATATTCTGTGATAACCTATTTTCATGGTACATTCAACGTGCATGGAGATCAAGTTTGTTTTAATTTGTTTATTCCCTTTTACATTATTTCTAGTATTATATCAAGTGAGCAGGTATAATTTTTGTGTGTGACAGCCCTGCCAGATTGCTGAAATAGGGTAATCCTCTGGGTGTACTGCATAGACAGGTACATCTATATGAACATATGCTAATTGTTTCTGCCTTGGTGAGACTTGGTTTCAAGTCAGAAACAGGATGGTGCTGCTGGCTTACAGTCCCTAAGCTTCTTAATGGATCTGACTATGACACGGTCTTGTGGCATGTACTAATTTAGAATGCTGTGGGGAGTGGTTATGTCTTAATTAGATCAACTCTCCCAAGACTAAGATCTACATAGAATGAGAAAGAAAACTGGATAGATAATATCAAGAGAAGATGTTAGCATTATAGCATGGCATGGAAAATATTCCTTGAACAGACCCAGCTCTGTTTATTCCTGAAAATATCAGCCACACATATTACCTTATTATTTAGCAGCTTAGTGGTTTGGATTGGAATAAGTACCTTGGACAGTCTTCAAAATATTAGGTACCACACTTCTGGAGTAGTTTGGCATTTTTAGACTCTTAACAAATCAGCAGCAGTTTAACTTGACAAGGCAGAATATAAGCTCCAGATAAGTGTTCACAATTAACACTGATTAACTGGCAAAATGCTAATGAGAGTATATTGCAGATCGACAGAAACAAATACTGTGTGCACTAGCAGATCATGTCAGGTTTTGTGGTACGTCCCTTCTTCCGAAGTTATTTATGGAAGCATCCCTGCCCTTATGTGGGACTTCAGGGAGACTTCTGACAGAAAACAGCAATAAGAAACTAAAGAAAAATAATGAATCCAGCTAGAGAATTGAAACAAAATCAACAGAATAAATCACAACAGTCATCATCAGCCAATAAGCCAAGCATCCCCACAGTTTAACTATTAAAAGCCTTTTTGAACACATGAACACATTAAACTGCCTCATACTGAATCAGACCACAATGTCAGTATTGTCTACTCAGACTGGCAGCATCTCTGGAACCTGGGACCTTCTGCATGCAAAGTAGATGCTCTGCCCCTGAACCACAGCTCCTCAGTTCAAAAGGATGGTTTCAAAAGTTGCAACAACAGAGAAAGAAACATGCATATTTCTCTCAGCATATTTCCAAAGTGATGCTGCCATTGAGAAGTCTATCTCTCCTGTTCCCAACCACCATGCTTCTGGGAGGGGAACACACAGAGAAGAACCTCTAAAAGTTACCTTGATGTTTTGGTAGGTCGACATAGGAGAAGGAGGTCCTTAATGCACTACAGTCTAAGACTGTTTTAGACTTGAAAGGTCAAACCCAGCACTTTGAATGGAGAGACCAATCAGATGGGAGAAATCAGGAGGAATATTTTACCCCATCAGCTGCATTCTGGACCAGTGGCAGTTTCTGAACACTTTTCAAAAGAAGCCTACATAGAATGTGTTACAGTAATTGGATTTCCAACTAAGGCAAAATTAATTTCTCCAGCTTAGAATGGGCTGCTACAGGACAACCAAGAGAAGTCTGGAGCCACCAATCCCAACTAATTATCCATGAGTAGAGATGAACCAAGCAGGATGTCTCACCTACCAGATTTTCAAGTCTGGGAGAGAGATTCAGCAGGAATGCCCAAATATTTTGTCAAATGTAGTGTGGCTTTCTACATGCTTCAAAGACCAATTCTTCTGGTACACTCCTATGGTAAACACAGCACAGCATCTAGTATAAATGTAAGATCAAAAGATCAGAATCTGGGTGTCTGTTGAATTTTGAATTTATGAAACTGCAGAGTCCGTTAGTTCATCCAAATCAGTGTTGTTTAATGTGACTAGCAGTGATTCTCTAAGGGTCAAGCTACATGACAGCATTTCTAGTGAGTTGGGCCTGCTCTCCGCACAGTTGCTGTACATTTTAAAAGCCTGTAGGAGCCTGATTCTGCTCAGGATCACAGCATGGGGGAGAAGGGGCTCCAGGGATGCCAGCCTCCATGTGGGATCTGGGGATCCCCAGAATCTCCAGACTACAGAGATCAATTCCCACAGAGAAAGTGGATGCTTTGGAGGGTGGACTCTATGGCACTGTACCCCAGTGCCATAGTCCCTGTCCTCCCCCAAATTTCCAGGGGTTTCCCAAATGGGATCTGGCAACCCTAACCCCATCCCCTACCAGTGGCTGGGGGGGTGGCTTACAATTCTAAGGGGCTCCCAACTTCTCCTGCTCCATTCCTCCCCCCCATGCTGTGGTCCCAAGCAGAATTGGGCCTGCAGGCTTTTAAAATGCAACTCCCTGCAGTTGCTGTGGGGAAAATGAGTTGGGTCCAGGCAACCCAGAACCAACTTATTAAAAATCATATGATAAGGCTTGACCCAAAGTTAAAACTTTCCAGCCCATTACCTTTCAAATAGAGATACCTGGGACTGAATCAGCATGTTCCCTCCTCCCTAGCTGAATAGCTATATAAAGGCTGAAGCAGAGAAGCAGGATAAGGGTACTTAACCCTTCTCTACCCCTCCAATCCCCCTGTAAGTCCCATCTCCCTCTGATTTTTCCTGAAAGACTGCAAAAATGAAGTTAAAATCCTACCTGAAGGTAAAAGCAGCTGGAAGGACTGCAGTAGGAAATGACAGGAAGAAAGGGGTTAAGAATATCTTCACAACAAATTGACTTTCTCAGCTGGACATTTTCAGCTTTTCCTAAAGACTCTAGATCCAGCACCAAACCCACAGTTCTAGACTAAGTGTGTTCTAGTTCTGGACCTTGACCATCTTGCAAAACTAAGCTTGCCAAGTCCGTCAACCAGACAGAGGGGGATGGGGGTGAACTTACTGGGAACGGGGAGGGAAGAAGCCAGAAATGAAACATAATGTTCCTACATCACCTGGAAGTGATGTAAGCATATTGAGGGTGATGCTGGGCAATGTACATCGCACTAGTTCTGCTGAGCTTCCAAATGCACTTTGATTGGACTGTGTTTCTGTGCTTGACATCAGCTGGTATTGCCACAATGGCACTGGGCTTGCTGAGCACTGTACATTGCACTGGTTCTGCTGAGCTTCCAAACATCCTTTGCTTGGACTGTGATACTTTGCTTGACATCAGCTGGCATTGCCACAATAACACTGGGGTTTTTGGGCACTGGTTCTGCTGGGCTTCCAACTCCCCTTTTGCTTGAACTGTGATTCTGTGCTTGACATCAGCTGGCATTGCCACAATGACACTGGGTTTGCTGGGCACTAAACATTGCACTGGTTCAGTTGGGATTACAACCCCACCCTCCTGCTTGGACTGTGATTCTGTGCTTGACATCAGCTGGCATTGCCACAATAGCACTGGGTTTTCTGGGCACTGTACATTGCACTGCTTCTGCTAGGCTTGCAAAAATCCCCCCCCCTTCAGTTTCCACTGTAGAGATTCTCTGACTTTAGTTCTTTTAGAAACAATGAAGGACAGGAACAACTTCTTTGGGGAAGGGGTAATGTGTAGTGTGTTTCTTAACATCCAGTCCGGTGAAGCTTGTGATCACCATTTTGTGATGCTTTGGCTAGTGTTAGTAAAGGTCAGTACAAAGGCAGACTCCTAGCTCTCAGAAATGCATTGCAGATGTTTGAGATGGTTAGCTCTTGGGCTTCAAAATGTGCCTGCTCAGAAGACAAGTGGTGTAATGGAATTTTTTTCTTTTTGCCATTGTCACACCTGACTGATGGTGACCCTATAGGATTTTCAAGGTAAGAGAGGTGTGTCCCTGCTTTTCTTCTGAGATCTGATGAGACCAGGCTATCTTGGGGCTGTCCAGGTCAGGGCTAGGCTGAGAGTAATGTGACTGGTCCAAGGTCACCCAGCAAGTGGAGATTTGAACCTGGACTTCCCAGTTCCTAGTCTAACACTTTAAACATTACATCATGTGGGCTCTCATGATGGAATAGCGTGTTGGAATTTGATTAAAAAAAAAACAACTGGCCTGATTATATCTGGAGCTGTGGTGGCTCAAGTGGTTAAGACACTGAACTGCAGGCTGTGGAAGGTCAGTAGTTCAGCAGTTCAAGACCCAAGAGTGCCGCATGACGGAGTGAGCTCCCATCTCTAGTTCCAGCTCCTGCCAACCTAGCAGTTCAAAAGCAAGAAACTGCAAGTAGATAAATAGGTACCACTTTGGTGGGAAGGTAACAGCGTTCTGTGTGCCTTGTTGTTTAGTCATGCTGGCCACATGACCATGAAAACATCTTCGGACAGCGCTGGCTCTTCGGCTTTGAAACGGAGATGAGCACCGCAACCCTAGAGTTGGATTCGACTGGTTTTCGAGCAAGGGAACCTTTATATATACACACTAGGAATAAGGCCCGTTGTGGAAATAAATACAACAGGCTCTAGAAAGAGGCTCTGGGAGAGTGCCCCAGCTTTGGGCACTCAGTGACAATTTGCTCTGGCAATCTCAGCAGGGTATAATGACAGAGTCCACCATTTTCTCCAGAGGAACTGATCTTTGCTACCTGAAGAGCAGTAGTAATTTTGAGTGATCTCCAGCCCACCCTCAAGATTGGTAACAGTGGTTCCCCAGGAGGGAGTGGCTGGTTTGGAGGGTGCACTCTATGGCATTGTACCTGTCTGAGGTCCCACCCCTCCTCAACACTCACCTTCTCCAGGTTCGACCCCTCAAATCTCCAGGAATTTCCCAACCTGGAGTTGATAACCCTATCTCCCTCCCAGCCAACCATCAACCTACCTTTAGTTTTCCATCTCCTCCCCCCTCCCTCTTAGAGAGCAATTGTAATTTTGAGTGATCTCCAGCCCCCACCTGGAGATTGGCAACAACGATTCCCCATCAGGGAATGGCTGGATTGGAGGGTGGAGTCTAGGGTATTGTACCTGTCTGACGTGCCACCCCTCTTCATACCTCACCCTCTCCAGGCTCCATCCCTCAAATCTCCAGGAATTTCCCACCTGGAGTTGGCAACCTGATCAGGACTGGGCCCAATGAGTTTTCTCCCTAAGGCCAACATAGGAATGGCGGCTGATGGGCCAATGGCTGAGGGAGGGCATTTTACAGCCAATGGGAGCACATGGAATCTTACGAAACCAAAAGATAATTATTATAAGGAGAGATATATATACACAAAGTTAAATAAAAGAAAATGTTCACTGTCTGCATTTCTTTTCTGGTCACTGAAACAAAGTTTGAGTCGAGTGGCACCTTTAAGGCCAATCTTTGTTCTGCTGCTTCAGACCAACATGGCTACCCACCTGAATCTATTTTTGGCCATTATTATTCATTTTATTTCATGATTATTACTGAAAATAATTTTGTTGTATAGAGGAGGGGCTCTAACCTGGATAGCCCCAGCCTAGCCTAATCTTGTCAGGTCTCAGAAGCTAAGCAGGACCAATGTGGAGGCAGGCAACGACAAACCATCTCCGAACATGCCTTGCCTTGAAAACTCCACAGCATCACTATAAGTCAGCTGTCCCTTGTCAGCAAAAAAAAAAAAAAAGTAGAGGAGGGAGTATTAAAAAATTATCTGCCCTGGGCACCAAATAGGCTAGGTATGCTACTGTACAACTGCTCTGATCTTCCATTATGATTAAAGTCTGAAAGCCAATGGATGCATCTGAAGTATTGACAAAATGTTGAACATGGGAAATGCATCGTTAAACACAACCATGAAGCAGCTTGAACAACTGGGCTGCCACTGACAGCTTTTGATTTTTGGCCTGTGGGGACTGGACAAGTTCTCAAGCAAGTGGGACTGAGCAAGAAACTCCTGCATGTGGTCAAGCAAAGCTGGCATGGTAGGTCAGGGCAGAAACTGAATTGAGATATGTTGTGGGTATAAGAAGCTCAGTACATGCCTTGTTGCACTGCTGATACCAAAGTGGACAGGCTGCCAGCTTCCTGTCTGTATAGTTCAAGGTACATAATAATGTTTACTGTCCGAGTCTGTGATGCTCACATGCAGATAACTTGCATAAACTAAATGTTTCTAAAAAGTTTCACTGCCCAGTTCTCATGCCTGCTTTGCAAAAAAAAGAGTAGTGTGAAATACATTTGTCCCTGATAAGAAAAACTGGCAAAGGAAGAGTTGTATCAAACATGCTAACTCAACTCCCATATCCTGCAAATATGGCTATCAGCAGGAAGATACCAAATGCCAACTGGGGCACAACAGACAAGCTTTAAGCAAACACAATGATTATCTTATGGTGATGTTGACACACCGCCATCTCCAAACAGCTGCTAAAGAGATGCAAGGTGCCATCTGTTGAAGAAAGATGCCCAAGTGCTGTCTCAGATGGAGATTAATCTCACTGACATAATTCAGGCTGCATAAGTGAGTATCATGAAGTCAGAAGCTGCCAAAATTCCAATTATAAGTTCCACCCATGTGAGCCTATTGTTTTCAACACTTTACAGTGATTTCTGTAAGAGGAATTGGAAGAATTGAATGTTTCAAATAACAGAGAGTTTGCAATTGCAGGTATGTACAGGATAGACCAACAGGCTGTACAAGAAAAGAGTTGTTTAAAAGCCTTTCAATGTACAGAGTATGGAACAAAAAGGTTGAATTTCAAACCTTCAAATTCTGTCTCCCCTTCATGAGATCCATTATTTACACCACAGTGGTATCTGATCATGCAAACCAGTGGGTTGAAACTAGTACACAACTGTTCCACAGCTGTAACACAGTTCCACAGCTGTAAGAATTACTGCCTGCAGAGTGTGACTTCCACAGTCCATCCCCCCCTGCCTGAAATGCCCCCCAAATTCTCCTCCTAGAACAGGATGATATTACGAACAGGATTTCAGAAGAGTATTTTGGGTTACTGCAGGAGAGGGGAACCACAAAAGTCACACACTGCTGGGAGAAGCAATTTTGATATAGAAACATTACACTGTTTCCAACCCCCTATATGCCACCAGGTGTAGCCTTTGTCCAAAGCCATCCTGGGATAAGAGGCATGATGCTCAAGTTCGAAGCCCTAAATGGCTTAGGGCCAGGGTATCTGAAGGACCATCTTCTATTTTGTTCCTGCCTGTCCCATCAATTAAAGAAACTTTTTTGGTAGGTGCACCAGAAAGGGCCTTTTGAGTGGCAGCCACACATATATGAAACAGCCTCCCCTGGGAGTTGTGCCTGGCTCCCTCACTTTCAGTTTTTAGGAAGCAGTTGAAGACAGCTTTAATTAGGACCATATTTAACTAAATTACTAGCAGTTCTAAATTGTGGTTTTAAACTTGGAATTTCATGTATTTTATGTGTTCTATTTCATGTATTTTATCTATAGTGTAACCTGCCTTGAGCTCCATATGGAAGAAAGGCAACTAATATATGTTTTAAATGAATAAAGTGTAGTTGACGGCCTGTTCTTTAAATGAAATCGTCTAAATACCGGTGGTGGTATGAAGTGGCATCTCAATGAAATCGTCTAAATACCGGTGGTGGTATGAAGTGGCATCTCACCAGGATGCAATCAGCATTCTTTGTAAATGAGTTGGCTCTGAGTTTAAAAGCTGGCAAGCATTCAAGTGGCTGGCAAAAAGTCATTGGTGAACCGGAAATGCAAGTTACAGTTTCTTCTACTGTAGAAGCATGCTGATTATCAGAGATGATCCAAAGCATTTCGGTGACCAAGGCCCTTTCTGCACCAGTCTTTTCCCCTTCACTTTCCCTGAGCATCTCAGTTGACCTTTAAATTTCATCCTGCATTTCCTTTTGCTTTCACCTCACATATCCATTGATTTTTCTTTTTGTTTCTGCATTCCCTTTCGTCCATTCAGCTGTCAGTTCGCTTTCTGTTAGCTGTATCCCTGACCTTTCCAAAAGTGGTTTTGCTGTGGACTTTTTACTTGTTTTGCTTCAAAGTTGATGCTAATTAAGAAGCAGATGTATTTCCTCAGATTTTGCAAACAACCCCAATTTTTCTGCCCCTGTTTCCTCCCCTCCTTCTTGGTTTACATAATCACCACCATTGAGGTTTATTGTTCCTCCCACTTTGCAATTTCCTCCATCCTACTTTCCTCCCTGCTCCTGTTCCACACTGAGCACGTTCCCCATCATTTCAACTTTTTTAAAAATAAGCCCTTTAAGTTCAGCGATAAGATATACTGATCACTAATCTTTTGGTTCAGTTGCTAAAGAAACCAGAGCCATTTGAGAGCTTGTTAAAAAGTGATGCCCCCCACCACTTGTGCATTCTCATGTGCTCCCCTCCCCCACACACGAAAACCAACAGAAGGGTAAAAGGTGCTTTCTGATGGCTTGAAGTGCAAAGGGGGGAGGTCTAGTGCTGGAGGGAGATGGAAAGTCAGGAAACTAAGACCAGGGGCAGACTCAGCAAAGACAGCTGATGATGTGTGGTGTATGTTTCTTTAAGAGGATTGTAAATAAGTGAGGAGTAAGAAGTTGGAGTGATTGCAACTCTGTGATGTGTTTTATACTTGTGTGACTGAGAGCAATAAAGACTGTTCTGAAGACTAACATGGAGGTATTATTTGCAAGATATATCATGATGCTATATCTCATGTGCTCATGGGGTCGCGAAGAGTCGGACTCGACTGTGCGACTGAACAACAACATAACATGATGTTAAACCAAGAGGGGAGTTCCCAGAGGCAAGGAAGTAGAGGATCCATGGGTCTAAAGTGCCAAAAGGGGTGGTGGTCTAGTGCCAAAGGAGGGTTGAAAGTTGGGAAACCAAGACCAGGGGAAGACTCAGCAAGGACAGCTGATGATGTTAAGCCAAGAGAGGGGGTCCCTAGAAGCAAGGCAGTCGAGGATCCATGGGTCTAAAGTGCCAAAGGGGGTGATCTAACACTAGTGACATTCCCACCCCAATTAAGAAAAAATGTGGGTTTTGGTTGCAGCTGCAACCTCTCTGACGGAGGTCTGTGTATGGTTGTGGTCTCTTGGTGACACACAAAAATAACTGTTTACAGTAAATGGAATAAAACTGCTGAAAACTCCTCGGCATAACCCATTCAGCCAGCTATTTGCAGGCTGTGATGCCCTCTCCAACCAACTGCAGGGAGCCTTTGGTTGGTGGATGCTACTGTGCAGCTGTGATGGGATGATTCCACACACACACACTCATCACAAGTGATGTTCCACCTCAATTTTTAAAAGTGTGGTTTTTAAATTGCAGCTGCAGAATACATACACCGAATGGTGTAAGACCGGCACAGATGGCAGGGTCTGAAATCCAAAGTCAGGTTTAAAGGGTTGACTACCTGGATACAGTAAAATACAGGGATACAGGGAGCTGCGGTGGCTCAAGTGGTTAAGACGCTGAACTGCAGGCTATGGAAGGTCAGTAGTTCAGCAGTTCGAGACCCGGGTGCCGCATGACAGGGTGAGCTCCTGTCTCTAGTTCCAGCTCCTGCCAACCTAGCAGTTCGAAAGCAAGAAATTGCAAGTAGATAAATAGGTACCACTTCGGTGGGAAGGTAACAGCGTTCCGTGCACCTTGGTGTTTAGTCATGCCGGCCACATGACCACGGAAACGTCTTCGGACAGCGCTGGCTCTTCGGCTTTGAAACGGAGATGAGCACCGCAACCCTAGAGTCGGATTCGACTGGCTTTCGAGCAAGGGAACCTTTCCCATTACCTGGATACTCTGCAGTAAGTTCTGAATGCAAAAAGGGGCCCAAGGTGAAAAAAACAATGCCGTCTTTTAGGAAAATCTTTTTTTTTCTAATGTTGCATGGTGTATCTGAAGGGAAGCACAATGTTCACTCAACTTTACTTCAGTAAAATCTGAACACTGAACTGTAGCTGACCCTAGAGCAACATACCCTTGGGTGATGTCTATTGTCACTCTCTTTGCCTTCTCTCTGTGTAACACAGGATCAGCTCCAAGAAGAACTCCCTGCCTGCTGGCTGTGCACATCAACTTGAAAAACCTCATCTAATTTTGACCCAACCAGCAGCATGCAAAACCTCCTACAGCCTCTCAAATTCAACAAACACATCTTACCCGCTACAACCATCTTGAGTCTGTGCCACAGAATGTTTTACTATCTTATCACACAATTGGGAAATTTTATTCCTAGTATACCAGGTTCTGATTCCCCCACTGAAGTTATTCCTGCAGGTGGTTATTACAGCAGGAATCACTTGTTAGGAGGTATTGTTCAAAACTTCATCAAATGACTTATACAAGAGGGTATTTACACTTCCCCTGTAGGATGCATACTGAGTTAAAGAGGATATAAAAATACAAAATGTGCTTTATTCCATGAATAATTTTTACCCAATAATGTTGAGACGGTCCCATCTGATAAGAAAAGGCTTGCCATCCAAGGCTTGTGAGAGAAATATCATTGCCCAGGATTACAGTGGATTGGTCTGAGTTACAAGCTATAGATGACCACAACTGGTATTCTGTTATTATCTCTTTGGGACCTGATTTGGACTGGGTTATTTCTGTTTTAGAATTGTCAGGGGAATTAGAAGAATCAAATCTCTTCTCTGTGAGACCTCATATTGAATTCATGGAAACTATGAGGTGTAGATAGCATCATAAACACCCCACTTTTGAATACAGTGGCCCATTGGAGTATTGTTCACTCAGATGAAACCTGACAAGAAAGTGACTAGTGGTATATCTCAATGAATCTATATAGCAGTAACCTAAACTGAATGTCCAGCATTTGAATCACTTACATCAAACAGAAAAATCCACTCCCTCTTATTAACCTTGAATAATTCACTAGGCCAGGGATCCCCAACCTTCTGACACATGGGAGCTGCATTAGAGTGCCCAATGCCTGAAGTGGGCCACATCTTAAAACAAAATGTAACAAAATTATCAACCTGTCTATTTGATCAAAAGTAAACACTCAGTTCAATGAAGAAATGCTAAATTGAATGCTATCCATTTTGGAACACATTTTACTGTAGAATCTTTTTATCTAGATACACATGCATACTTAGTGTCATGGGCATGGATGAGGATGAGCTGACAGAGCCTGCAGAAACCACAGCTGGTCCCTCTGAAGCAGCAGAGGAGGATAGCCAGCAAGTGCCTGTAACAGCAATCTTCACACCTGGCCCAGATAAGAAGGAAGAACTGCAAGCTGAAAGTCCTCCTGACTCACCCCCATGTATGACTCATTTAAGGGACTGCTGCAAAACTTAGCAACCAGGTGAAGAGAGGTCAGGCTACAAGGGAGCCGCTCAGCTAGCCCAGAGTTCTAACAGGAGCCTGGCTGATCGTGCAGCTGGCTAATTGGTAGCAGCATTTAACTCCACACTCTGGGCAGTACTCTTTGTGGAAGTAACAAGACAACTTCGTGCTGCTAGCATCCACTCTGGCTCAGCTCTCGCACCCAGACCTTTGGACCCCCTGGCTTTGGACTTGGCTCTGTGTTCCTGACCCTGGCTTGGCTTTGGACTATGTTTCTGGTTGGTGATTTTGGACTTGACTCTGTGTTTCTGGCTCCTGATCCTGGCTTGGCTTTTTGGACTTTCCACTGTCTTCTTGGCTCCTGACCTTGGCTTGTTCTGGACTTCCTTTGACTGGCACCCCAGCCTTTGACAGTCAGTGTAATTTTTGTGGCTGTTTTCTGTTAGCCAAGACATTAATGTCAAAGTCAAGGTTTGTGACAGACACTCTTAAAATGTCATGAAAATCTATGTGGTGCCAAAGACTGTGAACATGCCTGCAGCAAATTTCTTTAAGGTGATGAATGTATCAGGTAGACCAAAATAGAAATCTAGCAGATTATTTTCTTTGCAAATGTATCTGAAATGATCACTGGCTTGCAAATCAACTAGATTCATCTGAAAAAGTTACTTTTATCTTCTGGTGCTACTTCAAATGGATTCTGAAACATTCTTATTTCCATTCCATGCTTACGACAATCAGTGAATCTGTTCTGGAATTTCACCTGCAATAGGTTCAGTGCTTTATTATGTCTTTCAGCACTGAATTGTAAATTCCCATCCTTCTCAAATTTTAGTCCATTGCAGCATGAGAAGTTTGAAAAGTCACCTTCACTAACTTGCTTCACAAAAATGTTTAGTTTTGCTTCAGAAACTTTCAATTCAGAATACATGTCACACACAAGCTTTCTTTTCCCCTGCAGCCTTACAGTCAATGTGTTCAGATGTTCTGTGATATCAGTTAAGAAAACTAAATCAAAAAATCAATTCAGGGTTAGAAAGTACTTCTTGACCTCCTCCTTTCTCCTTGAAAAAGACACCAACTTCATGATGGACTGAAAATCAGTTGAAGACTTTGCCTGTGCTAAGCCACCTGACTTCTGCATGGTACAATATATCTCCATATTCTGGATCTATCTCTGAGAGAAAATTTTGAAACTGATGATGAGTAAGGCCATGATGCCTGATGTAATTAATGCTGGATGCAACAATACAAATCAGTTTCCCACTGAGGAATCTTACTACAGAAGACTTGCTGATGGATGATGCAGTGAAATTGCATAGGAAGTATACCATTTAATTTCAATATCTCTTCTTTTTTCTTTTTCTTTTTTTTGACCCCCCGAAGGGGAATTTTTTTATTTGCATTTTCTAAACACTACAAACTACAACAGAGAACGGGGAGGGAAACATCTATACCTAGGGAAAAAGAAAAGATAACCACAACTAACTAAAACCCCAAGACATGGAGGTCTTCAATAATGCTTGTATCCATGTTAGTCCATTAAAAGCTTTGAGAAGCATTGAGCATGATCTAATAATCCCATTTCTGCATCAGCTTAACTATTTTCCCAATTCAAGAACCCTCCCCAAATCATCTCATAAAATAAAGGCTTTATATGAACTTTCAGAGTCTCAGTTCTTCTTTTGCGTCTCCTTGTGTCCTCTCAGTTGATAGCTTTGTTTGGGAGCAGCCGCCCCCTTTTCTGCATCAGAGTCCTCGCCAGAAGACACAGAGTCCAACTCGCCAGTAGATTTGCTATCTTCTTCTTTCGTCTCCTCTTCTGGATCTCCCAGTTGCAGCCGCAAAAACTCTCGAGCTTTGAAAACAGTCAATTTTTTCTCTCCTTTCCTTTATTTTGAAAGTGACATCTTCAGGGATTAACCATCTGTATGCAATGCTATTTGTTTGTAAGAAAAGGATTAGTTTCTTATACTTCTATCTCTTTTTTCTTATCTCAAATGGAATGTCTTTTAGTAACCTTATGTTGTTGCCTCCGATTTTCGGGGTGTGTTTGTGATCGCTTTTAAAATTAAATCTCTTAAATGTCTCTTTGAGAATCTCACAACAATTTCCCTTGGCAGATTATTCCTTTTGATATACGTAGAATAGGCTCTGTAGGCCACATCTATTTTGCTTAGAATGTCTTCTACTTTTAAATCCGTCAGTGGGGCCAATGCATCGCTCAATAGTTGCTTTAGGTTCTCATTGGGGGCTTCTGTCACCCCTTGGAACCAGAGTACCATATTTGCTCTTTCCATTTGTAGCTGTAACAATTGAGTTTCCGCCGAAACTTGCTTCTTTTGTAGCACTTGCATCTTTTCCCCTACTTTTATAGAGCTGGCATCAAGTTCCTTCACTTTTTCAACCACCTGCTCCATTTTCTTTGTAATTTCTGCAAGTTACAATTGCTGTGCTGCAAAATTCTGGTTCAGAGTTGTCAATTGCTGGTTAATGTTAGTCATCTGGTCCAGCAGAGGGCGTAGAGAGTCTGGTCTCTTCCGGCCTTGGGCTCATGCCTCCTGGTGGTTTCGGTTTCTGTCCTTTGTCGGGTCGCCTCCCTGCCATCTTTCTTGATTGTTTACTTTAACTGAAAGTTTATAAAGTCTCTGAAAGCCTCCAGTATGCTTTGATTTTAACTGATAAGGCTCTTGAAGTTGGTTTCTTTGCTTGTTCTTCCACTCCCCCCTTGCTAATCTGCTTTAAAGTCTCTGCGTGTGGGAGGGGCCCCTCCCCCGCTCACTTCCCACGCTTCTGCCAAGGGGGGTGCTTTCCTTTTAAACTGCCGATTCAACACTTTTAAATAACTCACTGCTCCTTGCTCGTCTTACAACATCGCTTGTAGTTGTCTGGTTGCACGATCTCCACCACTTGTCCCGGCCAGCATCTCTAGGTCCATTTGGATGCGCAGCGGCTGGACCACTGGGGCGAAGGAGCGCTTCGATTCTCCAGCATCGCGCTGGAGAAGAGGCAGCCCCCTCAGAAGCCCCTTGGCTGGGAGCCTTTTCCCCAAGGCTCCCGGGGAGTAGTGATTACTTGCCCCACCTCCAAGCTGCTGGCGCGCAGATTGTGTCCCGGGAGCATACCGGAGACATGTCTGCTTTCAAGCCACCATTAACTGGAAGTCTCAATATCTCTTCAATGATACTTGCAGCTACACCAGTTTTACTTTCCACCATATTTCTTGCTGTAGCAGAATTTGGGGTTTCATGAGCCTGGGCCTTTATGTTCCTTACTTCTATGTTGGTTTTGCTATAGCAAACTTCTGTTCTTTGGTGCATGTATCCCATGAACCTTTGTTCTCTTGCTAGCAACATAAGCATACAATTAAAGCTGTGCCCTTCAAATATACTTTTTGCCTGGGTTCATAGCTTTCAAGCCCTCCATGTGCCAGACAGTTAGTCTAAACATTAGAAATTAGCATGGAAGGCTCAGAACTATCTGAAGAGACTAGGCAAAAAAAAATGGACTGAGATAAAATTTCATTGCTGTTCTTACCATTGGTAAGGGGGTGGAGTCTGGTTTCCATCACAGACCACCCCATTCTGCTTGGCATCTTGCACTGAATCCTTTACATGACCAGAAGAGTATAATATAGTATGAAATTGGACGTTTGGGTCTGCATCGTCAACAATCCCTTCTGTAAGCTGGGTGAGCAGATCCTACTGTTTTTTATATCCTACTGGTTCTATTCTTTGTTCATATTTTACTTGGTTTACATCAATAAAATTGTATGTTAGCATGAAGCTGACTGGGCTGTTTTTCTCTCTGGAGTAAACTCAATCCCTGGATTAGTCTCATACTGACCCTTTGGACCCTCTGGGGTTACCAGGACCCTCAGAATCCGTCCACACTTGCAACATCAGTTGTGATGCTTTTCAGTTTATCCCAGCCCAAACCAACATTTTCTACTCATTTACACAATATCAAGGATATGTTTTCTGCAGTTGTAGTGTCTTTCAAACTCTGCAGTGCACACAGCTCTTTTGTAATTCTGAAGCTGGAATCTATCCCCCTGATGAAAATTAGTTGAACAGTGTCTATAATGTCACTGCTTTCATCTAATGCCAAAGAAAAAACACCAAAACTTTTTGCCTTGACAATCAGTGACATATGCAGCTCTACTCATAGTTCTTCAACATACTTAGTGATAACAATTACTGTATGGATGAAGGTAGATGCAGATAAACTGAGGGTGCATTCAGATGGGCAGCTAATACCGCCATTGGCCCGGCTCAGATTTGATCCTGATCTTTTTTAACCGGTGTTGCACGACCAGACAGCTCCCCCCATGAATTGCCTTACTGCACGCTGACTCCACTGTGGATTGTCTAGATGGCATCCCCCTAAAGGAGCCACGCAGTAATTTAAAAAAAAAAAATTCCGTTGCACGTGTGCATATGCGCTTCACTGTGTGCTTGGTTTTCTGCACATGCACAGAATCATGTGGTTAAAGTACTGCCTGTGGGACATGTAGCCAAAATCCCTATGCCAGTTTATATGATCTCATAGGTTCTTTTACAGACCGCCCCTGTAAAGTAGGCTCAACCCACTTAGAGACCACTTGCTCATTCACCGTCCTGGTAGTGACCTGGCCATCCCCCTGCCCTGGAGATCTGGGTCAGTGGAGGGACTGCTTTGCTTGGGGAAAGACCTATGTTGCCCTCCCTTGAGGTCCAATTTCAATTAACGAGGTTCATTAATTTAATGGGCCATTGATTAATATGAAATTTTTCTGAACACTTGAGTGGAGCTCTGTGGCTATCATGCGTTTATGTGCATATTGCTAGGAGATTTTTTTAAAATGGTGGCCATTTGGGATGGTCTGGAGCAGACCATCCCAATGGGCTGACTGCACGCTGGAATGATCAGAGTAGACAGAGAAAAGTCCATCATTGGCCTATCAGCAAGCAACAGCACCGGACTTTCACTGGTATCTTTTAAGTATGGCTCCCTAGTGGGGCTAAATGGGCTGATCACGGAAGCAGCACCTTCCTCAGATGTCGCTGTCTGATCGTTCCCTTTAAATCTGCCAGGCATTTGTGCCTGGGTTGGATGTAAAGACCCGTCTGAACGCAACCTGACACAACACAAGATACCTTATCAGGACACATTTCCTCCATTACTTTACCCATGCACTTTTAATTTTTTTTTTATTTTTATTACATTCAAAAAACAAAAATTAAAACAATGGTACAGCAACACCAGTAAAACAAACAAAACGAAAAAAACAAAGAAAAGGATCTTAAATTATATATAACAAGTATAAAGTTCTTTTGGAATTTCTCTGTTCTTTGGCAAATAATTTAAAATAGGAAACCAGGTTTTTTTAAACTCGGAAACTGTTGCTGGTGAAGACAAAGAATTAAAATTAAAAGTTAATTTAGCTAAAACATATTGCCCCAAAGTCTGGAATGCCAAGCCGAAACAGATGAGGCTGAAGGTGGTTTCCACTGAGAAGCAATTGCAAGTTTTGCAGCTGCTAGTAAAATACCAATAATCACTTGTTTCTATATTGGTAAATCATCATTCAGAAGTAATCCCAGTAGCAGATGTTCAGGTGTATCATCTAGTCAGATCTCAGTAATTGTATAAATTGTCTTCGGCACCGTACACCCCAAAAAAATAAATGCTGAAGCACTGGACAGGTAAACCAATACTGTAGGTAATCACCCTCAGAACCACATACCTATGCACTTTTTAACAAATTCACCATCATTGAATGGTCTGCCATTCTCAGCAGTACATTTAGCAACATGATAGCTGGACCTCACAGTAGACAGGTTCTCAATGTGTTTTTTAAAACTATTTTGCTGTAAAAACATTAATTTTAAGAGACTTCCTTGTTCACTCACACCTCTCCTTGATATATTGAGTAGCTCTTATGAAAGGAGTTAAAAGTGCCTTTTAACATTGTACTCCTTTTCTACTGAGACAGTTTCAAGACATATCAGGCAAACTGCTTTACCCTTTAAAACAAGAAAGTAGTCACTAGTCCATTTATCATTAAAGATACAGTGCTCGTCTGCAATTTTTCGTTTCTTTGAAACAGCACTTTCTTTTGCAGACATTTTTACAGAATTTTTATTAGAACAGCAATTTCAGAGTTTCAATATAATCCTTAAATAAAAAATATGAGAAGTATAGTTTTAAGGGTATGACTCTTCCATTCCCAATCAAATCCACCCCACTCTAGCTACCGTTAGCTGGGGTTTTCATTTTAACTATAGCAAAGAAAAGAAGGGAATCCTGCCACCCTATCTATCTTTGGGTAGTGAAAGGTGGGGTATAAATCCAATCTCCTCTTCTTCTCAGGAGTATTAAGCCTTATGTACAGTCTAGGAAGAATTTGTAAAAAGTGGATTATGAATCTGACCTACCAGATGGCAGAGTTGCAATGCTAAGTACACTGAATATGATGAGATTCATTTCTTAATAAACACACTGCCTTAAGATTTAAATTTACACACGCTAATACTTTAAAAATAGAAGGCCCTCCCAAAAAGGGCAGGTAGAGTGAAAGAGTGAATGAAAGGGCAGCTTCCCACCTGGAACAGAGGATATGGCATTAAGTTGGCTTCAAATCAGGACAGTAGCTAGCACAGGGCCCATGGGGTGATGCCCCCTCCTGAATTTGCAACACTGCGGGAAAGGTGTAGGTGGCAAGCCAAGCAGATAGGGCTGGGATGCATACTAGGCCCGTCCTCCCTGGGATGTGCATCCAGGCCCGAACTTTCTTGCCCCAGTTGCTGGCCTTTAAGGTACCTGTATGGATCTCAAGTTGGCAGCACCTGGCAGCTCCAGATGGGTGGCCTTTGGCAAGCAGGCCTGGCCTGCAGGCATGTTATGTCCTGACTGGTGAACTGACTGTATACTTTCCAATGTTAAGCTTGAAGTCAGGACAAGGATTGTAAGCCTTGACAATCCTATTGGTTGTTTGAATTCTGCACTGTTTGTAACCAATCAGAACTGACTGAATAGTTATGGAGAGAACAAACCTCATTGATCTTTATCCCTCAAATGTTATTGGTTGTTAACTATAGTAGGGGTGTGGTTTTGTTAGCCCAGACTATTTAAAAAGGAGCTGTGCTCTGTTTTTTGTGTTATCTGATCGTCTTGTTGCTCTTAAATAAAGCTGAATCACTATTGAAATCACTCTTAGTTAAGTCTCATACTTAACAAAGCATCTCTCCCGCCAAGGCCAGCAGGCATTGTGGCTCTGAGCAAGGGCTGGCTGCAGTTGGGCCACCCTTCTCCTGGACAGGTTGCTGGCCCGCCCTTTTCTCCCTGCACCATTGGCCACAGCACCTTCCTCCCATAGCTGCAGACCGAGCCAAGCTCCAGATCACCACACCTTCATACTGCTCAGCCAGTACAGCTGCTCCAGCCAGCTTGCCCCCCCCCATTCCCTCTCTCACCCTGTATTTATTTCATGGAAGATTCCATACAACTTATGGCGACCCAATGGCATTCTTAATTAATTTGCCCCACCCCACGGAAAAAGGTCTAGCTACGAGGCTGCTTCAAATTATATGCAGGGTGTACATACACATCACAGCCTGCCAGACAAACCTGAATCAAACGGGCAGCCAGGGGGGCAGGAACTTGGCTGGAGAAAGATGTGGGAATGAGAATCCAATAAGCTTCTCGTTTAAGAGAGCACTTCCTTCCCTCTCAACCCAAGGGGCCACTCACCCGCTTCTGCGATCACAGATGCATGAGAAGATTCCTAGCTAGAATGGGCAGAGGAGGAGAGGCAGAAGCAAACAAGGCAAAAAGTTAGTGCAACCAGCTCTTGTTGAGGGAAGGATGCTTTTGCCTGAAGCAGCAACCTCCCCAGTAACCTTGGAAGGTATCTTTTTTTTTCAAAAATACCAGCCATTTTACTGTCCTTTTCCCACCTTTTTGCTAAAAGCAGGCCAGACATCTCCTGTACCCATTCACAAAGCTGCTTTATCTTCCTTACACACATATATAGCCTTCAGCATGGTAATGCATGGAGAATGGGAGCGAAAAAGCTGATCAGTATGGGTACCTGAACTTTGTTGGCTAGCAAAGCACCCAGAATGGCCAAAATGCTAGTGGAGGATAAAACCAAGAGGGGCTGACAGAAGGAACCATGGAGACCAGAAGAAACAGTGCTGCTTTTGTGGGTTTTTTTCAAGAAAGGGGCAGGAAGAACAGCAGTTAGATCAGGGGTGTCAAACATGCAGCCTGGGGGCCGGATCAACCCCCTGGAGGGCTTCTATCAGTGGAACTGGCTGTCTTCTGCTTCTTCTTCCAGTTCTGCTGCTGCTGCTGCTGCTGCATCATCATAGGTTTGCAGCTTACAGATACACACCTGAACAGCATACTCAAGATTGCTACAGCACAGACATTTTGATGCAATAACTCAGAGCAAGAGGTGTCAGTTATCAGACACTGTTTTAAGCATGTTTTTATTTTAAGTAAAAAACAAAACACTTTGTGTCCTTTATAAAGTTTACATCTACCCCACCCAACATTACATTTTATGACGCACATGGCCCAGCCCAACAAGGTCTCATTTATGTCAGATCCAGCCCTCATAATAAATGAGTTCGACACCCGAGTTAGATGGTGCCTCTTGAGGCAGGAAGAACAGTGTGTGGGTCTAAGAGAAAATGCCTTGAGGGTTATAGTAGTAGATGAGCAGGTTGGAGGGCCACACTGTCAGACTCCTGCAGCAATCAGTTCCCAACAGCTTTCATTCAAAGAAGTTTGAGACATTGAGAGTATGCAGATCTCTTAAACATTTCATGTTAGAACTGAAGAAAAGTGTGCACAACAAACAGATATACATTATTCAAGGAGGCCCCCTGATGGCCCAGGGCCAATCAGGGATCAGATTAGAAGCTCATCAAAGTAACAGGCTACTTTTCCCAAGAGAAATATTACACCAGGCACTGAAGGTCATACAGAGATAATAGAAACATAAGAGACACAGCAGAAATGAAACTTAATATTCCAGAGTCACCCCACTCCCATGGCAGCCAGGGCTTAAGAAAGGCCTAGCTGACACACACGGAAAGAGCTTGGGGGAGTGCAGGTTGAGACCCCTGCACTAGACAATAACTTCTAAACACTAGGAGAACCCATGGTAGAAGCCATTAGATTTAACCAACTGAATTAATAAAGTAAATGTAGATATAGCCATTCTAGAGGAGATTTTATTTCTATCAGATATGACTGTCTTAACATTTTTGAAGAAAAACTATTCATGGAACAAACACTTTGCAATTTCTCATATAAACCAATATATATTCTACTAGGAATAAGGCCCGTTGTGGAAATAAATACAACGGGCTCTAGAAAGAGGCTCTGGGAGAGTGACCCGGCTTTGGGCACTCAGTGACAATTTGCTGTGGCAATCTCAGCAGGGTGTAATGACAGAGTCCACCATTTTCTCCAGAGGAACTGATCTTTGCTACCTGAAGAGCAGTAGTAATTTTGAGTTATCTCCAGCCCACCCCCAAGATTGGTAACAGTGGTTCCCCAGGAGGGAGTGGCTGGTTTGGAGGGTGGAGTCTATGGCATTGTACCTCTCTGAGGTCCCACCCCTCCTCAACACTCACCCTCTCCAGGTTCGACCCCTCAAATCTCCAGGAATTTCCCAACCTGGAGTTGATAACCCTATCTCCCTCCCAGCCAACCATCAACCTACCTTTAGTTTTCCATCTCCTCCCTCCTAGAGAGCAGTTGTAATATTGAGTGATCTCTAGCCCCCACCTGGAGATGGGCAACAATGGTTCCCCATCAGGGAATGGCTACATTGGGGGGTGGAGTCTATGGCATCATATCTATCTGAGGTGCCACCCTTCTTCAAACCTCACCCTCTCCAGGCTCCATCCCCCAAATCTCCAGGAATTGCCCACCTGGATTTGGCAACCTGATCAGGACTGGGCCCAATGAGTTTTCTCCCAAAGGCCAACATAGGTGTGGAAAGGGCCTTTTACTGACAGAGGAGAAAGTACAGGTGCCAACTCTGATTAGGGAAATACCTGGAGATTTGGGGGAGGTGGATCCTGAGGAGGGCAGCATTTGGGGTATGTGTGGAAGGACTCAGCAGGGTATAATGCCATAGAGTCTACCCTCCAAAGCAACCATTTTCTACCGGGGAACTGATCTCTGTCATCTGGAGGTCAATTGTAACAGTGGGAGATCGCCAGATCCCACCTGGAGATTGGCAACCCTAGAGGAAAGTCAGCCACACAGCGGGGAGTTGAAGAAAATGGTTTGATGGTCGCTGGCCCACCTCGTTAGCCAGCCAGCCATGCTGAAGCTAAGCAGGAGAAAGAGCCTTTTTCCATTTATTCTGACAGGAAAGTGGCCATTGGGGAGGGGGTTATGCTGAAAGTCCTTTGTTTTTTTACTCACAGAACCAAGCTTGGCTGCCTACCAACAGCCACTGAGGGGACAGTCCCTCACAGGAGTCAAGAGAACTGTCCCTCAGGCGAGAGAGCTCGTCTGCCAGTAAATCTGACATGCAAATCTGTCTGAAGGGAGAGTGGGTGGGGAAGAGGAGCAGACCCAGCACCTGGCCAATGGCACGCGAGTACTCTTGAGTGGCGGCTGATGGGCCAAATGGCTGAGGGAGGGCATTTTACAGCCAATGGGAGCGTATGGAATCTTACAAAACCAAAAGATAATTATTATAAGGAAAGATTGGGGGTCTTTTAAGTGCCATATTGTGTAATTCATATTGAGCTCATTCAGAACCTTATAAACAACTGCATAACACCTCATTATATGCAAACAGGAAGAGTGGTGAAATGTCCACTGGGAACACTGGAGAATTAGCAAAGCTGCCCTATTACATTAGAGTGAAACACAGCAAACAATATGGGTAAGTTCGGAATGGTATGATTTGCCTTCTACCAATTACTTGCCTTCAGTGTGATGGTTGGCTACCTGTAAATGCATTAATTACCTGGTGGGATATTTTTGTTTGTATGTTTAATAATTAGCATACTGTTATCTTGGGATATTCTGAAGTTCTCTGTCATGGTTTGGATCCAATGCTCCTATGAAAGGCCTAAGAAGCTGGTTTCATCAGCTTCCTCCAACAGTTCCCTGCACTTCCTGAAAAGCTGCTGTTGAGTGTTGGGGGAATGCCTCAGAATACAGCATGGTGGGCTACAGCAAGAAGGGGAACATGGACATAACAGCCACGCCCCCCCCCACACACACACACAACCTTGTGTGAGTGGAGCTAGGACTCATGGAGCAGGCTCCATTCACAGAAGAGCAGAAGTTTTCCTGCAGATTTCTCCTTCTTGCTTCAACTCCCATACTACAACACACAGGGAGTTGATAAACCTAGTTTCCTAATATTACTCAATTCCCAAAACACTCAGTTTAAGGAGAGCTAATAAGCAGGTAGGATTGGCTTGAAGTAAGCTACAGAGACTGTTTTGAAGAAATGATGCACAGTGATGGTCATCTGACGCCATTGGTACCCAGCATCTGGTTTTTATGAATCTAATGCCTCTGTACATGAATATTTCATTAGTTATTATGACAGCCATTTATAAACCTAGTTTCCATAAATTTGTCAACTCAAAACACATTTTGTGGTCATGAATCCCAAGAGTTAATTCTGCATTGTGTGAAGAATGTCTGGGCGGTCATTGCTGGAACAGACTGTCACACTAGAACAGACTGTCCAACTTGGCCTGATCCAGCTACTACCTATCAGGGAGCCTAGATTTTAATTTATACCATTCCTTTCACATTTCACAATTTAAACGATTCCTTTCACATGTATCAGAATACTTCCACTTCTTTGAACACAGTGCTCATTCCACTGGATATGTCCAAGAACATAGAAAATCCCAAAAGGAGTTATAGGAAGTGTTGTACATAGAAGCCAAGCATCCTCAGTAGGGGAAACAAATTCCTACATTTGGAGTAAAATTAGAACTGTCTGGCAGCAGGATATAAGGTTTCCCTTGCTCGAAAGCCAGTTGAATCTGACTCTAGGGGGCAGTGCTCATCTCCATTTCCAAGCCGAAGAGCCAGCGCTGTCCAAAGATATTTCCGTGGTAATGTGGTTGGCATGACCAAATGCCAAGGCACACGGAACGCTGTTACCTTCCCACCAAAGTGGTACCTATTTATCTACTTGCAATTTCTTGCTCTCAAACTGCTAGGTTGGATATAGATGGTAGTAAATGGCAGATGACCAGGACTTTTGAACAGCAGAAAAAAATCTTTCCAAGTGCTAGGTTAGTCAGGGTTTTTTTGGGGGGTGCTAACATCTCATGCAGACAAACCAATGTCATAGATCATTTCTCAGAAAGAGCAGAAGTCCAAGCCAAATGTCTGTCTGGACTGCTGCAAAAGTAGAGGAAAGCAGCTCCTGGGAGGTTCAAAAAATCTCTTTCTCTTCCCCTCCGTTTTGTTTTTGTTTTGTTTTTTAAGAAAAATGGGTGAACTCTGATGTCTTCACTGTGATTTGGAACTGGATTTGTTTTTAGCTACTGATTTTTTTTACTCTTTTTGAAGAACAACTGCAAGACAAACAGATTCCCCTGACAAAGCCTTGTTGGCAAAGCACAAAGGGAATTTTTGGAAATTTAACTGAGTAATAAAATGTATTTTTACCTGATTTTGCACCATTAACTTTGGCCTTATTTTTTATCTCCTGTGCTTGGTGCAGCTCTTTATTTTCTTTCATTTTTAACAAGCAAGGATATGCAGCTGGTTAACACATGTTTGCTACATGTGTGAGTGGGCCATGCCAAACACGAACTTTCTCATCACCAGACACCAGACAAACTTCCATATCACCTCACACTAACTCAACAACAGTGTTTTCTAATGGAGCCAGTCACACATGCAGCTGCCAGTCATCAACTATTCCACAGTATTGCTTACTTTGGTTTGGGAAATTCCAGCTTCACTCACCAAGTTTCAGTATGGCACACAACCTTCTATTCAGCATCAGACCCAACACTAGGGCTGTCATCCTCCAGATGGGACTAGGAGATCCCCCAGAATTACAATTGATCTCCAGACTACAGGGATCAGTTCCCCTGAAGGAAATGATTCAGAAGGTATACCATGGACTCTAAGTGAAATCCCTCCCCATTCCCCCTCCACAAGCACTGCCCCAGATCTCCAGGAATTTTCCCTGGCCAGGCATCCTGATGACTGGCATCCTCTCAACAGGCACACAGAGGCATTTTCTAGGCAATTCCAGGGCCAGGCATCAAAATACAGTTCCAAGGTTCAGGCACCATGTAGGCAACACTCACAATTTCAAGTCCAAAGAGAAACCCAAGAACAAGGATAGAAAGGTACAGGCCAGTCTCAAAAACAAAGTAGTCAATCTAGAGCACAGGTACAAAGGTCAGTAACTAACAGACAAGTTGCTTCCACACAGCCACTCCCTTCTCTGCTGTTTTTAAGCACCAGCTGCTCAGCAGCCTGCATTGAGCCATGCACCTGCTTGCTGCCTCAGCCCTGCTCCTGCAAGCACTCATCCTCACTGTTGGTGCTGGGCTGGTGCTGTGCTGCCAGGCGGGCACTATGCCTTCTGTCTTGAAGGTCTCTCCTGATCTCCCTCCTATGGCATTCCCAAGGCTCTGGTGACTGGGGTGGGGAACTGACTGGCAGCTGACTCTCTGTTGCCAGCTCAGGGCTGGGGGGGTCAGTGCACTGGTTCCTGGCTGAGGATCTGTGTCTGGCCCTCAGAGACTGCCTCCTCCTGCAGCGCCTCTACTGCTGGCTGTGGGTTGGGGTCAGGTCCGCTGGCTGCCTCTTCCTCAGAGGAGTCTTCAGCATCTCTTTGCTCTGCTGGTCCATGACACCAGGTCAGCAAGCCTAAGAGAGACCCATCACTCTGCTTGCAGCTGAAGGGGTCTGCACAACACTCCTAGATAGTCTTTATACACTTTTACAAAACATTTCCACATGGCTTGATCTCTGTAGGCTCTCGTCTATTCAGTCACACAAAATGATCATTCTTTTACTTATTTTATCTCTGTTAGCCCTTCTCCTTACATTACCATGTCTATGATGAAATCATTAGACATAGGTATAATAAGAAGGGGGGGAAACCACCGTGCAATAAAGTCTATGGCATATAGTAAGACATCAACTAATCAAAACCAGAGCCAAAAAAAACATGTTCTTTAATACTATTTATTATAAATAATCTGAATTGAATTTAATAAAGTCAATGTCTGGTTCTTATTTCGGTGCCTGGCTGTCTAGTTGACAACTCATGGAGGTCTAATGGAGGGGAGAGAATGACTTAGCAGACAGGTAACTGACAGGGATTTTTACCAATCAGCAAAGCCACACATGGATCCTGCTGGCAGAGAGAATTACACCAGTATGGCTATCTATGTGGAGCTGAACTGACTAAAGCGGGAAGGGATGGCAATTTGGCCCCTTTCCCCCACCAGACTGCATAGATAGACAGGTTCCACAATCCCGGGAATCAATTTTGTCAGGACTGGAAAGGACTGTGGTGGGGAAGGAATCGCTGGGTTCAAGATGTAATAGCAACCATAATAATTGGCTCCAAGACAGTAAATGAGGGTGGGATTCAAACAGAAGAAGGGGAAAGGAATATGCAGATCAGATGGTTCTCTTAGTTCCTTCAATGTAGTTAAAAGATTGAGAAACATCATGTCTACATTGAACCACTATCTCAAAATGACCCCAGCATGAGACATAGGTCGAATCTACATTTGCATTTTTAAATCAGTTTTGTGCTGCTGTGACGCCATCAAGCATAGAGAAAGACAGTGTCACAGCAGCATGAAACTGTTTAAAAAGGCAAATACAGCACGAAACTGATTTAAAAATGCAAATGCAGATTCGACCATAATAGATACTGCATTGATTTCAGTTCATAAAGTCAGTGTACACACACAGAATGGTATACAACAACACTATAGCATGAAACCCTGATCTAAGGTAGCCTTGATCTTTGATGTCAACTATAAACACATGTGCAAGAATAAATATGGTAGCTTTCAGTTTCTGACCAAAGGAAGCTTTCACTTGTCTTAGAACATCCTTTGATGTGTGTTGTAAATTTGTGAACCAAATGCTGCAGGTCCTTTTTTAATGAAAGTTCAAATAAAGCACAGCAGGCATTATATAATTTGTTAAACAAACTGTTTAAAGACTTGTGGAACAAACAAACAGCAAGACTTGCACAGGCAAGGCAGGGAAAGCCTTATTTCAGGATACTTCGCCGTCAATATTTTTTGTTTCCTTAAATTGCAAAGGAGACTGCAGCCATACAGGACACACAGAATGAGAGGATGCAGCAGAGCAGGATCCAGAGCTTAACCTGAAAATCAGTCTTAACGTTTTAAAATAGGCAGGGCATAGATAACTTGATTGTGGAATAAAATCTTGACACATTTTAAGCAGTCAGACCATGGCTGCTGGATCTGGTAGCCAAACCTTGCCTCAGTTTACAAATGATACTTGTGCCCAGGGCTATTTTGGGGCAGGAATGCACAGGAACAGAATTCCGACTGGCTCCTGAGTTGGCCATGCCCAGCAGCAATTCATTAGCATAACAGGCCACACCCAACAGCAGAAACGCATTAGGACTGGCTACATTAGGGGTGTGCGGCCTAACATGCAAAGGAGTTCCTGCTACCAAAAAAAAAGCCCTGGGTTTTGACAATAACAAGGTAAACATAACAGGAAGCAAAAGGTGGATGTGGCTGGATGACCACATTTCTGGTAACATGGGGGTGTGACCTAATATACTAATGAGCTGTGCTGTCAGAGGTGTGGCCTAAAAGCTCTGCTTGTGCCTTATTCAGGAGAAAGCAGTAAGATCTTCATTAGCATGCTAACAGAAACACGTCACACCTGGTGCTTAGATCAGGTTGCCAACCTCCAGTTGGGCTGGGAGATTGCCTAAAATTACAATTGCTCTCCAGACTACACAAATCAGTGGCCCTGGAAAAAATGGCAACTTCAGAGGGTGCACTCTATGGAATTACATCCCTGCTGGGTTCCCTTCCTTCTCCAATTCCACCCTCCTCAGGCTCCACCCTGAAATCTCCAGGAATTTCTTAAACCAGAGTTGGCAAGCCTATTTTCAGGTGGTAAACAATAGCTCAGTTCAGGGAAGCACCAGAATAAGGCAGGCAGGAGCAGAACTTCTGTCCCAGAAGAAACACCTGGCTGGTCTACTTGTTTACAGAAAAGCCAGAATAGGGACTGAAAGCAATGATCAAATCTCTGAAAATAATCCACTGTGCTGTACATCATTGTCATCCTGTGCCAACCACCTACATCTCATTTACTAGTACTTCTCTAGGTGCCTTAAGGTTGGATGAGAGCAGATGTAGAGGGGAATTTCTCATTCTGGACACTGACAGCACAGTGAATTTAAAGGAGAAGCCAATCATTACTGCAAGTTTGAAGTTTGTCTGATAATACAGTTCAGAGCTGCCAGGCCCCTTGTTGAGTGGGGATACATGCCCCCTGTTCCCATTGCCTGCTGCCGCTCAGAGCCGCAATGGGGGGTGGGGTTGAAAAAAACAACAACTGTGATACCAGCTGGAGTGCTGCATCACTTCCAGTAAAAAAGCCACACCAGAAATTACAAAGGGTAGTTCTAAAAGTTGCCAGAAATGCTATGGTTTTACTGTAGAGTTTCCAACAATTCCTAGAGCTACCTATGTCCCCTTCAGGATTTTTTTTACTCAAAGTGACATGATGCCACAGCTAGTGTTGTGCCTGGCAACCATATAGGAATCTCCCCCCCCACCACTCTTATGTTCAGGAGAACTGATACAGATTTGTCATTACAGTGCAACTAAGCAACTGAAGAAGGTTGTTGCACTTGGTACAATTTGAAAAGAAAAGAGCATATAATTCCCAAACATTTTAATTATGGTTGTATAGATGTCCTCATAAACCCGGCTCACAGTGATTCCTGACTTTTTTGAATAGTACACACAGCAGTCTGTAGTAACAGAGCTAGGGGTTCAGCTTATGAAGACCAGTGAGAGCAGGTAAAATAGTGTGTCATGAAGAACGCTCCTACTATTCCTCCCATAATTTGAGCACCAATGTATTCTGTGGGAGGATCTGTCTAGTCATTGTAATACAGAATTAAGTCCCCCAATGAAAGATTCTGCCTAGCTTTGCTAAAAGAGATTTTTAAACTGGAGATACTAGGAATCAAGACCTGAGCAAGGCTGTTAATGACGGGATGTTTAGCAGAATATCAATTCATAGGGTCGCCATACATTGGAAATTACTTGACAGCACTTAACACACAGAGAGACATTGAACTGAATGCAAAACACATGTATTACCACTGAGTTAGGTGCCTTCCCCATCTAAGGACAGCACTTTGAACATTGCTCTCTCCCTAAAATCTTCTAGGCTCCCCACTAAGGTTGCCAGGTCCTACCTGGCTGTTGGCACGAGGTCTCCTGGGTGCAGCTGGGATATTTTCTGGAGCATGTTCAAAATGCATGCACCACAATAACATCACCCAGAAGTGGTGTCATCATGTTGCCAGTGTTGGGGGTGATGCTCTAGGTTCGGGCAAAACTCTGTTTTTTGCCCTCAAAATGATAGCATTTGCCCAAAACCTAGAATGTCTTCCCCCGACGTTGACAACACAATGATATCATTTCTGGGCAATGTCATTGTGCCAGTGTTGGCGCTGTGGGAGGGAGCTTTTGGGAGGTGGTGCTTCCCCTGCTGGCCAGTTGGCTGGCAGTAAATTAGGCCCCCCAAAATCAGAGGAAACCCCGCCATGACCAGGTGCATGGCAACTCTACTCCTAATCCCCAAAAATTAAATATGAAAGAACACTCTTGACGCTGAATATAAGGGGCACAATGTTCATTATGCCATAAAATGTGGTAACAAAGTGGAAAAGAAAAGAAAAGGCAAAGCTAAGAAGAGACAGCCTGCTTTCCAAGAAACAAAGTACACTTCACATCAAGGCTATTGCTTTTCCTTTTTAAAAGTGGTCCCAAAGAGTAGGTCATTCAAAATAAATATATCTGGGCATATAAACATCAGCTGGGCCGGCCAAAAGCCACCCAGGTGGCAACCATACTTCAGATTAGCCCTTACAAGCATCCATCCTTTTCTTGCCTCCATTTCAGCCAACAGAACCCTTTAATCTCAATGAGCTGCTGTTGCCTGTTGTGCTATTAGCGGCAAAACCTGCTGCTCTAAGCATCCATTACCACCACGCTGCTTAGGGCATATTGATTTTCAGGCTGGAGCCACTTCTCTTGAGATGATTGAGCATATGGCTGCTCACTAAACCTGCTGGTGGAAGCAGTTCTGAAAGCATAGAAGAAAGAAGAAAGCCCTAAGTGCAGGTGTACATTTTCAGATTTCTCACTCTTTCATTAATTAGTAAATTTACAGCATTTTTTTCCTCTGCATGTAGTTTTAATTATCAGTATGAACCCTGAATACAGTTATGACATTTGTGTTAGTATTTCCACAGGGGGGGAGATCAACGATACAGAACATAGTCATCAGCAGAAACTGGTGTTTTGTTGGGGCTGCAACACATCCAGTTTGAAAAACCAATCCATCCTGCCTCCCTCGGCTTCCCACTGCAATGAAGGGGACAACAGATTTGTGCAGAGATATAAATGAATGTAAGGGAATGAGGAGAATAGACTTACATGAGACCTTCATGTATCCGCTGGAATGCACATAAGGTTTTCAAGTCAGTCAACAAGTACGGTAAATTCATGGTACAGTTTTTGCTGCTGCTGCTACTACGAACAACAAGTGAGGACAACAACCTGCAGAAGAGGGCATCCCATCCCCCCACCTCTGCTTCTTCCCCTCTCCCCCTACTTCTCTCACACTTTTTCTCCTTCCTGCCATGCCTTTTCTCCACAGTGGGGACTAAAGCAGTTGACATTATTCTCTCCTCCTTTTTATCCACACAACAACCCTATGAGGTAGGTTAGGCTGAAAGTATGTGACTGGTCCAAAATCACCCAGTGAGTTTCCACAGCAAGATGGGGGTCTAAACCTGGGTCTTGCAAACCCTGCTTTGAAGCTCTGACCATTATATTATACTAACTTTCATTGGGGGGCTGCTGTTGAACAGTAGCAAGCAGCTAGGCCTAGTTGAATCATACAAGTCAGGTGGTATCAAGTCATCCAGAGGGTGCTGTTAGGCTTAGTTTTGCCAGCCTCCAGGTGGGACCTGGAGATCCCCCAGAATTAAAACTGAACTCTAGACAACAGAGATCTGTCCCCCAAAGAAAATGGGTGGACACTGTGGCATTATAACTAGCTGAGACCTCTGCACTCCTCAGACTTCACCACATAATCTCCAGGAGTTTCCCAACCTGGAGTGGGCAATCCTACTCCCAGGCCTGGCTCCGAAATACTCCTGCCTCCTCCTCCTGCCTTTTTAACCTAAGCTCCCTGCTATTTAGCCATTCATACTGCAGGAGGAATCCTCCTCAATCTGAGCTCCAGTTCTGCTTTTTGCTTCCTCCCCTTTCTGTCTCTCTATCTCTAGCTATCAGTCAGTCTCTCTCTCGCTGTCAATGTGGTGGGGCCTGGAATAGATCCCTGCGGAGGCCATTTCAAAAGGTTTTTTTGAGGGGAATTCAATCCTCCCCCATTTATTTTTTAAAAATGGATTTTTCTGTAGACCCACAGAATCCTTTGAGTTTGTAGAAAAACCTATTGGGGGTGAGTTTGCCCCCTATTTGTGGAAATAAGTACCTGCACACAGAGGGGACTGTTGAGAATTAGATAGGTAATAACAAGAGGGGACCCGTAACAAAATGTTGCACAATGTGTTGTGTTTCAGTTTACAAACCTACAAAACACCTCTTCTGTTCCTGCAATCCAAGGCTAGACTCAGCAATAAGGGACAGCTCCCAGTTTCAAAATATAATCCTTGAACTTCCCACTACAGTTGCCTGTCCAGCTTCTAGAACACATATAATGCCACATGTCAAGCCCCTGCAGTGAAAGACAGAAAGGGGAAGAAATTGAAAGAAAGGGAAATAAACAAATGGAAAGTAATGGAAAGGAAGGAAGGAAGTGGGGAGCAAATATATGGGGAGAGAGGAAGGAATGAAGCCCCCTGGAGCTCCCCAACCCTTCCCTTCCCACCCAGGCCAGCCAGCAGCCTTCCCCCCCCCCACTGCTCCTGCACGTGGCCTGGGCAACCCCACAGCCCCGCTGCTGCTGCTAGCTGCCTGACATCTTGCAGCCAGACAGGGCTCCCCGCCATTGACACTGTTGGGGTTGAAAGTCTCAGTGGGCCTGGCAGCTGAGAGCCAGACAGGGCTCCCCACCATTGCTGCTGTCAGGGGGTGAAGTCTCAGCAGGCCCAGCAGCTGGGAGCTGTGCAGGGAATAATCCCCGCAAGTATTGCAGTGGGTTGAGATACTGCTGCCTGCTCTGTAGTCTGCCTCAGCCTGGGTGTGGCTTCCTGCAGCTTCCTCTTTCCACCAACACCTGGCTTGAGGCTTTCCCCCTGACAGTGGCAATGGTGGGGAGACCTGTCTGTCAGTCACCAGGCCCGTTGAGGCTTATTCTTTTAACTATGCAATCCCTTTATTGGCCATGAGATTTATTCATAGATAGTCTCTGTTTAAAAGGTTTCCTTTGCTCAAAAGCTAGTCAAATCTGACTCTAGGGGGCGGTGCTCATCTCTGTTTCCAAGCTGAAGAGCCAGTGCTGTGTGAAGACGTTTCTGTGGTCATGTGGCTGGCATGACTAAACACTGAGGCACACAGAACAGTGTTACCTACCCACCGAAGTGGTACCTATTTATCTACTTGCAGTTTCTTGCCTTCAAACTGCTAGGCGGGCAGGAGCTGGGGCCAGAGATGGGAGCTCACTCCGTCATGTGGCACTAGGGTCTCAAACTGCCAGCTACAGACCTTCCAGCTGCAGCTTCAGCATCTTAAACTCTGTTTAGTGAACGTCAAATAGGATAGATGAATATTGCTCAGAGAAACAGAGGCAGGCTGTAGCCAATGCAGGAGTCGGCACTAGGCCCACCATTTAATTTCAAAATTTTAAAAGAAAGCATTAACATTAGGGCAACTCCTGAATGTGTGCTGAATAAGCATATGGCTTTTTATTTTTATTTCCTTTGCCTTAACAATTTAAAGTAAATGCACAGTTACTGAACATCCTTCACCTGTTCAGTAAGTTGTACAGTAACCTAAAGGAAAGTCAACATAACATCTGAAGGTAATTAAGAATTCAGAGGAATGGCAAACAAATGGTGATTCTGGCAGCCCAGAGACCTAATCCACATTATTGTTCTTATTGTTTCTTTGCCCCTTGGACAAATGCTTCGAAGATTAGAAAGACTGTTCGATGGAAGTATTAGCTGGGCCCATCAGGCCTGTTCTAGATAAACTGCTCATTAAACCATTCAAACAAATCCTTAAACACAGAAAATCTGCATGTCAAGGAAACCCCTGGGCTTCTCCCAGAGATCTAGATTTCTATGGAGATGTGAATAAACAGACAGATATGGATGTGTGTGTGTGTGTGTGTGTGTGTATTTGAGGGAACATAAGCACATATGATCCCCACCTGTAAAGATGGGAAGGTCCTGAAGGGAAATGGAAACATTGGGGAGGGGGGTAGAAGAGCACACTGGTACCCCCGCAGACTGTTTTTCTTTTTAATTTTTCCGACAGCAAAACTGAACACACACAATCCTTCAGGGAAAAAAGAAAGAACTCCCCCTCCCCAGCCTTCACATCTCTACTCACCTGTCAACTAAAGTAATATAGTCTAGGAACAGCTTCATTCCATATTGAACTATGTGTCCAGATTACCCAGAAGCAATAGTGCGCACACTGGACCCATAACCCTGTTGGCAGAGTTTAAATATGCAAAGGAAGTAAAGCACTGACTGTTTAGAGAAAAATAAGTAGTTTATTATAGAAGAACAAACTGTTATAGAACACACAGAGAGAAAGCCTAAGCTAACCAGTCTGATGTAAAAGGAACAAAAAGCAACAGGAAGCTCTGTGAGGGCAGGAAGGCTCCAAAAGAGCCAATCAGGAGATCGCAAGGACACAATTTGAAATTGAAAAAGTAGGAAGTCCTTAGCCTAGCTATGCTAACTACAAGTCCTTCAGCTGTCCCCCATAGGATGTTCTGCAGATTTTCTTCATAAGGCTGCAATACAGACCTTGCATATTCCAACAAAAGAACCTCCCAGTCTAGGTACTAAGAGATCTATGATTAAATAACAAGGCCCTGCTATGGGATTGGAAGGAACACTGAGAATGGGATACAGTAAAAACAGAAATAAAGTTTATTAAGAAGATAATACTTGCGATGGAAAATTAGTAAACCATAAACAGTCAACATTCACTTCAGAATCAGGATGGCACCTGCCTCAAAATGCTGAGCTGGAGCTCCCATCTGTTTACATAATAATCTTCAATTCAAGTGGGCAAACTTGTGTCAAATTTATATCTTGTGGTACCTTGTGGGCTTAGCAAACCTGATGTGGTTCCAGCAGAAGTGTGGAGAGAGAGAAAACACAAGGAAATCTCCACTGCAGAATCTACCAAATAGTATGAATACTGGCCCTACGGTTGTGGCATTTCATGCTTTTGCCACAAGGCCACTGACCCTGGAGCCTTGGCTGGGGCTACTGGTAGGCGTCCTCACACAATGGCAGATAGGGTTGCCAAGTCTGGTTTGGAAAATACCTGGAGACTTTGGGGGTGGATCTGGGAGAGGGTGGGATTTGGAGAAGGGAAGAGCCTCAACATGGTAAAATGCCATAGAGTCCACCCTTCAAAGCAGCCATTTTCTCCAGGGGAACTGATCTCTGTCAGCTGGAGATCAGTTGCAAAAGTGGAAGATCTCCAGGCCCCACCTGGAGGCTGGCAACCCTAATGGCAGATGAGCCTGGGATGGGGTTCAGATGAGCCTTGGACTCAGATGGCCTTGGACAGCCCTAGAATGGCTATAGACAAGCTCCAGATGCCAGAAACTCTGATAGGCAGCTTGGAGGAGACTCGGTCCAGCCGTGGTTGGATTCAGGTTGGCCCTGGATGGGTCCGGGTTTTGCCCTCAAACAATTTGGACGATGGGCTCAGGAGAGCTCTGGAGGGTTCAATCTGTTGCTCCTGCTGGCCGGTGAGACAAGGACCCTTGTGGCCCTACAGAGGAGTTTGGAGAAGTGGGCAAGAAGCTGAACCGGCCTGGCCTGTTTTGATTGAACGGGCTGACTTGGCCACCTCCAGTCCATTTCGGCTAGCTTTGCAGACTTCCAGATGACCCGGCCTAATGACAGATGCTCCCAGATCAAACCCGAGGAGATCTGAGCATCCCTGGATAACCCAAGCAACTCTGGGTGATACTGAGGGACCTCAGCTGTATGGGCATGGGCTTAGTGTTCCAGCCTTTCTCCGGGGTTTCCCTTTAAGGTGGCCTATTTGTCATCATCAGCCACCATTACATCAAGTGCTTATACTTCGAGAACTGTTGGCTCCCTGCGGAGGTCTTCCTGGAACTACAGTGAAAGAACAGTACTCAATTGCGTTCCTCTGCCAATGACTGCAGGAACTGCCATCCAAAGCCATCTCTTTGGAGATGGATCCTTGATGTAGTTATTCAAGAACATTTTACTGAGCTGCTAGTTAAAATCAACTAGCTATGTCCACACTATTCTTGCCTGTTGTTGTTTAAGAGGTTAGGTTTAGTTAGGTCTAGTTAGATAGAGCTGCTGGGAATCTATTTATTCCCACCCATCATATATTAGTTAGCCATAGATTAGAGGTTTTTTTCTTACTTAGTGGTAGTGGGGGAGGGAAGTAAGATAGGAGGTTTGGGTGGGAGTTTTATTGTTAGGAATTTAATTAATTAGTGTACTCTGCCTGGTTAAACTATATTAATTGTTTTTATTGAATCACTGATTGTTATTGGTGATATGTGAGTAAAGGGAGTTGTTTTTACTGAATCATTGATTGTTCTTGGTGATATGTGAGTAAAGGGAGAGACTGTGATATGGAAATGGACTTTGATTACATCTGCAATACCAACATTGGGTCAGGGATCCCAGTAACTGGGGGTAGAGGGAGATATGGTGGTAGGAGAAGATATTGTAATGGAAGGGCACAAAGATACAGATATGCTCTGTATCCTTCCAATCTTCATTCCATCCCTAGGCATGTTGGTGGAGAGGTAAGGAGACATGTTGCAGTGAAATTGGCTCATAAAGTTTATTTGAAAGCACAAACTAAAGACAAAATAGCCAGTCTAAAGACTGGCTTAAATCCCCCAACAAAACCACACCCCGCTCCCGGTGATAAGTCTATTATTATACACCCAAATCCCATAGGTCCTTTCCTGAATTCGAGCCAGCCTGTTGGTCCATTCTAGGATCCGTGCTTGGCATTGTTCTCTGGCATGAAGCTACACCCGTTCGCATGGCCACATGTAAACCCTGACCGCGTGCACTGTCTATGTTAGTATACAACACCCTTCCCTCCACGGTTCAGACCCCCCCAGCACACATAGTCCCTTAAGTATTTCAGCTTCCGTTGCACTCGGGTCGACCAGTGCACTTCTGGGGCCAAAGGCGCTGCCTCGGGAGCTGGGCCGATTGGGTCTGTGGAAGGTCCTGGTGGTTGGGCTGCAACTGTTGCACTACTAGGCCCTGGGACTTCTGTTGGCTTGGCAGGGCTTCTTTCGCTGGTGGCAGGTGGTGCACTGTTGTGGCTGGCTGGTGGTGCATTAGACTGTTGTTGCGCTTGCCCCAGTTCCATGGGCTCGTTGTAGCCTTCTGTCTACAGTTGCATTCCCTCGTCTTCATTGTCCTCTGGACCCTTCAGCTTTTCCAGCGTGATTCAGCAGTGCAGCTTAAATATGTGTCTCCGTAACAGCTGGCCATCATCTGTGGAGACCTCGTAGGACTGGGGCCCCATGACCCTGATCACCCTGGCCGGGAGCCATACTGGCCCCTGACTGTAGTTCTTGGCATAGACCAGGTCACTCGGGAAGAAGCCTCTTGGCACTTCTTGGTCTTCCGTGGTTGCACCGTGTTCTGGGGCCTGATCTGGGTGCAAGTGGTCCAGGTGGGTAGGGAGGTGCCAACCCATCAGAAGTTCCACCAGGCTGTGGCTGGTGGATGTGTGGGTTGTCATGTGCTGTCTGAAGAGGAAAGCGGCCAGTCAGTAGTCCTAGTCTCCCCGATCCATGCAGCGTAGTGCCTCCTTGGTCGTTCTGACCATGCACTCGGCCTGACCATTTGTGGCAGGGTGGAACAGTGTGGAACAGATATGCGAGATGCCATAGTATCCCATGAACTCCTGGAACTCTGCCAAGGTGAATGCCGTCCCATTATCCATTACCAAAGAGTCGGGGATACCGTGTGTGCTAAAGATCTGCCACATTGCCCAGATGGCAGCCTTGGATGAGGTGGAAGGCACTAGTACCACCTCCAACCACTTGATGTATGAGTCCCCAAGATAAAAATGATTTGGCCCTAGAAGGGAACCGCAGAATCCAGATGAAGCCTGGCCTAGGGTTTATGAGAGGACTCCCAAGGACTCACTGGGGCCTTTGGGAGGTCAGGCCACAATTCTTGACATGCCTGGCAGCACTTGACCCAATCTTCAATTTCTCCATCTAGTCCTGGCCACCATACATAGCTCCGTGCCAGCACTTTCATTTGCACTATGCCTGGATGCATTTTGTGTAGTGCAGTTAAGACCCTCTGGTGCAGCAGGGCTGGTATAATTACTCTGCCGCCCCAGAGTATACAGCCCTTAGGTGATGAGAGCTCATCCCTTCTGTACGAGAAAGCAGCAAATTCTGGGCCCATTGAACTGGTGGGCCATCCCCTCCACACCCAGTCCAAGACCTGGGAGAGGATGTGATCTTTGGCGGTGTGGCAGGAAACCTCAGCTACCTGTACCGGGTGGTTGGGCAGGTCCTCCAGCAGGGTGATCTGATGAGCTAGGATTGGATCCCGGTCACAGGACAGGAGCGGCAGCCGGCTGAGTGCGTCTGTGTGGCCCATCACCTTACCGGGCCTGTGGACAAGTGCATACTGGTACCCAGCCAGGAAGATGAACCAGTGAAGCACCTGGGGTGACAGCATCTGAGGGGTCTGGTGGTCGAGGGCGAGGAGACCTAAGAGGGGCTTGTGGTCTGTAGCAATGGTGAAGGCCCGGCTGTACAAGTAATCGTGAAATTTCTTCACGCCAGCCACGATCACCAGGGCCTCTTTGTCTATCTGTGCATAGTTGAGCTCTGCCACCGACAGGGTCCGCGAACAGTAGGCTATGGGGACCTTGTGGTCGTCAGCCAGGCAGTGGCCCAGGACAGCCCCCACCCCGTAGGGAGAAGCATCACATGCTAGCACCACTGGCAGGGACTCATCAAAATGGGCGAGGACTGTATTGGAGGAGAGCAGCTCTTTAACTGCCCGGAAGTCCGCAGCATGTTTGGGGGCCCAGATCTACAGAGCATTTTTGTCGAGGAGGCAGTGGAGGGGTTCTGTGACTGCGGCCTTGTGGGGCAGGAAGGAGTGATAAAAATGTAAAAGTCCAAGGAAAGCTTGTAGTTCAGTCTTTGAGGAGGGGGTGGATGCTTGGACGATGGCATGTATTTTCTCCAGCATAGGGTGGATTCCCTGAGCGTCTACTGCAAACCCCAGGAATTCCACCCATGGTACCCACAGCAAACACTTCTCCCTCTTTACTTTAAGGCCTGCCTCGTTGAAGCACTTCAGCACCAGTCGCAGGCAGGCTGCAAAGGTATCAGTATCCGGAGCCACGATTAAAACATCGTCAAAAAACAGCTGGACCCTGGGGATACCTTTAAGGAGACAGTCCATGAGATTTTGGAAAATCCCCAGTGCCACGCACACCCCGAACTGCAGCCAGCGCACTCTGAAATCCCCCCTGTGTGTAACAATAGTCTGAGCCTCGGCCATAGTGTCATCCACCGGCAACTTCTGATAGGCTTGAGCTAAGTCCAACTTCCCAAAGATTCTGGTGCCTGCCAGGGAGGCTAAAACATGGCTGACCACCGGTACTGGGTAAGTGTGGTCCCTGTAGTGCCTTATTGATTGTGCACTTATAGTTGGCACATATACGCACGTCCCCGTTGGGCTTTACGAGGGTGACAATGGGGGGCTCCCACTGAGTATGCGGTACCAGTTCTAAACTCTCCTGCTCTACCAGGTGATCCAATTCCAACTTGATTTTGGGCCGTAACACAAATGGGGGCTGTCTGGCCTTCATGCAGATGGGACAAACCACAGGGTCAAGGTCCAGGGAAATTGGGGGGCTGGTGTAGCAGCCAAGCATGCCATCGAAAACAACCAGAAATTCCTTGCAAACAACTTTAAAGTCCTGTGCCCGGACATGGTTCACCCTGGTCACCCCGAACCCCAGAGGCCCAAACCACGATAGTCCTAGCAAGCTAGTGAGCCGACCCTCCATCACCAATAATTCCAAAAGTCTGTTAAAGTCCTTATAGTTCACCCTGAATTTGCCCCACCCCTTTATGGCCACCGGGTTCTTCTGAAAGTCCCGCAAGATGAGGCTTCTCCAGTCTTGGTCCCCCCTGTGGACAGAGTCTCCTTAGAGTCTTGGTCGAGATTATGGAGAAAGAGGAACTTGTATCTAGCTCCATCTCACAGGGGGACCCCTCTAACAACACAGTCACATGAATTTTGTTAGGAGCGTCCTGGGGCAAATTCAGTACCTGGTGTTGGTGGTTGGCTGTTGTGGTGTGAAGGTCCGTCAATTCCTGGTGTGTCGTCTGTTGTCATCTGCTTCCACAGGAACGACAGGCCCATGTGATATGTCCCATCTTCCCACAGGACTGGCATGTTGCATCCCAAAATCAGCAGGAGCGGTGTTCATGCGGATCCCCACAGCTTGCACATGTCGGTTGAGCGGTTGTTCGCGTTGAGTGTAGAGCAGGTCCCAATGGCAGTCATGGCCCCTGGTAGTCCAGACGGCGTACCTGAAGGACATCTTCCTTGTTGGAGGTGTCGGAGGTGGGGTTGGTGGAAGCATGGTGTGTCGCCAAAGCCTGTCGATCTTTCTGGGCTTTCTCCAAAGCTGTGCCTGCTCGTAGAACCTTGTCCAGTTTGATGTCCTCGAGGCCAACAAGCTTTCTGTGGAGTTTTGGCTCTCGGACACCCCAGACAAACTGGTTTAAGATGGCATCCTCGATGGCTAGAGATTCGCAGTTGATGGCTAGTCTGCAAAACTCGGCCATGAAGTCAGTGGCTAATTCACCAGGTCTTTGGGTTTGCGCAAAAAAGTCCATGCGCATGGCCATCTTGGATGGCTTCAGCGTGAAATGATCAGTGAGGGCCTTTACCAGTTCCTCGAAGGTCGCGGCATCTAACTTCTTTGGTGTAATGAGACCCTGCACCAGGCAGATCGTGGAGACTCCACATGTGCTGAGTAGCCATGATTTCTTTAGGTCAGCGTTGGTCATTCCCTGGACTCGGAAGAAGTAAGTGAGTTGTTCAACCCAGGCCTCCAACAGCTCAGAGTGAGCCGGGTCAAAGACGGAGAGTTGTCCCAGAGCAGTTGCCATGACTCAGGGTGCCAGAGCGATGCGGATCATGAGGTCCTGGAGGCCGGTGCATGGTGCGGTGCTTTGCTCATTGGAATCCCACCGTTGTCGCCAGTATAAAGTACTGGGTTTGAGACATGTTGTAGTGAAATCAACTCATAAGGTTTATTTGAAAGCACAAACTAAAGACAAAATAGCTGGTCCAAAGACCGGCTTAAATCCCCCAACAAAACCACACCCCACTCCCGGTGATAGGTCTATTATTATACACCCAAATCCCATAGGTCCTTTCCTGAATCCGAGCCGTCCTGTTGATCCATTCTAGGATTCATGCTCGGCATTGTTCTCTGGCACAAAGTTACATCCATTCACATGGCCACGTGTAAACCCCGACCGCGTGCACGTTCTATGTTAGTATACAACAATGACCTTCTCTGACACTGATGCTGTGCAATTCAAGGTCAATTAATAATCAGATTGTGATGATGCAAAGTTACTTTGCAGAGCAACAAGTGGACCTGGAATGTGTAACTGAGACCTAGGTTAGGGAGGTTGAAACAGTTGCCTTGAGAGAACTTGGACCCCTCAGGTTTCTTGGTCCTCCATCAAACTCAGACAAATGGGCGGGGGGAGGGTAAAAATACTCATCCGAGAATGCTTTTCTTTCAGGGCACACCCTGCACCAAAGATCTCCAATACTGGTTGTCTGGGTCTCGTGTAGGAAGCTGAGAAGAGTTTGGCTATCTGGTTGGTGTACCGACCACCTAGCACACCAACAGATAGCCTGCCAGGCCTACTGGAGGCAGTTGCTGGTTGGGTCTTGGAGTTCCCAAGGCTGTTGGTTCTTAGGGAATTCAACATCCATGCTGATGCAGCTGCTTCTGGACAGGTTATGGACCTGGTATTGACCATGGCCACATTGTTTGTATTGGGCTCAACACACCAAGCAGGCGGGCTTCCGGTCTGGGATACATGGCGTCCTGACGTGTTCTGGCTCTGCTCCCAGAACATACGGAGGGTCTTTACGACAGGGTGGGCTATACAGCCTGCCGCAGATCTCCCCAGGCAGGGGAGTGACTAGCAACGAGCATTAGCCCGAGTGGGAGTTGAGATCGGCTGATAGCGGGGCTTTAAAGAGCACAGCGACCAGCCTTGATCCCCTCCCCCCAAGATGGCACTTTGGAATTTCTCTAAAAGACCCCACCGAGTTGGATTCTTAACATAAGAACGCATGAACCAGACCTCCAAGACATTCTATGGAAACTGATACCAAGGAAACACTGCTATAACAAGACATGGACTTTGAAGGTAACTTTTTAAAATTGCTCACCGGAAATGCACTGATCCCGAGAATAAACAACACCCGATGTAGCGCATGATCGTGCTGTATTCTGTGTACTAACACCGACTCCAGAAAACGCAGTTAAACAGCAAAAAAAGGCCAAAAAGCCGGTTTGTTGATCATTCCTGTGGTCGGGATATTGACTTTAAAAACAGAAACTAACACCGAGTCCTGCGAGAATCAGTGTGGAAAATTACTGAAGCTGCGACAGAAATCACCAGAACAGGAAGTGACCTCAGACCAGACAAGTAGCATTTCCTAGAGACGACTAAGGAGGCTGGAAGAAGGAAGGAAACCAGAAGTCAAGGGGGAAGATTAAGATTGCCGGACAGGAAGTAAACAACAGGAAGAGCTATTTACCATAGAGAAATTGCGCCCGCCATTTTGAGAAGGTCGAAACATTTTTATTCGGATTTTAGCTAAAAGACTTAACAGAAAAAAGTGAAAATAGAGCAGTTTAACTGGGCATAAGAAGAGCTTTAATTTGATGTAAGTTTTGTGATAATTGTAAACAACGGCTTACGATCTTCGGCAACGACAGAGGGCGAACTCTTGGTCCTCCCCGAAAATGGCTGCTAAAGAAGAGAAGAAATTACAGGGCATGATGGAAGCCATGGAAAAACGGGTGATGGATGCTATACAAAAAATGGAAAAAAACTCTAGGAAAAGTGGTTGATGAAGTAAGTGACCTGAAAAAAGACCTGGCTGGGATTACAAAGGAAATACAGACGTTGAACAAAAGAACAGACGAGGTGGAGGAGAGAGTGAAAGGAGTGGAAACTGGTGTATCTGAGGTTGCCAAAGAAGCATTAAAAGCCAATGTAATGGTGGAGTACAATGGAATGCTTAACCATATGAGATTTAGGGGAATCCCTGAAGATAAAAATGAGAATATCCATTCAGTTATGGTGGGTGCTGTTGCAGATTTTTTAAAACTAGAAGAGGAGAGGGTGGCGGCACATATTGATTTGGTATACAGAGTCAACTCTGCGATTGCACAAAAGAAAAAATTACCCAGAGATGTGATTGTCCAGTTTATATCCAAAAGATTGAAAGAAGATTTGTTTAAGCAACAATTTCAGGAAGATTTTACAATTGACAACAAGAAAATTATGATACTAAAGGAATTACCCAGATCAATTCTTCAGGATAGACGGCTTTTTAAAGATTTGATCGACCAACTGAAAATAGAGGGCATTAGATACAGATGGGAAATTCCAAAAGGTGTCAGCTTTACATTTAAGCAGAAAAGAGTCACCATCAAGTCAGTAGAGCAAATGACCAAGTTCATTAAAGACAATTTTAAAGACTCTGATAAATAAATACAAAGTCAACATGGAGAGTCAAATTATTTCTTGGAATGTTAATGGACTTAATTCACCCCAAAAAAGAAAAAATATTAGACTATGGTTGGAAAAACAAAAATGTGATATTATTTGTTTGCAAGAAATACATATTAAAAAGACTGATGTTAAATTTTTGACTCAAAGTAGACTAGGAGAGGAATTTTATTTAAAGAAAAAAGGAGTTGTCACATATGTAAAAAAAGAATTGGAGCCAAAGGAAATTTTTAAAGACAAAGAAGGAAGGTTCTTGGCAGTGGAAGTTATGCTTCAGAACAAAAAGACTCTAATTGTAAATCTCTATGCCCCGAATGGAGCCAAGGAAAAATTCTTTCAAGATTTGTGGGAACAATTACAACAGTTAACCTACGAGCAAATGATACTGATGGGTGACTTTAATGGTACTGTTAACAATGCTATGGATAGAAAATCAAAAAAAGGAAGTGAAGGCATAGGTAAACTTCCGAAAGTATTTTTTCAAATGGCAAAACATGAGCACCTGGAAGATGCATGGAGAATTAAAAATTCTAAAGATAAAGACTACTCCTTCTACTCATCAAGACATGAGTCTTTTTCAAGAATAGACATGATGTGGATGACTGAAAACTTGACCTTGCAAACAAGTAAAATTGAAATATTACCTAGAATCCTTTCTGACCACAGCCCATTAAAGTGGTCAACATATGTTAAAAGAAAGAAATTTCGATGGAGACTTAATGAGGATTTACTGGACAAACAAAATATTGTGGACAAAATAAAGACGGAAACCAAAACGTATTTTCAACTAAACTTAAATAAAGATGTACAGACGCAAACGGCATGGGAGGCATATAAAGCTGTGATGAGAGGACATCTAATTGCAATTAACAACAATGAAAGAAAACAACAATCCAAAATAGATAAAGAAATTATGGAAAATATTCAAAAGAAAGAAATGGAACTTAAGAAAAGACCTGGCAAAAAGAAAATTTTGAGAGAGTTGAGGATCCTAAGGGAACAATACGATGCGAGGTTAAATAAAGAAGGATATTGGAATTTGAAAAAATTGCAACAGAAGTCCTTTGAAGGAGCGAATAAACCTGGAAAATATTTGGCATGGCAATTGAAAAAAAGAAGAGAGAACAAAATAATAATTAAACTGAAAGATGGGAATAGAGAAATCATAGACCTAGGAGGGATCCGGAGAGAATTTTATAAATACTATGCTACTCTTTTTCAAGCAAAACAAATGGATCAACAAAATATTCAAGATTATCTATCAAAAGTAAATTTGACACAACCAAGCTCAGACATAAAAGCAATGTTAAACGCTGTGATAACTAAAGAAGAAATCAGCAAAGCAATAGGAGAGGCAAAAATCTCCAAAGTTCCAGGACCAGACGGTTTTTCAGCCAAATTCTACAAGAAATTTCAAGAAGACCTGGTACTGGTTCTAGAGATTCTTTTAAATGAAATTAGACAAAGCGGGAAGGTTCCAGACTCCTGGAATGAAGCTGCAATCACCTTAATACCGAAAGAAACTCAAGATTTAACTAATGTTAAAAATTATTGACCAATTTCACTTCTGAACAATGACTACAAAATTTATGCAAAAATTTTAGCAGAACGCCTTAAAAGGTATTTGAAAGACACTATTGCCGAAGATCAGGTTGGGTTTTTGCCAGGTAGACAAATAAAAGACAATATGAGGGTTGTTTTAGACGCAATAGAATACTATGATAAGCACCCGGAAAAAGAGGTTGGCTTTTTATTTTTAGATGCGGAGAAGGCATTTGATAACTTGAATTGGGAATTTATGTTCAAAGTGATTGAAAAATTGCAGATGGGCGCAGAATTTACAAGAATGATTAAATCAATATACAAAGAACAAAAGGCTACGGTGATTGTAAATGCAGAATCAACAGAAATGTTCCGGGTCAGAAAAGGGACTAGACAGGGCTGTCCTTTATCGCCATTGTTATTTATCTGGATTTTGGAGATTCTGCTGCAAATGATTAGAGATGATGATAATATAAAAGGTTTGAATATTAGGGGTTTCTCATACAAATTAAGAGCATTTGCTGATGATATTATGTTTATTGTCGAAGATCCTGTTAATAATATGCCTTTGGTATTTGAAAAAGTAAAAGAATTTGGTGAACTCGCAGGGTTTTATGTAAATAAAAACAAATTGAAAATATTGTGTAAAAACTTGAATGTCACAAAGCAACAAATTTTACAAAATTTGACAGAATGTGAAGTGGTTAAAAAGGTTAAATATCTGGGAGTTGACATTACAATGAAAAATATTGACTTGTTTAAGAATAATTATGAAAAATTGTGGGTTTTGATAAAGCGTGATTTAGAAAAGTGGGGAAAACTTAGATTATCTCTTCTTGGAAGAATTGCCATTGTCAAAATGAATGTATTGCCCAGGCTGATGTTTTTGTTTCAGACAATACCAATTGTAAAAGATGTGAAAGTTTTGGTGAAATGGCAAAGAGAAATCTTTAAATTTATCTGGGCAGGAAAGAAGCCAAGAATTAAAATGAAAATAATGTATGATATTAAAGACAGAGGTGGCTTCCAAGTCCCGAATTTGCGTTTGTATCATGAAGCAGTATGTATGTCTTGGTTAACTGACTGGGTTAATTTGGAAAACAGAAAACTTTTGGCCCTTGAAGGTCACGATTGCAGATTTGGCTGGCATGCCTATCTTTGGTATGGGAAAAATAAAGTAGATTCAATGTTTAAGCATCATTATGTAAGAAGAACATTGTTTGATGCATGGACCAGATACAGAAACACAGTTCCCGATGAGAAGCCTTTGTGGATCGTTCCTGCTGCAGTTATTCATCCCTTTTCAGAATATAAAGGTAATGATTGGTTGAAATATCAAGAGTTGCTTCAAAAGGAAGGGAAAAAATATGTTTTAAAACCAAATAATGAATTAGATTTTGAGTATGGATGGTTACAATATTGTCAAATACGGGATATTTACAAAAAAGATTGTAAAGAGGTTGGTTTTAGAGCTAAGAACGATGAGATTGAAGATATATGGTTGAAAAAAGAGCGAAAAATAATATCAAAGATGTATAAAACTTTGTTGACTGTTTATACTTTGGATGAAACTGTTAAAGAGCAAATGATAAAATGGGCTATAAATATGAACAAAGAAATTTCTATGGAAACATGGGAATTTTTATGGAAAAAAGCTTTTAAAATGTCAACCTGTGTCAATGTAAAAGAAAATTGTTATAAGATGATGTACAGGTGGTATACAACACCAAAAAAGATTGCCAATATTAGTATGGATAAGAACTTGAGTAATAAGTGTTGGAAATGCAAAAAAATAGAGGGTTCTTTTTACCATATGTGGTGGTCATGTGATAAAGCAAAGGTATACTGGTCAAATGTACATTGTGAGATGCAGAAAATATTGAGAATTCCAATAAGGAAAAGTCCAGAACTTCTCTTAGGTTTGACAATGGAAAAAATACCACAAGAAAAAAGGACACTATTATGGTATATGATCACATCGGCAAGAATGGCCTTTGCTCAACAATGGAAAGCGGAGAAGGTGCCAGATATACATGACTGGTTAAGGAAACTGCTGTTTTTAGCTGAAATGGACAAAATGACGAAAAAATTAAATGGACAAATGGCAGAACAATATCTAAAAGACTGGGAAGGCCTGAAATTATATATGGAATCTGAATACAGAATGAAAGGCAAAATGTACAATCTTGACATGTATTGAAACTGTATGAGAAATGAAATGAATATTTGATTGTACTGTACATTTATTGGAATTATGCTTGTAAAAGTCAGGCTTTTATATATTTGAAATTGGGTTACCTGGTTTGTCGATTGTTACAAGTCTAAACTTGATTACCTGTTAATTTTTCTTTTTTTGTTATTAGCAGTGTTGGAAGCCTATTAGGGGGGTGGGGGGATGGGGTAAAAATCTTTTTAAATTGTATTGGTAACGATGTTTAATAATGTGGAATGCATACCAATAAAATTTTGTTTAAAAAAAAAAAACACACCAAGCAGGCCACATACTGGATTTGATCCCTGGAATGGGGATACATGTGGATCTGATTACCATTGACAAGGTGCCATGATCAGATCACTTTGCCCTGAAAGCCCAGTTGAGTGTGCCACCCCCACCCTGTCTAGGCGGCAAGTGGATTTATGCTTGCCTGCAGAGACTTATGGATAACAGGGTTGCTTACCTGTAACTGTTGTTCATTAAGTATCTTCTGTGCAGGCACACATGGGGACTGCACATACTCAGGCATGCTGATTGGTAGGTTTTTTACAGCTCTGAGCCTCTAGAGGATGCTGCATGCTGGAGACATAGGCTGCCCCTGCCCCCAGCCACAGGCTCCCGTGCGTCAGCACCACTTACCCTCAGTAACTCCATGCCCCCAAGAGCATATAGTGGGGCAGGAGGGAGGGTATGTGTGCCTGCACAGAAGATACTCAATGAACAACAGTTACAGGTCAGCAACCCTGTTTTCATTGTCAATCTTCTGTGCAATCCCATATGAGAATTCTAACAAGATAACTCTAGATCAGTGGGACATGCTCACCTATTTGAAAAGCAAGTAGAGAACTCCTGTCCTTAAAGCGGCTTCCTTCCTAGCCTGCAAGTCCAGGGCATAATGGTGAACCCAATGAGGTCCAGGTGGCCACTCTGCAGATCTCAGCCAGAAGAATGCCACTCCAGAATGCCATAGACAAAGCGATAGCTCCTGTAGAATGTGCATGGACCTCTAGGGGAGAGGGACAACCAGAGAGCTCATAACACAGCTTAATTATTTGCACCAACAACTTGGAAAGGGTCTGGGACAAAAAACAGACAAAAAGGGAACCCTCCGGACAGTACTCAGCCATTCCCCTTAAGGAGAATAAAAGCTCCCTCCTGATATCCAGAGAGTGTAGTTCTCTCTGCTTCGGAGGTAGGTATCAGGAAAAACACTAGTAAAACAATGTCTTGGACTGGATGGGTCATTGGCCTGATTCAACATTGGCTTCTCTTATGTTCTTATGTTCTTAAGTGGAACCTGGTGACCACCTTAGGATGGAATGTTAAGCTAGGATGTAAAACTAACTTCTCTGGGAAAATATTTGGAAAGGGTTGTTCGACCTGTAGAACAGCTATTTCACTGACCTGTCTAGCTGATGTGATAGCTCTCAGGAAACACGCTTTCATGGAGAATAATGAACTAGAGCATGTAGACAGAGCTTCAAAGGGTTTCTTCATTAACTTCGTCAATCCCAGGTCAATAACCACTGGAGCACAAGAGGATCCCTAGAGAGGTACAAATTAGCCAGTTCCTTAAGGAAGCCTTTTGTCAAGAAGTGTGAGAAGAGAGAACTACCTTCCACCCCAACATGAAAAGAAAAGTTGCAACCAAGTGTACTTCAGAGAGGAGAACACAAAACCTTTATTCTTTAGTTCAACTAAATACTCAAACACAGCCCACAGGGCTGCTCTGTGTGGGGAAATGCACCGGTCCCTGCACCAGACAATAAAGCTTTCCACTTGTGACCATAAGAATACCTGGTTGAAGGCTTATAAGGATTCAGCGACGCATCTGTGATTTCTCAAAAAAAAATCTAGGTGCTGCACCCCAGTCTCTATGCCATGAAATGGAGTCTGTCCATCGTGAGGAAGCACCCCCCCCCGATACTGATGAGATCCCTGTACTTGGGAAGGGGGATGAACTGGCTGTGGGAAAGGTCCATAACGGACCAGAACCAAATCTGGCAGGGCCAGAAAGGGGTTATTAGATTCAACTGTGAATGCTCCTGTCTGGCCTAAGAAGGGGAACTGGGGAAACACATAAAATAACTTCCCCACCCAAAGTAGCTGAAAAGTATCACCCAGGGAATCCTCACTCCGTGTGTGAACAAAACTTCCCTGCTTTAGAGTTGTCCCAGATAGCAAAAAGGTCCACACTTGGGGTTCCTCACCATGCAAATATGGGAATCAGATATTTCAGGTCAATGGACCATTCATGCGAGATGCCCTTCATCCTGCTCAATCTGTCGACCTGCACATTTAAAACCCCAGGGATATGGGCCAGCCCATATAGACAAATTTAGCTGTTGCACCATGTGCAAGACCGCAAAGGTTTCCAGGCAGAGGTCCCTGGTCCCCATGCTGCCTTCCATGTTCACATGGAACATGACTACAGCATTGTCCATTTCAAAAAAAATAGATTGATTGTGCAACATATCTGCAAAACAGATAGGGGAATTCCGTATTGCTTTGAGTTCTAGCAGCAGGTGACCAGGGCTCCAAAGCTGAGTACCCCACACAGTGTACCCCCCAACTCTGCAAGGATGCATCTGTAGTAAACATTATATCAGTCTGGGGTAGCCAAAAGTGGTCCTAATGACTAGGTGGTCCCAAACCATGAGAGGTCCCAAATTACCAACCTAGGTATAGAGAAATTTTGATGCAAAAAATGGTGATCTGACCTAAAGAAACCTAAAAACCACAGTTGTAATGGCCTCATGTGGAGGCAAGCATGAGACAGACTGCTGTCAAAGAAGCCTTGTAACCCAAGAGCCGAAAGATCTTTCAGGCTGACTGGAAGCATCTAGTTGTGAACCTGCTGACCAGACCTATAATGTTGGGGGGGGGGGGAGAAGCCCTGCAGCATCCTCTAGAGGAGTTAAGCAAGGATGCTTCTTGCTCCTCCGTTATTCAATTTATACCTTAATGACTTATTTTTATATATAGCTGGATATGGATTTCATCTGCCTTGCCTTGCCAATGTTAAATTACCCTGTCTTTTATACACAGATAATATTGTCCTTTTGTCAAGATCTGTGGTTGGCCTATGCAAGCTATAGGTTCCTTCTCAGAATATTGTTCCAGAGAGGGCTTAGTTATTAATGTTGCTAAGTCTAAGGTTCTTCTTTGACTTCTGGTTTTGGCGATTCACTGACGGGCGCATTTCATCGAGCTCCGATGAACATGACCCATGATTGTAACAGATGGGAGGGGTACCAGATGATTCTGGTCCCCCTCAGAGCCCTTGAAGGGGGCTCATAGCATGGGGCATAAGAGGTGCCTTGGCTGTCACCTTGGGATTGAGGCTCCTCTTTGCCCCAATAGGTCCCGCCACTGCGAGACCAGCAATGGCGACAGAGATGCACACCAGGGAAAGCGAACAGGAGATCTAGCAGCTTAAATCTTTCCCTACTCTATTGAAGCAAGCAACCGATGAAGTGTGAGTCTATGTGCCCTTAAAACAGACAAACATCTAAGCAGACAGCTTCCCCCAAATCCTCAAACTTAAAAATGAAGGGAATCGAGCTGTGCTCACCCCGGGAGAAAAAGAAGAAGCAACTTTAAGAGGTAAAGGAGGGGAAGCTGATTGGAAAGCATTATATAGCCCAAACAAAGTGCAGACTGACTACAGAGTGAGATTTAATAAACTTACATAGACTTTGTTGAACTTTTTCCAAATGTAAACAATGTCATATCGGGCTGAAAAAATGGTGCTGAAAGTGAGATGTTCTTCTTCAGGAACTGCGAGCTCAGCAGCTTCTGCTTCCAAACCAGAAGCAACCATAGACTTTCCTAATATGTTAGCCACTGCACTCTATTGAACCAGATGACCCATCTTAATAATAACTTTGAAACCTCCAAAAACAGCTAAAAGAAACTAATACAAAAACAGAAAAAACAGCAAAGAATTTGAGAAAAGTTGATGCTAAGACAAAAGCATTAAATCAGAGACTGGAGGCAGTGGAAAAAGAGAAAGACTCTGATAAACAACAGCTGCTACAACTGCAAATGGAAAAATCATCATATATCCTGAGATTCCTGGGTATTCCAGAACAAAAAGGAGAAAACCTCAAGGAGATCTTAAGTGAAGCACCAGTAGTAGATCTTAAAGTGGAACGTCTACAAAATGAGATGGATATGGTCTATCGGACTTATCCAGACTACATCAAGAAAAATAAACTACCATGTGAAATATTTGTGAAATTCTCCAAGAGGTCTACCAGAGATGTAATACTTAAAGTGACTAACGGGATTACTCTAATAATCAAAGGAGAAGAAACGAGAATTTTAAAAGACATTCCATTTGAAATAAGAAAGAAGAGACAACAATATAAAAAACTGACAACCTTTTAACAGAAAAATACCATTTCCTACAGATGGATCTTACCAGACGGACTTATCTTCAACTTCAAGGACAAAAAAAAAATAGACTCTGTTGCAAATGCTAAAGCATTTTTGGAGCAGCATCAAGAAACAGAGAAAGAGAAAGGAAAAGTGGAAGACAACAAGGCAGAGGAAGATAACAGTGAAAATGGATCAGGAAGTAGTGGCAGTACACCGGGCAGCTCCTCAGGAGAAGACTCGGAATCTGATATGGGAGCAGCCACCCCCAAACTCCTCAAAGTCAGATGGGACTATGACAAAGATAAGCATAAAGGGAAAAAGAAGAAATAATTGAATCAAGTTTGAAAGTTTAATTTTATTAAGTTTAATGTACCAGAAATCACCTGTTTGGCTAATACTGTTTGTACTGAATTATATTTGAAATAGTTAATCTCATCCTTCATCTTAAGAATGTTAAAGCTAAGGGAAACCTTGAAATAAGCTATTTGTATCATATTAGATCCTTGTTTAGCTTTATATTTTAGTTAGTGTTTCCTTATTCCTTGCCCTGTTTAGTATGTAGTGAAAATGCAATAAAAAGGTTTTTTGTTTCTTTTTAAAAAAGGGTTCTTTTTAGTAAAAAAAAGAAAGATAAAGAAGTATAAGTGGTCTGTAGTAGGTCAACTGATGGAACAAGTAGAGCATTTTAAATATTTAAGAATCATCTTTCCTGCAAGGCCCACAAATCTTTCCTGCAAGGCCCACTTGAACTCCATCATTAGAGCCACTTTGAGTACTGAGAAGGCCATCTCAAGATGTTACTATTCCACGGGTGGCCAATATGTTCCTGCAGCAGTCAAAGTATTCAATGCTAAAGTTGCTGGGCAGTTGCTATATGCCGCCAGGGTCTGGATCAGTGCAGTAACAGACAATATCAACAGACCTCAAAGATTTCTATGCAATATTCTGGAAACACCTCAGTGTGTGTCTGGAAAAGCCCTGAGAGCTGAAGTTTGGGAGATGTCTTCTGAAGCAAAGGCCTGGGGAAGAGCATTCAACTTGAAAATTAGAACTCTAAAATCAAAACCAGATCTAATGTTAGGAGGTGAACTTTGAAAATGCTTTTATTTGTTATTTTCTGACCTGCATGCACACCAGGAATGGTGCCAGCAAGAGTCTTTGCTTTGGGAGAATGTATGCTTGAGTTAATGTGACTCTCTCTGTAAAATGAGGTACCACACAGCCTGTATCTCCATGCAAATGAGGTCACAGACGCATCTTACACATTTACCCAGCAGCCTTTGGGAGCAAGAAGCATCTCCATTAGCATCTCCATTACGGTCCTTTCCACAGAATGTAAAAACAACAACTTTCCACCATTGAGGAATCTCTACCTCGCATGTACCCACAGGATGCTTGGCATTTGCATGTATGAAGACCCGGCCAGATCCATCTACATACCTAAAGGTTTCCATGCCAACCCATCTTGACACCTGGACCAAAATCCTGCCTTGTAGAAAGGTGTAGATTTTCAGCATTGCCCCACCTTAGGAGGAGGGAACCCCCACATCCTTTAGCCAATGGTATAGGGATGGGATGGACCCAGAAACACCCCAAGCCAGCCCCCAGACTAACTGATAAAAGGAGGTGCAACCTTTTGTTGCTGGTTTTTTGCTTGCTCTGACTTCTGCAGCCGCTGCTCCTTCTTCATATCAACAAGATAGCTAAGGTAACTTATTGTGGTAACTTGGAGTCGCGATCAAGGAACCCTCACACATATAGCTGGCCTATCTGTGTGTAGCAAAAGTAAGGAATCCTTAGTTAGAAACAATCCTTGTTCCTGAGCACTGGAAGAACCAACATCTCCTGAAGCAGAAAAGTATAATTGCTTTTCCCCTCCTGAAGACATACCTTTAGCTTAAATCCCAATATTGTTTTCCATTTCTACTGTATCTAAAAGGAACTTGAATGTATGTGTGTGTGTATCTGTTTTTGTATGACTGTAATGATAAGAACCTTCAGTAAAGAGAATCTTGATTCAAATTAAGAAACCTTTGTCAAGCATCATTCCTTGAAGAAATAGGCTTCTCAGCCGACGGACACCGGTTTCTCTGTATACATTGGCAAAAAGACCTCAAAAGTTAGTCAGCCACTGCGTAGATAAGCAGTTCGGCTAACAGATTTAATTGGTGCCCCGTGTGAGGCTTTGCCCTTGAGCTCTGAGAACAGGTGACCCGCCCCGCCCCTTCTCTGAGCTAAGGACGTGGAGAGACTGCGTCGTGCTGAGAAGTCAGCTAGAGTGTGAAAGGTTTCTGTCTGCGTGTTTGGCCGTTAGAAAGGCAATCTATCATGGGTTGGAGTTTCCGCATCTTTTCTCTCTGCCCCTGGAGCATCCCTCTTTCGCTCTGGGTGGAACCGAGGCGCGACCACGAAGAGGACCAGACGACGGAGCCCCGATGTTTGCACAAGCACAAACACACACGCTCACACACGCACATACATGCAGGCACATATAATCCCCCCCCTCCCTTTAAAAGCACTTAGGAACGGAAAGGAAGGGAAGTCGAGTTGAGAGGTAAATCTCGTCCCCCTCCTAAGTGGTCAGAGGGTCGCTTTTTGGAAACCTCTTCATTTGGTTCAGTGGGTGACCCAAAAGGCAGTAGATCTGATCAATCTGCTTAGCCAAAACCCGCATCCAGGCTGTCTGGGAGCTGGAATGCCCTAGTACAGACCTTGAGACCAGGACGGAAGGGGCCAGGTACTCAGAATTGAGCGGCGCGAGGACCAAGAGGGTACCTGTGGCCAAGCTCTGGTTTCTAGGTAAACCAGAAGTGAGAGGGTAGAGCCCCGCTTCCAAAGCCTATAGCTTTTTGGTTAACAGGATTGCCAGTGGGAAGGACGACAGTCCCCATCCCGCAAAAACCTGCATCTTGGTTCCCAGGTCATCCTAGAGAGGGTGGAAAGCCCTAAAACCTGTAGTCTGGTTTCTAGGTACTCCAGAAGTGAGAGAGGTAGAGCCCCCACTTCCAAAACCTATAGCTTTGGTTATCAGATTAACCACGGAAGGAGAGATCCTTCCCAAAAATCTGCCCTCGCCTTTGTGGAGGCAGAACCGCGGACCTGTTACTGATTGCATATAAAGGTCTCCTGCTACAGGAGTGAGCTAAAACAAGCTCTTCCTGAAGGTGAGATTCCTTTATAGCAACAGGGGACAGAAGAGGCGTCCTTCTGCACACAAACGCACTTTCTTTAAGGTTACCAGGCCCCTCCTCCCAAGCCAGCGTTTGTTTGGGTGAAAACCTGTCGGGAGTTTAAGGGTTACAGGGTCTCAGCCCACCCTTAGCCTCCATCTTTTCCCTGGTGAGCAACCTCGCCAGAAGCCGAGACCTGCAGCTCGCAGGCGGGATCCACGGTCAAACCCGAGGAGCCCCAATCGCGATCTGCATGAGCAACCACACGCGCACGCACGATGGAGGTGCTGAAGTGGGTCATAGCCCTCTGCTTGCCCATCTTCACCCTCTGGATGGAAACAGATCTGCCCCCAGAGCAAGAAACCAGAGCTGTCAATGATAAATGGATCAGCCAGCTGCTTGCTGAGCTATTAAAAATCCACCTGCAGGTTGCCAAAGAGATAGGAAGAAGCACCCTTGCTGTAGACAAAAAGCTAGGATGGGTCAGGAATCCAAGGATTTGGGATCCAGGAAAACAGGTGCTCTACAGAAAATTCTCAAGGAAACAGCATGCACTCATGGCTAAGTGGGCTGGACCGGTGGAAATTGTCACCAGGATAAGCCCTGCTGTGTATAAGGTAGCTATTCCAAGAAAGAATGGCCAGTTCTGGGAAAAATTCTTTCATTCCTCACAGCTCAAGGAATGGAAAGGAGAGCCAGTCTCCCAGCCCCTGCAACAACAGCAGAACCCTGTGAGCAAACTAACAACCACTAAGGTGTACAATACTTCACCCTTTGAAGCTTTGAGTGACACTTTTCTCTCTACTATCTTTAATGACACCTTCCTGATATAAAAATCAGAAAGTGTCATAAGGGGGAGATAAGGCACTCACCGACACAACCACAAGCAAAGGGGGAGCAGCAGAATTAAATTTTTGAATCTCCCGGAATCTCCCGGAATCTCCAGGTAAGGTACATTGCACACAGGAAATTCCACCCCCTCTTCACTGAGACAGTAATTTTGAACAGCTGACAGCCTAAGAACTCAAGTTTTGCAGCTTGGTTCAAACAGAAGTCCGACAGGCAGCCAGTTACTGTAAGTCTTTGCAAGATCTTTTCTTTAACACAATTGTCGGGACTCCCCTTTAAACACAGGGAATCCCTCCAAAAATTTCAGCAGTACAAGGTTTCTGGTAAAATGGAACAGCCGTCGTGCTTAGAAGGCATGCAGGCTGTCCTGACCCCAGCCAAGCCAATGCCATCTCCTGGGCAGGAGAAATGCAAAAGGTGTACTTTCAAGCCATGTGGTCTAGATGCTTGCAGAGTTTGTATTCAAAGAGTGCATCAGCGCCAGGAAAAGGAGAGAGCGCTCACACAAAGTTTTTGTACTCACTTCAAACTTTAAAGAGACATGTTTTGATAAGCCACCAATCTTTAGATAGCAACATTCAAAGGATTTTGCTGTGAGGAAAAAAGGAGAGAGGTCCCTTTTTCTCTCTGTGGTTGGGCACAGCAAAGCAAAAGCTCAGGGAACTATGCAAATTCCCCCCCCCCCCCCCGCTTTTCATTAACTTGACTTCATTTACAGCAACCAGCTGGGAACCAACTCGTTTGTTTTCCCACGCTCAACCGGACCCCCCTTCTTCACTGTGATCAGCACAGGAAGACAAAAAGAGAGCCAGATGCCCCTCGAGGCGAGCCCAACTTTGTCTCCGTGCCTGTCAGCACAGGAATACAGCTTCAAGAGAGAGAGAGCATTTACTGATCAAGATTTGTCCTTCTAACTAATTACTACTAAAGGTATTAATATGTAGGGAATGTACTAATGATTAATGTGTACTAATTTTTTTCTGACTTTTCTGTCTCAAATTGAAGAGGAAAATGTAAGACTCTCACTCTCCATTTAAAATTCAAATGAACCCGCTGACTTGCCACCTTCCAGGGGAAAACCCAAAGGAGGACTCTGTATTTTAAGTTCTAGCAGTGAGCATTGAACTTAGAGGGAACTAGAAACTTAGAGATCATTCTTATCTCATTTCTATCTAATCAATCTTTTTGCAAAACAATTATTTTTGTTTTCATTCGTTTTTGGGAAAGTTTTCTTTTTAAAATGAAACTTTTATCTTTCCAGAGGAAAGCAGCTTTAGAAACTGCTCTTCTTTTTGTTTTCACTTTTGAAATTGCTTTATTAGAAAAGGCTCAGGTTTGAATTGCCAACTTAAGTCAAGGACATGCAGCCTTTTCCCCTTTCTTTTGGGAAAAGGAACCCTTGATACAGTCAGCAGCCTGGAGTCTGCTTTACTCATTTTCCCAAATTTTTCTGGACAAGGAGAGAGTTCACTTGTTATTTTTGTAACTCCAATAGCAACCCTTGCGTGGAAGTTCATTTTTTTTTAACAAGACAAACAACAAGTAACATTTATTCTTATTGTAAGTCTGGCTACACAAATCTAGAAGACAATGCGCAGAGTGTGTCTATCTATACGCGTATTCTTCCAGAACATGTCTAGCTTTCATCTTAGTACCAACAAGACCTCTTTGGACTATACCATGTGTTACAAGTGTATAGGAAGGTATACGTTTTGGATTTGTGTGTTTAGCTTAACTTTCCAGAATTTTCTCAGGGTAAAAATCTCTGAAAATGCTGCTAATATTAGTGTGTGAATGCTTGAATGACCACTAATAATTTTTATTATGAGCCTGAATGGATTTATGAATGCAAATGCTTGAAAAATAGCCAAAATGCTTTGTCTTAAATTCATGAAATGCATTTATTGTACTCCCATGGTACAATGCGTTACAACAATGTGAAGGAAGAAACTGGTTTGCTATGCAAAGACATCCCCCTTCCTTTTGTCATTGAACATGTGCAAGTTCTAGACAGACATGCCATAGTTCAGTAACATTAAGGAATGGAAACTTCTTTTGTAGGAAGAAAAGAAGAAACTTGAAGACTTTTACGGTTTACCTGTTGTGTAAATAACCAACTTGGTTCGCTTTGAGTTGACACAGCTAATGTCAAGAAAAGTGATCTGAAGAATTGAAGATGGTGTACTAAACACTGAAGAAACATGATTGTGTTTCTTGCATGTTTTTCTTGTTTGTAAATAATTTCAAATGTTTACAACTACCTCCCATAATGAGGACTACCCTCAGGGATATATGTATCAATGCAGTATAGTTTATGCTACTGATTTTTATAACTAATTTTCTAGTTTTACATGTTTGGTGCAAATAGTAATGAATAATTGTCTACCTCATTAATGCTATTGGTTTAAAGCACGTAATTATTACGCCTTACCTTAGCAGTGTTAATGCACATAGCTTATGGAAAAGTCATATGCTTGTTTGCTTCCGGTGCCCGGTATTCACAGTGACAATTTGGCTTTTTGTAGGGCTAGGCATTTTTAATTTTTGGTCCATCCCCAACGAGTAGACTAGATAGATGGTCATAGGTGGAAGGAAACCTTTTCCAACTTGGATCCAGACCAGACGGGACTACATCGCCACAAGCAATGGGTTACCAACGATACTGGACTGTTGGACTTTTGTTGTTGTTTCATCATGGACTATCTGATGTGTTCCGTTACACACGTCAACCCCACATGTATGGAAGTCATGGCGTTCACACCGTTTCACTCAGTGAAGCCATGAAAGGGGGGACTGTTAGGAGGTGAACTTTGTAAATGCTTTTATTTGTTATTTTCTGACCTGCATGCACACCAGGAATGGTGCCAGCAAGAGTCTTTGCTTTGGGAGAATGTATGCTTGAGTTAATGTGACTCTCTCTGTAAAATGAGGTACCACACAGCCTGTATCTCCATGCAAATGAGGTCACAGACGCATCTTACACATTTACCCAGCAGCCTTTGGGAGCAAGAAGCATCTCCATTAGCATCTCCATTACGGTCCTTTCCACAGAATGTAAAAACAACAACTTTCCACCATTGAGGAATCTCTACCTCGCATGTACCCACAGGATGCTTGGCATTTGCATGTATGAAGACGCGGCCAGATCCATCTACATACCTAAAGGTTTCCATGCCAACCCATCTTGACACCTGGACCAAAATCCTGCCTTGTAGAAAGGTGTAGATTTTCAGCATTGCCCCACCTTAGGAGGAGGGAACCCCCACATCCTTTAGCCAATGGTATAGGGATGGGATGGACCCAGAAACACCCCAAGCCAGCCCCCAGACTAACTGATAAAAGGAGGTGCAACCTTTTGTTGCTGGTTTTTTGCTTGCTCTGACTTCTGCAGCCGCTGCTCCTTCTTCATATCAACAAGATAGCTAAGGTAACTTATTGTGGTAACTTGGAGTCGCGACCAAGGAACCCTCACACATATAGCTGGCCTATCTGTGTGTAGCAAAAGTAAGGAATCCTTAGTTAGAAACAATCCTTGTTCCTGAGCACTGGAAGAACCAACATCTCCTGAAGCAGAAAAGTATAATTGCTTTTCCCCCTCCTGAAGACATACCTTTAGCTTAAATCCCAATATTGTTTTCCATTTCTACTGTATCTAAAAGGAACTTGAATGTATGTGTGTGTGTATCTGTTTTTGTATGACTGTAATGATAAGAACCTTCAGTAAAGAGAATCTTGATTCAAATTAAGAAACCTTTGTCAAGCATCATTCCTTGAAGAAATAGGCTTCTCAGCCGACGGACACCGGTTTCTCTGTATACATTGGCAAAAAGACCTCAAAAGTTAGTCAGCCACTGCGTAGATAAGCAGTTCGGCTAACACTAATCAGACTAGTTAAACTGGACCACAACACAAGTGATTGGGACAGATTATTGGATTACCAATCTCATGATGAGATGAATGGGGGGGGGGCAGAAATGAACTCTAAATGATAACCAAACTGAATTATGTTCAAAACCCAGCCATCAGAGGTGAATTTAGCCCAGGCATACTGAAAAGGAGTCAACCTGTTCCCAAATGTGACCTTCTCTATCATTGTCCTTTGAGCAGCAGGTTTGGTTCCCAGGCCAGGACCATCTGAGTTGGTGGTCAGGACCTGTTTGCCCCTTTGCACTTATGATACCCTTGTTGGGAAGGCATGCTGCTTATAGAGAGGATACTGAGTGCCTGAAGGAGGTGCATATCTACATTCTCTTTGATAGCAATGCCAATAATGCTAATCATAGGAGTGCTGCTTATAAATGAGGAAACTTTGGTGCATGTTCCTTAATTATTTCACTGTCTGCTTATTATTTTTATCATAGAGTTTTGTCAGTCTTAGCTGAAAAAAGAGTGGGCCTATCAAATGGTAAGTCCTCGACTTTCTGCTTGGTCTCATTCGGTAAGGTTGTTGACCATAACCAAGCATGCCGGCACAGTACAACCGCTGTCCCTATGGAACATGCAACATAATTCGTTCAATGCTGTCCGGCATTTATATGTTCTTTGACAAATAAACTGCCTTGGTCTGTAGGACCTTTGCTAGGGAACATTTCTTCTCTGGCAGAAGCACAATGAAAGGCAACATCTGCTTCCAGAAGAACAGTTGCTACCCTGCCATGATGACTTTGTAATTGGCCACCTTGAATCCTAAAGATGCTGAGGCATAAACCTTGCAGCCCACTGCATCCAATTTATGGCCGTCTTTGTCAGTCGAGGCAGCATGGTAAAACTGCCTGCCTTTAGGTTGCATCTCTTTGAGGACCAAGGATGACAGCAGGGGGGTGTTGAAAAATAATTGGAGGGCTCTTTCTTGACCTTATAGAATTGTTCAATCTGTTTGAAACCAGGTTGTCCCGATGCAGGCCACTACCAAACCTGAAGGGTAATATCCTCCAAGCCCTCTAGGATCGGGAACACAATCATTCCTGGCAAATCTGAGTACAGCCATCTGAGGATCTTGTCCTTGGATTTATGCTCTGTAGTGGAGATTCCTATCCCTAGGAATTGTGTCGTTCTGGTCATTTGTTCTCCATACATTCTGAAGTCTTCAGTAGGTGATGTTGATGAAGAATCCGCGACGTGCTCATCAGGGCTTGGATCTGAAGAGGAGTCACCAGAGTGGAGAGCCCTATCACCATGTGCCTCGGCTCCAGGAAAAGGTGGCCAAATAGATATGGTTGCAGGTGGTGGATAGCAGTAGTGATGGTGAATAGTTGTTCAGATCTGAATGTCCATGTGGACCCATGTTCCATTCCTTCAAATACTGAGGATTGCCAGACCATCCTGTAAAATGTGGGTGATGAGGCCAGGGCACCAATTGTTCAGTTTCAGAGCTAGCCAGTAGCTGCGTTGATGGTAATTTGTGGTCCACCTCTCCCTCCAAAAGTTGTGGAGAGGTCAGCTCTGGAGGCATAATGAGCCCTTGCTGCAAGGCTAGAATTACCTCCGGAGTGCATGGCCTTACTGTGACCCGGGAGTCCTCTTTGGATTTCTCCTCCCCCTTCTTAAGCTTCTTGGAAGGTGGCTCAGAGGTAGCCAGCTGCTGTTGAGGGGATCTTGAGCCCAACCGGATTCACTGGGATCTGGAACCAGGGGGCGGAGCCAGACAGGTCAAACCCGATTGCTCTCGTGGAGCTAGGTTTTTCTTGGATTTCAAAGTGGGGGTCTGAGGCCTCGTGCCTTCTCCCACAGAGATGTTTTTAATTTCAGGGATCCTTTACCCCAAGCCTTCAAGGTAAATTTTAAGAAGGCCTTATAGGTGGACATTGAGTGGCCTTCCCCTAGGCAGAAGAGATACACCTCATGGTTATCCATCTGTCATCTTTGCACCATAGCTGGTGCATTTCTTAAATAATGTCTACTGTGCCATTGTAGGAATAGCAGAACATCCTCACCGTGGATAGCAGGAGACTTGAGAGGAGTGACCTACACAGTTGGTGGCAAAAGAGGAACTGAGGGTAAGTGGTGCTGGCACATTGAAGCATGTGGCTGGGGGCAGGGGCAGCCTATGTCTCCAACACACAGTGCCCTCTAGAAGCTCAGATCTGTAAAAAAAACTACCGATTAGCTGGCCTGCATGTGTGCAGTCCCCTTTTGGGACTGCACAGAAGATTGATGATGAACCTACTGGTTTCCAAAACACTCTGCAGGATCCATTACCTCATTGGATGTGCTGATAGAGGATTGGAATACCTCTCTTTGAAGCCACTGATAAAATCACTTCCCAATGTCCTCTTCGTTCCTTCCCAAACCTGGCCTCTTGGTACACGATGGAGCTCAGGGGATGAAGTGAGAACTTAGACAGCTAGAGTGATATACTCGTGACAAAGGTGCAAGAACATCCTATAGGTCATTTATGAAAACCTATGAGATGGCAGTGAAAGCTGCTAAAAGAGATTTCTTTACAGCTTCCATTGCATCCACTAGCTGTTGCCTAGCACAATTATTTAAGGTAATTAGGTCTCTAACCTCCCTTTCAAGGAGAATCCAAAATACTAGAAATTAGCTGTGAAATTTGGCCATTAGTTCCACCACGACCTGCCCACCACTGTTGATACAGTAAGAGAACTTGAGACCACTTGGCCTTCTTTGGATTCAGTACTTGAAAACCCCAACTAACTCTTTCAGGCTGATGTCAACAGGATCAGGGACACTGTCAGGCTTACCATGCGCCTCTTAGACTCATGTTCATCATGGCTGGTGAAGGCCAGGGAAGTTGGAATATGGTGCCCCCTGATGGACATAATCAATCTGTCCCTTAGTTCTGGGGTCTGTCCAGGGAAACTAAAAGAGGTCATGGCAACACTGCTCTTGAAAAAGCCATCTTTAGATCTGTTGGATCCAGCAATTACCACCCAGTTTCAGATCTTTCATTTCTGGGTAAGATAATTGAGAGAGTGGTGGTGGAGCAGCTCAAAAATATCCTGGATGAGGCATCGGCCTTAGACCTATTCTGGTCTGGTTTCCACCCTGGCCATGGAACATAGATAGCTCTGGTCACCCTCACAGATCTCTGCAGGCAGTTGGATCGAGGTGGGTTGGTGCTGCAGTTATTAGACCTGACAGCAGTGTTTGACATGGTTAAGTATGACCTGTTGGCCTACCGCCCCACCGATGTAGGAGTTTGTAGGGTAGCCTTGAAGTGGTATACCTCATTTCTCCAGGGTCAGGGACAGACGGTGATGGTAGGAGAGAGGGTATCACCACACCACCCTTGGTGTGTGGGGTTCCCCAAGGAGCAATCCTCTCTCCTATGTTATTTAACATCTATACGCACCCCCTCATTCAACTATTTTAGGCTGGGATTTCACCAGTATAGTGATGACACCCAGCTGTATCTGTTGATGGATGGATGGCCAAATTCCACCCCACCAAATTTGGCTGAGGGACTGGAGGCTGTGAATGGGCGGTTGAAATAGAGCCAGGTGAGATTGAATCCACCAAAGACAGAAGTACTATGCTGGGCAGAAATGATCTGAGATTGATGTGCCAACTCCCATCTCTGGACAGCATGCTGCTAACACCAGTGTCAACTGTCAAGAATTTGGGTGTACTAGGATACATCTATACTAAAATTCACAAAAGAAGATAAGAACATTTTGAAAGAATAAGAACATTACAGTACAGGAGATCTTTCAAGCAATAAGGAGACTGAAAAAAGATAAAGCTCTAGATCCTGATGGTTTATCATCAATGTATTATAAATGTTTGGTGGATGAACTAATTTTGCCATTGCAAAAAGTTCAAATCAGACAAAATCAAAACATTGAAGAACTGAGAGCTGATGGAAAAGAATTTAAATTAAAGAGCTACACAGATGATATAGTACAGACAATTTTAAATCCAGAAGATACTATACAATCTGATATGGAACATATAGAAAAATTTGGCTCTCTTTCTGAATTTAAGATTAACGGGGGGGGGGAACTAAGGTAATTGTAAAGTTTTTATGAAAACAAGAAGATGATAATATTAAATCATTACTGACTGCGATCTTGTTTCCAAATCAGTGAAATATCTGGGCGTAAATGTGTCCAGGGAAAAAGAAACATAGAGCATCACTTGCTGCAGACTGAGAGTTCCTGCCTATACCTTGTGGTTAATAGCCACTCATGGACCTCTGTTCCATATGTTTATCCAATTCCCTCTTGAAGCCATCCATGCTTATAGCAGCCACCACCTCCTGTGGCAGTGAATTCCATGTGTTAATCACTCTTTGGGTGAAGGAATACTTCCTTTTACCTGTTCTAACCCAACTGCTCAGCAATTTCATTGAGTGCCCACAAGTTCTTGCACTGTAAGCAAGGGAGAAAAGTACTTCTTTCTCTACCTGCTCTACCACATGCATAATCTTGTAAACCTCGCTCGTGTCACCCCTCAGTCGTCATTTCTCTAAGCTAAAGAGCCCCAAGCGTTTTAACCTCTCTTCATAGGGAAAGTGTTCCAACCCTTTTATCATTCTAGTTGCCCTTTTCTGCACTTTTCCCAATGCTATAATATCCTTTCTGAAGTGTGGTGACCAGAATTGCACACAGTATTCCAAATGAGATTGCACCATCTGTTTATACAAGGGCATTGTGATACTGGCTGATTTGTTTTCAATTCCCTTTCTAATAACCCCCAGCATAGTGTTGGCCTTTTTTATTGCAGTCGTACACTGTCTCAACATTTTCACTGACTTATCTTCTACGACTCCAAAATCTCTCTCTTTGTCAGTCTCCACCAGTTTGGACCCCATCAACGTGTATTTATAGTTAGGATTTTTGGCCCCAATGTGCATCATTTTGCACTTGGCCATACTGAACACCATCTGCCACACTGATGCCCACTTGCCCATCCTCGACAGATCCCTTTGGAGTGCCTCACAATCCTTCCTGGTTTTCACCACCCTGAACAATTTTGTGTCACCCACAAATTTAGCCACTTCATTGCCTACTCCCAACTCCAAATCATTAATGAACAAGTTAAATAGCATCGGACCCAGTACTGATTCCTGCGGTACCCCACTGCTTACCACCCTCCAATGAGAAAATTGCCCCATTTATACTCATTCTCTGTTTCTTATTAATTAGCCAGTTTTTCATCCACATGACGACTTATCTTTTTGTTCTGTGACTACTGAGCTTACTTAGGAGCCTTTGATGAGGAACTTTACCAAAAGCTATATGGTAGTCAAGGTAAACAACACCTATTGGGTCCCCTTGTCCACATGTTTATTCACTCTTGGTGACTTAGTGGGATGAGTCTCATATATGGAGCACAACGATTGAAGGATATATCTTGTTCAAACAGAACAGATTAAACAAAAAAGGAGGCGGGGTGGCACTATATGTGTTGAGGGACTTGCACTGAAATTCAGGATTTTGACAGTTGCCCTGTTGAAAGTGTGTGGGCAAGGATAGAGCAAGGGAAAAAAGAAGGGGATATTGTTGTAGGGATAAATTGAATAAATAGATAAATAAACTACAGACCTCCGAACCAACTGGAGGAACTGGATGATGCATTTGTACAACAGCTTGCTAAACTTTCACAGAGACAGGATTTAGTGATTATGGGAGATTTCAACGATCCGGATATTTGCTGGAAATCTAACTCTGCTAGACATGGGGCATCCCGCAGATTCTTAAATAGTCTTGCGGACAACTTCATCTCTCAGAAGGTAGAGGTGAGATACAGAGGATCTGCTATCCTGGATTTAATCCTGATTAACAGGGAAGAACTAGTTGATTAAGTGAATGTTTTGGGATCCTTTGGGAATAGTGACCTTGTTAGCTTCGAATCTGACATAGAGAAGGATGTGAAACCAGGATATAGTAGGACTCGTATCCTGGAATTCAGGAAAGCTGATTTTAAAAAACTCAGAGAAATATTAGGTAGGATCCCATGGCTGGAAATGCTGAGGGGGAAATCTGCACAGGAAGGATGGGAGATGCTGAAAAATGAAGTGCTTAAGGCACAGTCGCAAACTGTCCCAGTGAAAAAGAAAGGTGGGAGATGGGTAATGAAGCCAAGGTGACTGAACAAGGAACTCTCTGAAGAGCTGAGACTAAAAAGGGAAATGTACAGGAAATGGAAGGAGGGACAAATTACTGAGGGTGAGTACAAGAAGCGGGCTCGAATCTGTAGGTGTGGTGTCAGAAAGCCTAAAGTGCAGATGGAGCTGAGGCTTGCGAGGGATGCTAAAAATAACAAGAAAGGTTTCTATGCCTATGTTTGGAGCAAAAAGAAGAACAGGGATGGGGTAAGCTCATTGCTAGAGAAAGACGGTCAAGCCTTAACAAGGGATGAAGACAAAACAGAATTATTTAACTCTTACTCTGTGTTGGTCTTTAACTGTAAGGTGAACTGTGTACAAACTGAAGAATGCAGGACATATGAAGGAAGGCGGAACAGTCTAGAGTAAGTAAGGAGATGGTTAGAGAGCATCTAGCTGCCTTAAATACTTTCAAATCTCCAGGGCCAGATGGCTTGCATCTCAGGGTGCTAAAAGAAGTTGCAGATGTTATTTCAGAGCCTCTGACTCTAATCTTTGAGATTTCCTGAGTACTGGTGTTGTGCTGGAAGAACAGCGAATGTTGTCCCGATCTTCAAGAAGGGAAAAAAGACGGACCCAGGAAATTGCAGGCCTCTCAGTTTGACATCAACACCTGGAAAAATTCTAGAGCAGATTATTAAACGCTCTGTCTGTGAGCACCTTGAACGGAATGAGTTAATTGGTAGTAGCCAACATAGGTTTATCAAGAATAAGTCATGCCAGACCAACCTTATCTCCTTTTTTGACAGAGTTACTAGAATGGTTGATTCAGGCAATGCTGTGGACATAGTGTATCTAGATTTCAGCAAAGCATTTGACAAAGTTTCTCATGATATCCTTGAGGATAAGCTGGTTAAATGTGGGCTGGATGGTGCAACCGTTGGATGGATTCATAGTTGGTTGAAAAATTGTACCCAACAAGTGCTCGTAAATGGCTCTGCGTCTACTTGGAGGGAAGTCTTGAGTGGAGTGCTGCAGGGCTCGGTCCTGGGCCCTGTGTTGTTCAATGTTTTTATTAATGACCTGGAGGAAGACATAGAGGGGATGCTTATCAAATCTGCAGATGACACAAAGCTAGGTGGGATTGCTAATTCTGAAGAAGACAGAGTCAGGATTCAAAATTATCTAGATAGGCTGGAGCAGTGGGCTGAGGCAAATAAAATGAATTTCAATAGAGATAAGTGCAAAGCCCTACACTTAGGTACCAAAAATCAAAGGCACAGATATAGAATGGGAGGGACTTGGCTTGACAGCAGCACATGTGAAAGGGATCTAGGTGTTCTAGTTGATCACAAGCTCAACATAAGCCTGCAGTGCAATGTGGCTGTGAGGAAAGCTAATGCAATCTTAGGATGCATTAACAGAAGCATTGTGTCCAGATCACGGGAGTGGTAGCTCTGCTCTATTCTGCTATGGTCAGGCCTCATATAAGAACATAAGAACATAAGAGAAGCCAATGCTGAATCAGGCCAAAGGCCCATCTAGTCCAACACTCTGTCACACAGTGGCCAAAATATACCAGGTGCCATCAGGAGGTCCAGCAGTGGGGCCAGGACACTAGAAGCCCTCCCACTGCCCCCTCCAGCACCAAGAATAGAGTGCATCACCTGCCTCAGACTGAAAGTTCCCATCTATACCCTGTGGCTAATAGCCACTGATGGACTTCTGCTCCATATGTTTATCTACTCATCTGGAGTACTGTGTCCAATTTTGGGCACCACATTTTACAAAGGTTGTTGACAAGCTCGAGCGTGTCCAGAAGAGGGCAACCAGGATGGTGAGAGGGTTGGAATCCAAGTCTTATGAGGAAAGGCTGGAAGAGTTGGGTATGTTTAGCCTGGGAAAGAGAAGGCTTAGAGGGTACATGATTGCAGTCTTCAAATATCTGAAGGGCTGTCATGTAGAAGATGGAGCAGATCTATTCTCTCTTGCTCTGGATTGCAAGACTAGATCTAATGGATGGAAATTACAAGGAAGTCATTATCAGCTAAATATCAGGAGAAACTTCCTAACTGTAAGAGTGGTTGAGCAGTGGGAGGTGGTGGATGCTCCTTCACTGGACATTTTCAAGTGGAGGCTGGACAACCATCTTTCGGGTATGTTGTAGCACTATCTTTTGGATATGCTCCTGCAGAGTGCAGGGGGTTGAGTTAGATGACCTACAAGGTCCCTTCCAACTCTAACATTCTATGATTCTATGAGAACACTAACAGGTTAATGAGACAAGATCTTCCCTTACAGAACCCATGCTGAGTCTGCCTCAATAGTTTTTGTTCATCAGTGCCTACTAATTCTTTCCTTAATAAGAGTTTCTACCAACTTACCCGGTATTGACGTCAGACTGACTGGCCTGTAATTTCTCGGATCTCCTCTAGAATCCTTTTTAAAGATGCAAGTGACTTTAGTTATCTTCCAGTCCTCAGGAATGGAGGCAGATTTTAACAAAAGATGACATTTTTTGTCAGGAGATCCACAAATTCACATTTGAGTTCTTTTAGAACTCTTGGACATATGCCATCCGGGCCTAGTGAGTTATCAGTTTTTAAATTGTTTATCAGTCGTAGGACCTCCTCTCTCATCACCTCTATCTGACTCAGGTCTTTCAACACCCTCCTGAAATCAGCAGTTATGGAGTGGGCAAGCACTTCTCATCTTCCACAGTGAAGACAGAGGCAAAAAATGCATTCAGCTTCTCAGCCATTCCCCTATCATTCTTCAGTACTCCTTTTACCCCTTGGTCATCCAAAGGCCTCACTGCCTCCCTGGCTGGTTTCCTACTTCTAATGTATTTGAAAAAAGTTTTATTGTTGGTCTTCATGTTTTTTGCAATATGCTCCTCATATTCTCTTTTTGCCTGCCTGATCAGAGACTTGCATTTTATTTGCCACAGCCTGTGTTCCCTTTCCACCTCATAAAGGAATCCTTTTACAGCTTCCATTACTTTGTTTGTTACCTATGCAGGCTTTTTTCTATACTTATTTGTGCCTTTCCTAACCTGATGTATATATCTTTTCTGAGCCTCTAGGAATGTAATTTTAAATAGTCTCCAAGCTTCCCCAGTGGTTTTGACCCTTTCTACTTTTCCTTTCAGTTTTGTCCTCACATGTCCCCTCATATCAGAGAAGTTACTTTAAAACGGGTTGTGTTTGTCTTTCTGGGCAACTCCCTATTTATACAAATGCTGAGCTCAATAGCATTATGGTCACTGTTCCCAAGTGGTGCAATCACTTTTACATCTCTCACCAGGTCCTGGGCATTACTTAGGACCAAATCCAGGATCGCCTCTCCCCTGGTAGGTTTTGTGACCATCTACTCCATAACACAGTCATTGAGAGTGTCTAGAAACTCAGTCTCTTTTTCCCAACTTAAACACATATTGACCCAATAAATGTGGGCATTTAAAATCACCAATTATAACACAGTTATTTCGCCTAGCTGCTATCTTTAATCCATTCATCATTTTATAATCCTACTCTATCTTTTGATCTGGTGGGCGATAACAAACTCCCAGTGTTAAGCTTCCTTCTGGGCCCACTATTTTGACCCATAGCATTTCCAGAAGTGAATCTAATTCTCTTACCTTCTCAATCTCACTGGACTGTATACCCTCTCTGACATACAGAGCCACCCCACCTCCAACCCTTGCCCCCTATCCTTCTGATATAATTTATAACCAGGAATCAACGCATCCCACTGATTTTCCTCATTCCACCAAGTTTCTGAAATACCCACATCTATGTTTCTCCCCTGCACCAAGCATTCAAACTCCCCAATTTTTCATTGGACACTTCTAGCATTTGTGCATAAACACAATTTTATAATTTCCCAGGTATGTTAGGCCCGCAACCTTCTTCCTTTACCAGGCAGTCTATATTGTATGTCACAGTCTGAGTGGACAATTCTAATCATTTCCTTGTGGAAAAGTTTCAGTATGAAATACTAAAGAAGTTTTCTTTTGTATATTATCACAACAAACTATGTTAAAAGTATACACAAATTTTAATGAGATTATTCATGGTTTATCATATAACTGATAAGGTTGATAAGATACGGTAACAATGTTAACATATTATGAGAAAACTGAAGGATGTTAAGTAGGTTGTTATAGTGTTTTTTAAAGTTATAATGCTACATAATTTTCCTAAGAATTCGAGTATTTGAATCAAGGATTGTCCTTTATATTTGCAAAAAAATGCCCTTTATGCTATGTTTTAGTAATTTTACCTTTTATTCTTTCCCCTTACCCTTTTTTTTTTCTGTATTCCCTCAAAAGTTCAAAATAAAAAAAATTATTACATTAAAAAAGAGCTTTGGTATGCTCCTGGAAGTTTCCTTATCTATGGAGGCCCAGGTTGCAAATGTTGCCAAATTGGTGTTTCTCCAACTACACCAAGTAAGGCAACTGGCTCCCTTTCTCTCTCACCCTGACCTAGCCACAGTGATCAACACAAAGACAACCTCAAGGCTGGATTACTGTAACTCGCTCTACGTGGGGCTGCCCTTGAAACTGACACGGAAATTACAACTGGTCCAGAATGCAGTGACATGGGAACTTACAAGTACCCCAGTGACAGCACACATCAAACCAGTGCTATGCCAGCTGCACTGGCTCCAGGTTGAGTACTGGATCCGCTTCATGGTTTGGTTTTATCCTTCAAGGCCCTGTACGGTCTGGGATCAATGCACCTGTGGAACTGCCGCTTCTGATATGTTCCCCATACAGCTTTGCACTCAGAAGATCAGAATTACTAGTGATCCCTGGCCCAAGAGATGTCTGGTTGTCCTCATTCAGAGCCAGGGCCTTTTTGCACCAACTCCTGCCTGGTGGACCTCTCTGCCTGGCGACATCCATGCCCTGCGGGACCTAGTACAGTTCTGCAGGGCGTGCAAGACAGAGACGCTCTGCCGGGCTTATGGTTGAGGACAGCGATGGTTTTTCCACCTAACCTGGCCCATGATCGTCCCTCCTACAGAGGGAGATTTATACTGAATACCATTGCTGATTAGATTGTGTTTTAATAGTTTTATTTTGTTAACTGATTAATTTAATGGACGTTTAGTTAAGTTATTGTATGTTTTAATATGATGTGCACTGCCCTGAGCCTTTTGGAGGAGGTGGTTTATAAATCAAATAAATAATAATAATATTAAGCACACACTATTAATACAGGATACTAGAAAGCCTATTTAAAGAGCCAACCATTGAAATACTACTTTTATTTGCAGCCAATTGGCTAAGATTCCTAACTTTGTGTTCAAAGAAATCTGGCCCTTATGGCTGCAGAAATAAGCCTAAATATATGTTGGCAAACTTATCCAATATGCTTCTCAGTGTCAAAGAAGTTAATCACCCAACCCAAAGATATGACTGCTGAACATCTCATGCAATATGCAGCCGAGCCTCTCCAGCCAATTTCTTTCAATGGCCTCATTGTATATAAGAGGATTCAGCTGCAGCAAAGCGCTCATTGACCAAATTGATCTTAGCAACATGGAGTACTGCAAATTGTGAGGCAGGAGCAATAAAATAAAAGAAGCAAGGAATTTTATAGGAACATTTTCATTGATTGAAATGCTCTAGTGCTTTGTAACATCAAACAATCATGACAACAATTCTGAAAAAGAAAGGGTGTTGTTTCCATTGTTAGAGATGGTTCAATGAACCACAAAATCAGCAAGCTCCATACAGAAGTTTTAACAAAGGACTAGATTGCTATGTTTACCCAGAGTGCCCTTATTTAAGACACTTTAGGATAGCAGACACTTTTGAACCTTCCCAACTAGCCTGGTACATCTTTAATTTAAGAAGTTCATGGCCTTCAAAAAATATAGTGCCCTGAAATTCAACAGCCCAGTATCATTTTGCAGTTTTTTTGCTACCCATAAATGCTGATGAGCTAAGAAAAGTGGAATGAGAGGCACTAAAACGCAAACATTTGCCAACTCAATTGGCAGCTGAGAATTAGGGCCTTTCTGCATTCAGTCTTTACTCCCAACTTTCCCAGAACTCAAGGTGGTATGCCTTTGATTCGGATCATTTCTTTTCACTCTGTGGATTATGCTTTCTGCATACTCACAGAACAAAGAGCCCTGATTGCTCTTATCCTTTGGAAAGGAGATATCATGCTGCCAGCATGATATTTCTCCCTTCCCTTCAATGCCCTGTGTTCTCCCTTCCTTTTCACAGAACCCTAGCTGGTGGAGAAATTCTTCCAGGAAAATTGGAATGACATTGAGTGGATGAGGCATTTCAGTGTTAACAGGGCAACGTTCACAAACATTATGTAATGGGAATAACTCAGGGATAATATAGGTATCAACACTTAGTATCAAATCAAAATGCAAACCATCAATCCATGCATCCATTTTTGTTTTGAGGGAAATTTTGTGATCAAAGTTTGTTTGGCTTAGAACTGCATCTTGAAGAACAGGTTTTTTCCAGTAGCTCTTCCATCCTCCAAACTGCCACAGACTCTAAACAAATGTAAATGTTCTGCAATTGCCCATGAGGAAACCTGTTATCATGTAAATTGGCTGCCTAACATAGACCAAAAAGAAAGGGGCTGATACAGGGGATATTTGCAGAACAATTCTACTTTTAATTGTAGTGTCAATTTCAAAATGGAGCAGAACAAAGGTTCGCGGCAAAGGCACTTTTGGGAAGTGCTGGGGAACAGTGTGTTGGAAGTGGTCTGAGTGCTGATCCCCCTAAAATAAATGCAGAACCAAGAACACAGAGCGACAGTGAAAGTGGGAGGGAATGCAGAATGGAAGACTGAGATGCACTCAGAAACCAAGGAAAAAGACAGGTGCAGAAAGAGTTTTAGGCTACAGGTCTCAACTTGAGTGTCATCCACATATTCTAGATGTGATGATATCGCAAATGCAGTTCTTGGGAAGTTCCCTTGAGAGAGATGCCTCTACCACTCCAGCCCCCCAAAGTGTTATTGCCTCTTAGTCATCTCCAGTGTATAAACTATAAATCCAGAGCAGCATTTCAGAATCTTACTGGTACCAACACCAGTGGAAACATGACTACAGAAAGCACACCATAAGACTGCCACAGAAAGGAAGAGACAAATGTAAGGGAAGATAGTTTATTATCAACATTTTTATTTTGTCCATGCTCTAGGGCACACCTATATACCCTAGACTTTTATCCATATTCACTCATGACCACTTCCAATCAAAGTGCATTCTCAGCAAGACAGTCCTACAGGAGTGGGTGTTGTTTACTCCATCACAAACATCACCACATCATGTGGAATTCTACAAAAATCATATTAATCTCAGATCTCTAATCCATTTACAGTAACTCTATCTAATAAAAGAACTTGAGGGAATTTCAGACCTTATGACTTATTTAATATTCAGATATCAAGTGTAGGAGAACTGAACAGATCACTTTTTAGGATAGAGTTTGCCTAACTGAGGCCCCGTTCACATGGAGCATTTGCCCCACCGAAGGCATGGTAGCTCTGCGGAGTTTCCATGCACGATCACACAGGCACATCTGGGGGGCATAGCACTCCTGTGGCCAACCCACAGCTTCCCGCCAAAGATGAGGAGTAAAAAACTACCAGGGAAGAAGCACTAGTTTCCAGAAACCCCGGGGCAAAGGCCGGCGTCTAATCATGGGAGCGTCAGTATCCCGTGGCATCCAACGCCCGCCCATGTCCCGGATTGCCGGATGTTGTAAGTTTCCATGGGATGCGCACCAACACCAAATGGTGTATGCGCACACGCAAGACACCGACAGCAGCCGCCCCCCCCCAACGGCGCATGTGCACTTTACACCAGCGTGGCTTGCGTGCTCTGCTGTGCCACTTTTTCGCTGTGCTGCAGCAGCGTAGTGTGATCAGTGCTCGGAGCTGGAGCGTGGCAACCTGGTGGCCCGTGTGATCAGGCTACCATGCCTTATTTTGCTCCGGGGCAAACAGCCATGCCTCCCCCCTGCGTTTTCTGACCCGTATGACCGGGACCTGAAACTTGCTGAATTTTTAAACTCCCTCGTTGCCTTTTTTTACAAGGGAATTCAAGAATAGTGCTAAGCCCATTATTTAAAAACTTATGTTTTTCCTTTCTTTTTCCTGCAGTCTAGAACCTAATTATAGTAAACATAGTGTCAATAGTGCAGGGCAGTGCCACCCACTCCCAAGTTTACAGCATGTATCTGACAGACCCACCTTTCTTTTTTGTTTTGCCTTTCCGAGGAGGGCTGTGCTTCTCTCTGCAGTTTGAAATGCAGAAGGAAATGGAACCTGAGTTGTTTTGAGCATCCCTAATTTACACCCTGGCCTAAACCTCAAAGTAATGCTCACTGGTGGTAGCTAGTGTGCTGTCTCTTGGCCTTTCTGTTTTTATCCAAGTCATATGTCAGCTGGATCTGAGACAGACTTCACTTTAGATAATGAGGGAAGTAAGGTTGCCAGACCCTCTGGTGGAGGTCTCCCACCAGGTCCTGCCCCCCTGCCACTTATCAGAAGAAAGAGGGAGGCCCAAGCCTTGTCACTGGAAACATGGTGATGACATTTCCGGAGTGCACCGGAAGTGACATCATCATACCAGCAGTGTCTGGATGACGCTCTGGTATTTGGGCAAAAACTCTATGGTAGAAACTATTTTTACCTCAGAGTTTTTGCCCAAATACAAAAGCATTGTCTCAGCATTGTGACATGATGACATCACTTCCAGTTCATGCTGGAAGTGATATAGCCACATCACGGGCAACATCACCTAGGCCTCCCTCCCACTCCTGGTGAGTCCCCTCCATCCCCTGCCAGTTGCCAGGAGGGACCTGGCAACCCTAGATGGAAGGCCTATTTGCTTAGAAAACCTATTAGCCTTTAAATGCCGAAGGACTACTGAGGCAGGGGGCAGGAGCCATACCTAAATAGGCTGGCTCCGCCCCCGCCTGGCACTACACGAAGTGCAGCACTGGCACCGTCTCTTTCTGCCTCGTGAGGAGGCAAATCAGCTCCCTCCTGCCAGCACAAGCTCAGCAGGAGTTGGGGCTCACACTGCCACCACAGTTGGAATGAAGAGACGGACACCAATATGGATTTAACAACAGCCACTTTATTTATATTTATTTATTTATAATCAAACAACTGGCAAGAGGCTGCTAAATGTACTGAGGAATATGAAAGGTGTCAAACTCCTGACCACGTTCATCTCCTTCTGGGCAATGCACCTTCCTCAATCTTGACCCACCCAATGTAGCTCTCGGCCAGCGGCTTGGCATGTTTAGGAGAACCCCCTGGCCCACCAACCCAGAAGCCGCAAGGCCTGCTGAGATAGGCCAGGCCAGGCCAGATTGTTGTAAGGAAGATCATCCCTTCCCAGCCTTGAGCCGCAAAGGCCTGAAAGCCATTCCTGGAGGACCCTTTAATTCCTTTATAACAATGCCCAGGTGCTCATTGTTTTCAACTTCCTGATCGCTTTAAGGCCCTAAATGGCTTGGGACCAAGGTACCTGGACTATCTCCTCTCATACCATCCAGCCTGCCAGTTAAGATCTGCCTCTCAAGCCCTGCTCTATGCTCCTGCCTTCAGAGATGAAGTGGATGGCATCTAGAGACAGGTGGCACATCTCACCTTTAAAATACTCTCTCCTTTGAGGTTCATTTGGTACCTACTTTAGTTTCTTTCAGGCACCAGGCTAAAACCCAACTTTTTATCCAGGCTTTTAATTAGGGACTTTATCTTACAGCTTTTTAATGGTCCTCTCTGGTTTATGGAGAAGTTTTATGTTGTTTATGTTGAATGTTTTGTTTTCCAATGGCTTGGGTTTTTTTTACTGTGGAGTTTAACAGTGAGCCACCTCAAGCAGAACTCTACACAGGCAGCACAAAAATATTCTAAATAAATAAATTTAGCTAAATTATGGTGTATTTTTGTACTTTCTGTGAGTGTTAGGAGGAAGAAGATCAGAAATGATATGTTTTAGGGGAGCAGGCACTGATTTTGGTTATAGTATGACAATTGTAGATCACTATGTGCATTTACAAATGCTTACTAAAAGAGCTTATAAAATCCTCCTTCAATATCCTGCTTCATATCATAAAATTGCAAATCTTGATTCCTTTTTGAGATCAAGTGTTACTGTGAACACCCCAGAATACTTATTCACTGCAGTTATAGAAATCAGGGATCTCATCCAAGCTTTTTGTGCCTTCCTGTAGTCTCTCTCCATAGTAGGTAATGAAAGTCAGCTTGAAAATACCAGAGGTCAAAAATTCTTGGCTGCTACTACTTACTTCAGGGGGAATGGTGCCAACAAAGAATGGTGGCCTCGTTTTAATAATCATCTCAGGCTTGCTTTCACTTTTCTCAGTCTTCCACTAAGTGTTATGGTCCCTAAAATCTGGAGAGCGCACACTTTGCTTCAGATCAACATCAGTGAAATATTTTGAGGGGCTGAAATCATTCAGGCCTGTTGACACCCATTTATTTTCAAAAACTAAATACAAGGGAGAAAATGCCACTGAAATCATTGGGGAAGTCTTGTAGGGATTACAGCTGTTGGTTTTCTGGAAGTTATACTTAATTGATGCTTGTGGAATAAAGAAAACCATAGGATAAAAGCATGGCATCAAATGAGGGGGTCCTTGCACTTGCCACAAAAATAATTTCTGGATGGCAACCAAGGACAGGAGCCATACAGATGCCATAATATTGTACTGGACATAGTGCCAGATTGCACAGACACCAACCAATATTGTCATTGATCCATTTGAGCAAATCAGGGTATCTATACTCTACAGCTCAGCTGACTTTCTTGCTTGCCTACTGCATTAACCTCCTACTACCCGCCCTCCTTACCTTTTGGCTCAGTAGCAGCAGCTTCTACACACAAATGCACAAAATGGTATTCTGCCACTGCCACCCTCCATCTTCAAGTTTCTATAAAAAAACAACAAGTGGGACTGAACCCACTCCTGGCACACCCAACCTCTCCTCCTAAAATATGCTGAGAGTGTGCCATCTAGTTCACACAATGCTGATAGTCTGTGGATAAAATTCCACATCACCATGTTAACTTCTGGTAGGGTTGAGCAGATTTCTCCAGCTCCATCTCGATTAGGATTTGTTCCACCTGGAATCCAGGGTGTTTGCCATGATGATCTTGCATTGAATTATACGTTGAATTTCGAGGGAAATTTGGGGAACAGATTCCAAGGATTAAGGAGACAATGTTCCTCCTCTTTTTCCTGATGTTCATGGAAGCCACAGACAGAAGGGGGGGATAAGTTGCCTGGGTAAAAACTTCCACAATCCTCCAAACTGAAGATCCTGGGGAAAGTACACCCATGTTTTGCAACTTAAGTTTAAAAAATTGACAGAACCCCTTCAAAACTGACCTTTTGATATGAAATCTTATGTTTTAAAGCATTAAAAAAGCTAATTTTTAAAGATGTCTATTGTTCTCTTTTGTAGGTGAGACCATGGCTCCATGGTAGAATATTTGTTTTGCATGCACAAGGTCCTTAGTTCAATCCATAGTATCTCCAATTAAAAAGATCAAGTGTGTGTGGGGGGGATGTTGAAACCCTCTACATAAGACTTTGGAGAGCTGCTGCCATGAAGGTCTGACTCAGTATAAAGCAACTTCATGTCTACCACAGAAACAACAACAACAAAAATGATAGAAACCCCTTCAAAGCTAAGCCTATGAGTAACAAAAAACGTTAAAAATATTTTCAGCACAAAGAAGAGTATTTTAAGAGATTTATTCATGCAATCTTTTTGTTTGTCTTAAGGGTTTTTGTGGGTTTGGAGGTATTTTTTGCTTTTCCTGGGATCCTAGAATCTTGGGGTCACCAAAGTGTGTATCTATGAGCATGAAAAGAACTCCCCCACCAGGAATCACGGTCTACACGGACACCAGGAGAAACTGGGAAGGAGTAAAAACACTCAGAAGTGCGAACTCCTCTTGGATTGCTCATTAGATCTTCCACGGATTGGATTCCAATATAAAGACTAGTCTAAGTCAGAGAGATCAACATTTGATCACAAAGTCTGCCTTAAAAAGATTTTGTAATTATCCCTAATTCTGACCAGAATAGCATCAAACTAGAATAAGCATACAAATAAAACAATCCTTGTCCATCTGTTAATACTTATATTTTCTATTAGACAATAGAGCACCAGGAATCCATTAAATAGCACTGCTCAATGACTGCTTGAAGTCAATGGGCCTAAATGAGTTTAAGGCCACCCAAACTGGTAAAACTGTGGTATAGATTAATCCCTTGCTGTCACAAAATAACATCTTTAGAAAATGGAAAGTTTGTACCATCACACAGAAACTGAGCTAAGTTCACCAGTGGAAAAGCAAGGAACTGAAAACTGCTCATCATTCAAGAAATTATACATGGGTTTTAAGAAAAATAAACTCAAATAAAATTGGACACTAAGATCTTAGTACTTGATCACACTTTGGAGAAATGTACTGACACTGGACTGAGAAGCATCCTCCTGGAAAAGTCAGGATGAGCCATCTTTGATGTAACCCCAGGATAACCTTCCATCCGTTCCACATACGGTTGCTGAGGATGGCAGAACTACAAAGCTGCAAGATAAGAATGTTAATTTTAAAGAGCTTCCCTTAGGCTCTAAGCTGTTGGAAATGCTTGGAAACACACACACACATAAAAGCCATCATATGAGGTTTAAATTTACAAGCATATCATAGGTGCCAATGACCTTCGCAGACCACACGGTTCAAATTTCCATACATGAATGGTTCCTGAAAATTTCTTTCCCTCCTCAAGCAGCAGCACACAACAGTAGTAAAAGGACCTACCATGCATAATTAATGAAGGGGGTGTGGCGGAAGTGACGTTGTCCTTGCATAATTAACGAAGGGGGCGTGGCGGAAGTGACGTAGCCCAGGGTCACCATGAATACTTAATGAAGGGGCGTGGCAGAAGTGACGTTCCCCTTGCATACTTAATGAAGTGACGTAACCGGACATGACATGGCCCAGGGTCACCATGAATACTTAATGAAGGGGGCGTGGCGGAAGTGACGTCCCCCTTGCATACTTAATGAAGTGACATAACCGGACATGACGTAGACCAGGGTCACCATGAATACTTAATGAAGGGGGCATGACGGAAATAACATTACTAGGCCTGACGTCAGCCTCCCCACCCCCCTTGCCACATCACCGGAAGTGACCCACATGACCCCATCACCTGACCCCATCACATGACCTGATCACCTGACCCCATCACCTGACCCCATCACATGACCTGATCACATGACCCCGTCACATGACCCACCTCATGACCAGCCCCAGCCCTGCCCCCTTGTCCAGCGCCACCCACTGTAGCATCATTGAACTTCCGCCTGCTGCAGCCCAACCCCGGAAATGGGGCAACCACCAGTGGAAATGCCCAGGTACAGCCATGTGACCCCTCTGACAACACACCCCGTCACCCCTGGCCAATGGCAATGGACTGGGACCCGCCCAGGAGGAGGTGGTTGAGGAAAGAAGCCATTTTGCGCGAGCAGCAGACACGCGGTCAGGCTCTTCCTGAGGACATGGACATGAACACTCCCGTCAGACCCCTGGTGCTTTCCAGTCCACCACCATTGGTGAGGCCTAACTTTAAAAGACAATATATAAGCAGTGATGAGGATGAAGAATTCATTCCTTCAAAGCTGTACTTTCCCGCACCCGTAGCTGATGAAGAAACACGGCTCAATCTGGATGATGAGAGCATGCGGCCTACAAGCGATATTTCCCAAATATGGCACGGACTGATGGAAGATCTGCCAGATACCCAAGAACTGATCCCCACAGAGAACTCCCAGGCACCGGTAAGTTCTGAAAATGTCTGGGGAAGAAAGAAAGAAAACAGGGTGTGGAATACAAGCATGCATAGGCTCCGTAGGTTAAGGGGGTAAAAAGAAAAAAGTAAAATGGGGCTTTTTTATTTTTAGTTCCTGGACATCAATGGTGAAGTGGCAAGCACCAACACGCCAGCTTTCGATGATGACAGTCAAATATGGGAAATTCCAGACTCTGTAATGGCAGAAGTTCCAGATTTCCAAGACCCAATTCCAGCAGAGAACACCCAGGCAGAGGTAAGTTGTAGAAAAATAATAATAATAAAAAAAATGGAAGGGAAGCGGTATGGTATAAAGCCTTTGCATAGTGCTTTTAAGTTACTTTAAAAATGCCTTCTCAAACCTTTTCTAACAGGGACAACCAACAGCTACAGTGCCACTATCTTTTGGTATTACCCCCTATGAAAGGGTCATGTCTCTTAGAAAACTACTCAAAATGAAAACTATTGAGGATACAGCCTTTATACCACCTCGGCAATGTGAAGAAAGCATGAGAAGCATCGTAAGAGCCACTGTATATGCAGTGATAAATTACTGTGTTAGTGAATATTTATATGAATCATGTGAAGGTTGCACGCTCCAGGCCCCAGCACAGGCTTCCCATGATTGTCTTGTGTGGTCTCACGAAATAATGGACAGAAAAATTAAGTTCGTTTGTGATCAACTGTGTTCTAGTCCTATACTCCTAATAATAATTTCAATTTCATATGCATTGAAATGTCTGGCTCTAACGCAAGAGAATATGGACATGGTTTTCGATTTATTAAATAAAGTTGGAGATGCAGTGGACTCCCGACAGGCTCTTGAAACCATCTTGCAGCCCACTGATGAGAAGATTTTAAAGCATGTCAAAGGTTTTATTAAAGACCTACATTACAAATCCTTTTTTATTCGCCAGAGAAATCAAAAAGTAAATGGTGTTGCGGTGATGTGAGGACAGATTTACTATTTGTAAATAAAGTAACCTTTTTAAAAATTTCAGTGGTGTAAAATGAACTGGAAAATAAAAGTAATCATTTTGAAATTCAGTGTTGTTTTTCTTGCCCAGACATGCCTCAACCACAGAAAGGGGGGGAGGTTTGCTTTGATTAAAGCAACCAGATTTACCAGCAAGGATACCCCAATATCTAGGTCTCTTATATTCACAAAATTGGGGGGGGGAGGGATGGGGGGCAAATTTATATACATATAATTCTATACATATATTTCTTTAAAAATAATAATGGGTAACTTACCAAAACATCCAAAAAAGCAGGCCATGTGCTCCTGGAAAAAGCATGTTTGGGGAGGGCCAGCTTCCACAGAGGGGATGGGCTAATCCCATCAGCGGGTCAGCAGGGAGGTGGGCTTTTTTTTTGCACAATGGGCCCAGGAGGTTTTAAAAGGATTGACCAAGGTGTGGCCCAGCCTTTTCAAAGTTCCCTCCGCCAGGAAAGCAGGATCTCTCTCTCAAGGTAAGTTCCTTTCTTTATGGGGTAGAAAGATACTGGGGGAGAATGGGTCAAAAGCAATTATTTTTTCCCCTTTTAAAAACTGTTTCTCCTTTATAGGTTTGGGGAAACTAAAAACAACAACAACTGAAATGTCTGAAGGAAAATCTAAGCAATCAGGTATTTTATTTCTTTAGAAGGTAGTTTGAGGGAGCCCATGAGCTCTGAATGTTTTACTTTTCTGATAATTTGTCTGTAAAACTTTGTGGAGTACTGCAGCAGGGAATCTGTGCTTTATTCATAGCGAAAGAAGCATCCATGCCTGATCTCATGCTAGGCCTCTTATTGCAGGGACTTTTTCCTGGTGATTGCATTTTATATCAATTGGGGGGGGATATTTTTAAAGAATCCAATAGCTAATGCAAGCTACTCATTTTAGCAAGGATTTTTACTTTTGGCCTTTATTTTAGCAAATAATAAGAAAGGAGCTGCTTCACAGCCACATGGCTCCAACTATAAAGAAAAAGAGACAACTCCACAGAATCTGTGGCACTCTTATCAAACAGAAACAGCCCCCAGGTATATTTTAAATATTTTAACTGCATGAGGGTTTTGTTTGTTTGTTTGTTTGTTTGTTTGTTTTGGGGGGGTGTTGTGTGTTATTTTCAAAATCATTTTACTTAATATTGTTTTGTGGGGAAATATTTTAAAGAAGTCAGTAGCTAATGCAAACTATGGCTTAATTTAGAAAAGATTTTCACTTGTGGCATGTCTTTATTTAGCACATAAGCAAATGTGAACTTTTCCTTTTTAAAATCCAGTTTGTTATTTCATTATTTGCTATTCTGTGGGTCTTTTATTTTTAAGCTGGCCGCCTATTGACCCCAAAATCAGATTTTTATTTTTACTATTGGCTGTCTTCTATTTAGTTGAGGAAAAGAGCCCCACAAACAGCAGAGATGATAGGGGCCCATCAAAACCACATGGCTACAAATGTAAAGAAAAAGAGACACCACAGACACTTTGGAATGCGATGAAGCATAAGCAGCCCCCTCCCCCAGGTATATCTTAAATATTTTAACTGCATGAGGGGCTTTGTGGGGGTAGGGGTGGGGTGGGGCGGGGTTGTGTGTTATTTTCAAAATCATTTTACTTTATATTGTTTTGTGAGGAATATTTTTAAAGAAGGCAGTAGCTATTGCAAACCATGGCTTATTTTTAGAAAAGATTTTCATTTTTTGGCCTTTCTTTATTTTAGCGGGGGATGCTTCACACCCACATGGCCACAAATTTATAGCAACACACACACCGCAGAATCTGTGGCACTCTATCAAGCAGAAACAGACCCCAGGTATATCTAAATATTTTTTACTGCATGATATTTTGTGACAAAAAGGGGAGGGGGGTGGTGATTTCCATGCTGGAAATTTTATTCTTTTTTCTCTTCTAACAGAGCACAATTCTCCTCAAAGAGCCTCAAATCAGAGCCACCAGCAGCATCCTGAAGCCCCTGCCTCCATTCCTGAACCTGCCTGCAAAGCCGCAGAGCAATGCTGTGTGAGAGGATCTTCAAACCCACCCAAGCCAAAAGCAAGCGGTAAACCAAAAAGAACCACACACCAAACTGACTGTAAACAGCAACAAAAGGGAGAGCCACCCAGTAAGAAACAGAAAATGGACATTACCACTACTCCTATAACATCGCTGTTAGAGAATATGGCAAGGTTAATGGTTCATACAGGTGGTCAGCTAATGGCTGCAGCTAGAGAAGTTCCCAGTTTGCACTCTGCAGACACAGGAGCATCTCACGCTGCTTTCCAAGCTATAATGGGTTCTTTCACTGACAACTATCTAAAAATTATAAGCAGGAGTACCACTTGTATAAACAGGGAACAAAGGGAGCTCCGGCAGAGGGGTGCAGGGCAGGTCAGAGGGCCCACATACCAAACGAAAGCCAAACGCTTGAAACTGAAAAAACTGTGGCAAAGAGTTATATTAAAGCGGCTGAATAATGCTAAAATGGTTAAATCTCGCCAAAAAAGAAATGAATCTCTTTTAAAGTTCCTTAACAAAGTTAGAAAGCCCAAGAACCCAAATGAGGGCATGGTTGATGGCCATTCTCCCCACTCAGAGGAAGAGGCCCCAACCACCTCCCATTTGGCAAGAAACACCACAGCACCCCCTGTATGTGCCACCCCTGAAGATGAAAGCTCCTTAGAACCAACCCCACAGGAGCTTCCACCATCTCCTGACCCCCCAAGGGTTTATCTAGAAAGGAAAGGACAGTGGGAACGGCAATTGCAGCACTTGCCAATGGATCAGTATGTAGAAGTTTTTAGATTTGTGAACTTGGAACAGTTAAACCACCCATTACTAGTACAGGAGGCTATCCGACAATCTATTCAGGGGCTTCTCAATGAGCTGAGAGGCAAAGTCCAGGAGGGGGATTTGCAGGGTGGGGGTTTAAGTGACCCTCTGCGTTCTGTGAGGAGGCCAGTGGGGGACTTCCCTTCTGATGACTTCATTAACCAGATGGCAAACCTTATGCAGAGTAATGCGGAAATCCACCTTCATGGTTCCCTACGCTTAGTTATGACAGTAATCAGAAACAGAGGTGGAAGGGCGAGGCGTGTTATAGGAACCATCCTCTATAGTGAGGTTATTCATAAGAAAAAACAGCACTTATTAAATCCTAATAATACCAACAGTAACCTGTGTTTTGGGATAAGTCTCCTGGGGGTTATGTCGAAAAAGCTGGTTACTATCCCTGAATTAGCAGAAAGTGCCCGTCAGTTGTATAGGGAGCTTAAGTTTTATGATAATGAGCAGAAAATATTATTATCTGATGTGGCCACATTTGAAAAACATTTAAAGGTAAATATTGGGGTGGTAATGAATGGTGGAAAAGGCTGGGAAATTTTTCGAAGTGGGAGCCCTTCATACCCTCAAACATACTTCCTCCTGCTCCATGATGACCACTATTATGGAATCAGAAACGTGAAGGGGTTTTTGGTAAGAAAAGTTATTGTGAGGTATGTGGTAATGTTTATAGCCACTCACACAGTTGCAAATACAGATGTCACTTATGTTTGGAGCCCCGTTGTGTTCAGCAGGAGGTGGAGGAAAGGTGCCCCAATTGTAAAGTATACTGCAAATCCAGAACCTGCTTAGAAAGGCACATGGCTTTGTCAAAGATCTGCAAAACTAAAAGCTACTGCAAATCATGCCATGCCTATGCTCCACAGAAACACACATGCAGGGTTCGTTGGTGTAAGCAGTGTAAGGAACCTGTTGGTAATATAAACAGCCACCGCTGCTTCATGCCCCCTATTAAGCAGTCTGAAATAACAAACAAATATGTCTTTTATGATTTTGAATGTATGCAAGAAACTGGCATACATATACCAAATTACATTTTTGCAATGGGTCTAGAGGAATGTGATACCTGGGAATTCAAAGGAGCTGACTGTGTTTCAGACTTTGTTAAAAAATTCATCAACAAAAAGTTCCAGGATTACACGTTTCTAGGCCACAACGCGAAAGGGTATGATAATTACTTTATCATTAGACAGCTGTTGGTGGAAAAGATAGAGGTGGATCTCATCACACAGGGTGGAAAACTGATGTGCATTACTGTTAAGAAGCTGGGCATCAGGTTTCTAGATAGCTTAAACTTTTTACCAATGAAGCTTGCAAAAATGCCCCAGGCCATGGGATTTCAGGGCTGTAAGGGGTTCTTCCCCCATTTCTTTAACACTGCAGCAAACAGTAGCTATATTGGACCTTTACCTAAGATGGAGGATTATGGCATTGCTAATATGATGCCTGGCGAGAGAGCAGAGTTTCTTTCTTGGTACCAGGAAAACAAAAACACGGTGTTTGACCTCCAGAAAGAGCTGGCCTATTATTGCCAGATGGATGTTAAAATCCTGAGAAAGGCCTGTCTCCTGTACAGGGGAGAAATTATTTCAATGTCAGGAATTGACCCTTTTAAGTACATAACTCTTGCTGGTGTGTGTATGGCTATATATAGGCACATGTTTTTAAAACCATATACAATTGCCTTGTTGCCACATGACCATTACCACAGACAGATAAAGAGATTTTCAACTGCCTCCATACAGTGGCTACTATATCTTGAGCGTAAAGAAGGCATCGAGATACAACATGCACTGAAAGGTGGCGAGTTTAAAATAGGGCCTTATTTTCTGGATGGTTATGCCACCATTGGAGGGCGGCACACAGCTTTTGAGTATAATTCATGTTTTTTCCATGGATGTTCGGCCTGTCACAATCCAACCGAGAGAAACCCACTGACAGATTCTTCCTTTGGTGAATTACACTATAAAACACAAAGGAAAGAAAGTTATCTGAAAAGCCATGGGTTTGTAGTTAGGTCCCTATGGGAACATGAGTGGAGAGAGATGGTGAAGACTGACAAGGATCTTGGGGCTTTTCTCAGTGAGATGAAATTCCCATCGCCTCTGCTACCTAGAGAGGCTCTCTTTGGGGGCGGACAAATGCCATTTGTCTCTATTACAAGCCCACGGCAGGTGAAAAAATACACTATTATGACTTCACCAGCCTGTACCCCTTTGTGAACAAGACCAAGAAATACCCTATTGGACACCCGCAAATTATTTATAAAGATTTTGCCCCCCTGTCTGAATATTTTGGCCTGATCAAACTTAAGGAGCATCCACCTCGAGGTCTCTTTTTCCCTGTTTTACCCTCTAAGGTGGGTGACAAACTTTTGTTAACACTGTGTCGCACATGTGCAGAGGCTAAGCAGAAAGTGCGTTGTGAGCATTCAGCAGAGGAAAGAGCTCTAGAAGGGGTGTGGTGTTCTGTAGAACTGATGAAGGCTCTAGAGAAGGGGTACACAGTGATGTCTATTAGTGAGGTATGGCATTTTGAGGAAAGTTCCGAAGACCTATTTGCTGAATATATTAAAATGCATCTCCGCCAAAAGCAGGAAGCTTCTGACTATCCTAACTGGTGTACAGATGATGAGAAAAAGGCCCAATACATTGCGGACTACCTGGAGAAAGAAGGTGTTCAGCTGCGTTCTGAACACATAGCTGTCAACCCTGCAAAGCGGCAAATCGCAAAGTTATTTTTAAATTCTTTGTGGGGCAAGTTTGGCCAGCGTTCAAACTTGGTAAATACCACCATAGTTAGGGATGCAACCAAACTTTTAGAATATGCCTTCTCACCAGCATATGATGTTTCAGGATTTGACATCATTGATGATGAGATGGCAAGTGTGGCCTGGAAATATGCCAAAGATTCAGTGACTTTAACAGGCAACACAAATGTCCTGATTGTCTGTTTTACCACAGCATATGCACGGCTTCAGCTTTATGATGTCCTGGACAAGTTGCAAGATCGCTGCTTGTACCACGATACTGACTCAGTAATTTTTGTGAGCAGGGATGGGGACTGGAATCCTCCATTGGGTGACTATTTAGGGGATCTCACAAGTGAAATCCCGCCAGATGAACACATCACTGAGTTCACATCGGCTGGGCCCAAAACTTACGGTTACAAATTATCAGGGGGAAAGGCGTGCATGAAAGCCAAGGGCATCACGCTCAATGTTACCAATTCTGAAAAAATTAACTTTGACACATTGAAGGATCTGGTCCTGGACTACAGTGCTGAGCAGGCATCTAAAGAGATCCGGGTCCAGCAGCCCGCTATCATAAGGGATAAAAACCAGTGGCTCATTCAGACAGGCCCGCTTAAAAAAACTCTGAAAGTTGTTTACGATAAGAGGGTGCTTGTGGACGATTATAAAACCCTGCCATACGGTTTTTAAGATGGATGTGCGCTGGAAACATCCATTTTCTGCAGTACTGGCCGGCCCTAGCAACTGTGGTAAAAGTTTCTTTGTAAAAAATATTTTGGACAATGCTCAACATGTTCTTTCTGTTGTGCCTGAAAATATATGGTTTTACAGCTGTTGGCAGAATCTGTATAATGAAATCCACTGCAAGTATCCCTTTGTAAAGTTTGTTGAAGGAATGCCTGAAACCCTTTGTGATGAGCAGCCCTGTAATAAATTGATGATCATATTAGATGATTTGATGGACTCTGCTTGTGAAAATGCTGAAATTGAGAGAGCCTTTACCAAATATGTGCATCACCGGAATCTGAGCATTTTATTTATTACTCAGAATATTTTCTTTCGTGGAAAAAGCAACAGAACCATCAGCTTAAATACTAAATATCTGGTGCTGTTTAAAAACCCCAGAGACAAATTACAGATTGCCACACTGGCCCGTCAGATGTACCCTGGGAAGTCCCAATTCTTTCTGGAGGCCTTTGAGGATGCCACACAAAAACCTTATGGGTATCTGGTTGTGGATTTAAATGCTTCTACACCTGAACCTTACAGGCTAAGATCTGGGATTTTCCCACCTGAGTGGCCTGTGGCATACATCTTAAAAACAAAACAGACAACTGCTGGGCACAAAAGGAAACGACCAGCACCCTAAACAGTTTGTTTCCCCTGAAACCTCAAACCGACAACATGTCTAGCTGTATAAAGAGAAATTTGCCCCTCCTAAAGATACTTATCAAGGCGTCCCCGAAACAGAGGAAAGCCATTCTCTGCTCAGCCTCAGATGATCTGGTTGCAGCTATCTCAGAAATTGCTCTCAACACTTTAAAAGGGAACATCCCCCTCTCGCCTCGCCAGGTGTGTGTGTTGAGGAAAAGGCGAAATTTTATTAAAAACCTGAGTAACAAAAGAATATCTTTGAAAAAGAAGAAGCAGCTGGTGAAACAATCTGGGGGGTTTATCGCACCTCTGTTAAGTTTTGCTATCCCTCTCATAACTGGCCTCTTAACAAGCCAGTGATGGAATATGCTGAAAAAATGTACCTTGTTCCTAGTCATCAGCTGGAACAATTAAGGAACCCACCTCCCCCTAAGGATGAGAACATCAGAACCAACACAATGCATTCCTTAGATACTGAAATGAAGGGGGTTCTCCAAAGGCATGACTTAACTGAATATGAGAAGGCCAAGTATTTTGACATGCTGCTTCAGAAATTTTTAGCTCATGTGAAGCAGGGCGAAACTGAGAAATCTAAACTGAGCCTGTTTCTGCCTCAACCAGAGGTAACCTCTGTAGAAAGCCCTACAAGTTCTGATTTGGTCTCCCAAGAAATAATAGACAACCTTCCTGAAAGATATCAGAACCGGGCAAAGGTGCTGTTGAACAAAATGAAACAAAACAAAAATGTTTCTTCTTGGGATGACCATGGAACTTTTGTATATAGAGGGCAAAACATAAAGGGGTCTCATTTAATGGATTTGGTCAAGGCGGTCACTCAAACGAATGACGTGCCTAGCCATCGCAGGCCTAAAGGCTGGGATGTTTTCCTGAAGGCCATGGCTGAACTGAATGTACCATCTTCTGTTGTGGGGAACACAACTAATCGCCAAGCTTTGGAGCATCTAAAGAACCCTACCTCTGTTACAGAGACGCCGCTCCATCTTTCTCACAGAGCCTCTAAAAAGCGCCACACTACAACACCCCCAGCTGGATAAGCTTGTAATTATGTAAAATAAAACTGTGGTTTAAATTGAATTTGTGTTTGTTTGTTTTAAAGAACAGAGAGACAAAAAGTCATATTTTAAGCCCACAAGGGGGCACTTTATTGGGATACAATGTTGTGGTGGTGGCGGCGGAACTCGTTGCAAGATACACATGCCTGGGCTTGCACAAAGAGGATTGGAACATGTCTGGGCACACCACTCTTGTTTTTTACAAATTGCTCCACCATTTGGTCATTCTGGGCTAAATCGTCAGAATACAGTTCTTGAATCTGTTCAAAAGAAAGGCCCTTACTGCGCAGCTGCAGGAAAAATATGCAGTGATGTCCACAGACCACAGAGTCAGATGCTTGCAGTTGCCTGGTTTGAAATACAGTCTCACTGGCATTTTTTCTCAAAAATCTGACAATGTTTTTTGGAAATAAGGGATTGTCTGGATGATGTCCATAACTGTCGAAAAACTCGCCATGCCCATCCCTTGCCAAGTATATGGCTAGCCAGTGTTCTCCAGGGAGGTTATGGGGGTGGGTATTCACAACTAGCAGCGCTGGTCTTTTATACAGTCTCTGTTTGGGTAGCCAGTCACTTGGAAATACACCCAAGAAAGTCTTTCTGGTGTAGGGGTTTGTTGATAACACAGATGTTAGCTGCAGGGTATCCATTTTACATATAGTCAAATAAAACATTCCGCCTGTGATTTATCTCTATCATATTGTCAAAAACCCCATAGACAACCATGTTGACAGTGTGAGGCAATGCTCTAGCAAAGCGTATTTCAGCCCGCAGGTTCCCAGTTTTAATCAAGGAATAGTGGTCTGCACATTCCTGATCTGGGGAAAGGTTAAAAGCAAATAGCGTGTAGCCCCGTGCAAACTCCTCACGGTTAACTAATAAAGATCTGTCTTTCATGTGTTTACCAGTCGCCTGAACCAGATGCATGTATTCCCTCACGCAGTTTCCAGCTTCAAAGTCCGGTTGCAGTGGCTTCGCAGGAATCTGCTCACCGTCCATGTAGAGAGCCACAAAATTGATGTCATAATGCTTAAAGTTAAATGGGTTTTTATTATGGGTTCCGCTGAAGGAATCGTTATCCACCAGGCCAATCACTAGCAGCTTGGGCAATTGACCCAGGAACAAATTCTCCTGGTTGCTGACACGGCTCCCTGCAGGGATGCTAAACACTTTCATGCCCACGCGATCCACAGGATATTTGGCGTTAGCTGTGAAGAGCGCCTCTGCGTGGCCTAAACGGACACCAGGAGCTACTCTTACTTTCTTTACAAAAAGGGAGGCAGACAAGATTTGTAATTTGCACCCCCTGTTTGGATCATCCGTCATGAGGCAAAAGGCATTTTTGCTGCGTGTCAGTTTAATTTTTATATCCACCCCATTTAACAGTAGTTTTTCTTGGAAAAAGAGATCACTGTGGAGACGCCCCAGCAAATCTATTTTTCTGCTTTCTGCCGTGAGGGTCGCTCTTTTAACAAACCCTTTGTTATCTCCATCCAGGGCAGTTGACTCATGTTCTCCAGGCGTGTCTTTATAAAACAGGCCTGCAGAGAACTGCGTTGATAGGGCATCATCGCTATAATTAAGGATGGCTTCTATAAAGGCCCTGTATGGGTAGCAATTGTTACTCTGGCTTATGAGTCGATCTCCCAATGTCACATCCAGCTGGCTAAAGATGGAGGCGATCGGGTAATTCACCAGACTTACCCTCGCATTTCTGTCGAGGTTTGTCCCATCTTCTTTGACGATTTTGCAGCACAGGTAAAGAAGTGTGTTGTTTAAATCCAGGTAGTCTTCACCATTTCCAGCGATGAAAAAATCAAGTGGAGCTGTTTCTGACAAGGCAGCCAGGGGTGGGACTTCAATATATAGACATCTCTCAATGCTAGTTTGCGTTGGGGCTATTTGGAATAGGTCCAGTTCAGATTTGGTGCATTCTTCTGAGCCGCCGTGAATAAATGCCATTGCTATATTTTAGAATATATCTTCCAGGCTCGGAGGACGTCTTCCTGCCCTTCTCTTTGCTTTCTGCTTCTGAGGTGGCTGGCGCTTCACAGCTTTTCTTTTAAGGGGGTGTGGGGGGCCAGTTAGTTGCCCACGTGATGCCTTTCTTTTAACCCCTCGCCGCCTTTTAAGGTACATGAGGCCTGACCCCCTTGCGGTCCAGGCGGGTTCACTTTATCTAGAACCACTGTAGAAACATGCCCCAATACACCTTTAGCAATATTCCGGGCTGCGGATTTTACATGGGGCCTTATGAGTTCAAATCCCCTTCTCAAAAGAGGGACGGCTTTTCGGAAAAGACTCCGGAATATGCCCTCCACCCCCGCCCCATACATAACTGGGGCTCCATGGTAACCGGGAAGGGCATAACCAGCTTGGTTCTTGTAGTAATTTCTATAGAGGTCTGGATCACCATAGCTTTTTAAGATGACCATCCTTGTATGTTTAGAAGATCAGGGCTTTCCGTGGACGAAAGTGAAGCTTCACGATCACCTTACCAAAACGAAATGGCACATTCTTGTTCTGGTCACTCTTAATTTCAATAGTGATGGTGTCTATGTGATGCTTATTCACGGGTATATAATGAGGCTTGTCGTAGATGCTATTGATACAGTCACCAGTCTCCCCACGCACAGGTATACAGCGCAGTAATGGCACATATGCCACAATTTGGTGCTCCACAATGTCTGTGTAAATGCATAAAGTACTGAACCCCCCTGTGATGTCTGCTGTGAAGAGTATTTTCTGGGTGGCCTGATGTGGGGTCATCCCTAAAATGTGGGCTAATTCTGTAGAAGCTGACAAGGTGTAAGTAGGTGGAGCTTTTAGTATGACCTTCCTAAACACTCGGTCATAGTCCAGGCTTAGTTGAGGGGGGTACCGATGAGATTGCATGATGCTTTTCATTCTCTCTAGCATGTTGGGAATGCTTGAGTAATACCCGTGGGGGAGCTTGAAACCCCACCGCTTCTCCCTGTCAACAATTCCAAAGGTGGCATCTTCAGCAAGGGTGTTCCAGCTGTGAGGATATTGTATCTCCACCAGCCCCACATCCCATCCCCCTGGTAGGTCCAGAGGCCGAGCTAGATGGATGGTGAAGGCGGAAGCAGTGTTCTGTGGAAAAACACTTGCGCATGCGTTGCTAGGGAGGGTGATGTAAAAGCCGCTGTCTGCCATCTTGTTTCCTATACAGGATTGCACAGTTGAGAAGCAGGAACCCAACTGTTAAACTTATCAGGCCAGCCTAACCACTTCACCAGGTGGTATTTTCTCTTACCCCGACCTTTGGAGGCTAAAATTTTTTCAATTCGATATGCTCTGTCTCCTTTACTCTTAACTTTCTGTAACTCTTCAGGATAAAACGACCCTATGACAGGGTCTCCAGCATAATCTTTTAGCTGGTATACAGACCTCTTGCCTCTATGGATGACCTGCTCCACTATGAATATTTCATCTGTGTAGCTCTGTTCATATCCTTTTACAAAGAGCCCTTTGATTTTAGAGACTTGCACATGGTCTCCTTTTCTAAAGAAAGGACTCTTCCCACCTTTTCATTTGCCCTGACACCATCTCCGTAAACTGTTTTCCACACTGCCTGTGCGTTGGTGGTGTTTACATCCACAGGACGAGCCCTGATTGTCCTGTGAAAGCTGTGATTGTAACTTTGGATGAGCAGCGGCAACACATCAATATATCTGAATGTGTTGTTGGCAGTAAAATACCTCCACATTTTGGTTTTTAAAGTACGATTGAAGCGTTCCACAATGGCAGCTTTGACTTCATTATGGGTGAAAAAGTGGTGAACTCCATGCTGCTTTAACACACTGCTTACAGACTGGTTTAGAAACTCTTTACCATGATCAGTCTGAAGCTTGATGGGTATTCTACCTTGGCTGAAGATATCCTTAAAGGCTTTTGACACACGCCTCCCTGTCTTGTCTTTTAAGGCCGCAGCCCAGGCATATTTAGACAGTACGTCAACCACTGTTAAAATATACTTGTAGCTATCATTATATTTGGATAACTGCTGCATATCCACTAAATCAGCCTGCCACTGGGTGTCCAGACCAGAAACTATGGTCTGGTTTCTCTTAAAGTGGACTCTAGCCTGCTTATGTAATGTGTAAGCATCTTGCTCTGAAAGCCACATAGCAACCTTATTCCCAGTGAGAGTTTTACACTGCTTTTTGGCGGCCTGGAAGAGAGGCCTCACCCCACCAAAGCTCCCTGCTTCTCCCGGTGTATAATATATGTGCCTTAAGACCTCTGCCTCTTCTAGATTGGCTGTCTCCATCATTACCCGCTTAACCCCTGAAATGAGTACACAAGGTTAAAAAACAAATGTTTTTATTGTTACAAAACGACCTCTTCTTCTTTCCCCCCTCCCTCTTTTTCTTCTTCTTTTTGTCACCGGGGGTAACGTCGGTACAAAAACACGACACGCAAGAGAGGTTCACGTCAACAGGGTTACCGATGTGCAGATTTCCAAAAGCCTGGATAAAGTCCTCATCAAGCTGCACAAACAGAATAATAAACATGAGTTCAGTGAAAAAGACCTCCTCACTGCCACCATCTGATTTCATTATACACCCCACCCACAAGCCCTGCATTACCTCCTTACCTGTGAGTTTGAAACTCTGTTTTCAACTTCCATGGATTCGTTTACAGCCACTTCATGCTCCTCAGGAGTTTCCTCATCTTCAGACTCCTCCATCGGGGCTCGGTACACACACCACAGCGGGTTGGGTATTCCCATGTCCATCTCATCTGCAGGGCAGCTGGAAAACTTCCTCTCCCCACCATGATGGCCTCCCCATGTAGGCAACATTGTGTTTTCTTTGTCCGAGGTGTGATTTACCTCATTAAATAACAGACGCCTTATGGGGGTGTCCCTCTTCTCACCAAGAGCAGGCCTGACCAATGGTGGTGGACTGGAAAGCACCAGGGGTCTGACGGAGTGTTCATGTCCATGTCCTCAGGAAGAGCCTGACCGCGTGTCTACTGCTCGCGCAAAATGGCTTCTTTCCTCAACCACCTCCTCCTGGGCGGGTCCCAGTCCATTGCCATTGGCCAGGGGTGACGGGGTGTGTTGTCAGAGGGGTCACATGGCTGTACCTGGGCATTTCCACTGGTGGTTGCCCCATTTCCGGGGTTGGGCTGCAGCAGGCGGAAGTTCAATGATGCTACAGTGGGTGGCGCTGGACAAGGGGGCAGGGCTGGGGCTGGTCATGAGGTGGGTCATGTGACGGGGTCATGTGATGGGGTCATGTGATCAGGTCATGTGATGGGGTCAGGTGATCAGGTCATGTGATGGGGTCAGGTGATGGGGTCATGTGGGTCACTTCCGGTGATGTGGCAAGGGGGTGGGGAGGCTGACGTCAGGCCTAGTAATGTCATTTCCGTCACGCCCCTTCATTAAGTATTCATGGTGACCCTGGTCTACGTCATGTCCGGTTATGTCACTTCATTAAGTATGCAAGGGGAACGTCACTTCCGCCACGCCCCCTTCATTAATTATTCATGGTGACCCTGGGCCATGTCATGTCCGGTTATGTCACTTCATTAAGTATGCAAGGGGAACGTCACTTCCGCCACGCCCCTTCATTAAGTATTCATGGTGACCCTGGGCTACGTCACTTCCGCCACGCCCCCTTCATTAATTATGCAAGGACAACGTCACTTCCGCCACACCCCCTTCATTAATTATGCATGGTAGGTCCTTTTACTACTACTCACAACAAACACGCCTTCTTGTTCAATATAAAAACTTACTATATTCTACAAATAATATTTTTGTGGATTGCATTTCATTGTATTTAGAACATTAAAACCATCAATACAATAAGCTAACATTACAGAGGGATTGATTATTTTTTCCCTTTATGATCTGTGTGTAACTTTTTTTACAATCCCTTTGTCCTCTCATGGTTTTCAATTTTCAAAGCAAAAATTGTGTATTTATAATTACAGCTAAGCTACTAAAGGTAAAGGTAAAGGTTCCCTTGCTTGAAAGCCAGTCGAATCTGACTCTAGGGTTGCAGTGCTCATCTCCGTTTCAAAGCCAAAGAGCCAGTGCTGTCTGAAGACATTTCCATGGTCATGTGGCCGGCATGACTAAACACCAAGGTGCATGGAACGCTGTTACCTTCCCACCAAAGTGGTACTTATTTATCTACTTGCAATTTCTTGCTTTCGAACTGCTAGGTTGGCAGGAGCTGGAACTAGAGATGGGAGCTCACTCTGTCATGCGACACTCTTGGGTCTCGAACTGCTGAACTACTGACCTTTCACAGCCTGCAGTTCAACGTCTTAACCACTTACAGATCCGTTAAAGAAAAAAAGCAGTAACTTCTGGTGCAAGATAAAGCATGATTCAGCCAATTGCCTCTCTCCTTCTATACCAGGGCCAAAGCAGCTGAGCACCTCTCTGCTTACTTAGGAATTATTTACTACTAGGAATGAGGCCCATTGTGGAAATAAATACAACGAGCTCTAGAAAGAGGCTCTGGGAGAGTGCCCCGATCTTGGGCACTCAGTGTCAATTTGCTGTGGCAATCTCAGCAGAGTATAATGACACTGAGTCCACCATTTTCTCCAGAGGAATTGATCTCTGCTACCTGAAGAACAGTTGTAATTTTGAGTGATTTTCAGCTCTCACTTGGAGACTGGCAACATTGGTTTCCCATGAGGGAATGGCTGGTTTGGAGGGTGGAATCTATGCATCGTACCTGTCTGAGGTCCCACCCTTCCTCAAACCCCACCCTCTCCAGGGTCCCCCCCTCAAATCTCCAGGAATTTACCAACCTGGAGTTGGCAACCCTATCTCCTTCACAGCCAACCATCAACCTACCTTTTTTTTCTTTTTGGCCCCCCGAAGGGGATTTTTTATTGCTTTTTCTATTTATTACAAAACTACAACAGAAAATTCCATGGTGGGGAACTATAATCTACAGGAGAAAGGAAAGATAACCTCTAAAAACTCAAGAGTCAGTGATCATACAATCGATTTAAATAGAAATCTGCCTCGTAAATGTGAATTGACTTCCACTGAAAATAATCATCTCACTAAAATATTATTCATTTTTCACTTGTTAATACAGATATAGTTTCATAAAGAGCTGCCTCCTGTTAATATACTTCTTGCTAACATCTTCCAGAGAGCATTAACAAACTACTTTCCCCCCCTTTTTCCCCTTAAGTGATAGCTTGATTTAGGGGCTGCAGCCCCCAATTCAGATACTGAGTCCTCTGAGGAAGATCGTGCCTCTGGCACGAGCCGAAGGGTGAGAGCAAAAGGGTGAGGCTCTTTGCCTGTGGCTCTTAGACTAGGGGCTCTGTAAGAAGCCCAGGAACAGCCAGAAAGCCAGGACCTTGGCTCCTTGGGTTCCCAGTAAGGTAAGTAGACTTCTACAACAGGAGCCATATAAATGCAAAGTGTTTTAAAAGGGGGGTTATAGAAAAGTATTTGTTTAAAAACAATTATGAAGCCAGAATGCCAGCAGGGGGTTGGGGGCTATCCAGTGTTTTGCATGGAGTGCCACATGTATGACTATCTGCCCACTGGTCAGAAGTCTTGGGTGTGTGCTCGGTGCAAGGAGTTCCTGGTTCTCAGGGAGCAAGTTTGCTCCCTTGAGGCCAAGGTGGCTGACCTGGAGAAGCAGGGAGAGTCAGTTAGGTGCACGGAGAAGACTCTCATGGACTTGTTAGATATGTCCCACTCTGGATCTGGCAGCCCGGCTGCTGCCAGGGAGCATGAGAGTCAAGGGGAAACGGGGCACCATGCTGAGGATAAGGGGAATGTGCCCTCAGAAGGGACCTCTTCTTCAGCTGGTGAACGGGTATCCTTTCGTACCAAGGAACCGTCCCTGGGAAGGGTGGGAGGGGGGCTCTTGGTAGTTGGTGATTTGATCCTTAGGCAGGTGGACAGCTGGGTGGCGAACCCACATACTGACCGTATGGTGACTTGCCTGCCTGGTGCGAAGGTAGCGGACATTACGCGTGTTTTAGATAGGCTGGTAGATAGTGCTGGGGAGGAGCCAGTGGTCGTGGTGCATGTCAGCACCAACGATGTGGGGAAATGCAGTCGTGAGGTCCTGGAGGAGAAATTTAGGCTGCTGGGCAGGAAACTCAAGGCCAGGACCTCCAAGGTAGCCTTCTCGGAAGTGCTACCTGTTCCACGTGCAGGGCCGGAGAGACAGGCACAGATCAGGAGTCTCAATGCGTGGATGAGACGGTGGTGTAGGGGGGAAGGGTTCAAGTTTGTTAGGCACTGGGATGCTTTTTGGGACAAGAGGGAGCTGTACAAAAGGGACGGTCTCCACTTGTCCCGAGAAGGAACCAGGCTGCTGGCGCTCAAAATCAAAAAGGTGGCAGAGCAGTTTTTAAACTGAATAATGGGGGAAAGCCAACAGGAGATGAAAAGTCTCTGGTTCGGGATGACTCATCTCAAAGAGTACACTATTACTTTTGTACAAGGAAATGGATTACAATTGTCCACTGAGACTGTGGCTAATGATAGGAACTGCCTGGCAAGGTCTCGAGGCAGCAAGAGGAAGGCTGTGGGCTTAACAAACGTGGGAAACTATAAGTGTTTATACACAAATGCTAGAAGTCTCCGAGGTAAAATCGGGGAGTTGGAATGCTTGGTGTTGGGGGGGGGGAAATAAACATTGTGGGTATTTCAGAAACTTGGTGGGATGAGGAAAATCAGTGGGATATGGTGATTCCTGGTTATAAATTATATTGGAAGGATAGGGGGGAAGGGTTGGAGGTGGGGTGACTCTGTATGTCAGAGAGGGTATACCGTCGAGTAAGATTGAGAGGGTAAGAGAATTGGATTCGCTTCTGGAAATGCTATGGGTTGAAATAGTGGGTCCAAAAGGAGGCTTAACAGTGGGAGTTTGTTATCGCCCACCAGATCAAAAGATAGAGGAGGATTATAAAATTATGAATGAATTAAAGATAGCGGCTAGACAAAATAACTGTGTTGTAATAGGCGACTTTAACTACCCACACATTGATTGGGTCGATATGAGTTCTAGTCGGGAAAAAGAGATTGCGTTTTTAGATACTCTCAATGACTGTGCTGTGGAACAGATGGTCACAGATCCTACCAGGGGAGAGGCGATCCTGGATTTGGTCCTAAGTAACACCCAAGACCTGGTGAGAGATGTAAAAGTGATTGCACCACTTGGGAACAGTGACCATAATGTCATTGAGTTTAACATTTGTACAGATAGGGAGTTGCCCAAAAAGACTGATGCGACCACTTTTAACTTTAAGATTCATTTAAGCGGTGGAAAACTAGTCTTAGTGAGGTTGATAAAAGGGAACACAGACTATGGCAAATAAAATGCAAGTCTGTGATCAGGCAAGCAAAAAGGGAATATGAGGAACATATCGCAAAAAACATAAAGACCAAAAATAAAACTTTCTTCAAATACATTAGAAGTAGGAAGCCAGCCAAGGAGGCAGTGGGGCCCTTGGATGACCAAGGGGTAAAAGGAGTAGTGAAGGATGATAGGGGAATGGCTGAGAAGCTGAATACATTTTTTGCCTCTGTCTTCACTGTGGAAGAGGAGAAGTGTTTGCCCACTCCAGAAGCACCGATTTCGGGAGGGGGTTTGAAAGACCTGAATCAGATTGCGGTGACAAGAGAGGAAGTCCTCCGACTGATGGACAATTTAAAAACTAATAGATCACCAGGCCCGGATGGCATTCATCCGAGAGTTCTGAAAGAACTCAAATGTGAACTTGTGGATCTCCTGACAAAAATATGTAATCTTTCTTTAAAATCTGCCTCCATTCCTGAGGACTGGAAGGTAGCTAATGTCACTCCCATCTTTAAAAAGGGCTCCAGGGGAGATCCAGGAAATTATAGGCCAGTCAGTCTGACATCGATACCGGGTAAATTGGTGGAACCTGTTATTAAGGAAAGAATTAGTAGGCACATTGATGAACAAAAACTATTGAGGCAGACTCAGCATGGGTTCTGTAAGGGAAGATCTTGTCTCACTAACCTGTTAGTGTTTTTTGAGGGAGTGAACAAACATGTGGACAAGGGGGACCCAATAGATATTATTTACCTTGACTTCCGGAAAGCTTTTGATACAGTTCCTCATCAGTAAGCTCAATAGTCATGGGATAAAAGGACAAGTCCTCTTGTGGCTTATAAATAGGAAACAGAGAATGAGTATAAATAGCATACTTTCTCAGTGGAGGGTGGTAAGCAGTGGGGTACCACAGGGATCAGTACTCGGTCCGATGCTTTTTAACTTGTTTATTAACGATTTGGAATTGGGAGTAAGCAGTGAAGTGGCTAAATTTGCAGATGACACGAAGTTGTTCCGGGTGGTGAAAACCAGGGAGGAGTGTGAGGCACTCCAAAGGGATCTGTTGAGGATGGGTGAGTGGGCGTCAACGTGGCAAATGGGGTTCAATGTGGCCAAGTGCAAAGTGATGCACATTGGAGCCAAAAATCCTAAATATAAATACACGTTGATGGGGTCTGAACTGGCAGAAACGGACCAAGAGAGAGATCTTGGAGTCGTAGTGGATAACTCGCTGAAAATGTCTAGACAGTGTGTAGCTGCAATAAAGAAGGCCAACGCTATGCTGGGGATTATTAGGAAAGGAATTGATAACAAATCAGCCAGTATCATCATGCCCCTGTATAAATTATTGGTGCGACCTCATTTGGAATACTGTGTACAGTTCTGGTCACCACATCTCAAAAAGGATATTATAGCATTGGAAAAAGTGCAGAGAAGGGCAACTAGAATGATAAAAGAGTTGGAATACCTTCCCTATGAAGAAAGGTTAAAATGCTTGGGGCTCTTTAGCTTGGAGAAACGACGGCTGAGAGGTGACATGATCGAGGTTTATAAGATTTTGAATGGGATTGAGCAGGTTGAGAAAGAAGTACTTTTCTCCCTTTCTCACAATATAAGAACTCGTGGGCACTCTATGAAATTGCTGAGCAGTCGGGTTAGAACAGATAAAAGGAAATACTTCTTCACCCAAAGAGTGATTAACATATGGAATTCACTGCCACAGGAGGTGGTGGCAGCTGCAAGCATGGACAGTTTCAAGAAGGAATTAGATAAACATATGGAGCAGAAGTCCATCAGTGGCTATTAGCCACAGGGTATAGATGGGAACTCTCAGTCTGGGGCAGGTGATGCACTCTATTCTTGGTGCTGGAGGGGGCAGCAGTGGGAGGGCTTCTGGTGCCCTGACCCCACTGCTGGACCTCCTGATGGTACCTGGTATATTTTGGCCGCTGTGTGACAGAGTGTTGGACTAGATGGGCCATTGGCCTGATTCAACATTGGCTTCTCTTATGTTCTTATGTTCTTATCCAGTCTCTCCTTCTTCACTCTCCTGGTGGACATCTATGTTGACACAAAAATTCACAAGCCTTATCCGTTGAATCAATCCTTTCTTTCCCATTTGCATACCAAAAGATTAGTCCCTCGGGAACCAACCATCTGTACGCGACCTTCTGGGTTTGTAGAAATATCACCAAGTCTCTACATTTCCTCCTTTTTCGTCTTATCTCAAATAGAATGTCCTTCATAACTTTAATTTCCTTGTCTCTCCACTTCAAGGTAATCCTATTAGTCGCTTTCAAGAGTTGATCTCTTGTTCTTCTTCGGGAGAACCTAATAGTAATTTCCTCTGGCAGGTTATATATTCTGAATACAATCGAAAAACTGTATCTATTTTGCTTTGAAATTGGTCCGATGTCATATCTGCCAAAGGTGCCAACAAGTCACCAATGATTTGATATAGATTCTCCAATTTCTCCTCTTTAATCCCTTGAAGTCTCAAGATGTAGCTTGCCTTTTCCATTTGCAGCTGTAGTACATGAGACTCTTCGATTTGGCACTTTTTATCAAGCGCCTTTTATCCATTTTTTTTCAAATTGGAACCAATCTCTTTAAGTTCCCGCTCCGCTTTTTTCTTTGCATTGGCTGCCGTCTGTGCTTGTTGAGCATCAAGCTTATTATCTATAGCTGTGATTTTGTCCAGTAGAGGGCGAAGCAACTACACCAGCAACCTTTGGAGTTCTGCAGTTTGGTCCTGTCTAGGCACCAAACTCAGAGGGCTGGAGCTTCCGGAAGATGGTTTAACTTTCGGTATTTTGTCTCTTGCATCTTTCGGCAGCGCCATGTTTGAGGATTGTGTACAGTTAGCAAAAGTTCATCAAAGTCTCTGGAAGTTCTTAATCACGCCGGTACGCTCATGCAAACTCTTTATTTCACTTCCACTGCTCTTTCCTTGCTGTCCCCCCCTTTTCCAGTTTTTTTTTAAGATTGCTTGCAAGCAGTCCTTATTGGGGGAAAGTTCCCTCCCCCCCCTCGTTTTCGCTAGGGGGACGCAACTGCACGAGTGCTTCTTGCTTAAACTTGACTCAGTTTCAGTGGTTGTCTCTCCGCATTCATACTCGCTGGATCACCGTGCGCTTGCTCCGGTGTGCTGATCTTGTTCCCATTTGGGATGCTCTATGATGGGCCCGTTGGGGCAAGGAGGAGCCCCCCTTCTCTGGCTGAGTGTGCCGGGGGGGGGCCTCTAGTGCCCCTTGGCTGGGAGTCCCACCCTGGGATTCCTGGGGTGACGTGGTCGTGCATGCCCCCACCCAGCCATAGATGCTGGCAGACTTCTCCCAGAGCCCCAGGAGAAGATGATTGCCATGGCAATCACCAAGACCAGAAAAAACACCATCAACCTACCTTGATCTGCCCCTCTGACTTCAGCTTTCCATCCCCCCTCCCTCCTGAAGAGCAGTTGTAATTCTGAGTAATCTCCAGCCCCCACCTGGAGATTGGCAACAATGGTTCCCCATGAGGGACTGGCTGGTTTGGAGGGTGGAGTCTATGGTATTGTATTGTATTTATATTTATGTATTAATTAGATTTCTATCCCGCCCTCCCGCCAGAGCGGCTCAGGGCAGCTTACAACAGTTCTAAAATCAGCATAATACATTTAAAATACAACTCAATAAAAGTACATATAAATACAGTAAGAACCATTTAAAAGTGGTGATGTCATAAAATAAAGTGCAAGTGCAGCACAGTTGATAGAATCATTTCTGATTAAAAGCCCTGCGAAAAAGCTGTTTTCACGGCCCTGCAGAATTGCTGGAGGTCCCGCATTGCTCTGATCTCACTGGGGAGCTCATTCCAGAGCGCTGGTGCTGCCAGGGAGAACGCCCTGTTCCTAGTTGCTACCAACCTGGTGTCCCTAGGCCCAGGGAGGGCCAGGCAGTTTTGTGTTCCAGATCACAGTGCTCTCTGGGGAACATGCAGGGAAAGGTGGTCCCTCAGGTATGCAGGCCCCTGACCATAAAGGACTTTAAAGGTCAAAAACAGCACCTTGAAGCGGACCCAGAATGCTATTGGTAGCCAATGCAATGACTTTAGCACAGGGTAGTTGTGTTCCCGTATAGGGAAGCCCATCAACAGCCTGGCTGCTGCGTTTTACAGATAGGGCAAATTGGAGACCAGCCGATAGTTGGCCAAATTGGCCGGGTCTAAAGATGGGTTTTTTTAGGAGACGGTGGACCATCACATCCTTGAGAGCCCCTGGGAACAGCCCCTCAGAGAGGGACTTATTGATAATGTCCCTAAGGGTGCCTCGGAGCCCCTCGCAGCCAGCTTTAATTAGCCAGGAGGGGCATGGATCAAGGCTGCATGTGGTTGGGCATACCGTTGAGATCAGTCTGTCAAGTTCCTCTAGGCTGAGTGGTCTGAAATAATCCAGAATGGGACCAGAAGATGCGCATGGAGCCTCGAGTTCGCTCACTGTCTCAAGTGTGGCCAGGAGGTCGTGGCAGAGCAACAGGACTTTGTCTGCAAAATAGCTCACAAAAGCCTCACAGCCTATATCCAATTCCCTAGTATGTTGTCTGCCCTGTGGCAGAGTTGTTAAGGACCGAATCATTCTATACAATTGTGCTAGGTGCGAGCTTGCAGATGCAATCATGGCTGCGTAAAACTCCCTCTTTGCAGCCTTGACTGCCATCTCATACAACCTCATAAATGTTCAATAGGATGCTCTTGTTGCCTCGTCACAAACATGCCGCCACTGTCTCTCTAGCCATCTGAGCATTTTTTTCATCAGCCTCAGCTCCTGGGTATACCATGGAGCCAGCCTAGAACGAGGGCGCAGAGGGCGTCTGGGAGCAATCTCATCGATGGCCATCGAGAGTCGGCTTTGACAATCCTCGACTAGCTAATCTAGTGAGCCGCCAGGGGGCAATGGATCCTGGAGAGCCATCTGAAGCTGCAATGGGTACATTTGGCTCCACAGGCGAGCCAAAACATGCTCACCGCCCAAACAGGGTTGGGGTGACATATTCCCTCGGGCCCTCAGGGCATGGTGGCCCGACCATGGAACTGCCATGGCAAGAGGGAATTAGATAAACATATGGAGCAGAAGTCCATCGGTGGCTATTAGTCAAAAGGTATAGCTAGGAACTCTCAGTCTGGGGCAGGTGATGCACTCTATTCTTGGTGCTGGAGGGGACAGGAGTGGGAGGGCTTCTAGTGTCCTGGCCCCACTGATGGACCTCCTGATGGCACCTGGTATTTTTGGCCACTGTGTGACAGAGTGTTGGGCTAGGTGGGCCATTGGCCTGATTCAACATTGGCTTCTCTTATGTTATGTTCTAATCCGGTCCACTGTAACCCCCGCCGCGAAGATCAAATCAAGCATGTGACTGGTTCGGTGAGTAGGGGTCGTTATATATTGGGAGAGTCCCAGTGCCGCCATGGATGATGCCAGGTCCACTGCCTGTGAGGAAGCCGTACTGTCGTCATGGATGTTGAAGTCACCCAAGACCAACAGCCTAGGGTGCTCCAACGCCCAGCCCAACACGGCCTCCACCAGAAATGACAGGCTGTCTGCCAGTGCATTGGGCAGATGGTAAACTAGCCAGACAGCCAAACTCTCCCCGGCTTCCTCCACAAAGCCGGCACACTCCATGCTTGAGAGCCTCGTCGCCGGGAGCGCCCTGAAAGAGTAAGCCTCCCGAATGAACAAAGCCACTCCTCCCCCCGCCTCATATGAAGGACCAAGAATGATGAAGGACCAAGAATCTGGGAAGAGCCAGCTAGGCGAGGGCAACCGTCTCCCCGTCTCGCACTCAAGTCTCGGTCACGCACACCAGATCCATATCCTGCTCCAGCAGGAAGTCCCAAAGGACTGAGGTCTTATTATTTATGGACCTGGCATTGCACAGCACCTTTCTGACGTCCCACCTTTCCTGAAACCCCACCCTCTCCAGGCTCCATCCCTCAAATCTCCAGGAATTTTCCAACCTGGAGTAGGCAACCCTATCTCCTTCCCAGCCAATCATCAACCTACCTTTATTTCCCCCTCACTCTTCAGCTTTCCTCCCCCCCCACCTGCAGCCTCTACCCTGCTCTGAAGCCCTGACTGCTATGTCACATTGGCTGTCATACGGGGGCCATCTCAGCAGGATATAAGGACACAGAGTCCACCATTTTCTCAAGGGGAACTGATCTCTGTCATCTGGAAAGCAGTTGTAATTCTGAGTGACCTCCAGCCCTCACCTGGAGATTAGCAACAATGGTTTCCCCAACAAGAACTAAGGGGAAATGTATTTTACCTCAGGACACATTGACTCCCAACAGCAACAGCAACCTGTTTAGAATGTTAGAGGCAAAGGCCAATCAGGCTGCATATGCAAATGACCTCTGTGTTCTGAGGCAAAGGCCAATTAGGCCACATATGCAAATGACCTCTGTGTTCTGACTGGCTATGGGGGGACAGGCACAGCAAACTATTTAGAATGTTGGAGGTGAGACTCAGGTAATGCAGCCAGTGGATAGGGAGAGCTTCTGAGTGACACATCAGGGAGCCAACTGATTTGGGAGCATGTGGAATGTTCAGGAGCATGCCACCACCAGAATAGAATTCTTATATAACGAGATAACTAAGCAGAACAACCTGGACAATACTTAAAATAGTATCTTACTCAAGCCTGTCTTTGGAACCTTGCTGACTCCTGAGTCCCTGAAATAATTAAACATCAGCAGCTACAGCCCGGGGGGGGAGAGGGGGCCTTGCCATTGTGGTGCATGCCCTGATAATGTCTAGATTAGATTACTGCAATGCAAAATGGTGCTATCCTTGAAGGCTGTCTAGAAGCCACAGCTGGTACAGAATGCTGTGGCCAGAATGTTGACTGGGTCATATGGATAAGGTTCCCAACAATGAGTTCAGAAATACCTGGAGATCAAAGGGTGGAACATGGAAAAGTGAGGTTTAGAGACAGGAGGAACCCTGGTAGGGTATAATGCCATGCAGCTTCCAAAGCAGCCATTTTCTCCAGGTGAAGTGGAATAAATGTTTTTAATAAATAAATAAGTGATGTATGTAGTGTGGAAATTAGTTATAATTCCAGCTTTCCAGACCCTATCCAGAGGTTGGTAACCCTACACAGGGACCATATTACTTCAGTGTAGTTCCATCTACACTGGCTCCCAGTTTGCTGCTGGGCTGCATTTAGGGTGCTGGCATTGACGCTTAAAACCTTATATGGCTTGGGGCCAGCATGATTTAAGGACTGCCTTCTCCCACATTAACCTACCCGTTCACTCCAGTCACCTTTGGAGGCTCTGCTTTGGGTGCCTCCACCAAATGAGGCTCTATGGTTGGCAACGCAATGAAGGGCCTTCTTGATTGTGGTGCCAAAACTCTGAAACTCCCTCGCCAGGGAGATCTGTCTGTCACCAGTGGGTGACACCTTTTTTGTTTCATTTGGTGTACTCCTGGTAACTCTTACTGGCCCAACTCCCTGGTTGTGTTATGTTTGTATGTTTATGTTTTTTCCTTGAATTGTTTAAATACTTTAAATGCTGTGTTAATCTTTTTGGTGTTGTGATGCTGACCACCTTGGGGACCCTGTTTTTGGTGGGAAGGCGACAGTGAAATGATTTAAATAAATAAATTATACTGCCTGAACGTAGTGGTTATACTACTGAACAGCAGTGTTGTAAAGCTGTTGTCAAGCTGCTTGAAGTCAGTAGTGCTGGCATGAAGAATTCTATCAAAAAGTACTCTGTTTAAAATACAAGCCTGGGGGGGAAGGTCTAAATCTACCACTAAGCAATTTTATTGGAAGATCCCAAGTTCTGCTGCTTCCAGAAAGAGAGGGAGATAAGAGAAAGCAAGCACTGTGTTTCCTCTCAGCACAATAGCCATCATACAGCCGCAATCCTTTGGAAAGCACTTGGTGAGCCTACAGATCAGTAGCTGAGCAGACTATTGGAGCAAAGCCAGCTAGAGGCATGAAAGATTCATCCTATTCTCAGATGCTAATGGAAATTTGGCAGATGTTAAAGAATGCCCAAGCCTTCTTGCCATGTGGTTTCCTACCACATCTCAAGGATGAATGTTCCACTAAATATGGGTAAGCTTCTGATAATCTTCCAGGCTTTCCTGCGTAGTCTAAACAATTTTGGAACACCATCTCCCTTCCATTTATTCATGCTTTCTTTCTTCTATTTGCTTTTCCTTCTGTTCCCAAGGACACAGCTCATCAAGAAGATACTTCATCAAACATAGAGCACACCAGTCAAGGCAGTGGAATAGCTGATTATGCAGTAAACTGTGTGTTCCCATCTACTACCAAGCACAGTCAAGTTTACTTATATTTACAATATTTACAATGTGCCAATCATAAGGTCTAAAAATCCTGGACTATCATTGGATAACTTTCCATACAATGCAATTCCACTATTTTCAAATTTTTAACACCTGCCCTTGAATCAAGTACATGGAAAAGTAGACACAGGGCTGTCACCAAAAGTGACAGCCAGTCTTCCATCTAAGCTGAGTCAGTATGAGCTAGCTCACAGTTCTTTAGCGTCCAGCTCACACATTTTTGTCTTAGCTCAGGAAGGATGGCTCCAGAGCAAAAAAATTTATGCAACAGCCAAATTGCTCGCTCACAACTTGAATGCCGGTAACTCACAATGTAGAATTTTTGCTCACAAGACTCCACAGCTTAGAGGGAGCATTGGTGACAGCTGAACAAGTAGCTGATCCACCTGCTCCTCATAGTTGGTTGCCAATGACAGAGAGTGAGGAAATGTAGAATGTTGTGTCATTATGACACATGGTAAGTGTGAAGTGGGAAACAGACAGGCCCGTAGCCAGGATTTTTAAAATCAGGGGGCCTTGTAAAAAGTCGGGGGGCATGGAAATAAAAATAAAATAAAAAAATAATAATGCAGGAAGCCCCATTGAAAAGACTGGAAGAGGATTCTGAGTCAAATTGCTTAGGATTGCTCTCTTAACACAGTGTGGTAGGGGTGGGTGAGTGTGCACGCACACAAGGAGGGAAATTAGGGGGAAAGAATCATCAGTGGCTAAAAGACCAGGCTTCCAAGATGAGCTCCAGAGATGAACTCTCCAGGTTCAACCCCCAGCCAAGCCTCCTCCAGGACAGGGGCAGGTGGGTGGCACATTCCCCAGGTGTAGCCAAGGAAGGGTGCATGTGGCTTCTCAGCACCAGTCCCCTGCAGCCCGGCTCCTGCTGCCTCCCTGGCCCATGTCCGCCCCTGGCTTCTTCTCTGATTGCAAGTTCCCGCTGACCACACCTTGCCAGGCAGCAACCTGATTTTCCTCCAAGTGCACTGCTGGCCTCACCTAGGAGCCCCGTGCCCCCACCAGCTCCAGCGGAGAGTCCTCCAGGCAGCCCAGAGAGTTGGGGGGCTGGGGTAGATACCAAGTCATGGGGCCTTGCCAGAAAGTCAGGGGGGGGCAAGTGGCCACACAGTAGCTATGGGCCTAGAACCAGATGGGTGAATGTCTTCCTTCCTTCCTTCCTTCCTTCCTTCCTTCCTTCCTTCCTTCCTTCCTTCCTTCCTTCCTTCCTCCCTCCCTCCCTCCCTCCCTCCCTCCCTCCTTCCTTCCTTCCTTCCTTCCTTCCTTCCTTCCTTCCTTCCTTCCTTCCTTCCTTCCTTCCTCTCTCTTTCTCTTTTTGATGAAGCAGCCATACTTACCACATTTAGTTTGGAACTCACATCCTATCCAGTTTTAAATACAGAAAAAGGCAACATACTTGGCGACATCCAGATTGAACTACTGGAACTGCTCTAATGGTAGTCCAGAAATTTGAACTGATTCAGAATGCAGCAACCAGAACACTAGCTGGGGCTTACCTCAGTGCTAGGGTTGCCAATTCCAGGTTGGAAAATTCCTGAAGATTTGGTGGTGGAGTCTGGGGAACCAGAGTTTGGGGAGGAGATGAACTTCAGCATGACATAATGCCATATATTTCACCCTCCAAAACAGCCATTTTGTCCAAGGAAACTTATCTCTGTAGTTTGGAGATCGGTTGTAATTCCTGGAGATCTCCAGACTCTGCCTGGAAGTTAGTGACCCAGCTCAATGTCTATCATCTTCATCATCATCATCTGCTAATAGTGAAGTCAGACAAATCTGAGGATACTTAAATCTAGAGACTAGAACAGTGAACGGTTAAAATGGATCTTTCAACAAACCTGAAAAATGCCTCAGGTTTGCAGAAAAATCTGAAATCTAAAGAAAATAAATAAAAATGCATTGGACATTAACCCCCCCTCCCCCAAATGATAAAAGGAGCTCCTGTAGCTTTAATAAACAGGCCCTCGGGCTGTTGCTCAGCAACCATAACAGCTTGGCCAGTATTCCAGATATCTGCTTAGTTTCTGTCAGTAAAAGGAAGGGGAGGGGGCTTTTTTGGCCTCTAAGGGAGGACTCATTGCAGCCAGGCCTGGCAGAAACCACCAGGCAACTTATTTATTTATTTATTTGTTGGACTTTTATCTCGCCCTCCCGCCGAAGCGTCTCAGGGCGGCTTACAAGCAGTTAAAACCAGTATACAATTTAAAACACAATATTACTACATCTAAAAACAATACAATAAATACTAAATTACATTAAAATATGGCGACATTCTGTATAAAGTGCTGTATAAAGTGCTGGTGCTGCTGCAGTACTGCCAGTGTGGCAAGCATATCAAAATGCTTGTGCTAGTGCTGTTGTGGTACTGCCAGTGTGGCAAGCATATTAAAATGCTTGACAGAAGAGCTCGGTCTTTACTGCTCTACGGAACTGTTGCAAATCCCGTAGTGCTCGGATCTCAGCCGGGAGCTCATTCTATAGCTTCGGAGCAGCTAGAGAGAATGCCCAAGTTCTTGTTGTTGTTAACTTGGCATCTCTTAGGCCAGGGGGGGCCAGACTGTTTTGAGTCCCTGAACGCAGTGCCCTCGGGGGAACGTGCAGGGAAAGGCGGTCCCTCAAATAGACAGGCCCCAGACCATTTAGGGCTTTAAAGGTCAAAACCAGCACCTTGAAGTGTATCCGGAACGCTATTGGCAGCCAGTGCTACTGCTTTAGCACAGGTTGGATGTGCTCCCGCATGGGAAGTCCCATCAACAACCTGGCCGCTGCATTCTGCACCACCTGCAGCTTCCGGAGTTGCCCCAAGGGCAGCCCCATGTAGAGAGCGTTGCAGTAATCCAGCCTTGAGGTGACCATCGCATGGATCACTGATGCCAGATCATTGTGTTCGAGGAAGGGGACCAACTGCCTGATCAGCCAGAGATGGTAAAAGGCTGCTTTGGCAGAGGCTGCTACCTGGGCCTCCACTGAAAAGGAAGCATCCAGGAGCACTCCCAAGCTCCTGACCCTTGGTGCTGGCACCAATGGCGCCCCACCGAAGGCTGGGAGAGGGACTCTGTGGTGTACCCACAGGGAAACATGAACGGAGGGCTACCATGTGCTCTGACCGGTTCTGACCGGTCCACCTTGTGGCCAGGCTAAGGCTTGAGCTTCGTGTCTAGAGACAATAGAATGGAGGCTCCTCGCGTTCTTCCAATCGAGGAGCCCGGGGTAATCCAATCAACTGTAAATAGCGAATCACGGGTGTTGTGTGTGTTTGGGGTGTGGGCTCACTGGGGAGTGTGTGTTTGGGGTGTGGGCTTACTTGTCTTGTTCTTCATCTAATAAAGTATGTGAGAGCTGAAATCACTAGTCAGTCTCAGTACTTTTCACTGGCGACGAGGATGGGATGCCAACTCCTGTCCTGAACAACGACCATGACGAAGAGCATCGCATCGAGCCCACCGCTCATTGCACCGCTCCCGAGCACCGCACCGCTGACCCCGAGAGCAGCACCGCCTCGCTCACCGCAACCGAAACAACGCTCCCAAGCAGCACCGCTGACCCCGAGAGCAGTGTGCCTTCAACCTCCGGCAACTCGCAACCCCGCTCACAACCTCATGGTAAGATGGCCGCACCCACCACTCACCTAAGCGCCTTCGACCTCTCCCAACCGCAGAAATGGGACGCCTGGCTGGAGACCCTGGAGAACTACTGCGGGTATCATGATGTGGTGGAAGCCGAGAAAAAGAAGCAGCTGTTCCTCAGCGTCTGCGGCGTCGACACCCTCATCTTCTTGCGGGACCTCATAAACCCCAAGACCACTAAGACGGAGTCCTACGCGGCGCTGGTAAAGGCCCTCATGGACAACTTCTCGCCTAAGCCCACAAAATTCGTGGAGCATCTGGGGTTCTTCGAGAGGGTCCAGGTCCCAGATGAGTCCACCACGGAGTTCCTGGCGGGTCTTCGGTGGGTGGCCACAAGATGCGAGTTCCCAAACCTCGTGGACACGCTGCTGAACCAGTTTCTCGTGGGCCTCCGGGAGTCCAAACTGCAGCGGAAACTGGCAAGCAACAACGACCTCACGCTGGAAAAGGCCATCCAGGAGGCCACCACCTACGAAAAGGCCCACCAAGACTGCCGCAGTTCGGCGGTCCACCACACGCAAACAACGCGGGGGTCCGACGTATTGGACAACAAGGAAGTACTCCAGGTATGCCACTGACCATCCCCCCGACCTCCGCGGACCCAAGAGGCCAAATCCCAGCCATCCATAGCCTGTGCGAGCTGCGGCAGCGCTCACGAGCGATGGACCTGTCGATTTCGCTCCGCAATCTGCCGGGCTTGCAACAAGGCGGGACATATTTAGAAGGTCTGCCGCTCCAAAGGACACCGTACGAACCTCACGGCACAGATCGAGACAGAGGACCTCCACACTGTTTCCGTCAACCACCAGACGGTATGTAACTTGCCCCCCGACAGCCCGGACAAGGTGCATGTAACCGTTTTAATTGAGGGGTCCCCCTGCCGGATGGAAATCAACTCCGGCTCATTGTATTCCATAATTTCGGTTGAGACCCTCCACAACTTATGCCCCAAGGGGGGACCCCGGTTGCGCAAGCCACAGGTCTACTTTAACAAAAACCCAGTGGCGGTCCGGGGCTGGGGCAAGTTCTGGGTCCAGTTCAAGGGTTTTTCAGGACAACTGGACCTGTTGGTGGTGGAAGGGTGCCTAACCAGCTTGCTGGGACTTTCATGGTTCAGGCCCCTGGGTCTCCAGATATCGGGACTTAACTAAATCTGGGCGGCCGACTGAGAGGTGCTCTGCCGGGAGTTCCCGAACGTGTTTGATGGGACCCTGGGACGGTACACCGGGGACCCCATTTCCCTGGATTTGGATCCGTCTGTCCACACCATCCGCATTAAGGCACAGGTCCCGCCCCTGGCCATGTGGGCAAAAATCGAGGCCGAGCTTGACCGCCTTGTCGAGCAGGGGGTGCTAGTGCCAGTTGCGTCCGTGCGCTGGGAAACCCCGATTGTAATGCCAGTAAAGCCGAACGGGGACGTGCGGATCTGTGCAGATTATAAATGCACCCTGAACAATGCTCTGCAGGACCACGCGTACCCGGTCCCAGTGGTGAGCCATGTCCTCGCTTCCCTGGCGGGGGCAAGAATCTTTGGTAAGCTCGATTTGGCACAAGCTTACCAACAGCTGCCCGTGGACAATGCCACAGCAGAGGCCCAGACCATTGTGACCCACAAGGGGTCTTTCTGGGTCACGAGGCTGCAGTTCAGGGTTTGTGTGGCTCCCGGGATTTTTCAATCTTTTATGGACTCTCTCCTAAAAGGCATCCCCAGAGTGCAGCCATTTCTAGATGATGTGATCATCGCGGCGCCGGACAACACCTCCTTCGCAGACCGTCTCCGCCAGGTCCTACAACATTTCGACACAGCCGGCCTCAAGGTAAAGAAGGAGAAATGCCTCCTGGGGGTGCCCCGAATCGAGTTCCTGGGGTTTGCGGTGGACGCGCAAGGGATCCACCCCACGGACAATAAGGTGAAGGCCATCAAACACGCCCCCCCACCCTCCTCCAAGGCGGAATTGCAGGCGTTCCTCGGCCTCCTCAATTTCTACCACTCGTTCCTGCCCCTCAAGGTGGCCGTGGTGGAATTGCTCCACCGCCTCCTCGACAAAGACGCGCCCTGGGTTTGGGGCCGGGCACAGGCTGTGGCTTTTCAAGGTGTCAAGGACTTACTCGTGTCTAACGCAGTCCTCCACCATTTCTCGGAGTCGCTTCCGGTGGTCCTCGCCTGCGACGCCTCTCCCTACGGAGTCGGCGCGGTCTTGGGGCACTGGTTGCCAGAGGGCCGGGAGGTCCTGGTCGCGTACTACTCCTGGACCCTCTCTGCGGTGGAGCGGAACTACATGCAAATCGATAAGGAGGCGCTGGCGATTGTGGCTGGGGTGAAGAAGTTTCACCATTACCTCTACGGCTGGCCATTCGAGATCTTGATGGACCATAAGCCACTTCTGGGACTCCTCGCCTCTGACCGCCAAACACCGCAGATGGTTTCCCCCCGAGTCCTGCGGTGGTCCATTTTCCTGGCGGGGTACACATACTCCCTCATGCACCGACCCGGGAAGGCTATGGGTCATGCAGATGCCCTTAGCCGCCTTCCCCTGGCCACCACGGACCCCGACCCCACCCCGGTGCACAGGGTTGCTCTCCTGGAGATGCTCCCGGCCCGGCCGGTCCATGTGCAGGAGGTGGCCCGCGCTTCGGCCCGGGATCCAGTCCTTTGTCGTGTCTTGGATTGGGTGGGGAGGGGGTGGCCAGTGGCCAAGGAGGGCCCCGAGTTCGTGCCATTTACATCCCACAAGCATGAACTGTCCATGCATAAAGGGTGCTTGATGTGAGGAGGACGGGTGGTGATCCCAGGGCCGCTGCAGCAACAGGTCCTGGAGGCACTACATGAACACCACCCCGGCGTCGTCCGCATGAAGGCGTTAGCACGAAGCTACGTCTGGTGGCCAGGCCTTGACCGGGACATCGAGGACAAGGTGAGGAAATGCCAGCCCTGCCAGATCTCACGCCCGGAGCCACCAAGGGCCCTGGACAGAGCCTGGGAATTGTCCCACCGCCCCTGGTCACGCCTCCACTTGGACTTTGCAGGCCTGTTCCAGGGGCAGATTTTCTTCATATTGGTGGACGCCTATAGTAAATGGTTGGAGGTCGTCCCTGTGGCATCCACCTCCTCCAAAGCAGCCATTAGGGCGATGTGGCAGATACTAAGCACCCACAGGCTGCCGGACATGCTCGTCACTGACAACGGTACTGCGTTCACCTCCCGAGAGTTCCAGGAGTTCACCGCGTACTATGGGATTCCGCACGTACGCTCCACGCCATTCCATCCCGCCACAAACGGGCAAGCGGAAAGGATGGTCCAGACCGCCAAGGAGGCCCTCCGTAAGTTTGACTCCCCGGACTGGGAGTATAAGCTCGCCGCCTTCCTGTTTGGACAGCACATCACCCCGCACACCACCATGGGACGCAGTCCGGTGGAGCTCCTCCTGGGTCGCCGTCTCACGTCGCACCTGGACAGGCTCCATCCAGACAGGGCACCAGAGCGCGAGCCGGACACCGAGGACCAACGAGCCAGCAGAGGGTTCTTCCCGGAGGACCTCGTGTACACCAGAAGCTACACCGCGGGACCACCCTGGGTCCCAGCACGGGTGGTCCGGGTCCGGGGACCCTGATCGTATGAAGTCTCCTGCGAGGATGGCACTGTGCTGCACCGCCACATAGACCAGCTCTGCCGCCGGATCGAGCAGCGGGAACCAGAGGACTACGAGGATCCTGGCCTGCAGGAAGCCGGAGAGCCGCAAACCGCAGCCCGGGACCCCATCCCAGGAGAGGGCTCCACGGCCGCACCAACGCCCTCGATGCCAGACGTTCGGATGGCCGCGGACACCGCCGTGACAACTGCGCCAAGCCCCTTGGCACCAGCCGGCCCCTCGACGCAGACACCGGTGCCAGCCTCTTCCCTGGCCCCGGCGCTCTGACGCTCAACGAGGGTCAAGAGGCCACCGTCTTATCTACAGGACTTTGTTTGTGGGTGTCTCATGGACCAAGGGGGGAGGAGTGTGGTGTACCCACAGGGAAACATAGACGGAGGGCTACCATGTGCTCCGACCGGTTCTGACCAGTCCACCACGCAGCCAGGCTAAGGCTTGAGCTTCGTGTCTAGAGACAATAGAATGGAGGCTCCTCGCGTTCTTCCAATCGAGGAGCCCGGGGTAATCCAATCAACTGTAAATAGCGAATCACGGGTGTTGTGTGTGTTTGGGGTGTGGGCTCACTGGGGATAAAAAGCCGGCCTGCGAGCTGGCTTACTTGTCTTGTTCTTCATCTAATAAAGTATGTGAGAGCTGAAATCACTAGTCAGTCTCAGTACTTTTCAGACCCCTAACCCCATACTGCTCTGATTCAGGCACAGGACCTCCGTCTTCAGTTTCAGCCAACTCAGCCTAAGCCAGCCTGCTACATTCCGCAGCGCTCGGTCCAGATCTTCCGGGTTAGAGCCAGACTGACCGCCCAACAACAGATAGAGCTGGGTGTTGTCCGCATATTGGTGACACCCTAGCCCATGCCACTGGGCAATCTGGGCAAGGGGGCACATATAGATGTTAAATAGCATGGGGGAGAGAACTGCCCCTTGGGGCACTCCACAAACCAGTGGGTGCCTTCAGGACAGCTTCTCCCCAAGTGCCACCCTTTGTCTCCAAACTTGGAGAAAGGAGATGAGCCATTGCAAGGCAAGGCCCCGAATCCCCACGTCGGCGAGGTGGTGGGTGAGCAACTGATGGTTGACCATGTCGAATGCCACCAACAGGTCCAACAACAGGAGCACTGCCGTCCCACCTTGATCCAGATGCCTTTGGAGGTCATCTGTGAGGGTGACCAGTGCTGTCTGAGTCCCGTGGCCCAGGTGGAAGCCGGACTGAAACAGGTCTAGCGTGGAAGTGTCATCTAGGAAGGCCTGCAACTGTATCGCCACCACCCTCTCTATTAATTTGCCCAAGTAGGGCAAGTTGGAAACTTGATAAAACCCAAGTTGCTTGACTCACCCAGGCCTGGCTGAGTGCTACTGTTCAGCAACATCCTGCCCAATAAAGGCAGTGTGATATAATGCTTAGAGTTTCAGACAGGGACCTCGAACCTCCATTGTGCTACGGAAACTAACTGGGTGACTTTGGGCCAGTGACATATTCTCAAGCAAAACGACCATTGGTACTCACCGTGAAGGGTCCTTCTCCTCTGAGGTCAGGAGGACATCTCCATGGGTTATTCCCACCATGCCTTTAGGGAGGCAAGAAATAGTTTTTTCCCCTTCCTGTTGGCACCTCCAGAATAGCCCATCTTCAGTTCTGGGACTCCAAAAGCAGTGCTAGCAGCCTAACCTGAAAGACCTTGCCCTAGAAAAACATAACTTCAAACAGTAATATTAACTTTGCTCAAATATGGCAACTCCAAAGGTAAGGACTCTGCAAATATGCAGACCCGGAGTAGTAGAAAAAGAGAGAGAAGAATTCAGCACAGAGAATGATAGTAGAGAAGATGACAGCGGGAGAGCCGAAATGTCCTCCTGACCTCAGAGAAGAAGGACCCTTCATGGTGAGTACCAATGATCGTTCTCCCTCTGAGGTGGAGGACATCTCTGTGGGACCTCCCAGAGCAATGTCCTTCAATCGGGTGGGTCGTCATCTTCTTCCACTGAAACAACATGCTGAAGAATTCTTCTCCCAAATGCCGCATCTGCAGAAGCAACAGTGTTGATCTTGTAATGATGCATGAAGATGGAAATGGAAGACCAAGTAGCTGCTCTACACACCTCCTCCACAAAAGTTCTGTTGGCAAGTGCTGCATTGGTTGCCGCACTCCTCAAGGAATAAGCCGTAATACCACAAGGGACCTCCAGTCCCGATGCCCAGTAGGCCTCCATAATACAGGATTTCAGAGTCAAACTGATGGCAGACCTCGACATCTTCTCTCCCTTGTGTGGTGGAGAAATGCTGATGAACAAAGACTCCGTCTTCCTCCAAGCTCCAGTCCTTGCAATAAAGATCTTGAGTGCTCTTTTAACATCCAAGGTATGCCAAAGCCATTCCTTGGGATGCTTGGGATGAGGACAAATCTCCACGTGGTCAAACATAACCAGGCTGGATCTGGATGCCACACAGGCCCTGAGACAGCATATCCAGAGACACTGGTAGCACTAGTGGTGGAAGAATTGACATCTCCTGCAGAGCTGAGAACCATGGCCAATGGCCCCATCCTGGAGCCACCAGGATGACTTCTGCCTTGAGTTCACTGACTCTGCGGATTGTTCTGGAGAGCAGGACAAATGGTGGGAAAGCATACATCAAGCCTTGAGGCCACGTTGCCATGAGTACATCTGTCGCCTCCGCCTCCTGGTGGAAATACCTGGAGAAGAACCTTGGAAGCTTGTGATTCTCTGGAGACATGAACAAATCCACTAGTGGACACCTGAAGTTGTGCACCAGCATGTTGAAGAGCCTTGGGTGAAGTGCCCACTCCCCCTCCTGAATGGTCTCTCTGCTGAGCCAATCTGCTTATACATTCTCGATCCCTCTTATGTGCTCTGCCCTCAAGGAAGCAACATTCCTCTCTGCCCAAGAAAGAATCTTCATCGCCTCCTTGTGCAGCTGTGAGGATTGGGACCCGCCTTGCTTGTTGATGTGAGCCTTGGCAGACATGTTGTCCATCCTCACCAGGATGTGTTCATTGTGAAGATGGGAGGAGAAGTGAATCAGAGAGAGGTGGATCGCCCTGAGCTCCAAGAGGTTGATAGGGAACTTCTTCTCAGATGGGAGCCAAGTCCCCTGGACTGGAGAGCCCTCTAACGTCACCCTTCCAACCCAGGAGACTGGCATCTGGGAATAGTTCCCTAGTATGACAGACATAGAAGATCTTGCCGGTTAGTAGGTTGTCCATGATTGTCCACCAACAGAGGCTCTTCTTGAACTTGAAGGGCACCTGAAGGTTGATGACCCTCTTCTCCATGATGGAAAGTTGGTAAGGACGGAGGAACACCTGCAGTGGCCTGGTGTGCATATGGGCCCATTGCAACATGTCGATGCTGACAATCATCAGACCCAGAAGTCTGGCCAACTCCATGAGAGGGGAAACCCTGCTGCGGTAAACCCTCGAGGCAAAGTCCTTGATCTTTTTGGTTTTGGACAGCGGAAGAAAAAGAGCATTGCGAGCAGTATCTAACACAGTGTCAAGATGTTCGACACATTAAGCCAGTCTCAGGGAACTGTTCTCAAAGTTGATCATGAATCCATGACTCTGTAGACACTGTAGCATCCTCTTGGTGTTCCTGACAGATTCCGTCTGACTGCTGGCCTGGACCAGCAGGTTGTCAAAATAGGGGTGGATGCGGATCCCTTGGCTCCTGAGGTGTACCATAGGATTGATGATTAACTTTGAGAACAGCCTGGGTGCCGTGGAGAGGCCAAATGGGAGTGCTTTGTACTGGAAATGGAGATTGTAGACGCAAAAACGGAGGAACCGTTTGTGAGCTTGATGAATGGGCACATGAAGATATGCCTCCGTAAGGTCAATGGAGGTCAGATATTCATTTGAAGATAGAGAGTCCGCTACCGCCTTCAGAGTCTCCATATGAAAGTGTCGCAGCCGGACACTTTCAAGAACTTGAGATCCAAGATCGCTCTCCAGTCTCCATTCTTTTTGGGGACCATGAATAATATGGAGTAGACACCCTGTCCCCTCTCGCCAGGGGGAACTGGTTCGATTGCCTTGATGTCTAGCAGATGTTGCACAGCCTTGGTGATAAAGGATCTCTTGTTCTCAGATGTGCTTGCGGGGGACCTTACGAACCTCTAAGGTGGCTGACACAGAATATCTATTGAATATCTGTGGGACATGACTTCCACTGCCCAGGCATCCGCCTGTGCCTCTGACCAAGTCTTTGCAAAATGGTGTAGACGTGCTCCAACCGGAATAGAATGATAGTCATGCCTGCTTGGGCTTGGCGTCTCTATTTCCTCTGTCATTCTTGTTGATCAGAAATCTGTGGAACCTGGGTGCGAAGGAACCACGCTTGCCGGATTGCTTGGTTGCCTCCCAAGGTGTCTTCTTGGTGTCATGGCAAAATCTTGGCAAGGAGTGATGGGAATGAAAGGACTAATAACTTCACCTGCCAGAGCGTCTGAGAGACCTAGGCATGGCCTTTTTCTTGTCCCTGGTTTCCACCAGGATCTCATTGAGGGCCTCACTGAACAAATGATCTCCCTGGAATGGATAAGCCGTCACAATCGACTTGGATAAGGCATCACCTGCCACACCCTTAGCCAAAGAAGCCTCCTAGATACTGCTGTGGATGCCATGGCTTTGGATGCAAGGGAAATAATGTTCAGAGTGGCATCTGATATTAAGGAGTTAGCCTTGAGGGTGCATGAAGCTCCCTCAAGTAAACTGCGATTGTTCTCTGGAATGAGTTGGATCAGCTTCCTCACCCAGACGACAGCAGCCCTGGAAGCGATGGACGCTGTGGATGCCACTCTCACCATCATGGCGATCAACTCACGCCTCCACCTTTTTATCAGTAGAATCCCTGATGTTGCCCAAACTGTCCTCAGACACGAGACCAGATGATTGGATCGCTGCCACAGGACCATCAATAGGAGACACCTACAATAACCTATTAGCATAATTAGGTAATGCATACAGTTTTTTTGGCAAATGCTGGGAATTGCCTATTAACCATGGGTTTGTCCCACCCTGATCTAAGCTGACATTCAAAATACTCAGGGAACGGGAAAACCTTCTCCGTGTACTCCTCTGGGGGGGAAAATTCAAAATTGCCTCCAGATTTGGACTTAAATTTTGCTCTGGCCACCTTTTGATACTCTGAAGGTGACAAATCACGCAACTCAAGAGCTTTAGTCAGGAAGTACTGATAGTCCTCAGCCTTAAAAAGCGACTGGACTGTTCTGAAAGCTTCAATTCCTCTTCCTCCTCCTCTGATAAAAACTCACCCTTCTCCTGTCTTCTAGGGAAGATGCAGCGGATTCCACTTCCTCCCTCCAAGTTTCCTCAACTGGGTTTCTAGGAAGGGGGGAGCCTTTTTAGCTGTTTTAGTTGGCCAGCCAGAGGGAGAAGTACCTGGAGGAGAAGACTCCCTAGGAACAGGAACCCTGGGCCAAAGCTGAGCCAGCTCTTGCTGAATAGTTTGCTGGATGATGGCCATAAGATCAGAGGACTGGATAGAAATCCCTTGATCAGGGGACTTACCCCTCTGTGAGCCAGTCGCAGAGTCCTCCTGCTGCTGGAAAGGAGTCAGGGAGAGGCATAGCCGCCCACCATCAGTCCCCACGGCTCCTGTAGAAGCTCCCTGGAGGGTACCAAGGCTCGAAACAGGACCCTCAAAAGGGCCACTGTTGGCCCACAAGCATGCTTCTGGGCACACTGCGCTGCTGCCTGGCCAGCCACATTCGTCGGGGGCACACAATCTAGCCATGAAGGCAGATCAGCCCCAGTATCTCCGTGCACTGCCGCCGCTGTGGCAAGTGTATATCCCTTGTCGCCTGAGGAGAACTCCTCGGGAAGTTCCTTTGCCGCCATTGTGGCTGCCGCAGCTCCTCTCTTTGGGTCTAAAACCCCTTGCAACTTTGCTCCAGACTGGAGCAATAAATAAGAGGAGCAGAGGGAAGAAAAAAGGAAAGAAATAGAGAAAAAAGGCAAGGTAGACCAACAAAAGGAAGAAAGAAGGGAAACCAAAAGAGACTACACCTCAAGCCTAACAAGGATTGCTGCTGCTCCCTATTGAGGCAGGAACAGAACTGAAGATGGGCTATTCTGGAGGCGCCAACAGGAAGGGGGAAAACTATTTCCTGCCTCCCTAAAGGCACGGTGGGAATAACCCATGGAGATGTCCTCCACCTCAGAGGGAGAATTGATTTACATAGTTGTTGCAAGGTTAAGGGATGAGAGGAAAATAATGTAAGCTGTATTGGATCCCTATTGTGGAGAAAAACAAGATAAAATGGAAGTAAATAAATGATGGGGGCAGATAAAAGGTGGGCTGGATGGGTGAGTGTAAAAGAGAGAAGTAGGGAAAGGTGAGGATATGGGAGTTGCTAGGAGGAGGGAAAGAAAAATAGTGTGGGGAAGTGATGCAAAAGAAAGTGAAGTGCCCCCTACAAGTTCTCCCAGTGCAACTGGGCCCAGCTCAGCTGGCGCCACACAACTGGGATATAGTTTTCCAGGGGAGAGGATGTTGGGGGTAGGGAAGGAGGGAAAACTGGAGACAAGATGGCACATAAGTTGTCTGGTGGGTGAGAAGGAGGCAGGAAACAGGAGAGGCTATGGGGGCTTTCAAGGAAGGGAAAGATAACATAGCAGTGGAGGAGAAAATGAGATGCCCTCCATAAGCTCTTTTGTCTATATACTATTAGCAACCTGTGGGCCTCATCTACAGATAGCTAAATCCACAGACTAAGGCCACATAAACGCTAAACAAATTTTTCAGCAATCTTGGTGAACTCCTCAGGTTTGCAGAAAAATCTGAAATATTTTTTAAAATACAGAGAGGTTTAACTCCCCCACCCCCAGAAAAGTAATTCGCTGTGCAAAGGCAGAAAATGTACTTACTCCAAAGGTTGTTGCAGTCCTTTACTTGTGCTGGGCCCACCAGTAGCCATGCAGCCCAGGAGCCACACAGGGCATGCCACTAGCAGCAGGCAACCCAGGAGTTGAGATGGGTTCACTGTAGGGCACAGCACAGTCCCTGAGTTACAGTGGAATCCGGGAGCCCCGCAGTGGAGTCCAAAAGCCCGGCTCAGCTCAGCAGCAGTCACGCAGCCCAGGAGCAGTGTGGGGCATGCCACCAGCACCATTCAACCCGGGAGCTTGCAGCAGCACAATCCCTGAGTCATGGTAGGCCCAGTGCAGCAGCCATGCACAGCATGTTGCTGGCAATGGTGTAACCCAGGAGTTGCGCTGGGCCCACTGCTGACACTGGCATGCAGCACCTCAGTCAAGGACAGCCCCTGGGCCTGGCGAAAAAGTGGGGAAGAATTCACACACACCCATTAGTATTGTGGGCCCACACTTGTATATTCTAATAGCCAGGTTGGTCAAATCTGAGGATATGTAAATTCAATGATTGGAGCTGTGAATGGGCAATGCAGATCTTTCTACAAACCTGAAAAATGCCCCAAGTTTGCTGGGAAAAATGTGAAATCTAAACAAAATACACTGAGATGGAGATTCTTTAAAAAAAAATACAAAATGATGGAATAAGCTCCTGTAGCTTTACACAATGGATTCCCTCAGTGGCTGTTGTGAGGCAACCACAGCATTACAAGCTCGGTTCTGTCACTAAAAGGCAGGGAGATGGTACAGGGCCCTTTCCAGGCCTATTTTGGCCATTGAGGAAGACTTGTTAGGGCTAGCCCTACAAAGCCTGGCTAGGGATGCCATCTCCAGGTTGGGAAATTTCTGGAGCTTTTATGGTGGAGTCTGGGGAGGGCAGGATTTGGGGAAAGGAAATGCATCATCTGGATATAAGGCCATACAGTCCACCCTCCAAAGCAGCCATTTTCTCCAGGGGGACAAACCTCTTATCTGGAGTTCAACCTGGAGGTTGGTGACCCTAGGCCAAGCAGCAACCTCTGGGTGATTTGATACCACTCAGCTTGCATGACTCAGCTAGGCCTGGCTGCTTGCTACTGTTCAACAGCAGCCCCCCCCCCGCCCCCCCATGAAAGCCAGTGTGGAGTAACAGTTAGAATTTCAGAGTAGGATCTGGGAGGCCCAGGTTCAAATCCCCATCTTGCTGTGGAAGCTCATTAGGTGATGTTGGACCAGTCACATACTTTCAGCCTAATGTATCTCAAAGGGCTGTTGTGCTGTTAAAAAGGAGAATAATAGAAGCTGCTTTAGTCCCCACTGTGGAGAAAGGTGAGGTATAAATGAAATAATAAACATGGCTGAAGATGAGAGGTAGGAAGAAGGTAAGTTGGTCAATGATTGAGAAGGAGAGAATGAGGTAGAAAAAGGGGAGAGAATATGGGGTCTGCCAGGGGAAGGAAAAGAGGAAATAGTGTGGGAAGGAAAATACAGGGGAAAGTGCAGTGTCACCCTACATGTCCTTGAGGGTTCCCTACCATGCAAGTGGGCCTGGGCCAGTGGCTGATACCACACAATTAGGCCACAGTTTTCCTAGACAGAGGCTGCCAGAATGGCGGGGGGAGCTTAAGACAGTGGGGTAGATAAAGGTAGGTTGGCTATTGGGTGGGATGGAGATAGGGTTGCCAACTCCAGGTTAAGAAATTCCTGGATATTTGGGGTGGAGTCCAGGGAGGGTGGCGTTTGAGGAGGGGAGGGATCTCAAAAGAGTATAATGCCATAGACTGCACCCTCCAAAGCAGCCATTTCCAGGAGAAGTTGGGTTACCAGCCTCCAGGTGGGGGGTGGAGATCAGCTGGAATTACAACCAATCTCCAGATGACAGGGATCAGTTCTTTTTTGGAGGGCAACATCTATGGCACTATACCCTGCCGAGTTTGCTTCCATCCTCAGTCCTTACCCTCCAAAGGGTGTACACCCAAATCTCCAGAAATTTCCCAACCTGGAGCTGTCAACCATAAGGGGAACTGATCTCTGTAGTTGGGAGATTCATTGTGATTCCAGGAGATATCCCTCACACACCTGGAGGTTGGAAATCCTTGAAGGAGATGAGAGCAGGAAAAGGAGAGAAGCTATGGGGTCGTTCAGGGAACACAAAATAGAAATAGAGGGGGAGGGGGAAATGATATGCCTCCTGAACATCCTTGCAGCTTTCCACTTGTATATTCTAATAGCCAAGTTGGCCAAATTTGTGGATACTTAAACCTGGTGACTGGAGTTATAAATGGGCAAGACAGATCTTTTCAGAAATCTGAAAAAATGCCCCAGGTTTGCAGAAAAATGTGAAATCTAAATGATGGTGATGGTGGTGGTGGTGGTTTTAAAAAACCAAAATAATGAAAGGGGCACCTGTAGCTTTAAGAAACAAATGCCCTCAGTGGCTGTTGCTAGGCAACCGCAGCTTTCCATGATTTATTTATTTATTTGTTTGTTTGTTTCGATTTGTATCCCGCCCTCCCCGAAGGCTCAGGGCGGCTAACAATATAAACAATTTAAACAATATAAACAATATAAAACAATATCAACCAGGTAAAATTATAAAAACAAACAATACAACATAAGCACAACATTTAAAACCAAGATGACGGGAAGACAATGGCATGGTTTTCGAGGTGGAATATCGAAGGTGGAATAGCAGATTTGTTTCAATGAATAAAAGGCAGAGAGAAGGAACAGGGTTCTTTCCTCAGCTTTTCGGGCTTTGAAGGGTGACTCATTGGGACCAGCTCCAGATTGGGAAATTCCTGGATATTTCGGGGTAGAATCTGGGAAAGGCAGTTTCTGGGAAGGGGAAGGGCCTCAGCCAAATAGTGTCATAGAGTCTACCCTTCAAAGCAGCCATGTTCTGCAGGGTAATTGATTTCTGTCATCTGGAGATCATGCATGACTTAGTTGCTTGCTACTGTTCAACAACAGCCATCCTATGAAAGCCAGTGTGATGTAGCAGATGGAGCTTCAGAGTAGGGTCTGGGAGAACCAGGTTCAAATCCCCATCTTGCTGTGGAAGCTCACTAGGGTGATACTGGACCAGTCACATACTTCCAGCCCAACCTACCTCACAGGGTTATTGTGAGAATAAAAAGGAGAAGAAGAGAATGATGAAAGCTGCTCTGGTCTATCTGTGGATATAGGTGGCATATAAATGAATTAAATAAATAATAAATGTAGATAAAAGGTAGGTTGATGAACAGCTGAGGAGAGAATGAGGCAGGGAAAGGGGAGAAAGTATGAAAGTTGCCAGGAGGAAGGAAACGGGAAATAATGTGGGAAGGAGGATACAGGGGTAAGTGATGTGCCTCCCTCCCAAGTCCATGAGGGTTCTGTACCATGCAGCTGGGCCTGGTCCAGCAGCCAGCACCACACAACGGAGCCATAGTTTTCCTAGGTAGAAGTTGCTGGGGGGGGGGCACTGAAGACAGCAGGACAGATAAACATAGGCTGGCTTTTGAGTTGGAAGGAGAGAAAGAAGCAGAAAAAGTGGAGAAGCTATGGGGGCTTTCAGGAAATGGAAAGAGGAAATGGGAAGGGGAAATGAGAACCCCCACAGATCCTTGTGGGTTTTTCTTGTTTTATATATAACTAGGGAGCAAAGCCCATTGTGGTTGAAGACAACAGGCTCTAGTAAGGTAGGTAGGGTGGGTTTAAGGGAGGGAGGAAAGAAGGAAGAGCCAGGGAGAGAGTAAGAAAGAAAGAGGGGGAGAGAGAGAGTGAAAGAAATAGAGAGAGGAAGGAAGGAAGGAAGGAAGGAAAGAAGAGAGGAAGAAAGGAAGGAAGGAAGAGGGGGAGAGAGATAGAGAGAAATAAAGGGGGGAGAGAAAGGAAGTAAGGAAGGAAGAAGGGAGGGAGAGGTGTTGGGGGGGCCTGCATAAGCTTCTCCCATATGTCTGGCTTGCTGGGCGGGCAGGAGAAGCGACGTTGGGGGGGCCATCCAAGTTGCCCCCCCCGTGGTCCCCCCTGTATGTCAAGTGCCAACGTGCTTCCTGCCTTGCCCCGTTCCTTCATCCGGCCTGGAGCAGGAGCCACTGCATCCCTCTGCCCGGCTGGGACTCCTGGTCCCCTCCCTGCCAAGCACTGCTGGCCCCACTTGGCTCCAGCCCCGCAGCAGGAGGAGGAGGAGGAGGAGGAGGAGGAAGCGGTGGCGGTGGTGCGGCGGCCAGGAGTGGGAGCATGCTGGCGGGCGGGCTGGACTGGCAAGAGTGGCGGCAACTGAGGAGGGAGCCAGCCAGCTGGCCATGGCAGCGCACTGTGCAGTGGCAGCGGTGGCACTTGCAGGAGGAGCTGGCGGCGGCAGGCAAGGAGGGTGAGGGCAGCCGCAATGGAGCTCCTGAGAACAGCACCAACCCGGAAGCCGCCACCACCACCCCTGGCTCTGGCACTGGGCCCGCTGAGCTGGTGGCCAGGTGGACCGAATGGCTGGCGGTCCAGGCCAGGCCAGAGGTATGCAGGGCAAGAAGTCAGGTGGCAGTGGCGGTGAGCTGGAGGCGGAGGACGGGCCAACAGAGAAGCGGCAGGGGGGCTCTGTTTGAGTTTTTGCTTCCAATGTTCTATGCGCAGCTATGGTGGTTGGCCGCCTCTACTGCCCTCTTATTGAGTGGCAGTTCTTGCGGCCTACCACTGTTGGCGTGCATTGAACGTTGTGAAGCGAAAACTCAATTATTATAAGGAGAGATAGTCGAATGTGGGCCTATCTGCAGATATTTAAATTCATGGATCGGGGCCACACTGACACAAGACAGATACTTCTGCAAAGTTGGGAGCCCCCTCTCCCCCAGATTTGCAGAAAAATCTGAAAACCTGAAGAAATTACATTGGGTGGTTTAAATTCTCCCAGATAAATAGGTTTGTCTGTGCATGCTCAGAAAATGGACTTACCTCCTATGTTCTGAGAAATCTGGGAGCTGCTCCTCGCTCAGTATTGGTGGAATCCAGGAGCCGCTCTGGGCCTGGCTGCAGCTGAGTCCAGAAGCAGCTCTGGGCCTGAAACAGCTCTTGGACACTACCACCACACCTGGAGCTTATTGCAGAGGCCTGGAACTGTGCCACACTCATTGATGGAGGTGGTGTTAGGGAGAATGCCTGGGCTCAAGCAGGCAAATTGGGGGAGAGGATCCCACACACAAGTCTCATAGGCCACCACTTGTCGTACATCTAATAGTGAAGTGTGGCCCCCATCTGTGGATCAGGGCAATTTATAGACAATAAAGGTTTTACTACAAACTTAGTGGATGCCCCAGATTTGCAGAAAAATCTGAAAACAAATTGAAGAGGTTAAAATCTGATGAGCTCAGCTGGCCCAGGAATGTACAAGAGAAAACTGTATCATGTAACTAGGCCCTCAATATACCTGGGAAATCAAGTCAAGAGTATGATCTATTATCATATTGAGAACCTTATTATTTTGCAATTACATCTCATGGCAGATACCAGGGAAATTTTGAAAGCAGTAGTATCTTCTTTCACCTTTGCTTTCCCCTTTTTAATCCAATATGAAGTAGAAGAATGACAGAAGCAGACATGACAGCTGGGATAATAAGTAACAGCTATATTACTCTGAATGATAGGATGCACAAAGTGTTATTCATTCTGGAAGATGAAAAGTATGCTATTCTGTGGACTGGAGCAATACATTTTTTCCAATGAAGGTACTAAAGTAAATTTGTTACCCTTCCAGCTAACATTTTCCCAGTTTTGTGTACTATTTCACTGTTTAATCAGATTAAAATAACTTTAAAAATTGTCCGCCTGCCCCCAAGGCTCTCTCTCCCTCTCTTACTGTTCACACCACACACACCAGTCCTCTCTTCCCTGCAGATTCATTGGTATTTATTACAGTAGATAACATCTGCTGGTAGTATTTCATCACAAAGCTCTGAAAGGCAGATGGGAGTAGCAAGCTTGTATCACTCATTGACTCTGGGATTTAAACTCATATTTTCAAGATTAAGTAAGATCAACTGAAAATGAATAACTCTGTATTACAGAACAGTCCTACCTAATATACCAGAGGGATAATAAATCAGCTTTAAAAAGGACCTACTCTAACCTATCATATCAGATTACAGTTTCAGACCCTTTTTGTATAGATTTGGTATCACTACTTTTTCCAGCTTCATCATCCGTGGAGTGGTCAGTATCAAACTGCTTACTTTTTAACTCAGACAATGCCAAACCTGAAACTATTTCAGTGCCAGCTCCAACTTTTGGCAGCCTCCAGACAACTTAGCCTAGAAAGAACCATTCAATACCAATGGCCTAATGAGGGATAACCCAGAATAGAGATGACTGGATATTGCCCATCCTGTTCTTTAATTCACTCTTCCTTAATTTTAGAACTGGAGCATACATTGGCCCTTTTTTAATGCACAGCTTACTGCAGTTTACTGCGGAGAATCTGAGCAGTCAAGCCGTTAAGCTTCACTTCAGATTTCTTTGGCTGCAGTCACATGATCCTTTGGAGCGGAGGGGAAGCACCCCTATTTCCTCTGGAGGAATCTGATTCACAGTTGTGAGATCACACATCCCTTTGTGCTGTGGGCCCAACCCGTCACTGTGTGATCAGACACCACCACATGCGAGTGGGGTTTTCTTGTCTTTGTTTCTCATGCACATAAATGAGGAATCACACCTCCACACTGAGGGTTCCCCATAGAGTTTGCGATTGTGCTCATACTGCTAAGCAGGAAAAATGGCACTGAGTCGGGATGGAATGATCAGACCATCCCGATGGCTTGAGAGATCAGACAGGGAAAAATCCATCCGTGGCCCATCGGCAAGAGTTAGTACAGGACTCTCCCTGGTGTCTTTTAACTGCTTCTGTGGCAGAGCATCATGGGGTGCCGATGACTGCGGAATCGTTCCCAGATGTTGCTGTCTGATCATGCCCCTTATATCCATCAGGCATTCACAGCTATGTCGGATCTAAAGGTACATGTGACTGCAACCTTTGTCTGCCTTCTGCATATTCTTTTATTCTCTGGTAGATTCATTCTACAGCTACAACAGAAAAGTGCAGTTTTTCTTAATTGGTAGGAGAACATCACTTGTGATGTCTGAGGGTGGTCTCTGGGGAATCTGGGAATTGTAGTTTCCCTTCAAAGAAACAAATCTGGGCCCAGCTGAAGGTTGCTTTTTTTTTCTCCCTTCCAGCAGCAGCTGCCTTGGTGGCAATACAGGCAGTGCATCAGGATCATAATCTGAAGGTTGTAAATTTGAGCCTCACACAGGGCAATTTTTTTTCTTCGCTGTGTAAAAACAGCCAAAAATTCCCATCCTCTGTGATGTTTGGAAAGATGGAACAAGACCTACATTTTTCATGACTTTTGCAAAGCTTGGTATGTTGCAGCACACATAAGTTCTCTTCCACCCCCACCCCTTTATTTTTTGTGTGTATGTACCATTGAATTCTCTTCTCCTTTTTTTGCACTGGGGACGCTCCGGTTTGCCTCCTCCCCAATCTCCCTTTAAACCTGCAGGAAACTAACAAGCACTTGGGCTGGGAAAACCACGAGGCTTGAGTTGGATTTTAAGCAATTCAAGATTTAATTCAGGCAGCAACCGCTTTGCAGCTCAGAGGCTGGTAGAGCATAAGTTGCTGGGAGGCAGGCATTTGAGATCTCTTAGCAAGTCAAGCAAGAGAGCTGGCTGCTTTGCACTTCAAAGGTGGCTGAACAGGGAGTAAATGGAGCCATTTACTTCTTAGAACACAGAGAGAAAGCTGTCTTGCCAATCTAGTGCATGGAGGGAGAAAGGAATAAATCTCTGCAGCTTCTTTTACAGTTGAAAACACCACCCTGTAATTTTTTAAATCTTTATTTCCCCTGCTCAAGGAGGTTGAAGCGGGAAGGAGGAAAGTGCAGAGTGGGAGAAAAAAAGCCCTCAAACTTGGGGGAGGCACAACAAAGACAAAGAGGGGTGGAAATGGCTGGAAATAGAGTGGCAAATGGGCAGTGTCACAAAGTCCAAGGAAAGATGTCCGCTTCAGCATTTTGTTCAGCTTGAAAGTGGAACAAGTTTAAAGTCTGAGCAAAAGCAGTTTTGGTGAATGCGGGCCAACATTGTACTGGAAGTGGTCTGAGTGCTGAATTCTGTAAAACAAATGCAGAAACAAGAAAAAAGGAATGCAGCAATGGAGATATGAAAGTGGGATGGAATGCAGGACAGGAGACCTGGATGCACTCAGAAACTGAGGCCAAAAACAGATGCAGAAAGGCCAATGTTTGCTACAGGTTTCCATTCATGTTGTATTCATTTTCCCCTTCTGCATTACCAGTGGGCTCTTGCAAGCTTGATAGAATTTTCCAGTATTGATATGGTTGTAAATGATTGTATCAAGATTATCTACATATGATTTTACTGAAGCACATTCTGGAGGGGTGGGTACAGTGGTAAATCATTGCAGCATAAGAACATTTGTTCAACTACATTGATGCAGTCTGTGGGGGGAGGTACATAAGAAGAAGAAGAAGAAGAGATTGGATTTATACCCTGCATTCACTACCTGAGGGGGTCTCAGAGCAGCTTACAATCCCTTTCCCTTCCCTTCCCTTCCCCTCCCCACAACTGACACCCTGTGAAGAGAGCTCTCTCAAGAACTGTCCTTGAGAGAACAGCTCTAAGAGAACTTATGACTGACCCAAGGTCACATCAGCAGCTGCATGTGGAGGAGTGGGAAATCAAACCCAATTCTCCCAGATTAGAGTCTGTGCTCGTAACCACTACATCAAACTAGTTCTGGAACTGAAAGTTGCAATTAACTCTGCGTACAGGATACAATATAGAATTCCTTATACATGGGGTCACCTTTGGAAGCCAGATGAGATCATTCAAAACTCCGAAGTCTGAAGGGAAATTCAGATGCAAGTGATCTAGACAGTATGTCTCAAGGAAGTTTGAGTGAATAAATTCAGAACATTCCCCAGAGTTCCCTGTGTAGTCCTAGAAATTCTGGGTCACATTTTCACTTAAAGCCATGCTGTCCTGGTAGGACCTGGTGCCAAGTGACACGCAAAATGATGCTGCTGGATCTCTTTCAGAAGACCTGTTTTTTTAAAATAAATTTTAAAAATCCAGTACATTTACAAAAGTAAATTAACTAACCATACAACACATTCTATATCAGATATCTCCTACAAACAAGGTTTAAAAATGGGTATTACTCTGGTCCAACTAGAGAGCCACTTAACATCTTCATTATGAAAAATAAAGCTAAGAAATGGAAACCATAACAATTCAAAATCTGATGTATAAGAGTCATTTTCTTCATGTATTAATATAGAAATTTTATCATGCACACATAAATCACATACTTTAATAAGCCAGTCATGAGTTGAGGGAAGTACCTCTGTCTTTCAGAAGATCTGTTAATGGATTTGTGTTCTGGCCTACTGTAGCTTCCAGTCTTAACATAAAACTAAAAATCAGTGCAAGTTTGGGAACAATGATCACATGCAGATCATTTAAGACAGGGAAATTAATGTTTTGTAAATTCAGGGAAATATCTCACACCAGTCTGGGAAATTCAGTGAGATTCTAACCAAGGTAGTATTTATATAAATATTAGTTACTGCATAGTTCCCATATTTTTAAACTTTTTTGATAATTTTTTTTCACTGAAGGGTTCATAATTAGATCATTGCATAAAAGGTATCAAGGGCTAAAGCTTTTACTGTTTGTAAGTCAGTAATAATTTACTGTGAAACAGTATCCACACCTATTGCCCAATCTATCTCAAATCATATACAGGTAAAAACAGAGTTCTACGCAGGCATCTACAGCTGAAATGGGGCATAATACTGGATGTATTTCCTGATGCCGGGGCACAGTGGCAGAGCATCAGCTTTCTATACAGAAGGTCCCAGATTCAATCTTCAGCATCTCCACTTAAAATGATCAGGTAGGTGGTGCATATGAAAGACATATAACCAAAACCCTAAAGAGCTCCTGCTGGACAGACTAGACAAGCCTGTTCTTGGTAGACTGAGTAGTCAGACTTAATAGAAGGCAGCAAATAAACTGGGATTGATTCTCCAGCTTTTGACAGAGTTCAGCTGTCTTTGGCTGATCAGATTAAGAGTTTAGGGCTGCTCTTGGACCTAGTACAGCTGGTATGATTGCTGAAAGCACTTTCTTCCACTTTTATCCATAATTTTTCATTGTTTTGGACACCACTGACCTAACACTGATTCATGCTTCTCTAACGTCAAGATTGGATTAGTTGCAATATGTTTGTTATTTACTAGCAGCAAGGCTCGTTGCGCGCTCCGATGCAATGAGCACTAGCCGGACTCCCTCTGGAGACCTCATCCCCCTTCTGCGCCAGCAGCGCCTGCAGGGCCAGGCCAGGTCAGCCTCCCCCTCCCGGTGCGGCTCCGCAGTAGCGGAGCGGCGAATGAGGGAGGCCGTGTCGTTGTTTGGGCCAGCCGCTGGAGGCCCCGTCCCTCCGCTGCTTCCTCCCTGCTGTGCAAGGCATCTCCAGCCCCAGGCCCCAGTCGGCCCACGTTGCTTACCGGGGGGGGGTGCTGCAGTGAGGGAGGGAGGCGATCGTTGAGCTGTTATTGCCAGCGGAGAGCCGCCAGAGCATCCATCCGGTCTGGTGGCTGGAGGCAGACTGAGTCCTATAGGCTGTCTGCTGGCTGTGTGGGTGGGACTGAGCCCACACAGCCAGGCATGTCAACCAATGGCCAGGGCCCAATCGTGAGTGGCAGCCCCCGCAGCCAACCTATTTTGCCGTGCATTTTTCCCTTATTTGGGCATGCCTTATTTGGGCATGCCAGCCAACCACTACGTTTTTATATATAAGGAAAAGATTTACTTAATGCACTTATACCCTGCCTTTCTCTCCAGTGGGACCCACAGTGGCTTATGTTGTTCTCCTCTTCTCCATTTTATCTCATGACAACCCTGTGAGGCAAATCAAGATGGGTAGCTGTGTTAGTCTGTCTGTAGCAGTAGAAAGAGCAAGAGCCCAATAGCACCTTAAAGACTAACAAAATATGTGACAGGCTATGAGCTTTCGTGAGTCACTGCTCACTTCGTCAGACACTGTGAGGTAGGTTAGGCTGAGCGAATATGACTGGCCCAAGGTCACCTAGTGAGTTTCCATGGCATGAGTGGGGATTTGAACTTGGTTCTCCTAGATACTAGTCCAACACTCTACATCACACTGGCTCACACTGTATATAGAGCTGCCCTTGAAAATAACTCAGAAACTTCAGTTGGTTCAGAAAGTAGCCATCTACTTGTTAATGGGTTCTAGCCACGTTCATATAATGGAGCTATACTGCCTACCGCTATCCTTCTGGGATCAGTTCAAGGTGCTGTTTTTTAGCTTTAAAGATGTTCATAGCCTGGAACTCACATACTGAAGGATTGCTTCTCTGTGCATATATCCATACAACAACTTAAGGCTGGCAGTGGGAAGGCCCTCAAAGGACCTGGGAAGCAAAGGTTTCCCTCTAGTTTACTCCTTCCCTTTATAGGCTAGGCCTGCTCTCAGTTGACTTCAGCTGTCAGACAGAGAGGATCATCAGTGGAGTTTCAACTGTGGTGGGAGACCTGGATAGCAGCAGCTATGATCTTTGGCAGCGGATATAATGTACCTTGGCAATGGCAGATCCCAGCAGCAAAGCAGCTAACTACAGCGGCAGCAGACTAGCTGGCTCTGACAGCATGGCAGCCTGACAGCTTTCTTTTGGGCTCCACCCCCCAAAATGAAATCACTCCCAAGCCACCTTTCTGAATGGCAATCAATTCCCTCACCTGCTGAAATCACTCCTGGGATGGCAAGCATGCCCTGGAACAGCAACCACGCCCACCCTTGCCACCTTGTATGCTCTAAGGTTGCACCTGGAGCTACTGCCCACAAGGGCTACATTCCACCAGGGACATGTTTAGGGTTGCCAGGTCTTACCTCCTCGCTGGTGGGGGGTAGGAGTCAGCTGTCCAGGAGTGGGGGGGCAGGGTGACATCACCACATGCAACATCCCCGATGTGATGATGTCACACAGAAGTGATGTCATCATGCTGGGTACATCATGCAGCGATGCTCTGGTATTTTGGGCAAAACTATGGTTGCCATAGAATTTTGCCCAAAATACATGAGCACCACTGTGCGAAGTCCCCAGTGTGATGATATCACTTCCGCATGATGTCATCATGCTTGGGATGCCACGCTGGGTCATAATGCCCCTGTATAAATCATTGGTGCGACCTCATTTGGAATACTGTGTACAGTTCTGATCACCACATCTCAAAAAGGATATTATAGCATTGGAAAAAGTACAGAGAAGGACAACTAGAATGATAAAAGGGTTGGAACACCTTCCCTATGAAGAAAGGTTAAAATGCTTGGGGCTCTTCAGCTTGGAGAAACGACGGCTGAGGGGTGACATGATCCAGGTTTATAAGATTATGAATGGGATTGAGCAAGTTGAGAAAGAAGTACTTTTCTCCCTTTCTCACAATACAAGAACTCGTGGGCACTCCATGAAATTGCTGAGCAGTCGGGTTAGAACAGATAAAAGGAAATACTTCTTCACCCAAAGAATGATTAACATATGGAATTCACTGCCACAGGAGGTGGTTGCAGCTACAAGCATGGACAGTTTCAAGAGGGAATTAGATAAACATATGGAGCAGAAGTCCATCAGTGGCTATTAGCCACAGAGTATAGATGGGAATTCTCAGTCTGGGGCAGGTGATGCACTCTATTCTTGGTGCTGGAGGGGGCAGCAGTGGGAGGGGTTCTAGTGTCCTGGCCCCACTGCTGGACCTCCTGATAGCACGTGGTATTTTTGGCCACTGTGTGACAGAGTGTTGGACTAGATGGGCCATTGGCCTGATTCAACATTGGCTTCTCTTATGTTCTTATGTTCTGGGTCATGGCTGTTGGGGACAGGACTTCCCCCACCAGTCAGTTGGCTGGTGGCAAGTAGGAGCCCATGAAATTGGGGGATCCCCCACTCCCCCCTGGGGGCTGGTAACTCTAGATTAGGTAGCAATTGGGCTGTCCCCATGAGGTCAGCGTTTGTGGACACCACCCCAAGAACAGTGAATGGGAGTCCTCTGGCTGCACATCTTGCTCCTCCATTCTCTGAGGGGATCAAGAATGGATCCTCTTCATTCCCTAATGGGAAAATGGGCCTAGCCCCTCTAACCAGGACTTGCTGTATAGCCCTCACTGGCTGCCCCCCAGTCTTCCAGGACCCAGCTTGGTGACCTCCCACTGGCTCAAGAGCCCCAGGTCACACTGGTAGCACCCTCCAAATGAGTTCAGTCCAGACCCTGGGATGTCAGGCCCTCACAACCAGGTAAGAGCAGGCAGAGGTCTCAATCACCCAGCATGCCCAGCACTTCCGGCAGCTCAGGGGATGATACCTGTTGGGAAATTCTTGAGCGCAGGAGTGTGTCCTAGGATTCTGAAACCTACCAAGGTACGATTGAGCTGGAGGAAGCTGACTAGGGACTGAAGCCTTTCCAAGGGAGAGAGAGGAGACAGCTGTGCCTCACTAAACCTGTCTACTGAACTTCATCAAATCTTCAGAAACATGCAAAGAAAATTCCCCACAAGCACTACAAAGAAAACTCAATATCTAAAGAGTCTACTTGTAGAGGAATATTACTGTCTGTCAGCCAAACTCACACCAAAATCTCAGGAGTCTTTGGCTGGCAGCCCAGAATAAGGAAAACACAAGTAATATATACCCTTCCACAGTCTATACAACCAAGTGTACATGTCAATTTAGAAATATGACAAATTTGACAAAAGCCAGCCCCTCTTAGGATGGTAATATGAACTTTGCCCAAACTGAGTTTCGGGGGGGGGGTGTTCAGAAGGCTCCAGAAGGACTCTTCATCAATGATAGGGCTAAGGAGACATACACCGATAACTATATGTTTTGAATCTCACCTGGTATACTTTGGCTCCAAGAATGTCAACTTTGCTCTGAGGTGAAGTACATTTTCAGGGTAACACTTAATCGAAATAATATAGCACTAGCCAGTCTGCAAAGCCTTGTGGAATATGGGATCGAACCAAAGAATAGATTTTAAAACCAATTTAAGATGCTGCTAAGGAAGGCCTAGTCTAGGGATGCCAGGTCCCAATGACATGCCAGCGGGACGTGGGAGGAAACTTTCTGGGAGTGGGCTGGAGTGCCACAATAAGCCTACATCACCAGGAAGTGACGTAGGCACGTCGGGCAGCAATGCTCTGGTTTTTGGGCAAAACTCTATGGTAGAATTAGCTACAAATCATAGAGTATCTTAAGGGATACTTTGATTTTTTTCCAGTTTTGGTAGCAGTGTTCATCTGGCAGGACCTTCTCAGAAACAAAGTGTTTTTATGGTACAACAATCTGGCTGCAGTCAGGGTTATTAACCACCATATCTTATACTCTGAGCAGATCATGCAGCTGGTGTGCAGGTTACTCTGTCTCTCAGAGCCAGTTTGGTGTAGTGGTTAGGGGCACGGACTCTAATCTGGGAGAACTGGGTTTGATTCCCCACTCCTCCACATGCAGCTGCTGGTGTGACCTTGGGTTAGTTACAAGTTCTCTCAGAGGTGTTCTCTCAAGGGCAGTTCTCGAAAGAGCTCTCTCAGCCCCACCTACCTCACAGGGTGCCTGTTGTGGGAAGGGGAAGGAGACTGTAAACTGCTCTGAGACTCCAATCTCCTCCTCCTCCTCCTCCTCCTCTTATTCTTCTTACATCTTCTTTTCAGCCCAGTATATTGCAGGTGCAGGCTAGCCCAGTCTTGTCAGATTGGGTCAGTCATGGTTAGTATTTGGTTAGTATTTGGATGGGAGACAGCCAAAGAAGTCCAGGGTTGCTACACAGAGGCAGACAATGGCAAACCTCTGGACATTTCTTGCCTTGAGATTGCTGTGGAGTCTCCATAAGTCAACTGCAGCAATTGGAGGCTCATGGCCCACCTCCAAGGCCATGGTCTTGTAGTACCTCACCTACCAGAGGGAGAAAGGCCTGCCCCCCCCCAAAAAAAAATGGCCATTCACTTCCTCCTTTTATAGCAAGGCCTACAACTTCCCTGACCCCTGCTGCCTGACAGGCCATTGAGGCCAATCACTTTTTCTATCATTGTTGGGCTCCTGAAGCAGCTCCCTAAGATCTCCTGGTCTCTCTTCAACGCTTCCCTGTTCTAGGCTGCCTTAGCACTGATTTTTTTCAGGTCTCAGCTTCCCTCCCTGGATAGGTCCTCAGGCTGCAGAGGTTTCTATCCAAGGGCCTGAAATCCAGCTGATCTTATGCAGATCCAAGAAGGACCAGAGGGGGCAGGGGACCTCTGTGAGTCTCAGGGTGCTCCAGGTGGACAGCTCTGCGCTGCCCTCACAACCATGGTGTATTTGGTTCTTTGGCCCTGCCCTCCTGCTCATCCATGCTGACAGATCCTTCCTCACCAGCTTCCAATTTGCTGAAGTCATGTGGGCAGGCCTTTGGCTTCCCCCACCCCTCGGCTGGGACTTTGAGATGCACTCATTCCATATTGGCCCCATCATTGGCAATCCACTGCATACTGATCCTACTTCTGCCCCAGGCCAGGCCCATTTTTTAAATTCCATCTTTTTCATTTCTGCAGGGCAACTCAAGTTGGTTTGGATATTCGGCCATAGCATTGTGCGCTGGGCCAGTGCCTATGTGGAATCATCTGGCTGGGGTGCCTCCATGAGTCTAGAAGGGCGCCTTCAAGTCTCCTGGATGGGATGACAAGGAATACAATGGGACTCTCTCTTTTCTGCCATCTTGGGCTGTGTCACCCACTAGGGTCCTTCAGATGCTTTCATTGTCCAGCTGGGAAAAAATGACATGACTAGCAGTAAGGGTCTGGGCCTCTCTTCACCATGGAAGCAGATCTGTGAACCCTATACTCTCACCTTCCAGATACAAGGTTCTTCTGGTTGGAGCTGGTAGAGAGGCATGATTGGCAAGGGGCTGCCTCTCCCTGCAAGGTCAGTGGTGCCAGGAGGAAGATCAGCAAAGCCCTGGGGTGGTTTAGGGAATCGGTGCTTTTCTGCCCGGCTCTAGTGATGGTTTGGGAATTGGGCTGGATGCATTTTGGGGGGAGGCTGACCCTGTGTGCCTTCCTCCCTCATTGGGCAACCTTCTTAAGAGATGTTGGGAGTGGAGCCATGCAGTGTCATGCCCAGACTGGGATCCATTCCCAGGTGGCAGGGGTACCACTAGGGTTGCCAGGTCCCTTACCTTTCTTGGCGGGGGAGAGTTGGTCTCAGCCTGGGACATTCTTGTGCATGCTATGTGCATGCGCTCCATGATGATGTCACCCAGAAGTGATGTCATCATGCTAGGCACACCGCCGGTGGACGCTCTAGCATTCAGCTTGAAAACTCTATGATACCAAGCCAAATGCTAGAGCGTCCCCCCAGCAATGTGCCCAGCGCGATGATGTCACCTCTGGGTGATGTCATCACACCAGGCACATCAGCCAGATCCGGGCACTTTGGGGGTGGGGTTCTCCCCACTGGCTGGATCTGGGCTGGCAGGTTGGTGGCTCTTTGAGCAGGCAACCCCCCCCCAGGAGATCTGGCAGTCCTAGGTACCACATAGAGGCTTGCGCTCAGGTAGAACCACATGGCTTGCCACCCAAGGTTCCCCCCAGCATACAGGCTGGGGAAGAGGTTCCAACAGCCAACAGGCAGGTTGCCCAATGCCTAGATCTGTGCTCTAGGCTGCACCAATGCTCCAGTTCCTGTAATCAATAAAGCTGCGGCTTATTTTGCTCCAAATATTCTCTGTATGGTTTTGTTTCTGTTCCCCCTTCCCCACAGCTCCCCCTGACCACAGGATAGGATTGCCAGTCCCTAGGTGGGAGCTGGGGATCCCCTGAGTTTGTGGGCTCCTGCCTTCCATCAGCTAGATAGCTGGTAGGGAAGCCCCATCCCTAACAGCCATGAGCCTGCCAGATGTCCCCAATGTATCCATAGAGTTTTGCCCCAAATACCAGAGCATCACGGTGCAATGTCCCCAGCATGATGATGTCACTTCCGTGTGACATCATCATGTTAGGGACATCATACACAACAATGTCACCCTGCTCCCCCACCCCTCACCAGTGCTAGGTAAGGATCTGGCAACCGTACCTTAGGACCACAATTCCTTTTCCCAGTGCCCTCTTGGCAAGTGGTCTGATTGGCTGCTGCCCGCACAAGAGCTGTCTCCACTGTTATCCTTACCTTCTGGAATGGATTTTTGGAAGTAACTTAAAGGGCTCCATCACTTTCCATTTTTCATGGAGCATGTAAAATGGTTTTAAGTGAAAGACCTTTCATGTGAATTTTAGGGGATTAAGGAGTTGGCACCCTACTGAGAATTATTTGAGGGCTGGAAACGGAATGCGGGTGTTGTGTGCGCGTGTGGTTTGACATATTGGTTTAATGTGTTCTTGGTAATTCTTTTATGGTTGGTAATTGTTTATATGGTTTGCAGTACAAATATTTTATTTGTAAGCCACTCTATTTGAAGAATGGGGCAAAAAAAGCTTTTAATAAGTAAATGAACCTTTGTCTTATATCTGTAAAGAAATGCAAGTCGGACAGGATAAAGTACTGAGACTGATGCATGTCAGAGTGAATTCAGCACATACTTTATTGTAGATTGTAGAACAAGAGATGCCTTTGCCAGCTCGCAGGCTGGTTTATATTCCCAACTGACACCACACCTAAACACACACCCACACCCATGATTGGACATTTACAGTGCACCCCTGGATTCATAGGTCCCCCCCAGGATCATAGCCTCCCGATAGGTGAGCGCTAGGATCCGTTCAGGCTATTATTTCTAGAGGCGAAGGTTGGGTCCTTCGGCTGACTGCGTGTTTGCCCGAACACATGTATGGACTTCCCTGGGTACACAACAGCCCTCCCCCCTTGGTCCAATTGGCCCGAACACACATAATCCTTGAGATATGAAGGCTTCTTATGCTCTCGTCTGGAGCGGCGGACAGCGGGAGCTGGAGCGGAGCTTCCCAGTGCTGGTGCTGCTGGCTCTGAAACCGGTGTTGTCACAGGGGGTATCACAGTTGGGACAGCCGAGCTGCTGGGCTCTGCACAGCTTGTTGGTTCTGGGTTGTCTCCCTCTCCCCCCCCGCCCCCCGGTGATCAGGCTGGGAGCTGGAAGTGGAGGGCCTGTGGTTTCCAGTTCCTTGGGGCCAAGTGCAACCTCGTCCAGGCTGTCTGGGGCCAGAGGCAGGACTCGTCAGCGAAGCTGATCTACGTGTCACCCTCACAGCTGTCCATCCTCACTGGCCACTTCATATGAGAGAGGCCCAGTCACCCTGACCACTCTTGCTGGGACCCACGTGGGACCCCGGTGGTCATTGAGGGCATAGACTGGGTCCTCTGGGAAAAAAACCCTTGGGGCCTCCTGGTCTACTGGGCGCGCACTGTGGTCTGGTGCCCCGTCTGGGTGGGGGTGGTCTAAACAGGTTGTCAAGCAGTGGCCCATGAGTGGCTCCACCAAGCTGTGGCCGGTGGTGGAGTGTGGGGTGGTGCACTGGCTGAACAAGAAAGCCGCCAGCTTGTAGTCCCAGTCACCCTGATCCATGCGGCGCAATGCCTCTTTCGTTGTGTGGACCATCCGCTCTGCTTGGCCGTTGGTAGTGGGGTGGAATGGTGAGGAGCGGATGTGACGGATCCCGTAGTACTCCATGAACTCTGAAAACTCGGCTGATGTAAAGGCCACGGCCATTGTCTGTGACTAATGAGTCTGGTATCCCATGGGAGCTCAAAATTCACCACATTGCCTTGATGGTGGACTGGGATGAGGTGGAGGAGACGAGTTTCACCTCCAGCCATTTTGTGTAGGCATCTATGAGGATGAAAAAGTTCTGTCCCTGGAATGGCCCGGCGAAGTCCAGGTAGAGTCGTGCCCATGGCTTGTGGGATGACTCCCAGCATCTCACTGGAGCTGCCGGGGGCTCTGGCTGTGGCTCCTGGCACTTCTGGCACCGCTTAACAGTGTCTTCTATCTGGGTGTCTAAGCCCGGCCACCATATATAGCTCCGTGCCAGGACTTTCATCCTTACTATCCCTGGGTGGAGCTCATGCAAAGTGGTTAGTATACGGCTTTGCAGCGGTTGCAGAATCACCACCTGACTTCCCCACAACAAATACCCCTTGTGGAACGACAGCTCATCCCAGTGGCTGGTGAATGCCATGAACTCTGGACCCATCTTGCCCACAGGCCACCCCCTTCCCACCCAGTCGAGGACCTGTGAGAGAATGTGATCTCGGGTGGAGTGGTGGGCCACCTCCCCCACCTGGACTGGGCAATCAGGCAGGTCTTCCAGCAGGGCTATGTGACAAGCCAAGTCAGGGTTGGGGTCCAAAGAGGGCAGCAGGAGACAGCTGAGGGCATCAGCATGGCCCATGGCCTTCCCAGGACAGTGGAAGAGGGGGTACTGATAGCCAGTGACAAAAATTGACCAGCGGAGCACCCTGGGCGATAAAATCTAGTGGATATGGTGATCAGGGGCAAGGAAGCCCAAGAGGGGCTTGTGGTCTGTCATGATCGTAAAGGCCTGGCCGTACAGATAATGGTGAATTTTTTCACCTTTGCCATGATCACCAGGGCCTCCTTATCAATCTGTGTGTAGTTGCATTCAGCGGCCGACAGCGGGTGAGAATAGTAAGCCACAGGAACCTCACGCCCATCAGCCAGCCGGTGCCCCAGGACTGCCCCCACCCCATAAGGAGATGCATCACATGCCAAGACCACCGGCAGCGCCTCGTCAAAGTGGGTGAGGATGTAGTTGGAAACCAACAGTTCCTTGACCACCCGGAAACTGGCGTCATGCTTGGGACCCCAGACCCAAGGAGCATGTTTGTCCACCAGCCTGTGCAAAGGCTCAGTGATGGCGGCTTTGTGGGGCAGGAACGAGTGGTAAAAACTGAGTAGCCCTAAGAAGGCCTGTAGTTCCGCCTTAGACAAGGGGGGTGTGCACCTGGGAGATTTTGTCCTGCGTGGGGTGAGGTCCCTGGGCATTGACAGCAAACCCCAGGAATTCCATCCAGGGCACTCTCAGGGTGCATTTTTTCCACTTCACCTCTAAACCCGTGGTGGTGAAGCACTCGAGCACGGCTGAAGCTGTGCCACAAAGGTCTTGGGAGTCCAGGGACGCGATCAGCACGTCATCGAAGAATGGCTGGACCTCCAGGATCCCTTTCAGGAGACAATCTGCACAAATGCGTATGTCCTCATTCGATTTTGATGGGATGATGATGGGGGTTTCCCAGAGGACATGCGGCACTGGTTCTAACACCCCCTGCTCGACCAGGTGGTCCAGTTCCGCTTCTATCTTGGGCCGGAGTGCAAATGGGGGCCGTCTGGCTTTCATCGGGATCAGCCGCACCACAGGGTCAAGGTCCAAGGAAACTGGGGGCCTGGAGTATTGGCCTAGCATGCCATCAAACACACCCAGGAACTCCCCGCAGACCGTGTTAAAGTCCTGCAGTTGTACGGAGTGGATGCCCATCACCACAAAACCCAAGGGCCCAAACCACTCAAGTCCCAACAGGCTATTGAGTTTCCCTTCCACCACCAGCAATTCTAATGGGCCATCAAAGTCTTGGAATTGAACCATGAATCTGCCCCAGTCCTTGATAGCCACAGGTTTTTTTTTAAGTCCTGCAGAGACAAACCCCGTGGCTTTTCCAGGAGGGGTCCCCCCCCGGGGCAGAGTTTCTGTAGAGTCTCTGCCGAGATAATTGAAAAGGAGGAGCCCGTACCCAGTTCCATGTGACTGGGGGACCCCTCGATTAATACCGTTACATGCATCTTATTAGGGCGATCAGGGGGCAGATTCAATACCTTGTGCTGGTGGTGGTTGACTGTCAGGGAATGTAGGTCGAGGTCCTCCTAGTGCGTTGTGGTTGTCCCCCAATTTCCCCATGAACGGCAGGCACGGGCGATGTGACCTTGCTTCCCGCATGTCCAGCAGATGGCGTCGCAGAAATGGCATGCCTTGTGCTCGTGGCCATCTCCGCAGCTGGCACAGGCGAGGAAGGACCGGCGTCCTGGGGTGCTGGCATTGTTGGTGGCGGTCACTGATTCCGGCGCTGGGGTTGCCTTACTTGCAGGACCTCTTCCTTGTTGGGGGTGTCAGTCGCCGGGGACACATGGTGTGTTGAAGATGGCAGACGGTCCCGGTGAGAGCCCTTAAACACAGTGACCATTTGCAGGGCGCTGTCCAGCTTGAGACTGGAGGTACCAACAAACTTGCGGTGGAGCTTGGCATCTTGGCTGCCCCAAACAAATTGGGTCAGCAGATTGTCTTCTACCTTCTCAAACTCACAGTCCACGGTGAGCTGGCAGAGTTCAGCCATGAAAGCAGAGGCCGTCTCGCTGGGCTTCTAAAGGCATGCTTGGAAGTCCATGCGGTTGGCCAGCATGGTGGGCTTTGCTGTATAGTATTTAGTGAGGACTTTGATGATCTCCTCATAGGTGTTCTCTGAAATCTTCTTTGGCGCCAGGAGGCTCTTTGCTAGATGGATGGTGGCCACTCCACACATGCTGAGGAGTAGGTCCCGTTTCTTGCCCACATCTCTGTGACATCATTGTATGTGAGGAAGCTCTTGAGCTGGTCTACCCACGACTCCCAGAAATTGGGGTGAGTGGGGTCGAAGACTGCAAGGTTTCCCAGAGCGACAGCCATGACTCTGCAGCATGGCGGTGAGCAGTGTTCTGTGGATCGGTGCGCAGTGTGTTGCTGCTTGGGAGCAGTGCGGGGCACTGTGTCCGTTGCTGGATCGGTGCTCGATGCCAGGTCGGAGTCAGGCTCGCTCATTGGGATCCCATCCTCGTTGCCAGTATAAAGTACTGAGACTGATGCATATCAGAGTGAATTCAGCTCATACTTTATTGTAGATCGTAGAACAAGAGATGCCTTTGCCGGCTCGCAGGCCGGTTTATATTCCCAAGTGACACCACACCCAAACACACACCCACACCCATCATTGGATATTTACAGTGCACCCCCGGACCCATAGGTCCCTCCCAGGATCCTAGCCTCCCGATAGGTGCGCGCTAGGATCCGTTCAGGCTATTGTCTCTAGAGGCGAAGGTCGGGTCCTTCGTCTGACCGTGTGTTGCCCGACCACATGTGCGGACTTCCCTGGGTACACAACAGATGGGATCTCTCAAAGCTAAGGGGCAAAAGGGAATTTTGGAATGTGCCTACAATTTTAAAAAGTAGAGAAGCATTGCAGCACCAAATAATATCAATATTAAAAACCCTCCCAAACGGTTGCAAGTCCAAGGACAATATCTGTCCCACTCATACCTATAAAGATTAGGCATTTACATTTGTGCTTGTATGAGCACTTCAGGGGTTAGCTACCTTTGCTGAGCCTCACAATACACAACATCAATTTAGATATATCTAAAAAAACAACCTAGGCACAAAGGGAAAATGGCTCCGCCATTGGGCTCCAAGATGGCCTGTATCCAATCTGCCAATGCATGAGCTTCTATACCTGCTCCAGGTGCCTTGACTTACGCATATATTATATGCCAGTGCTATGCAGAAGTATCTTTCTGGATGCCCCCTTATTATGTACAATGGGCCCTGCCTATTCTAGTTGCATTTATGAAGCTTAAAAAAAATCTTCCTTTTTGAATGATAGGGATCTCTACAATAATGCCTTTTCATTTAGGTGGGTAGCTCTGTTGGTATGAAGCAGCAGACCAGAGTTTGAGTATCTGAAAAAGTATTTGTCTTAAAGGTGCCACTGGACTCAAACTTTGTTCTGCCTAAGACAAGCAAGATGATTATGTATACGTTCTTATTTTCTTATCATTATTGTGCTTGTTGGTTTTATTACAGAGTTGCCTGTCTCCATGAAAACTACATTTCCAGTTGTAACTTTTTAAAAATGTTTGTCTCAGAGAATGTATAACTTTCTTTAAAAGTTATATATTCAATTAGACAGGTTTCCCTTGAATTATATCTGTCACCCAAAGGATCCTTCCTGCTATATTTCAGGCAGATGGAGGACAGGGGCCCCATTTTAAATTCTTGCTTGTAGGGCTGGTAGTTATTTGGCAACTCAAAACAGCAGATCCGAAGTCCAAACAATAAACAGGGGTGTCATTTTTATGAGTCATGCCTATTCATGCATAAAGTGGGGATATATTTTATCACAAACTGACATTCATGGATGAATGGTGAAACATTGTATTATATCACTGTGCCTGGTTTCTTTCAGTTGCAGGATCAGTGCTGGCAAGAAATACTGAAAGAAGCAGAGCACAGGTAGAGAAAGCAGGGGAGAAGGCAGGGATGAACTCCCCTTGCCCACTCCATTAGAAAAACAGATTTCCCACCTGTATCCCATTTCCTTTCCTTGAAAAAGGAGGCTGCCTGTAATTTTTCCCTACCCAAAGTAATCACATCCATGGTGATGCTTTCTCTCAGGTAAATGGCAGGGAGAGAGGGGCTTCTTTTAAGAGTCATGAAAGACCTTTCTCTCATTTGTCCTTTTTTATTGTGTTACTGACTGTAGTGTACATACATTAAAATGGCACAGCAGAGATTGCCTTGTGTCTAGGGGAGCAAGAATGATATTTGTCTGATTGTTTCCAATCTGCAGCACCAAGCTGCCTCTCAGTCAGTTTGTGTAAGCAAAGTAGCAGGCACAAGAAAAGAAAAGAATGATAAGGCAAACAAGAGCCAGCAATGCAATTGGTCTCAGTAATATTTTAGAAAGTCAGATTTATTCATGCATCTGTGTATATCATGGCTTAACTGGTAAACATCCCTTTCATATATCAGCTTTTATTCTCTCACTTTCCCGCTGACCTTCTTGAAATCTAAACCACATTGGATTCAGCAACTGAGTGAGATCTGTCATGTCATTTGTTCCCTCTCAACTTGGTTTGCAACTTCCCATCTGTTAATTATGGGAAATCAAAAATGATGGTATTCTCGAGTACCTGGAAATACCTAAATTGGCATATTAAAGGAAACAACAGTAGACAAGTAAAATCTTTCTAATACCTGGGTGTTACCTTTCAGCATAACAATAGTTGGATAGCATAACAATAGTTGGAAACAAGCAGCTAACTTTGCGAAATGTAGCTTGTCTTGTGATTGCAAGATTATTTCACGTGAAGGCTAACCAATTTGTACCTGCAGCCATTCATGTTTTTAATGCTAAATCAGTTTCCCAAATATTATATGGGATCCCCATTTGGATTAGTGCCTTTAATTATCAGGCTGAGCAAATCCAGGCAATGTTCTTGTGCCGTATTCTGGGGGTCCCTAATCGAGTTAGCTATGCAGCTATGTGCTTGGAAACTGGGCAGAATCTTTTAGAAGCCACAGCATGGCTCTCAACTCTGAAATTTCGGTTACATCTTCATTTTAGGGCTAAACCCATGACTCTTGACTGTTTGATGTTGTCTGATTCCATTACACCTAGTTGGGTACACCAGATCCAGCAGAAAATACAGTCTATAGGTGTTCCGTTCAACTCTCTTCTTATGTTAAATGAGAGCCAAGCATACAGAACAGTGAAACAGAGACGTTGAGACATCAAAAAACAAACTTTCTGTTCTCTAGCACATAAGACATGCTCCCCTCTGGTGTTTGGCATCACCCCTGATCAGGGGGCTCCTGATGCTTACTTCTCACAGTTTATTCCCCCTCAGCTACTGAAGCTTTTATGCTTGCTCAATTTAATATCCTACAGTCAGAGGTTCTGTCTGGGAGATTTGAAAACATTCCCTATCATGAAAAGTTCTGCCCATGTACAGCAAGGAAACCTGAATCGGTAGCTCATATTTTATTCTACTGTGATTTTTATGAAAAAGTGCAGGACTCCATAATCAGTCCCCTCTTGTCTAATCTTTCTGGACTACCTGATGAGAGGCTAGTTTTCTTTTTATTATCCGACCGGTGTCCCCATATTACATACTCTGTAGCAAGGTATCTCTCAATTGCTATGATGATTAGGAAGCCTAAGATTAACACTCTTGGTGGCTGACCTTTATTGTATTCCAAATCTGAGGCAGCATTTCTATCTGTATCCTTTGCTGCATATTTTTTGTATGCCAATAAAAGTACTGAAACTGTAAACTTGGTTTGCAGTGCTTACTGGTTTGAAAGAACAGACACAACCTTCTCTTCCATTTAAATGAGATAAGCTATAATAGTGATGGAAGAGGAGGGTCAACTGACAACCTGATTTTGCCTGGCTTTGTGTTACTCACCGTATCTTAGAAAGCAATCTTTGTTAAGATGTAATTGCTTTCTCTCAAGAAACAGAAAGAAAGAAATACACACACAGGAAATATTCTCCTCTCTCAGGCAATAGCACAGAATTGCCTTTAAAGTAAATGAAACTGGCTGTTGAAGGTGCAAGGCAGGCCAGGGTTTGACTTTTCTAACGGAAAGTGAGAGCCTTTCTCCAAAGCAAAAGAAGCTGCGTCTGAGGAATCATTTGAAGAAGAAAAAATGTACTGTACATTCAGTCACCACTGAGGGTGGACCAGATCAAGTTCCGTATTAGCCAAAGTAACATCAAGCTGTAAGAATTGCCCATGAATGTGGACTATCTATTTCCTAGCTGAAGTTTCCACGCCTGAGGGGAAAAAATTGGTTGCTAGCTAACACCTATGGCTGCATCTGGAACAGATCTTGCTATGGAGCTAGGTGACAAACCCCCACAATTTTACTCAGGGCAGATCTCATAAATATGTTAAGGACCAGCCTATATTTCCTGATCTGTAAGGCACTGCAACCCCTGCTTCTTTCCTAAGAAACTTCACATTGGAGGGAAAAAAACTGTTTCAAATATATGACCCATTACTAGGAAAGCTGGTGTAGTACATGTTAAGTATGCAACTCAACACAATTGGATTTCAGCAAAGTGATTTCAGCTTTATTGTAACAGCGAACTCAACTCAACAACACACACAGAGAACAGTGGAGCACAGCTCCCTTTTTAAATGATCCGGGCTGTCAAAGCCACACCCATAAATAAGTTAACAGCCAATAAGAAAACCAGGATAAAGACCAATGAGGTCTGTTCCCTCCAAAACACATATATACATTGTCATTGGTTATTTACAGAGGTTTCATAGAAACCAGCCAATAGGAATGCGACAGCTTACAATCCTCTTTATGTCTGAAGCTTACCATGTAAAAGTATAGGACAGATTCAGCTTCAGAACATAACAGTAGAGGCCAAGAAATTGGACTACAAAAATTGGGAAATCCCTGATGTGAAATCCACTCTGGCCACTAAGAAGCCTTACTTTCTAGGTGGTCTTAGGCAAGTCACTTTTTTCAGCCCTGCCCCACCCCATGTGTGTGAAATGGAGTGAAGATAATCAAGTAGTGTAAATATGCATGAAGTACATTGAATATCTGAAGGTGCTCTATAATTGCCAAAGGGTCGTCTTTTTCATAATTATTTCCACAAAGGTCTTGCATGAAAACCTTACCTCTTAGCATTGCCATCCCCCCAATTTTGGGGGCCCCAGTTCAATCGGAGCCCCGCCAATCCTGCCCACCATGCCCAACATGATGACGTCACCCAGAGGTGACATCATCGCACTGGGCATGTCATTGTAGGGGATGCTCTAGCATTTGAGCAAAAACCCTATGATGACCATAGAGTTCTTTGCCCAGATGCTAGAGCGTTCTGATAGATGTGCTCGGCATGATGACATCACCTCTGGGTGCTGTCATTGTGGCTCGTATGCTTTGCATGTGTGCCAGAAGTTTCCTGGAGCAAAACTGGACCCCCTGCCAACCCTATTACCTCTCCATCTCTTCAGTTTCCAAATAAAAACCAGCTGATTGTTTCACTGACGAACCAAAGTCACATTTTCCTCCCAATCACACCTCCTTTCTGCAACACCACTGTCAGAAGCCCTAACCTAGTCAGCCAAACACCATGCCTTGCGGTTCAAACAAGAATAGCGTTTATTATAATGCTGCAATAGAAAGGTTACTGAAGCAGGTACATTGTTCAGAATAACTTGGTTACACAAAGCAGGCGGTTATACAGGGAAGGGGGTGAATGGGGACCCCCCCTTCTACCAATCAGGGAATAACATGCGACTGGGAATCGAAAGTTACTACGCTAATGAAGTTCCCAAACGCCCCCATTATTCTCAGCAAAGCTGCAGCTTTGAAAGCGATAGGAAAGCTCGCAGCTTGACTCCTCAAGGTCAGAACGTCCAGTCTGCGAGAGATAGGGGTTGCCAGAGTCACATTCCATTCTCACACCCTAGGCATAAATCAACACCCCTCGGATTCCAACCTCCCGCCCGTCACGCCACTATGGCGCCCATAGCCATCCTCCCCTCCCCTCCATCCATCATGGCAGGACTACCTGACAACCACGGTGCATCAACTGAATAAAAGCAACACATGTATTTCACAGTTTACCAGGGGAGAGATCAAGCAAGCCTGTTCATTAGCAATGTTGCCCTTCACTTTAAACTGGTTCCTAAAATCCAAAGGGATTAATCAAAGGAACAAGAGGTCCAGTAATGGCATCCAAGCCAACTTCAGGGAACTGCTTTCACCAGTATATTTCAGGGGTTTTTTCACCCCAACAGAACCCTCTTAATAATATATCAATTACAAATCTACTTGCTACAGTAAAATTGGGATGGATCCATTTTAGGGTTGTCATGTCCTACCTGGCTGCCAGGGGAGGGCTTCAGGGTCCATCTTGGGATCTTCTGGTACACACACACAGCACACATACCACAATGACATTACCCGGAAGTGATGTCATGACATCACCGACATGGGGTGGTGGTGACATTCTAGTTTTTGGGCAAAATTCTGTGGTTTGAGCCCAATTTTATCATAAAGTTTTGCCCAAAAACTGGAGCATCACCCCCAACATCGGTGATGTTATGATGTCACTTCTAGATGACATCATTACGTCACTTTGGGGGCATTTGTGGGTGGGGTTTCCCCCTGACAGCCAGCTGGCCAGCAGTGGAAATGGGCCCACAAAAGCAGGGGAACCCCCACCCAGACTGGGGGCCTGGCAACCTTAATCCATTCCCTTAGTGGAGCCTCTTTGCTTCAGTGGAAGAACCCTTCCCATGACACAAGAGACTTGCAGGTATTTTGCAACAGGAGAAGACTCCGTCCTATGGAGCAAAGTGAAGAAAGGATCCAAGGATTCCTTCCAACCAGGGCCAGTGCATTCATAGAGGCAAAGTTAGGCAGTTGCCTATAACACCCCCTGCGGGGGGGCACTGGCCTGCTGATATGGATGCACACTGGCCCTGCAAACAGACCCCTCTGATGCAGTGTGCACCCCACTTTGCTCTGGCTGCAAGACTGCAAAGTTGCTATGACAGCTCGACACCAGCAGAAACCCCACTGAATGCACTCAGCACTCTGCTTGGCCTTTCCCCTTTATAGGGGCCACTGGATAGGGCAAGAGGCTCAAGCTTTCCCCCAGAGCTGAACACCATTAGGCCGCCGTCCTCTGCACCCTCCCCATTGCACACAGTGGGCAGGTGGCACACAGGGGTGAAGGCTTGCAAATGCTGCTCGCTGGAAGGCACCACCAGAGATACACGCACCCGCGCCGCTGCTATAGCTGCTGCCACAACTTTAGTGCAGGCTGCTCACCACTCCTCCCTCCATATCCTTCTCTCAGCCTGCTTCCCGAGCTGGGTGATGGTTCCTGCAGTGGGGTGATGAGTGCTCTCCAGCATGGGCTTTTCCAGCTCTGTCCACCACCCTCCTCCTTGGCCGGCCACTGTCATCTGATGGCGGCACCCAGGGATGGCAAAGGCAGACTTCGGGAGTCACTCCCTGACCTACCTGGCTCGCCTTTTCCAGCACAACACCTGGTGAGCCAGGGGAGCCTGCTGTCCTCCTCAGGGCTTCTGACCCAGCTCGGCTGTTTCAGCCTATCTGCTATGCCGTGCCACTGGGAAACAGAAAGAGGAGGAGAAGGAGGTGGTGGGTGAAGGAAGTGGGGCTGGCTGCTGCCCCACCGCCGGCCCCAGATGAGGTGCCGGTGCTGAAGAGAAGGAGGCGGTCAAGTTCCATAACTTGCCCTTGGTATCAGAACTGAGGAAATAAACCAGTCCCAAATAGAGTTGCATTATCTAAAGTTTACTGCATTATCTAAAATTCATCATAGGACATCCAGTAGCAGAGACATCTTTAGTATATATTATTTATGAGCAGAAAAGAAGAGAAAGGAAAACAAGCTTTGAACAATAGGAAGTATAACTGACAATACCCCCTATAGTTAGAAAAGACAAAATAGGGAGAAAATAGCCATCAGGCATTATGTGACTCAACACAGCGCCCACCCCGTAAGGGGACGCGTCTGCAGCTAACATCAGCATTTTATTTTCATCATAGTGAGTGAGCACAGCACTTGATGACAATAACTCTTTGACCATCCTGAAAGCCCACCTTTGCCGCTCTCCCCACTCCCACTTGGCGTTTTTATGTAATAGAGTGCGTAGTGGTTCCGTCACTGACACCTTGTGCGGTAGAAACGAATGATAAAAGTTTAAGATGCCTAAGAACGATTGCAGCTCTTTTTTTGACTTAGGCAGGGGAGCATTCTTTATGGCAGAGACTTTGTCAGGTGTGGAGTGGACACCATTTGCGTCTATCAGGAAACCGAGAAACTCAACCTGTTTGACCCCTACAAAACACTTCGAGCGTTTGACTCGTAACCCCGCCTCTTTGAAGCGGCCCAACACTGCTCACAGCCGAGCCATTAACTTAGATTCATCGGTACCAGCAATCAATACGTCGGCAAAATATGGAACGACATCAGGTAGCCCCCTCAGGAGCCCCTCCATTAAACCCTGGAAAATACCTGGGGCTACATTTACCCCAAACTGTAGACGCTTTACCTTGAACGCCCCTTTGTGGGTTACAATGGTTTGCACTTCAGCAGCTGCGTCGTCCACAGGCAGCTGCTGATATGCCTGCGCTAAGTCAAGTTTTGAAAATACCTTGCCTCCCCCCAGCGACGCCAACACATGGCTAATCACTGGCACTGGGTAAGAGTGCTGTTGCAGAGCCTGGTTTAAAGTACCTTTGTAATCGGTGCAAATTCTGACAGCCATCGGGTTTTACAGGCATTACAATGGGGGTCTCCCATTTACCATAAGGCACAGGTTCAAGGATACCTTGGTTTACAAGTTTGTCCAACTCAGCCTCTATTTTTTCCTTCAGTGTGAGAGGCACCTTTCGATACTTAAGCCTAATAGGGCGAACCGCAGGATCTAAATCAAAAGTTACCGAGGGTCCGGTGTACTGACCAAGCTCTTCCCCGAACACTTCAGAAAACTCGCTGTACAAGCACTCCCTGCTGTACAAGCATATTTGATTCACACCAGTAATAGCAATGCCAAGAGCCTTGAATCAATCGAGGCCCAACAAACTGACACTCTGACCCCCTGCAACCAGGAGGGATAGTTCTGCTTTCCGATCCTTGAATTCAACAAGGAAACTTGTCTTTCCCGCCAAAGGAATACGCCTTCCCTGTAAGTCGGTCAGGCAGGTTGAGACAAACGGCGGCGGCTCCATCACGGGAACAAATGCTGCCACATCTGCACTGAGATGACCGTGATGGACGATCCGGAGTCCACCTCCATGGTGCAGGGAACACCGTCCAGACGAAGCATGACATGGATCTTCCTGCTGGGCTTGTCTCCAGTGGCCAGGACTGTTGAGGGCAAACACCTTGTCCCCGCAAACAAAAACTCTCCCCTGTGCCTGGGCTTCGGAACACTGTTTGGACTGGTCTAAGTCCGGATGGAGCCTGTCTAGCAACGAAGACAGTTTGCACCCCATCAACAGCTCTGCTGGACTCCCATGGCAGAGCAAGGAATGATGTGTTGCCTCAGGAGGTATGAGGCGATCTTCTACCCCCAGTCCCCACACGTCAGGCACTTAAGCGACTCCTTGGCCGATCGTACCATCCTCTCTGCCTGGCTGTTTGAGGCAGGATGGAACGGGGCCAAAGTCAGGTGGTGGATGAGGTTGTCTGCCAGGAATTTTTCAAAGTCCACTGATGCAAATTGTGGCCCGTTGTCCAAGACCACACAGTCGGGGAACCCGTGGGCGGCAAACAGTTTCCTCAGGGCATTGATGACCGCAACTGCCCCTGTAGAATGCATATTTACAACCTCCAACCACTTGGAGAAAGCATCCACCACAATCAGAAAAGTTTGACCCAGAAAGGGCCCAGCGAAGTCTATGTGGAGGCGTGACCACGGCCTCTGGGTCTTCTCCCATGGCTGAACGTGAGCTGGAGGTGGTTCTGGCCTCGCCTGCTGACAGGCCATGCACCCCTTAATCCAGGACTTGATGTTGTCATCCATTTTAGGCCACCATACATAGCCCCGAGGAAGGGCCTTCACATGGACTATGCCCGGGTGGCCAGAGTGCAAGCCTTCAAGGACACGGTCCCTCAGTTTGGTAGGAATCACCACCCGACTCCCCCCAGGGTAAACACCTCTTTGACACAGACAGTTCGTTCTGGCACATAACAAAGGGCTTGAATTCCGGCTTAGTTTTTCCCGCCGGCCCTCAGCGGGAAATGCAGCGGCAATGTCCTGGGAGGTGACCAGGGCCTCCAGCAATTCATCGAAGTCCTGGTCACAAGCAGTGTCCATCGATGGTGCTGGGCAGTGGCTGAGGGCATCAGTGTGCCCGATAGCCTTTCCAGGCCTGTGTTCAAAGTCAAAGTCATAAGCCAAGAGAAAGACTGCCCAGCGCAACATTCTTGGTGAGAGAATATTCGGGGTCTGACGGTCCGGCGAGAAAAGGCCCAGCAAGGTTTGTGATCTATGAGAAGGAGGAACCTTCGGCCATACACAAAGTCATGGAATTTTTTCACCCCTGCGATGAGGGCGAGGCCCTCCTTGTCGATCTGGACGTAGTTCTTTTCAGCGGCCGTTAGGGACCGTGAATAAAAAGCAATTGGCGCCTCGGAGCCATCACGCATTATGTTTTTTTAATTATTATATTATGTTTAATACTGCCCCAAAGGCAGATTTTTATTTATTTTTATAACAAACTACAACTAAACAAAATAATACAATACAACACATTACAGTACAATACCATATAACAACACTAAAAACATAACACACAAAACTAATCCACACACATAAAACACAAAGGGGGGTTATTTAGTTCCAACTGTATATCATATTTAAAGCACTTTATCGTTCAACATAGTATTACCCTTTAAGTGAGTATCTCTTATATCAAACCATCTGTTTCATCTCTGTTTTTTATCTTTTCTTTAATCAGTTCTTTACCCTCTCATCCATTTAGTTTGTAGAAGTCATAGAAACATTTCCAAGTGTTCTGAAAAGTGGAATCTGAATGTCCTTTCATACTCAGAGATAGCTTATCCATCTCCGCCGCCTAAAATACCTTTAAAATAAATTCTTGTCTTGTTGGTACTTAGGTGGTCCTCCAGTATTTTGCATACAAAATTCTGGCAGCAGTTGCCAAGTATATTAACAAGTAGCGGTCATCTCTATTTACCTCCTTAGGTAAAATACCTAACAACAGTACTTCTGGCTTAAAAGGAATTGTACTCCCTAAGATCTTCTGTATCAGTCTGTGCACCCATATCAAATAGCTTTTAATAATGCTACACGACCACCACATATGATAAAACGAGCCCACCTTATTCCACATTTCCAACACTTATTGGAACATTTATCATCATATTTAGCAATTCTTTCTGGTGTAACATACCATCTATAAAACATTTTATACATATTCTCTCTATAAGAAATCACTTTAGTTATTTTAACATTTTTGTTCCAAATCTGATCCCATTGTTCCAATTCTATATTGTGCCCCAAGTTCTGGGCCCATTGCATCATATTTTGTTTCACTATTTCATCTGCCATCATATCTTTTAAAAGTAGTGTATAATTTTTTTTGATAAACTTCTCCTCCGGCGCACTCACTATTTTCTCCCTATTTAGCCTGGCCAGGTGCTTTTGGCGGCGGCAGTGGGGAGGCAGCAGGCACCCGTTTAGGACAGCGGGGGGGGGATTTTGTCTTTGTTGGCAATGACAACCCTAGGCCTGCCAGCACTCTCAGGGTGACTTCATGCCTCCTGACTGGCATGGCATCACTAGCCCTGGCTGCTTGCTCCTGTTCAGCAGGACCCTCCCTATGGAAGCTGCCTGGGTGATTTCAGACCAGCCACAGATTTTCTGTCTAACCTACCTTACAGGGTTGCTGGACAGATCACAAAGCTGAAGAGAATAAAATAAGCTGCTTTGCTCCCCGCTAATGAGAAAGACAGAATTTTGCCTAGGAAGAGGCTGCTGAGAGGGGAGGAGATAAAGTTGCCAACTTTAGGTTTGGAAATTCCTGGAGACTTGAGGGGTGGAGCCCAGAGAGGGTGAGGTTTGAGGAGGGGTGGGATCTCAGACAGGTACAATGCCATAGACTCCACCCACCAAACCAGCCATTTCCTCCTGGGGAACTATTGTTGCCAATCTTGGCCCAGCGGTCATCAAACCATTCTCTTCAACCCCCTGCTGTGCAGCTGACTTTCCCCTAGGGATGCCAATCTCCAGGTGGGACCTGGAGATCTCCCGCTGTTACAATTGATATCCAGATGACAGAGATCAGGAGAAAATGGCTGCTTCGGAGGGTAGACCCTATGGCATTATACCCTGCTGAGTCCTTCCACCCCCCCAATGCTGCCCTCCATAGGATCCACCCCCCAAATCTCCAGGTATTTCCCTACTTAGAGCTGGCAACCCTACTTTCCCCTCAGTGCCTGTTGGTGGGCAACCAAACTTGGTCCTGTCACCTATTTTGGCCTTTGGGAGACAACTCATTGGGGCCAGTCCTGTTAGTGTTGCCAACTCCAGATGGGAAATTCCTGGAGATTTGAGGGATGGAGCCTGAAGAGGGTGAGGTTTCAGGAGGCATGGGACCTCAGACAGGTACAATTCCAGACTCCACCCATCAAACCAGCCATTCCGTCCTGGGGAACCATTGTTGCCAATCTCCAGGTGGGGGTTGGAGATCAATCAGAATTACAACTGCTCTCCAGGAGGGAGAGGGGAGAAGATGAAAAGCTGAAGTCAGGGGGCAGATAATGGTAGGTCGACAATTGGCTGGGAGGGAGATAGGATTGCCAATTCCAGGTTGGGAAATTCCTGGAGATTTGAGGGGTGGAGCCTGGAGATGGTGAGGTTTCAGGAGGGGTGGGATCTCAGACAGGTACAATGCCATAGACTCTACCCTCCAAACAAGCCATTCACTCATGGGGAACCATTGTTGCCAATCTCCAGGTAAGAGCTGGAGACCAGTCAGAATTACAACTGCCCTGCAGGAGGGAGGGCAGAAGTCAGCTGCAGTCAGAGGGGCAGGTAATGGTAGGTTAATGGTTAGCTGGGAAGGAGATAGGGTTGCCAACTCCAGGTTGGCAAATTCCTGGGGATTTGAAGGGTGGAGCCTGGAAACGGTAGGGTTTGAGGAGGGGTGGGAACTCAGATAGGTACAATGCCATAGACCCACCCTCCAAACCAGCCATTTCATCCTGCGTAAGAATTGTTGCCGATCTCCAGGAGAGGGCTGGAGATCACTCAAAATTACAACTGCTCTTCAGGTAGCAGAGATCAGTTCCTCTGGAGAAAATGGTGGACTCTGTCATTATACTCTGCTGAGGTCACCACAGCAAATTCACACTGTGTGGCCAAAGCTAGGGCACTCTCCCAGAGCCTCTTTCTAGAGCTTGTTGTATTTATTTCCACAATGGGCCTTATTCCTAGTATATACATAAATCAAACTGCTGATATACTGTCACCTCTCTGGCAGCCCCATGATTTCAGTATCATTGGTAAGAGGTCCATAATTCCTTGAATTATCTTCTATCATATGCCAAGAAATATTTTTTGTTAAACAGCAGCAGTGAATTTGTGAGGCTCATAGATGAAAATAAGATTTATCTAAGCTTCCCCAATTTGTCTATTTTAATGCTTAGTGAATGTGTGTAATCACATGTGTGTAATCAACACACGTGTGTAATCAGCAATTGTTGATTAGACTAACAACAACAAAAAGAATAGAAGGATAATCTTTGATTTGGCTTTAAGGTGCTTTCAGAGCAAGATTTCAGGTAACTTGCTTTTTGAGGCATGTTGCAATGGATAAAACAGTCCACGTAGTCTTTCAGCTAATAGACATGGGAAGCATATATTTAACTCAGATGTTGCTGTTTTTTAAACGATACTTCTGACCAGGACAACTTCATTGCCTTTCATATATTCTGTTTAATGGCCCTTTAAGTTGTAACGTTTTGTTTCAAAGCTGGAACCTGAAGGAATTGGTGACAAAATTTGCTAAAGAAAATGCACGCAAAATGAGATTCTGATGTGCCTGAAACTGAAACATTAAAGAGACTTAAATTTCAGCATCAGAATTAACAGGATTTTTCAAAATGATTTGTAATTTGTGTTTTCCTGTTTGAGAGAGAAAATCAGAGATTGTATCACTTGTTCTCACAATTTTTAAAAAAATGTTTGAAAATTGGTGCGTGCACGGACGGGGTGGTGGGGGGGAGAAGGTAGCCTTGCCTAGTGTGCAAAAAAAAAAACCTGGCACCGGTCCTGGTTCCAGCCCAGTACATGAAAGCCAAAGTTGGATACAAGCAGGCCTCAGAGCAAGCAGGAGAGTAAGAGGGACTCAGTGCTTCTCTTCTCAGGCTCCCTGCTAGCAGCCAGCAGGAGCGCAGGACCTACTAAGAATCTGCAGAACCAGATCAGGACAACCCTGGCGTAGAGTTCTAGAAACAGTTTAGCTAAGTTTTGTTATTCCTTATGCCAAAAGCCCCACAGTTATTGTTAATAAAGAGGCCTTCAGCCAAACAGAACTGAGTGTTTGTTGTTTGCTCCACTACAAGAAATAAATAAAAGATTCAGCTACCAAGAAAAGGATTCCATTTAGTCCTATTTAGTCACTTATAAATCCACAAGCTTGTGCCCTGACCTGGATAATTCAAAAGAAGCAGTTTGGATAGCCCAGGCAAGCCCAATCTCATCAGATCTCAGAAGCCAAGCAGGGCTGACCCTGGCAAGTAACTGGACGGGAGACCTCCAAGGAATACCAGGGCTCAGGACACAGAGACAGGCTATCAAGCCACCTCTCTGAAATATGTTCAAGCCACATGTAGGGGTCGCCAGAAATTGCCATGACTTCCAAGCATGCAAGTGCACATGCACGCGCACACACCACTCCAAAAATAAAAAATAAATAAATCCACAAGTATGCTTCCTATGTATCATCACAGAATTTGATCCTTTCATTTCTTCTTCCTTCCATGCAATCAAGGCACTTATTGACTACTACCATATTATTGAGGTCTCCTACAACAGAACCTCTTGATGCTGCAAGGGAGATGCAGCTCACATTGAACCTCTGGGATCTACAAGTAGGTTACACACTGCTGTCTGTCACATTGATTTTTATTGCATTGAGTGAAACCCTAGAATTTTTGAAACTGCAGATGCAACACTGTATTTCCCTGCTTTTCCTTAGCCTAAGGAACCAAGGTGTATAAATATAACCTCTTCTGTTAAAATCAAGATACAAAGCCTGAATTAAAGTCTGACCAAATTCCTTCAGATGATCTAATTTCCTTTTGTCTTAGCTGTAGGTTGCATATATTAAAGGCATGGTGCATTGGAAGCAATTATTCTCTCTGGTGGCGGGAAGTGGGTTTATAACCATATCAGCTTAAGAAATTCCAGCTGCGTTCATATTAAACCCACCCCAACAAAAATCGAAACCTAGGATCAGGCTTCCCTTGCCAACTAAGCTTTTATCCAGCCTCCCAAAGTGACTTTTTGAAGAAACACCAGACCTTGCCTTGAAAACAACTTAATTGGCTCATATGAATAAAACAGCAAAGGGCACTTTGTGCAATGACAGTGGCTTACATTGTTTCCTGCTGCCTTGACATTTTGGTTTCTAAGAATGCCATATGTCTTACTGTATGGACTCCAAAAGACCATTCACATTACTGAAACGATGAGCAATTAATTAGTTTGGAGTGGCTACAGACATATGATGAGAAAAAGCTTTCAACACTGTGCTGCCAGATAGCATCCATTTGAAACGATGTTGGGCAGCAGCAAACTTTTTAAAATCAACAGTCTCATAAATATCTGCATCCCATAACTGCATTCATCTCTATATATTGATAAGGAAATGAATGAAAGGCTTGATCAGATGTTGGGACCTTACATTCAGGAAAGTTGAAAACTTTGCCCAAAAACCCAAAAATGTGTTTGGCATGTGAATTTACCTTATTGGAAATACCCTCCCCCCATTTTGGTCAAGCTAAGCCTCTCTTTTGATCTAAGGACTGCAACAATAAACTGACCAATTGTGAAAGCTGATCACTTTGAAATTTGGTTCTAGTTCAAAAGAAGCAGTATTGGTATCTATTCAGAGGCAGCATTTAGTATGGTGCCTGGTGGGGTAGCTGCTGATACATACACTAGCTTACTAGATCTTAGATCGGGGTCCCCAACCTTTTCAAGCCTGTGGGCACCTTTGGAATTTGACACAAGGTGGAGGGTGCAAACACAAAATGGCCAAGGGTGGAACAGTCACACATAAAAGAAGCCCAAGTACAGGGGAGAAGAGGAGTGATTTTTTTGCAATACACTGGGAAAGAGCAGTGAGAAAGACTAGGCGAAAAATCCTAACTATAAATATATGTTGATCGGGCCTGACCTAGCGGTAACTGACCAGGAGAGAGATCTTGGAGTTGTGGTAGATAACTCACTGAAGATGTCAACTCAGTGTGTGACTGCAATAAAAAAAAGGCAAATGCTATGCTGGGTATTATTAGGAAGGGAACTGAAAACAAATCAGCCAGTATCATAATGCCCCTCTATGAATTTATGGTGTGACCTCATTTGGAATATTGTGTATGGTTCTAGTCACTGCACCTCAGAAAAGATATTATAGGATTGGAAAAGGTGCAGAAAAGAGCAGCTAAAATGATTCAGGGGATAGAACTCCTTCTCTATAAAGAAAGGTTAAAGTGGTTAGGGCTCTTTAACTTGGAGAAATGATGACTGATGGGTGACATGATAGAGGTTTACAAAATTATGCGTGGGATAGAGAAGGCAGAGAAAGAAGTACTTTCCCCCTTTCTCACAATAGAAGAACTCATGGTCACTTAGTGAAATTAATGAGCAGTAAGCTTAGAACAAATAAAATAGAACATTGGACTTACTGCAAAGGTTCCTTCTTCTTGAGGGCAAGGTTACTCTGATACACTTGGGTTCCTCTTCCCACAATCCCTGGAGGCAGAAAATTGATTGCACTTTCCATCTCTGGGGGAGGAAGGAGCCCACCCTCAGTCTGCAGCTGATAACAGTCCACAATGTGTGCCAAACAGATAGACAACAAGGCTTACAGAACCCTATGAAACAAACCATAAAGGTAAAGATAAACTGTTAGAATAGCGAAAGAATAATGAACATGGAGATTGACAGTCAGTCACCCTTTAGGAAGCATAATAGGCTGAACAGAGACCCTCCAACTAGGGTGGGTCCAGTGTGTCCTCTGTATCCTCAAGAAGAAGGAACCTTCATGGTAAGTCCAATGTTTTACTCTCTCTCGAGAAGAGGACATTCTGATACGTATGGGATTTTACAAAGCTCATCTGATCCAGGGAGAGAAAAGTGATTGCCAAGTATAAAGATAGCAGTAGGACTAGACCACTTGCTGTAGGACTCTCCAACTAAATGCTGCATCAGCTGTGGTGATAGAGTACATCTTGTAATGCCTGATAAATGTTGACCCAGGTAGTGACCAGCAGATATTTGCCCAGCGACCTTGCAGTTATTTGCAATGGATGCATTTGTGTCAAACACTGCTGATGTAGAAGCCCTTCTTATTGAATGAGCTGTGATCCCCTCTAGGACTTGAAGGCCCTGAAATCCATACACCAAGGAGATACAGTCCTTTAGCCGCCTGCTTAGTGTAGCCTTAGAAACCCTTTCCCCCTTAACTCCCTTCAGATATCTCTTCACCGCTGGGTGCATGGGAGAGTGGTGCACTGCTAACTGATGAAAGTACGGTGCTTAGAGCAGCTACTTGGTGATGGAGAGTGCTTGCTCTTAAACCCTGTAGGAAGGACAATACCTGAGGGAGATTCAGAGTGTTTGGTTGCAAGTGTTTTCTCTTGTACCACCTGACAAAAGCCTTCCAAGAACTGTTGCAAATTCTTGAAGTGGAGCTTCTCTGAGCCACCATCATGGTCTGAATGAACTGATCAGAGAAACCCTGTGCAAGCAATGCTTGCCACTAAATCTCCATCCTGTCAGACAAACCTAAGCTGGGTCTGTATGACAGATGGGACCCTGGGTTAGCATACTGGGTGACAGTGGAAGTTCCCATGGAGGTTGAACTGATGATTTCAGCAGGCTGGAAAACCAAGGTTTCCTGGGCCAGAATGGGGCCGGGCAAATCAACTCTGCTTTCTTCTGTTTCATTTGTTCAGAACCTTTGGAACCAAAGGTATGGGGGAAGGCATAAAAAAGGCCTGATGGCCAAAGGGACATCAGAACATCCACTTTGTTCTGCTTGTGACACTGGTGTCTCAAGAAGAATCTGGGTGTCTTGGCACTGGTTGGGAAGGCAAAAAGATCTACACACATTAGGCTGAAATGTAGAACCAGGGACTGGAATATTTCCTGGCTGACCACTCCCCCTGATCCAGCTTAGTGTGGCTGAGCCAATGTGCTTGAACATTTGCTATACCACTCATGCCCTGAGAGAGAGCAGATGTTGTTCTGCCCAGTACATAAGGATAGTTGACTCCTGCTGTAGCTTCTTGGCTTTGGTGCCTCCTGGTCAGTTGAGACAGATGGAAGTGGAGAAGTGCCAGACGAACTGCTTGCAGTTTCAAAAGACTGATGCTGAAGGAAGCTTCTTGATGGGACCAAGTCCCCCACACATGGCCCAGTGCACAATGGGCTCCCCAACCCATCAGGCTAGTTTCTGTTGTGATCTGTAGGTATGTGGTCACTTGGAAGGGTTTGCCTAGAAGAAAGTGTTTCCTAGATGTCCACAAAAGGAGGTCCTTCCTGAGATGCTGACTGAGTCTGAGTCTGATGTGCTTTCAGAGGGCTATGAGACTTTGGTGTAGTGGTTAAGTGTGCGGACTCTAATCTGGGAGAATTGGGTTTGATTCCCCACTTCTCCACTTGCACTTGTTGATGTGACCTTGGGTCAGTCACAAACTCTGGCACAGCTGTTCCTGAAAGAGCAGTTTGTGTTAGAGTTCTCTCAGCCCCACCTTCCTTACAGGGTGTCTGTTGTGGGGAGGGGAAGGGAAAGGAGTTTGTAAGCCGCTCTGAGACTCAAAAGTGAAGGGCAGGGTATAAATCCAATCTCCTCCTCCTCCTCCTCCTTCTTCTTGATATGGCAATAGTATCCACTGAAGCACCAGAGAGTGTGCCCAGGCCCAAGAGACTGTCTCAATAGCTGCAATCCTGTAATCTAGCAGACGTGCTAGGATCATCAAATCCATTGATTTCACAGAGCAAACTTTTTCTCTGCTCTGTCTAGTAGAAGAAACACTTTTTTTCTGGATTGAATCTATCACTGACCCCAAATGTGTGATGACTTGGGCAGGTGTTAGTTGGCTCTTCTGGAGGATGATTAGGAAACTGTGACTAGACAGGCACTGGATAGTGTCCTGAATATCCCTGAGAGCCTGCTCTTGTAAAGGTGATCTTATAAGGAGGTCATCAATGTAGGGATGGATATGGATTCCTTTGAGATGCAGGCTTACAACAAGAGAGATGGATGATGGATCAGCCTTGTGAATATCCAGAACACTGATGCCAACCCAAATGGCATGGCCCTGAACTGGAAGTGTTTTCAACCAAAGGTGAATCTCAGATACTGTCTGTTCTGGGGAGTTATGGGCACATATGCCTTAAAATCGATGGAGGCCATGAAGTCCTCTGGCTCCAAGGCTTCCACAATGGTCTTCAAGTTGTCCATTTTGAAATCCCTGTGCCTCACAAACCTGTTCAGAAATTTGAGATAGCCCTCCAGTCCCCATTCTTTTTGGGAACTGTAACAAAATGGCTGCCAGGGGCAGCAGTACCTTAAAATGGCTGCCAGTCTGGTAGTCCTCTGGAGGGGGGAGGTGCTTCATAGGGAACAATGGAACTGCCATACCTCCTTGCCTACATTTCCCAGCAGCTTTAGGGGAAAAGTGCAGGAAAGTATGGACCCACCCCAGGGGTGGAGTCAGCCAGATAAAGAGCTCTCCCCATCTAGGGAGCGGTCAGTTGGCCTTTGCCTCAGCCTTGGATGAAAGCTTCAAGGGGTTGCGTACAAGTGGGACTCCTGTTACCTGAAACTCTGCGGGCAATCCAGGCCACTATAAATCATGGTGGAGAGAGAGCCAGGAGGGTGACAGTACTGGTGACCAGTCCAGAGGAGGGCTGGAGTTTCTCTCCAACAACAAGGAGGAGGAAAGCAAATCCTATCCTGAGGCCACAATCTCCAGAGGTAGAGAGGGTGTGTGTAGGGACAGAGGAATTGCGTTTTGACCCTGTTTTTTTCCTGCCCGGTTGTGTTGAAGCGCCTGTGTTATTTTCTTGCCTAACCGTGTATATAGTTTAAATAAACCTTTTTGAGTTAAAAGACCTGGTAGTGCCTTGACCACCTAGTCCTCCCTGCTCAGAATGGTATCATAGGCAAAGGGAGGCCACAGAACCCAAATGGGCCCAAATCAGAGGGGTTGCCAATTCTCCAGGGGGTGCCCAAAGATTGAGGTACCCACTTTCCTGGGTTGGGGTATCAGCCAGAGGGGTCTCACTATCCCTCTAGGAAGGTGGTGTGAATCCAGTGAGTGGTGGCAGCAAAAGAGGAAGGGAAATAGCCCCACCAGGCAGGGTGGGCAGGCGAAAACAGGAGCTTTGCTTAAGGACAATTCTGTTGAGGACATTTTGGCTGCACAATCATAGGAAGGAAATTTCTGGACCAGAAATTTTTACCAGAGAAACACCACTGGGCATGTGATTGCACTGTTGGGAGGCCTCATTTGTACTTTTATTCTGTGCCTAGTGGTTTAATTTTGGAACAACTTTTTTCTGGTCCCTATTGGTTTTATATCTTGTATCTGTATGATTGTAATGTATTTTTATAGCTAATATGTGCCTCACTGTGTTTGACCTCTGAAGAAGGCCTACGCAGGCCGAAATGCGTCAGGTCAAGTCCATCAGCCCTTGTATGTTATAATTGGATATTTGTACATGAGGTGTGATTGGGCCCTTACATATAATTTAAAAACCTTTGTTTAATAAATACATGTATCTTTTTATATATTTCATATATTAAGTTTTTATTGCTGGCCCTCTTTTGACTAACCTTTTTTAGGTTCAGATCACTTTTGTTGTTACCATTGTTTTCCTCCCTTACTGAAGGCTGGTGCTTGGGCTGAACTGTAGTATTGACTAGTGGCTCTGAAGTTAGGCTTGGATTTGGTCCACGATTGCCACTTGGAGTCTGATCTAAATTGTAGAAGAGTTCTGTAAGAACAAAAGGATTGTGAACCATAATTTTTCTCTGTCCTTCCTTTTATAGGTGAACATCATGACCTTCTTCTTGTCCTTGGTCTCAATTATGATGTCCTCTAGATTATGCCCAAATAGCTTGCCACCCAGGAAATGCCAAGATGCCACATGAGACTTAGAAAGGGAGTCCACATTCCAGGACTTGAACCAGAGATGTCTTCTGGCTACCACTGTGGAAGCCATGGCCCTTGCTGAGAACTTGATCATGTCCAGGCTAGCATCAGACATGAAAGCTGCTGCCCTCTCCAGATTGTGCATGTAACTTGACAAGTGCTCAAGTGCTCATTTAAACCCAGGTATTCTTAGGAAAATTTACGAAGCCACATGTATGAGGCTCTTGCATTCAGAGAAGTGGCAGCAGAAGCTTTAATGGAAAAGGCAATGGCCTCATAGGTTCTGCAGAGAGCTGAGTCACTTTTTGATCACTGGGATCTTTACAGGTGCCCTCTTCCTCTTTTAGAAGAGCCACCCCTGATGCTAAGTTAGCCACAGGAGCATCTACCACTGGAGCTTTCAGTAAGCTGATTACCTTGGGAGGAAAAGACCACATTCCCCCCTCCTGGCTTCTCCCATAGTGGGGAGCTCTTGTCTCCCTTCGACTCACCACTCCGATGGCCGCAGGCTGCCCCAGCTGATCAATACAGGGCGCAGTTTTGGCACCAAAAATTGAGCCTGCCTCTTCATGATCCAAGCCAGGCATTTTGCAGCCTATGTCTCTTTCCAGGAGCTCTGCCATGGGGGGACAGCTGAGCAAGTGGGTTTACAGAGATTTCCCACTCCGCTGCCTGAAGATCACCTCCCCCAACTCTCCCTCAGAGGAGTTCCCATGGTTGCAGTCCTCAGCTGCAGACATCGCCATGACTGAAGCAGTGGGCAAAAGGAAAACAGCCTTGAAGAAGAGAAGGGCAGAAGAACAAACAAAGGCACACAGAAAGGCACATTTGTGGAAAGAAAAAAAACAAAGTACAACCAAAGGAGCTCCTTAAAGGAAAATCTCAGGAGCTCTCTAAATCCACTGCTCTCTGGCAGAGGCAGAAAAAATAGACTGAGGGTGATCTCCTCCTCCCCCGGAGATGGAAAGTGCAATCAATTTCCTGCCTCTAGGGATTGACTACTGGTACCCTGGAGGGTGTACAGACATTCTCCTTGGGGTTTATTTAATTGTTACTGAATACATGGTTTTTTAACTCTCAACCCTGGACTGGGGTGAGAGAAGAAAACCATGACACCTGCCTCTAGGGACTGTGGGCAGAGGAACCCAAGCATATCAGAGTGTCCTCCTCCCCTCGAGAGAGAAGGAAGTACTCCTTCACCCAAAGAGTAATTAATGCATGGAATTCACTGCTGCAAGAAGTGGCAGCTACAAGTATAGACAGCTTCAAGAGAAGATTGGACTAACATATGGAGCAGAGGTCTATGAGTGGCTATTAGCCTCAACATATAGATGGAACACTATGACCGGGGCAGTGATACTCTATATTCCTGGTGCTTGGGGAGCAACAGAGGGAGGGCTTCTGGAGTTCTGTCCTCACTAGTGAACTTCCTGATGGCACCAGGGTTTTGGCCACTGTGTGACACAGAGTGTTGGACTGGATGGGCCATCGGCCTGATTCAGCATGGCTTCTTTGATGTTCTGATGTAAATCAGTGTAGCTGCCACTAAAACAACATTATTTTAATTTTCACAGCCAAGTAGATCTTCAGGGGCCAGTAAGAAGCCCTGCTGGGCAGGAGCCACACTTGGCCCCACCCATTTCTAATGTACTCAGAAAAGGTGTTGGTGGGTGCCATGATGGCCATGGGCACCATATTGGGGATCCCTGCCTTAGATCATACAGGGATGCCTCTTCCGTAAGCAGGTATGTTAGGTATGCTGCTTCTGCATCTGTGCAGTTGCTGGCATATACCAGTTACAGCATCTCCGCTTCTCTTCCTTTTCCATTGCTCTCCACAGCCAAGAATTTTCCCTCTCTTTTTTGGGGGGAAGGAGAGTTCCATATTTGCAAAAGGTATAGACTTCAATGGACCATGAAGATGATAGCAATTGACCAAGCAAGCCTATACCCACTGCCATCATCACTGCAGCCTTGCCCAAGCCAAGCAGATCTTGCAGTACAGCCAACACCACAGGGCCCACTTGTTTCAGGGCCTTTCTAATGCTCTAGTCTATTCCTGTTATAAAACCAGTACAAAACCAATTCCCAGCAAAATGTACAAGTGTCAATTAAAAGAACACTAAGCCTAAAAGATTCACCATGAAACACCCATACAAATAATCATTATCACACAAGGTGGTTCAGAACTGCAACATCCAGAAAGACATTAAGATGGTGAGGATTCCTTAAGCATTCTTACTAACAACAGTCAAGATAAGATGCTATTGTTGTCTGACAGTTGGGGCTATAATTAAAAAAGCCAAAGATTCCTTCCACGGCCCCAGTCCAAAAGATCTGAGAGCTATAGTTAGCCTCTAAAACCAGATCCTGCATATCCATCAATTTATATCCTCTTTCCCAAGTGCATCATCCAAAGGGTAGATATGTAGGTTTGGCCCTTGGGAGATCAGCAAGGAAGTCAAGGGTTGCTATGCAGGGGCAAACAATGGCAAACCACCTGTGTTTGTCCCTAGCTTGAAGTTGCCCTAAGTCAGCTGCGACTTGATGGCACTTTTCACCACTAAACCCCATTAAATGTAATGGGATTTGTTCCCCAGTAAGCATGCTTAGGGCTACACCCTTGGTTTCTCAGAAATGGCAGACCCCAATGCCATATCATCAACTGCTTCAGAACTGTTGCCAGATCTCAGAAGCAGTTAGTCTTTCCCCTGCAGTGTGGGAGGGCTACTGACCTAGAAACAGGTCCAATGCCTTGCTAGGATTATGAATCCAGCTGCCGGATTCTCTGGATAGTGGGATGCAAGTAGATTGTGCCAGGTTACTGGCAGCCACTGATGGTCCTTCAAAATATGATGACAATCTTGTGCTGTTCCATCCCCACCACACAACCACAGAACTGGGATGTGGCATTTCTATTGCAACAACAGAAGACCGGTTCTAACTGAGACCACCACCATATTTTTACAGCTAGTCAAACTCCTCCCAGGCCCATCCCAGAGTTCAATCATGGTTAAACCATCTAATAACATATTTCTTTAAACTTTACAAATTTAGTTCCCTGGCTCATTTCTGCTGGACTCCAAGTGGAGCAAGAGCAAGATTTATTCAGATGTTCAAAGAAGGAAAATATTTGCCAAACTGAATCTCCATCAGTCAGTTGATTCTGCTACTTGTGAAAGCAGCTGCCATAATAATCATTTATTTCCACAAAACTGTGAGGGATAATGGGAATGTTAGCCACATGTTAGCCACGGTGGCTCAGAGGTTAAGACGCTGAGCTGCAGACTGGAAGGTCTGTAGCTCAGCAGTTTGAGACCCTAGTGCCACGTGACAGAGTGAGCTCCCGTCTCTGGCCCCTGCCAACCTTGCAGTTCGAAAGCAAGAAATTGCAAATAGGTAAAGAGGTACCACTTCGGTGGGAAGGTAACAGCGTTCTGTGCACCTCGGTGTCTAGTCATGCCAGCCACATGACCATGGAAACGTCTTCGGACAGCGTTGGCTCTTCGGCTTGGAAATGGAGATGAGCACTGCCCATAGAGTCGAATCCGATTGGCTTTTGAGCAAGGGAAACCTTTACCTTTACTAGCCACAAAGCCAGGCAGAAAAAGAAAGGGCAGGAGTTCAAGATCAACACTGGGGAGCAGAAGGGAGCTCAAGAACACCATTTAATCTCCATGAAAGATGGGAGGCATATTTTTCCCAATTTTTGGAAACTCTTGAATATGAAAGCAGAGGATCTGCAGCGTATGGGAAATGATAAAAACAGGGCTGGTTCTCCAGCCAACTTCCAAAGCAGTTGCTTGTGGCAGAACAACAAGGGGCATGCCAAGGCATTGCAGGAACTCAGCTCACTGTCAGCAACATGGTGAGTAACTGGCATCCCCCCCACGGCCTGCACTATCACCTGCTGAATCCAAGCCAAGCCTCTGTGGCATTGCTGCAGGGGCTTGTCTTGGACCTGGCCGGGAGCAACACAAGCCCAGGAGCGAATGGGTATACCTTGCTCAAATCTCAGTAGAAAACACTGTTGAAGAAAAAACAGAATATTAACATAGCAGATGCACATTTGGCATTGCAGTGGCATGTTCGTACTCTAATTTGAAAGCAGCATGCCCTCTTCAGCTTCTTAATGCTTAAAAGTCCTTTTTCCATCCTCCCGTGTTGGCTCCAGTCTTCTACATCCTGCTAGGATCTCATGCCTCCACTCTCTGACATCTAATAGTTACCATTTATACCAGAGGGTTCTTAAAGTGATGCACACTATGAAATTAAGTACAACAAAACTAACAGGCCATTAAAACATCTTAACTACCAAAATAAAAAGCCACAAAGATAATAAACTCTACAATATTCAAGGTGAAACTGTGCATCCTCAGTGGAGGCAGCCCTTGCTTACAAATGCTTTAGCACCCAAAATGTATTTATTTTTTTATTTAGATACAAGTAATTTCTTTACTTTTATTTGCTTTTGGATCTCCCAATAGGTACCCAAAGTGAGGTACATCATCATTCTCCCCCCTTCTGTTTTATTCTCAGAACAATGACCCTGTGAGGTAGATTATGGCAAGAGAGTATTGATTGGGCAAAGTCATCCAGTGAGCTTCCACAGAAGAGTGTGGATTTGAACCTAGGTTTCCAGGGCTTAGACTAACACTCTAACTCAGGTGTCTCCAACATGGTGCCCACCAACCTTTTTCCTGGCACCCACCAAGTGTTGTTTTTTTTCAAGTGGGCAGGGCCAAATGGGGCTTTTGCCCAGCAGGGCTTCTAACTGGCTGAATAAATGTTTTGGGAGTAGCTGCCACCACAGCATAAGGATTTTAACTGAGTAATAAAGGCAAGCTATCTGTATATGCAAGAAAAAAATATTTTTGAAGTATGTTAAAAGACATCCTGTTACAGAGCTTTTGCATGGAATGTTGAAGAGTTACTATTAGAGTTATGTATAACTTCACCCCTGAAATTCTGTGGTTGGCTCCATCTCCTGTAGTGGCCCATGTTGTGGTTGCACCCACCACCCTGTGGCAGAATTCCAAAGGCACCCACAGGCTCAAAAATGTGGGGGACCCCTGCTCTAACTAGTACAGAATGCTGATTAGGGAAAGGCTTGAAGCATATGCTAAGAGCAGTGGTTCTCAACCTGGGGACATATGGCCTCCCAGGGGATATTCCAAGGGGGCCACAGGTAAAAATTGCATAAATGGAGGGCCACAGCATAAGACTAGGGGGCCACAGAGGGAAATGAGAAGTGAAGAAAACAGAGAAGTGACCAAGAAAACAGAAAAAACAGTGTGTGGGGTGCTGTTTCTTCATACCAGTGTAACCCTGAGTCCACTAAGGGAGCTAAAGAGCCAGGGGTATCCTGTCCTTATTAATATTTGAATTTTGGTTCCACCACATTCTATGCTTGCCATAATTGATTCGGCACAAGAACTGGCAGTCAGAGGACACTGGCCAGGGCTGACTGGCTGCTTGGCGAAGTCCCACCCACGTCAGCCCCAGTCAGTGTGTTCGGCTCAGTCTGCTCCAGTCCTCCGACAGGGAGTCGAGGTCGCAGGGACAGGCCCTCAAGGCTAAGGCAAGTAAGAGAAGCCCTTTTCCGCCCCCACACCATCCCCTGGGCCTTCTATGAGGGGACTAGGCCCAGAGAAGGCCTTTTCCATCCCCCACACCCCATCCCCTGGGCCAGCTCTGGCACAGCTGTTCTCTCAAAGACAGTTTCTTTCAGAAGTTCTCTCAGCCCCACCTGCCTCACAGGGTGTCTGTTGTGGGGAGGGGAAGGAAAAGGAGTTTGTAAGCCGTTCTGAGATGCCTTTGGGCAGTGAAGGGCAGGGTATAAATCCAATCTCTTCTTCTAAGAACATAACATAAGAACATAAGAGAAGCCAATGTTGAATCAGGCCAATGGCCCATCTAGTCCAACACTCTGTCACACAGCGGCCAAAATATACCAGGTGCCATCAGGAGGTCCAGCAGTGGGGCCAGGGCACCAGAAGCCCTCCCACTGCTGCCCCCTCCAGCACCAAGAATAGAGTGAATCACCTGCCCCAGACTGAGAGTTCCCATCTATACCCTGTGGCTAATAGCCACTGGTGGACTTCTGCTCCATATGTTTATCTAATTTCCTCTTGAAACTGTCCATGCTTGCAGCTGCCACGACCTCCTGTGGCAGTGAATTCCATATGTTAATCACTCTTTGGTTGAAGAAGTATTTCCTTTTATCTGTTCTAACCCGACTGCTCAGCAATTTCATAGAGTGCCCACGAGTTCTTGTATTGTGAGAAAGGGAGAAAAGTACTTCTTTCTCAACCTGCTCAATCCCATTCATAATCTTATAAACCTCGATCATGTCACCTCTCAGCCGTCGTTTCTCCAAGCTAAAGAGCCCCAAGCATTTTAACCTTTCTTCATAGGGAAGGTGTTCCAACCCTTTTATCATTCTAGTTGCCCTTCTCTGCACTTTTTCCAATGCTATAATATCCTTTTTGAGATGTGGTGACCAGAACTGTACACAGTATTCTCTTCCCCTGGGCCTTCTGTGGGGGCAGTAGGCCCAGAGAAGCCCTTTTCCGCCCCCTCACACCACCCCCTGGGCCTTCTATGGGGGCAGTAGGCCCAGAGAAGCCCTTTTCCACCCCTCTTCCCTTTCTTCCTCTCTCCTTTCTTTCACTCTTCCCCCCCTTCCTTCCTTTCTCCAACCCTCTCCCCTTCCACCCTCCCTCCCTTCCTTCCTAGGGCCTGTTGTCTTCCACCACAACAGGCTTTGCTCCCTAGTTCCATATAAGGAAGAAAAAGCACAATTTCCCCAAAGTTATTGGGAGTCCTGAAGGACTCCAGATTTTATTATAAACCTACATATTTGATATTCTAGGTATGATAATTCCTTATACTTATGTTAATTGGCTATCAGTTTGTATTGTGATTGTTGTTGTGAATTTTTGTAATGGATGTTATATGAATCTTCTGAGAGTTATTGGAAGGCCTGAACTGCCCTCCAGCTTTATTATAAAAGCATGTATTCATAGGCCAGGGCTGCATGGAACTCTTGAAAGGCAGAATAGACAGACCAAGACACTGTAGAGCTGCAAGTGTGTTCACCTTCAACGGACTATAGAAGTCAGAAAGGACTGAGCCCCTGATCTGGGCTGAACTGTTCATGTTAATCAAGGTGGGATCACATTGTCAAGAACTCCCTTAGTTCTTAACTGAAAAGAAAAGTCTTCTTTGGTATTCCTCTTTTAATTAAATTAGAGTTACACAAGTATTACTGTGAAAAGAGGTATGTTGCTGCATGTAAGAGTTCTGCATATAATCTACAGGTATTTTTAGCCATTGCATTTGCCATTCCTTTTGCAGTTGCCATGCTCAGTTGCTTCTCATTGTAAAGATCTATTGGGATCAGACATAATTTTTCATTTGTGTTTGTTCAGATGTTCTGACACTTTTATTTCTGAGAAGTGATCTTCCTTATTAGTTTGTAGTTGCAAATATATGTAAACTTAGTCTCCATCTGTATCGACTTCTTTATTTTTATTTTTAGAAACCCTATGGCTACCTCGGCAAAAAAGAAATGTCAACAATACTCAGTCAAGTACCTTGGCTATGGATTTATTCTGTCACCACAAGACTGCACTAAACCTATGTGTTTGATATGTATGACTGCACTTCCCAATGAGAGTATGTGTCCATGTAAGTTTTGTTGCTTTGTGGGACTCAGTTGTGACATTTTTCAGAGGTGAGAAAATGGAAGAAAAGATGACCTCTGCTAAACATAATATATTTACCAGAGTGATGTCTTCGAAAAGCTCAGTTTGTTAAACAAACAACTACAGGGCAGAAATTGTGACCTTTTTTCAAACATGGAGATTATTACAAGGTTTCTTGGAAAACTCAAGCTGTATGCCACCAATGTTGGACGTCAAGAATTCGCACAGTTTTCCTCTTTGGTAGCAGTTAGTGATGAATTGAAAAATGATGAAATAATTGTGTATGTGAATCATTTGAAGCAGCTTTATAATGATATGGAAGGTTGTTTCTGTGATCTGCTTGACATGGATATTCCAGCCTGGGTAGTTGATCTATTTGCTGTGAATGCTGTTGATGTTGATGTTTCTTTGCAAGAAGTGCTCATAGAGCTACAGAGTGACATGGCAGCCAAATTAACTTTCAATCAAGAAAAACACCATTTTTGGATAGAGTACAGTATCTAAAAAGTTTCCACAGCTTTGGGTTAAAGCAAAATTGTTTTTCATGGCATTTCCAACTTTGTACTTGGTAGAATCAGGTTTCAGCCGTGTGAATTATTTACTCAGCCTAACGCATAATCGCCTTAACATAATGGACAGAGGTGATTTCGGTTATCCCTCATAGCAATAGAACCAGATATAAAAAAGCTTGCTTCTGCTCATCAAGCACAAGGGTCACATTGATCAAGAAATATGTAACTGTATTTTGTAAACTTATAAAAATTATAAATAAAATGTTCTATTTACAAACAAATGCTAGCCTGCGAGCAAGAGACCAGAACAAAGATTGGTACTGCTTTACATGTAAACTTTTTCTTGAATGTAATACTGGAGTTTTGACAAAGATTTTTTGAAACGGCAGATTATGATTGAGAGCCATAAACTCCTTGTAGTGCTGCAGTTTTCTCTTGGGCTGATTTATTGCCCTGTGATGTGATAACATTGGTCTTGGGCTGATACCTTGGAAAGGACTAACAAGCAAAAGTTTTAGTGAAGCTGTGACCACGTGCTGACTCTGCATTTAAACACAGGTTTCGTTTTGGAATACAATTTGTACCTTCAGAGGTTTGAAAACCTAACACATGACTTTCTTCATTGCACTTCTATGCATCTTTTGCAGCTGCGGATTTTTGCATTGCTGTAATCTTGTGCAACGGTGGTAGAGGCTTTGTTCTCCCTTGTATGTGAACATTGTTGTTTATTAGCCATGCTGTATTCCCTTTTTGTGGGGTATTTTTTTGTAAATTTCAGTTTCCCAATAAGAACTGCATGTGTGCATTTTGTGTGGCTGTTTATGCTTATTTGTTCCTTGGCTATTTACAAACAAAACATTGAAATAGTTACCTTCAAGTACAACACCTTTATTGGCATATAAAATAGCTGCCTTTATACCGGTAGGACAGGGGGGCCAGAGGAAGGAAACAAGGTCGGAAGGGGGCCATGGTCGGAAGGGGGCCATCAGAAGACAGAATCAATTCCTTTGTAGAGTCAAAATGGACCAGTAGATCTGAAGATTTCAGTAGCCTCTTAGATTTTTGAAATGCTTCTTCTTGTCTTTTCCCCCAGCACCAGACAGTCTCTTTCCTCAAGAGAAAATGGAAGGGTTCCAATAGGGCTGAGATATACTGAAGAAATTGAAGATAATAATTTAACATACCCAAATAGGCTTGGAGTTCTGTTATATTTTGCGGTGCTGAGGACTTTTCAGTAGCCATAGGCTGCACCCCTTCTTTGTTGATTTTATATCCCAAATACTGTACTTCAGGCTTCATGAAAAAGCAGTTGTTCTGTCTTAATTACAGGCCAGATTCCTCTAATCTTTGGACTACTTGCTCAAGCGTTGTCATCTTTACCCGTGACAAGGATATCATCATTCCAAACCTCTACCCCAGGAATCTCTTTCAACAGGTGTTCCATAGCTCTCTGAAATATGCCAGGGGTTGAAGAAATGCCGTAGGATAACTGGTTGTATGGGTACAAGCCTTTATGAGTATTTATTGTGGTGAATTTCTTGCAATCCTCTTCCAGTGCCATGTGTTGATCTCTTCCAAGCACAGCCAGTAGGTCCTCTGTATGTGGAATCAGGTAATTGTCTAATCTGGAGGATTGATTTACCGTAACTTTATATGCCCCACAAATGCTACTAGTTTTATCAGGTTTGGTTACCAGGACTATGGGAATTGCCTATTCTGAAAACTGCACAGGAGAGATGATGCCTTCCTTCTCCATCCTGTCCAGTTTAGCCTCACTCTTGTCTCAGAGAGCATATGGAACAGGCATAGGTTTAAAATACTTTGGCTGATTCTCCTCCTTTATATATATATTTTTGCTTTAATGTCTTTTAAGGTCCTCAGTTCTTCTTGGAATACTGCAGCTTGAGCACTCAGGGCCTTTTGTACTGCTGTGGCATTCCCTTCAGGTACAGTTTCCATATTTCTTCCCAGTCTAATCTCAGCTTTTTCAACCAGTTCCTGCCCAGTAAATCTGGTCTATCACCCTTTATTACTACAGCCTGTAAATCTCACTGTTGCCTTTTATGATTTACAGGGATCCACACTGACCCTACTACAGGAATATTTTCCCCAGTGTATGTCTGCAATTTTACTTTTGCATTTTCCAGGGCCTTTAGGCCTACTTTGCTTTGTTGATAAGTCTTTTCATTAATCATGGTCACTGAAGCCCCTGAATCTATCTCCAAGTGTACAGGTTCGTTACTCAGTTCCACAGTGACTGTATAGAGTTCTACTCATTTTGCCTTTTATAGAATACATTGTGTGGACAAGGCCTTCTTCTTTTTCTGCCTCTTCCAAATAGCAAACTTCCAGCTTCGTTCCTTTGTCTTTAGGAGGATGTCTCTCTCTCTCTCTGGGCCTTGTTGCACTCTCTGATAACTGCCTCTGGATTTTCTGGCTAGATGTCCTGCTTTTAAACATTTGTGGCCCTAGTATCCTTTATGTTGACAAACCAAGGCCGAGTGACTTCCTCCACACCTGAAACATCCCTCTAGGGCTGGAGTCATTTGCTTCTAAGTATTTTATTTAAGTGGTTCACCTGAATGTCCTTGATGACCAGTTGCAAATCCTTAACATTTTTCATTGCTGCCTCCATGACTGTCACCCATTCTACAGTTTTGGCCCAAGTCAGGTTCCTCACTGACAACAACCACTTTTGAATTTTCTCATCCGGTATTCCACACACAAATCTGTCTCTTAACATATCCTCCATAACATTTCCAAAAGAGCAGTGCTGTATAAGTTTTTTGACCTTCGCTATATAGTCTAATATAGATACTCCTCCTTTCCTCATTCAATTATGGAATTTAAAATGTTCCACAATGACATTAGGTTTAGGAGTGTAATGTTCAGTCAAAACTTTTTGCAAATCTGTTAAAACTTTTGTCTCTTGGCATCTCAGGATACACTGTCCAGGATTGGTTTTAGTGTGCATTCATACTAAAGTCTTTTAAGAACTTATAAATTATGCTGATCACCATCTCGTTTAGTCTGGGCTTTATATTTGTAATCATGTTTTAACTGCTAAATTATTGTTAGTTGTATTTCTGATGTAGCCCACCCTGAGCCCTGCTTTGTGGTGGGAGGGTGGGATAGAAATTCAATAAATAAATAGGCCTTACACTGGTTTTGCTGCCACAGACACTGAGAAATATTGCTTTCTGTTTAGCTGCATCTGTGATCTCATTAGTCAGAAAATAGTTGCCCAGTCTTTCAATATATAGCAATATAGCAATATAGCAGCAGCCAATCCTAGATTAAATTCCCCAGTTTTCCATTTGAGGTCATTCTTTGTACCCTTATCACCAATTTTGTGATCTCATGGTGGTAATGAAATAAATAGTTGTATTCACATAAGTTGCTGAATGTAACAAAACTGCTTTATTGCAACTAACTTCCAACTAAACACACAGAGTGTAAGCAAGAAAAAAGAACAGTCCAGGAGATGGAGTTTTCCTCTAGCCCATAATCAGGTTCCAGTTAACTCTTGGCTATCCATTTTACTACACCTTCCTAGATTGTTCCACCTGAATCTATTTGGAGGGGGAATCATGTGGCAGAATGCTGCCTTATTCTCCCCCCCCCACAAAAGCCCACCCTCTTTAGAAAGACTTTTCTGCTGAACTCTGGAACAAGAAATAGCACACATGTGCACACACAGATGAAGTTTTTGTTCCATCTCTCCCTCTCTATCCCTCAACCCTCCCCCCAAATAATTCCAGTACACATAGCTAGCTAGATGGATTTATTTATATTAGCACTTGGAAATGTGTAGCACTGTAGAACTTCACTTTGGGTGAGCTGTTTGGTGCACCATCTTATAAGAGACCAAGTCAGGGGCAGACTGGGCATTTAAGTCATCAGGAAAGTTCCTGGAGGTCTGCTGCCCTAGAGTACTACCGGTGATCAGGACAAGCAGAACCAAACCCAAGTAGCTCCACCAGAGATAAAAATGAATGTACAGATTACAGCAACTTTAGGAAGAAATAAGAGGAACAGGATCCAAAGAACTCCCATAGGCATACTCAAATTTCTTGCACATGCCTAATAGAACTTCCTTTTGAACAGCAACCCAATGGTGGGGGTAGAAAGTGCCATCAAGTTGCAGCTGACTTAACGGTGACCCCACAGGGAGACATCAAAGAATTCTTTGGTAGTTTCCCATCCAAACACTAACCCATCCCAATCCTGCTTTGCTTCTGAGATATGGCAAGAACATCTAGGTCATGGCACCACCACCAATGCATAATGCAAGTCCCTCTGTTTGAAAAGAAGCTTGATAATGCATCAGGGAGGTGCTACTCTTTTAGTTGCTAATCTTTTAGGCTTTACAGCCAATGGGTGGCAATCACTGGCAGATGGGGGATGAGGACATGGGTGTGCTGGCATGGCATGTGGAGTGACATCACTTCCCCTGGAAACTGAAGTGATGTTATATGACTCTAAGACTCCTGAAATTCCTAGAGTGACTTAACGTAACCTCCACGTCTTCCCTTGTTGCCTGTGTCTATGATCATAGCAGAAAATCTGGCAATCCACCTACTCAAGACTTGTAAGACCCAATGTGTGTGGAGCATTCGCAATGTTCCTTGGATTCTATTCTGTAAGTATAATTGATACATTGTTAACAAGGGGCAGGGATCAAGACTGAACTTTGTTAATAGATTTTGTTCCTTCAATGGTCACTTCCAGCAAACAGTTTTACTATATAAAAAGCCTTAAAAAATTATTAAAGAAGAAGCAGGCTGCAGTGCGGCGAACACTGATGTGCTTTCCAGCACTCTGCCACTTCCTGGTTTTTAAAGGGTCTTCAGTCAATCGGAGACTTGCTACCCCCCCAGGCAAGGGGGGGTGGATGCAGAGGCTTGATCAGGGCCCCCGTGTAGTGGCTACTCTCAGGGAGACCCATTTGATCACCTTCCAGCGGACCAAGAAGAGGAGCCCATACTTCCTGGGCACAAGCTGTTGCTTCCTGCGAAGGGGGGGGGGGTTAGAAACCCAGCCTAATAAGCGCATAAGAACATCATGAGTAACATTTCCATTGCTTATTTACTGAAGGGACTGGGACTGTAATTTGCCTTGTAAACGGGTGAAGAGCGCAGGTTGGAGGTTCCCCCCCCCTTATTACAAGCAGCAAGTGAGAGAAAGTCTGTGAGAGCCAACTTTCACTTTCCATATTTGGCAGCATTTCAATTGAGCTCAGTCTGCTTGCATTTAACATTGCATGATACAGTGTCAGCTTGCTTTTTAACCACCTAGGCCCTTTTTCAACAAACCCAATTTTTACCCTATCTGGGGCAGAGTGTAGAAAGAGATGGGCTTTGAATATTCAACCAGATATATCTATAAACACAGTATGGGATGCCTTTAAAGTATACGCTAGAGGATGGATGATTAAGGAGTTAGCCAAGGTAAATAAACAAAAGAAGGAGGCTTATATAAATTTGCAAAAGGGAATTAAAATACAGGAAGATGGACTGTTGAAAGACCCAAAATCAGAAAAAAGATAGATAAATTGAGACTTCTACAGCATCAAATGAATTGTTTACTTACACAAGAGTTAGCAAAGAAGCTTATGTTTGTCAAACAAAATTATTTTGAAAATGCCAATAAACCCACAAGATGGCTAGCTTATAAAATACGAAAGGAAAGAGAAAAATCTTATATAAAGGCGCTAAAACAGAAAAATGGAGAAGAAACAAATAGAATACAAGAAATTAAACTAATAGTGGAAGAATTTTACAGGCATCTTTATAAAAGAACGGGTTCCAATCCAGACTATATAAAGCATTATCTGGAAACTTACAAACCTAAGATCTTTAGGTAAAGGTAAAGGTTCCCTTGCTTGAAAGCCAGTCGAATCCGACTCTAGGGTTGCGGTGCTCATCTCCGTTTCAAAGCCGAAGAGCCAGCGCTGTCTGAAGACGTTTCCGTGGTCATGTGGCCGGCATGACTAAACACCAAGGTGCACGGAACGCTGTTACCTTCCCACCGAAGTGGTACCTATTTATCTACTTGCAATTTCTTGCTTTTGAACTGCTAAGTTGGCAGGAGCTGGAACTAGAGACAGGAGCTCACCCCGTCATGCGGCACCCGGGTCTCGAACTGCTGAACTACTGACCTTCCACAGCCTGCAGTTCAGCGTCTTAACCACTTGAGCCACCGCAGCTCCCTCTAAGATCTTTACAGAAGAACAAAAGAAAATCATCAACCAACCAATAGCAATGGTGGAATTGGTAGAAGCGTTAAAAAGTCAAAAAAGAGGGAAAGCATCAGGTCTGGATGGTTTGCCTGTAGAATTTTATCTTATTTTTTTTTTTGAAGATCAGATATTAAGCCATTTAAAAGAAGTTTGCAAAAGTATAATGGAAAAAGGAGAAGTTCCTGACTCTTGGAATGAAGCATTAATAACTCTTATCCATAAACAAGACATAGATGAAAAGGAAATTAAAAATTATAGACCTATCTCCCTTTTGAATGCTGATTATAAAATCTTTGCTTGCATCTTAGCTACAAGATTGAAAAAAATTCTGTCTCAAATGATACATAAAGACCAAGCTGGCTTTCTACCTAAAAGACAAATTAGAAATAATCTCAGATGTATTCTTGGTGTTATAGAATATTATGAAGCACACCCTGAAAGAGAGTTGGTGTTAATTTTCCTGGATGCTGAAAAAGCATTTGATAATGTTAACTGGAACTTTATGTTGGAAGCTCTGAAGAAGGCTCAAGCAGGCACAGACTTTACTAAGATGATTGAGGCAATATACAGAAAACAAACGGTTAAGATTTTAATTAATGGTGGTGAGACTCAGAATATAGAAATACAAAAAGGTACAAGGCAAGGATGTCCATTATCACCCCTTTTATTTATCTTCACACTTGAAATCTTAAATAAGGCAATCAGAAATGATGCACAAATTTCTGGACTTAAATTGAGAGAAGAATATAAACTCTTGGCATTTGCGGATGACTTCATTGTAGAAAATCCCCATGACTCATTTTTAAAGGAAAGTTACAAGAATATGGACAAGCAGCCGGCCTGAGAGTAAACATAAATAAAATGAAAATAATGACAAAAAATATGAATAATGAACAAGCATTAAAGCTCCAGGAGGAATCACACCTTCAATTGCAAAAGAAAATAAAGTATCTAGGTATCACTCTAATAAATGTAGTGTATTGCAAGAAAATTATAAAGAACTACTTAAGACAACTAAGGAAGACTTGGAAAAATGGAGAAATCTTCAAGTATCATTAATGGGCCGGCTAGCTATTATCAAAATGAATGTATTACCTAGATGGTTATTTCTTTTCCAAACCATACCAATTTTGCAAAGTCAAAGAACCTTCAAAGACTTAAACAAGGTTATATCAAAATTTATTTGGCAAGGGAAGTGTGCAAGAATAAAACTCAAGACATTACAAGATTTCAAGGAAAGAGGAAGGTTTGCTTTTTCCAACTGGCTCTTGTACTACAGAGCGGTAGCCTTAGCTTGGATTAAAGAGTGGATCACTCTAGAAGATCAAAGAATACTAACATTGGAAGGCCATGATTTGATGCTGGGTTGGCACACATTCCTATGGTATGGGAAAGCGGCGTCACAAAAATATTTAAACAACATTGGCTCAGAGCATCTTTATTGAAAGTGTGGGAGCCAATCTACAAACAGGTCTATACAAAAAATTCAAAATTAATTGCACCATTGGAAGCACTCACTTATCCTAGAGTCTATACTGAGGAGAAGGTAAGAAGATATGTTCATATCTTGGACTCTAAGCCACAACCATCCGTCTTTTTAATTCTTATGGGACTTATAATACAAAAAAGCACTATTAGCACATCACATGAAGAGATCTATTCACATAGAAACAAGAGAAAGTTGAATGATTTTGGAATTTAAGGCCCCCAGCAGATGTTTCCAATCATGAGAAAGTGGCCATGAAATGACTGGGAACAGAATTTGTGGCAAAATGGCAGGGGTTAGAAAAACTTTTTGTCTTGTTTGAACTGCAACTGCTTGTAATGAATGGAAAGTGATGAAATGCAACAAAGTAATAAGTTAAAATGACTATATAAAACGATTTTAGAAGATCGAAGCTTTGTTTAAGAGTCTGTGGTGCTATGGAATTGGGAGTAGCACATTAGTTGGAACCCTCACCTGGGAACAATTTCAAATTTTTTTGGTGAGAGAAATCACTCAAGCAGTAAAGATTGCCTGTAATAATCTTGTGGAAAATTACCAAAATGTAAGCCAAGATAGAACTAAAAATAGAGATCAAACTCAAGATTCTCAAGGGCGTGTGGAGGAATGGGAATGTTCACGGGAAAGGACGAAGGAATTGTTTAAAAATCATCCGAGTTCAGTGGAAAAAGAAGATCAAGAAATAGGTAGTGACACGAGATATTGCTTAAAAGAACCAATAATTTGTGTACTAGAAAAAGAAGCAACAAAAAGACTATGTAAAAAAGAAAAAGATGGAAAAAAGAAAAGGAGGAGAAAGAAATCTGGCAAAGAGACTTAAAGTGAAAAAAAGAATGAAGGCTGGCTTGTTGGAAGAACTGATTTGGAAAAGGAACCTCACGAATATAAAGATTCAAGACATTTAAATGAAATTGAAAAGAAAAAAGGAGGCTTTAAAAAGGGGGGGGAGAAGAGACAAAAGTAATGTTTTATGGGTTTTGTGGTAGTTTTTTAGCTTTGGATGGAAACGGCTTAAGTTGAAAAAAGGACCCTGTTAATGTGGTGGGAAAATGGATAACTTGTAACTTCATACTCCATTGGTAAACTATTTTCATTTTTGTTGTTTTGTTTGTTATTAACCGATCTCATTCTCCCTCTCTCGATGCGAAGCTCTGTTGTAGAGACATAGATGGATTGGAGAATGTGAATGGGCGTTTGTTATTGTTTAGGAAAAGTGAGGGAGATGATGTAAGTAGTGTTTAGGCTGGTTAAGATAGGAATATTAGTTTTATGTAGTTAGATAATTCTTTAGAACATTATTCTTTTTCTATTGTCTGACTATTAAAAATAAATAATAACTTGTTTGTAAGCTTTTTGTTCTTAGAATAAATTGAACTTAAATCAGTAATAAGAAATGAAGTAACTTAATAGAAATGTAAGAGGGATTGTTAAGGTGGAGGTAAATCGATGAAGTAACTATGATAACATCAAAGATATGGTGTTTATAATCTGTATTCCACGTTAAGGGTTGGTGAGTAGTGTTAGCTATGTTTTCAGTTAAAATAATAACTATTAATAATGGTGGGGTTCAAAATAGAAGCTAGAGAGCTATGATATACAGAAAGCAGAGATATAAATTTATGTTGGTTGTTCTTGTTTTCTAAAATTAGAATTAATTTAAAATTGATATCTTTGGCAGCAGTTCAAATAGGGAATAGAATATTAGGTACTCAAACAAGTAGAATAGGGATAGTAGTGTAAAGACAGTTTTACAGGAACAGTTTTGATACTATAGGAATTGTAAGTTTGATCTACAATAAATTTTGTTGTTAATCTATAGGGTCTTGTAATATGTGATATTAGATATAAGGTGGGAAAAGATGAATATGATATGGTACCAAAAGTGTAACTAATCTCATCTCTGAGTGGATAATCTATAGACAATCTATTAATCCAGACTTAAATGTTGTGATGTCCTTTAATATTTACATGTCCTTGTTTATGTTTGTCTGTCTAAAAATTAATAAATAGATTATGGAGAAAAAAAGAAAAATATTAAAATAATAAGGGTGGTCCCATGTAAAGAGAATGTATATAAAATGTTTTATAGGTGGTTTGTAACTCCAGAGATGTTAGCTAAATATAATAGTAAATGGTCTAACAAATGTTGGAAATGTCAGAATAAGTTGGGATCCTTTTATCATATATGGTGGCACTGTAATAGAGTCAAAACATTTTGGGGCCTGGGTTCATGAAATGTTACAAAAGATATTAGATTGCTCTGTTGCTTTTACCCCAGAAGTACTGCTGTTAAATATATTGCCTGACAATTGTAAAAAAGATGATCGATATCTTATTGTTTATTTGACTACAGCAGCTAGAATCCTATATGCTAAATATTGGAAAATGTTGGAAGTTCCAAAGAAGAAAGAACTTATTAACAAACTTTTGGAGGTTGCAGAAATGGATAGACTGACCTTACATTTGAAAGGTCTGACAGAATATGTGGTCAAGATTCTATAATTACAATAACGTTTAATGATAAGAGACTGGATATTCAAGACGCGTACAAGAGTTACAAATTTGGCTAGATGATTATTGTTAGTTTTTGTTACACAGTTGTTATAGCAGTTAGATACTATTGGTATAGAAATTGATTATGTATTAGTTAAATTACCCCCCATATATGCTTTGTGTTTGTGTTGTGTTTTGTATGTGACAAGTATTGTTTTGTCTTATTGAAAATACTTAATAAAATTTATGTCCCAATGGGGCATTAAAAAAAAAAGTTTTAAAAAAGTAATGCCTTTCGGACATTAGTATTGTATTTCCTCATGTACAGGCTTAAAAATATATAAAATTTCTGTGACTGTTCATTGGAGGATGTAGACTTCCTTTCCCACATCTTTTTCCATTTCCCTAAACATACAGCTGGGAGAGGAAAATTTTTGAGGAAATGGCTATTGAAATTCTCGCCCTTCCCAGAACCTACAAGACTGAGACTCCTGTTGAATAGTTTCTGTTTCAACTGCATAACAGATGTGGCAAAATTTTGTTTTGTTGTAATTATAAATCTGTAAACTTTTAAGGTGTGTGGTTTATGGGCTTTTAAACCTAATAGATGATGATGATAATGAAATAAAATTTAACAAAAATTGGGGGAAGGGACCACCTTGATAATGTACCTGAACTGTTGGGAGCCATTAAAAAAACTTTGCAATAAACAAAACCTTTTAAATATTATCTTTTAATTCTTATATTTTAAAAAAAGGAAATGCAATGTATTTGATTGCTTACTGCAAATGTCAGCTGGGGTAACTTAAAGGTTAATCTATTTCACAGGATTTGTGATTGGCAGTTTTAGAGGGTGGGGTTTTTCATGTTATGAACAATGGTTCCTACTTGGAGGTTGTGCTCAGTCCAATTCCTTTCGGCAAGCAAAAGGTTCCCTTACAATGCCAGGTCAAAAGGAATAGTATTTAACACATGCAGCTGCTTCTCTGGGATAGATACAATGGCTTCTGTGGATGTTGTCAAGCATTCTCCAAACTCCTCCAACATGTACACTTTTGTGCACAGAATGTTGCCTTGGAACAGCCCACTTTGCAGTATTTATTACCAGTGTTCACAGTGTGATTAACAGTGTTTGGATATTAAGAATGCCTCTGACCTTTGCCTTTTTACGTTAAAAGGGAAAGAGAAAGAGCTATTTACTGAAGTCAGCAGGAGTCTTCCCTGCTGGGCTCAGCCTCGAAGATCAGGGAAAGAAGAATGGTAGAAAGTAACCAAGAGCCTCATTTTTGTCAATAATTAGGGCTTTTTCAGGCTAGACTTTTCTTGGGAATCTGGAGATCCGTGGCAACCAAATGGCAAACCTCACTATTTCCTGTCCACAACTCTTCAAGACAAGTAACCCTGCAATTCAGCTTTTGACACACTTTCACACCAAACAATGGAAGGATAGGTACTTAGGCGTGAAATTCTGTGATTCAGGTCAAGGGACCCTCAACCTGATAAGTGTTCCAAAGCAAAAGTTGACAGTGTGGGAGAAAGGAGCAACAGGCATCAAAGACTGTTTTAAAAGTAAATGTGTTTTACTTTAGAAATTTCTATATTTGAAAGGTGTGAAGAGGGAGCCTTTCAAAGACATATCAGTCTATACATCTCATCTTTATTATCAACCTTCCTCCAATGATCTCAGGGCAATGTACATGCTTCTCCACTAAATATGGCTTCCACTTTAAGACTGTGCTTGGTCTCATTCTTTTCATAAGCAAAAAGTCCCCTAACAATGCCAGTTTGTGTGTAGTGGCTTTTATTAGCTAGATACAATAATTTCTGTGTACATTGTCAAGCTGGATCTCCTCTCTTACCTTCACAGCAGTGCTGTCAAGCAGGTCTGTCTGCAACTGAGTACCCCAAGGTCATTCAATAAGCTTCATATCAAGCAGGGATGTTGAAACACCTGCCAGTCACAAACAAGGAGCTGATTTTTTTACTGGCCTGTTCACCAGCCTCTTTACTCAGGGTGACCAGGAAAAAGCCCACAGGGAAAAAACCCACAGTCATAAATGCTCACAGGAAAAAAAGCCCATGTGGAAAAATGCCCACATGGAAATAAGCCCACACACATAAAAGCCCACACAGAAAGAAGCCCACATGGAAAAATACCATGTAAAGTGCCATAGATATTTATAATGGTGGATAACCATTCATCTCCATTTATGAGAATGAACAGGTATTACCTATATTCACATGCAACAATTAGTGTTGTGATTTTATCAATTATATATATATATATATATATATATATATATTTCTCCTAACACATTGGCCATTTCCAGCTCTCCCATTGGCTGTGCGCTCCATCAGCCATTGGCCCATCAACCGCCAACTCAAGAGTAAATCGTGTGCCACTGGCTGGGGGTTGGGTCCGCTCCTCTTCCCCGCCCACTGCCCTGTCAGAATAACTGCCAAAACAACTGTCTCTCCTGATGAAGACACTTCTCCTGCTTGGCTCCTGTGGGACTAACTGTTCCCTCAGTGGCTATTGCTAGGCAACCAAGCTTGGTTCTGTCATTAAAAGACAAAGGAATGAAGCCTTTCCAGTCCTTTGCGGGGAACTCATTGGGGCCAGTCCTGACCAGGGTTGCCAGCTCCAGGTTGGGAAATTCCCGGAGATTTTGTGCTGAAGTCTACGGAAGCCAGGGTTTGGGGAGAGGAGAGGCCTCAGCTGAACAGAATGCCATAGAGTCCACCCTCTAAAGCAGTTATTTTTTCCAGGGGGAGAGAGAGACATCTGTTGTCTGGAGTTCAGTTGTGATACCAGGTGATACCACAGCCAGTGTGGCGTAGCAGTTAGCACTTCAGAGCAGGGTCAGCTAGACCCAGGTTCTTACTGTGAAAGCTTAGTAGGTGATTTCAGACCAGTCATAGACTTTTAGCCTATCTCACAGGGTTGTTGTGCAGATTAAAAGGGGGAGAGGAGAATGAAGTAAGCTGCTTTGGTCCCCATTGCAAAGAAAGACTGCACTTTTCCTTCTGGAAAGATTGTACTTTTCCTCCTGGCACCACTGTTGCCAATCTCCAGATGAGGGCTGGAGATAACTCAAAATTACAACTGCTCTCCAGATGAGAGATCAGTTCCCCTGGAGAAAATGGTGGACTATGTGTCCTTATACCCTGCTCAGATGCCCCCCCCCCCCATGACAGCCAGTGTGACGTAGCAGTCAGGGCTTCAGAGCAGGGTAGAGGCTGCAGGTGGGGGGATGTAAAGCTGAAGTCAGAGGGGCAAATAAAGGTAGGTTGATGATTGGCTGGGCAGGAGAAAGGGTTGCCAACTCCAGGTTGTGAAATTCCTGGAGATTTGAGGGGTGGAGCCTGGAGAGGGTGGGGTTTGAGGAGGGGTGGGACCTCAAACAGGTACAATGCCATAGGCTCCACCCTCCAAACCAGCTGTTTCCTCCTGGAGAACCACTGCTGTCAATCTCCAGGTGAGATCTGGAGATCATTCAGAATTACAGCTGCTCTTCAGATGCCAGAGATCAGTTCCCCTGGAGAAAATGGTGGACTCTATGTCATTATATGCTGCTGAGGTCACCACAGCAAATTGACACTGAGTGCCCAAGGCCAGAGCACCCGCTTGGAGCCTCTTTCTAGAGACATGATAAGAAAACCATAAGGTAGCATTAAATAACAAATAATAACAGAAGTAGCAACCATGTCATGTAGTGCTCTTAATTCCCTATTCCATTGCAGTCATCCCAGTGTGTGGTCTCTATTTGATGGATTGCAGAGGGACCTGGCTTGCCACAAGCTAACTGGCTAATGGACAGGTAGGTCGCCTAGAGGTGAAAAGAGGAAATATGAGGCACTACATGACATGGTTGCTACTTCTGTGCAGCAATATGAGCAGGTAGAACAAATGTAATTACTTATGGAGACTGGCTAATTTGCAATGAAGAATTATATCTGAGTTGTTGTTGTTGTTAAATTATTATTATAGTTGTTATTAAATGTTGTTTTAAAATAATTGTTGCTTTTAATATTAAGGTTAGGTAGTCTTTTGTCACGTCACAAGGTGTACCACACTGTATTTGTTAAAATACAAGTACAGGGAAATCAAGCTAGGAAATCGACATTTTAATGTGAACTTATGATTATCTTATGGTTTTAGTTTTTAATAACAAATAACTAATTATTTGAAAAATTTTAAACCACATAGTTGTTTAAAAGCTGTGTATACTAGACAGTCTATTCATAATTTACCATCTTTGTCTTTACTTTAGAAATTACTTCATACCAACATTACAAAGGTTGACAAATGGTAAATTAATAAATTTAAAGTATTTAATTTTATTTCAAAACATTTCTATGTATAGTTTAATTTCTGTTATTGTTTTTCCTTCTTAATAAAATTTGTGGATAACAAAATGGTCACTTTTATTTCCTGCATTTCCCTTCCAAGCCTTTACACTCAAGAGCAATGAAGTAATTTACTAATAACAGCAAAATTATTGATTTTTTTAACCGTGGGGTTTTTCCTGTGGGCTTTTTTTTTGCGGGCTTTTTTCATAGAACCTTTGTTCAGTTACTCTTCATGTATCCAAACAGTAGAATACAGTCAACAAAATTACACATACGCATGCTCTCAGGCATCACAATGGGAGTCCTAATTTCCCCCCATCCCCCCACAAACATGCCCTCACTGCTTGGCAGTCAATTGCATAAATGAACAGTGAACAAACCAGTTATTCAACCAGTAATCACTGGGGCTAGTCAGCCAAAGGACAGGATGGTCAATAATAGGTGAAGACAGCTAATTCTGGTTTGTACCCATTTTCCTCCCTTGCAACACTGCAGAAGAAGAAAACTAACTGGAGAAGACATCCTAGAAACATTGCTCCAGTTGTACAAAAAAGGAACTTGGATTCTTTTGCAGGTGCCAGTCCAACACAGGTTCTCTTGTTGCTACCATATCTGCAACAAGAATAGGCATACCCAATGTGGGAGATGGATCCAGGTGGTCAGTCGTGTTGGTCTGAAGCAGTAGAACAAATTTAGAGTCCAGTGGCACCTTTTAAGACCAACAAAGTTTTATTCAAGGTATGAACTTTCATGTGCATGCACACTTTAAAAAAAAAAAATGTGGGAGAGAAATCCTCCTGCATGCCTTTCTCTTCCCTAAAACCTACTACTCAACATGCACTACACAAACTAGTCTGAAGAGTCAGGTTTAGGAGACAAAGAATCATATGCACACTGCATGTCTCCGTTTCATCCAGAGTTCATCAACTCCCCAGCTCAAGAACTCATTTTCCATCTAGTAAGGTAACACAAAGGAAGGAGGCCTTTGGCCACATGCAGGAGTCAAACCCATTTTCTCACCATCAGGTTAGCTCCCTGATTTGGGGAGCTCCTTCCTATTGCCAGCCAGCTGCCCCAAGAGCTACCACCTGGCCACCCCTCTGCAAGGTTTAAAGGGCCCTTCAGGGGAGGGGAAAGAGTGCAGGTGTGCACAGTGTCAAGGGCTGGGGTGCAGGCAGAGGGAAGTCCAAGTTCAGTCTTAAGCCAAGAGGAGCAGAGCAGGAATCAAAAGTCCAAAACACAAACCAGGAGCAAGGTCATTCAAAGCCAGAGTCAGAAGCTGGAGGAGACGAGCAGGAACGAGGTCTGGGAACAGGAGGCAGAGTAGATGCAAGGCATCATGGAGCTGACAAGTTTGCTTCCACAAAGAAGACATCCTAGGGCCTGAAGCTAAATAGCCCTCTGCTGCTGTTTCCAATTAGCGCAGCGGCAACAGCAGACAAGTGTCTCTCAAAACTCAGGGCTAACTGACCGTCTGCTCTGCAAATGAGCTGCATGTTGCCTGGTCACCAAGTCCCGGTGGAATTGGTCTTGTAAGCAAGCAACTCGCAGGGGCAAGTTGGGAGGGCTTTCTACCTGTAGCTGCTCCTCATCAGCTGTTGTTGAGCCAGGTGCTAATGCAGGCAGTGATGGCAAATTGCCAATCTCTGAAGCTTCAGAGGGGCCAACTGTGGGTTCTGCAGAAATCAGCAACGTCCCTTCATCAGCACCCATGACACTATCCCCCCCAGGGTGTCCCCCCCATCTGGAGGACTGGGCTTGTCTGAGTAGGCATCGTGGAACTGCTGCACCAGGCCTGAGGCATGGAGGTTGGCTGTGGGTTCCCAAGACTGGTCTTCAGGGCCATACCCTTCCCAGTTGACCAGGTACTGGAAGTTGCTATGATGGTAGTGGAAGTTGAGGATCTGGTGAATTTCATACTCATCATCATCTTCCACCAACACAGGTGGTGGTGGTGATGAAGGAGGGGGTCGAGCGGGGTTGGGAGGAGTGGTCGGAGTAGCAGGGAGCGATGAAATACTGGATGAATGCGAAGGTGGGGCAGGAACCGGAGACAGAAGGCGACGGGGTTGATCTGCTCCACGATCTGGTAGAGCCCAATGAAGCAAGCATCCAACTTGTACAACCGGCTGAGCTGCTGCAGATAGTGGGTGGAGAGCCAAACATGATCTCTGGGCTTGAGTGGTGGGCCTTCTTGTCTTTTCTGGTTGGCTGCTATCTTATACGCTTCCTTAGCCTGCTGGAGTTGTTCTTGGAGCAAGGCTTGGAGTGCGCAAAGTTCTTGGAGATGGGCATCAGTGGCTGGGATATTCGTGGGTGGCAGGACTGATGGGGAAAAGCAAGGGTGGTACCCATAGGTCGCAACAAATGGGGTTGTTTGTGTGGATGTATGTACAACATTGTTGTAAGCAAACTCAGCCAGAGGTAACAGGGTGATCCAGTCGTCTTGTTGGTAATAGGTGTAACAGTGGAGGTATTGCTTGAGAGTGGTGTTTGTGCACTCTGTCTGCCCATCCATCTGCAGGTGGTACGCCGAGGACAGGTGGACTTAGGTACCCAAAGTACCTAAGTCCCAAAGTACCTAAGTCCTGAGTGGAGTGCTTGCCAGAACCAAGAGGAGAACTGTGGACCCCTGTCCAAGATCAAGTGGGCCAGGAGCCCATGCAAGTGGAAGACGTGCTGGAGGAAGAGTTGAGCAGTTTCCTGAGCTGTGGGGAGCTTTGAACATGGGATAAAGTAGGCCATCTTTGTGAAGAGATCCACATCTACCAGGATGCAGGTGTGGCCCTTAAACCAAGGAAGCTTGGTGAAGTCCAGCAAAATGGTGTTCCAGGCTCCTGAGGGCATGGGCAAGGGGTGCAACAAACCTGAGGGTTTGGCTGGGTGGTCTTTGGCCTGTCGGCAGACTTCGCAGGAGCCAACATACCAGGCAACATCAGAGCGCACTCAAGGCCACCAGAACTCCCGTGTCAGTAGGTGTGTCATCTTGTGCTGGCCAAAATGCCCGGCAGGTAGAGAATTGTGGGTCAGGCGTAACACTTCTGTCCGAAGGGGCCCAGGCGGCACGTAGAGGCATTCTCAGTGCAGGAGAAGACCGTCTTGCATTGTGAGCTCCCCCGCCGGGCCATTGTGGAGTTCCCAGAGGCACTGTTGAGCCCAGAGGTCATTGGCCTGGCTGGTACGAATGTCTTCTGTCAGGGTTGGGTGGGTCGATGTAGCCACAAAAACCGAAGGTGGCAGGATGGGAGCAGAAGGGGCCTCTTCGGTCAATGCAGGAGTGTATTCTGGTTTTCGTGAGAGTGCATCGGCTTTCTGGTTCTGGATGTGTTCGATATAGGTGATCCGGAAGTCAAAGAAAGAGACGACCAGATCTGCCATTGGTTGAGATGGCGGGTGGTCTGGAGGTGTTCCAGGTTGCAATGATCCGTGAGCACTTGGACTGGGTGGTGGGCCCCTTTGAGGTGGTGACTCCAAATCTCAAAGGCAGCCTTGATGTTGAGCAGCTCTCTCTCCCAGATGGTACAGTTCCTCTCAGCTGCTGTCAGCTGGCGCAAGTAGTAAGTGCAAGGCTGAAGTGGCTGACAAATGTCTTTGCGATGGGATAGCACCGCTCTGAGGGCCACGTTGGAGGCGTTGGCCTCCACGGTGAAGGGGAGCTGGGGATCTGAGTAGTGTAGGAGTGGCCCCATAGCAAAGCGAGTCTTCAGAGCTGAGAAGGCTTGGTCAGCCTCTAGGGTCCAGTGGAAGGGCTCTTTGGGTCGGAGGAGCTGGGTCAGGGGAGTGGTCAAGGATGCATACACAGGAATGAACTGTCTGTAGTAGTGCCAGGCCTCCTGACCCGCACCCCCGGCGGCCCCAGACAGGGTCTGGGAATCCTCTCATCGCCCCTGGTCACGCCTGCACCTTGATTTTGCGGGCCCGTTCCAGGGGCAGCTGTTTTTTATACTTGTAGACGCCTACAGCAAGTGGCTAGAGGTAGAGCCGGTGCCGTCTACCTCCTCCCGTGTGGCCATCCGAGCGATGTGGCAGATTTTCAGCTCGCACGGACTCCCTGACACCCTGGTCACTGACAATGGGACGGCCTTCACGTCCGGGGAGTTCCAGGAGTTCACCCAGCAGCACAGGATTCGCCACGTAAGGTCGGCCCCATTCCACCCCGCCACCAATGGCCAAGCCGAACGCATGGTGAGAACGGCAGAAGAGGCACTCTGCCGGACAGAAGGAAAGGACTGGGACTTCAGGCTGGCGCACTTCTTGTTCGGCCAGAGAACTACGCCCCATGCGACAACCGGCCAAAGCCCAGCGGAACTACTGATGGGCCGACGTCTCACCACCAGGCTAGACCGGTTACACCCCGATCGAGCACCAGAGCAGGAGCCCTCCACAGAAACCCCAGCGGCGGCACGGGGGTTTTTCCCGGAGGACCCAGTGTACGCACGGAACTACGCGAAAGGGCCCCCGTGGATTCCCGCCCGAGTAGTACGGGTCCGAGGCCCCCGTTCTTATGAAGTCTCCGGAGAGGATGGCCAGATCCTGCATCGCCACATTGATCAGCTATGCCGCCAGGTGCTAACCCTGGAACCGGATGAGGGGAGGAGTGGAACGAGCCAGCTCAACCAGACGCGGGGGCGGGCGCACCGGAGGAAATCCCTGTGGACTTCAACTCCGGACAGCCAGCAACCGCAAATGACACACCGGGCGAGATGGTGAGCCCAGCCCCTCCGACACCAGAGCGGTCGCCGGTCCCCACGGTCGCCCGAGAGGCCGTCAGTTCCCCCATGCCAGAACCCTGCCACTCCACGCGGGAGCGGCGGCCTCCCAGCTATTTGAAAGACTATGTGTGTGGGTGTTTATCGGACCAAGGGGGGAGGGGTGTAATGTATCCACTTGAGAACATGGGCTCAGGGCAACCATGTGCTTGGACTGGTTCTAACCGGTCCACCATGTGGCCAGGCGAAGGGCCTGAGCTTCGCCGCGAAGGACAATGGACTAGAGGATCCTGACTCCCCTCCAATAGAGGAGCAGGAGTTAATCCAATCAATGTAAATAGCGAATCACCGGGTGTGTGTGTGTTTAGGGTGTGGTTCACTTGGGGATAAAAGCCGGCCTGCGAGCCGGCTTAGGTGTCTTGTTCTGCAACTAATAAAATATGTGAGAGCTGAAATCACTAGTAAGTCTCAGTACCTTTCATGTTCCTTGGGTTATGATGAGGCCAAGGCCTTAGTAAAACAAAGGATTTTTGACGCTGAGAGGCAGCATGATTTAAATAGTTTGGGGAAATGGTGTGCTCTGCTGGAACCCATGAACAGAATAATCTCTATGCCTTATCTTACCCATCTATCCAATCCAGAGTATAGGAGAATGTTCACTTTAATGCGTTTTGATGTTCTTCCTTCTGTAGAAAATCCCATATGTGGAACAACTATGCCCATGCTGTGGGGGAGGGATAGAATCCTTAGAACATGTTATTTTTGATTGCATAGCCTACAGTGATCTTCGTGACTCTCTCCCTTTTTCTAAGACATTGCCACTTACACATAGACAAAGACTTTGCCTTTTGAGAGGCTTCCTTTCAGACAGGCTTCCTAGGGTTACCCTCCAAATAGCTAGATTCGGTTGGTTGGCATCAAGGATTAGAAATTTATTAGTTTCACAAACCGATGAATGAACAGGGGTTTTAAAAGGAAAAATATATGTATATATTTTTTAACATTTTATTGGTTTGCAGTAGCTTATTTTAGAGCTGCTTTCTTCTAAATTTTTAACTTTGTAATCCGGTTTTGTATGTATACTGGTCTATGACTGTGAATAAACACTTCTTCTTCTGAGAATTACAACCGGGAATCACTCTTGAATCAGCTTTAATAAGAAGATCTCGTATATTTTTTGTTTTTCTAAAGCCTACTAGAGGTCTATTGCTACAACCTGGCACATCATTGAGTACATGCCAGTGTTTAAATATAATTCTTTTAATATTTTCTGCATAGGGAGAATATTCCAATGCCCAAGAGATCTGATTAGTACTGTCTTTTACAGGTGGATCTTTTAAGAGATCTACTCTTGATTTTATAGCTGCCTTTGCTACCGCACCCCTGATAATATTTATAGGATAACCCCGCTGCTCTAGATGTCTCTGTAATTTAGTTTGTTCTTCAATATAATGCTTAGCATTAGTACAATTCCGTTTTAAACGCAGAAACTGACTAGTTGGTAAATTATGTTTCAGATGCCTAGCGTGATAAGAACTAAAATGTAAATATGAATTCTTATCTGTGAGCTTGCGATAAGGTTTCACTGCCAATTTCTGATCTGTAGTAACATATACCTCTGTATCTAAAAAACTGATCCTCTCCCTATCTTTACTAGATGTGTATTTAATACTAGGATGCAGTTGGTTCAGCCAAGTGATAAAGTTGTCAAAAATTCCAGAGTCGGGTGGTTCCAAAAAAATCAAAAATAAATCATCCAAAAATCTTTTGTAAAACCAGATGTGTTCAAAATATGGGTTGGAGTCTGGATTAGAAATCCAAAATTTCTCAAAATGAGCCATAAATAGGTTAGCCAATTTCTTTATATTATGTTAAAATGTAATAATTGTATTTCACAGTTCTGTTGAACACTGTTTGCATCAATTTTACTTCTGATGAAGTTTGGAAACGAAGAGATGTAATCCGGAAGCTTCGTTAATCTTTTGGAAAATATTTGGACAGTGTTGATACTTATTGATTTTCTATACCCTTTTGAAAAATATTTGGACAGTGTTGATATATATTGATTTTCTGTAACTTTTGATGAGTTCTTTGAGCAATTCTTGTTATAAATATTTTTGTTGTAAAAGCAAAACCACGGTTCAATAATGTTTGAGTACTTTATCCCGACTGTTGTTTCTATTTTTTCACTGGAGGGAAAGGTGCACCAGGATCCAGTGGGACTAAAGCAATTCTCACCTTTCCTTCCCCCGCCATAACCGCCACCCCCTCCACTGAAGCAAGGAGCCACGGAAGGGGGCAGTGAGTTCCCCCTGGAAGCACCGGGGCCACTGGTCTTGGGGGGTTCTCTTCTCTGCCCTGTCTGCAGCCTGACCATGGAGGTGGGCCCCTGGGCAGTCTGTGAGACCACGGGGACTCACCGTGCCTCTCTGTCCCTGCCAGCACAGACGGGCAGTGCATTCCCTGGTGGTGGTGATGGCAATGATGACGATGGAAGGGTGCAAGCGGTACAGTCTGGATGACCCACTCTGCCATTGGATCCTCAGTGCCAGCCGCCCCGCCCCCCCCGTGGCCTGGCTCTGGCTGCCTCTGCAGCCGCCAGCGGTGACTACAATGGAAGGGTGTAAGTGGCACAGTCCAGATGCCCTGCTCTGCCATTGGATCCTCAGTGCCAGCCTCCCACGACCCAGCTCTTGCTGCCTCTGTGGCCTGCTAGGTCAGCTTTCTTTCTACTCTTTGAGAGTAGTACTTTGTCTGGTGACTTTTTTTGGGGGGAGCAGCACGTCACCCCACTTCACTGGCTGGTCACCCTGGATCGATCCATTGCCCTTGGCATGCACTCTCAGGGGCACTCTCTTGTCTCTGAGCGGAGCCTCAGTCTTCCTAACAGGTGTCCCGAACTCTGGCCTGTGGTCCCTGGCGCAAATGCAGCTGGGGTAAGTAGGAAGTCAGGGGGCTTGACAGGAAGTCAGAGGGCTGGGCCCCGAAATGATCCAATGTAGTTACGGGCCTGGCCTTCTTCTCTAAGAAAGAGGGAAGATTGTCAGGTCTGATTAATAGACCGTTATGGATCCATTGACCAGTCAGGGACTGAGTGGGAGCTGAGAGGACATATCCTTGCCTGAAGAACTAGTATCCTCATGTGGATGGGACTGCTTTAAAGGGGAAGACAAAGCCCTCTGCTGGGAGGGATTTGCAGTGCTGACTTAAACAAAGACGAGACAGAGGCTGGCTTACTGGGCAGCCTGCGATGCTACCCCCTGTACTGTCCAGAGAGGGCAACAAAGGAAGCATGAAGTAGGAAACTAGGGGCAGCCTGAATCAGTGGGGCACTGCCCCATTTGCTGTAATGGACCAGGCTCCATTGTCACTGCTAATAAATTAAAACTGGTGTTTTTTTAAGTCTTACTCTTTGGTGTTCATTTAGGTCTGCTACAACTGAGGTTATTTCATACATGTGTGTTTTCTTCATAGCCTTATGGGAGTCATACTATCCATCCCGTATCATTTAATTATCTGACTCAACTAACCATGACCTTGGGGGGAAACCAAACTCACCTACTGAGCAAATGCAGCTTGCAAAGCAGAAGGAAATGAAACTGAAACATCACAGTTAATGCATTGCTGCAAAACTGTGCTCGAACCAGACAGCAGAAAGGTAAGAACATCAGAGAATCAGCTCTTGAGTGACTGTAGCTGTCAAATACAGTACATTCGTCACAAAGTGCAGAGATCTGAACCTGAATCTCCCTGCATGTAGCTAGGGGCACCAAGCAGAAGGGACTAGGGTGACATAATCCCTGGGGGCCAAGTCAGCTGGAGGGCCCCTGAAACCAGCATCATGCTGCATTCAAAATGCATCTCAATTTATTTTACTTCTAATGCAGTTCGGCATTGCACCACTAGAAGTATTGGGAAGGCAGAGTTCAGTAAAGAGTAGTACTTCTGGTATCTCCTTGCAGTGCCTGTCCAGAAGGTTTACTGCAAGGAGGCAAACAACTGCATATCCTGCTAAACCCACCAACCAAGCCAATACTAGAGCAAGGCAAGACCACACAGAACAGCTCATGGCTGCTATAGTCATTGCTAGGCAGCAGCCTCCTAACAAGCTTGTTGTTTCCAGCAGTCTGCTTCCCTCTTCCTTTTCTTCCACCCAGTTCCATAGTCTTGTCTGCTCAGCCAAGTCTTCCCTGTTTGTATGCTGTAGAAAATAAATCAAACTTTTCTCTTTTCTAAATTTCTCTTCCTCTTTTTCCAAACTTTTCTCCTCATGTTTGCTCTCTTCCTTTCATTATATGCCTTCATTTCTTTCTCCCCTCTTCCAATCCCCCCCTTATTTGTCAGTCTTGGTCTTAACTCCTTCTCATCCTTTGTTGGCAATTTAGAGTGTACTTAACAGCTGTATAGAAACAAACCTTTGTTAATAGGGCTGCCATTCTGCCAACGGGGACAGGGATTTTCCCGTTTATGGGCCCCCAGATCCAACAGTCCTGATCTAGCCAGCAGAGGGATCCCTGCCCCCAAAGTGCCCTGTCTGCAGCAATGCGTCCAGTGCCCGGTGCATTGCACAGGGCACATTGCAGGGGGGGATGGTCGATCATTTAAGGAAAAACCATAGAGTTTTTCCTTAAATGATAGAGCGTCCCCTGCAATATGCCCTGTGTAATGAAGTCACTGCCAGGTGATGTCATCACAGTGTGCACGCTTCGCGCATGCACTGAAAAACTCCAGGAGGAGGACCAAGACACGCCCCCGCTGGCAGCAGCCAAATAAGACCTGGCAAACCTACTTGTTAATATTATGAACAGAAGCTGGACGGAAGAAGTTAATTTTCCCATCAAAATAGTAAAAGAATGCTTCCCCTTCATATGCATGATAGCTGTATAAATATATTCCTATACCTTTAGTCCTGAGCTGGCAATCATTAACTATTTCCTATGTGTAATTCAGAACAAAGATAGACCTGTATATGAAACAGCTGTTCAGACAAGATTTTGCAGATAAAAGCAAATGAAACCCGCGACCCTAAATTTTCTGAAAAAATATTGCTTTTCATGTCTCCAAATTATTTTAAGACTTAACTGCCTTTGCTAAGGAGCCATTCAAGTCCAATAACACAAAGTGATTAATCTTTGACAGTTTTATTAATTTAATCTTTAATATTAGCTGGGACTGTTCATACAAGCAGTTGTCCAACCATGATAACCTCTTCTTTTTCCCCCCACTACAATTCTGTTTACAAATTTTGAAGAGAATCTGGTTAATTGCATCCTATCAAGCCCTTGACTAACAACTGTCCTAATTGATAAACTCCTCACATACAGGGATTGTTATGATGATCCCTCAGCTGCCTGAGTTTTAACGTCATGCACCACACCGGTCATGGAGAGAGTTTCTGCACCAGGTACCACATGGAATGTGTGGCACCAGTACAAAAATTATCTGTACATTTGGTCTGGAGACAAACTGTGCACCAGGCTAGAGTTGCCGGGCCAAGCTTGGCAATTGGTTAAAAGGTTGGATGCACAACTTCAACTGCTCTGCTATGTCACTTCTGGGAAAACCTGAAAGTGATGCAGGATAGCTTGAGGAATCACCAGAAACTCAAACCTTAGAGTTTCTGGTGATTCCTAGAACCAGCCTTTCTCACTTCCAGGTTTTCCCTTTTAAAAATTTTTATCCCACCATAGCAAGAGGTCTGGCAGCCCTACCCCAGGCAAAGAAGCAAACATAGTAATCAATCTATGCCTTGAAAAAACAGGTCAGAATCTGGTGAGATGGAATCTTATTGCATCTATGTCACCTGATTATTGCTGGTTTGGTGGTGCCAATACTGCCATCTATGATGGAGGCAGGCCTATAGCTATGGGGGAACTTTGGGGCTATAACCCCTCCCAAATCTGCCCTGCCCCCAGAGAGGGCTGGGCTGTGGCCAAGCAAGAGGGGAGGGAGACACATGGCCTCGCTGGGTCTTCCAGCATCCACAGCCAACTTCTCAAAGCTGGAAGACCCAGTGAGGTTGTACCTGTCCCTCCCCTCCTGCTGGCTCTCTCCCCTCCTGAGGGGGCTGGGCTAACCTCAGTGAGTAGCTCTTTTAGTCAGCACCCTTGGCTTTGCAGCCTTCCCCATCCCATGCCTTGAACAATGGAGGAAGCCCAGCAGATGTTCCGCCTAGCTGTGGCAGAAAAGGGTTATTTTAAAGCTCCTGATTTGGGCAGTGATGTCAAGGGAAGTCACTGAGGCACGCCCTGCCCCAGGGTAGCTTTTGTTCCCCCCCTTGCTTATCCCAGGGCCTGCAGACTCCACATGGGTATAAAGCAAGTGTGGCAAGTGAGGAATGCCCAGGCCTTTGCTAGAGTGGGGGGAATCTCTGATTTCTAAGCAGGCTTCCTTGTGAGTAAATCCCATGGGGTTTCAGCAGTGCTTCCAAGTTGGCATGCAAAGGGGAGGGCAGCCCTCCAGTCCCCATGGCAAGATCCCAAGCGGGTTTACTGGGCAGTAAGACCAAAGCGAGATTCAGTCTCTCTGCAACATGACCACCCAAGCCCAAGCAGGCTTGCTCAAAAGTAAGTGCCACTTTCAGCCCCAACGATAGAGGAGATCTGTTCCCAAAATCAGTGGGCAAACATTATAACTTGTGCCCAGTATTCTTTTCTCAGGAGTAAAGGCTGCTCAATTCAATGAGGAAAGAGAAAAGTACCAGGCTTTAAGGAGAAATTATCCTCCCCCCGAAAAAAATAAAGCCATGCCCGCTGTCTTGGAAGCACAGCCCTGCTATCTGGCAGTGGCTTAAAATACTTGCTCTGTACAGACATATGATGGCTGCCCCCAAGCAAAAAAAAAAATGCCCTGCAAACAAAAAAAAATTCTGGCTAAGGGTCTGGATGGAGGTGCTGAAGCTCAGCTGAAGGCAGACCCGTAGGGACAGGGTCAATAGTGCATCGGAGGTCTCAAGTTTACATTGCATGCCACCAATCACAACTGGTCCCACCCTACCGCATTGTTACTTTTTCTTTGTTTGCTGCTAAGAGCAGGTGTGGCCAAAGCCAGCAGGTAGAAACTGATGGATTTCCCAAATCAAAGTGGAAATACACTACTCCAATATTTCAATCTATCCGTGTATACATTCTCAAACCTGTCAGTGGGCACTTCCTCCTAAGCAACCCATGGTTTTGTTTTTGAGCCATGGTGAAGCAAAACATTTTCTGGTGTACCACCAAGCAGTTACCCTGTGCCCATGAACAGACCAGCAATTCCATCCACTGGCAAGCTCCCACTGTATCACAGAATTCCCTTTTCAAGGTACCTGGGTCCCATTTCTAGACACCCTTGCAGGTGTGAACTAGCCCTTGGACTTACTGGGAAAATAATTGGTGAGCCAGTGCATGATCAGAGTCACTGGGAGTCAAGAACAAGCTGAGTCAAGGGGCTCCATCAGCCCTAGTAATGCCTCATGGGCTGGTCATCTAGACCTCGGTTATGGCGAGCAACCCCAGTGGAGTTACTATCACCACAGGGGCCATTTTACTCAACTTGCTCCAAGGCTCTTTTAGCATCCCAACCTGCTGTGATGAAATATTTTTAATACTACTATCCTGCTATGGATCAGCAGAAATATGGCTCTATCTCTGACTATATTACTAGCATAACATGCAGCTTCTCAGCTCTGTTTCATTCCTAGAGAGTAGGCATCCTGTCACTGCTTGGAGGATTTTACAAAACTACGGTGAAATATAATAGCCTATGAATCATGCCAAGACATAAAAATTGTGGTTGAAGTACTTTCAAATCAGTCTATACAGACAGGCATTGATGTCTTGAGACAGCAAGTACCAAATCTAAATTCTGGTGATGTGCCTGCACTCAGTGCAAGTTCTCCATCAGTCAGCATTACAAAACAAGATCCTATTACACAAGTGATCCATGTTGACAAATCAGTTATCTAAATCAAAGATAACTGTATGCAACCCCCCTCCCACAGTAATCCTGTGTTTCCATAGAGCTATATTGGGGAGACAAGTCCAAATCCCCATAGAGTAGAGCTACCAACTCTCAGACTTACAATTCATCTCTAGAGATCAGTTCCCCTGGAGAAAATGGCAGCTGTGGAGGTTGGGAACTATGGCATTATACTCCACTGAGGTCCCCCCCCTCATCCCAAAGCACCACTCCTCAGATTCCCAGGAATTTCTCAACATGGAGTTGGCAACCCTAAAAATAGAGGTAGGAAGCTCACTGAACGTCCTTGGATAAGCCACCGATGTAGCTACTGTCAAGGTTTACCATCAAGATAAGAGCTCTGCATTACATTTTTCTGAGAATCTTGAAGCTAGTGCAAAATGCAACTGTGAGAAATGAGTCCATTTTACACATGAGGAACTGAGTCTGATAATTTCACACTCTCCCACTGAATCTATAATTTTATTATTGGAACTGTGACAAGCACCTCTTCCCCCATTGTAGGTCAACATAACAGCTTAGGACTGATGCTGTGACAGTCTGGTCATTTGACTGGTGATTTGCACATAGCTGCTGTAACGCTCACATTTAACCATGGCTTCTCTTTTGTTCCAGGATAGCCAAGAATGTAGTAGGTTTGTTTTCATTGCTGGTCACATTCTTATCAAGATCAATGCACACAGAAGAAAAGGGAACACACACAGGAGGCAGCCCATGGGTCTATCAAGATCACCATTGACTACTTTGACTAGCAGCAGCTCTCCAGGGTCTCACTCTCTCTTCCATTATCTGATCCTTTTAAATGGAGTTGCTGGAGACTCAATCTTGCTCCTTTGGCATGCAAAGTAAGCATTCTGTCACTGAGTCACAGTCCCACCCATGACATTTCTGAAAGCAATTCTTGTGCTGTACACTGAGGAGATACTATGACACGCTATGAAACTGTTAAGTCTAAAAGTTCATTTCACCATCTGGAAGGCACACTTACAGAACAAACTCCATCCCACCCATTCTGTGGGGACTATTCATACTTTGAATTCCAGAAAATATTGAATATATATGCTCACCACAGACAGTCTCTCTCAAAACTGATAAGAGCATCTCAGATTTTTTCTTGAAAAAGAAAATTGATTGAGGACTGGCATTTACAGAACTCAGATTGCATCACATTGAAGTCCTTGACTATCACTAAATGCACACTAAGTTTATGGAACTGTTAAAAGGAAATTGTCAGGTAGAAAAGAGCTCTCTGTTCTTGAAAGTTAAAGGAACAAGAAGGTGTAACTCTTGACAATAACTAGGAATTGTAGACAAACCACGACTACCTGTACAGTCCAATCCTATGCAGGTTCGTTCAGAATGAAGCCCCACTATGTTCAATAGGGCTCGCTCCCAAGAAAGCAATCACAGGATTACACTCACCATTAACTAACTTCGGGTAGCAACTACAATAAGCCTTTATTAAGTATTTGGAGCACATATGTTATGGGGAGGGATAGGATGTCAACTTCCAGGTGGGGTCTGGAGATCTAAAATTACAATTCATCTCCAGACTACAGAGATCAGTGCCCCCGGAAGGTAATGGCAGCTTTGGAGGGTGGTCTCTATGGCGTTATAGCCTGCTTAGCTCCCTCCTTTCCCCAAACCCCACCCTCACCATCTCCATTCCCATATCTCCAAGAATTCCCCAGCCTTAAAGTTGGCAGCTCTAGAGGGAGCCAATGTGGTTTAGTGGTCAGTGTTTCAAACCAGGATTTAGAAGACCTGAGATCAAATCCCCACTCAGCCTTGAATCTCATGGGGTAATTTTGGGCCAGCCACTCTATCTCTAAGTTTTGCCTACTTTGCAGGGAGGCTGTGAGGATAAAATGATGAGGAAAGAATCATGCATGCCTTCCTGAGCCTAGTGGAGCATGAGTGGGATAAAAACAAGACAGATAGAAATACTCTGACCAGGAGAAGGTGTTTAGCATGAAACCCTTACCCAACTCTTGGCATGTGCAAAGGAAAACCTCGGGAGGGGGGGCAGAGCAGAGACATTCTCCTCCGTAGCTCCACAACACTCCACGCAGCTTCCCCAGAAAGCTTGCCAGGCTATTTTGTCAATAGCAAAGTCAAAACTTTTGCCCATCCTGGCGCTATTCAAATGGCTTCAGTTTTTGTGCTGTTATGTCTTTAGCCAACCACTTTTTATCATATAATTTTGATCATAAATTGGCTTAAGGGTTTGTTTTTTTAAAAAAAAAATCCAAGATCATTACTGCATGTTATATTTTTTTTAAAAGACACCTGGAAGACTCACAGTTTCAAGCAAAGAATGATTAAGCCAGTAAAACAGCCTTCTAGACACTTAGGGGACTGTAGCAACGGGAGAGCAAACAGTCTGTAATTTAAAAAGAGAGAAAAGCCTGAATAGATTGACTGACAGAAAGGCTTATCCAATTGATTCCGCTTGTGCTCCTTTCTGTCCCATTTATTACCTTTGGGATTAACACACACACACACAAACCCGAGTTTGCTGGCTCACACCCTTATTCTACTTAAGAAGCAGTTTGGATGGTCAAACTTGCAGGCTGCTACATTCCTTTGGCAGTGTGTACTTTTTAATTGGCCCAGATTTGGTAACTGAAAATCATTCATAACATGCCCTGAAATGTACCCAAGCTGGAAAAGTTTCCAAATGTGAAAGATATTTCCTAGCCACAATCTCTTTGGTGTTGCAATGAAGCTGAGACTATCTTTTGATGGGCTAAATGATACGGAGGATTCAGCAACTTGCTGGAACACAGCCAAGGTGCTCTTTAGGACCTTCTAAAGAGAATGCTTCTGTGGTGAACGTCTAAAGTGGGACATACTTGTTGTCCACGTTTGCTCAACATTTCCTAGGTGGGAAGGTGCAAAAAGTAACAATAGCCTGTTCACCAGTATATACGATAATACCTACAAATGGATCCAGATGCAAAACCTTCAAGTGGAGGACTCTTCAGGCACACCCTGCTCCCCATGACTACCTATGGATGACTCAGACTGCTTTCTAATATTGCATATGGATTGTGAGCCCTGGATATGTTCTTCTCCAAGTCCACAAATCTACTTTGTAGATAACACAACTGACCCACTTCTTAGTCGGCCAAATGCGAAGTGAACAGAAGTTCCCAAATGTTCTATACCCTGACTATTAATATCTCCTCAAAGTCCCAGAAAGAAGGATCCTACAACCAGACAGCCTTTAACTGTTGAAACTAAAATAAAAGCATACATGGATCCCACATGCATCTATTGCTTTACTTAAATTAGAACTCCCTGTCCTGAAAGCTCTGAGCAGTTAAACAACAGGCTTGAATTTTATATATGGAACCATGAATCTTAAATCAAAGGTCTTCATAGGTAGTGACCCTCAGGTAGGATTGTGGACCCCCTCCTGCTTCTCAGTATGGATTGGCACAGACTGGGAAATGCCGGTTCAGTTCACAAACTGAACTGGTGTCCATTTTGAACCAGTTCACAAATTCAAAGAAGCCCAGCTCATGAACCGGTTTGGGTGGGAAACCCCCCCCCAAGTCCTAGAGGCTCCCAAATCACAGGGCATCTCTAGCTAACTCTTCTCTACCTGCCCATCAGGTTTGGTGAAGATTGGACTTTGGGGGTCCGAGTTACAGAACCCCAAACAAGGAGCCCCAGGAAACTGCTTTTGTATAGGTTTGTATAGAATGGACCCTGGGTAAGCTAGAGGCTTCCAACTTGCAGCATACCTCCCCAGGATGCCCCTCCACAAGCCTCACAACTTATGTGTGGGTTGGATATGGGGGGGGGTTGAGTTATGGACCCCCAAACAAGGTGCCCCCAGGAAAGTGCTTTTGGAGAGCTGTCAGGCGTGGGTTCAAGAGTGCATAGACCAGACCAACCTCCCATACAACTGAAAATATGATAACTGGGTAGGACAAGTCCACCCACCCCACCCAGGCCTAGGAGCCACCCACACGCTTGAGGGTGCCTGCTTCCACCCAGCCCCACCCTCCCTTCCCTCTGCAGATCGTCAAAGTGATTACTGGGCAGGACCAACCCTCTAGGGTTGCCAGATCCCCCAGTTCTGTGGGGGTTTCCTGATTTAGGGGGCTCCTTCCTGCTGCCAGCCAGCTGGTCAGTGGGAGGGAAGCCTTGCCTCCAAGAGCAACCACCTGGCCTTCCCCCCACCTCTTCCCAACAGTGTTAAAAAGACCCTTTAAATGCTGCTGGGGACAGGTGGGGGCTGCCAGTCCCCGACATGATGATGTCACTTCTGTGTGATGGCATTACCTTAGGAAGTCCCCACCAACTCCAGTAACGCCGCCCAAAGTCCCCTACTGGGGACTTTGAGGGACCTGGCAACCCTACAACCCTCCCACCCCACCTGAATGGCTGAGTCTCCCATGCCCACCGTCTGGGCAGGGCCAACCCTACTACCCTGCTTGGTGTCATGGGTGACGATGACCGCACCGGTCCCTGCCTCAGTTGGCAGCAGAGCCAGAGTTGTTGGCATTGCCAGAGTCAGAAGCCAGCCCCACTGACTCTTTGGGAGTTGACAGCATGCCACCGCCACCACCCAAGCCTGTAACCCCCGCACCTGGTCCTGCAGCAGCCAATAAGCTACAGGTGCAACCAGGAATCCCGCCTGACTCACTTCCACGGATGGTTCGGCTGAGGGAGCGGCTTTGCAAGGACTTAGCCATCCACTGCCAAGATGCACGCTGGCAGGGATGGCAAGTGCCGAGTCCTGAGTACTAGCAGGAGAGGTGCCGCTGTCATGGGAAGCACAGCCGGAGGGCTATATAGCTCCCACTCAGGATCAGGCTCTCTGTGGAAGCAACAAGTCACCTCCATGAGGACCTGGCATCCACTTCGGCTCCTGTTCTCGGACCCCACTGTTGTTCCGATTCCTGGCTTCTGGTATATGACCCCAAAGAAAATTGCTAATATAAATGAGAGTATGTCTAGCAAATGTTGGAAATGTAGAAAGAAAGAAGGCTCATTTTACCATATGCAGTGGACTTGTGATAAAGCCATGAGTTATTGGTCAGAGATTCATAATGAAATACAGAAAATTTTGAAATGTACTTTTAAGAAAGATCCACAAATCTTGTTGTTAGGTCTTAAACTGGAAGAATTAAATGTAACCAAAAGAACATTGCTATGGTACTTGGTTACAACAGCTAGAATGACTTATGCACAATTCTGGAAACAAGAAAAGATACCTGAAACATGGGAATGGATTAAGAAGATGCTTTTTATAGTAGAAATGGACAAAATGACAAGAAAGCTTAATAATGAAGAAGACGAAGCGTTTTATGAACAATGGAAAGATTTCAAAGACTATCTTGAGAAAAACTGGGACGTTAAAAACAAATTGATTTGCTTCGATAGTTATTAAGGGGAAAACAAGAAAAAGAATGATAAGATTGTTAAAATGTTACCTAATTTGATAATGGAAGTGAGACATTTTGCTAATGGTAATTAGATAATAGAGTTTATAAGGGGGTAAGAGCATTGTGGGAAGCCTTGTACTGGGGAGGGTGGGGAGGAAAGAAAAAGGTATGTGATATCTATAAGATGCAATTTTAAATATGTGAAACATACTCTATAATAAATGGTTTAAAAAAAAAAAAAAGATTCCTGGCTTCCTGACCCCTGCTTCAGACAACTACTTTCTCAGACTCATGATTCGGCTCTCGCTCTGACTTTCCTTGCAATGACCTCAAACTGGACCTCAGTCCTGCCTCTAGGCTTGGTTCAGCCCAGCCCATGACACCCAGTCCCTGGACCCACCCTGGCCCCACTCACCTTTCACTGGCAAGGTGGCAACAGGGCAGGGCCAATTCTCCAGCCCTGCCAAGGGCCCAGGACCGGTTCCTCCACTGGGAACATGATAACTGTGCAGGGCCAACCCTCCTACCCTGCCCGGGGCCTGGGAGCCACTCGCAGAGTTGCAGATGGCTGTGTCTCCCTGGGCCCACCCTCCCACTACTGGTGAGGCAGGTGAGGGGCAGGGCCAACCCTCCCATCCTTCCAAGGACCCGGGAGCCACTCACACAGTTGTGGTAGCTATGCCTCCTGGGCCCAACCACTCTCTGCTGTTAATGTGCCAACTAGGCAGGGCCAAACCTCCTGCCCTGCCCAGGGCCCAGGAGCTACCTGCACAGTTGTGGGTGTCCGTGTCTCCCTCAGCCAAACCCTCTCCCCTCTGACAGTAAGGTGACAACTGGGCAGGGCCAAACCTCCAGCCCTTTCCAGGGTCCAGGACCATCCTGCCCACTTGTGGGTGTCTGTGCCTCCCCGGGCCCACCCTCCCACTGACCTGACAATGTGATTACCAGGCAGGGCTAACCCTCCTGCCCAACAAGGGAGCAACCCGCGCTGTTGCAGGTGGCTGCATCTCCCTTGGCACACCACCCAAAAATAAATTTTGGTGCTAGGCACAGAGAACTTGAATGGCTGAGGAAGATATGCCCCAAGAGTCAAGGCAGGAGGGGCAAGCATTCCCTCTCCATGTGGGTTACTAATATACAGACACCCTCAGGAGTAGAAACACGAGCATGGGAGCCTAGGTAGGCCAGGGAGCCATTTGCATCACTGTGGGTGGTGGTGTCTCCCTGGGCCCACTGCACCCTCCCTCTATCTACGACGAGATGACTGCTCGGGTTAACACCACCCAGCCAGCCTGGTGTCTGTCTTGCACACAGCCAGGCTCCACCTTGAGACTGTCTTAGGACAGCAATGGTCATTGGAAACCCATTGCACCACTGGCCTGAAGTCCTCTCTGCACTCTCTTTGTGGCTTGCCCCGTATTTATCATCATGTGGGTGCCAGTGATGTGGTGGGGGGGCAATGCTCGAATGGAGGTGTGCAACATACAGTGGGGGTAGATAACAGGGTGGAGAGGAGCTGGACACAATCTAATGTGAGGGAAGCTGTCATTCCAGTCCCAGAGCACTGATTCTCTTCTAGGGACCATCATTCCACTCTGCACCCTGTCATTCCAGTCCCAGAACACTTTTGCTACTACCCATGAGCCATCAATCCACCTGTCATTCCATTCCCAGAATGCTTCTGCTACTCCCAGGTCCTGTCATTCCAGTCCCAGAACACTTCTGCTGCTCCCAGGACCGTCATTCCACTCTGCACCCTGTCATTCCAGTCCCAAAATGCTCCTGCTTCTCCCAGAGGCTGTCATTCCACTCCCAGAACACTTCTGCCACTCTCAGGGGCTGTCATCCCATTCTGTGACCTGTCATTCCAGTCCCAGAGCACAGATTCTGTTCCTAGGGGCTGTCATTCCACTCTAGCTCTGTCAGGCCAGTCCCAGAACACTCCTGCTACTCCCAGGATCTGTCACTCCAGTTCCAGAATACCTCTGCTTCTCCCAGGGGCTATCGTCCCGCTCTGTACCCTGTCATTCCAGTCTTAGAGCACATATTCTGTTCACAAGGGCTATCATTCCACTCTGGGGGCTGCTATTCCAGTCCGCATTTTCTTTGCAACTTTTTTTGTACAGCAATGTATTTCAGTGCAGCCCATGCAAGTCAATTTGCATTCCTGGCTCCCATTACCCCCAATGGGCCCTTCAAGCTTCTCCCATTATTTCCAATCGGCAATCCTGTCATTCTTTTCAGTACATCCCTGAATTCAAGCCATGTTTGCCCACCCTTTGCAGCAAAAAAAAACCCAGAAAACCCAAGGAAGACAACTCCCCAACCTCTGACTGACTAAGCCAGTAAATTCCCCCCTATGTCCACCAGCAAAGCTGTTTCAGGATTGCCAGGACACCCTCACCTCCCAATGCCCCAACGCAAACAAAGAAAATGTGCACTCCTCCAGTGCTTATATACATCCTCCTCCCATTGGGACAAGATGGATGTCTGTAATTGTCTATCAAGCTTGGAAGGGTCCCTATTTGTGTTCCTAGGGCTGGAAAATACCACTCCAACCAGCATTTTCATGCTAAAGTTTCTGGATGGGATTCCTTCTCCAAGAGGTTCCCAGCCATGGCGAAAAGCTCAGAGAGTCCCTGCAAAGCATGTGATTTCTGAGCCTCTCAAGCTTCAAATCGGGCAATGTCTGGCCCAGACTTTGGCTTGGGTTTGGGTCTGTACCCATCCCTACTTTCTAGCATACAGGCATAAACTAAAGCTCGCTGGCAGCTTATCGAAAATTTCCTACATGAATGAGCTAACCCATTACAGGAAATTCATTACTAATAAATAGTTCTTATTCATTCCTTGAAGGCTTCTCTTGCCTATCCCTCCTAAACATTTACATTTTTTTTTCAAATGCAGCAAACACTTACAAGGAGATTCTGACTAGCAGACATTTGAACTGCCAGAACACATAACCGTTACGTGCATCTTGTGAAGTAATCATGTACAGTATAGAAACCTTGGTAAAAATCATACCCAATGCAACCTCAGCATTTCAGACCAGGCAAGAGAATGTTCAAACTAGAATGTTATTTATTGCCTTGTACAAAGGGAAAGAATAAAATGTTCTGCAATAACATTAGTCTCAGGAATGTTTATCTGCTCTCTTACCACTGAATGTTAAGAACACCCTGGCCTGAGGCTGTGAAGATCCATTTACATTGCATGAGCAAACAAGCACCCCAATCAACACTTGGAGTCGGAGAAATGTCATTATCTTCAGAGGTGAAATTTAATATCCAAGATACGAAATCTAAACAAAAGAGAAAGAGAGGGGGGGGGGTCATTACGGTCTGAACTGTTCTGTAAGATGGTGTATCAGCTGTAAATCTTCCAAGCGAGATCAGGGCACTACGGGATCTGGTACAATTTCACAGGGCCTGCAAAACAGTTGTTCAGTCAGGACTACAGTTGAGGACAGTACCAGACCCCTAGCCAATGAGCTATAGCTAGAGTCTGGCGTCCCCCTCCTTCATTTGCCTCCTGCTCCCTCCCCCTTTTCCCTTCTCAGCCATTCTGTCTACTACTTCCCCCCTCATGAATTTTATACCATCTTGATTTTTACAGAAACTGTCCTATCGATTTTACTGTTTTTATGGATTGAGTAATTATATATTGTACTTAGAAAGTTTTTAATTGTATATTTATAAGATGTTGTCATCTGCTCTGAGCTGGTTTTTGGGGAGAGCAGGATATAAATGGAATTAAATAAATAAATAAAGGTATATTTTGCCAGGCAAAATATTTTGTATTGTATTGTATATCTGGCAGTGCCAGGGCTAAAGAGAAACTGCAGGACTCTAAAGCAAACTGTCAGTGGAGTAAGCCCAGCAATAAGGATTACTCTTAGTTTATTTCAATAAGGAGGATTCCCACCTGCTGGAAAAATAATTATGCTAAATGTCAAGGCAGAGCAAAGCAAGGCCAGGGATAAGGTTTCATGAATGAAAACGTCTTGATATTTTTAGACCTCTGACTTTACTGTACTCTTATATTTATATAAGTCTACTATGGATACATAGTTCTGGTTAAAACTAAAAACAGAATACCTTTGAGTCAAAGTTTTCCCACAAGCTCCAAAGCCAGGCCATCACAGCTGACAAAGTATTTGTCGTCTCAATAGCACCACCATGCTCACTTGGCATAGGACCCCCAAGAAGGCTGGTAGGAGCACAAAATAATTTGTGCCAGGCAGGTCACATTTTGCAAAGTAAGGGGACAGACTGAGGATGCTTTGCCTAAAAAGGTTCAAAAATCCCAGAATGCACTGAAAGTACTCAATATAAATGCAGCTTTGATATCACAGTCTCAGTCCTTCCTTTGTATATATAATGTTAATTGTGCACTACCAGGATCATTGCTCCCTGAACAGTCTGACTTAGCAAGCTCATAGAGCAAGATGGGTAGCTGTGTTAGTCTCTCTGTAGCAGTAGAAAAGAGCAAGAGTCCAGTAGGACCTTTAAAACTAACAAAATTTGTGGCAGGGTATGACCAGTGACTGATGAAAACTCATACCTTGCTACAAATTTTGTTAATTCTTTAAGGTGCTACTGGACTCTTGTTCTTTTCTATAGGAAGCTCATGAGTAGCTTAGCGCAAGACTGAGTGTTCGTTTTTCATGCTCTGAATGACAGAAGTATGGATCAATGACAAAAAGCACATATGACCAGTGCCACCACCTCATAATACATAGTTCACAGAGGCTAGGAGATACTAAAATATGATAAAACCATATGTTTGATCGATCCAATGTCTGGGTTGTGGCTGATGTAATGGAGAATGTACAAGATTCACCTGTGTTTGCACACATTGATATGATGGTGCAGAGAATGCAATGTGACTGATTGAACAAGGGATATTGAACACTACACAATCAATACTCATAATCATTGAAGATACTGCAGAATGTATACAGATAGATATGGGACTGGATTCTGTGGATCCATTTTGCTAATGGAGGCATCTCCCCTGACACAAGGTGCTCTCCTTCCAGAAAATGAGCCTCTTATATCAGGGGAAACCACCGTGTCCCAGAGGTAAACATTGGTATTAACAGATCAATGGGATGCAACCCAATAAGAATCTGGTGGTCTCAACTTTGGCTGGTTAACATTCTAGAGAATCTGCAGTTGCAATGGATTCAGTTAGATGACCTGCCCTAATGGACTTTCCAGCTCTGTAATGGAGGCTTGGATAAGGATAAAGTGATTAACATAGTCATCCTACCAAGTAGTTTCACACACAGGAACAAGCACATTTAGTCTGTTATAAGGCAGGTCAAGTGAAAAGCAATGTAAAGGCTTTTTTCAAAATTGCACAAGGGAGGATCATTTTACACCCATCAATAGAACAGTAAGTTCTATATATGCATGGGCCAGAGTAATGGCCTTGGCCCAACAGGCCTGAATTCAAATCCCCTGTCAGCCATGAGGCTCTCATGGAAGTTACTATCTCTCAGCCTAATCTATTTTACAAGGCTGGGCATACCATTCCAAGCTCCTTAGGTGATCATCATGATGACAACAATGATAATAAAGTCAAAATAGAAAACAGATACACCCAGGCTTCATTCTAGATCTGAGCTGAACAGCTGGTGATTTTCATCAAGTTTTTTCATTAAGCTATAAAGAATGGCCACCTTTTAGCAAATCAAAGGAAGCTATGTACCTGGACATATATGTCCATTCAGGGCATGGGCAGAAAGTACTGTTCTAATTCTGAAATGGCTTTGTGAGGTTTTCTGTGGTCAGATCTGATGAGCTACATGACCACATCATGGTGTAGTCACACTGGCTACATAATTTCCAATTGCTTGGGGTCAGAGAGCCAAGGAAAAAAATGTCAAGGAGTAGTTGCTGACTGGATAATAAAGTGTCACTGAACAGCAGCAAAAAGATAATCTGTGGGAGGGCAGCTGGGATATTGTGGCCCCCAAAGTGTACTGTCATTCCCAAAACATTTGCATACAAACCTGCAGCACAGAACAGGACTTCACTGGGACATTATAGAAGAGAGTATGCATGCAAATACCAGTTTCCTTTCCCAAGACATCAAGTACCCACATCCAACCAACACAGTTCTCCCACATTTACAGCAGATACAGTGTGACTATGAAGAATCCTCAAGAGCCAGTGCATTCAGGTGTTTTTTTTAAAAAATGGTAAATCAACTGCAAAGTTCTCCTGCACCATTGCCTTACTCTTGAGCAGCTCCATTCACTGCAGTAGGAGGTTAACCAGAAGTACCTCTACCATAACCACAGAATCCATGCTGATGTGTCCCTTCAGCACCTGCCCTGCAGCATTGGGAACATTATAACCCCAGAGTGGGTTACAACAAGCCAAAAGCCTTTTATCTTCATATTTCATGTTTTGCACAAGGCTTCCACAATGCACTCAGCTATGCTCCACTCAGGCAAACTGCAGGAGATATTTCAGACTTCTTTCTTAGTGTACATTTAGACTACATTGACTCCAAGGAAGCTCCCACCTGCTTCAGAAAAACTTGCTCTGCGAAGCAAATCATTTTGTACTGGATAGCCTGTGTCACACTGATGACTGTGTCTAGTTCTGGAGCCAGGCCCCAGATTACAGGTTGTAGCCTTCAGAATATTTAACTGGAAATGTGACAATGGCTGAGTTTCAAGGTGAAGTGACAGGTCCACAAACTCATTGCCAACCTCAAACTTGCTCTTAAGAAAGGAGCCACAGACCATGACAAAATAACCTGGAGGGACCACTCCTGTCTCAATCAGCCATTAGTAGTCCACACCACAGGAGACTCCCAACAGCTTCTGGGAGGTATTAAAAGTCAGGTAATGTAAGGTTTCTGTATCACTTTACAAGTGAAGGCACATGCACAAAGTATCACATTCCATAATATATCCTCAACCTGGCAACAGAGGGAGCTTCCAACCGTACTTTCAACTAATGCAATTACAGGGAACAGAAATTGTGGCCAATTTTTGCTTTACTTATATGGGCATCCTTTCTGTGTATGTGAGGGGGGGGGAGGAATAATCAATTCAGTCCCCCCTCTGTCTTATTATCTGATAGGTTACTTTTCTCCCTAATCCTTTCTGTGAGAGAAGAAATGCTATTAAGTCCTGATAAGATTGCTTTGTTAAGCCAAACAAATGGCCAATCACACTGAACTTGTGAGCTTAACAGAAGCAATGATATTAGTATTCCACAGCTGTAGAAACTATTCTTTCTAATACAGAAAGGAGGAGATGGAAGAAGTTATGCAATGAGCAGCTCTTCCTTAAAGTCATCATAATAGACATAAGGACCCCCCCTCTCTAAACGACTCTCTCTATGAGCCTTGGAAATCAGTAGGACTACCTTCTCGATGAAGACAGAAGTCAAGTTGCAGACGTTTACGCACATTTTTCTCAAGAGTAAGCTCTTAACACAGTGGGGCTTACTTCTGAGTAAGCATCACAGGTTGCGCTACGTGTGCCATTGTTAAATCCTTGCAGCCTCCTGAAGCTTTGGGAAGGAAATTGGGAATAGATTTCTTTTTCAAAGTGATAGCTATTTGTCTTTTCTTTACACACACACCCTCCGAAAACCATATTCTTTCCGTACCACAATAATATCATTTCGGAGTGAGCAGCAAGCCAGAATTTAGCGCTCCCTGCCAAGTGAAATACACAGAAAGAAAGTCTGCACGCGTCTTCAAGTAACACATGATCTCCACTGGCGACCATCTCCACTAGAAGCAGGAGGAGCACGCTGCCTTTACCCTCGTTCTGAACCCAGTCCTCATTGTTCCGAGGTAGAGAAGGAAAGAAACAACCGTAAAGTGGGCGCAGAAAGTTGCATTTCTGTAAAGCTTCTGTGGGCGGCGGGGGGAGCGCCACGGCCGGCTCTCCCTTCCTGTCCTGCCTCAGGAAAGTATTTTACTGCTTAACTGTTAAACACAGTGCAGGTGTTATGCGCTCCAGCCTGAACTGGACTCCGCAGAGGAACAAGGAATAATTCAAGGAAAGGGGGAGATACATAGATATAGATGGATCAAAAGCTTCTGCTGTGCAAAAATTATTTGTATTTAGCCAACGCAGCGAACTGAACAAGCAATAATCAATAACATCAGTTAACAATGCTTCAACGAGCGCGTCTACTCACCAAGGGCCACTGAAGGATCCAGTAATGAAATCCCATTAAATCGTCTATCAGTTTACGGACTCCTGAGGTAACAATACATGCCTATATATATTATATATATATTTAAAATTCCGGAGCTAGTTTCTTCCTGGCTGTGGAAAGTAAATCCCCAGTCTGGGTAGAGGTGAAAAATCCTTGGAGTAATATCCCTTCAGGCACCCGGAGCTTCTTTCCTCCTATTCCAGTGAATAGAGCACCTAAGAGCGAATGGAAAGTAGCTGGGAGCGCCGGTTTCCAATTACACTCATTCCGGCGTTCCAGACCCGCCCAGGCACCGCCTTTCGGCTCCGTTGAAGCCCTGAATGCATCATGAGCCGAGCAAATGGCGGGGCTGCCTTGGGTGGCTTGTAAAGCAATGGAGAAGCCACACCTACGAGGAAGTGCCAAGACTCAGAGCGAAGACTGAGACCCAAGGCAAAAGGCAGAGAAAGGGGTGATGGAATGGAATGTACGTCTGTGTCTGAGAGAGAAAGGAACAGGTAAAAGAGCAGGGAGAAGGAAAGTCAGACCAGGCTTTGAAGGCAGCCGGTGGATAGTGCCCTCAAGTCTCAGCCGATTTATGGCACCCTAGTAGGGTTTTCAAGGTAAGAAACGAGCAGAGGTGGATTGCTATTGTCTACCTCTGTGTAGCAGCCCTGTGCTTCCTTGAAAGTCTCCGATCCAAATACTACCCACGGCCAACCCTGGTTAGCTTCCCAGAGCTGACAAGATTGGGCAGTCCAGAAATGTGAGAGTTTACTCAGAAAGAGAACCCAGGACACATCCCGAGGAGAAAGTGTGCTGGTCTGAAACAGCCTGGCTGTACACCTGCAGAAAGTTCCTATGGGTGCTTGTTCCAGGCCCTACCATGATGCAATTGTAGGGCAGGGGACTGAATTCAGAAGAGACATGAATAGCATTATGCTCTTGGGCTGAATTTCATAGCTCACTTACCTGGAAACTGGCCACAATGCCACACTGAGATTAGTGGGATTTATGGCAGAGTAAACATGCTCCAGAGCAGGGGTCCTCAAACTTTTTAAACAGGGGGCCAGTTCACTGTCCCTCAGATCGTTGGAGGGCCGGACTATAGTAAAAACAAAAACTATGAACAAATTCCTATGCACACTGCATATATCTTATTTTGAAGTGAAGAAACGAAACGGGAACAAATACAATATTTAAAATGAAGTAAAGTTAAATCAACAAACTTACCAGTATTTTAATGGGACTTCCTTAGCCCCCGCCCCCAGGATGACATCCCCCCTCCGGCTGAAAGGGATCAGTCCCCCAGGAGGAGAAGGAGGGTCAGTGGTGGGCGGGCCCTATCTGCACCTAGGGGAGGGGGGAAGGGGTCCTGCCTGGCACCCTGCAGCCCCCACTGACCCTTGCCTGGCCTCCTCATTGTCCCAGCTCCGAAACTTGTTTGCAGGACTCACGGCGGCGGCGGGCGGGCCAGGGGGGGAAGGCAGGAGGGAGGGGGCGAGGCGAGGCGAGATGAAGGCAGCCACAGGAGCCCGAGTGGCTGGACTCCCACGACCAAGCAGCCGACCCGGAGTTGCCTCCCCCTGGCCACCCGAGGGGCGGGGAAGGGGTGGGGAATGGCGGTGACCGGCGGCCAATGCGTCTGGCTCCGCCTTGCCCACCTAGGACTGGCTCCGGGGAGAGGGATGCGGCGCGGTGTGCAGGAGCAGGCAAGAGGGCATCTGTGAAGGGCCGGGGGGGTGAGGAGCGGGCCCGGCGGGAGTCCGGCTGGCCGAGAAGGTGCGGCAGAGGCTGAGGCGGGGCGGTGGGAGTTACTTTCCAAGCCCTCCTGCCCGAGGAGGCGGAGGAACCCGGAAGGACGCTGGATGAGGCTTGGCCTGGTGCGGGCTGGGGGCAGCAAGAGCACGGCATGGGGGGCGGACCCTGCGGGCGGGGCTGGAGCCTCCTTGGCTGCCATCGCTTGTCGCTGGCTGACAGGGTGCACACAAAGGAGGATAGCCCCCCGGAGGGGCGCTGGATGAAGATTGGCCTGGTGCGGGCTGGGCGGGGGCGGCAAGAGCATGGCGCGGGGGGCGGACCCTGCAGGCGCGTGTCAGGCTGGCTGTGCGCGGACCCTGCGAGCTGGGCTGGAGCTTCTCAGCCACCGCTTGTTGCTGGCTCGGCTGGACACGCGCAAGGGTGGGTCGCTGCCCATCCGGGGACCCCCAGCAGCGCCAGGCGGGAGGAGCAGCCAGGCAGGCAGGCGGCCAGAGGGGGAGGGCGGGCAAGCTCCACTGCCGCCTCCTGCGCCCCGCTGGGGCACTCTTCATAGCCTGGCAGCGGCAGCGGGACTTTCCACGGGGGGGGCACAGTTTGGCGGAGGAGGAGCCCGGCAGGCGGGCGGGGACGCTGCTGCTGCGCTTCCCGAGGAGGAGGAGGCGGGCATAAACACCCGGCGGGCCGTATAAATGTCCTCGCGGGCCGCATGTGGCCCGCGGGCCGTAGTTTGAGGACCCCTGCTCCAGAGTAAGGAGCTGCGGTGGCTCAAGTGGTTAAGACGCTGAACTGCAGGCTGTGGAAGAATGGTAGTTCAGCAGTTCAAGACCCGGGTGCCGCATGACGGAGTGAGTGCCCGTCTCTAGTTCCAGCTCCTGCCAACCTAGCAGTTCGAAAGCAAGAAATTGCAAGTAGATAAATAGGTACCACTTCGGTGGGAAGGTAACAGCGTTCTGTGCACCTTGGTGTTTAGTCATGCCGGCCACATGACCACAGAAACGTCTTTGGACAGCGCTGGCTCTTCGGCTTTGAAACGGAGATGAGCAGCGCAACCCTAGAATCAGATTCGACTGGCTTTCGAGCAAGGGAACCTTTACCTTTACCTTTAAACATGCTTGGGACTGTGTAATTATTGGTTTGGCTTATAGCTCATCAAGGGAGCAGGGCTGCTTAAAAAGGGTTGTCTGCAGTACCTGGAAAACAGTTCACAACCATCAGTGATAGATTTTCTCAATCAAATGTCCACTGAGTTAAACAGTAACAAACGACTTCAGTTTGAGCCAGCCCTGTAGCCAGGATTTTTTTTTTCTGGGGGGCGCTGGGGTGACACTAATTAAATTATGTGGCTTCCTGGCTTACAAAACAACCCACATTTTTGAGTTAGTGTGGAATCCCAAGACTTCTTTTTAGGAGCCAAGATTGACTGAAAGCTACTTCATCCTTTTATGAAGAATTTCTTTCATCTAATAGCAGTTTAGGTATTGTGGTCTGATTGTAGTAGTCAGTGGCAGTCTGCACATGCTCAGAGGTTCTTTGCTCTTTACCACTTGCTCCAAGACTGAGTTGGTGAATGGTAGTGAAAGCAAAACAAGGAAAGCCTTGTTAAAAGCTGTGTGCCCAGCAGGGGTCCAGGAGCCCAGGAGCCCTCAAGTGGGTACCCCTGGTTGGACTCACAGCACCCAGAGCCACGGCGCTGCGCTCAGACAGGCAGCTTCTCTGAGCACTCTGGACTCACATCTGGGTTTGGCTAAGAAGAAACAATGAACTTGGAAAAAAGAGGCATTGGAGACAGAGAGCATGCACCAGGCACAATCCCCCTGATGCTGCTGGAAGCCCTGGCTGGGAGCAGCTCGCAGACTCAACGGAGCCTGAGTGCCATGACTGTGAAGCCTCGTGTGCTTTCCCATCCCTTCCCCACTCAGGGGCCAGGGAAAGCAGGAGCCTGCCCAAGACTCCCACTGGCTATGGGCCTGGCTAGGGGGTGCTGCAAATTCAATAGGGGGCTCCACCCTCAGTGCCCCCCACCACTGGTTGCAGGCCTGGTTTGAGCCAGGGCTGAATCCCACAACTGGCTCTGAAAGCCAGAATGCTTTTTGGAGCATCTGAAAGAAAGAAAGCTACTTGGCTTATGCAGAGATCTGTAAAGGCTGCAGTTACACTGGTGGCTTGGCATGAGATAGCAGTGCCTCAAATAGTACGGCTTAAAGTGTAGTGGAGCATTTCATCCAGACTGAACACGCTGTGGTGGGTTACCTATGTGGCTGTCTGGTGGGGGAGCATCCACATTAGTGTTGCACTTCAACCACAGGATGAGCTGTAAAGGTGGGCTTTATTTAAATGTAGGCAGATGGATTTGCATATGCGCACGTGTATATAGGCAGCAACTAAAAAAAACAGTGGCAGAAATGGATCTGCAAGTTCAGTCATCCCTTCCAGGTTCCTTTCACTGCAGGAGTGTTCAGACGTTGGAAAATACAGAGTGGGAGCGCTCCCATCCCTTACTATCAGGTTTTCCCCAGTGCCTGATCACTCTGGTTCTAAAGCAGAGCCAGACGGGCTGTCCACAAATGGCCCATGGAAGGCAGATGTTGCCATCTGATCGAGCCCTTTAAATTCACACAGGTAATGCTGGTATTTCATGACAAACTGCCCATGTGACCACAGCCTTGGTCATGCTTAGATAACCACAACTTATCCACCCCGAATCCTCTAGAATTAAAGATCACAATTCTAAGAAACTAAAACAACAGTTGACTGGGACTCTCCAAACAATATCTGCAGATAGCTTTGCTTTGTCCTTCAGGTGAAAATCTATTAAATATGAGATTGCCTTTGACTATTGCAGGGACCACTAAGCCATCTTCCATGTGTTTTAGGGTTAAGCCATCTCAATAGGATTCTATTCTGACACTGGGTAAGTGATTGGAACTCGTTAAGATCTTTAGGGAGAGGGGCTCAAACATGTTTGGAAGTCAGAGGTAGAAACTGTTATTGTTTAATTCCAGAAGCATGGAGACTCAGTAACAGAAAGTCACTCTGCATATGCCTAGAGACACTCCAGTCTTACTTCATGCTGCTACAAATAAAGCATGATATTGGAAACAGGTGCTGGGGCTAAATGCTAGTCAGAGGTGAGGAGGCCGAGGAACAACCAAGCTATTTTCCCTGGAGTCTGCATCTCTTGAGCTGTACTGCAATTCTGAATTATAAATCTGGTTTCTTGTACATTTATAAGAGCTGTTGTCTCATTGGCAATATTCGAAAGTAAAATATATGGCATGGCATGCCAGTGAAGTATAAGTATTGCCACAGACATGGCTTTCTTCATTTTCCTTCAGTACTTCCGTTTCCCCTCATATTTGCCTACCTCAAAAGGACAAATTCCGCATTCATTACAGGCAGCATAATGGAATGTGCTTTCTATCTTCTCGTTATGTCTACCATTGAGTACTCCAGCCTGGATTGTAATCCTTTCAGAGGAGGGCAAACCCAGAATTACAGTACAATCCAGTAGATGTCACTAAATAGTGAAAAGAGGACAGATAAAGTTGAACTGTACTTGCTCTGGAAAAAGGAAGGCCAATATAAAATTTGGTTTGTTAAGGCTTATCTGTGAAATCTTCAATTATATAATGTAGAGATGTGTTTTACTTCCTTCTCCCTGTGCTGTATGGGAGAATTCAGGGTGACATAGGGCCTAGTCAAGTTATACAATATTTTGTTGCAGGACTCTGTTTATCAACTAAGCTAGTTCCCAATGTTCAGGTTTTTTCACACTGAAATCATATCAAAAAGGTAGAAATTTACACTAAATAGCAATTGAGTGTGACAGCAAAAGAGTTACAGGCATGACAGCTAGGGGGGAAATGCTGTGGTGCTCCCCTTCCCTTGGTTCCCTAATGGTTTTGCTTAATGGTTTTTGCCTAATGCTAGGTCCCAGTTAAGGGCACAATCAAGTATATAGATTTCTATATAGTTTATATTTAATATAGTTGTGGTGTCTGGTCTTGGGGATGGCCTGGAAGAAAACTGAATATTTATTTTCTTATTTCACCTTCAGCATTATTGAGTCATAATGTCCTGTCAGTTAAGCAATGGAATGGGCACCATTGTTGGGCTGTGCTTAGGGCATCAGTTGGCTTTAATCCAGCCCTGCCTAGCAGATGTACTTATATTAAAGGAATGAAGTATAGAGGGGTGGGGAAAGATGCCTTCCAGTTGGTCTATTCTTTCAAATTGTACATGGCTGGTGCATTTGGGCTCTAATCCATTCAGGAAGAAGAAATATACTAAGGGCTTCCAGCAGCACATGGCTCCAACCAGCCCTTGGCAGAGTACTTTCTCCTGGCTACAAAAGGGTGCACCCTAGCATGGCTGAGAAGCAAGTACTAGAAGCAGGTACTAGCTTCCTTCCACCAAATACCCTCATTCTTTGTTCTACCACTAGGCTTGAAAAACCTTCAAGATAATGGCAGCAATCTAGAGGGGATCGCTAAACCCACTACAGTGGCACTGTCTTTTTTTTTTTTTTTTAAACAAATTTTATTAGGATATATAATACTTCACAATTTAGCTAAAATAATATAAATCATATCCTTTTCTCCAAACTCCCCTTCCCCCCCTGTTGGCTCCCAGCATTGTGGCACTGTCTTGACAAATATGGCTCAGCCTTTCCAAACTCAAACTGGATGCTCTAGCCAATTGCCATGCAACAGGAGAAGCCACTGAAGGATGCCAACACAGGAGAGGAGGATCTGTGGCAAGCAAAGTGGGAAATTGTAGGTGAGAGACTACACATCTCAACACCTGCCAAGCCTGATCATGAAATCTCAGTTACATATTGCTCTTTTAAAGTGGAGATTGAAATGAGGCTGACCTGTCTCCATAATCACAGATTTTCATAAAAGATTATTTTCATTGAGCTGATTGTCTTGTACTGAATATACTTTCAGTTTCTAACTGTAATTTCATACTGCTTGAAAAGTGAACACTGTTTATATAGACATACCATTACTATTATTGTGTGTGAATAACTATGTATTACTCATATCTAGTATATAGAGGGATATGGGTTTTTATGTGCCATACTGTGATCCATTCATTCATGCTCATATACAAGTAGATTGCTCACAGTTGTCCTCATGGCTGAAAGAGTAATCTTGGGAGCCTTACACAATACACAGGCATTGGGTTGGGTCTGGGTCTGCCACAAGGACTGTCAGTCAGATGCACACAGTAGAGTTCCCCATTGGAGACCCAGTTCCCAGGAGCATGGTAACCAATTGGGATTTGGACCATGGTATGCAGATGGGAGAAGGGGATTATGGCTTCCCTTCCATGGTCTTTCCATGAACTGAAATGTCTCCTGGGAGTGCTATTTGCCCTGTTGAGGATTCCTTTGAATACCCCATCAGTACACATGGAGCAAATAGCACCTCCCTTCGGGCCATTTCAGGTCAAGAAAAGAGTATTGGAGGACAGCATAAATACATTCTCCCCATGTGCTGTGCTCCCAGTCCAAATTGAGCCCTGCACAACTGGGAACTGAATTCCTAGTGGAGAACTTCTAAGTACACATCTGATCACATGGACCTCAAGACGACCCAGAGAAAAACAAAACATGTATTTAGGCCCTGAGTCAATTGAAACTACAGTGTTCATGTTGATGTGAAGCATCAACTGTGGTGTTTAATCTACAATGGCTCATTCACATACCCAAGTCAAATCCTGACTCCTCAGTCATCAAGCAACATAAATGTACATGTGAACCAGCCCTGTACGGAAGATAGCCCAGTCTGCTGGCCTATCCAAGATGTGGCTGCCTTAAGGTTTAAGTGGTGGCATCCTGATCCCAGACTTCTCATTTTCATGGAACTCTGTTGTGTTCAAAAAGCAAACATGATTTAGTAACAATTACAATCCAATATTTTCTCATGCTCAGATAACAGGGTTTACTGAAGCTCCCTTATCCTTCTCCCCCAACATACCGAATCACAGATTCAACTGTAATATTTTATTATACTAAAGTACAGGGATTTTTTTTTTCATTCTTCTGAATAATTAGCACGTTTCTAAAATATTAGAAATAACCATAATCTGTAATGTAGAAGCAGTATTTCAACAAAATGACATATAAAAATCTTTATATGCTGCATTTTTATGACTGTATGTGCTTGTAGAGGCATATGGAATCTTAAGCTTTTACATGTTTACCCTTGTAATTAAACTGGTCTACTCCTACATAAAGGATTACAAATATTTCAAAAGTGAATGACTGACCTCTTAAATAATCCTAAATAGGCCATGTTTAAATTGCTTTGTGTGCATGAGGAAGAAATAGCAAGAATATGATTTCATGTTACAATTTAGATCTTACATATCTAGCGCAAGTGAAACACTGCACAGAATTTTAATTGCACTAAAAACAGCACAATAGAAGGTTAGGTGCAATAGAAGCCACAACATAAGGTTAGATGCAAGGTTAAATCTCAGGGTAGGGGTATGTATTACCACTATGCTTCAGGCTTGCCAACAAAGTTAAAAACAACTCAAGTGTGTTTCTGGGAGCATATTATCCATGGGATCTGAAAAAGAAGCCACACAGCCATTTTTTCCTCTCAAAACACAATCCCCCAGAAATTTTCTTCCATGGTCCCCATCTCTACCCACTTTAAAGGCACCCTTGTATGGGCTCCTGAGTGTTGCTTTCAAAGGTACCTGCTAGAATCTCTTCTACTTCTCATCCATATGGATGCAATTTTGCCTTGAATGTACTGCTTCTAGGAGTAATTCGTCTACAGGATGATATAAGATTTAATAGTCTTGACCCAAATATGGTTGCCCACTCCAGGTTGAGAAATTCTTGCAAATTTGGAGGAGGAGGTTGGTGTTTGGGGAGGAGAGGAGGGGAACCTCAGTGTGGTATAACGCTCTACAGTCCACCCTCCAAAGCAATCATTTTATCCAGGCCACTGACACCCAGTGTCTGGAGATCAGTTGTAATTTTGGGAGCTCCCCAAGCTCCACCTGGAGGTTCCTAGCCCTAGTTCTGAAGTATCCAATACAGATTAAGCAAAAATCCCAGATCATGTTTCAACAGCAGCTCAGTTAGGTCACATTATAAATGTGCTATCATGTTGGCAGCAGCTGCACCCCCTGTGTCAACAGTTTGTATAAAGTGTATTCTAGAAATCAAAGTGAAAGATCACACTGGCACTTCTGCTGGAATGCAGGTAACTGGGAAAGAGGTCCCCCCCCCATAAAGTAAAGGTAAAGGTTCCCTTGCTCGAAAGCCAGTCGAATCTGACGCTAGGGTTGTAGTGCTCATCTCTGTTTCAAAGCCGAAGATCCAGCACTGTCTGAAGACGTTTCCGTGGTCATGTGGCCAGCATGACTAAACACCAAAGCGCACAGAACGCTGTTACCTTCCCACCGAAGTGGTACCTATTTATCTACTTGCAATTTCTTGCTTTCGAACTGCTAGGTTGGCAGGAGCTGGAACTAGAGACAGGAGCTCACTCCGTCATGCGGCACTCTCGGGTCTCAAACTGCTGAACTACTGATCTTCCACAGCCTGCAGTTCTGCGTCTTAACCACTTGAGCCACCGCAGCTCCTTTCCCCCAATATTGTCATATATAAGAGGTATTTTTTGATGAACACACATTTCTGCAATAAGGTTGCCTTTCCAAATTACCTGAATATTTTCCATATACATTTGGGGTTATTAACATTAAGAACAACAATTATTCAGCCTCTTATCCCTTGACTCATCAGATTTATAGCTCCGTCTTAAGGGGGGGTGGAATCATCTCAGGGAGCTGATTGACCCTTACACTGATGTAACTCAGAGTTATGCCACCATAAGGGATATTTATGCCAGTGCTGGACATCAGCACAGCTGCACCACTCCATTCTGCCAGAACAGCTGCAGCACAGCTGGGTGCCTGAACAGTAGTTGCACTAGCCTCTGTACTGGCATCCATGTGGGCATTCTGGGGGGCATGGCCACATTTGGGCAGCTCCCTAAGTGCTTTCAGCACAGGAACTCCCACACAATAGGCACAAAATTGTGCCAGCAAAAATACCGTAGTAGCCCATTGGTGGCCATGTTAATTCAAAAATAATTCCTTCACATATACACTTCTGCAGCCACACCCATGGGAGCCCAACAAGCTCAGGATATGAATGAAGAACACACCCAATCAGCCTCCCCTGTAGCAGCCTGGCCCTACCCAGCACCCAACCACAGCCCCTCCTGCCCTACAAATGCTTCCAACAGGTTTCCACACAACTCACGAGGTAAGGCACGTAGCATGGGATGCCGTCTGACAGCTCCCTGCCATGCAGACTTAGAGCACTGATGCACCTTGGGAGGTGGGACAAGCACTGAGAGGGCACTTAACACCACTGGTCAACTACTTGGTGGGAGCATACCAAAAGGAGAGCAAAGTCCACACTCTGCAGCTGACTTCTCCCAGCTTTCAGGTTCCCACCAGGAACCAAAGGGGCAGCCGCACACGAACAGGTAAGCAAGGCTCCCTTCACTCAGGTCACTTCCCCTCCTAGGCCAGTGGCCAATGGCAGTGGCAGCAAGCTGCTTCATCAACCCGGCAGCTGGGGGGGGCAAGAGACCCCTCCATCCCCAATCGTAACAGTAACGATGTAGTCTTAAGTGTTTGTTGTTTTGTAGATTTCCCATGTACCCTTCCCTTTAGAAATAATTTTTTTTACATAGAAAATGCCTCCTCTCCAGTGAACAAAGATCCATTGCAAGCTCTGAATATCTAACTATTTTTACCAGATTTTCCAACATCACAGAGGCATGGGCCTCACTCTGCCAGTAATAGAGCTGCAGGAAAACACACAGATGGAGGACCAAGTTATGCAGTGGCACAGCCCCTTTCCCCCCAGGCAACAGCACACACTGGCCATGCAGAGATGGCAAGTAGGACGTTGAATTGTTGGTCTTGTTTTATTGGTTCAAGGCTCTTAACCTAGAGACATTGAATTGTATCATGTTATATGGATTCAGGACTTCTTAGTTCAAATATTCGCTACTTCAAGAGCAGAATGTGCCTGTTTTTGCCATTTTAGACCCCCTCCCCCTTTTCTGCACTGTTCTGTATCATGAACATTTCTGATTTTCCTTTTTGGAGGTCTGTGCCTTCCACACTCTGCCTTCTCAGGTCTCTGTTGCAGTTAGAAATACTCGAATGGCTTCCCATCAATATTGCAGGGGCAGCTTTGAAAGTCTTGAGAATCCAATGTGGTGGCAGCCTTTTGTTTTTACATATTTTGGGCCATTTGGTTTTGGAAGAGCTGCATTGATAATGCAGGTTGCACCCCTTTCCTCCATATGAATGATAATATATATAAGCACTGTAAAGCTGTTTTGTTAGTGTTTTATCAATGTGCACACACACAATGATTATATGGGGGGGATGTAAATTAACTGAAGGAATTGCCTTGGCTCCTGGGATGCCCAGTGAAAAAGCAGGTATACAAATGTTTTAAATAAATCAATAAATTGAAAGTTGCAGTATGTTCATGTGCAAAGTGAGAATTGTTTTCTAGTTCTATCTAGTGCATTTTATCCAGCCCTTCCTCTAAGGAGCTCAGGGTGAGACGGTGACCACTACACCAGGCTGACTCTCCAGTTAAAGGGGAATTAAGGAATTAAGTACAGGGTATGCTTCCAGAATAAAGAAATGGTGCAAGAGACATCTATATATCCCAAATTACAAGAAACTGTGTCTCCTCTTTCAGCTTCAAATAAGTTATCATTATTCCCAGATCAAAAATTCTGTGGCTCTAATAATTACCAGGGAAGAATGGATGTTCACAGATCTAGGGGAACTGTAGACTTTTCACCACCAACCATCTTGTCTAAGATGGCCCATGTTTTCAGTACCAGCTCAAGTCAACTTGTGTTGAACATGCCCACTTGCAGATATCTTGGGGGCAGTTTATTATTTTTTTTTTAAAAAAAGAAAACATGTAATTCTGAAATCCCTAACCCAATTTACCCACTCTTCTTTTTATGGTTGCCAACATCCACATGGTGCCTGGCAATGCTCCCTCTAAGCTGTGGAGTCTTGTGAGCAAAAATTCTACTTTGGGAGCTACAGGCATTAAAGTTGTGAGTGAGCAGTTCAGCTACTGCATAAATCAGTTTGTTCTGGAGCCATCCTTCCTGGGCTAAGACAAAAATCTGTGAGCTGGAGGCTAAAAATCTGTGAGCTAGCTCACACTAACTCAGCTTAGAGGGAACACTGGTGCCTGGAGATATCCCGCTATCACAACTGATCTCCAGGCAACAGAGATTAGTTGACCTGGAGAAAATGGCCACCATTACACCCCACTGAAGTCCTTCTCCTCCCCAAACCATGCCTTAAGCTCCATCCCCAAAATCTCCAGGTATTTCCCAACCTAGAACTGGCAACCCTACTTCTCTCCCACAGCAGTGCCTCACCTGTTACATCATCAATTCAGGCTCCTGTTAGGAAATGGATTTGAAATCCTACAATTGCCAGTATAAATCAGGTGCTTAACAGATGATAGAACAGGGGCAGGAAGAGGGATGGAGAGATCTTTCCTCTGGGCTGGTTGGATGGTTTCTTTATGTACTACAATAGCACAGCACCATCAGGTAAGGAGAAGAATAAAGGGGAATTCTGTTGTTTGGATAGTACATTTGTGGTTATTAGCACCTCTGAAGTCTGTGGGCTAGCAGAAGGAGTCTCTAATCTTATCACGCATGCTGCAGAAAATGCACTTTTCTGTGGCAAGCCATGACTTGCCCAGTATTGGACAATCAAGGTCTTTTGTGTAATCAATCAGTGTACTGTTAGTCATAAAAGTATACTGCTGTGTTAACACTCTGTCAAAAGAAGAATTATTCCTTCATCAGCATTTCCCACAAACAGGGCAAATGATCCCAGTAATATAATTTGGACTGTTTAAATTGCCCACCAAAAGTCCAGCTCATTGTGGTAGCAAAGACTGCCTCTGATTATAACTCTCCTGAGCTGGAGAGTACTCCTTCCTCTCCTATTTGGAAATACTCCCAGGACACCAGATTGCCTCCCCTTTAGCAAATCATGTAGTATACCTGATAGCTTACCTCCCCCTTCTCTGTTTCCCATGCTTGGAAAGAAAACAAACTTTTGTTTTGACTCAAGCCTCTTGCCCTATAATAGGAGTCAGAATCTGTCCCCTAGAGGAAGCTTTGGCCTGCTGTATTTATGCAGAGGTTCAAGTCCTCATTATATAGACGAGGAATTTTTGACAGGTGGAATTATGCAGCATGAAATAAAGCTGCAATAGGGCTCACATTCCTTTCTGTTAATGATGTGGGAACCCTGTCTTCTTTTGTATCTTGCTAGATGAGGCCTCATCCCATCTCAGAGCAAGGCTGCCTGTGTTCTGACAGAATCATGAGCTACACCCAGAAGTGTTTCAGTGGTTGTCATGAGAAAGGTATATGTGAAAAGAAAGATGGAGTTGAAAATGTAGGTGGGAAATTATAAGGGCAAGCAGCAGAAGGATGGTGGGAAATGACATGATAGTATTAAAAGGAAAGACAGATTTTGCCTAATTGGAATGGCAGCCCTTAAGGAGATCAAGATGCATAGCAATTAACTAGTGCTTTGCTCTGTTTGCTTTATTCTAATCAAAGATCGTCCCTGATAAAAGGTGCAAATTATTAGCCACTCAAGACAAGAATGTGTTGAATTCATGTGCAGCCTTCTCAGCCCACCTTCAGCCTTGATTTTCCTTCTCATTAGGGGAACACATCAAAAGAAATACAAAACGCCTATCAAGTGCTAACTTGTCCTTTTTCTTTCCGGTGAGGGGAAGACAGATCTTTGGAATAAAGAACTAATACCAAAGTGTCCACCTGCAGTGTGCTGAGCTTCCAACAATGTTTACAGGATCAAACTAGATATTTAGAGGCAAACACAAGTTTCTGTTTTAGTAGGTGGGGGGCATTGACAGGTAACAAGGGGCAGGTAGTAGTGCTTAATTCTTCCCATTCTCAGCAGTTCTTCCCTACAACTCTTCCATCGGCTATTTGTTTTTGAAAGACTGTGCTAGAGTCAGTAGGAGCCTTCTTTATCCACCCCAGAATACCTGGATACCTGGTAACTTAACTACAGGGACTGGCTGAAGGCCTACTTGACACCAGCCAAGGGCCTTACAGTAGCTACAGGTCAGACTGATGCTGAAGTCTGATGGCCACACTCCTGGTAGACTGAGGAAAAAGGCTGTCAACAATGGCTATTTTAAGCCTAGATTAGATATCAAAGGACAAATCCTTCAATGAACTCAGTCATTTCATTATTGTTATTATTATTATTGGAGGTAGAAAGTTCTGTCAAGTCACAGCTAAATTATGGTGACTCCACAAGAGTTTCAAGGCAAGAAACAAATAGAAGTGGTTTTCCATTGCCTTCTTCTGCATAGCAACCCTGGAATTTCATGGTGGTCTACCATTCAAGTACTAACGATGTCCAACCCTACCTACTTTCTAAGATCTGACAAGATTGGGCTAGACTGGGCCATCCAGATCAGGGCATTAATTTGCCTTACCTTTTAATAGCAAGTGTTTAATAGCAATCCTGTCCCCTTCTTTCACTTTTCTTTTTGTTAAACTAATCCCAAATTCCAAATGGGTGTTCAATCTGATAAACCTCTCATAAGGTTATGAGAAGTTGGTACCTAACATAAGCAGGTTGAGTATATGAGTCTTATGTTGGAAAAAGTGTGAAAAGAGCTGCTGTCTTTTTCAAGAATAGCAGTACATAGGCCTATAACTAAAAAGAAGTCTATAATAAGAACCAGGAAATTATAGGTCACATGCTACCAATGGGCCTTCAATCAGTTCTATGGACAGGAGGAGAACACAAAAAGAGTGCTGGGTCAGATCATTGGTTTTTCTAGACCAGCATGTTGTTTCACGCAGAGGGCAACTAATTGCCCTGGAGGGCCAACAAATGGGGTACAGCCAAGGTCTTCCCCTGATGTTGCTTCCTAATGCAGACTTTTTAAAGCTTGAGATTCAGAGAGGAAACACAAGACATTTCTAAGGTAGCATTGTCCCCAGTAGGAATGGGCACATACCACAAAAATGTGGTTCGGTTTGCTCTCTGACAAACTGGTATGGTTCATGGTTTCTGGGCCCAGCAAACCTCATTTCAAAGGACTGCAGTCGCTTTAAGTGGGTTTTCCAGAAAGCAGCAAAAACAGCTGAGCAGTAGGAGTGCTCTCAGCTGCTCAGCTGTTTTGGGACTTCTTGTGCTGCTTCAACAGGGGAAGCCTCCATCTGTCACTCAGCAATCTGGACGAGCCTGGGCACTTATCCTCCCTCTCCCATCACCTGAGGATGCCCCCTAGACCTCTCATTGGGAACTCACCCAAGAGGCAAGTGGAGGAGGAGGTCAGTAGTGGAGAAGGGGTGGCTAGCTGAGGTGGTTGGTGGAGGATAAGGCTGTGGTGAGCCGTGCAGTGGCAGCAGGGGCAGTAGCAGTACAATAGCCAGGCCCATCCCAGGAGCCTGGGGTGGGGGAGGTGGTGCTGGCAGGGAAGGAGGCCACTCCAGCTCAGGGACCACGTGGGTTGGACATCTTCCAGCAGTGGCAAAACTGGGCCCAACAAGAAGCGGGCTGGCCACAGGGGATGCCGAACCCATGTGTTCCCCAGGCTGGAACAGCCTCCTTCTCTGCTGATGCCATCTCCACTCAGGCTCCTGGGGTGGGCCCTGTCACTGTACTGCCACTGCAGCTCATGGCTTTGGCCCTGCTGGCACTGTGTGGCTTGTTGCAACCATCTCTGCAAACCACCTCAGCTGGCCACCCCCTTCTACACTGGCCTTCTGGGTGAGTTCCTGATGGGAGGTCCAGGGGGCATCCTCAGGCAATGAGAGGAGGGAGGATGAGCACCTGGGCTCTCCTGGATCACTGGGCAATGGATAGGGGCTTCCCCTGTTGAAGTGGCACCTCACCTCAGATAGGCTTCTCACTGATTCCTGGCTTTCTTGTGCAGCTCTTTTAAACTTTAAAGGGACTGCACAAGGAAACCCAAAACAGCCGAGTGGCAGGGAGTGCTCCCAGCCACTCAGCTGTTTTTGCAGCTTTTTGTTGGAGAACAGTTTGGCATGAGCCCCATGAACTGCCTTAAAAGTGTGTGGATGTCCGTGACTTGTGGATCTGTCATGTGCTTTGGTTAGTGAACCATGAACAGGGCAAAATTCGTCACAAATTTTGTTTTGTGGTTCGGTTCATGCCCATCCCTAGTCCCTAAATACTCCTCCTAGGACATGTATGACAATGGGCCAAGTGTACCTTCTTCAAGAATGGTCATAGTTAGCAAACTTTGATCCTGTTTCTGATGTCCCTACCCTTGAGTTTATGTGTGTCTTCCCTCTATGAAAATAATATACAAATATTGGGTTTCCTACTGTTCTAAGTATTTCCTACATCTCCGTGTATGGACATCATAATATGAAAAGTAGTCTTTGGGCAACAGCTTATAGGATTCCATCATTGCTACAAGGACACACCTGGAAAGAGTTCCATACTTGTACCCTAAAAGATTAACATTAAGCTGATTAGTGATGCTTAAATAGAACAAAAAAAACCAACCTTGGGAATCTCAAAAAATTAAAAAAAAATGTTGCCTGCTGGCAGCATGTTCCTGTGGCCACTGCCATACTCCCTGTAGGTTTTCCTGACCATCTCAGATGCTGCTCCTTCATTCTGCTATCCCAAGCACCTGCTTGCATGGTCTGCTCAGAGAACTGCAAACCAAGTCCAAATGGTAGAAGCCCTTCAGAAGAACAGTGCCTGTTTCTAGCATTTATATAGAAAAAAGTAAACTATCAAAAGCTAGAAGAGAACTATACAAAACAAACCAGGTCTGGAAGAGCCAAAGAAATGCTGTGCAAATTATATGACAAGTGAAAAACATTTTTTTTTAAAAAAATGAGGATTGTGTTATATTAGAAACAAGAGCTGAAACAAATGGTTTCAGTTCAGCAACATACAAGCAAGAATAACCTCACATTAAAATACGGAATGTTTAAAATCAAGTTCTATTCATAGAAAACCTAAAAACATGAAAATTGATATTTATGCTTTCCTTTTTTACATTTGCTTTCTGAATAATTAGCTATATTCTATTTACAGTCTGCAGAAGATGTTGATTTCCTTGGAAGGATGTCAAAATACACATTTGCTTTTGTCCAATTTGTGCTGATACAAAATTTGGAGATGCTAATTTTCTTCTTCAAATATGCTAATTTTCCTCTCGTTTACATTAACAAACTTCACAGTGACAATCTGTTTCTTTTTAAAAGATAACAACCAAGTCCCCCCCCCCCCGTCTTTAAGCCTTGTCATTGTTCTTCTTCGAATAATTTTTCCCATCTCATGAAACTCCATTTTTCTGCTCAAGTCTCTTTTGTCATGTCCAATGCTTAACAGAAAGGCTAACTGGAAATTGTTTTGCATTGGGTAAACCATCTTGGCAGACCCACTATGGATTAAAAGCCAATTCCACTGTGAGTAGCAATCATGTGGATAAATCCTCAAAGTAATATCAGGAAGTAGCTCTTTGATCTCTGTATCATAATGGCTTCCAGTGATTTCAGCTTCCCAGAACAATAAAATAAGTCCAGGTATTGATGGTTAGCAATAAAGACTGCTACATTAACTCTGAGCATGAAATTTTGGGAAGGAAGTGATGTAATCACACTTGATCAGGAATGCTAACAAAATGGGCTTGGAAATGTGATAAATAGCAATGCCATATATTGTCCATGCTTCTGCTTTTTATGATGATACTACAGAGTATTAAAGAATATCAAACCACAGTTTATCAATAAGCAAGTTGTAATGTATCCATCTATGACCACGTGCGAGGTGAGGTCTCCACGTGGTCAGGCGAAGCACCCGAGCTTTGCTTCCAGAGACAATGGCCAAGCAGCTACCATGAACAACGACCCAGAAGAAGATTTGAGCATCACATCAAGCGCCGGTACTGAGGCACACCTCTCAGCATCAGCCCCAGCTTCACCAGTCCCCACTCACCACACCGCTGACTCCCGAGTGCAGCACCACACCACTCCACGCTTCCACAACTGCCGCCATCGCTCCTGAGCTACACCCTCCATGTGGAGTTGCTACAATGGCTGTTCCCCAGGAGAGCATCACCACTTTCAACATCTCCCACTCCACACAGTGGGAAACGTGGCTCGAGATTCTGGAAAGCTACTTCTCATGCCATGACATTGTGGACCTGGGTAAGAGGAAAGCCCACCTCCTCTGGGCCTGTGGGATGGATACCGTCCTACTGCTGAAGGACCTGATTGCGCCTAAGCAGACCAAGGACGAGACCTATGGGGAGCTGGTGAAGGCCCTTTCCACCCACCTCTCACCGAAGCCCACAAAGTTTGCCAAGCTCATGGACTTCTTTGCACAAGTCCAGGGTCCAGGCGAGACGGCTTCCAACTTCTTGGCCAGACTCCAGTGGGCGGCCACGAGGTGCTCTTTTCACAACCTGGTGGATGCTTTAATAAACCAATTCCTCTTGGGTCTCTAGGAGCCCAAACTACAGAGGAAATTGGTTAGCCAGGATGACCTGGACCTGGATAAGGTGCTCCAGGAGGCCACAGCCTATGAAAAGGTGCATCAGGACCACCGCAGAAAGGAAGTCCATCACACCCAAGCTTCAGTCGCATCGGACGACTCGGAACCCGAGGAGATGCTACAGGTATGCCATCACACGCCCCAACAACAGCATCGGCCAGTGGGCCACTCCTCGGCCAAGACTTCATTGTCATTATCAGCCTGCGCCAGCTGTGGGGAAGTGCACAAATGCCAGTTGTGCCGGTTCAGGGATGTCGTCTGCCAGACATGTAACAAATTGAGCCACATCGCCCAACTTTGCTGCTCCAGAGGCCCGTGCCTGAGGACATTGGCCCACCAGACGGATCTCCATTCTGACCTCCACTCCAACCTCCACACCCTCTCAACCCACCACCACCAGCACCTGGTATGTAACTTGCCCTCATAAAGTGCACATAACTGTGTTAATAGAGGGGTCCCCATGCAGCATGGAAATTGACTTGGGGTCGTCCTTCTCAATCATTTCTGAGGAGATGCTACACTTGCTCTGCCCATGGGGGGACCCCTCCTACAAAAGCCACACAGACTCATGTTGCAGGACTTTAATAAGAATCCTGTGTCTATTCAGGGGTGGAGCAAGTTTAAGGTGCAGTACAAGGACTTCTGTGGGTGCCTGGACTTGCTGGTGGTGGAGGGTAGGCTCACAAGCTTGCTGGGACTCTTGTGGTTCAGTCCCCTGGGTCTTATGATCAGAGGGATTCACCAGGTCCAACCCACGGACTTTGCGGCACTGTGCAATGAGTTCTCCAGGGTTTTCAACGGCACACTTGGCCGCTACACAGGGGCCCCCCTCTCCCTCGATCTCGACCCGGCAGTTTGCACCATTCGGATAAAACTCAGGCACCCCCCAATCGCAATGAAACCTAAGATAGAGGTGGAACTCGATCACCTGGTGGAACAGGGGGTGCTGGAGCCGGTCACTTCCGCCCGATGGGAGACCCCTATAGTCACCCCAGTTAAACCCAACGGGGACGTGCACATCTGCACCAACTATAAATGTACCTTGAATAAGGCCCTCCAAGACCATGCCTAGCCAGTACCGGTGGTCAACCATGTGCTTGCTGCTCTGGTGGGGCCCAGGTCTTCGGCAAATTGGACTTGGCACAGGCATATCAACAGCTTCCAGTTGATGCTGCCACTGCCGAAGCTCAAACCATAGCGACCCATAAGGGGGCCTTTAAAGTGCACCGTCTTCAGTTTGGGGTTTCAGTTGTGCTGGGCATTTTCCAATCTTTTATGGATTCTCTCCTGAAAGGGATCCCCGGAGTTCAGCCATTTCTAGATGACGTGCTCATCGCAGCTCCGGACATCTTGACCTTCTCAGAACGGCTCTGAGCGGTGCTTCAACGGTTTGACACAGCGGGCTTGAAAGTCAAATGGGAAAAATGTCTTCTCAGAGTGCCCCGGGTGGAGTTCCTGGGATTTGCCGTGGACAGTGCAGGCATACACCCCACCAACGACAAGATGAAGGCGATCACTCAGGCTTCCCCACCCTCTTCAAAGACCGAACTGCAGGCCTTCCTCAGCCTATTAAATTTTTATCATTCCTTCCTCCCTCTCAAGGCAGCCATGGTGGAACCCCTTCACTGCCTGCTCGACAAAAACGCCCCATGAGCCTGGGGGCCGGAGCACGCCACTGCGTTCCAGGCTGTGAAGGACCTCCTGGTTTCAAACTCCGTCCTTTTACACTTCAATGAGGATCTGCCAGTGGTCCTTGCCTGCAACGCATCTCCGTATGGGGTCAGAGTGGGCCTGGAACATCAGCTACCAGATGGCCCGGAGGTCCCGGTCACCTATTATTTGAGGACCTTATCAACTGCGGAGCGCAACTACATGCAGATTGACAAGGAAGCGCTGGCTATGGTGGCTGGGGTGAAAAAATTTCAGCACTATCTGTATGGCAGGCCCTTTACAATCTTCACAGACCATAAGCCACTTCTCAGCCTCCTGGCCTCCGACCACCAGACCCCACAGATGACATCGCCCCGAGTGCTCCAGTGGTCTTTTTTTTGGCAGGGTGCTCGTATTCGCTCATCCACCGGCCCGGAAAGGCGATGGGCCACGCAGACACTTTGAGTCGGCTCCTGCTACCAGCTTTCCGGACCCAGCACCAGCTCATCAGGTCGCACTCCTGGAAGGTCTCCCCAGCCAGCCTGTGCATGTTTGGGAGGTGGCACACCACACTGCTAAGGACAAGATCCTCTGCTGCATCTTGGACTGGGTGAGAAGGGGGTGGCCCCCGGGTCGGGGGGGGCAGTCTTCTACAAAGACGAGTTGTCTGCCCACAAAGGCTGCTTGATGTGGGGAGGCAGGGTGGTGATCCCAACCCCCTTGAGGGAATGGGTTCTCGCAGATCTCCACGAGACACATCCAGGGGTAGTCCAGATGAAAGCACTGGCCAGGAGCTATGTCTGGTGGCCGGGGCTAGATCAGGACATCAAGGACATGATCAAGAGATGTCAACCCTGCCAGGAATCCCGACCCGAACCTCCCAGGGCCCCCACCCGAGTCTGGGAGTCATCCCACAGGCCCTGGTCCAGACTACACTTGGACTTTGCGGGTCCCTTTCAGGGTCAGCTGTTCTTCATCCTGGTGGACATGTACAACAAGTGGCTTGAAGTCATCCCAGTGCCATCCACCTCCGAGAAAGGAGCAATAAGGGCCATGTGGAGGATCTTCAGTGCCCAGGGCATTCCCAACATCCTGGTCATGGACAATGGCATGGCCTTCACCTCTAGCAAGTTCCAGGACTTTACCTGATACTACGGGATCCGCCACGTCAGGTCGCCCCCCTTCCACCCTGCAACCAACGGCCAAGCCGAACGCATGGTCCGGACAGCCAAGGAAGCTCTCCGCTAGCAGAGACTCTGGCTTCTCCTGACCCGGCGCTCGACCAATTGCCACTCCCCCAGGCTCCAGACAGCCCGGCCACACTGGACAGAACATTGCAGACTGATCCACCACAGCCAACGCCGGCCAGTCCTCAGCCAAGTACATCGGCGCTGGCCCTCGTCAGTGTGCCTACGCTCCGTCGCTCCACAAGATCACGGAAGGCGCCCACTTATCTCCAGGACTTTGTCTGTGGGTGTCTTTTGGACCAAGGAGGGAGGGGTGTAATGTATCCATCTATGACCATGTGCAAGGTGAAGTCTCCATGCAGTCAGGCGAAGCGCCTGAGCTTTGCTCCCAGAAATAATGGCCCAGCGGCTCCTAGCCACTCAGAGGGCTAGGCTCCTGGCCGTAAGCCTATAGAACTCTCAACCACTGTTATAGCCTATCACGAGTGTGGGGTGTGTTTGGGGTGTGGGGTTTAATGCACATATAAGCCGACCTGCAAGCTGAGTAGTTTGTCTTGTTCTTCACCTAATAAAAGTATGAGAGCTGAAATCACTAGTAAGTCTCAGTACTTTTCAAAGTAGTAGCCTGTACTGTCCAAAGAACTGAAAAAGAAGGACATCTGCTATGTGTAAGGCTTATGGCTGATCTTGACTCAGTCTATTTGTAATGTGAATTTAAACCAGGGATGCTCAATCACCCCCAATAGTTCAGTTGCTCACCAGTTTCAGTCAGGAAGCTGATTGTCTTTCAAACCACACACAGGTGTCTGTTTGTATGATGACAGACCCAGGATTATATTTGCATGATTACATGCAATAATTATTACTTACCAGAAGAAAAAAAATCTGTTTGAGAGTATTCAAGTTGAGAATTACTACTCAGATGTTTCTATATGGCTTTGGTGCCTGCCGATAAATTTAGGTAATCTTATGATCACTTCATGACAGATGATGCTGACTGGACAGGCAAAAAGAAGGACAAAATGTAGTGTGTTTGACAAATGGGTCAATTTCATGGAGCTACCCTTTAGCGACCACCATCTTGGAGATACTTTGTAGATTGTTGCTAAGGAGTTAATTGATCAGAGATAGATGTATTGGTCATGGGAATGAAGGTGGATAGGAATGACAATTTAGATTTTGCATCAGCTGATGATAAAGCTAAAACCATCCTAAAAGACTCATAAAAGCTATGGTTTTAAATGTAGACATAATTTTTCCTGTATGTCTCAAGACCAAACACATTCTATTTAGGTAGGATTGACAGTATATTAACAGTGCAATCCTATGTAGAATTAATCCTATCTAAACTCATTGAAATTAATAGACAGACAGAAGCAACTGTATAGGATTGTACTGTTAATGTACTACCAATCCTACCTAAATAGATAAGAGCATTTTTCTTTAGAATTTCTAGTTAAAGACTTCTATTAATATCTATTGTTCATTAAAACCACAAGAATTCAAAGCCCCACAAAAAATTTCCTCCCCGAAAACTGAACTTCAGCTCATAGTTTCTTAAATCAACTCTTTGCCGAGCAGACTAAACAGTTTCCTTAGCAAGTGGGGTTTGGCCTGGAATGCTGCCTTCACAGCCTCCTGCCTTGCCGATGGATAACTTACAGAAGTGGTTTGCTCTTGTGTTTTCCATCTTATCTGAATAACTGTAGTATTTCAAGAACATCAGTCAATTCTTTTCTGATAGGTGACAGACAAGTAATAGAAACTGTAGGAGCTAAGCAATGATAGATATAGAATGATGCAGAAATTGATTTATTGGAAGGAAAAGCATGGCTGGCATCTATCAAAGAAGCTTTTAACATAGCATAGTGATTGGAAATCTCTTTTTTTAGCTGGGCAGGAGACACTGGACCCATCCCCAGCAAATTGCTTCAAAGCCACAGCCTTCACCAAGTCTCCATATTCTTTCTCCTAAAAAGATAACAACCTTGATCTGAGCAAAGAATAAGGACAGAAGGAAAAGAGGAACCTCATAGCCCTTGCTCTGAAAAGACTTCTCCTATCTCCCTGCTACATTGTGGGCTCTAAAACAAACAAAATGGGATAGGGTAGTTCCTCAGGAGGAGGTGCCAAGGCCCTTACCTATTGACTTGTCTACTGTTAATGAGACATGGCACTGAGGTATGGGGTAGGGTTTGGCTATACAGTGTGAGAATAAGCATAGTGACTGGTATTAACAGGTGCCCCCTAGTTTTCAGTCTAATTTGGGACATCCATGAATGTTTGTTTGGTTGTTTGTTTAGAACATTTATTACACTTTTCTCCCTTGGAGAACTCAAAGCAGCTTACAACAAAACAAAACAAAAAAACATTAAAACAATATAAATAAAACAACAATGATTAAAAAAACATGAAAAGTCACAGTTTAAAGACTCCAGTTAGGACTGACAATAAATAAAAACTATATCAGTCAAATGGTATCTCTCTATGTAATAATGCTGTTTTAAAGTGGCAATATTCCATGTACTCCCATTGGCTGTGCAATGCCCTTCCTCAGCCATTGGCCCATCAGCCACCACTCAAGATACTCACATGCCATTGGCTGGGTGCTGGGTCTGCTCCTTTTCCCTGCCCACTCCCCCTTCAACCACTCTTCTCTGTCAGAATTCCTGGCAAATGGCTTTGTCTCTTGACACAGACATTTCTACAGCTTGCATCCTGTGTGGGAGTAAGTTTTCCCTCAGTGTCTGTTGGTAGGTGTAACGAAATGGTAGTTACCTGTATTTGTAGGATGGCTGCTGTGGTTGTTTGTTTAAAATGTTCCACCATAAAGTTTAATTGAGCTGTAGTTCCAGAGAGGGGCCTGTAGGGGCATCGCTCACTGGGTTGAATGGGGCTTCCTCATCTGCTGGACTCCCAAGGGAGAAAGGGGCAATAAAACAGGGACTGTCCCAACACGCGGGGCAGCATCAATATAGACTGCAAACCATCCAGGGAGGAGCCATCTTTGTCCTACAGGAGGTTAGGAAAGGCTCCTGCTGCCTGTGCTGACAAGGCTGTCCAGGCCACAAGCCAGAGAGGAAGCAGAAATTCAGCCACTCCTCAGTTGGCTGGATTGGGGAATGAATGGAAGTTTCCCTGCTCTCTTGGGCCAGAGAGAAAGAGGCTAGAGCAGAGAGCCAGAGGCCAGTGTGTATGGAAAGAGGCCGATGTGTATGGAAAGAGGATGGTGTTTAACCCCTAGGGATTTATATCCTGTTGGTTCATAGTGTGTGCTTACTCCTACAGTAAGTGTGTGCCCCATAACTGTGTAAATAGTTAGATAAATTGTTTTATTTGGGCTAATAATCTGTGTTGTGCTCTGACCACATAGTCTCCCCCACTTTGCACAATAACAAAGGGAGGGGGTAGTCCAAGGAGACAAGGAAAGGCCAGACCCTTGAGTTGCCAACTTTCCAGGGATCCCCCAAAGATTGGAGATTCCATCTCCAAACATGGAGATTCAGCCAGAGGGGCCTCATTGTCCCTGTAAAATGGCAGTGACAATTCAGTGAGTTGTGGCAGCGAATTTAAGGAGTGAAATACACACATGGGATGAGGGTGAGAGGCAAACAGCTGAGTGGTAAACTGAATCCCGTTTCGCCACAGTAGGCAACCAAGCTTGGTTCAGACAAAGGATGGAAACTCTTTGCAGGCCTTTGAGAGGAACTCATTGGGGCCAGTCCTGAATCTAGGGTGGCCAGCTCCAGGTAGGGAGATTCCTGGAGATTTTCTGGAAGAGTCTATGGAAGCCAGGGTTTGGGGAGGGGAGAGGCCTCAGCTGAACAGAATGCCATACAGTCCACCTTCTAAAGCAGTTATTTTCTCGGGGGGGAGATCTGTTGTCTGGAGTTCAGTTGTGATATCTGGTGATCTTCAGGCTCCACCTGGAGGTTGGCTGCCCTAGGCGTACCAGTCAGTGCTTCAAAGCAGGTTCTGCTAGATCCAGGTTCTTGCTGTAGAATCTGAGTGGGTGATTTTGGACTGATCACATTCAGCCTAACGTACCTCACAGGGTTGTTGTGCAAGTCAAAAGGGGGAGAGGAGATTGATGTAAGCTGCTTTGGTCCCCATTGCAGAGAAAGATGACCGTTCCTCCTGGGAAACCATTGTTGCCAATCTCCAGGTGAGGACTGGAGAACACTCAGAATTACAACTGCTCTCCAGATGGCAGAGATCAGTTCCCCTGGAGAAAATGGTTGACTCTGTGGCAGTCAGGGCTTCAGAGCACAGAAAATGGTGGACTCTGGCAGTCAGGGCTTCAGAGCACAGAAAATGGTGGACTCTGGCAGTCAGGGTTTCAGAGCATGGGAGAGGCTGCGGATGTCTGTGTGTGGGAAATGGAAAGCTGAAGAGAGAGGGTGAAATAAAGGTAGGTTGATTGGCTGGAAAGGAGATAGGATTGCCAGCTTCAGGTGGGAAATTCCTGGAGATTTGAGGGATGGAACCTGGAGAGGGTAAGGTTTGAGGAGGGCTGGAACCTCAAGACAGGTACAATGCCATAGACTCCACCTTCTCAACCAGCCATTCCCTTCTGGGGAACCACTGTTCCCAATCTCAGGAGACGGGTGGAAATCACTCAGAATTACAACTGATCTCCAGGCGGGAGCGGGAAGGAGATGCAAAGTTGAAATCAGAGGGGCAGATAATGCTTGGCTGGGAAGGAGATAGGGTTGCGAACTCCAGGTTGGGAAATTCGTAGAGATTTGGGGGGTGGCGCCTGGAGAGGGTGAGGTTTGACGAGGGGTGGGACCTCAGGTACAATGCCATAGACTCCACCCTCCAAACCAGCCATTTCCTCCTGGGTAACAATTGTTGCCAATCTCCAGGTCAGGGCTGGAGATCACTCAAAATTACAACTGCTCTTCAGGTAGCAGAGATCAGTTCCTCTGGAGAAAATGGTGGCCTCTATGTCATTATACCCTGCTGAGGTCGCCACAGCACATTGATGCTGAGTGTCCAAGGCCTTGGCACTCTCCCAGAGTCTCTTTCTAGAGCTCGTTGTATTTATTTCCACAACGGGCCTTATTCCTAGTCCTAAATAAAACTGACTCCTGGAGATCAACAGTGAGGTGATGAGGCACACCTCCCTGAGGAGGTTGTTCCATAATTGTAGGGCTGCCAGCAATCTCCACTTCTTGTGTGAGGCTGCCCCTGCTTCCAGCTGGGGGGAAAAAAGGCCCAATATGGTGAGTAGGGCTAGTGTTATTAAGAGGAATTCTCTTCATTCCTCTTTACCCAATTTCTCCCTGAAATTCAACCATCTTTTCCTTTTCCTTTTCCTTTAAAAAAAAAATAAAAATCCAGAGTCTATTTCAAATCAATTCAATTTTTATCAGAAGTCAGAAGAGACGAAAGGCGGGATGGGAGGTTCTACAAAGTTTCAGAATTTCATTCTGCAGGTGCTCAGGGGCTGACATTGTCTTTCCGAACCTTGCAAAGAGTGCATAGAGGTATAACAGAAAACTGTAACGAGAAATCCTTTTGGAAGGAAAAAAGAGTGGAATCAATGGCCATATCTAAACAACGTGGAAAAAGAAATTCCACTCACCATAATAATGCTAGTGAGGCCAACCAGGATTAGTGGTACATTCTGTACACTTGATAGTTGCAAGGGTTCTAATGTGAAATATTGATGCTATGCCTAAATGCAAGCCTATAGATTTTTAAAATCCAAACTCGATGGCCTCTGACAAAGCTCCTTCATGATTAATTGTATCCTGAATGCTTCATTTGCAGTCTTTCAAGTGTTGTTTTCCAAATGGCATGTCCTGTTACAAGAGTTCTTTATCCTGGGCAGATTCTAGAAACACAACAGGATAAAGTTGATTGAACCAGCAAAGTTCCCAAATGCACATTTGCCAGTCTTTTCAGACTTTACAAGTGTCCTTCCCCTAACATTTTTATCATATCCAGTCCATGTGAGGTGGAAGCATAGCATTGCATTCAAACTGTCTGTGCAACTGTACACAGACAGTAAGAAAAATGGTTCTAACAACTGGTTATTCAGAAACTATTGACTTGCTGCATTCCTGAAGAGGTTTGCTCTTCTTTCCTTCTCTCTCTCTCTTTCTCTCTGCCAGCCCTGAGGCCCTTGACATCCAAAGTGAAGTAGACTAGACATCAAAGTGAATAACAAGGGGTCATAGCATTCCATGCTCTTAACATGAGAATAGAGAGGAAGCCCTGCCAAGGGTTTTCATGTGTGGAACTGATCAGGACCACTGCAAACAGGTGTGGAAGGAGACAGAGAATTTGTGCTAGGAGACAAACTATTCAAATAATTCACACTTCCTTACTTTGAATCAGGCTGTTGTTGAAGGCACAGGAGGATAGCCAAGAAGGAAAGCTATCAACACCACAATGACCTGGTTCAAGCATCCTAGTTAATGAAAAAAATGAAACTAAGTATTAGAGCAGGAGTGTCAAACATGTGGCCCAGGGGCCAATTAGGCCCCCGGAGGGATCTATTAGGCCCGCAGTGGAACTGGCTGTCTTCTACTTCTTTCATTTCTGCTGCTGCTGCTTCATCATAGGTTTGCAGCTTACAGACACACACCTGAACAGCATACTCAAGATTGAAACAGCACAGACATTTTGATGTAATAATTCAGAGCAAGAGGTGTCAGTTATCAGTCACTGTTAAATAAACAAAATATTGCAAGAGTGCTAATGTTTTAAGCATGATTTTATTTTAACTAAAAAAACCCGCCTTTATGTTTGTGTCCTTTATAAAGTTTATAACTCCGCTACCTGGCATTACATTTTATGACACACATAGCCTGGCCCAACAAGGTCTCATTTATGTCAGATCCGGCCCCCATAACAAATGAGTTTGACACCCCTGTATTAGAGTGTATGAATCTCCAACATAATGCATTTGAAATCTGAGCCCCATCTATTGTTTTAAACTCTATCATTAAAAGCCAACTACAAATATTTTTGCTTTGTGGACAAAATAGTACACAACTAGAGAGACCTGGCATGGCGTTGTGGTTAGACCATCTTTCAGAGCCTAATTGCACAATACACTTTCCCCAGGTATATTCCCAAGTCTGGTTGACAAACATGGTCTATGAGTTCTGTGCTTCACAGAGATGTGTGGACCCAATTCAGATCGGGACTGGGGGCTTAACCCTCCCCCACAATTTTATCAACCTGAAATAATTCTGGGGAATCACTATTTGCCCTGTTGGGAAAACATAACATAGCAGGAACTCATTAGTATAATAGGCCACACCCAACACCAGAAACTCATTAGCATATTAGGCCACACACCCCTGACAGCACAGCTCATTAGCATATTAGACCACACCCCCATGTTATTAGAAGTGTGGTCATCCAGCCACACCCACCTTTTGCTTCTTATTCTATTTACCTTGTTTGTTGTCAAAACCTAGGGCTTTTTTGTAGCAGGAGTTCCTTTGCATGTTAGGCCACACACCCCTAATGTAGCCAGTCCTAATGATTTTCTGCTGTTGGGTGTGGCCTGTTATGCTAATGAGTTCTTGCTGGGCGTGGCCAACTCGGGAGCCAGCCAGAACTCCGTTCTTGTGCGTTCCTGCCCCAAAATAGCCCCGATAACATATACTGATGGGCTACACATTAAGTTTTCCCAAACAGGCAAATAGCAGCCATTGGTCAGAAAAATGGCACAGGGGCAAGGCTTAAGTCTCCTCTTCCAGTGTGCCACAGCCCAAATCTAAACCAGACTGTCACTGCATATGCTTGGCAAGCACAGAATTCCCAGGCTGCTTTTGTCAACCTATTTCAGCAGTGTACCCAGAAAAGTACATCATATAGTTAGCCCCTCAGCCTAACCTATATTGCAGAGCTGTTCTGAGGATAAAATAGGGTGGGGAAATGATATTTGCTATTTTGAGCTCCATGGAGGAAGGATAGGATAAAACTGAAATAAATATGACATTAATATCACAGAGCCTAGTCTACTGTACTTCTTCCTGATTAAGAAAATCTTGTTTTGAAGCAATAAAAAGAAATAATTTGCATGTAATGAATTTATGTAATGAGAATGAGTGTGGTGTAGTATTAGAGTATTGGACTAGGATTTAGGAGACCCAGGTTCGAATTCCCACTCAGCTGCAGAAGCTTGGTGGGTGACCTTGGGCAGCTGCACACTCTCATCCTGACCTGCCTCACATGGTTGTTGTGAAGATGGAGGAGGGGAGAACTATGTAAGCTACTTTGAGTCCTATTGAGAAGAAAAGTGGGATATAAATGAAGTAAATAAAATAAATGTATTCCATGTGGTGTAATAGATAATGGGGAAGATTTTCAAATCTGTCAGAGGATGTCAGTCCAAAACATGCTGTGTGAAAGGGGAAGCTCTGTGGTAGTAAGTGCTGGGCTGTGCTTATCAGCCAGCCGATATATTTGTCAAGTTCCCTTTGAAAGCAACAGGTAGAAACTACAACTTGTTAGCAATGAATTCCATGCATTAATTATGCATCATGTGACAAAAAACTCTGTAAATGCACAGTAGCTGTAGAATCAGGAAGATGAACAATTGGCCTCTTGGTGAGCATACCTGGAGGACTGTTATGCCCTTACACTGAATCTCATTTCCAATTTTGTCACTATTTTACCTAATTTGGGGAGATTTTCTTCAACAACATATTTGGGTTTTAACTATTCTAAATAACTGGGTGTTATCCTCAGACTTTGGTGCCTAGTTTCTGAATATTAAACAATAAACTAGTCCAAGTTTAGATCTTGTTCAATTTTGAGTAGAAATATAATTTCATGTTGATTAGGTCCAAATCTGTACCCAGTAAAATAGGTTAAAGAAGGGATCCTGCCCCAAAATCACATATTCCCTTGACATTCGGTGCTGCACACAACTGTGTACAATACTTAGAAAAAACAAATAACAATTCTACGTTCCTTTACACAGGATAATACAAACTTTAATGTAGATTATGTTGTGATTTATTTTTTTATTTTTTTGTAATTATATGTTTTATTTTCAATTTTTTCAAATACATAAACATTAAACCTTATATAACTTCCTAAAACTACTTAACAAGACATAAAATTCAAGTATAATTAATTCAAAAAAACATAAAATCCTTATATTTAGCAGGTAAGGCATTTTCTTTGGTATTTGTTGTTGATATATAAGAAAAAAAGGTAAACCATCTTTCGGCAAATTTTGATGAAGCCAGAGGATTCTCCGCTGCTGTTAACTGTGATGTTATTTCGTCCATTACTATCATGTCCCAAAGTTTTAAGAACCATTGTCTCATCGTTGGGATTTTCTCTGTTTTCCATAACTTCGCTATTAGAGTTTTTGCTGCCAGGATCATTATTGAGGTAAGTTCTGCCATAGATTTTGTAAAACAATCATCTTCCCAGACGTTCAACAGGATGGATTCTGGAGTTTTTGGGGTTTTCTTGTCTATGATGGTTTCAATTGTTGGAAGAAGATTATTCCAAAATTGCATAATTTTTGGACATGCCCACCAACAGTGCAGGAAATGAACCTATTTGCCCACATCCTTTCCAACATTTAGGATCTTTAAGAGCTTTTGAGTGAAATAACCTCAAAGGTGTCATATACCATCTGGCAAAAAGCTTGCAATTTTGAAGTCTGAAATTTAAAGTTTTTGATGTATAAAGGTATGAAAACCATATTTTAGTCCATTGTTTCTCAGTTAATATTAAATTACAATCTTTTTGCCAAGCCTGCTGTTGTGAAGAGGTAGCCGCCCAGAAAGTTTGGTTTAGATCTTTATATATTATTGATATTATTCCCTTTCTCCCTATTTCATCCTGTTGTATAAGTCTTTCAAATTTTGTAAGGGGTCTATTTGTCTGATTCGAGAGATCATTGGATGAAATCACATGAGAGATTTGTTGAGATTGGAACCATGGGATTTTAAAATTGTATTTTTGTTCTAAGTAGATTGGTGACCAAGGTTTACCATTCTGACAAATATCATAAATTCGAAATTTCTTTAATTTTCTCCAGTTGGAATATGAAGTACTTTCTTTTCCTGGAGGAAACCAGTGTTGACCTAAAAAAGATGCTACAGGTGAGATATTGGGAGCTAATATGTTTCTATATTTATCCCATATTTCTAAAGTAAGCTTTAAGTAAGGATTTTGATGTATTCCTATAGGTCTTTCTGTCTTTGAGTTCCATATGCTTTCTTGTATTAGTGCAGGAAGTAAATACGACTTCTCTATTTGAACCCAAGCCTTAGGTTGATTTGGTAAGGCAAAAAATAAAATGTTTTTCAGCTGAGATGCTTCATAGTAAATTTTTAGATTTGGGAGGCCAAGTCCTCCTAATTTTATTGGTCTTGTAAGCAGTTTATAATTTATCCTTGGTCTTTTATTTTCCCAAAGGAATTTAGAAATGATTGATTGCCACTGTTGTAAATCTTGGGGTTTTATTCGAAGTGGAATGTGTTGAAATAGGAATAGAAATTTTGGAAATAAAATGGATTTTATAAGTTCTATTTTTTCTAACAAAGAAAGTCCTAATTTCAACCAATCAGACAGTGAGTTATGCATTGCTTTTATTAAAGTTTTAAAGTTAGTTTCATACAGGTCTTTTAGATCTAAAGGGATTTGTATTCCTAAATGTATCCATGATTTAGTTACCCATTTGAATGGGAATTGAGTAGATATCCTTTTTCTATCTTCTTTCGATAAGTTTGTTGGAAATATTTCAGTTTTATTATGATTTAATGTAAATCCTGAGACAGCACTGAAGTCTTTAATTATATTCATTAACCTAGGCAGAGAAGTTAAGGGATTGCTTAAATACAAAACTACATCGTCTGCAAAAAGACTGAGTTTATGAATTGTTGAATCTATCTTAATCCCGCTAATTAATGGATCCCGTCTTATTGCACAGGCTAGTGGCTCTAGGGATAGGGCAAATAAAAGTGGGGACAAGGGGCAACCTTGGCGGGTAACCCTGGAAAGGTATAGTTCATCAGATCTAAAATTATTTATAGAAATTTGAACTGAAGGTTTGTAGTATAGAGTCTCAGTTGCTCTCATTATATTGGGACCAAATCCCATTTTAGTCATAACCGTTAAGAGATAAGATATTTCAACTTTATCTAAGGCTTTTTCCGCATCAAGCGCTAAGATTAGTGAGTTAATTTTGTTTAGTTTACTATAATGTATAATATTCAATGTTTTACGTATATTATCTTGTAACGACCTACCGGATATGAATCCGGATTGGTCACTGTGGATGTATTCAGCTATTATCGAATGTTGTGATTTATTTATTTAGTATATTTTAATCCTACCATTCCTCCAAATAGCTCAGGACAATATACATCATCCCTCCTGTTAAATATGAGACTTAAGGCAGCAGCTCATAATAAGTGATTCAGCTTTATTTACAAGGTAGGAACGAACACAAAACAGGAGAGCAACAGGCTCTCTTTTAAACTATCCGGGCTTGGTAGACCATACCCCTTGTTAAGATAAGAACCAATCAGAATATGAACATAACAACCAATCAAGTCATCTCCCTCCAGAACCTTTCTTGTATCCTGATTGGACTGCTGCGCAGAATATCCAATCAGCTTGCATGAATTACAATACCAGAGTTCAATAGAGATGAATTTCAAGCTCAGGCATTATGTATACCAATACATAACATCCCTCCCCCCTAAGAGGAATCAATCCTAGAACATACAAAATCTTTCAAATAAGAGGGAGGTCGCCACGTTCATTGCGACCATATTACTGGTTCAGTTTGAGGTAATGTCTCTGTGCCCCTGTCTCTTGGACTACACTGTTCCCCAGTGGGACTACTGCTTAAAAGGCTAGTGTCAGGGATTGGGTTCTGCCCTGATCCTGACCTGGCAACTGGCTCAACGTCCTGATTTGCAACACCAACCATGGAATTCAGAGGTTCTACTTGCTCAGCTGTGGGGGTCGGAACCTCGTTAGGCTCAGCACTGTCCTCGATGCTTGAGTTAGCCCATCTCTGCCTAAGTTGGTCTATGTGGTGCCTTAACTGCCTGCCATCTGCAGTTTGCACCACAAACGAAACAATGCCAGTTACCTCAGTTATGGATGCAGGGAGCCAACGGTGCCCCTCCCCATAGTTCTGGGCAAAACCGGTGTCCCCGACTTTAAATGAATGAAGAATTTCCAGGAATTCCCTCTGTGGCGGTTTGTTAGTGGTTAAGTCGGGGTGAAGTCGGTCCAGTATTTATGTTAGATGGTGTCCCATCAGCAGTTTGGCTGGGCTCCTTCCGGTCGTGGTATTTGGCGTGATATGCTGATAGAGCATGAAGGACACCAACTTCTGACTCCAGTCTCCATGGATCATTCTCCACAGGGCTTCCTTTGTGGTCCGCACCATCCGTTCTGCCTACCCATTTGTGGCTGGGTGGAATGGTGCAGATGTAATGTGTTTAATCATATTGCTACCCAAAAACTCAAGGAATTCAGATGAGGTAAATTGTGTCCTGTTATCTGATACTACAGTGTCTGGCAATCCGTGGGTTGCAAAAATACAGCACAGTGCTTTTATGACTGCAGTCGAAGTCATTTTCGACATCTGTACCACCTCTAACCATTTAGAGTATGCATCAACTATTATTAAGACTTGCCCCTGAAACGGCCTCGCAAAGTCAATATGTAACCTCAACCATGGTCTGTGTGGTGTTTCCCAGTGTTGTATGGGAGCCTGAGGGGGGTCTGGCCAAGATTCCTGGCAAGGTTGACACACTCTCACCCACTCCTCTATTTCATGGTCAATACGGGGCCACCAAACATAGCTCCAGGCTAGAGCTTTCATTCTGACTATGCCCGGATGACCTTCGTGCAGAGCCCCCAGAACCCATTTCCTTAGGTTGGGAGGCACCACCATCCTATTCCCCCATAACAAACAGTCCTTATGCACTGACAATTCTTGCTGTCTTGAGCTATACGGCTGAAATTCACCAGAGAAATGACCCTCCAGCCACCCCCTCCATGCCCAGTTAGGTACACGGGCGATTGTGGAGTCCTTGGTCAATCCAGCCATGATGTCAGAGGCATACATGGACGGCTGAGGGAGTTCTTTGATGGCCATGACTTCGTATGCAGGAGCCAGGTCAAGAGCTGGCCCTGGGACAGGGCACTGGCTCAACGCATCCGCGTGCCCTATAGCCTTTCCTGGCCGGTGGATAAAGTCGAAGTCAGATGCTGCCAGAAATACAATCCAGCACAGCATACAAGGCAATAACACGTGTGGGGTTTGGCGGTTAGGCACGAATAGTCCCAGTAATGGTTTATGGTCCGTGACCATGAGGAACCTTCGTCCAAGGTCCAAGGCGAGTCCCTCTTTATCAATTTGGGCGTAGTTCCTCTCAGCGGCAGTTAATGTCTGGGAATAATACGCCACTGGTGCTTCCCACTAAGAATGGCACCAATGCTAAAGGGGAGGCATCTGCAGCAAGGACCAATGGTTTGTGCTTGTCAAAATGCGTCAGAACATTAAATCCTTAATAGCCCCAAATGCTCAGTCATGCCACGACCCCCATTCCCATTTTGCCCCCTTTACTAAAAATTTGTGCAGTGGCTCTGCTATCGATGTCTTATGAGGCAAAAAGGCATGATAAAAATTTAATATGCCTAGGAATGATTGCAGCTCTTTTTTGTTCTGTGGTCGTGGCGCATTCTGAATTGCAGAAGTCCATCAGTGGCTATTAGCCACAGGGTATAGATGGGAACTCTCAGTCTGGGGCAGGTGATGCACTCTATTCTTGGTGCTGGAGGGGGCAGCAGTGGGAGGGCTTCTAGTGTTCTGGCCCTACTGCTGGACCTCCTGATGGCACCTGGTATTTTTGGCTGCTGTGTGACAGAGTGTTGGGCTAGATGGGCCATTGGCCTGATTCAACATTGGCTTTTCTTATGTTCTTATGTTCTTATGTGACCTTGCTCTCTGTAGGATGAACCCCATGTTCATCAATGAGGAACCCTAGGAGTTCTACCCTGGGTACCCCAAAATGGCATTTGTTTTTCTTGACCTTAAGGCCGGCCATTTGGAACTGACCAAACACCACCCTGATGTGATCTGCAAACTCTGTCTCATTAGCCCCAGCAATAAGCACATCATCGAAATAAGGCACCACACCTGGCAGATCCCGCAGCAGGCATTAATCCCTGGAAGTTTCCCGGGGCCACATTCACACCGAATTGCAAACGGTTAACCTTGAACACCCCCTGTGAGTGACAATTGTTTGTGCCGGTGACGCAAGATGGCAGCAGAGGCAGAAGCCAGATGCTGAGCTCCATGTTTTAATCATTGTTTTAGCTTGCCAAACATCCCTTTTGGACTTTTTGTTTGCTTTATGTTTGGCTATAACTTGTGGTTGCCATTGGATTTAATCTGGACAGCCTTGGACAACTGAGGGTAACAGCAAACAATCAATTTAATTGCCCTATTCACTCAGCTGTAATGCTATCCTGGTGTGTTTCATTTCAAGGCACTTTTAAATGTTTACCAATTATCTTGGATAAGACTGCTTAATGATACACTGGGTGCTGTTTGAAGGTCGGCAAACCTGAAACTATGCTTTTTTTATACTCAGAAGGTGTAATTTACAGCTTTTATCAGTGAGAGGCTCACATCGTGCCATTTATACTGTGGAGTAATTAGCACCTACTTTTGCATGACGGGCTCAGTTTTAAGCTAAACTAGGTTAAGTAGAAGGAGTTTTAAGAGTTGTCTTTTTTTAACGAATTTTAAACTGGATACTTTGGATTTATAATGAAAACTGCCAAGTGTCTGAGGTAGGCTGAAGACCACACACACCCCTCCACAAAGCAGCAGAAGATTGATGAATTTTTTACGTCTGAAGTTACAATTTCCAACTGTTTTGCTGCATTAGAGAACTTAGATGCATACAAAGAGCCTCCTATTTCCTCCACCTCATATGTTTCTGTCTCTGAGGAAGAATCAGTAAATAATGGGAGCCCTGCAAAGCCTGAAGATAAACAGAAAGGAAATGCGGAAACAACCACAGATTTCACTGAATTGCTCAGGTGACTGCAAGAACTGTTAATTATATTTGCAAATCATTACTGGTGATGCACAATAAAATAGAATTTATTTGCAATAAGATGGGAAACTCCTTGAACTATGAGTATAACATGGACAAAAATGACTCTCAGAGTGAGTTTAAAGAGCACAGACTTGCAAATGCTCTATTCTCTCAAGCAGGTACCAAGAAAAGAAAGAAAGTGCATGCTTTGGTGCCAAATGGTGCACATTCAAAACCTAAAAATCTGGATAGTCTTTCCCAGCTAGTACTACAATCAGCCAAAGTATGTTTGACGATATGCCCCTTCAGGGGCAGCCTAACTAACTGGTACACTAGGTCTGCTGCTAAGGAATATCTGCAAACTCTAATAGGAAACCGTTTGGGAGCGATTGACCTAATAGACATTGAACCTCTGACTAATTATATTAGCAGAGTGATTCTAACCTTTAACTCACCACATATCCCATCAGCCCTGTTACGAGAGATTTTTTTTTTTAAGAACAAGAGATATCTTTCCAACTCAGTTGTATTTAAATAAAAAGGTAGCACCTCTGCTTTTTAGGAAAAAAGCGCCAAACCAGCAGCAGCCTCAGAGCAAGATTCATTCAGGGGGTGAAAATAGCAAGCTCCGTGCACAAGAACCTGCCCCCTCTAGCAATAACATTAGTGCCATCATCCCTAATTTGATCATGGAGGAAGAGGACATCGATGCAAGTATTCAGCAGGTTTTCCCTGAACTGCCTGATCACGAGCAACAGGAAGTCATAAACAAATTGAGTGAATTGATGGAGGGGCTGGGAAATCTCAGAGTTGACAGACGACAAGTGCTAACTCCGACCCCTGCCACTCTGAGAGCGGATATGCAGGTGGATATGGTCATGGATGTTAACGGTGATTTAACCAGCATAACTGGCCAAACGCGGTCTATGGCTAAGTGCCCAGAGGAACCTTTGGAGCTCCAGCAATCCCCTCTACAGTTAAGTGAACTAGGAATTAAAGAACTCCAGCTATCCAATTCAGGTGCAACTTGTAAAGATGTTAGGAATGGTAGCATCATTCACGACATAGATGGAGCATTGGACCAGATAACAAGTGCTGATTGACTAGATAATGAGTCTGCACATCTCAGGCTTAACCTCCTGTCATGGAATATAGCTGGCTGGAAGAATAAATTGGCTGACCCAATTTTTAGAAGCTTTTTGGCCAGATTTGATGTCATCCTACTCCAGGAAACTTGGTCACACGGGAAGGTGACTTTAGAAGGCTTTAGATCTCATTTATTGGAGGCTTTTAGACTGCAGCAATTCGGAAGATTCCAGGCGGGACTTACCATACTGTGGTCCATTACTTCCAATGTAGAGATGCTGCCTTTACAGCCTTATGGCCAAATGGCTCTGGCCTGTGTGTTAAAATGGGATGAAAAATCCTTAGTCATAATCAATGTATATATGCCTGTATGTGTTGGCAAGAAATGTTTACTAGATCATTGGGAGGAGCTTTCTGAGTATCTGAAAGAGCTTGAACAAAAGTTTCCAACTTTGAACATTATTATGGCCAGTGATTTTAATGCTAGAACAGGGAGGGATGGAATAGAGAGTGTGGAGAGACTTAACCTCTCAGTTGATAGTTCCATACCACCCTGCTTTTCTAGGAGGAGACTGTCTAGAGATGCTGTCTTTAATGATGCTGGCCTGTGTTTGGTGCAGTAGTGCCTTAGGTTCAATCTAACTATTCTGGATGGTTGACTTCCCCTTGATTTTCCTGGGAAGTTCACATTTGCTTCACCTCGTGGATGCAGTGTAATAGATTATATGCTGGTTACACCAGTGTTGAAAGATGAGGTTAGCACTTTCTCAATCCCTGACCGGGTTGAAAGTGATCACTTTCCCTTATCTTTAACTCTAGAACCCTCCCCATTATTCCATAAAGGCACCCAGTAGGGTGCGGAGAGTGTTAGTGCATCAACCAGGCATTCAAGGATTGTATGGTCCAATAAGTCTGCACGAAGCATTGCCGGTCTTCTCAATTCCTTCAATTTAGAAAACCCAACCTTTTTACGAAATGGTTTGGAACAGCCGATAGACTAATTTATGAGATATGATAAAGTGATCAAATATCTCTCGGAGGCTTTGAATTTGATGTCACAGCAACAACTTTCAGTAAAGAAAACCTCCCTGCGGGGTTGGTTTGATAGTGAGTGTTACAGAATGAAGAATCAATTGCATGTGGTTTTTCATTCCTATAGGATTTCGGAACTAGTGTACCCACAATTTGAGTATTTTGAACTAAAAAAGGCTTTACACCAACTTTACAAAAACAAACAGTAGGCCTTCCTGTTAAAATGCTGGGAACCCCTACTTCAAGCGACTATTAGCAACGACACAATTTATTTATTTATTTTATTTATCTTTCAATTTCTACCCTGCTCGAACCCCTCCCATGGGTCTCTGAGCGGCTTACACAGCTTTGTATCATCCCTATCTATGGGCACAATGTATTAGGGGTGGGACTACCTAACGGCACCTGTTGGGATTTAGTTGACATGCCTCCAGCTCGTCTCGGTTCAGCTTCTCGGGCTTCCTTCTACTCTCTTCAGGCTCCTCGGGAATTGGTGGGCCCGTTCGTCATGCTGATCGCAGCGGCGCAGCACTGGCTCCGTCCCTCAGGCTCTGCCACACCTGCGCCGAGCGTCCGCATGCCTTCCGGGCTCCGCCTTCGCCACCAGTTCACCGCTAGATGTCGCAGCTCCTTTTTTCTTCCACTTGCCACCTCAACTATCGCCGCCATTACGCCACTCCGCTCCACTGTTGCCGCCACCGCCACTCATCGAGCAGTTGCTGCTGAGGTTCCCACCTCACCTCCCAATGGAGGAGGAGGGTGCTCCCTGCCTACTAAGGCAGGTACCCATTTATCTACTCGTAGGTTGTTAAGACTTTCGAACCGCTGGGTGGGTGGGAGCTGGGATTAAGGCCAGGTGCTCACCCCGGCCGCGGCGGGTATCGAACAGCCTACAAGCTGTTTGTTAGATGTTAAAGCAGGTGCTTTTGCTCCCTTTACAAAAAGCACAAGGAAATTTTGGTTTTTAATTCCCAATTTTATGGGAGAAAAGTCTTCACCTAGCTCCATAATAACTCCAGATTCCTGGGCTGAGTATTACACAAAGATTTTTTTATGAAACTGGGGGACTTACAATAGATGGCCCTGACAACAGTTTAGATGAGTGTTCAGAATGGCCCCCAGTACAGGTTGAGGAAGTCAAAACTTTAATTGCATCAATGAAAGTGGGGACAGCACCTGGGCCTGATGTTATACCACCGGAGGCAATTAAAGATTTTTCTCAGTGGTGGTCTCCCTTTTTGGCAGATTTATTTACTGCTAGACAAGACTGGTCAAATACCGGAGGACTGGAAGAATGCTATAATAGTCCCAATTTTCAAAAAGGGAGATCCCCAGCTCCCAAGTAACTATAGACCGATAAGCCTCTTGTCCATTATCGGGAAGCTTTATACCAAACATTTAGACATTAAGCTTAAGTCTTGGATATTAGAGCAGCGAGTTCTTGGGATGGAGCAGATTGGGTTTTGTCAGGGCAAGTCAACTTTAGACCACTGCATTGTCCTTAACCACTTAATTGTAATAAATACAAATCAGGGAAGGGTATGAAATTATATGTGGCCTTCCTGGACCTCAAGGGTGCCTTTGACTCAGGGCCCAGGGATATTCTGTGGGAGAAATTAAGAGACATGGGGATTGACAAGCGGCTGCTGTTCTTGATTAAAAACCTGTACTCTGGAAACACCTGTCAGATTAGGTATTCAAAGAAGGGTGACCTAACAGCGAAGATTCCCATCAACGTGGGAGTTAAGCAGGGCTGCATTCTTGTGCCAACTTTATTTAACCTCTTAAATGATTTGGGCCCCTGTATGAGGAGTATTGATGGCCATTACCCCAAACTAGGTGAGAGGCATGTCCTGTTACTTTTATACACGGATGATGCTGTCCTGCTATCTCTTTCAGAAACGGGGATGAAAAGGATGCTTGCACAAGCTCTTGTTTACTGCAAAAAGAACAAGCTGTCCCTTAACTTTGATAAAACCAAAATTATTGTCTTTGAGAAAAGTTGGAAGCCCATTAATTGGATTATACAGGGGGGGGAAATTGAACAAGTCAAAAGCCTTAAATATCTGGGCTTACATTTCCATTATACCAATAGTTGGGCTATGCATATCAAAGAAGCAATCAAATCATCAACTAGCAACGCCCTTGCTATTGCCCGTTTCTTTTACACCAAAGGACATCAATATGTTCCCATCACTCTTTTTTTTAAAATATATTTTTTAATTATTTTTCAACAATAAACAGATTTCAAAAACATTACATACAAGGTTTCATGCAGCAACGTGGAAGTAACTTACATAATGATTAGAAAGCAGTGAGAATGCATACAATCAAGCTAACAATAACTGAGCATGTAATCAGATGAATGAATTACTATTTCAGTAAAAGAAATAAGATTATAGTGGGCCTATGTTTCTCTTATCCAATCAGAGTCAGGTTGCATCATAGAATATCTAAGCATTGTGTACACTTTGATGTGGGGCCAGTTAGTGTTTCAAAATGTTCAGATATGTGTAGTTGTGTGGTTGAAGATCTGAGGCAAAGAGATATTCCATGAAGGGTAGCCATTTCTCTGCAAAAGTAGACGGTCTAGGATATAATTCTGAGTGGCGAAGGTGGCGAACGTGGTCAGGTGATCCCACACTTTGTTAAGCCAGCACGAGCATGTCGGGGCCTTATCAGCTTTCCATCTAGATGCAATAGCTGTTTTAGCGGCCACGATAAGGCTGGTGATTAGATCATGCTGAATGGGAGGTATTCCTTTTGAGTTCCATAAGTCAAGAAACAGTAATGACGGGTCAAATGGTGTGTCATAGCCTGTGATTAGCTTGATTTGCGCCAGAACATCCTGCCAGAACTGTTGAATATGAACACACTGCCACCAACAGTGAGCAAAGGAACCGATTTCTTCACATTTTTTCCAGCAGTAGGATGAGTGTGTTGATGTCATCTTGGAGAGACGTTGTTAGGTACCAGCACGTAATGATTCTGTGGGTCTGCAGTTTTGTTGAGACGACAGGCGAAGTCAACAGTTTGGATTTCCAGATTAGTGACCATTGTTGAGGTGTAATGGATGTGCCACAGTCCTGTTGCCATTGTATTTGATATTTCATTGGTAGGTCATGTTTTTGGTGAGTCAGGATATCATATGTTGCAGAGATTAAGCCTTTAGATGTTTCATTTTTTGGATCAATTTGTTTCTCAAATGGGGTCAGTGGGTCCCTCATAAGATGAGTGAGGCCCATGTGTTGTACCATATGATTTAGCTGTAGGTAAAAGAACCACAGGATAGATTTCTTTAACTTTTTATCTAGTAGCAATTTAAGGGATAGGCCGTCTTTACATAAGATGTCATTTAGGCATGTCATGTTAGCATGCTTCAAACTTTCCTTTAATTCCGTATCACATCCAGGGAGGAACCATGATTGAGAGAGAAAAGATGTAAATCTGGAGTAGTTTGGTAGTAGTAACGGTCAACAGGAGTCCCAGTTTTTAAGAACAGCCATCAGGAACATATGTGTTTTCACACTGTGAGGACGACTATTTGGTGTATTCCATATGACCTCTTGGATAGACAGAGGAGTTATTAGAGGCGTTAATAGTTTTACCCAGTCTGAGTTGTCTCCTTGATGCAGCATCTTAATTATAGGAATCAGCAGTGTTGCTTTGTAGTATGTCATCAAGTCAGGATAGTTTAGGCCTCCTTGCGATGTTCGTTTCCTGAGTATTGCAAATCCTGTCCTTGGCCGCTTACCTTGCCAAAGAAATGCGTTAAATGTCTGTTGCCATCTTTTAATCATTTCATTCGAGAGTTCAATCAGGATCATGCGAAATAAGAATAGAAGTTTGGGGAGAACAAATGTTCTAACTAGATGTAGTCTGTCTATGTAGGTCAGCTGTAATTTCCCCCAATTGCGGAGTTCTGTTTTGATTTCTGAGAATTTTGCTTGATGATTCTTGGACTGCAGATCATCTAACTTCCTGGGTATGCGAATTCCTAGATACTGAAGGGATTCCTTGGACCATTGGTATTCATATCGCTCTTTCAAGGTAAGCTCTAATGTTGATGACATGTTCAGAGGCATTATGAGTGATTTAGATTGGTTAATCTTAAATCCTGAGATTGTGCCAAAATGATTCAGTATTTGTTGAAGATGGATCAAGGATGTGCTTGGGTTGGTTAGATAAACAAGCATGTCATCTGCGAATAGACTGAGTTTGCAGGTGTAGGAACCCACTGATATTCCTTGGATGTTGCTGTTGTTTCTGATCTCAGTTGCTAGAGGTTCCAATGCCAGGGCAAAAAGGATTGGTGACAGTGGACATCCCTGCCTGGTGCCTCTATTAAGTGTGATATTTCTGGATGTCAGCCCATTTATCTTTGAGCAGTCGGTGCATTGTAGATCGTTGAGATGGCTCGAAGAAACATAGGACCAAACCCCATGTGACGTAATAGTGCGGTTAGATAAGATGTTTCCAGGGAGTCAAAGGCTTTTTCTATATCCAGCGATAGAAGAATAGATTCCAATTTCGATTTTTCACATGCAGAGATTATATTCAACGTTTTGAAGATGTTGTCTGTTATATCTCGACCAGGTACAAAGCCTGTTAGGTCCTGCTGAATGTACTCCGATATAAATGAGTTTAGTCTTTTAGTTAGGATTGCCGTAAAGATTTTATAGTCCTGGTTCAGGAGCGAGATTGGGTGGTAAGATGATGGGCTTGAGGTGTCTTTTCCCACTTTTGCAATAGTTATTATGGAGGCTGAATTCCAAGATGGTGGGATTTGTCCAATAGTCATTATGTTGTTGCAGGCATCAGCTAGGGGTTTGGCCAATGTGTTAGCAAAATGTTTATAGAATTCTGAAGGGAATCCGTCAGGTCCTGCCGATTTATTGTTTTTCAAATTCTTTATTGTCTCCAGGATTTCTTGAGGCTCTATTGGTCTTTCAAGAATTTCTCGATGATCTTCCGTGATCTTTTTGATGTGCTGGTTCTTTGTCAAATAGTTTCGAATATCTTCAGAGGAAGGTCCCGTAGATGAATAGAGTGACTGGTAGAAGTCAGCAAAGACTTTGTTAATTGATAAAGAGTCTGTGTGCGTTTTCCCATTCCGATCTTTAACCGACAGTACATGCCTCGATAATCTTTTGTCTTTGACTCGCCAGGATAGAAGGTGCAACGTCTTAGGTGAATTTATCCAGTATTTCTGTTTTACGTACAGAAGGTTTTTCTGTATTTGTGAGCTCTCCATGAGTTCCAATGATTTACGTTCAGATAGAAGTTTTCTATACACTCTGCTGCTCCAGGATGCTTTGTGTTCTATCTCTAGAAGTCTGATTTTGTTGTGAATTTCCTCCCTTAAAGCTAGTTTTTCTTTCTTCATTCTTGAGTTCCAAGAGATATAGTGTCCCCTGACGACTACTTTTAGGGTGTCCCAGATTATGGAAGATGATGTTTCTTCTGTGTTATTTTCTTTTAGATATTGATCAATTTGTTGCTCTATTGCCTCCATGCACTGTTCATTGAAGAGTAAGGATTTGTTGAGTGTCCATGTCTTGGTCTGTGGTTGGTTAGTTGAGGATTGTAGTACACAACTCACCGCTGCATGATCAGACCAGGTGATCAAACCTATGTCTGAGTCTAAGACTTTGTGAATTGTGATGTTAGAAACTAGGATGAAATCTATGCATGTGTACACAGCATGCCTAGTAGAATAAAAGGTAAAATCTTTGTCAACTGGATGAATGTGCCTCCAGACATCAGTCAGTTTGTATTGCTGCAGTAGTTCTTTTAGTCCTGTTGATTGATTGGATTTTTGGTGATCATTTCCCCGGGTGTTGGAGCGATCAAATTCCAGATCCACTATTAGGTTGAAGTCTCCTCCCAGAATCATGTCTCCCTCGTGAAACGAGTCTAGGGCCAGCAAGGTGTCTTTAAGGAACGAGAGTTGAGACACATTGGGTGCATACACCAAAGCTATTATAACCAGTTGTTCGTTAAGGAGTCCTTTAATGAAAATGTAGCAGCCATTGGGGTCTATCAATGTGGCTCGATGTTGGTAGCGGACTTTATGGGTTAGGAGGATTGCAACTCCTCTGGACTTGGAATTCCCGTTAGCATGAAATTGGTATTGGATCCATTTGGCTTTAAGTTCTGGGTGATTCTTGGAATGTAGATGGGTCTCTTGCAGTAGAAGAACTTCTGAGTCAGATTTGGCTAAGTGTGTTAAGGCCCTCTTGCGTTTAATTAAATTGTTGAGACCGTGAACGTTTTGTGATGTGACCTTCCATGTAGCATGAGACATGGTCGAATAGTGTAGATATGTTATTAGTGAGTTATGTCAAGTGTATACACAATGCCAGATATTACTATGTTTTGGTTCTGGAGAACAAGAGAAAAAGTACTACTAATGTAGATTTTCTGCCTCTTAAGTATTCTCTCAATTAAATGTTACCACTTAGTAGCTGCACCACTTACGTCAGTAAGTATGTATTTTCTAACTTATCAATTGAAGCCCACTCTTTTATAATCAATGTTTTGTTTTGTTAATTTGAAAGACAGAACTTTTAAGGTTTTAAGTATTAGTTAAACACTTGCGATAATATACCAGCTCAAATAACACTCAATGAATTAATAATATCAAGTTGATTACACTACAATTACTCTTAACAAATAAAATTGTGTTTAAAAATTAATCTGTAAGATTTTCCAAATCAACAGTAATTATGTAAATATCAATCACACACTCAATTGATTCTAAATATCAAATCAATCACACAATAATTAATTTGGATACTAGATAAGATATAAGGCAAAAGATTATATTGTAATTATATTTAAAAATTAATTAACTGTTGTTAAATATGAATTTAATATTTCTCACTGGGGATATAAAATAGCTGAATAATTTCTTAGTAATTGATTCAAACACTTGTAATAATTAAGGATATTGATTAATTTCTAAGAGCTTAGCACAGAATTAATAAATCTAATATGAGAATAAAATCCACTAGCGCAATACACAATTATGTCCACTTGTATGGAAGGTCAGTCTCAAGTTAGGAACAGAAAAGGAAAGGAAGAGAAAGAAGGGGAAATAAATAAATAAATAAATAATAAAATTAGAAAAAAAATGGAGAAAGCAAAAACAATATTTTATTTTTGCAAACGTTCGTTTCTTATATATCCCTTGTTTAAGATAAGAGTTTCCAAAGACTAACTACCAGTGTGTGAAATAATAACAAATAAAAAATAACAGTCCTACTTAGCCTGGTGAGACTAGTTATCCCTCCCAAGGCTAACAGAGAGCACTCTGACTACAAAGGACTGCTATATAGAAACTTGAATACAAGAACGCTATTCCCCCCCCCTCCCCTGAACCTTTCTAACTAACACATGAAACTTTAAGAACTGGTGAGTAAACTTTGAATTTGTGATATAACTCAACCTAGAATAAGAATTTCATCCTAATATTAGTACAAGTTGCAAACATAAGGGTACAAACTGCAGCAATTAGACTCTTCACGCCATTCTTTTTGGCTGCAGCAGAGAGTGTGTTGTCGCGCTATTTAACATGCCGGTGAGGATGTTTGCTGTCTTTGAGTGGGGATGGTGGGTGCTCTCTCTTCCTGGAGTTTTTGCTGGTGTCCATCTGTGGGGTGATATTTAAAGACTGTAAGAGCTTGAGACTGGCATCAATATTCACTATAGTGTGGCGTTCTTCTTTAATATTCACTTGAAAATTTGTAAAGTTTTGCCATCTGTAAGGGATCTTAGCGTACCTTAGTGCTTCCGTGACTTGGCGCAGTTCTCGTCGTCTATTGAGAACGTCTCTAGGTAGGTCAGTAAAAACGTGTATGGGGGATCCATTGTAGGATAGGGAGCCATTTGCCCTCGCTATCTCTAGGATTTTTTTCCTCGTGCGGAAGTCAGGCACTTCTGCCAGAACGTCCCTGGGCCCCCTAAAGTGCGTTGGTTCTGCGGTACGCTGACAGGATCACAGGGACTATGCCTTTTTCCAGCTGCATTTCCCATGCTAGCCACTCCGCCAAGAAAATTTGTAACTCAGTGTTATTCTCGAGATGTTCTTGAAAGCCTCTAAATTTTAAATGGGTCTTGCGTGCCGAGGTTTCCAGTGCTATCACCCGGTCATGCAGAAATTCAGTTTCATTATATATAAAGTCCACGTCAGCTTTAAGAGAAGTGCTGAGTTCCTGCGCCCGCTCCACCGTTTGACTAACCTTGTTTAAAGAGACTGAGAGCTCAGCGAATTTGTCATTTAGAGGCACGATAAGAGCCGACAGATTGTCTATGAGTCTTCTTTCCATTTTTGCAAACATGTTTTTCATAGACTCTTCAGAAGGTGAGCTGGTGAGTGGGAGATCAATCGCTTCATTGGACACCATTTTATCAATGTCGTCTGGGCTCTCCTCAGGTTTATTGTGCTGTGTCCTCGGGAAAAAGTTTTGTATATTTCTTGCTGCTGATGTGGGTGCAGTAGTTTTAGTAGAGTCGTTTTTGCCCATTCTAAAGTTGATGCTCAAGTTCTAGGTTGTATATTTTATCGATTCAGGGGGAGGGAAGGTCGGAGCTAGGGTTTTACATGTCTGCCTCCATCGGCATCCGCGCATGCCGTTCCCACCGCTCTTAAAGGTTTTAATTATAAAATACCGTCCAAACTGCTTTATGGTATTCCAATTTGGGTCTCAGCTTTTAACGAAGCTGTAGATCGGGTCCAATCCAAGTTCCAGAAGAAAATCTTGGGGCTACCAGCAGGTGTACCATATGCAGCTGTGTGCCTGGAGACAACCCAAAGGCGGTTGTCTACAATGGCATGGACCATAACCTTTAGATTTTGGCTGTGCCTTCATTTTAGATGCGGCCCAAACAGTCATGTGGTACTCATGCTAACAAAATCACATCTATCAACTTGGCTGGCTAACATAGAGGAAAAAATCTCATCAATTGGCTTTAGGTTGGATGATCTGGTATTTCTGTCTGAACAGAAGGCTTTTGCCTTGCTCAAACAAAGACTTCTTGATATAGAAGGGCAAGGTCTGAGAAGACTTGCGCACAGACGCTGCTCTCCCATGAGTATGAGACTCTCTTTCAGCCACATTTCCTCAGGGTATCTGGCAAGACTGACTCAGTCCCATCTTCATAGGGCTTTTATGCTAGCCTGGTTCGATGTCCTTCCCTCAGTGGTCTTATCGGGAAGGTTCAAGAAAATTCCCTATAGAGATAGACTCTGCTGCTGTCGGTTGGAGGGAACTGAATCTATTAGACATGTGCTTTTGTACTGCAAATTTCACTATGATATCCGTGCTGCTTATATTGAACCTGTGATCGGCCCCTTATTGGGTCAATCAGATGAGTATAAAATTATTTCTGTATTGTCTTCTAAGAATATAGAAATCTTCGAACTGGTAGCAAAATTCTTTTATGAGTTATCTAGGAGGAAAGCTTCATCTTAAGGCAATTTGGAATATGATACGCCCCCTTGGTTATTTTGAGGCTTTATCCAGCATGTTGTACTGTATCTTCTATGACAATAAAGGCATTGTATTTGTATTTGTTTGTAATTGTTTGTAATTGTTTGTGCCTCAGCTGCACTTTGGTCAACAGGCAATTGCTGGTAGGCCTGGGTGAGATCTAATTTTGCAAAAATCCACCCTCTCACCAGAGACACTAACACATGACTTATGATAGGCACTGGGTATGAATGTTGTTGCAATGCCCTATTAATAGTACATTTATAATTGGCGCAAATCTGAATGGACCCATCAGGCTTAATTGGTGTCACAATAGGGGTCTCCCACCTAGCATGTGATACGGGTTCGAGTATGCCCTGACCAACCAGTTTGTCCAGTTCCACTTCAATCTGCGGTCTGAGTGAGATGGGAACCCACCGGTATTTTAGTCTGATGGGCACCACAGAAGGGTGCTGCGCAGAGTATCCAATCAGCTTGCATGGATTACAATACCAGACTTAAATAGAGATGAATTTCAAGCTCAGGCATTATGTATACATAACACCACCCCTTTCTCCATTTTATTCTCACAAAGATCCTGTGATGTAAGTTAAATTGAGTATGTGTGAGTGGCCCAACATCACCCAGCAAGTTTCATGTCTGAGTGGGGGTTTTGAACCAGGGTCTCCCAGATACTAGTCCCACATCCTAACCACTACAGTATGAAAGCCTTGATACAATATCATGTATACTTTCACAATGGTGACTTTTATCATAAGGACTCCAGTGCTCTGAAAAGAAATATTGCCTGCCTTCAACCTAAGATGCTATAAAAATAAGTAGTGGAATTGTATTACTTAAAATACATACAAAATCCTCCAGTCATTTTACTGTTAGGTTAGTTAAAAGGGGATATTATGTTACCCACAGTTCTCTGACAAATTGCAGCAACAAAGCCTAATCCTATGTGGTTTACTTGGAAGCAGGGCCCTTGTGAAAGCATCCATAGGACATGAACTGGGAAAATGTGGTTCACTTTGTGGTTCATGGCATGCCTGGTTCATGAACTACAAACCTACACAAACTAATGCCCCCCCCCCCCAGTGTGCTAGAGACACTAAACTCTCAGGAGATCTCCAGCTGAGTCTCTTCTACCAGCCCTCCAAGTTTGGTGAGGATTGGATTTACAGGGTTCAATTTATCCCCCCCCAAAGAAGGTGCTCCATCCTCCATTGTTTCCAATGGAGGGGAAAACAGCCAAAAAAAAAAGCAAGGGCAATAGAAGCCCAGCAAAACAGAATCAAAGTCCCAGATAATCTCTGCAGTAGAAACTGAAGGTGGGGTGCATTTTTGCAAGCCCAGCAGAACCATTGCCGCTATGGATTACCCACTGGAAACAATGGAAGAGGCTTGAAGGCCCATTGAAGATAATGGAAACCAGGAATGTCAATTGACTTGAATGGGCTCCATTGAAATTCATTACAACATAAAATAGTTGCAGTGAAAATGTGGAGTGGATTTTCAGTTAATGTCTCTGGGCCCAGATAAACTGCTTGGGGGGCTGTTATAGAGCACAAATTCTATTCTAGAAGATGGTCTTTCTACTCTGGGGCTTGTTATTACAGTCCCAGAACAGTTTATCTGGGCTCAGAGACATTAATTGAAAATCCACTCTACATTTTCACTTTTGGGAGTACCACAGATTAACATTTGTCCTACTGATTCACCTGCTACTTGATTAAGTGGTAGAGAAGGATGGACAGATGCATGCAGCCTCAGTGACCTCTCTGTGAGTCTGCATTTTTCTTTTTGAGAATACCACATCCAACATTCAGTCAAGAAAGGGTTGCCAGTCACACCTTCAAAATGCTTCAGCTTCAAAGAGGGAGAGTCATCCAAACTACAGGCTTTTGTTTCACAAAGTTCAATGCCTTTTTCTATAAAATCAGGTTTCCTTTTTTGTACTAGGCCTTGAACAACTGGTCTGTCTGAAGTGGTAACAAATGTTTGCAGAAGAAAAAAAACCCTGTAATTTCCTTGAAGCAGCAGTAGCCAGCCTAGGAGTTGACAGCAGATGCCTGATTCAATTAATAGATTAGTAAGGTCAAGGAGGCATTTAGATTGTGGCTCTTGTTTCAGATCCAGAGCAGATTGTAAACATCTGTCATTTCAGTATAAGATAGGGTTGCCAGGTTCTGGTTGGGAAATACCTGGAGATTTTGGGGGTGGAGCCTGAGGATGGTGGAGTTTGGGGAGGGGAGTGGTTTCAGTAGGGTATAATACCATAGAGTCCATCTTCCAGAACAGCAGTTTTCTCCAGGTGAAGAAAATATTCTGTCATCTGGAGATCAGTTGTAGGCACCACCTGGATGTTGGCAAGCCTAATTAATGTCTGTGTGACAGTAGGACCTATTTAGTGTACTTATGAGAAACTAGGTTTCATTATCACTCTTTTGCCTTGGAAAATTGCCAGAAACATCAATGCAGAGTGAATGGGAAGAAGTGTCAAATAACCATATTATTATAGAAGAAATAATTTTAATTTTTAGGCTTTTTCAAATATGACCATAATTTTCATATTATTCTTCAGTACCTCAAAGATTCTGTAGTTTCTTGTGAATTGTCTATGATCAAAGGATTCAAAATGTAAACATATCCTGTCCTATTAAATAAAAGGGTAGTGGTCTGGCAAGATTCTATGCTTGGCAAAATCAATTCGCTCCCTGGTATGTCGCTCAGAATCTGTCCCTATCCACTAGCTGCGTTGCCTGAGTTCTCTCCCGCCCACTGCAGCCTAGGCCACTCTTCTCTGATTGGGCCAGCATTTCAAGCTCATTTGCATACGGAAGCTGATTGGACTTCACTCCATTTCGCACCTCAAACTCCCCCCCAAGACAGTTGGAATTGTCAGTTGTTTATGCAACCTGTTGTATTCTGAGGTGAAATATGTCCTCGCTCACAATACTTCCCCTTCAAAAGAAACAAACCCAATAACACAACCATGCCACTCCACAAAAAAGACAGGTCACACCACAAACAGAATACCACAAGGCAAAAAAAGCTCTGGTACTAATTCTGGCAGGGGACACTGTGAGTGTAGAAAATGATTTATCGACACAGTGGAAAATCTTTAGGAATTGTTTGGTGCATTTACCATGGGGCACCCACCCAGAGCCTCTGGCATTTTCTCACTCTGCTGGCATCAAAACCAATTGAAGGCAAAATAGAGATATGGAGACTTTTCCATCCTCCTTTGCATCAATTTGTCTTTGTTGGCAATGGCAACCCTAGGCCTGGCTGCTTGCTCCTGTTCAGCAGGAGCATCCCTATGGAAACTGCCTGGGTGATTTCGGACCAGTTGGAGACTTTCTGCCTAACCTGCCTTACAGGGTTGCTGTGCAGATCACAAAGCCGAAAAGAATGAAGTAAACTGCTTTGCTCCCCGCTAATGAGAAAAAATGAATTTTGCCTAGGAAGAGGCTGCTGAGAGGGGATGAGATAAAGTTACCAACTATAGGTATGGAAATTCCTGGAAATTTGAGGGGTGGAGCCCAGAGAGGGTGAGGTTTGAGGAGGGGTGGGACCTCAGACAGGTTGCCATAGACTCCACCCTCCAAACCAGCCATTTTCTCCTGGGGAACTATTGTTGCCAATCTTGGCCCAGTGGCCATCAAACCATTCTCTTCCACCCCCTGCTGTGCAGCTGACTTTCCCATAGGGTTGCCAATCTCCAGGTGGGACCTAGAGATCTCCTGCTGTTACAATTTATCTCCAGATGACCCCTGGAGAAAATGGCTTCTTTGGAGGGTAGACCCTATGGCATTATACCCTGCTGAGTCCTTCTCTCCCCCCCAATGCTGCCCTCCACAGGATCCACCCCCAAATCTCCAGGTATTTCCCTACTTAGAGCTGGCAACCCTACTTTCCCCTCAGTGCCTGTTGGTAGGCAACCAAGCTTGATCCTGTCACCTGTTTTGGCCTTTGAGAGAAAACTCATTGGGGCCAGTCCTGATAGGGTTGCCAAGTCCAGATGGGAAATTCCTGGAGATTTGAAGGATGGAGCCTGAAGCGGATGAGGTTTCAGGAGGGGTGGGACCTCAGGCAGGTAGAATGCCATAGACTCCACCCTCCAAACCAGCCATTTCCTCCTGGGTAACAATTGTTGCCAATCTTCAGGTGAGGGCTGGAGATCACTCAAAACTACAACTGCTCTTCAGGTAGCAGAGATCAGTTCCTCTGGAGAAAATGGTGGTCTCTGTCATTATACCCTGCTGAGGTCACCACAGTAAATTCACACTGTGTGCCCAAAGCCAGGGCACTCTCCCAGAGGCTCTTTCTAGAGCCCGTTGTATTTATTTCCACAACGGGCCTTACTCCTAGTTTTATATATTGATATACTAAAGAAAAATATGGGACCCAGAAAAAGGGAATTACTTTGAGGTCACACTGATTTCAAGGCTTATTCTCCTCAGTGAAGTAAAACATTCAGGCAGCTTGCATGAACCTCTCCCCTCCATAGATTATAAGGCATTTTGTCTAAACCAGGCTTTGTGTTTATAATTCACACATGAATATGCTATGTTCACACAACCTATTTGCCACAAAAGGTGTAAACACATCCTGTAGGAAGGGTCTTGTCAAGCAGTCCTTGGCTGGCAGTTGGGGGCGGGGGGAGATGGAAGATTACTGTTCATTCCCCCACCATTATAGCTGACAAAGTATATAGGCTTATCATAGGGTTGCCATCCTCCAGGTGGGGCCTGGAGCTCTCCTACTATTCAAATTGATCTCCAGGCAACAGAGATCAATTCCCCTGGAGAAAATGGCTCCTTTGGAGTATGCACTTTATGGCATTGCCGCCTGCTGAAAACTCTCCCCTCCCTAATCCCCGCCTTCCCCAGGCTCTACCCCGAAATCTCCAGGTATTTTCCCACCCATAGCTGGAAATCCTAGTTACCAACCTCCATGTGAGGCATGAAGTACTCCTGGCACTGCAACTAATCTCCAGACCACAGAGATCAGTTTCTCTGGAGGAAGTGGAAACTTTCAGAGAGTGAACTCCAGCATCACATCCTAACTGAACTCCCTCCCTAGGTACCATCCTCAAATCTCCAGGAATTTCCCAAACTGGAGTTGGCAGGTTTAGCAGCAGGGCAGTGTGTGAATCAGCCCTTTTTCTGTACACTGTTGTACAGAAGATGTCTGCAGTTTCCCTTAGGAGCTTTGCTAGTTTTATCAAACTCTGTTTGGCTCTTTTCATTTGTACCTTGCTCCCTCCCCATGTTTTGCCTGTACAGCAATCTCCCCAATTTTTTTTCAAATTTTGCCTTTGTTGAAATTTAGCAGGAGCATAAACATATAGGGAAACATCCTCCTCCACTTTCCTTGATGACTTTCTTCAAACAAAAGTGGCAAATTATTTTTTAAATACCTGAAGATGTTCCTTCTGAGCAAGAACTTTCAAATTGACTTCAAATTTCACTTGCAGTGAAACTCAGAGGTGGCTGTACTTTCTTGCCCAAATGCATATTTTAAGTGTTGGAACATAGATTAGGATCTGGGATATCCAGGTTTGAATCCCTGCTCTGCCATAGGTGACCTTGGACCAGTAACATACCCTCAACGTAACCCATCTTACAGGATTGTTGTGAAGATGAAATGGAGGTGAAGAGCATGATATTATTTATAAGCCACTTTGGGCCTATTGGGGAGAAAAGTGGGATATAAATACCTAAAGAAAGAAGGAACTTAAGAACATAAGAAAAACCAATGTTGAATCAGGCCAATGGCCTATCTAGTCCAACACTCTGTCACACAGTGGCCAAAAATATCAGGTGCCATCAGGAGGTCCAGCAGTGGGGCCAGGACACTAGAAGCCCTCCCACTGCTGCCCCTCCCCCAGCACCAAGAATAGAGTGCATCATCTGCCCTAGACTGAGAGTTCCTATCTATACCTTGTGGCTAATAGCCACTGATGGACTTTTGCTATAAAGAAATGTAGATGTGCTTCATGTCAGCCAGGGACAGTAGAAAAAAATTTTCCTTGGCAAAATCATTCAAGAGATTTCGAATCACATGCCGTGAATAAGATGCACATTTTTAATACCTGGAAGGCTTCTGCACTTCACCCACCTCACCAACATCCAAGCGGCATAGTAAAGACAACTACTTTTGCAGCTGCTGAGAGCAATAAAAACTTCTCAGGTACAGGGATCAAGACCATGGCATTCCTGCCAAGATGCATTGAAAGAATTTAAGCATATTAGTCACAGCCACAAAAGGACTACAAAATCATGTCTTTTGCCCAGCATTCCTGATATTTTTACACAGACTGCTCATACAAACGGATGCTGAGTCAAATATAAGAAAACAGTTCAATGGCTCACTGTCACCAAAGGCTCCATTCTCTTCAGCAGTTGTAAACCCACAATTAGGCTACATGCCAAAGTTGGGTCATAATCCCTTTTTTCTGTCAAGTCACTGTGGAGGTTTGCATTACTTAGCAGCTTCACAAAACATAATAAATGCTGCCGCCATCTCCAGTTTAGAATGTGACTAACTAGTAGGGATGGCCACAAACCATCAACTAAAGTCCGAGAGCCAGTTTGGTGTAGTGGTTAAGTGCATGGACTCTTATCTGGGAGAACCAGTTTTGATTCCCCACTCCTCCACTTGTACCTGCTGATGTGACCTTGGGTCAGGCACAAACTCTGTTCTTTCAAGGACAGTTTCTGTCAGAAGTTCTCTCAGCCCCACCTACCTCACAGGATGTCTGTTGTGGGGAGGGGAAGGAAAAGGAGTTTGTAAGCCGCTCTGAGATGCCTTTGGGCAGTGAAGGGCGGAGTATAAATCCAATCTCTCCTCTTCTTCTTCTAATGAATCAGGCCCATAGCCATGGTGGGGCATTTGAAGGCAGAGCCCCACCATGGACAAGCCCTTCTCCACCCCAGGAGGATGCCAGACCCACCCAGACTCTCTACCCCAGTGTGCCACACTCCTTACCTCTATGCCTCCACGGCCTCACCCCCCCTAGTGGCAGGGGAAGAAAAGGGAAGCGACCCTGCTGCTTCTGGTCAGTTTCACTCCCTGCTGATCAGCTGATCAGAGGGGGGGCTGGGGAAGGAGAGAGAAAGAAAGCATGCCTTCTCTCTCTCTCCCCCTCCCCTTTGCTACTCCCCATCCCACACACTGTTGGGTAACTTTATCTGGAGTCTTTAAAAAGAGAGAGAGTCAAAAGGATACCATGGAATGTCCCTGTCTGCCTGCCTGCCTCCTTTGTGCCATGGCATTAATTAAATCAAGGTGATTAAATGATCTTTGATTTAATTAGCTACTGCCCCCTATTGTTCCTAAATGCCCTCCCACCAAAAAAAATTCCTGGCTACAAGGCTGTGATTAATTTGGGTGGTTCCTGGTTTGCAAACTGAAGTCCATGGCAAGTCTACTGGCACAAACTTTTCCTGAATTTTCAAGCAGTTTGTGGGGCTTGTGATGGTTTGTGAATGGATACATTTCCAGATAGACTGTCTCCACTCAAACAAAATGTTTACGAAACCTCAAAACAACTTCAAAGCAACGGGTGTGAATATGTGTGTGTAATTCTCCATCCTTGGACACACCAATAGGTTCCCTGTGTATTTGATATGTGTAGCTTGCACTTTTGAACCTGCACCTTGCCACCAACAATTTCCTGGGGGCATTCATCTTTGGGGGGGGCATAACTCAGACCCCGAAATCCAATTTGCACATAACTTGGAGGCCGTGTAGAGGATCATCAGGAGGAGGTCCCCGATGACTTTGATATCTCTAGTTTGCACAAGGTCTGTTCTGTACCTTCCTGAACCCTCTAAACTTATACCTGTCATTTCCTCAGAAAGCACTTTCCTGGGGCACCTTCTTTGGGGGGCTGTAACTTGGACCCCATAAATTCAATCCTCGCCAATCTTGGAAGACTGGTAGAGGAGAGTCAGCCAGAATTCATCTGCAAGTTTAGTGTCTCTAACATGCTGTGAAGTTGTTCTACCTCAAACCAGGCACACCATGAACCACAAACTGAACCAAACTGCATTTTCCCAGTTCATGCTCATTCCTACTAACTAGCATGTCACACATGTTGTTTACAGCTCACAAGGGAAGCATATACAAGTTGTTGGACATTGTACTTTTGTAATTATTCACCTCCTGGCTTTGCCTCTCCAGTCAGAAAAATCTCCAAGAAAAAAATATCTTGATAGCACTATTAATTGTTCTTTGGATCTGATCAGCATTCCTTTTTCCTCAAAGAAAGGAAAGTTCCTGTAGCAAAATAGATGCACTACCAACAGTCTAACCTTCAGTGCTTGCTAGTAGCTATTTAAGGCAGATTAATCATATCCTTTGTAAAAACAACAACAACCACATTATCTCAAGACAGAAAGCAAAATATGCATTCATTAAAATTAGTTCCCATAGACATTGTACAGAATAATACGCAGGTTTGTCATGACATTGATGATTCTGTTAGTGTAGTGTGCCTGTCCACAGCAGTGGTATTGGGGCTGCTAGGAGTATCCAGGCGAAGTAATAGACCAAACAGTCTTGTGTAAAACTATTTACATATTTATTTACATAAGCATATATATCATGATACGCACTGACGGAGTGCTTCGCAATACACAGGTTCATCAGGAGAAGAAAATATGTACATTGCATGAACACTTATATACACATATCAGCCAATCAGGTAAAGACTGCTTAGTCACTCTGACTTGGTAGCACAGTACAAGACAGAACAGGAAAGAACCAGTTCATTCCTGCTCATCTGACCGCCTAGAGCTGTCAAATAGATCAGACTCATCACCATCTTATGTCTTACTGCAGCAAGTGAATGCTGATACTCCCCCAAGACATATGCTGTGATGCCTAATTTCTGTTTGAGTGTCACAAACTTGTTCACTTCTAAGCATTTAGTAAACATATCCGCAATGTTATTGTTGGAAGCACAATATTGCAATTTAAACGCATAGTATCCGTGACATTCTGATACCTGATATTTATATGTCTACTTCTGGTTGTCACCCCTTGGGTGTCTGCTAGTTGCTGTGCAGCCGTGTTGTCACAGAACACACTCACGGGTAACTCATATGATATTTTAAAATCTGTTAGCAGTTGCAGCAACCATTCAATTTGTATTAAACAATTATTTAACAAGGAATATTTGGCTTCACAAGTGCTCGTTGGCACGTACTGCTGCTTCAAAGATTTCCATACCCCTAAGGCTCCATTAACAAATATTACATAGCCTGTAGTTGATTTTCCATCAGCCTGTTCTCCCCAACTTAAATCACAATACGCCGTTATTTGATTCTCACCAGTTGCGTTCTGTACCAACTTATCAGTTACTGTACCGTTAAGATAGCTTAGTACTCTTTTGGCGGCAATCCAATACTTCTCAAAACGTTTTGAACATTTTTGGCTTAACAAATGTACTGCCACACTTATATCTGGTCTGGTCCAGCAAGGAATATACAATAAGAACCTAATAAAGATTGAAACATCTGCTTGTCTTCAGACACCTTTTTGTTTGGTTCCTTCAGATATCCTTTGGTCATGGAGGTAGGCACACTGCATGTTAAACTTTTCTAACAGTTTAGTTATTTTATCTTCTTGCCTCAGCATAAAATAACCATCATTATTTCTTGTAACATTAACCCCTAGATAATAACCAATGGTTCCCAAATGGTTTACTTTAAACAAATTTTGTGTTGCTTGAATAAACCATTCAAGTTGTGTTTCCTAAGAACATAAGAACATAAGAGAAGCCAATGTTGAATCAGGCCAATGGCCCATCTAGTCCAACACTCTGTCACACAGCGGCCAAAATATACCAGGTGCCATCAGGAGGTCCAGCAGTGGGGCCAGGACACTAGAAGCCCTCCCACTGCTGCCCCTTCCAGCACCAAGAATAGAGTGCATCACCTGCCCCAGACTTAGAATTCCCATCTATACCCTGTGGCTAATAGCCACTGATGGACTTCTGCTCCATATGTTTATCTAATTCCCTCTTGAAACTGTCCATGCTTGTAGCTGCCACCACCTCCTGTGGCAGCTCTTTGTTAATCACTCTTTGGGTGAAGAAGTATTTCCTTTTATCTGTTCTAACCCGACTGCTCAGCAATTTCATGGAGTGCCCACGAGTTCTTGTATTGTGAGAAAGAGAGAAAAGTACTTCTTTCTCAACCTGCTCAATCCCATTCATAATCTTATAAACCTCGATCATGTCACCCCTCAGCCATCGTTTCCTCATGAAACATAAAACATAAATCATCAACAAAAACTATCAAATAACAGGCAGTGTTTCCAATAGTTTTGTTAAACATGCATGGATCTGCTATAGCCTGTGAAAAACCAAGATTCATTAGAGCTTCGCTTAAACACTTGTGCCAATTTCTTGCACTTTGTTTTAGGCCATATAACGATTTGTTTATTTTCAATACAAGTTGTTTATTGGGATTCTCAAACCCCAGTATCTGTTCCATGTACAGTTCCTCCTCCATATCAGCATTCAAGTATGTTGTTGTGAGGTCAAAATGGTGAACTTTCATGTTATTTTGCCCTACTTTACAGAGTGCTAATTTGAATGTATCAGAGCGTACAGTAGGTGCAAGGATTTCATCATAATCCTGCCCTTCTATTTGAGCATACCCTTTTGCAACAAGCCGTGCCTTTCTGTGAACACCACCATCTGGCAACTCCTTCACTTTGTATAATTACCGGCATCCTATTACACTCTTATCAGTAGGAAGCTTGGTCAGTGTAAACATATTATTCTCTAGCAAAGAATTGTGTTCCTTTTGCATAGCTTGCAGCCATGCCTGCTTTTCAACACTTGGCAGTTTTAACACTTCTTGATAGTTTTGAGGCTGCTTTACATAAACATGATTAACCTCATAACCGTATCGTACTGGCAGAATTCCTTTAGTACTGCGAGAAGATACCCTTGGTATTTGCCTTTCACTTTGCACATCTTTTTCACCTTCTGAGGACTGTTGACTGATCAAATCTGTTTTTTGTTTTGTACTCTCAGTTTCCTCTGAGCTAGGCAGTGCAACCACAGATGGTATTTCATTAGCATGTATTCTGCCCCAATTGCTATGCTCGCAAAAATTTGCAGACCTGCTAAAACTCAGTTTCTAGTCTTCATTAGCAAATCTATATGATTTCATTCCAGATTGATATCCCAGGAACATTAGCTTTTTTGTTCTGGCTCCCCCTTTCCTTTTATGGTCTAAAGGAATGTTGATCCAAGCCTTTGCTCCAAACACTCTTAGGTAATCAAGGTTTGGATTTTTGTTGTACATCAGCTTAAATGGAATGTTATCTATAGCACTTGACCATATTCTATTACTCAGATAACATGCAGCTTTGATAACTTCAGCCCAGTAAGAATTGCTTAGACCTGCATCTGCAAGCATGGAATATATCATATTCTGTAAAATTCCACCTTTTCTTTCAGCAACTCCATTTTTCTGGGGGGTAGAGATGTTTGCCACCCTGTATCTTATCCCTTGTTTCTTCAACCAATTATCAAACTCCACAGACATGAACTCTCCACCCATGACAGTCTGTAAAGACAACACATTCCCCAGCTGATTGTGCACTCTCTTATACCATATTTCACTGTTATGAATACATCTGATTTGTTTTTTAGCACAAAGATACAAGAAAACCTCAACCAATCATCGGTCAAAATTAATGCATAGCGGTTATTGGAATGACTTTTAGGGAATGGCCCAATAACATCGGCATGGATTAGAGCAAGTGGTTTGTCAGACCTCCTGTCACACTTCCTAGCTACAGGAAATGCTTTTGACTTTGTCATTTTGCAAACCTCACAATCCAGAAAATTTTTACAATCTTTTAGATCCTTTTGACCTACGATGGCAAGGGCTTTATCAATAGTATTGAAGCTTACATGTCCTAATTTGCGGTGGAGCAAGTGAATGCAGTTGTCATGTGGCTTAGCATTAGTTACCACCTGTGCTTTCAAAGCAGTGTTTTCTAACACATCAACATTGTTTTGCAATTTACCTACAGCACACACAACATCTTTTATTATTTTGCAAACTTTATCTGCAAACACCACCTTGAATCCTGCAGATTCAAGAGTAAGGACGCTTAAAAGATTGTTTTCTAAAGCAGGTACAGATAATACACCTTTAAATGTGTGCTTCAAATCTGGAAAAAAAACATTCCCTTGACCTGTTACCTCTGTAGCTCTCCCGTCAGCTAAGCTGACATGTTTTAAAGTGGATTGCTGTTTGTCCTGCAGCAAACGCTCATCTCTGCAAAAATTCTGCGACGCTCCTGAATCAATAAGCCAAACTCCTCCTGTGGTGTTGCCGGCAACCACCACAGAAGCAGTATGTTTATTGGTAGACTGACGTCCCAGCTTCGCTTGCTTCTGCCTCTCAGGACAGACGCGTTGCAAGTGTTTAGTGGACCCACAGCAGAAACATTTTCTAACTCTCAAAACAACCTGTGGTGCTTCTCCGCACTGACTCCTGCCTTTGCCTGGAGCAAAGTTGTTGCTGAACGGTGATGACTCCCTCGACACCTTCTCCTTGGAATACTGCCCGGCCTCCGACTCATTCCGCCTATCTTCCTCCTGCAAAAGCCTCCCAGTAATGTACTCCAAGGTCAGCTTTGCAACATCTGCTGTTTCCAGAGCTGTGATAAGCATATTGTACTCCTCAGATAAAGAGCTTAATATTATAAACACTTTGTCTTCATCTGATACCGTCTATCCTCTCTCCTGCTTCTGTTGGAAGCAGTCAATCAGCTCATTAAGGTGAGATCTTATTGATTCCCCCGGCTTCTGTACTGTCCGATACAGCCATCATGTTATGGAGATCAGAGATCCTGTAGTGTTTGCACATATACAGCTTTTAAGCAATCCCAGGCCTGCTTTGCCTTCGCTTTTCCGGCTATATGTACAAGCTGATCATCTCCAACACTTAATACAATGAGCACCAGTGCTTTTTTTCTGTCATCATCTGCTGTTGGTGCAGCTGGCGGGGCATTTACATAAGTCGACAAAGTTTCTTTAATCAGATAGTGCTTCATTCTAAGTGCCCATACACTATAGTTTGTTGCAGTGAGTTTTTCCACCACCTGTGCCATTGGTACCTGTGCCATGTTTTCGTCTGTCTCCAGCAGCTGGTCGTCCTCTGAATCACTGGACTCCTCCATGCTGCTATCAGTTTTCCACTCCTCCGACTCGCTCTCCGTGGCCCAGTTTGGCTCGTCTTTCTCCCAGTCATCAGGGAAAGCAGCTGCAGACATCTGCTTCTTTTTCTGGTACTCCACCAGCGTTTCCCAATCACTGTGCAGGCTAGGCGTAGGCTGGGCTCATAACCCTGTTAGTGTAGCGTGCCTGTCCACAGCAGTGGTATTGGGGCTGCTAGGAGTATCCAGGCGAAGTAATAGACCAAACAGTCTTGTGTAAAACTATTTACATATTTATTTACACAAGCATATATATCATGATACGCACTGACAGAGTGCTTCACAATACACATGTTCATCAGGAGAAGAAAATATGTATACTGCATGAACACTTATATACACATATCAGCCAATCAGGTAAAGACTGCTTAGTCACTCTGACTTGGTAGCACAGTACAAAACAGAACAGGACAGAACCAGTTCATTCCTGCTCACCTGACCGCCTAGAGCTGTCAAATAGATCAGACTCATCACCATCTTATGTCTTACTGCAGCAAGTGAATGCTGACAGATTCACCCTGCACTGGCTCTCTCACAGGTACCTGAATAACAGGAACCATTTGATCAGCTATGTCATCATGTATAGTCTGACCATTTTAGAGTTTCAGTTATATTCTTCCACTGTTCATCACTCCCACTGTGTCCCAGCATGCCCTCCTTTATAGGTACTTAAACAAATAAGTCATGTAAATCATTCATTGTTGCATTGTTCACCAACTGTGCTGTGTTTTTTCTGGGCAACCACCACAAAGTTTATGCAGGACTCAATTACACCCACACATACCCTGGCTAAGAACAAATGACTCAGAAAGTTAGTATATAAAAGGAAAGTATTCTAACTTAGCCTTCCTTCTGGTGTGCTAATGTTTTTGTGTAGAGTGTTGTTGTTGTTGTTGTTTTTTTGGGGGGGGCTGGAAGTATTCAAAATACATAATCCTCTACCTGTACTCTTACTCTGCAGAACACAGAAATGGCTTTAAGTGTTTTTTGAAACTCTTTGTTTCTGAATATTGACTCTAAGGATTGTTCCACATGGATAGTTTACTCTGCCTTGGAGCTGGGGGGGGCATCCACATGATATCATCCTCCATTCATCCATCTTTCAGGGCTCCCCTTCCTTTGCTCCAGTGTTTCCCAAATGTGCTTTGGTACAGTCTTTCTTGAAAGATCACAGCCCAAGCAGGTTTGCATGCTGTGTGGACAAGAAGGTGAACATTTTTGAACCTCCCACCCACATTGTCTCCATTTTGCAGCTTTCATCCCCACATAATCCCCCCCATGCACCACTTGAGGGCTTTTTGCTGGCTTAAAGATAGTTGCTTTAGCACTATAGTATATAGCCATAGTTTGTAGTAATAGTATATAGCACCCTCCTACAAACAAAACTCGCTAAGCCTTCAGGTGTGTGTGTGTATTGGTGGGGTAAGTGAGGAAAGTACATAGAATCCACCTGTATGGACACTTATTTTATTTATTATTTATTACATTACATTTATTAATCGCCTAATCCCCACAATTGTGGGGCTCTAGGTGATGTACAAAAATTTTAAAGCCATAAAAACACAAAAAACATATCCAGCATATTATACAATAATTAAAAGCAAGTGATGAAAAAAATTGCAGTTCCCTCCCATATCTGGTCTGTGAGTATTTCGGACGCACAGGGAGGGAATAGATTCCACAAGAAACAGGCATTGAGGTAGGGTACCAGCCATGATATCAGCCATCACTATCCTCAACCAAACGCCTCGCAGAACATCTCTGCCTTACAGGCCCTGCGGAGAATACCTCTGCACTCACAGCAGCAGCAATGACTAAGACTAATGACTGCACAGCAGGAATCATTGCCATATGGCAGCAATCTAATTTCACTTGCAAATGACACACTGATTGCTTTTCATACTGGAAGGGTCTATAGACTGGTTTAATTAAACCTCCTTAATCAAATGTACAAGAACACCTTCTTTAAGGAGACCTGATTCATACACACAGAAGTAAGGAGCATGAGGATTGCTGTTCCATGTCAGATATAAATATGTTATATGTACATATGACTGACTGGAATTTTAACCGAAAGCAAGAACCACAAACTTCTGGGATGCTTTCAGACATAACAAGGGTCTCTCTAGGCCACTATCACCTTGGGAAAAGGTTGCTTTAGAGCAACTACTACAACTGACTAAGAATTGAGATCAATACAAAACATCAGCATTCTGCCATACTGGATGCATGCATACTCAGAAGTAAGTCTCAAGATTTCAGTGGTATTTTGTTCCAATTAAATATGCCAGGCATTTTCATCCAAGGTGTGCCTTCCTTGAAAAACAATGAAATTTTTCATTAAAAAAACACACCAAACCTGAACAGGTTCCTTTCCCATCCATTGTTAGGACCTTCTTACCACTGGACAATGAGCAGTGTAACTGAAAGTTTTGTTGAGGTAAAGTACTTTGAAGTATGGACTGATTAATATGTGGTGGTAGTATTGGAAAGTGCCATCAAGTCACAACTGACTTATGGTGACCCCATAGGGTTTTTAAGATGAGACATTCAGAGGTGGTTTGCCATTGTCTGCCTCCACATCATGACCCTGGTATTCCTTGGAGGTCTCCCATCCAAAGGCAATCCTGCCTAGCTTCTGAGAACTGATCGGGCTAGCCTGGGCTATCCAGGTCAGGGCAATTAATATGTATGGTATAGCAAGCGCCAACATGTACCCAATATTCAGAGCTCACATTTGTTTAAGTAAAAATGAGGTTTTCTGAGTGCACCTCTGACTCCATTCTTGTCTCTATCGCTTTTTGTAATTTTTGACTGCTTTTTTATTCTAGATTTGACACCTTTGTGGATGCTGGTTTTTGTTTGTTCTCTTAGTGAGGAAATGTGACAACATGACAGTGACATGCAGCCAATTAGATCAGCCTATGTGGTGACATCACTGATTACCTTCTGTTTAAACTGTGGAGGGGAAGGAACATCCCTGCTCATTCACCAAACCTTCTCTCAATGATTTCCATTAAATACTGTAAGTTTTCATGTACTTTTCATAACCTTTGCATGTATTGTGGCTATGATGCCTAGCTACTAATTTTTTAAAAACCATTCTTATTGTTATCCCAGTATAGCTCATTCCACTTATTTATACCTAACATGATCACCAAGCTCCATAGAGCAGAGGTGTCAAACTCATTGTTATGAATGAGACCTTGTTGGGCCGGGCCATGTGTGTCATAAAATGTAACACCAGGTAGTGGAGATACCTCTCCTTATATATAAAGCTGACTTGGGGTGGCAAGATTCCATGCACTCCCATTGGCTGTAAAATGCCCTCCCTCAGCCATTGGCCTGCCAGCCACCACTCAAGAGTACTCACGTGCCATTGGCCAGGTGCTGGGTCTGCTCCTCTTCCCTGCCCACCTCCCCTTCAGCCACTCTTCTCTGTCAGAATTCCTAGCAAATGGCTTTGTCTCTAGACAAAGACACTTCTCCTGCTTGCCTCCTGTGTGGGACTTAACTTTTCCCTCAGTGGATGTTGGTAGGTGTAACGAAATGGCAGTTACCTGTGTTTATAAGATGGCTGCTGGGCTGCTGTCTGTGGTTGTTTGTTTAAAATGTTCCGCCATAAGGTTTAATAGAGTTGTAGTTCCAGAGGGAGTATCACTCACTGGGTTGAATGGGCCTTCCTCATCTGCTGGACTACATTTCCCAGCTGCCTCAAGACAGAAAAGGGCGGAAAAACAGGGACTGTCCCAACATGCAGGGCAGCATCAATATAGACAGCAGCCCATCCAGGGAGGAGGCTGTCTTCATCCTACAGGAGGTTAGGAAAGGCTCCTGCTGCCTGTGCTGACCATGCTGTCCAGGCCACAAGCCAGAGACATGGGGAAACCCTTGGAGGCAGCAGAAATTCAGCCACTCCACAGTCGGCTGGACTGGGGAATGAATGGAAGTTTCCCTACTCTCTTGGGCCAGAGAGAGAGAGAGGCTAGAGCAGAGAGCCAGAGGCCAGTGTGTAGGGAAAGAGGATAGCATTTAACCCCTGTGGGTTTATGTCCTGCTGGTTCATAGTGTGTGCTTACTCCTACAGTGTCAATAGTTATTTGGGCTAATAATCTGTGTTGTGCTCTGACCACATAGTCTCCCCCACTCTGCACAATAACAAAGGGAGGGGAGGCAAGGAAAGGCCAGAACCCTGGGTTGCCAACTTTCCAGGGATCCCCCAAAGATTGGGGATTCTATCTCCAAATATGGAGATTCAGCCACAAGGGTCTCACTGTCCCTCTAAAAAGGCAGTGGTGATTCAGTGAATCGTGGCAGTGAATTTAAGGAGTGAAATACGCACACAGGATGAGAGCGGGAGGCAAACAGCTGAGTGGTAAACTGGATCCCATTTCGCCACAGTAGGCAACCAAGCCTGGTTCAGACAAAGGCCGGAAACTCTTTGCAGGTCTTTGAGAGGAACTCATTGGGGGCAGTCCTGAGTCTAGGGTTGCCAGCTCCAGGTAGGGAGATTCCTGGAGATTTTCTGGAAGAGTCTATGGAAGCCAGGGTTTGGGGAGGGGAGAGGCCTCAGCTGAACAGAATGCCATACAGTCCACCTTCTAAAGCAGTTATTTTCTCGGGGGGGGGAGATCTGTTGTCTGGAGTTCAGTTGTGATATCTGGTGATCTTCAGGCTCCACCTGGAGGTTGGCTGCCCTAGGCGTACCAGTCAGTGCTTCAAAGCAGGTTCTGCTAGATCCAGGTTCTTGCTGTAGAATCTGAGTGGGTGATTTTGGACTGATCACATTCAGCCTAACGTACCTCACAGGGTTGTTGTGCAAGTCAAAAGGGGGAGAGGAGAATGTCAGCTGCTTTGATCCCCATTGCAGAGAAAGATGACTTTTCCTCCTGGGAAACCATTGTTGCCAATCTCAAAGTGAGGGCTGGAGATCACTCAGAATTACAACTGCTCTCCAGATGGCAGAGATCAGTTCCCCTGGAGAAAATGGTTGACTCTGTGGCAGTCAGGGCTTCAGAGCATGGAAAATCGTGGACTCTTGCAGTCAAGGCTTCAGGACACAGGAGAGGCTGCAGGTGTATGTGTGGGGGAAATGGAAAGCTGAAGAGAGAGGGGGAAATAAAGGTAGGTTGATGACTGGCTGGGAAGGAGATAGGATTGCCAACTCCAGGTGGGAAATTCCTGGTGATATGAGGGATGAAACCTGGAGAGGGTGAGGTTTGATGAGGGCTGGGACCTCAGACAGGTACAATGCCATAGACTCCACCCTCCCAACCAGCCATTCCCTTCTGGGGAACCACTGTTCCCAATCTCAGAAGACTGGTGGAAATCACTCAGAATTACAACTGATCTCCAGGAGGGAGGGGGGAGGAGATGCAAAGCTGAAATCAAAGGGGCAGATAATGGCAGGTTGATGCTTGACTGGGAAGGAGATAGGGTTGCCAATGCCAGGTTGGGAAATTCATGGAGATTTGGGGGGTGGCGCCTGGAGAGGGTGAGTGTTGAGGAGGGGTAGGACCTCAGACAGGTACAATGCCATAGACTCCATCCTCCAAACCAGCCATTTCCACCTGGGTAACAAATGTTGCCAATCTCCAGGTGAGGACTGGAGATCACTCAAAATTACAACTGCTCTTCAGGTAGCAGAGATCAGTTCCTCTGGAGAAAATGGCGGACTCTGTGTCATTATACCCTGGCTGAGGTCACCACAGCACATTGATGCTGAGTGCCCAGAGCCTCTTTCTAGAGCTCGTTGTATTTATTTCCACAAGGGGCCTTATTCCTAGTAAACTTTATAAAGGACACAAAACAAAGATTTTTTTTTACTTAAAAAACATGCTTAAAACATTAGCACTCTTACAATATTTTGTTTATTTAACAGTATCTGATAACTGACACCTTTTCTGAATTATTGCATCAAAATTTTTGTGCTGTTGCAATCTTGAGTATGCTGTTCAAATGTGTATCTGTTAGCTGCAAAACTACTTTTGATTTATGGACATTCACCACAGAAATCTCATGCTCAGAGTTCTGAGTCTAGGACCCAGATTAAAACATGAAATGGCTGAGAGAGTGAGAGAATCTGGTGAAGCAAGCTATGATGCAGCTGCAGCAGCAGAACTGGAAGCAGGAGATGGCCAGTTCCACTGCAGGCCTGATAGAAGCCCTCCGGGGGCTTGATCCGTCCCCCAGACCGCATGTTTGATACTCCTGGCATAGAGCTTTTAAAACCCCACAGCATTGCCAGTGCAGTGAATCGGACAGAACACGACTTCCTTACTTCTGTATCCATCTACCCAAAGCACAAATTGTGGCAAGGTTGGCCTCTGTTCAGTCCTTATACCCTCCATTTTGGGGGGGAGGGGGGAGCTGGCTGCTCTCTAGGCCAGGGTTCTCCACCTTTTTTGAGCCTGCAGATACATTCGGAAGAAGAAGAAGAAGAGCTGGATTTATAACCTGCCCTTCATTCAGAGTCTCAGAGCAGCTTACTGTCTCCTTCCCTTCCTCTCCTCACAACAGACACCCTGTGTGGTAGGTGAGGCTGAGTAAGAGAACTGTTCTTGAGAGAACAGCTCTGAGAGAACTGTGACTGACCCAAGATCACACCAGCAGCTGCATACAGAGTAGTGGGGAATCAAACCCGGTTCTCCAGATTACAGTGCACCGCTCTTAACCACTACACCAAACTGATCTAGGCATTTGAACCTAAACTCACAAACCCAGCAGATAAACAAAGGTCCTTTCTGCACTAGACCTTAAATCCTGGTTCAACCCTGTCCCCGGACTTACATTCTACACTACACTTGAGTTCTCGGGGTATTTTTTGTTTCCATATTACATTGAGGTCACCCTGATTTTGCCCCACACTTGTCCTGGGATAAACAGATGCTGTTATAAACAAGGATAAATGAAAGGCATTATGTCACAAGTTGAACTCTGATAAACCAGGGATGAGATCCAAGGGTGGGAAGGACCAAAGAGGCAGAGAACCTAGAGTTAAATCAGCATCCAAGGAAGGAGCCCAGAAAAGGCCTGATCTCACTCAGGAACTGACACTCCATCCATGAATCAAAGACTCCCACTAGTCAATCAATGTGCCTTTAGCCACCGGAAGACCTTGTTGCTTCAGTGTTTCCATTAGTTAAACACAGGATCCTTCTCTGTATTTGTGTTAGCCTCTGTTTCATTTCTGCATCTGGACTAGCTGTTGAGCAGGGCTGCCTGAAAACAGGGCATGTTGATTCACGTTCACCAGTCACAAATGGGCAGACATTTTTTTTTGATGAACTGTTTGTCTGATTGTCAACTGGTTTATGACAGGTCAGTAGGTTGCTTCAATGCATTCCTTCCTAACCATACAGTACAGCTAAATTGTCTGTTCACACATGTACCTTCTCACCCAGCCCAGTGGAGGTATTTATTTATATCCCACCTTTCTTCTCAACAAGGACCCAAAAGTGGCTTACATCATTCTCCTCACCCCTATTTTATTCTCACAACAGCCCTGTGAGGTATGATATGTATGACAGGTTCAGAGTATGTGACTAATTCAACTTCCCCCTGTTCTTGCTGTGCTATTGTTCTGCTTGGCAGGTGATTACCTAAACAGTTAAATCTATCAGAAATAGTACACACCTGTCATAAGTAAGTACTTTTAAAAAAATCCTACCACTCAGTGTTCATCTAAGTAATCTTTAATAAAGGTAATAGCTAGTAGCATTTGCACACATGTACAGTTTTGGGGGGGGAAACAATGCCAACCTGTTCAGCAGGTATTCTAGTTATTCAGCACCAAGCAGTCCCAGTGATTAGCTCACATTTAATCACAATAATTGGACACAGCAAGTTTAACTGTCACCCAAGTCTGTATACCTAGTTCCAGTTTGGGCAGTTGCAATTGCCTATCAATTCCCTACCTCCTTGCAAGAATGAAACTGTCCCCAAACACGATCACCTGGAATTATCCTCTTTTTTACCTTACCAGAAATTATTTCCAGGACCCTAGACAAAAAGTCAAAAGTCCATGACCAGAGTAACAAAATTAACAATAAAAACAACTGAAATATGAGATATAACAAATCTTGTCACTAGTACCTGGCAACAAGGATGAACATTAACCTACAATATTAAAATAAAACCTCCCGGTGTAGTCAGGTCAAGGGATATCATGGTACAGTGCTTAATCAGCCCAGTGTATGTCTTCTAACATTTATGACTAACTAACAGCAAATCTAGAAAAAAGGCTGCCCAATCCCTGATAAAATAAGTCTGGATTAAGGTATTAGATGTCACAATTGGTATTTCCATCTTCATTGCCTGGTGAAATCTGAATAGAACGAAATTTAATTGCTTGAGAGCAAAACTGTGTCCTTCTTATATGGACTGCAAGCCAGATCTTGGGGGATGGGTGGGACATATTTTTTCCAGGAGTCTGGGGGGCCTTCCCCTTGTCCTATGGCTCCAGTGTCATCCTGTTTCACTGGCACTATTGACAAGGTGACTGCAGTGCATGGCCAATCCTTCCAGGGTGTCTGTTGGGGGTCACAAATGACCATGTCTTTCTTTTACTGTCTGTAAGCTGGAGCCCAGGTGGAGGGCATGACATAGGGTATTAGGGAATTGAGGGGCCTCTCTTTGTTCCAGAGCTCTGAGGCCATCCCCTTTCACTCTCACCGCTGGCAAGGTGACTGCAGTGCATGGCCAATCCTTCCAGGGTGTTCAGTCAGGGTCACGGATCTGAGATACAACATCCTTGTTATACCAGCAGCAAGCCAGAGCCTGGGTGAGGGGCACAACATTGCTTAGAGGCGTATGGGGCCTTCCCTTTGTTTCACAGCTCCAGAGCCATCCCTCTTCACTCATGCCTCTGGCAAAGTGATCGCAGTGCAGGGTCAACTTTCCAAGGCAGTTTTCCTTTTTATGGCACTGTGTTCCCTGGCTCTCACTCGGCTAGCTGGCAAGATGATAGCTGTGCACAGCCAAGGCTTTTCCCAGGGCTTTGTTCTAGAGTTCAGGTGGTCCTCCATTTTCTGTCCCTTTCTCTTTGTTCTCTCGGGGCCCCGAGCCACCTCCATGTCTTCCTTCCATTTTCAATGCTGTTGGGTCTGGGACTTCTAATTGTCGTGGCCCTGAGCCACCTCCACTGTTGCAGGTGACAGGGCCTGAGAGAGGAGGTTGGTTGGCCATACCACATGATTATCTTAAGGGTTGAGGGTGGATAGGGCCTGGGGACACAGCCACCTGCAACAGTGTGGGTGGCTCCCGGGCCCAGGCAGGGTGGGGCAAGAGGGGGGTTGGCGATTCCTTGAAGTCATCTTGGCAGTGGAGGCTGGACAGGGCCTGGGAACATGGCCACCTGCAACAGTGCAGGTAGCTCCTAGGCCCAGTCAGGGCAGGGCAGGAGGGCTGGCCATACTCTGCAGTCATCTTGGCAGTGGAAGGTGGCCAGGGCTTGGGGCACAGGTGGCTCCCAGGCCCAGGCGGGGGGGGGTGGCTATGCCCTGCAATCATCTTAGCAGTGGAGGGTGGCCAGGGCCTCGGTAAGTGACCACCTGCAACAATATGGGTGGTTCCCAGGCCTGGGCAGGGCAGGAGGGGGGTTGGCCATACTCTGGAGTCATCTTGGTAGTGGAGGGTGGTCTCAGTACGTGACCACCTGCAACAGTGTGAGTGGCTCCCAGGCCCAAGCAGGGTGGGGCAGGTGTGGATTGGCCACACTCTGCCATCCCTATGTCCACAGAGAGAGTAGGCCCTGGGATGCAGCCACCAGCAACAGTGCGGGTGGCTCCTGGGCCCAGGCAGGCAGGGCACGAGGGGGTTTCCCATGCTCAGCTATCATCTTGTCTATGATGAGTGAACAGGGCCCAGGGATGCAGTCACCCACAACAGTGTGGGTCATTTTTGGCCCCAAAGGAAACAAAATATATAGTTGCTCCTGCAATGTATTTAACGTTATTAGAGATTCCCTCTCACCGTAGAGCATACTCCCTGGCAAGATGTAACATCTATACATTGGCAGTGTTAGAAGGCCAGTATAAAAAAAATAGGTATAAAAAGGTACCTTTGTCAGAGCGACAATGCCCATGGGGTGCAGGGAAAGTCGAAACAATTGAACATATTTTACTCCACTGTGTATTTTATGAAACCATCAGAGCAAAGATTATTCATCCTATCAAGGAGGTATCATGGATACTTGGACAAGGAGATTAGTAGGAAACTATTATTTGATCCTGCTCCACAGCTTATAACAAACTGTGCTAAATTTTTAGCAATAGCTCAAAAAATACGTGCTGCACGCATAGAACAATCTTAGAAACAATCCAGAAGGTCTAGGAGGAGGGAAGTAGAATTGTATAATCCATATAACATTTATTCAGTAGTTGAATAATTGAGAGAGTATTGTAGAAAGTTAGAGTTTTAGCAATTTTGTAATTAACATAGGCCGTTTAAATGCAGTTTTAAGTTTAAATATTTGATATCTTTTATTGGTACCCTTCTTTGTATTGATTGTAATTGACTTGTGCTGGTTATATACTGAATAAATTATGACTGACTGACAACAATGTGGGTTGTGCCTGGGCCTGGGGGGTAGGGAATTGACCATCCCAGGAAGTATCCTGGGGAGGTCCACTGTGAGTTTGATGCCTTTGGCTTGCACAGGTTTCGTTCTATACACTCCTGTGCATGACATTTCCCCAAAAGCACTTTTCTTGGTGGCACCTCCTTTGGGGTACTGTGACTTGGACCCCCCAAGTGCAATCTGCACATAACCTGGAGGCCATGTAGAGGAGCATCATGGGGAGGTCTGCTTTGAGTCTGATACCTCTACCTTGCATAGGGTCCATTCTATACACTGCTGAACCTGTTCCTGACACTTCCCCAAAAGCACTTTCCTGGGGCCACCTTCTTTAGGGGGCCGTAACTCAGACCCCTTAAGTCCAATCCTCACCAAACACGGTGGACAGGTAGAGGAGAGTCAGCTGGAGATCCCCTGTGAGTTTGGAGTCTCTAGCATGTGGGGGGGGGTGTTCTGCCACATCATGAATTTCACAAACTGGTTTGCGGCTGTTTTGGTTCAGTTTGGTTCGGTTCGTGGATCCACGATGAACCACAAACGGAACTGAACTGCATTTTCCCAGTTCGTGCACATCCCTAGTTAAGAAACGCAAATAAAAACTGTTGTCGTCTTTAAAAATGCAACTTCATGTTAAATTCTGTCTCCTTTCCAAAGCAGTGGAAACTTGTGGCATTTGCTGCTATAGAATGCGGTGATGTCCACTAGTTTATGTGTCTTCAATCATTACACAAGTTTATGAGGATGCAATCTATCAATGGTCCTTTCCGCATTTGCCTGCCACTCTGAATTTTCTCAGTTTTGGAGTCCTGGCACTTTAAGTCCATAGCAAAACAGCATTCAAATAACCCGGCTGCAAAATAGCATTCAAATAACCCGGCAGGCTGCAACTGGGCAGACCACTGAAAGGAGGTAATGCCATGCAGAATGGTGGAAAAAACAGAATGAAAAGAAGGTTCAACTTGATTTTAGTGCAGAATTGGAAAAAAAAACAGATTAAAAAGAAGGTTGAATCCAATTTTAGTGCAGAATTACTTGAAGGACACCACAGTGAACATGGATTAAAAGGAGAGTGCAGAAAGGGTCAACAGCTATTAGCCACAGTGACTATACTCAACAGCCATTGTTCATGAATGAAACCTCTACAGCCAAGCGCCATGGGTGTGTGTGTCTGTGTCTGTGCTTCCAAATATTGCACACCTCCATAGCTAAGAACACTATGGACAATTTCATTTCCAGTTCCTCATCTTGGAACTGTAGCCCATCCAAATTAATAGTACTCTCCTAATGTATCAGTCAAGGCTTTCTGAGTCACTGAGCAGCAATCCTAGCCATAATCCATTAAAAGGTACAGCAGGAAACCTATCCCCCCAAATATGCAAAATTTGGCTTGGCCTCCATGTCTTGCTTCAAGGAATGTGTCATGAGTGTACGTCCCTCAGACTCCACAATAATATTCTCTGGAGACTATTTTCCAGCCTCTTGGCTCAATAAAAAGAGGAGTGTATTTTCCCCAAGTCAGCTGAAGCAGATTTTATCAGATGATCCCAACATTTTCAAGTGCTGAAGCAGCTACCTTATTTTGGTGTGAGGAATTGTGAGACTGACCTTTTAAGGTGAAACTCGGCTTCAGTATTTACTTGATTGCAACTAGGCTGGAGGGGTAACAAATCAATTAGTATTGCACAGTCCTTTTGGAAAAAATCTTTGCAAACATCCTCTCATTTATGGGTACTTGTTGTGACTTAGCACCCAATTTAGGACTGTCACATCATTTACTAGAAACTGTGCCAGGCATCTAATGTTATGTCTTCATGAAGTCATGTTTCTCTAATGGATCAGCTGCTTTTATGTTACAGATGCTACAGTTATTGTGACAATGACCCGCCCATTTTAAAAATCTTTTTGCAAGTCAAATTGCCAGCTGTTTAAATAACTGTCTTAACTCAATTTTATTAAAGCAATGTAAGATAATTGCTATAAAGGAATTAGACTCAAGCAGAACATTACATGAAAGAGAAAATGTATGAATTCAAGGATGCCAAATATAAGCACTTGTATATTTTATATAATCAGGGAATTAATCATGACCACAGAAAAGACAACTAAAAAAAAAATTACCAACAAATAGGATGTCCCTTGTTTTAAGGAAGTACTCTTTAGTTTCCTGTAAAGGCACATGCAAGGGACAATGTATAACATCACAGACATTCATGGTTCCTTTCATATCAGAAATATTGGCCCCAGGATGGAGCTAGGGAATGGCAGGGAAAATGAGTCTAAGGTAACATCTACCAGTTGAGGTCATTTTCACAAACCCTGCTCTTTGTGATCCCACCTGCGGTGGTAAAGCAGATGGCAACTAGAGGCAGGGCTTTTTCAGTGGTGGCACCTCAGCAATGGAATGCCCTCCCCCTTGAGCCAGTTTGGTGCAGTGGTTAAGTGTGCGAATTCTAATCTGGGAGAACCTAGTTTGATTCCCCACTCCTCCACTTGCAGCTGCTGGATGACTCTGGGCAAGTCATAGTTCTGGCACAGCTGTTCTTGAAAAAGACCAGTTTCTGTTAGAGCTCTCTCAGCCCCACATACCTCATAGGGTGTCTATTGTGGGGAGAGGAAGGGAAAGGAGTTTGTAAGCTGCTCTGAGACTTCTTCAGGTAGTGAAGGGTGGGGTATAAATCCAATATCTTCTCTTCTTCTTCTTCTTCTTGTGTCAGAAGTCCCAATCAAGACACTCAACAACAGTCCTGTAGGTAGGTCGGTTTATTGAGGAATGAATAGGTATCGTAAGACTCTTGTGTCAATAATGGCCAGGGCTATTTTGGGGCACGAATGTACAGGAACGGAGTTCCGGCTGGCTCCTGAGTTGGCCACGCCCAGCAGGAACTCATTAGCATAATAGAGCACACCCAACAGCAGAACCTCTTTAAGATTGGCTACATTGGGGTATGTGGCCTAACATGCAAAGGAGTTCCTGCTACAAAAAAAGCCCTGGGTTTTGACAACAAACAAGGTAAACAGAATAAGAAGCAAAAGGTGGGTGTGGCTGGATGACCACACTTCTGGTAACATGGGGGTGTGGCCTAATATGCTAATGATTTTCTGCTGTTGGATGTGGTCTGTTATGCTAATGAGTTCCTGCTGGGCTTTTTCTACAAAAAAAGCCCTGGTAATGGCGATTGCAAACAGAACACTAGAAGAAATACCCCCTTCAAGCCAGACCCCCTGATACCTAGGGGCCAATAAAGAGGTTTCAAAATACGTGGGCTCCCTAATGGCTACATATTCCCAAGCAAGACACATGGGAAAGTGAAAGCAGATTAATGCAGACAGAGTAGTATCTCAAGGCCAGGGCCGATAAGCAAGCATGGCAGAGACAGCAGCAGAGAAAGAAAAACAAAGCGGCAGCATCCCCCCACATCCAACATTCCATTCCATGGCAGCTAGCTGACATCTTGAGGCTTGCCTGTGCCTACTTTACTCTCCCTTAAAAGCCAGAACAAAAGGTTTCTCTTTGCCCAGGCTTTTAACTAAGGAGCTCCATCTTTTTTTGTTAGCATTTTTATGGTCTCTTCCTAGCCTGTTTATCAACAGTGTTTCGTACTGTTCAGTTTTATGGGCTTCAGTGTCCTGGCTTCCTTTTATTGGTTGTTTTTATTGGCAAGTGTTCATTGGTTTTGTTTGCATTTATATGATTTGATTATTGTTTTTACTGCTATTTGCTTTTAATTGTGCTTTACGATTTTAGTTGTGAGCTGCCTCAAGCAGGTACGGAGATGTGGCATGGAACTCTTCCATGGATGCATCAAGGCAGAGCTGATGGCTCTGGACAGAACAACGGCTGTGGGAATCCAGCAGATAATGAATGGAAGCAAGATAGAATTTGGGCGATCAGGGATACAGCTATAGCTGGGTGGAATGTAGATGGAATTTAGCAGATCTAGATTTCACTATTTTCCCAGATCCAAATCTTGGTTATCAAGTAGGTTTGCCATTAGCCCCCTGACCTTAGCACACCCACGCACACACACAGACACACCCTCAACATTTCTCCTTCCAAATGATCTGAGGACTGCAAGAAAAAATAGACGGGGGAGAAGCATTGATGGTGATCCACCAGGAATCCCCCCGATCGCTACTGAGACGGATGCGTCGTTGAGTGAAATCAGCTCATACTTTATTTAGGGTTCAGGAACAAGACAACTAGCCGGCTCTCAGGCTGGCGTATATCCTAGAGCAAAACCCACTCCCAGAACACACCCTACTCTAGTGATATGCTGTTTCTTGTGGACGAGAGTTCAATAGGTCCCGGCTGGGATCCTAGCCCTCTGATTGGCACGGGTTAGGATCCGCTCAGGCCATTGTCTCCTGGAGTGAAGCTCGAAGACTTCGCATGACTGCATGGGGACCTAGCCTCGCACGTGATCGGGTTTAGATACATTATACTCTTCTCCCCATAGTCTGAAACACACCCACACATGAAGTCTTTGAGGTACGCTGGTGCCTTCCATTCCCAGGACGAATGCCAGAGCTCTGGTGTCGCGGCAGAGGTCGAGCCTGTTGGCAGTGGACTCACCACCCAGGCTGGAATCCAGGGGGGGCATTGCATGTAATTGTGGGCATACACGGGGTCCTCTGGGAAGAATCCCCTGGCTGCCTTCTGCAACTCTGTGTCAGGTGCCTGTTCGGAGGCTCGGTTGGGGTGGAGTCAGTCCAGCCAAGTCACTAGGCGTTGTCCCAAGAGCAGTTAGGCAGGCTGCGCCCGGTTGTGGAGTGTGGGGTGGTGCGCTGGCTAAAGAGGAACAAGTGCAGCTTGTAGTCCCAGTCCTTGGTTTCCAGTCACCTGAGTGCTTCCTTGGTGGTATGGACCATCCACTTGGCTTGTCTGGTTGGCCCCATTCATCACAGGGTGGAACGGGGCCAACCAGACATGGCAAATCCCATAGTATGAGGTGAATTCCTGGAATTCAGTAGAGGTAAACGTTGACCCATTGTCTGTGACCAGGGTGTACGGAATGCCCTGGGCACTGAATATTTTCCACATGGCATGAATGGTGGCCTTTGAGGATGTGGAGGGCATGGGCATGACTTCCAGCCATTTACTATAGGCATCGACCAGGATGAAAAACAGCTGCACTTGGAATGGCCCCGTGAAGTCCAAATGTAGCCGGGACCAAGGACAGTGTGAGGATTCCTAGGCGGGGCCCCTTGGAGGTTTGGGGCACGACTCTTGGCAGGCCATGCAGGATTTGACCGTGTCCTTGATGTCCCTGTCCAGCCCCAGCCACCACACATAGCTGCGGGCAAGCACCTTTGTCACGGCTCCTGCTGAACCCAAGCCCTTGGCACCCACAGAACAGCTAAGTGCTGACAGGGATGTGATCTCTACACCAGGAACCCCCACACCTGATGACTCAGCAAGCTCCAAGGCCGGCCCAGCAACAGCTGGGGCAGATCGCTGCTCAAGTGACATGCCCCCTGACTCGCTGCCACCGGTGTCTCGTTTATGACAGCAGCACTGGCAGGACTTGGCAGCCTGGCAGCGTGAAGCACACCTGCACACCCGGAGCACACCCAGGAGACACTTCTCTCATGGAGCCCTGAGTATTAGCGGGAGCCAGGACATGTTTGAGGCGTACTAATTACCGGCCACTCAGATTCCTATTTAGCCCCTGCTGGCATGACAGCATCCACGAAGATCTGCACCACACCACTCCGGTTCCCGACACCTCATTCTTGGTTTGATCCCTCTGGCTCCTCGACCTCGGCTCGTCCTGACCTTGCTACTCTGCACCTCGCACCCTCGGACTCCTGACCTTCGGCTCTCGAACTCTTGACTCACGTCTCTCATACTCTTGACCCTCGACTCTCAGATCTCCTGGCCACGCTACCGGTTGGTGGTTTGGACTTGGCTCCCCGGTTTACTTGGCTTACTCGGCTTCTGACTCTGAACTGTCTCTCGACCACCCCACTCATCTTACCCATTGAACTTGATTATTTGGTCCCAGCTAGCTCTGACCTCAGACTGTGTCTCTTGACCACCCCACTCGTCTTATCCCTTGAACTTGGTTATTTGGTCTCGGCCGACTCTGACCTCAGACTGTGCTGTGACTGCCCCATGCTTGCCTGGCCCCGCACCCCAGCCTGTGACAGCCTTCATCCTGACCACCCCGGGATGAGTCACATATAGGGCTGTGAGAACCCGCATTTGTAAAGGGCCCAGGATTATGACCCAACCTCCCCACATTAGGCAGCCCTTATACACCGATATCTCATCCTTCCAGGAGGAGAACGGTGTGAATTCAGAGCCCCCACTGACTGCCGGCCACCCCCTCACCACCCAGTCCAGGACCCGGCAGAGGATGCTATCCTGGGCAGTGAGGCGGGCCATCTTCTGGACGTGGACTGGCCAGTTGGGAAGGTCCTCCAGCAGCGCCACCTGGTGCACCAGAGCGGGGTCGGGGTTGGAGGTGGGCAGGGGAAGGTGGCTGAGGGCATCCGCGTGGCCCATGGCCTTCCCAGGCCAATGGACGAGCTAGTGGGAGTACCCAGCTAAAAAAATAGACCACCAGAACACCTGGGGGGAGACGATCAGGGGCCAGGAAGCCCAGGAGGGGTTTGTGGTCAGTCAACACCATGAAGGGCCAGCCATATAGATAATGGTGGAATTTTTTCACCCCTGCTACTATCGCCAGCACCTCCTTGTCAATCTGCACATATTTACGCTCTGCCGGTGACAAGGTCCTGGAATAGTATGCGACAGGGACTTCCCGCCTGTTGGCCAGACGGTGGCCCAGAACTGCCCCAACACATAGGGTGAGGCATCACAGGCGAGGACCACCGGTAGGGCATCGTTGAAATGGGATAGCACGGCATTGTAAGTCAGCAGGTCCTTGACCGCCCGGAAAGCAACAGTGTGAGGGGCCCCCCAGGCCAATGGAGTGTTCTTGTCTAGCAACTGGTGGAGCAGCTCTGCCACCGCAGCCTTGAGGGGGAGGAAAGAATGATAAAAATTGAGCTGACCAAGGAAAGCCTACAGCTCCAACTTGGACATGGGCGGGGGGGCTTCGGTGATTGCCTTTCTTTTGTTGTCAGTGGGGTGGATGCATCCACCACAAAGCCCAAGAACTCCACATGCGGCACACCCAGGAGACACTTCTCGCATTTGACCTTCAGTCCAGTGGTATCGAAGCGCTGGAGCACAGCCCAAAGACAGTTGGTGAAAGATCTCATGTCGGGCGCCATGATCAGGACATCATCTAAAAACAGCTGCACACCTGGAATTCCTTTGAGAAGAGAGTCCATGAAACTCTGGAATATCCTGGGCACCACGCTTACCCCAAATTTCAACCGATTGACCTTAAAAGCCCCTTTATGGTTCCCAAAGGTTTGAGCTTTGGCCGTGGCAGAATCAACCGGCAGCTGCTGATAGGCTTGCACTAAGTACAACTTCCCAAAAATACAGGTGCTGCCAATGAAACAAGGACGTGGCTGACCACTGCTACAGGGTATGCATGGTCTTAGAGCGCCTTATTCAGGGTGCATTTGTAGTCTGCGCAGATGCAGACATTCCCGTTGGGCTTTACCAGGGTAACAATCGGTGTCTCCCATTTTGCATGGGAGACATGTTCTATCACCCCCTGCACCACCAGGCGGTCCAGCTCAGCCTTGATTTTGGGCTTCATTGCCAGCGAGGGGAGGGGGTGGGCCTGATGCGGATGGGCCGGACGTTAGGGTCAAGCTCCAGTGCGATGGGGGGCCCAGTGTAGCAGCCTAGCGTACCATCAAAAAACCCATGGGAACTCCTCGCAACCCCCAGCAAAGTCTGGCAGCTGGACCTGATTTACCCCTGTGACCGTAAGGCCAAGCAGACTGAACCAGGAGAGTCCTAGTAGACTAGTGAGATGGCCCTCCACCACAAGCAGTTCCAGACAGCCTTTAAACCCATTGTATTGCACCTGGAACCTGCCCCAGCCCCAGATCACCACAGGGTTCTTGTTAAAGTCCCGTAAAGATAACCCATGCGGCTTCCACAGGAGGGGTCCCCCCTGTGGCCATAGCATGTGCAGTGTGGCCGTGGAGATGATGGAGAAAGACGAACCCGTGTCCACCTCTATCCTACAGGGGAACCCCTCTATCAGGACTGTAACATGCAGTTTATTTGGGCTATCAGGGGGCAGGTTACATACCTGGTGCAGCTGGTGGTGGGCCGTGAGGGTGTGAAGGTCCAATGACTCCTGGTGGATGGATGTCTTCCCTTTTGAGTGGCACACAAGGGCGATGTGGCCTTGCTTGTTGCAAGTCCTGCAAATGATGTCCCGAAATCGGCAGATCTGGCGCTCATGGGCATCCCCGCAGCTGGCGCAGGGAGTCGCGGGAACTGAAGGCTTGCTGGCTGGGGCGCCAGATGCTCGGGGCTGTCGGTTCATTGGGCGGCGGAGCTGCAGGACCTCCTCCTTGTCCAAAAGGTCTGAAGCCGGGTCTGAATCAGTGCGATGGACCGTCTTAGCACATTGGTCTTGATGGGACTTTTCGTACATGGCAGCCTCCCTCAGCCCCTTGTCCAGGTCCAAGTCGTCTTGGCTTATCAGTTTTCTACATAGCTTGGGCTCGTGGAGGCCCACCAGGAACTGATTCAATAGGGCATCCTCCAGGCTGGGAAACATGCACCATGTGGCCGCTCTTCTGAGCCCTGCCAGGAAATCGGAGGCCAACTCGTCCAGGCCCTGATTTCACGCAAAGAACTCCATGCACTCAACAAATTTCATTGGTTTGGGAGCTAGATGATCCGTTAGCACCTTCACCAGTACCTCGTAGGTCTCTTCCTTCATCTGCCAAGGTGCGATCAGGTCCTTCAGCAACCAAAAGGCGTCGATGCCACACAAGCTTAGGAACAGGGCCTTTTTCTTACCAGCGTCCGTTACATTGTGGTACGTAAAGTGGTTCTCCAAAGTCTCCAGCCAGGTCTCCCATTGTTTGGGTGGGTTACATTGAAGGTGGTGATGTTACCGTGCGTTGTGGTCATCTTGGGAACTTCACAAGGTAGGAGGGATCTGGAGGCGGTGGGGCACAATGCTTCGTAGGTCTCATCCAAGTCGGAAAGCGAGGTGCGGCACTAGGAGCGGTGCGGTGCATGGTGACTGGAGAAAGCGGAGCGGGAAGTGTTGCTCTCGGCATCGAGGCACAATGCAGTGCTCGGCTCATTGTTTAGGCGGGGACTGATCCCATCCTCGTCGCCATTGAAAAGTACTGAGACGGATGCGTCATTGAGTGAAATCAGCTCATACTTTTTTTAGGGTTCAGGAACAAGACAACTAGTCGCCTCACAGGCCAGCTTATATCCTAGAGCAAAACCTACTCCCAGAACACACACTACTCTAGTGATAGGCTATTTCTTGTGGATGAGAGTTCCATAGGTCCTGGCTGGGATCCTAGCCCTCTGATTGGCACAGGTTAGGATCCATTCAGGCCATTGTCTCCCGGAGCAAAGCTCGAAGGCTTCGCATGACCACGTGGGGACCTAGCCTCACATGAGGTCGGGTTTAGATACATTACAGTAAAACCCACAGAGATTGAAGACTAGATTCCTAAAGCATCACAGAAAATGTCTCATCACTTCTGGGTGGAGGCTTGGAGGATGTGATGTCACTTTCCCAGCCTCCGTCCCCTGAAACTCAGCCCTCCACAGGCATCACCATAAAAGCCTCCCTGCATTTGCTAGTGCAGGGCTGGCAACCCTAGTTATTGGACAACACAGCTCTGATCAGGTTATAAAAGGTTTGCCATAGCAATATCTGTATATCCAGTGTCACAATACTATATATCGAGACTAATGACTTCTTTTTACTGTGTTTTCTTTTGCTACAAAAAGATATTGAAGTATCTGCAAGATCATAGGATGAGACAAATAGCAGGCAGGCTAGATTCCCTATACTTTTTACTAGTGATGAAAGAAAGGTTACTAAAGATGGTTTGCTCAAACTACTTTCTACCCTCTTCTCCTCTCCACCACTGCCCTTAACTACTCTGTTTCTTCTTTTGTAGGCCTGGTCTACACATGTAGGCAATTGAGTGCTGTAATGGCATAAAGGAATGTTCCAATTTAGATTGTTAACTCATATTAATCATTCCCCATCAGTAGAAAGCAAACACAACATATGAAGGGCTGAGCTAGAACTTTTCTCCTCATGTACTATTTCCCCCCCTGGGAATAAGAACATGGGAAAGCATTAAATTGTGACCCTTGCAGCTGCAGTGTGTCTTACCACTTCAGAATTCAGCTGCCTTAGTCTGCTGCATGTGTAGACCAGGCCACAGATGTGAAAGGAGAGGAACTGGGCTGTCAAAGAAGTATCTCCACCCAAGGGATATATAGCGAGAGTAATACAGTAGTCTACAAGCTACCCAAATTTTAGTCTCCTTACAGGAGATCCAATATGCTATTCCCAGGAAGGCATGCCCTGTGCCATCTTCTTACTAGATGGTGGAGGTCTATGCAGCACAGAGAACCACTACCAGGATCAAAAGTTACAAAGTATTTATTAAAAAGAAAATGCTCACAAGCATACTTTTAGCAGAGCACCAGACTGAGCAAAGGATTCAAAAGAACAGGGTAAAATACAGTTCCTCTGCCTTTTCCTCTGTACATGCCCTATCAACTGTTAAATATAAGGCAGGCTTCTTAGCTTAGAAAGTTACAGATCTTTACAGGAGTCCTATTACTTTCAAGCACCTTTCTGGTGTGCAGGCCAGCACATGCAATGGCCTCCTCCTCCAGCCCTCAGTTAAGAGTTCTGTCTGCCTCAATGGAATTGGCACAAAAGAGACTTCCCCTCCTTGCTCCAAGGGATTTTATCCTATCTCCCCATCTACTGATGAGGTCAGGCTGGGTCAAAGAAGCTTTTCCTGAAGTCCCCAGAAGTTTATTCCTGAAGTTCTTCTATTACTTAATACCTCCAAATCTTTGCTCCCTGCTAGGGAGGGGGACTTGACCATCCCATTGTCTCTTGTTAGAGCTATTCACATATCTAGAAAGGGTGGCTGTGTCTTGAGGCTGGAAAGCAACTGAACTCACTTCCCCACCTCCTGTCTACTCTTTGCCCAGAGATGACTGTTGGCTCAAGACAGGCGCTGAAAAGTGTGGATGTCATTCCATGTGGTATGTATTGTGCTATGAGGTAGATGTTGTTTGGTTCCTGAGGTAGCTGTTTTGTTGTGATGAGGTAGATGATAGTTCATGAGGTAGGTTAATGGTTGTGAAGTAGATGTTCTTTGGGTTGGCTGTATGGAAAGCCCAACCCTGCCTGGCAGAGGCAGCCATCCTTCTATCCAAACACTAAAGGCACAGCCGATAGGCCACATGCTGGATCATCCAGAGAGTGGGAGGAGGGAGGGGGATATGGGAGACCAGGGGTTTGGAGCCATGGATCTTAGTCCACTGGTAGTTCAAGAGCAGGGTGGCCCAGCAGGGGGAGGTTGACCTTAAGGAAAGAAAACTCATCCACCCTAGCCAGGTCCAGGCAGGAGCAGTGAGGGCTGAGAATGTGTTCCATGTAGGAGAACACCCACTTGCTCTGGACACTGGTGGGGGGGGCACAACAGGATGGTCATGGCCACACTAAAGAGGCCAGATCAGATGATCGCCTTGTGCAATCAGTACTCCAGTGGGTCAGAGCTGGGGGTGCTCAGGGGGCTCAGTGAGGTACTCCCTGACAATAATGTTGGTGGAATCCTCTGCCATAACATGCCTGGCACCCCTGGCGCTGCTCCTGGCCTCCCACTTCACCACTGACATCTAGTAGTGGGATGGGGCCTTCTCCTTTACCTATCTCTTAGATTGGTGCACACCCTCCTCCTCCTCCTCTTCCCCCCAGCTTCCTCCATCTGCTGCTCCCTCTGGCCATGTTTGCTGCCCTGAAGACTCTGCACCTCTCTGCAGAGCTCATGCTTCCAGTCCATAAGCTCCACATTGTGAATGGTGATGCTGCCCTTGATTCAGGGGTTACACATGCAGGCCAGCTTGTACTCCTGCTCATTGTAAAGAGGATGCAAAATGGTGGCGATGCCCACCTGCAACCTGTCTGCCAATGCCCTGACCCACAGGAGAACAGACATCCCCTTGGGACCTGGCTGCAGTGTGGAGGCCACTGACCAGTCCAGCCCTCAAATGAGGGGATGATGCCCCAGGCTGGCTGTGTGGGTTCAGAGCATGTTGGTGGTGTCCTGGAAGGTATTCACGACATGCACCATTTGGGAGAGGGTCAGTCATCATCGGAGCTGATGCTGAGCTCCTCTTCCCCATGCAGAATGGTCATGAAGGAGATGACACCCTCCACTGTGTTCTTCTGGTCCACCAAACACACAATAATGGTACAGATTCCAGCAGGTGGACAAGTCTTGGATGAGCTAGTGTTCAGGCTCCTCCCTTTCCTCCTGCCTTTTCCACAGCAGATGCACAGACTTGATGCTGCGTAAGAAGTGGGTGGCCAGAAGCTGGCAGGTCTTGAGCAGTGACTTCAGCTCTAGGGTGGCAGCATCCCAGGTGGCCTTATCATTCCTAAGCCCCAAAGCATCCATCAACATCAGGTGGAGCATGTGCACCAAGCAGACGCTGATGAGGTGTGCAACCCTCATGGCCACCTGTATGTTGGCGCCAGTGTCACTGACAATATTGCCATGGGTGATGTTTGTGCCACCCAACCATTCCCTCAGGCTAGTCTGGATGATGCCAGAGATTTTTGCTGCTGTGTGGTCTGCATCCATCCTCTGCGCATGGAGCAGAACCATCTTGTAGCCAGATGGCAGGGCTGTCCCCTCCTGAGAGCTGGGCCCAATAGTCCGCATGTCCTCCTGTTGCTGCTTGTGGGCTGTGAGGGAGAGATGGGCTGCTGGCCACTCCAGAGGTCCACCATAAAGTGCATAGCTCTTAAATCCCTTAGATACAAATAGCTCTGTAACTGGCAGCCAGCAGTGCCTGTCAAGCTTTGGAGGGTCCCTGTTGGTGTTTCCAAGACTGGAGAGAATTCCACCCTCAATATTGCCTGGGAGTTTGCTCTGTTGCTAGGTTTTGTGGGAGATGTTTCTGATTCCCAGACTGCCTGGGACCACCCCCAAAGGTCAGGGAATGTCCACGGAGCACGTGCTTGAATGAATATCACTTTCTGGACCCCAGACAAGCCCAGATTCTGCATTGATTTTGCTTTGAGTGCCGGTCCGTGCCCATCCCTACTGGGTGCAACATGATGGCTACACCCTTCAAACCTGGTTGTAGTTTTCCAAAAAGCAGCTGGCTTGCCACTGTTGGAAACAGAATATTAGACTAGGGTTGCATCTGTATATCATTGGATATTGCATTATATGTATCATTCCTTTCTCTAGCAGACAGTCCAGGAGATAAAGGCTCCTGGAGATTATACCTATCATTCCTTTCTCTACCAGACAGTCCAGGAGATAAAGGCTCCAATGAAGACTGATTGCAGCCTAGGACCTTTAGTCAAATCCATAAGGTTCTTCTTAAGCAGATACGTTTCTGTTCTTCCTTATGTACAATGAAAATCATGCCCCATTCATCATGGTTATTGATGATATTGAAGTATTGAGCCTGAACTGTACTTGCAAGACGGCTTAGCTTAGGACGCATAACAATGGCTTGCTAGGATCCTAGAATGGACCAGTAGGGAGACAGGGATCCTAGAGAAAACCAGTTGGGAGACAATGGAGTGTAAATAGCCCATGGCAGTGGGGTGTGTTTTGGGTGTAACCTTTACCAGGCATAAATACCAGACTTTGGGCCAGGGATTTTAGGGCCAGTCTGCATTTAGCATTTTTACCAAACCCACACTGGAACAGAAGAAGATGCAGTTCAAAACCACATTCAACTACCCCAGGCCAACACCGTACTGACTGCAGAGTCACCCCCGAATGTCCATAAAATGGCCATAAATCTATGCAGACAACCACAATAAAACCAGAGATCAAACGAAGTGAAAGCAGCATGCAGTCTGGACACTGCCATAAAATGCGACACTCAATCAAAGTGAAAGTGGCATGCAATGTAGATGGGGATTTCTGTTCCAGTGTGGGTTTGGTAAGACAGCGGAGCAAATGCTAGATGCAGATCAGGCCTTGGTCTTCTTTCTCTTGCTGAATCACTAATAAACTATGAGCTGATCACTTGAACGTGTCTGAACTCAGTATATTGCACACTCTTTTCCCCCTCCCCGCTTAAGGCTGTTTTCTCTACCTAGCTACTGTATGTTCTCAGAACTATGCAGATGCCTGACTTATAGCAATTCATAAGAAGGCAAAAGTTTAATGTGTTTAGTCCAATAAGATGATAAATTTTAAAGGAAAAATTAGGCTTCAAGTGATTATTTCCATATTCATTTTTCTCCTGGTTCATCTCCTGGTTCTAGCTTTCCACACAATTTATTTTTTAAAATAGAAAATATACTACATGTTGTCAGGGGCTATGGTAAACACAAGTCATGCTCTGTCCCTCTAAAGCTGACCTTTGATAAGACTCATTCTTTAACCTTTCTGTGCATTCATTCTTCTGTTCTTAGCAATAGCTCACATGCAAGCCAAGTATGAATGAATGAATATGGATTCCTTCCAGAGGTATGATATCACCAAGACCCTTTCCCTTGGCAATTGTAGGTAACAGTACTTGCTTATGAATTAAACTGAGATGGAATTTTCTTTCCACAGAGATTAACATGAAATCCACATCAGACTAGAATCTAAAATAGATTAGCCCTTGATAAACTCTGCCATTATTGGACTAAAGGCAATTCAACAACAATAGGATCCACAAGTTAAATGGGTAACAGAGTGATCACACTGGAAAGAGAAAAACTCGAATGCTTGTCAGAAAAGTCTGGAGACAAAAGATTCCTCCTTTTTCTGGATAGTTTTTAAATGCTTCCTGCGCTCTTGAAGATAAGAGAGTGGGTAGGCTATTGAGAGACAGACAGTTGTGTAAGTTGTGTCATGGTAGCTTTAGGTTAATTTCATACCCATAGGATAATGCACTTTCAGTGCACTTTAGCAAGTAGATTTTCCTGCTCCACACAGGCAAATCCAGCTGCAAAGGACTGCTAAAGATAATTGAAAGTGCATTATCCAATCTGTGAAATTAATGTTATTCTTTATTAGGAAGGAAAGGGAGTTGGTCTTCCAAATCATCCCAAGAAGCAACAGAATTCTACTCCCTTGTACTATACTGAGACCAATTTCCCACAAGCTGCTGCTCCGCACTTGCTCTTCCCTTTGCCCCGATCATACGTGTCAATTTTACACCATGTGCTGTGTGGCTGCATTTTGCCCCGCAGTTTCGCCCGATTTCCCCTATGTCTACTCAATCCTCAAAAAACAGGATTGAGTAGAGGTGGGGAAAATCGGGTGAAACTGTGGGGCAAAATGCGGCCGCGCAGCACATGGTGTGAAATTGACACGTACGATTGGGGCAAAGGGAAGAGCGAGCGCAGAGGAGCAGCTTGTGGGAAATCGGTCTGAGTTTACTGTTGTCGATGCACACTAAACAGAACAGCATTACTGATGGGCATAAAGACCCTGTTTTCCTTCTGTGATGAACATGGTTTAATAACAGATATATATGCATGTAATTTTAAAATTACATATCCTAAAAGTAAATTATAACTATGTAATTTTAAGACAGTCTTTTCATTACAGGATTTTGCCTGTCTCACTTGTCTGAGTGAACAGTTTCCCTAAGATGTTTAAACTCAGGCTATTTCTGACACTGATGGTCTTGTTTATTCCTCCTTTTTGCCTATTCATAATTAAGAACAGGATTGTATACGTGTTTTGACTGAAAGCAGTAGTGTAGAGAAGAATCTTTTTGGTCTTTGGTCTTTCATGACAGTTGAATTATTATGGTCACAACAAATTCAATCTGTTGAAACATGTTACATTTAAGTCCCATTGAAGGAAATGGAACTGCAAATCTATCACACTTCTTGGCAGTATGTCCAATTGAACTTAGTGAGACTTTTTATTTCTAGGTAAACTGCATAGAATCAGACTGATGGGCTGCAGTCCTAAGCACATTTTCTTTAGAGCCATGTTTCATTGAAGTGAGACTTGCTTCTGGGTAAACATACACAGGATCAGACTGTATAGGACACTAATAAATGCTTATGACTGCAAGCTTTTCTGCACTTTCCTCTAAGTAAACATGCATAGGATGGAGATCTTAATCATGACAAACTTTTACAGGCTTGCATGAGAACATACAACACACAATTATAAGTTTAAAAAGCAAACCTCAGATAAAAAATGGTATTCTTATACCTATCCAAGAGGGGAAAAGTCCCTACAGGATATAAGAACATAAGAACATAAGAGAAGCCAATGTTGAATCAGGCCAGTGGCCCATCTAGTCCAACACTCTGTCACACAGTGGCCAAAATATACCAGGTGCCATCAGGAGGTCCAGCAGTGGGGCCAGGACACTAGAAGCCCTCCCACTGCTGCCCCCTCCAGCAAGAATAGAGTGCATCACCTGCCCCAGACTGAGAGTTCCCATCTATACCCTGTGGCTAATAGCCACTGATGGACTTCTACTCCATATGTTTATCTAATTCCCTCTTGAAACTGTCCATGCTTGTAGCTGCCACCACCTCCTGTGGCAGCTCTTTGTTAATCACTCTTTGGGTGAAGAAGTATTTCCTTTTATCTGTTCTAACCCGACTGCTCAGCAATTTCATGGAGTGCCCACGAGTTCTTGTATTGTGAGAAAGGGAGAAAAGTACTTCTTTCTCAACCTGCTCAATCCCATTCATAATCTTATAAACCTTGATCATGTCACCCCTCAGCCGTCATTTCTCCAAGCTAAAGAGCCCCAAGCGTTTTAACCTTTCTTCATAGGGAAGGTGTTCCAACCCTTTTATCACTCTAGTTGCCCTTTTCTGCACTTTTTCCAATGATATAATATCCTTTTTGAGATGTGGCAACCAGAACTGTACACTGTTATGTATTAAACTGTAAATCAAGCCTATACATTGCCATGTTAAGCTTGACTCTGAATGTGGCTCCTCAGCTGTCACATTACTGTTGGCTGGTTTCTGCTAAACCTCTGTAAATATCCAATCACTGTGTGAAAATGTATCTAAGAGGGAACGGTCCTGATTGGCCTTTATCCCTGTGTTTTGATTGGACTTCAACATGTTCTGGGAGTGGCTGTCAGGTAGCCCTGCCATGATGGATGGAGGGGAGGGGAGGATGGCAATGGGCGCCATAGTGGCGTGACAGGCGGGAGGTTGGAATCCAAGGGGTGTTGATTTATGACTAGGGTGTGCGAGTGGAATGTGCATCTGGTAACCCCTATCTCTCGCAGACTGAACATTCTGACCTTGAGGAGTCAAGCTGCGAGCTTTACTATCGCTTTCAAAGCTCTGGCTTTCCTGAGAATAATGGGGGCGTTGGGAACTTCATTAGCGTAGTAACTTTCGATTCCCAGTCGCATGTTATTCCCTGATTGGTAGAAGGGGGGGTCCCCATTCACCCCCTTCTCGGTATAACCACTTGCTTTCTGTAACCAAGTCATTCTGAACAATGTACCTGCTACAGTGACCTTTCTATTGCAGCTCTATAATAAATGCTATTCTTGCTTGAACCGCAAGGCATGGTGTTTTGCTGACTAGGTTAGGACTTATGACAGTTTGTTCAGAATCATCATCAACTTCGGGACTGGTCAGAAACCCGCAACTCCAAAATGAGTAGCGGTGAAGAAGACACTCTCCCGATTGAAGAAGAAAAGAAAAAGGAGAAGAAACCTCCCGGGAAGGACGTACCCAGAGAGACCCCTGACACATACGTGCCGGGACAATGGGGTCCGGAGTACGACTTCGGAGGGCCCTACGGGGATCCATATGGGGCGGCCTATGGAGGGGTGACCCACCGAGTCGGACGTAGACGAGACTGGGTGAAACCCCTGGCTGAAACCCACGAGGCATGGTTTGGGACCCCGCGAGCGTCGGTGGGGGGAGGCCACCCCGAAAGATCGGTCCGCAGACTGATTACGGCGGGAGCCCTGGAGGAAACCGGCCGAGACTCCGAGAGCCTGGAAGGTGCCGTGGTGAGACGGAGGTGGAGTGGGGAACCGAGCCAAGACCGCCTGATGCGCTACCTAGATGAATCCCTCGCCCGCATCCCACAGATGATCGCGGAGGGCATCCGAGAGGAGCGTGAGCGACAAAGGCGAGAGGAGCCACCAGACCAAGCTCCCCAGGACCAACGGCCGGCGCCGGATCAAGGCCAGCAGAACGTACCGGCCGGCCCTCCGGATCAACCCGTGGGGCCAGGGCCGCAGGGGCCGCAGGGGCAACCACCCCCTCGACCTTGGGGATTTTTACCACCGAAACCTGCGGAACTGCTGGATGCAGATTTTGACGGAGACCCTGAGAAGTTTCCGTTTTTCCTCGTGAGAGCCGAGAGGTTTATCGAGACTTGGGGCCATCTATTCCAGCGCGAAGAGCGTATGGTCGATGTCATAGCAGCCCACCTGAAGGGAGCGGCCGCTGACTGGTATGTGGGACTTCACCAGGCTGATGGGCGTGAGTTGAGAGAAATCGATTCTTTTATGTGGGCCATGAAAGAGCAATTCGAGGACACGAACTCTAACAAAGCGGCAAAGGCAGCGATCCGAGCCCTCAAGCAACGCACGAGATCGGTGAGAGACTACACGGCGGAGTTCCGTAGGTGTGCGGCCAAAATCCGAGGGGTGCAAGATGGGACCTTCGTGGACTACTACAAGTTGGGACTCAACGCGGAGATCCGACGAGAAGTCACCAAAACCCAAGACCCAGACACCCTCTCGGGATGGATACAAGCCGCCATCACGATGGAGAACCGGCTGAAAACCATCAAACTAGATGATGCCGCAGCGATGGCCAACAACGGCCCTGCACCGGCAGCAAGGGGAAACCCCTACCCCGAATCCAAAACCGAGGGACGGTACGAGGGAACTCCGAATGAAGCAAGGTCTTTGCCTCAAATGCGGAGAAGGAGGCCACTTCGCCGCGAACTGCCCGACCGCATCAGCATCGTCAGGAGCGCCCAAGGGAGCCAAGAAGAAGTTCGACACCTCCACGCCGAAACCGGTGGCGAAGCCGAGGGGGGCGAAAGCCCTGCAAGCCAAACCGCTCAGCGAAGCATCCGATTCATCCGATGGCGAAGCTGCGCCGCAGGGAAACGAGACGGACCTGCTGTGAACAGCGCTGAACAGCAGGTCCCGGACTCCCAGGCGCAAACCCCGGTGAGCAAACCCCCCTCTCTTTTCTTTCTTACAGTGACTTTAATGGACCCGGGTCTATTGACCCATGTGAGAGTACGGGCTCTCATTGACTCTGGGTGTGGGAGAGATCCCATCAATCCCACACTAGTGACGGGACTGGGGGCGAAAGTTATTAAACTAAACGACCCCTTGATATTTACTCAGATGGACGGCTCCACCATGAAAGAACCCTGTAAATACGAGACTGTACCCTTGAGGGTGGGAATTGGGCAACATTGGGAAGAAAGGCCTTTCGTTGTTACCCCAGCTGCCCGCTTTCCCCTAGTACTCGGAAGCGCGTGGTTCTTTGATCACGATCCACACGTCCTATGGGGGAGGGGAAAGTGAATTTCATCTCCGACAAATGCCAATCCCACTTATGGAAGAATGAGTGGGGACCCATGACGGGGGGCAACTCCTAGTGACGGTGGGGGTGGCGGAAGCCGAACTGGAAGGCATTCCCCCTGAGTATCACGACCTGGCCCCTGTCTTTGGGGAGGAGGAAGCCGACGAATTGCCACCCCATAGAAACTCAGACTGTGCGATTGAAATTTTGCCTAACCAGAAACTACCGAAAGGGAAGTTGTATTCCATGAGCCCCTCAGAAAAAGTGGAGCTGAGGAAATTCATTGACAAAAATCTGAGTAGGGGTTTTATACGGCCAGCATCCTCCCCGTTTGCGGCTCCTGTGCTTTTCCGGAAGAAAAAGGATGGGGGGATGCGGCTGTGCACCGACTATCGTGGCTTGAATGCAGTCTCTAACACAAACGCCTACCCCATGCCCCTGATAAAGGACTTGTTGGCTGCGGTGGCTGGGGGGAAGGTCTTCTCGAAGCTAGATCTACGTGATGCCTACTTCAGGGTCCAAATTCGGGAGGGGGACGAATTTAAAACGGCGTTTAACACCCCTCTGGGCCAATTTGAATACCTGGTCATGCCGTTCGGGCTTCAGGGAGCCCCGGGAGTCTTCATGAACTTGATTAATGAGGTGCTCCACAAGTATTTGTTTAAGGGGGTCCTTGTTTACCTTGATGACATTCTTTTATATTCCCCCGACATGAAGTCCCATGTGAAACTGGTGAGGGAAGTGTTACAAACGTTGCACAAGCATAAACTGTTTGCAAAACTGTCCAAGTGTGAATTTCACAAAACAGAGATCCCTTTTCTGGGCTACCGCATATCCCAAAAGGGGATTGAGATGGACCCTGATAAAATCAAAGATGTGATAGGGTGGGAAGCCCCTAAAACACGGAGGCAACTCCAAGGGTTCCTCGGATTCGCGAACTTTTATAGATCGTTCCTATCGAACTTTGCCCAGGTGGCCCTTCCCCTAACTGACTTATTGAAAACAAAAGGGAAGCCACCCGAATGCACTCGACCAGGGGCCAAACTAGAGTGGTCGCCACAGTGCCAGAGGGCATTTGACAAATTGAAAGCCCTTTTACGTCGGAACCTGTGTTAGCCCACCCGAATGAACTTAAGAAATTCATTGTCCAAGTCGACGCTTCCGATGTTGCTATGGGGGGCGATCCTCCAAGAGGGGGAGGATGGTAAATTGCACCCCCTTGCTTATGTTTCCAGAAAATTTAACGATACTGAACGGAATTGGTCGGTGTGGGGAAAAGAAGCGGGATCGATCCGCTTAGCGTTGGCTACCTGGCGACATTGGCTTGAGGGGGCGCGAGTTCCGTTCGAGGTCTGGACTGATCACAAAAACCTCGAGCTTCTCCGCTCCCCCCGTTCCTTAAACGCCAAACAGCTGCGTTGGGCTGATTTCTTCTCCAAGTTCAATTTCACACTACACCACTTCCCGGGAACGTCTAACTCGCTGGCCGATGCACTGTCACGCCTCCCTCAACACGACAGCAAAAGGGAGGAGATTCATGACTCGGTCTTCACGCCTTCCCAGTTGGGAGGGGCAGTAACCACTCGGGGGCAGGCCAAACATTCCCCCCCGTCCCCAGACCCTCCTACCAATGACTGGGTGACGAAATTCTCTACAGCTATGTCGGACGCTGATAGAGAGGAGGTGGGGGGGGAAGAAGGCGTCTCCCAAAATGCGCATGGCTGCTGGACTAAAAATGACGAGCTCTTTGTCCCACGTTCCCTAAGGGGGGAGGTGATGAGCTGGGCACACGGGTCGAAATTGGCTGGACACACGGGGTTTGTGAAATCTCTCCAGCTCCTGTAAAGACAATTTTGGTGGCCAGGGCTTAGAAAAGACATTTCACTTTTCACGTCGGCTTGCCAAACGTGCTTGATGAGTAAACCCCGACCCGGTAAACCCCCGGGGGCTCTGCAACCCCTCCCCACGCCGGCTCGCCCATGGGAAGTAATCTCTATGGACTTTATTACTGACCTACCCCCGAGCGGGGGAAAGACTGTCATATGGGTGATCGTGGACCTGTTTACAAAACAGGCTCATTTCGTTCCGTTTGCCGCTATCCCTTCTGCCAAGAAACTAGCCTCTGCGTTCCTGCAACACGTAGTGAGGCTCCACACTTTGCCTGCTAAAGTGATCTCGGACAGGGGGGTGCAATTCGTCTCACGGTTCTGGAGCGAGCTGATGTCACTGCTTGGGGTGGAGCGGGGGGTCAGCAGTGCATACCATCCAGAATCCGATGGACAGACTGAACGTGTGAATCAGACTCTGGAACAGTATTTGCGGTGTTTTTCCAATTTTCAACAGGACAATTGGCATTCTCTTTTGCCTTTGGCTGAGTTCTGTTACAACAATACTCAGCACTCGTCGACAGGGATGTCCCCGTTTAAGGCAGTACATGGATATGTACTGCCTTTTCTGACTTCTCCCGACCTCCCGGCGGGAGACGCTGGAGACTGGTGCAAACAGTTGCAGATGGCGTGGTCATCGTTAGCTAAGACTCTAGATGAAGCTAAAAATGCTTATAAAATCCAGGCCGACAAGAAAAGCAGCCTTGCCTGGATTCCAAAGTGTGGGGAGTTTGCTTATTTGTCCACACAACACTTGCGTCACATTCAACCGAGTCGCAAACTTGGTTGGAAGTTTGTTGGTCCATTTGAGATTGTGAGGGTAATTAACAATGTGACTGTCGAATTGGCGTTGCCCAAATCTCTAAAGTCTGTTCATCCTGTTTTTCATGTAAGGCTTCTTCGCCGGGCACCTGAGGAGAACAAATGGAGACCGCGACGGCCAACCCCGCCTCCGCTGCTGGTGGGGGGGGAACCTCACTACGAACTATCGCAAATCTTGGACTCTAAGATCTCTCGCAATCGCTTGTTTTACCTTGTTGAATGGATTGACTTTGGGCCGGAGCAGAGGGAATGGGTGCGGGCGGAACATGTTCTGGCCCCCGGCTTATCCGGGCGTTTCACAAGTTGTACCCCCACAAGCCCAAGGGGTAGAGTTATTTTCGAGGGGGCTGCATGTCAGGTAGCCCTGCCATGATGGATGGAGGGGAGGGGAGGATGGCAATGGGCGCCATAGTGGCGTGACAGGCGGGAGGTTGGAATCCAAGGGGTGTTGATTTATGACTAGGGTGTGCGAGTGGAATGTGCATCTGGTAACCCCTATCTCTCGCAGACTGAACATTCTGACCTTGAGGAGTCAAGCTGCGAGCTTTACTATCGCTTTCAAAGCTCCGGCTTTCCTGAGAATAATGGGGGCGTTGGGAACTTCATTAGCGTAGTAACTTTCGATTCCCAGTCGCATGTTATTCCCTGATTGGTAGAAGGGGGGGTCCCCATTCACCCCCTTCTCGGTATAACCACTTGCTTTCTGTAACCAAGTCATTCTGAACAATGTACCTGCTACAGTGACCTTTCTATTGCAGCTGTATAATAAATGCTATTCTTGCTTGAACCGCAAGGCATGGTGTTTTGCTGACTAGGTTAGGACTTCTGACAGTGGCTTTGAAAGCCCGGGAGAGTTTAAAAAGGGAGCTGTGCTCCACTTGTTTGTGGTGTGTTCCTGAGTTGATGTTGCCATTCAATAAAGCTGAAATCACTTGTTGAGCTTATTCTGTTGTTAAGTCTCATACTTAACAATTGGCGACGAGGATGGGATGCTAGAGTGGGTAGGCAGCCCCACTGAACCGAGACCGCAATGGCAGATGAGGACACACACCCGGCCGAGCTGGCTGAGACTCCACGAGCAATAGTGGCAGCACCGTCAGCCCCGATGGCCGTCAATCTGGCGTTCGAAGCGTTCAATCCGACGACGGAGGACTGGGACTCTTACCTGGCACGGTTTGAGTTCCATCTCCAGGCGAACCAGATCACCGATGAGGTGAGGAAGAAGGCGACGCTCCTGAGTTCATGCGGCAAGGCCATTTTCAACATCGCCCGGTCCCTGGTCACCCCGACTGAACTAAGCGCGGCAACATGGGCTGATATCATGGCCAAACTTAAAGGCCATTTCTCACCGCAACCGTCCAAAATCGCATGACGGCATGCTTTTTCCAAGCGGTGCCAAGGGCCATCTGAATCGATAGCCAAGTTCGTCACCGCCTTACGGAAGGCGGCGAGGCCATGCGAGTTCACCGACTTGGAAGAAGCCCTCCTCGACCGCTTGGTGTGCAGCCTTTGGGATGAGCGCCTTCAACAGCATCTCTTCGCCCGCACCCAAATCACGTATGTGGTAGCCTATGCCGAGGCCATCGCTGCAGAGGCCACTGACAAGTCGACGCAAGACGTTCGACAGTGGCAGACCCAGGTCAGCAAAGAGCCTGCAGTTCACCAACAGTCCGCCAGTGAATCCGCCGGCGATGCCGACGGCGCGTGCTGAACTTGAGAGGCATGCCCACCGCGGACCAGACCAAGAACTACAACGACCCATCCCTGCGCCGGCTGTGGCGGTAAGCATGACAGAGACCTCTGTTGGGCAAAGGAACTGATCTGTCACTCCTGTGGAAAGAGAGGTCATCTGGCTCAAGTTTGTCGAGCGGCCAGGAATTCACCACCGTCTTTGCGACATGCAGACCCCAAGGTTCAGCCCCGAGATGACGGCAGGACACCCGACTGTCATCAGACCGACACCTACTGCTGCCCATCGACCGTCCTGGCAACCGGTGACAAGCCCAGTCAGAAGATCCACATCACGGTCCATCTGGACGGCGTACCCTGCACGATGGAAGTGGACTCCGGATCGTCCGTCATGGTCATTTCCACACAAACGTGGCAACTTCTGTTCCTGACACGGAGTCACTGCCGGCTGTCACCAGTTTCAACCCGCCTGACCAACTTCCAAGGAAGACGCATTCCATTGGTGGGAAAGGCGACCTTCCGAGTTGAATTCAAGGATCGGAAGGCTGAGTTGTCCCTCCTATTTGCAGAGGGGGAAAGAGTCAGCCTATTGGGCCTAGATTGGTTCGAGGCACTGGGCATTGCTATTACCAGTGTAAATAAGATTTGTGATAATAAATGGGACTCATTGTATAGAGGGTTTCCGAATGTGTTTGGGGAAGGGCTTGGTACGTACACCGGTCCCCCGGTCTCTTTTGATCTTGACCCTTCAGTGCGTCCCATAAGGCTGAAGTACAGAAAGGTACTGCTCGCCCTAAAAGCAAAAATTGAGGCCGAGCTAGACAAATTGGTGAACCAGGGCATCCTCGAGCCGGTGCCCTATGGTCGATGGGAGACCCCCATTGTGACGCCTGTAAAGGCTGACGGGTCAATACGAATATGTGCTGACTATAAATGTACTGTAAATAGAGCCCTTCAACAGCACTCTTACCCGGTGCCGGTGATCAGCCATGTGCTGGCATCGCTGGGAGGGGTAAGATTTTTGCCAAGGTCGACCTTGCTCAAGCGTACCAGCAGTTGCCGGTGGACGACGCAACTGCTGAGGCCCAAACGATCATGACCCACAAAGGGGCTTTCAGGGTCAAACGCCTTCAGTTTGGGGTGAATGTTGCCCCGGGTATTTTTCAAGGGCTTATGAAGGGGCTCCTGCATGGGCTCTCAGGAGTAGTGCCCTACTTTGATGATGTCCTAATAGCTGGTGCTGACGAATGTGAACTAATGGCTTGCTTGAGAGCAGTGTTCGGTCGTTTTGGTGAGGCTGGATTTCAGGTGAAGCATTCTATTTTTTTTTTTTGAAACAAAATTTTATTGGAATACATTCAAAATTCTTAAACATCGTTACCAATACAATTTAAAAATTATATCCCATCCCCCACCCCCCCAATAGGCTTCCAACACTGCTAATAACAAAAAAGAAAAAGTTAAAAGGTAATCAAGTTTAGACTTATAACAATCGACAAACCAGGTAACACAATTCTGATACATAAAAACCTGACTTTTTCAAACATAGTTTCCAATAAAGGTACAGTACAATCAAGTGTTCATTTCATTTCTCATTCAGTTTCAATACAAATCAAGATTGTACATTTTTCCTTTCATTCTATATTCGGTTTCCATATACAATTTCAGGCCTTCCCAGTCTTTTAGATATTGTTCTGCCATTTGTCCATTTAGTTTTTTCGTCATTTTGTCCATTTCGGCTAAAAACAGCAGTTTCCTTAACCAGTCTTGTATATCTGGCACCTTCTCCGCTTTCCACTGTTGCACAAAAGCCATTCTCACCGATGTGATCATATACCATAGTAATGTCCTCTTTTCTTGTGGAATTTTTTCCATTGTCAAACCTAGGAGAAGAAGTTCCGGACTTTTCCTGATAGGAATTTTTAATATCTTCTGCATCTCACAATGTACATTTGACCAGTATACTTTTGCTTTATCACATGACCACCAGATATGATAAAAAGAACCCTCTGTTTTTTTACATTTCCAACACTTATTACTCAAGTTCTTATCCATACTAATATTAGCAATCTTTTTTGGTGTCATATACCACCTGTACATCATTTTATAACAATTTTCTTTTATATTAACACAGGTTGACATTTTAAAGGCTTTTTTTCACAGAAATTCCCATGATTCCATAGAAATTTCCTTATTCATATTTATAGCCCATTTTATCATTTGCTCTTTAACAGTTTCATCCAAAGTATATACAGTCAACAAGGTTTTATACAACTTAGATATCATTTTCCGCCCTTTTTTCAACCAAATATCTTCAAACTCATCGTTCTTAGCTCTAAAACCAACTTCTTTACAGTCTTTTTATAAATGTCCTGTATTTGGCAATATTGTAACCATCCATACTCAAATGCTAATTCATTATTTGGTTTTAAAACATATTTTTTCCCTTCCTTTTGAAGCAACTCTCGGTATTTCAACCAATCATTACCTTTATGTTCTGAAAAAGGATGAATAACTGCAGCAGGAACAATCCATAAAGGCCTCTCATTGGGAACTGTATTCTTGTATCTGGTCCATGCATCAAACAATGTTCTCCTTATATAATGATGCTTAAACATTGAATCTACTTTATTTTTCCCATACCAAAGATAGGCATGCCAGCTAAATCTGCAATTGTGACCCTCAAGGGCCAAAAGTTTTCTGTTTTCCAAATTAACCCAGTCAGTTAACCAAGACATACATACAGCTTCATGATACAAACGCAAATTCAGGACTTGGAAGCCACCTCTATCTTTAACATCATACATTATTTTCATTTAAATTCTCGGCTTCTTTCCTGCCCAGATAAATTTAAAGATTTCTCTTTGCCATTTCACCAACACTTTCACATCTTTCACAATTGGTATTGTCTGAAACAAAAACATTAACCTGGGCAGTACATTCATTTTGACGACGGCAATTCTTCCAAGAAGAGATAATCTGAGTTTTTCCCACTTTTCTAAATCACGTCTTATCGAAACCCACAATTTTTCATAATTATTCTTAAACAAATCGATATTTTTCATTGTAATATCAACTCCCAAGTATTTGACCTTTTTAACCACTTCACATTCTGTCATATTTTGTAAAGCTTGTTGCTTTATAACATTCATGTTTTTACACAGTATTTTCGACTTATTTTTATTTACATAGAACCCTGCAAGATCACCAAACTCTTTTACTTTTTCAAATACCAATGGCATATTATTGACAGGATCTTCAACAATAAACATAATATCGTCAGCAAACGCTCTTAATTTGTATGAGAAACCTCTAATACTCAAACCTTTTATATTATTATCCTCTCTAATCACTTGCAACAATATTTCCAAAATCCAGATAAATAACAATGGCGATAAGGGACAGCCCTGCCTAGTTCCTTTTCTGACCCGGAACGCTTCCGTTGATACTGCATTTACAATCACCGTGGCCTTTTGTTCTTTATATATTGATTTAATCATTTTTGTAAATTCTACTCCCATCTGCAATTTTTCAATCACTTTGAACATGAATTCCCAATTCAAATTATCAAATGCCTTCTCTGCATCTAAAAATAAAAAGCCGACCTCTTTTTCTAGGTGCTTATCATAATATTCTATTGCGTCCAAAACAACCCTCATGTTGTCTTTTATTTGCCTACCTGGCAAAAACCCAGTCTGATCTTCGGCAATAGTGTCTTTCAAATATTCTTTGAGGCGTTCTGCTAGAATTTTTGCAAAAATTTTGTAATCATTGTTCAAAAGTGAAATTGGTCGATAATTTTTAACATTAGTTAAATCTTGGGTCTCTTTCGGTATCAGGGTGATTGCTGCTTCGTTCCAGGAATCTGGAACCTTCCCACTTTCTCTAATTTCATTTAAAAGAATCTCTAGAACCGGTACCAGGTCTTCTTGAAATTTCTTATAAAATTTGGCTGAAGATCCGCCTGGTCCTGGAACTTTGGAGATTTTTGCTTCTCCTATTGCTTTGCTGATTTCTTCTTTAGTTATCACAGCGTTTAACAATCCTTTTGTTTTTGAACTTGGTTGTGTCAAATTCACCTTAGATAAGTAATCCTGGATTTTTTGTTGATCCACCTGTTTTGCTTGAAAAAGAGTAGCATAGTATTTGTAAAATTCTCTCCGGATCCCTCCTGGGTCTATAATTTCTCTATTCCCATCTTTCAATTTAATTATTGTTTTGTTCTCTCTTCTTTTCTTCAGTTGCCATGCCAAATATTTCCCAGGTTTATTCGCTCCTTCAAAGGACTTCTGTTGCAATTTTTTCAAGTTCCAATAAACTTCTTTATTTAACCTCGCATCATATTGTTCCCTTAGGATCCTCAGTTCTCTCAAAATTTTTTGTGATGAGTTGAGTTCCTCGGATTCCTCATTGATGCGGATAGGGTCCACCCTACACCCGACAAAGTCACCGCAATCAAGAACGCGCCCCCACCACGGTCAAAGAACGATCTCCAGTCGTTCCTGGGGATCCTCAATTTTTACCATGCCTTCCTGCCACACAAGGCATCAGTTGCTGAACCCCTGCATGCTTTGCTCCACAAAAATGCAAAATGGGAGTGTGGAGAGCAGCAGGAGCGAGCTTTCATGGCTGTGAAAGAACTACTATCGTCAAGTGCAGTGCTGACCCACTTCGACGAGAACAAACTTTTGGTTCTTGCGGCTAACGCGTCCCCTTACAGGATGGGTGCCGTTCTCAGCCACCTGATGCTGGACGGATCGGAGGCACCGATCGCCTTTTATTCGCGATCACTCACACCGGCGGAGAAGAACTATGCCCAGATCAACAAGGAGGGCCTTGCCTTAACCGCCGGAATTAAGAAATTCCATGACTTTGTTTATGGGCGAAGGTTCCTCCTTGTGATCGATCACAAACCACTCCTGGGCATCTTCTCCCCGGACCGGCAGACGCCGAACATACTGTCCCCTCAGATGTTGAGGTGGGCAGTTTTCCTTTCGGCGTACGATTTTGAGCTCGAGCACCGCCCGGGGAAGGCTATCGGGCATGCCGATGCCCTTAGCCATTGCCCCGCACTGCTGACTAACTGTGACTCTGAACCTGAACTGGACGTTCTGGCGCTTGAGGAGCTCCCGGAGGCACCAGTTACCTCCTCGGACATTGCCGCTGCGACGGCTAAGGACCATGTGCTTGCCCGTGTCCTTAATTGGGCATGGAGGGGGTGGCCAGCCGGGAAAATGGCGCCTGAATTTAAACCTTTCTGTTCACACCAGAATGAGTTGTCAGTTACAAAGGGCTGTCTGCTTTGGGAGAGTTGGGTAGTGATTCCCGCCAAACTACGAGAAGATGTCTTGGAGGCGTTGCATGTGTGCCACCCTGGCATGGTCCACATGAAAGCCCTCGCAAGAGGATACGTGTGGTGGCCGAAACTGGACAAGGACATCGAGGCCTGGGTAAGGCAGTGTATGTCGTGTCAACAGTCCCATCCAGAACCACCACAGGCTCCCATCCAGCCCTGGGAGAAATCGAGGAGGCCATGGTCCCGCCTCCATATCGATTTTGCGGGTCCCTACCATGGGAAAATGTTCTTAATCTGTGTGGACTCATACTCCAAATGGTTGGAGGTTGTAAATATGGGGTCAACTGGATCTGGGGCTGTCATCAACGCCCTGCGCAAACTTTTTGCGACTCACGGGCTGCCGGACTGTTTGATCTCGGACAACGGGCCTCAGTTCGTGTCAGCAGAGTTTGAGGTTTTCTTGAGGGACAACCTCATATGCCATGTGACTTCTGCACTGTTCCATCCGGCCACCAATGGCAGGCCGAACGGATGGTACAGACGGCAAAGGAGTCGCTTGGGCGCCTGACGTGTGGGGACTGGAGCCAGAAAATTGCCTCTTTCCTCCTGAGGCAACATATTACCCCATATTCGGCTACGGGGCGGAGCCCAGCTGAACTTTTAATGGGCTGCAAGCTGGCTACCCTACTCGACCATTTGCACCCTGACTTGGACCAGTCCAAGCAACGGTCAGAGGCCCCCGAGCAGGGGAGAGTCTTTCTTGTTGTGGACAAAGTATTTGCCCGCAATTATGTGGAGGGTCATCGGTGGCTACCAGCCGTAGTCACCAAAATCATTGGTTCCAGGCTGTACGTGGTCCGGCTTCCCAGTGGACAGGAGATACGCCAGCACGTAGACCAGCTCAGGGAGCGCTGGGCAGACTCAAGCGCCGAGTCAGTGCCCGAACCTGAGCTGGTCCCTGAGCGGGAGGGGCCTCCCACCAAGGAGGTGAGTGCTGCAGAAAGGGAACCGGAGTCTGGGCAGACCCCAACTCCAGAGCCTGAGATCCCTGTTTGTGTTCCTCTTTCTCCTGTGAGAGAAGTCGAAGGGGTCCCTGAAGCGTGTGCCGCTCCAATTCCGACATTGGAGCAGAGACCGCTGCGTCGGTCGAGCCGAAGCCGAGGTGCCCCCCCCCACCTGAAAGATTATGTATGGAAGGGTAATGCTCCATCTTAGGGGGGAGGAATTTGATATGTATTAAACTGTAAATCAAGCCTATACATTGCCACGTTAAGCTTGACTCTGAATGTGGCTCCTCAGCTGTCACATTACCATTGGCTGGTTTCTGCAAAACCTCTGTAAATATCCAATCATTGTGTGAAAATGTATCTAAGAGGGAACGGTCCTGATTTGCCTTTATCCTTGTGTTTTGATTGGACTTTAACATGTTCTGGGAGTGGCTTTGAAAGCCCGGGAGAGTTTAAAAAGGGAGCTGTGCTCCACTTGTTTGTGGTGTGTTCCTGAGTTGGTGTTGCCGTTCAATAAAGCTGAAATCACTTGTTGAGCTTATTCCGTTGTTGAGTCTCATACTTAACATACATAGTATTACAAATGAGGTCGCACCAATGATTTATACAGGGGCATTATGATACTGGCTGATTTGTTTTCAATTCCCTTCCTAATAATCCGCAGCATAGCGTTGGCTTTCTTTATTGCAGTTACACACTGTCTAGACATTTTCATTGAGTTATCTACTATGACTCCAAGATCTCTCTCTTGGTCCGTTTCTGCCAGTTCAGACCCCATCAACGTGTATTTATATTTAGGATTTTTGGCTCCAATGTGCATCACTTTGCACTTGGCCACATTGAACCCCATTTGCCACGTTGACGCCCACTCACACATCCTCTACAGGTCCCTTTGGAGTGCCTCACAGTCCTCACTGGTTTTCACCACCCTGAACAACTTTGTGTCATCTGCAAATTTAGCCACTTCACTGCTTACTCCCAATTCCAAATCATTAATAAACAAGTTAAAAAGCATCGGACCGAGTACTGATCCCTGTGGTACCCCACTGCTTACCACCCTCCACTGAGAAAGTTTCCCATTTATACTCACTCTCTGTTTCCTATTTATAAGCCAGTTTTTGATCCACAAGAGGACTTGTCCTTTTATCCCATGACTATTGAGCTTACTTAGGAGCCTTTGATGAGGAACTGTATCAAAAGCTTTCTGGAAGTCAAGGTAAATAATATCTATTGGGTTCCCCTTGTCCACATGTTTGTTCATTCCCTCAAAAAACACTAACAGGTTAGTGAGACAAGATCTTCCCTTACAGAACCCATGCTGAGTCTGCCTCAATAGTTTTTGTTCATCAATGTGCCTATTAATTCTTTCCTTAATAACAGTTTCCACCAACTTACCCGGTATCGATGTCAGACTGACTGGCCTGTAATTTCCTGGATCTCCCCTGGAGCCCTTTTTAAAGATGGGAGTGACATTAGCTACCTTCCAGTCCTCAGGAATGGAGGCAGATTTTAAAGAAAGATTACATATTTTTGTCAGGAGATCCACAAGTTCACATTTGAATTCTTTCAGAACTCTTGGATGAATGCCATCCGAGCCTGGTGATTTATTAGTTTTTAAATTGTCCATCAGTCGGAGGACTTCCTGTCTTGTCACCTCAATCTGATTCAGGTCTTTCAACCCCCCTCCCAAAATCGGTGGTTCTGGAGTGGGCAAGCACTTCTCCTCTTCCACAGTGAAGACAGAGGCAAAAAATGCATTCAGCTTCTCAGCCATTTCCCTATCATCCTTCACTACTCCTTTACCCCTTGGTCATCCAAGGGCCCCACTGCCTCCCTGGCTGGCTTCCTACTTCTAATGTATTTGAAGAAAGTTTTATTGTTGGCCTTTATGTTTTTTGTGATATGCTCCTCATATTCCCTTTTTGCTTGCCTGATCACAGACTTGCATTTTATTTGCCATAGACTGTGTTCCCTTTTATCAACCTCACTGAGACTAGCTTTCTACCGCTTAAAGGAATCCTTCTTACCTTTTACAGCTTCCATTACTTTATTTGTTAACCATGCAGGCTTTTTTCTATACCTATTTGTGCCTTTCCTAACCTGCGGTATATATTTTTTCTGAGCTTCTAGGATTGTCTTTTTAAATAGTCTCCAAGCTTCCCCAATGGTTTTGACCTTCTCCACTCTTCCTTTCAATTTCTTCCTCACATGTCCCCTCATACCAGAGAAGTTACCCCTTTTAAAGTTAAAAGTGGTTGCGTCAGTCTTTTTGGGCAACTCCCTATCTGTATAAATGTTAAACTCAATGACATAATGGTCACTGTTCCCAAGCGATGCAATGACTTTTACATCTCTCACCAGGTCTTGGGTGTTACTTAGGATCAAATCCAGGATTGCCTCTCCCCTGGTAGGATCTGTGACCATCTGTTCCATAGCACAGTCATTAAGAGTGTCTAAAAACTCAATCTTTTTTCCCCGACTAGAACTCATATTGACCCAATCAATTAGAGTCGCCTATTACGACACAGTTATTCCATCTAGCCGCTATCTTTAATTCACTCATCATTTTATAATCCTCCTCTATCTTTTGATCTGGTGGGCGAAAACAAACTCCCACTGTTAAGCCTCCTTTTGGACTCACTATTTCAACCCATAGCGTTTCCAGAAGCAAATCCAATTTTCTTACCCTCTCAATCTTACTGGAGTGTATACCCTCTCTGACATACAGAGCCACCCCACCTCCAACTCTTCCCCCTGTCAGAGCCCCTAACTTAGTCAGCCAAACACCAGGTCTTGTTCATTGAAGGAAGAATAGCGTTTTATTATAGAGCTGCAATAGTAGGTTACTGGAGCAGATACATTGTTCAGAATAACGTGGTTACACAAAGCAAGCGATTATACCAGAAAGGGGGTGAATGGGGACCCCCCCTTCCACCAATGAGTGTCTAGTATGCGAATGAGAACTGAAAGTTACTACACTAATGAAGTTCCCACCGCCCCCATTGTTCTCAGCCAAGCTGCAGCTTTGAAAGCGATAGGAAGCTCACAGCCTGTCTCCACCAAGGTCAGGGTGTTAAGTCTACCAGAGATAGAGCCTGCAGAGCTCGCCCTCCGCATTCCATTCGAACACTCCAGGTGCATAAATCAACACCCCACGATCCCAACCTCCCGCCCTACACACCACAATGCAACACAAGGCCCATCCTCCCACCCTACTCCATCCATCACGGCAGGACTACCTGACATGCAGCCCTCTCGAAAATAAATCTACCCCTTTGGTTTGTGGGGGTACAACTTATGAAAAGCTCTGATCAACCTGGGGGCCAGAACATTTTCCGCCCGCACCCATTCCCTCTGTTCAGGCCCGAAATCAATCCATTCAACCAGATAAAACAAGCGATTACGAGAAATTTTAGAGTCCAGTATCTGTGAAACTTCATAGTGAGGTTTCCCCCCCACCATCAGCGGAGGCGAGGTGGGCTGCCGCGGTCTCCATTTGTTCTCCTCAGGCGCCCGGCATAGAAGCCTTACATGAAAAACAGGATGAACAGACTTTAGAGATTTAGGCAAGGCAAGTTCCACAGTTACATTGTTAATTACTCTCACAATCTCAAAAGGTCCAACAAATTTCCACCCGAGTTTGCGGCTCGGTTGAATACCACGTAAATTCTGGGTGGACAAATAAGCAAGCTCCCCACACTTAGGAACCCAGGACATGTTACGTTTCTTGTCAGCCTGGGTTTTATAGGCTTCCTTCGCATCTTCCAGGGTCTTGGCCAAAGACGACCACGCCGCTTGCAGTTGTTTACACCAGTCACCAGCATCTCCCGCTGGGAGGTCGGGAGAATCTAAAAACGGCAAAGGCGGGGCGTCATATCCATGAACCGCCTTAAAGGGAGACATACCGGTAGAAGAGTGCTGAGTATTATTGTAACAGAACTCAGCCAAAGGCAAAAGGGAGTGCCAATTGTCCTGCTGAAAGTTTGTAAAACACCTTAAGTACTGCTCAAGGGTTTGGTTCACACGTTCAGTCTGTCCATCAGTTTCTGGGTGGTACGCACTGCTGACCGCCCGCTCCACCCCAAGCAGTGACATCAGTTCACCCCAGAAATGAGAAACAAATTGTACCCCCCTATCCGAGATTACTTTAGCAGGTAAAGTGTGTAGCCTCACTACGTGTTGCAAGAACGCCGAGGCTAGTTTCTTGGCTGAGGGGATTGAGGCAAACGGAACAAAATGGGCTTGCTTAGTAAATAGGTCCACTATTACCCATATGACAGTATTCCCCCCACTGGGAGGCAAGTCAGTAATAAAGTCCATCGAGATCACTTCCCATGGACGAGCCGGCATGGGGAGGGGTTGTAGCGCTCCTGGGGGTTTACCGGGTCTGGGCTTGCTCATCAAGCACGTTTGGCAAGCAGAAGTGAATAACGAAATGTCTTTCCATAGCCCAGGCCACCAGAACTGTCTCTGCAAGAGTTGGAGGGATTTTACAAACCCTGTGTGCCCCGCCAGTTTCGATCCGTGCACCCAGCCCATCACCTCCCCCCGAAGGGAGCTGGGAACAAACAGTTTTCCATTTTTCTTCCAGCAACTATGCGCATCTTGAATGACTCCTTCCTCCCCCTTTACCTCCTCCCTATCAGCATCAGACATAGCTGTAGAGAATTTCACCACCCAGTCATTAGAGGGAGGGGTCGGGGACGGAGGGGGACGTTTGGATTGAGTCCGAGTGGTTACTGCTCCTCCCAACTGGGAAGGCGTAAAAACAGAGTCACGAATCTCCTCCCTCTTGCTGTCATGCTGTGGGAGGCGTGACAGTGCGTCTGCCAGCGAGTTAGATTTCCCAGGGAAGTGGTGTAGAGTGAAATTGAATTTGGAGAAGAAATCAGCCCAACGCAGCTGTTTGGCGTTCAAGGAACGGGGGAGCGGAGAAGCTCGAGGTTTTTATGATCAGTCCACACCTCGAAGGGAACCCGCGCCCCCTCAAGCCAATGGCGCCAGGTCGCCAACGCTAAGCGGATCGATCCCGCTTCTTTCTCCCACACCGACCAATTCCGTTCAGTATCATTAAACTTTCTGGAAACATAGGCAAGGGGGTGCAGTTTACCATCATCCCCCTCTTGGAGGATCGCCCCTCCCATCGCAACGTCAGAAGCGTCTACTTGCACAATGAATTTCTTAAGTTCATTTGGGTGAGCCAACACAGGCTCCGACGTAAAAGGGCCTTTAACTGGTCAAACGCCCGTTGGCATGCCGGAGACCAGTCTAACTTGGCTCCGGGTCGAGTGCAGTCTGGTGACTTCCCTTTCGTTTTAAGCAGATCAGTTAAAGGGAGAGCCACTTGAGCAAAGTTCGAGAGAAATGATCTGTAAAAGTTCGCGAAGCCGAGGAACCCTTGGAGCTGCCTCCGAGTCTTGGGTGGCTCCCATCCCACCACATCTTTTATTTTGTCAGGGTCCATTTCAATTCCCCTCTGCGATATGCGGTAGCCCAGGAAAGGGATCTCTGACTTGTGAAATTCACATTTAGACAGCTTAGCAAAGAGCTTATGCTTGTGTAACGTTTGTAAAACTTCCCGCACCAGCTTCACATGGGATTTTAAGTCAGGGGAATACAGAAGTATGTCATCAAGGTAAACAAGGACCCCCTTGAATAAGTACTTGTGGAGCACCTCATTGATTAAATTCATGAAGACCCCCGGCGCCCCCTGAAGACCGAACGGCATGACTAAGTATTCAAACTGACCCAGGGGTGTATTAAATGCCGTTTTGAACTCATCCCCCGCCCTTATTCGCACTCTGAAGTAGGCATCTCTGAGATCTAGCTTCGAGAATACTTTCCCCCAGCCACCGCAGCCAACAGGTCCTTGATCAGGGGCATGGGGTAAGCGTTTGTGTTGGAGACCGCATTTAAGCCTCGATAATCAGTGCACAACCGCAACCCCCCATCTTTTTTCTTCCGGAAAAGAACTGGGGCTGCGAACGGGGAGGAGGCAGGTCTTATAAACCCTCTGCTTAAGTTTTTGTCAATAAATTTCCTTAATTCCACCTTTTCCAAAGGGCTCATGGAATATAACTTCCCTTTAGGCAACTTTTGATTCGGCAAAATTTCAATAGCACAGTCAGAGTTCCTATGGGGGGGTAGTTCATCGGCTTCCTCTTCCCCAAAGACGGAAGCCAAATCACGGTACTCCGATGGAATCATCTCTAATTCTGCCTCCGCTACCCCCGCCGTCAGTAAAGACTCCCCCCATTGGGACACCCCACTCCGGTTTCCATAGGTGGGACTGGCATTTCTTGGCAATGAAATTCACTTTCCCCTCCCCCCATAGGACATGGGGGTCATGATCGAAGAACCACGCGCTTCCGAGCACTAGGGGAAACCAGGCAGAAGGGGTAACGACGAAGGGCCTCTCCTCTCAGTGATGCCCAATCCCCACACGCAAGGGAACAGTCTCGTATTTGCAAGGCTCTTTCATTGTAGAGCCATCCATTTGCGTGAAAATCAGGGGATCGGCCAGTTTAACTACCTTCGCCCCCAGTCCCGTCACCAGTGTGGGGTTAATGAGGTCTCTCCCACACCCAGAGTCAAGGAGAGCTCGCACTCTCACATGGGTCAGTAGACCCGGGTCCATCAAAGTCACCGTGAGGAAGAAAAGAGAGGGGGGTCTGCTCACCGGGATCTGCGCTTGGGAGTCCGGGACCTGCTGTTCAGCGCTATTTACAGCAGGTCCGTCTCGTTTCCCGGCTGCACGGTCTCGCCATCCAACGAATCCGATGCCTCACTGAGTGGCTTGGCTTGTAAGGCTTTCGCCCCTCTCGGTTTCGCCACAGGCTTTGGGGTGGAAGTGTCAAACTTCTTCTTAATTCCCTTGGTGGCCCCGGTCGATGCGGGGAGCCTGGGCAGCTCGCCGCGAAGTGGCCCCCTTCCCCGCATTTCAGGCAGAGACCTTGCTTCATCCTAAGCTCTCTCGTGCCGTCCTTGGGTTTCGGGTTCGGTGGTGGATTCTTCCCTCGCATAGCCGGTGTAGGGCCCGACTGGCCCCCTTTATTCATCGCTGCTGCATCATCCAGTTTGATGGTTTTCAGGCGGTTTTCCATGGTGATGGCGGCTTGTATCCAGCCTGTCAATGTGTCTGGATCTTGGGTCTTGGTGACTGAATGACGAATCTCCGCGTTGAGTCACAATTTGTAGTGGTCTGCTAGAGTCCCGTCGCTCAACCCTCGGGTTTTTGCTGCACATCTGCGAAATTCAGCCGTGTAGTCTCTCACTGACTTGGCGCCTTGCTTGAGGGCACGGATGGCCGCTTTTGCCATTTTATTGGCGTTCACGTCTTCGAATTGTTCCTTCATGGCCCACATGAAGGTATCGATTTCCCTCAGCTCCCGCCCGTCAGCCTGGTGGAGTCCCACATACCAGTCAGCCGCTGCATCTTTCAGGTGCGAGGCTATGACATCCACCATTCGGTCTTCGCGTTGAAACAGGTGGCCCCAAGTTTCGATGAATCTTTCTGCCCTCACCAGGAAGAAAGGAAACTTCTCAGGATCTCCATCAAAATCCGCATCAAGGAGTTCCGCCGGTTTCGGTGGCAGGAACCCCCATGGTCTGGGGGGTGGTTGTCCTGGTGGTCCTTGCGGACCCGGCCCCGCAGGTTGAGCGGGGGGTTGTGCCGGCACATTCTGTTGGTCTGGGACCGGAGCTTGTCGCTGGTCTTGAGGGGGTTGGTCGGGTGGTTCCTCCCTCCGTTGCTGCTCTCGCTCCTCTCGGATGCCCTCCGCAATCATCTGGGGGATGCGGGCGAGGGATTCATCTAGGAGGCGAACCAGGCGGTCTTGGCTCGGCTCACCACTCCACCTCCGTCTCACCACGGCGCTTTCCAGGCTCTCGGAGTCACGGCAGGTGTCTTCCAACCCTTCGGCCGTGATCAGTCTGCGGACCGACCTCTCGGCGTGGCTCACTCGCACCGAAGCTCTTGGAGTCGCAAACCACGTCTCATGGGTTTCTGCCAGGGGCTTCACCCAATCTCGTCTCTGCTTGACTCGGGTGGTAACCCCGCCGTAGGCTGCTCCATACGGATCTCCGTAGGGCCCTCCAAAGTCGTACTCCTGGCCCCGTGTCACCGGCACATACGTGCCAGGGGCTTCCGTGGGTACGGTTGTCACAGGGGGTTTCTTGTCCTCCTTCTTTTCGTCTTCAATCGGGAGAGTGTCTTCTTCACCGCCACTCATGTTGGAGCCGCGGGTTTCCGACCAGTCCCAAAAAATGAAAGATTCTGAACAAACTGTCAGAGACCCTAACTTAGTCAGCCAAACACCAGGTCTTGTTCATTGAAGCAAGAATAGCGTTTTATTATAGAGCTGCAATAGTAGGTTACTGGAGCAGATACATTGTTCAGAATAACGTGGTTACACAAAGCAAGCGATTATACCAGAAAGGGGGTGAATGGGGACCCCCCCTTCCACCAATGAGTGTCTAGTATGCGAATGAGAACTGAAAGTTACTACACTAATGAAGTTCCCACCGCCCCCATTGTTCTCAGCCAAGCTGCAGCTTTGAAAGCGATAGGAAGCTCACAGCCTGTCTCCACCAAGGTCAGGGTGTTAAGTCTACCAGAGATAGAGCCTGCAGAGCTCGCCCTCCGCAATCCATTCGAACACTCCAGGTGCATAAATCAACACCCCACGATCCCAACCTCCCGCCCTACACACCACAATGCAACACAAGGCTCATCCTCCCACCCTACTCCATCCATCGTGGCAGGACTACCTGACACCCCCCCATCCTTCCGATATAATTTATAACCAGGAATCACCATATCCCACTGATTTTCCTCCTCCCTCCAAGTTTCTGAAATAACCACAATGTCTATTCCCCCTCCCCCCAACACCAAGCATTCCAACTCCCCAATTTTACCTCAGAGACTTCTAGCATTTGTGTATAAACACTTATAGTTTCCCACACTTGTTAAACCCACAGTCTTCCTCTTGCTGCCTTGAGACCTTGCCAGGCAGTTCCTATCATTAGCCACAGTCTCAGTGGACAATTTTAATCCATTTCCTTGTACAAAAGTAATAGCTACCCCTTCATCTCTTTGAGATGAGCCATCCCGAACCAGAGACTTTTCATCTCCTGTCGGCTTTCCCTCATTATTTAGTTTAAAAACTGCTCTGCCACCTTTTTGATTTTGAGCACCTGCAGCCTGGTTCCTTCTCGGGACAAGTGGAGACCATCCCTTTTGTACAGCTCCCTCTTGTCCCAAAAAGCATCCCAGTGCCAAACAAACTTGAACCCTTCCCCCCTACACCATCGTCTCATGCACGCATTGAGACTCCTGATCTGTGCCTGTCTCTCTGGCCCTGCGCATGGAACAGGTAGCACTTCTGAGAAGGCTACCTTGGAGGTCCTGGCCTTGAGTTTCCTGCCCAGCAGCCTAAATTTCTCCTCTAGGGCCTCACGACTGCATTTCCCCACATCGTTGGTGCCGATGTGCACCACGACCACTGGCTCCTCCCCAGCACTATCTTCCAGCCTATCTAAAACACGTGTAATGTCCGCTACCTTCGCACCAGGCAGGCAAGTCACCATACAGTCAGTACGTGGGTTCACCACCCAGCTGTCTACCTGCCTAAGGATCGAATCACCAACTACCAAGAGCCCCCCTCCCACTCTTCCCAGGGATGGTTCCTTGGTACGAAAGGATACCCGTTCACCAGCTGAAGAAGAGGTCCCTTCTGAGGGCACATTCCCCTTATCCTCAGCATGGTGCCCCGTTTCCCCTTGACCCTCATGCTCCTTGGCAGCAGCTGGGCTGCCAGATCCAGAGTGGGACATATCTAACAAGTCCCCAAGAGTCTTCTCTGTGCACCTAACTGACTGTCTCTGCTTCTCCAGGTCAGCCACCTTGGTCTCAAGGGAGTAAACTCGCTCCCTGAGAACCAGGAGCTCCTTGCACCGAACACACACCCAAGACTTCTGCCCAGTGGGCAGATAGTCATACATGTGACACTCCATGCAAAACACTGGATAGCCCCCAACCCCCAGCTGGCGTTCTGCTGGCATTCTGGCTTCATAATTGTTTTTAAACAAATACTTTTATATAACCCCCCTTTTAAAACCCTTTGTATTTATATGGTTCCTTTTGTAGAAGTCTACTTACCTTACTGGGGACCCAAGGAGCCTAGGTCCCTCGCTTTCTGGCTCTTCCTGGGCTTCTTACAGAGCCCGTAGGCTAAGAGTCCGTAGGCGAAGAGCCACAGGCAAAGAGCCTCACCCTTTGGCTTGTGCCAGAGGCTCGTGCCTCTTGCAAGCTTCCTGCCTTAAATAGAAGTGTCCCCCAAGAGAGGGTGTGGCCAGCAGCTATTCAAATTCACCCAGGCACTTAATTACAGGCAAATAATGACCCTTTCACACCCTAACTCCAGCAGCCAGGAGTCTACTATTCAATTTCACCCAGGCACTTAATTACAGGCAAACAATGGCCCTTTCACACCCTAACTCCAGGAGCCAGGAGTCTGCTACAACTCACCCACACACTCCCAAATACAGTCCCCCACACAGTACCTTCTCGGCTAAAACACCTCAGCTGAAAGTAAATAAATAAATAAATAAAAACACTCACCCTTCTGGCAGCTCTAACACCTTGCTCCTCAGAGCTCAGCTAGGTCATGAAGATATCATGAAGAAGACATTGTGTAGTGTGTCTGCTAAGGGCAGTGTAATGTTTCTGGGTTGCAAAGCAGACACCAGAGGAATGAAGAGGAGTTCAAACAGTTTTAATCTAAGGAGCCACTCCAACAGGTTTATGTAAGCACTCTGAACTAGCTGAACTGCATCTTAGGGAAGGTCTTCCAATTAACACTCTGGACTAATGTAAGGGAACATCTTGAAAGTGTAAGTTCTATCACTACATCTTCCCTTTAAAAAAAAACTAATAACAATATAACAACTACTGGAATAGAAACAAATTTGTTGTGATTAACATGTCTCTATAAGTTATTCGTTTTATGGTCCTTGTGGAACCTGTCAATGGTGGTTCACCAGCTATATCTAATGGAACTGTCTGTTGATGGTCATACATCTGATGTTCATGTGTAGCATCTGTCAGTTGACTGCCACTGGAAATATTGCCTTCTGATGCCTCTGGAGTGTGGGTGGAGCTACTAATTCCTAACATTTCTGAAGAACACCAAGGAAACAGTATGATGTCACAGCAATTATGGCACAATAAGTTACCATTGGCAGTTCGGATCACATAAGATCTGGGATATGGTTGTTTCACAACTAGGGATGGGCACCAATTGAAGAATGATCCAAATTTTGATGAATGGTCTCTGACCAACCCATGAACTCATCTGCTTTTCTGGTCTGGTCATTCCCTCCTCACCCATCACACACCTGTCGCTAATCAATCAGCTTGTAGCCAGATATTGTTTTGGCTGGAAAGGAATGTTTTGGCAGGAGCCCTGGCAACCAGGGTGTGTCTGCAGGGAGGAATGCTCTCATGCCCATGTGACCTAGGAAAGGACCAATCTCAGCACTACCAAGCTTGATAAGCTACCCTGGCTGCCAACCAGAGAGATCCCCATTTCGAGGGGAATGTGTTTAGACAAACCACAGTCAGTTGGTTTCACTCTACCACATGTTTCTCTAGAGAGAGGGACCTATTCAAGGCAGAGATTATTTTACCATGTCTACTGCTGTGCTGTTTCTTCAGGGCTGTGAGGGAAACTGTCTCTCTGCTGCAGGCAGAGAGGACCCCAGCCTCACCACTGAGTGCACTGTTTCCCATCACTTCTCCCAGCTGGGAAGTTGCCTGGAAGTCTCAGCACTCTGAGCCACCCCAGTACCTCTGCCACAGCCAGGAACAGTGATCAAGTTACTGGGCCCCTTGCCCAAGGACGCCCAACCACTCTTGGATGTGAGTTCTCAGCATCTCTGGGAAGGTATAATCTGGTGGTGTCCCTGTGCCACTCATCTGCACCATGAAGATGAAAGCCAAGGGGGAAGAAGCCCACATACCCCATCCAACAGATTCACATCCCTGTGGAAGAAGCCCGTCCTGCCAGCCCACCAGTGCCCATCTGTGTGTGTGGGGGGGGGTTTCAGGGAAAGAACCTATTTTCCCTGATGTACACTTGGGGATTGAGTTGGAGGCAGAAAAGCTGTTAGTGCTGCCAGAGGAAGAGTGTTGGCTCATACCTTTGGGGACAAGTAGGAATCTAAGAGTTGCTATGGGGAAAACATCTGGCTCCTCCACATTCTGTATCCTTGGGGCTGCTCCCACCTCCAGTTCACACCTCCATGAGTCTTCCCAGCCCTATACCACATCACAGTGATTTAGCCTCCAGCCTGCCCCAATTTGTGCTCCTTGTCCCTGGTCAAAAGTCTGGGAGCACTTCCACCACCTCCTCAACAACCCCCTTGTAGCATACTGCCAGGTTTGTGACTTAGAGGTGCAGAGGGGCTTGAACCCCCAACACTTGTCCTCCCCTGCCCTCACCAGGCACCTACAGAGACACCACCTGACTCTGTTATCTCAGTGTGGGTGGGAATAGGTGGCACACGGTCTGGGAAAGAAGAGACCAACTTGCAAGAGGAATGCTTGGCAGGGACAGAATCCACCCCAGGCCAAAGGAATACTGGCAAGGCCCAGGAGACAGCTACTTAGGATGGGGAAACCCTCTCTGTGATGGAACATGTGGGCTTTCACTGGCTGGTGCAGTACCTCGCCTGATGGTAGTCCATCCCCTCCTAGAGGACATCTGCCAGTCATGTCCTGCCCTCCTTGTACCAATCTCTGGTGGGGCTGGTGAAGGCACAGTTGTCAGAAGCATGAGGATGGACTGTGCACTTTACAGTGGACCACAGCTACCTAGCCCTCCCTGCCCACTGGTGGTAACCCAAGGCCCTCTGGTCTGCCAGGGAAACACAAGGGCACCAGGAGGAAGTGGAAATCCCACTGCTGGGCTACACAGTGATTCTTCTCCAGTCCCAGAGGATGGACGAAGACCACATTGTTAGCTAAATTGCCTTGAATTGTTATTTAATATGGGGAGTTATGATCTTAAATCAGGCAATAGGCAATGTGGGGGCAAGCATCTATGTATATAGGGGAGCAGTTCCCTCCAGACCCACTAAATAGATGCTGAGACTGACGTCAGTATAAATTGATTTTGTTTACTGGAGATATTTGCAAGCATACAATAACACAAGCACAAACACAATTATACAAGTTCTAGGAAATATAGATAGAAGAAAATAGCACATTTGTATTATCAGGTTGTTCCGTTGATAGGCAATACTATACCTGTCCATAGTTGGGAGAAGCGAGCCTCAGGAAAAAGGAGAGAATATGGGATGCTGGGAAGAGGGTCACGCCCTGAGCCAGCAGGCACACAATGAGACTCTTGGCTATGCATCCATGAGTCAGAAGCTTAGGGTAGGAGGGAGTCAGGTAAAAAAGCAAGAGTGCAAGTAAGAGAGAGAGGGAGCTGGTATTGAACCCTCTCTTTTATTAAGAAGTTGAGGAGTGGGCTAAACTTGGCCACCTCTCTGGTTACTCCGTCCCCAAAAAATATGCTGACTGGTGCTGGGGTTGAAAGTCTGGGGAGTGGGCAGTGTTAGACCTAATGACAAACTAGTCTGGACAATGGTACCTGATGGGATTATGTCTTGTGCTGGCCAGACCCATTGTTCTCTTGTTGTCCTCTGGCTGCAGTTTCGACTAGGTGATGTATTAGGTTGGGAGAGAACCTGTTGCTTATGTGTAAGAAAAAAGACTCTGTATGGAGTTTGAGCCCCCTGTCTTTTAGCCTGGCATGGCCACTGCCTGACTTCTTTATGCTATACATGGCTAGGGAGCTGGTCCATCTTGTTACAGGAAAGTGGAAATGGTGACATGCAGGAATCAGAGGCACACCTTTCACAGGAAGGCTTTTCTTCTTCTGGATGTGTGCTATAACTGGCATCACTAAGAGTCACCTTACAGTTCAGCCCCTATTGCACATAACTAACAAAGTCCAGGTTCTTATAACTTATGAGTTCATAAGAGCACACTAGGTGCCTAGTAAGGTAACAACATGGGGAAGAACATTGCTGCCATCCTGTTCAAGGCCCTAAAGGAGTGGGTGCCCGTGCATGACTTCATCCATGACTGCATGGTCACTGATGCCACTCCCAACCAGTGCTGGCAGGAGTGAGGGCTGTGGGGCTTAAGAGCACCATGTGCCTTGCACACACCCAGCACCTGGTTTAGGTGGATGTTGTCCCCCCTTATCTGCACACTGGGTCAGGCACTCACCTCCACACTGGAGGACCAGGAGGTGGCTCTTCTCCTGAGGGCCAGGGCCTTGGTGGTGAGGCTGCAGGCAGGCATGGCCACCCAGTTGCATCCTCTCTGCTGACAAGGGTCTACAGAATGGCATGCATCTGTGACCCCACATGAAAGGAAGCATCACCACATGCACTGCACAGCTCTTGTATTAGAGGCAGTACCTCTGCGAGGAGGCCCAGAGGATGCAGGCAAAGACCAATGGCCAAAGGGAATGGGGGATGGCAGAGGAGGAGGTGCAGACCAGCACCTCAGTCCCCAAGAACGCGAACCTGAGGGATTTATACTGGTCCTCAGTGGCAGAGGACTCAGTGAAGGTGATGGTGCAGGAGTACCTCAGCAAGCCCACAGAGTCCCCTAAAATACTGGGCAAAAAAAGCTACCATCTGGCCCAACCTGTCCCATGTGGCTGTGAGCCTGCTGTCCACCCACCAGTGTCTAGGGTGAGTGGGTGTTCTCCCACCTGGGAGACATCCTGAACCCACACTGCTCACGCCTCAACCCACCCATGGTGGATGAGTTGTCCTTTGCGAAGGTCAACCTCCCCGTGCTGGGCTTCCCTTCCTTGTGCGGGGAGGGGGGGTAGCAATGGATGAAGAATAGAATTAAGCCTGGAAAGGGAAGGGGATTGTTGTCTAGAGGCCAGGTTTACCAATTGGTTAAAACAGCAGGGCTTCCTAAAAATCTCCACTACAGCCCCAAGGTGAGTAAGTGTATAAGCCAGGGTGACCTCCTGGAACCACTGCCCATCCTCAGCCACCAAATCTGTAATGTATTCAGTTATTATTACTGTATTGATATGAGCTTAAGGTACAGCTTCATAGAAGCACAGCATCCTGAAATATGAGACCGGATTCATCAATGATGCAGAACAGACCAATCCAGAGAGACATTGACTTTCAGCGGGAACAATTCCCATTGGTTCTAGGCGCTATATTTTCATTGGTCTTTATCTATTTTAGAGGCGTGGTTTCACCAGTTCAAAAAGTATAAAAGTTAGCTTGTTCTATGTTGTTTTGTCTTGAGTTAAAGTTATGAGCTGAATAAACGAAATCACTTGTTTAAGAGCTGCCTCGATCTCAGTTCATAATACTGGCGACAAGGATGGGATGTAGTGGATAGGCAGCCCCACAGAACCATAAGCAAATGACTGACAGGGCAAGGAATTGTTGCCTTGACCCTAAGAGCTGCCGCCCCTGAGCAAGACTATGATGGCCACAGTGGGCCAATTCGAGCCGTTCAATGCCAACAGCGAAGACTGGGACACCTTTGTTTCCCGTTTCAATTTCTACACTACCTTGACTAAGGTAACCAATCCTGAGGTGATGAAAGCGATGTTCCTAAGTGTCTGCGGGAGAAACATATTCGATGTGGTCTGGATGCTAGTAGCACCAGCAGACCTCAAAACAACCATGCTGATGGAAATCACTGATAAGTTGTGCGACCATTTCACCCTAAGCCATCTGAAATCGCATGTCAGCATGCATTCCACAAACATGACCAAGCCAAGGGTGAGTCTGTTGCTGAGTATGTGGCTGTGTTCCGCAAGACAGCTTGACAATGCAATTTCACAGACCTGAGTGATCAGCTCCAGGACCGGTTAGTCTGCAGCCTACAGAACAAGAAGCTACAATGACGGCTGTTCACAAAGAAAGAACTCACGTTCCAGGTAGCTTACAAGGAAGCTGTTGCTGCAGAAGCTGCGGAACAATCCACCAAAGATGTGCAGCAGTCGAGGACACCACCAGAGTCCCATAAGCCGCAACTAGTGCATCAGGGAACTGTGAAAGACACTGATAGTGAGGACGATGGTGTTCACCGAACGAGAGCCAAAAGCCACAAAAGCTACCATAAGCAGCCTGCCCCTAAAATGAACTGTGCCAGCTGTGGAGGTGATCATGAACGGCGCAAGTGTTGGTTCCGTGAAGGCCAGTGTTGGGAGTACGGAAAAACAGGTCACATTGGCCGGGTGTGTTGTTCACCAAGGTATAAAAGGTCACTCCCCGTCTCTCCAAGCAGACCACAACTTCCGCACAACTACCCGCCAAGAGGCACGGAGTGTCATACAACACATGAATGTTTCCACCCCTCGTTAGTGGTGCAAACTCACCTGCAGGCAAGAAGCAAGATCAAGGTAACAGCAGTACTTGACAATGTTCCCTGTGAGATGGAGGTCGACTCGGGGTCAGCACTCACCATCATCTCCACACAGACACTTCGCTGTTTTTTCCCCGCTGGAACAGACACCGCCTGGAACCGAGCAACAGCCACCTGGTCGACTTCCAGAAACAATGAATTCCAGTTGCAGGTGTTGGCACGTTCATGGTGCATTTCAAAAAGTTCTATGGGCCGCTAAGGGTCATAGTAGTCGAAGGGCACCACATCAGCCTTTTGGGACTTGACTGGTTTGATGCACTAGGCATCCATGTAGTGGAAGTGCAGCATGTATCCCACGACAGCTTAGACTCTGTTTGTAAGGACTTTATTGCAGTGTTTGACGACTCCCTGAATGTTATACCGGTCCCTTCGTCTCATTTGACCTTAATCCCAACATGGTACCGGTTCACATGAAAGCGTGCCAGGCACCAGTTGCCATGAAGTTGAGGATTGATAAGGAACTTGACCACCTCATTGCATAAGGAGTATTGGAGCCTGTATCACATGTGAAGTGGGAGATGCCCATCATTACACCCGTCAAACCCAACTGGTTGGTGCAAATCTGCGCTGATTATAAGTGCACAATCAACAGGGCTCTGCAGCAGCACTCGTATCCAGTACTGGTTATCAGTCACATCATGGCCTCGTTGGCTGGGGGAAAGATCTTCACCAAGCTGGATCTAGCACAGGCATACCAGCAACTGCCTGTCACTCCGGAGACAGCACTAGCCCAAACAATCATCACACACTGAGGGGTGTTCAAGGTCAACCATCTCCAATTTGGGGTAAGCGTGGCCCCTGGATTTTTCCAAGACCTTATGGAAGGCCTCCTGCGGAATATCCCCAGTGTTGTTCCATACTTTGATGACATCTTGATCGCTGGTGAATTGAGCAATGAGTTGGCCGCCCACCTTCGACAGGTCCTGCAGTGATTCCAGGAAGCGGGGTCAAGGTAAAAAGAGAGAAATGTCAGATTGGAGTGCCGCAAGTTGAGTTCTTAGGCTTCCTGATTGATGCAGATGGGGTCCATCCAACAGACAGCAAAGTCCAGGCCATCCACAATGCTCTGACCCCCACTTCCAAGAAGGAGCTACAATCGTTCCTGGGCCTCCTCAATTTTTATCATGCATTCCTACCGCATAAGGCATCCATAGAGGAACCTCTGCATTGACTATTGGAGAAAAAGGCCCAGTGGCATCGGGACCTGAGTCACACTTGAGCATTCGCGGCTGTTAAGGATTTACTGTCATCCAACTCTGTCCTCACAAACTTTGATGAGCAGCTGCCACTTGTTTTGGCTGCTGATGCTTCCCCATAAGGAATCAGAGCGGTCCTGAGTCATCGTTTATCGGACGAGAGAGAAGCCCCGTCGCTTATTTTTCTAGGACTCTGGCTCCTGAGGAAAGGAACTATGCACAGATTGATAAAGAGGTGCTCGCTTTGGTCATGGGCATAAAAAAGTTTCATGGTTTTATATATGGGTGCCGGTTCCAGATTGTCACAGATCACAAGCTGTTATTGGGACTGTTTGCACCAGATCGTCAAACGCCCCAGGTTATGTCTCCAAGAATGCTGCGCTGGTCAGTGTTCCTGTCTGCCTACAATTACGAACTTGAGCACAGGCCGGGTAAGGCCATCAGACATGCTGACACACTCAGTGGCCTGCCACTACAGACTCTGGCCAAAGATCCCACTCCTACCTCTGAAGTCATGGCTATTGAGGAGTTACTGCAACCGCCTGACCACGCCTCAGACATCACTGCCCAATTGGCCAAAGACTCCACCATTGCCTGGGTCCTGAACTGGGTGTAGAGGGGGTGGCCAGCAGACCAGCTAGCCCCTGAGTTTGCAGCATACAAGGCATGACAACATGAACTGTCAGCACACAAAGATTGTCTCCTATGGGGAAATCGTGTGGTCGTTCCCCCAAAACTGCGGTATCGTGTGTTAGAAGCGCTGCACACAGGCCACCCAGGAGTGGTGAGGATGAAGGCATTGGGATGCAGTTATGTTTGGTGGCCACATTTAGACCAGGACATTGAGAAATGGGTCCGCACCTGCTGGGCCTGCCAAGAGTCATGTCCAGAGCCACCGCAAGCACTGGTGCAGCATTGGGAAATGACCCGAGTACCCTGATCCCAGCTGCACATTGATTTTGCAGGACCTTTCCAATGGAAGACATTCCTGATTATCGTGGATTCGTTCCCTAAGTGGCTGGAGGTAGTCACCATGTCAGTAATGACTTCCGCATCGGTCATTCGAGCACTACATCGTATTTTCAGCATGCCCAAGACTATAGTGTCCAGCAACAGAACTCAATTTACTTCAGCTGAGTTCCAAAGATTCATGGAAGTGAACACGATCTGGCACATCATGGCAGCCCCGTTTCATCTGTCCACAAACAGACAAGCAGAAAGAATGGTCCACACCACTAAGGACGCATTAAAGAAGATAGTCTAGGGGGACTGGAGTCATCGTTTAGCTGACTTCCTCTTGCAGCAACATATAATGCCACATACAGCAGTCCAGTGGAGCTACTAATGAACCGCCGCTTGATTACTCTGTTGGACCACCTGCACCCAGACCTCACTACGGAATGTCCACCCCAGCGAGAGGTGCCTGAACCTCTCTGTTTTTTTCCTGCCGGGTGACCTTTTCTACGCCTGGAACTACAGCGAGGGTCCACTGTGGCTGGAAGCCACGGTCAGTGCTGGCACCGGACCAGTTTCCTATGTAGTGTCTACAACTGAGGGGAAAAGCCTACACTGGCACCTTGACTAGCTCCAGAGGCATTGGGTTCAAGAATTGGAAACAGTGGACCCAGATGACCCAAGTGAAGACTGCACTGATTGCAACGTACCCCAGTCTACCCTAGAGCCAGAGCCAGTAGCAGCACCCCCTTTTGGCACAGGGCAAGAGAATTTTTCCGACACTGGGCCTGAGAACTTCCAAACACCAGCACTGCCCAGCAAGCCGGGAACTCCCAGCACTCCAGGTCCAGATGGCTCCAGAAACATTCAGCCTAGCAGTTCCAGCACCGGGTCCAAGCAGCTGTGGAACCAACACGTTCACAGTGAGTAAGAACTCGGCCTGCTAAATTACAGGACTACGTGTGCTAACTTAGGGGGGAGGGGTGTAATGTATTCAGTTACTATTACTGTATTGATATGAGCTTAAGGTACAGCTTCATAGAAGCGCAGCATCCTGAAATGTGAGACCAGATTGGTCAGTGATGCAGAACAGACCAATCCAGAGAGACATTGACTTTCAGTGGGAACAATTCCCATTGGTTCTAAGCACTATATTTTCATTGGTCTTTATCTATTTTAGGGGTGCGGTTTCACCAGTTCAAAAAGTATAGAAGTTAGCTTGTTCTGTGTTGTTTTGTCTTATGTTAAAGTTATGAGCTGAATAAACAAAATCACTTGTTTAAGAGGTGCCTTGATCTCAGTTCATAATAAAATCCATCCCCTTCCTTACTTCCAAGCAAACGCCATACAGGTCACCTGCATGCCTGTGGCACTCCTCAGGTGGCCTTGGGAGCCTGGGAAGACTTGGAGGTCTGGGCGATTCTGCCATGTGTCATCATAAAAGTTCCTGAAAAACTCTGTGAGGACCCCTGGGAGGGGCAGATTGCTGGAGAACCAGTAAAGCAACCGAGGCGCAGTCGGAACTCAGTCCAACCTCCAGGAACTGATGCCCAGCCTCAGTCAGCAAGTCTATCCCTTTCCAGACTTCCATAGGTAGACCTGGCCTCCTGAAGGGACTGTAACTCAGGCAGGTAGACCTGGGTTCTGGAGACCAGGTCTACCCAATGGAAGTCTGGGGATAGACCTGGCCTCCACAGGGGGACTTAGACTTGGGAGGGTAGACCTAGGATCCGGATTTGGATGTGTATGCTACAGGTTGCTAGCACTCATCATGTTTTTGTAAGAGGACCGCACGCAAGCTAGTTTGGGATGCATCTGCTGAAATGTTAATAGGCTTGTGTAGGTGGTAAAACTTAAAACACTTGTTGTTCAATCAGATGGTTCTTTAAAACTGTCCAGGATTCTTCTTGTGCTGCATCCCAGCACCACTCATTTTTCTGTTCCAAAAGTGTCCAAAGAGGTGCTGCCACTGTAGATAGATGAGGGATGAAATTTCCCAGGCAATTCACCACCCCCAAGAACTATTGAACATCTTTCTTGGATTGTGGACATGGCATCATGTCTATAGCTAGCACCTTCTTTTTATCTGGTTTCACTCCCTCAGCAGAAATAACATCTCCTACCAATGTAAGGTCTGTGACACACACACACCTGCCAACACATTTCTTCCTATTCAGCTTTAGGTTTACTGCCTTGGTAGCATTCAGAACTTCCCAAAGTCATTGATCATGCTTGGCTTTAGTTGAACCCCAGACAATGATGTCATCCATAGAGGTGCCCACTTCATTGAGGTGCTCATAAATCATATGTATGGACTTATGATAAATCTCTGGAGCAGAAGCAGTACTCAAGGGGACACAGAGAAATCCATAGTGCCCCAAAAGGAGTGTTAAATGTACAAGAGTTTTGAACTCACTTTGATTAATTTAACTGCCAAAATCCTGAGGATGCACCCAGCTTGCTAAAAACAATTGTGCATTTGCAAACTGAACTATTATTCCCTCCCTTGTTGTCTATTTGAAGTGCTTCCTTTTAATTTATTGAGGTCTCTTGGACCTCTGCATATATATAACTGACCATTATGTTTCTCCACAAGTTCTAAGGAGCTTACCCAGTTTGTAGTTGAGACTTAAGTTTGTTTCTAAGAGCAAATGACACTTTTCTGTATGGGTGGATGACAGGTAGCACTTCTTTGTTGATCTGAATGGAGTGTTCACCTGTCAAACAGCCTAGGCCTAAAAACAAATCCTTATATTGTTCTACAAGCATTCCATAGCATGACAGACATAGAGAGCCAGTTTGGTATAGTGGTTAAGTGCGCAGACTCTTATCTGGGAGAACCGGGTTTGATTCCCCACTCCTCCACTTGCACCTGCTGATGTGACCCTGGGTCAGTCACAAGCTCTGAAACAGCTGTTCTCTCAAGGACAGTTTCTGTAAGAAGTTCTCTCAGCCCCACCTACCTCACAGGGTGTCTGTTGTGGGGAGGGGAAGGGAAAGGAGTTTGTAAGCCACTCTGAGACGCCTTTGGGCAGTGAAGGGCAGGGTATAAATCCAATCTCTTCTTCTCTTCTTCTTCTTCTTCTTCTTCTTCTTCTTCTTCTTCTTCTTCTTCTTCTTCTACATACTGTATAATTCTATATTTCATGGATAGAGACATAATAGTGCTCTGACACAGAGAAAAAAAGACTTGATAATGAACAGACATCTTAAACAGATGAAGATGAGTTGCACATTGAGGGGTGATCTGAGAATTTTAGCTTGTTCTTAAACTACATTTTAGCTATTCTGTTCATGTTGCTAGTTCAGTTTTCTAAAAACCTTGTGGTTGTTTCAACAGGATAAGTTTCCAAAAATTAGGACAGTGCAGAAAAAAAATTGTCACAATCCAACCTCCTCAATCCCTAGACCAAAGACATGATTTGGAATGGAATTGAATGTTGTAAAAAGCATGAGGCTGCCACCAAACCATCAACCTTCCCATGAGTTCCCAATCCCTGTAACCTGACATATGACTTCAGATATTGCTCTGTGCTCACCATTCACCTCCTGGATTTTTCTGTCTAAAAGGTGAATAATCACAACAGTACCAAAAACAAGGACATGCGGAACTGTCACAGATATTCATCAAATTATGGGGCATCAAACATTGTGATGGCCTCCTATAGCCTCCTTTATATGCCCTCAGTGCTTAGATCAATCTTTGGTCGCTCAGCAACACTGGTGGACTGTTCTTTACACGTAAAGTTCTTGCGCGTGAATGGCCTTGGATGGCTGCTGGCAACAAGAAATAAGCAGAAGTAAAGTGCTGCCAGAGTATAACACCACAGGGGCCACTCAGTCTGGATTGTTATTGGATAATTTGTGGCCATCTGCCCCTGCTCAGGAAACTGAGAACCATGTTTACCTTTTACCAGGCACCAATTCTCCAGTCCTGAGAGTTCACCAGCAGTGTTGTATTGACCTTTAATCTGATATAATTGCTGGAATGCATTTGCCATTTCCAGCTCTCCCATTGGCTGTGCTGGGCACTCTATCAGCCATTGGCCCATCAACCACCACTCAAGAGTACTCATGTGCGATTGGCTGAGTGCTGGGTCTGCTCCTCTCCCCTGCCCACTGCCAGCCTGGACACTCTTCCCTCACAGAATAAACTGCCAAAATGGCTGTGTCTCCTGACGAAGACACTTCTCCTACTTGGCTCCTGTGGGACTAACTTTTCCCTCAGTGGCTGTTGCTGGGCAACCAAGCTTGGTTCTGTCAGTAAAAAGGTAAAGGCAGGAGGCCCTTTCCAGGCCTTTGTGGGGAACTCATTGGGGCCAGTGCTGACTAGGGTTGCCAGCTCCAGGATGAAAAATTCCTGGAGATTTTGTGGTGGAAGCCAGAATTTGGGGAGGGGAGAGGCCTCAGCTGAATAGAATGCCATAGAGCCCATCCTCCAAAGCAGTTATTTTCTTCAGAGGGAAGAGACCTGTTGTCTGGAGTTCAGTTGTGATACCCGGTGATCTTCAGGCTCCACCTGGAGGTTGGCTACCCTAGGGCTTCAAAGCAGGGTCTGCCAGACTCAGGTTCTTCCTGTAGAGGCTGATTGGGTGATTTCAGACCACTCACAAACCACAGACTCCATCCTCTAAATACAACTGCTCTCCAGATGGCAGAGATCAGTTCCCCTGGAGAAAATGTGGGCTCTGTGTCATTATACCCTGCTGAGGTGGCCCCTCTATGACAGCCAGAGTGACATCGCAGTTAGTGCTTCAGAGCAGGGTCTGCCAGACCCATGTTCTTCCTGTGGAAGCTGATTGGGTGATTTCAGACCAATCACAGACTTTCAGCTTAACATACCTCACAGGGTTTTTGTGCAAATCAAAAGTGGGAGAGGAGAATGATGTGAGCTGCTTCAGTCACCACTGTGGAGAAAGACTGTATTTTTCCTAGGTACAGGCTACAGGGAGGGGGGAAGAGATGGAAACCTGAAGCTAGAGGCACGGGTAACAGTACATTGATGGTTGGCTGGGAAAGAGCTAGAGTTGCCACCTCTGAGTTGGGAAATTCCTGGAGATTTGAGGGGTGGAGCCTGGAGAAGGTGGGATTTGAGGAAGGGTGGGACCTCAGACAGGTACAATGCCACAGACTCTACCCTCCAAACCAGCCATTTCCTGGTTATTATTCCATTGTTGCCAATCTCCAGGTGAGGGCTGGAGATCACTCAGAATTAAAACTGCTCTCCAGATGGCAGAGATCAGTTCCCCTGGAGAAAATGGTAAGCTCTGTGTCATTATCCCCTGCTGAGGTCACCACAGCAAATTGACACTGAGTGCCCAAGAACTGAAAAAAAAAGGGGGGGGAGAAATTCAACCCAAAATCAGCTGTGAACTAAGAGGGTCAGGCAACAAACTATATTATACAAAAATACAAAAATGTTTATTAGGGTGTACACATAGCTAAAACATACTGCAGTTAAAAGAAATAGTCTAAGTATCAGGCTTAAAAGGCTTATACAACCAAGTTAGTTATTATACAAATACAATTGATGGGTAAAAATCTTTTGACCTAAGGACCATATGCGTTTTGGCCTCTTTGGGCCTTCCTCAGTAGTCAATATTCTTTATATTACAATGACACACATCCAGAAATGTACACACAAGAAATTTATATTATATATATACATATATGACCAGATGTTGTTGTCTGAAATTATTAAGAAAAAAATGGGGGGGAGGGGAAAAAGGCCTGATTATTACATGAAAATTATATAAAGTAATTGTATGTAGTAATAAATTTCATTAACATTAATAAGAATTATATACTGGGATTACCTTATATGTTTTTGCAATTGCTACAAGTTTGTATTGTAGGCCATCAATAGTGAGCCCTAAATAGTAGCCGTATCAATTTTTTAGATTATTCTACATAGAAATAAAATAAAAATACAATTAATGAAATTTCTGGGCAATATATAATTTAAATTAATTTTAGCCTAATTTTTTTTTTAAATAGCCAACAAACCTGGTGTCAAAGATTCCATCAAAAGTAGTAGTCAAGTTACAAACTGTGAAAGTTACATCATTATATAGTAGAAACCAGGGATGATGCAATCAACCACATGCATTGCACAATGCTTGCCAAGGAAAAAACTACAAGATGGGAAGGGGTGAAGAGGAGGTGGGGGGGAAACACCAAGAGGAGGAGGGGGAAATCACAAGGTCTGCATTAGCAGCCACAGAATGACAGATATGCATAATTTCAAAGGCAGCAAGTTCAATCCACTTCTTCATTCAGTCCTTGGGGAGTTAATATCTGTAGATGGTATATCCAAAATAATTCTCTTCTCTGGAGCACTGCTGTTTCAAGAAATGGTGCTAGAGGATAAGATGGCGCCTGGCTCCACGAAGACGGGCTGTGCGTGAAGAGGACAGCCTATCCTACAGCTATTTTGGCAACTATAACGCCTGGGAAAACTCTCCCGAAGAGAGAGTCTAGCAGGGGGATCAGCTGTTGACTTCAGGGGTACCTTGCCCAGCCCCTGAAATGTCCAGCAGCCCCGAAGTGGGTAGCTGTCGGAGGCTCGATGCTCAAGACACCGAGCGCTAGAGGGGCTGGAAACTGAAAGGAGTCTAAATCTTCTCAGTGCCTGAAGAACTTTACCGAAGCTAAGTGAAAATTTAATTGGTTATCTGCTTCTCTATTTGATATTGGGTGGGTATGTGAAGAGGTCGGGAGTAAAGTTTCTCTTGCAAGGCTGAGGTTAGAGATAAAGCTTCCTGTAGCTGGCTACTGAATGGAAACTAAAGCTTTTGGGAGGAAGCAGTAAGGATACTTGAGCAAGAAGTATTAAAGAGGTTGTTGTTACCTTTTATAGCCGGTACTTAACTTAACGTCATCTGTTTGTTTGTTTTTTCCACACTGGTTTACCTCCGCTGAATAAGGCAGTGTCTCTTTAAGAAAAGCCGGGATCTATTTTGGTGATGCTGCGCTTCAGGGAAGACGGGAGGCACGTAAAGAGGAAGATGATCGACGTAACTGGAAGGAGGCATGTCGGGAAGGAGACGTGAAGATGAGGGAGGAGGCTCAAGACGGCATAGGAGTGTGGCGCGGGAAGATACCAGCGAAGGAAAAACCTTAGAGGTGGCGGCAGAGTCCTTTTTAGGAGCTGGAAGTGGCGGGGTGTAAGAACTGGATGACATAATAGCAAATCTGCCTAAGAAAGGAGCGCAAAGGAGGACGGAAACCCAGAGAGGCAAGTAGCTCTTTAAGGAGAAAGAAGAAAGAAGAGACGGATGGGGAAAGAGACGAAGTGATTGAGCATCTAGAAGTGGTTGGTGTATAAAAATCTTATTATTGGATCTGTATAGAGTAGATTTGCAGCGGTCCAACATACCATTACAAAGCCATATAGTCATTTACATTTGATTGGTTTGCTGTACTGCCAATTTTAGAGTCTCTTTGCCTGTTTGTATCCCAGTTTGTATACTTGTTTGTTTTGGGTTTTTTTTGTGGGAAAATGCTTCTGAAGATGTCTATGTAAAGATACCTTCCTGGTTTATATTGTAGAACTGAAAATTATCAAAGATAGAGTGGACAGCTTAGGCCAATATATATATATAAATTAAATATATATATATAATAAGAATAATAGCTAAAAATAAATAATAATAATAATAATTAAAAAGGATAAGCTGAACGTAACAAAATTAAGAGTACAGTAAGGGAACTGATACTATATGGCTACTGGGGCAGGTGGCAGCAGTGGTAGAAAGGCATCTGTACCATCCCCCAGCCAATCAGGTGGGCAAATACAGTTGAAACTTAACACCATGAGTATTACGCAGTTAACCATTAAAGAACTGAAAGCCATGATCCAAGATTTGGTGGCCCTGGCAATGAAAAAAGAGATAGATCCGATACATGACAAGATAGATGCATTGACTGATCAAATTAAAAGTGAGACAGAAGAAATTAAGAAACAGATAACTGAAAACAGACAGGAGATCCAAAAAATTATTCACAAAAATTATAAGACAGAAAAAAAAGTGAATGATTTGGAGTATGAGGTGCAAGAACTGAAATTAAAAAATGACAAGATAGAAGCGTCCCTTATACATCTGGAAATGGATAAGGCAGCATTAATTCTAAGATGCCAGAATATTCCAGAAAACTTAGAAAAAGACCTAAAAGATGTATTGGTTGGAACTCTGGCAGAACAGCTGGACATAGGCACCCAGGAGGAAATTGCTAACGAAATAGAAGCCGTATATAGGAGGAACTCTTCTTACGCGAGAAGGAACAAAAAACCAAGGGAAGTACACATAAAATTCTATAGAAGAAGAATGAAAGACAAAATAATTAAAGCCACCAATGAGAAGAACGTTACAATCCAGGACGCAGAGATAATTTTTTTGAAGGAAACGCCTTGGCGTGTTAGGGAAAAAAGACAGAGTTATGGTATCCTGACTAGCCTTCTGAGAAAGAATGGTTTTTCCTATAGGTGGTTACTCCCGGAGGGTCTATTGTTTAACTATGCGAGTAGAAGGCAAAAGATAGATTCCATTTTCAAAATGGAAAACTTTCTAGAACAATACAGTGAAGAACTAGGGTGGCAAAAAGAAGAGACAAATGAAGAGGAAGAAGAAGGGCTAGAGGTAGAAATAGAGGAAGATAGACCAGAACAGGAGCAAGAGGAAAAGATACCTAAGACAGGGAAAAAGTGGAGAAAAGTGCCAATAACAAACCCTTTACAAGTTTTAACAAGATTTCAATATAAGAACAGAGAGTTGGATTTTAAAAAATAAAGATGACAAACATGAATAAATTTAAAATCGCCTCGTTAAATGTGAACGGTTTAAACAGCCCTCAGAAAAGGAGAAAGTTTTTCCATCAACTAGTAAAGCTTAAATTAGATGTGATTTGTCTCCAAGAAACTCATATAAAAAAGAGGACAGTAAATATTTGAAATGTAGAAAATTAGGGAATGAATTTGTGGCGTTGAATGACAAAAAGAAATGTGGGGTAACAATTTATGCGAAAGATCATCTATCCCCAGAACTCGTAATTGGCTCTGATGACGGGAGAATAGTGGCAATTAAAATCAAGAGACAGGAGAAACAGAACCTGATAATAAATATATATGCTCCAAACCAAAACCAGGAACCTTTTTACAAAACTTTATGTGAGGTTATCAACAGCCAGCAGTTCGATAATATATGCATTCTGGGGGACTTTAATGCAGTCTTCAACCCAGAAATAGACAGAAAACCTTTTCTAAAAAAGAAGAAAATGGGTCAGACACTACCTAAAGCTTTTCTAGATATAGCTGAGGAATATAACTTAATTGATATTTGGAGAGCCAGGAACATAGAGACAAAAGACTACACATTCTACTCGGCTAGGCACAATTCCTGGTCTAGAATAGATATGGTATGGCTTTCAGACAACTGGGCTAGGGAGACAATAGAAGCAGAGATATTACCAAAAACATTTGCCGATCATAACCCGGTTTTAGTGTCTCTTAAGGAAATCAAGAGAAAATCCCGTTGGAAAATGAATTTAGGTCTGTTAAGAGACCGCGAATTTAGGAAGAGCACTAAGAGGGAAATCCTAGATTTTTTTGAGAGCAATCTGCAACCGGAAATAGCTATTGGGACGGTTTGGGATACCTTCAAAGCTTATATAAGAGGATGGTGTATTAATCAGGAGGCTTGGAGAAGGAAGAAAAGGAAAGAATCTTATGTAAGACTAGGAATATCAATTAAAAAGGAAGAAGATAAGCTTAAGGAGACAGAATCTAAAGAAGTGAGGGATAGACTTAGGATGCTACAGCATGAAATGAATTTGATTTTAACTTATGAGGTAGCAAAGAACATAGAATATGCTAAACTACATTATTTCGAAAACGCGAACAAGCCAAGCCGATGGTTGTCCTATAGACTCAGGAAAGAAAGAGAAAAACGAATAATATCAGCCCTAAAAAATGACCAGGGAGAAATTAAATTTGGTGGCCAGGATATAAAAGATATTATTGAAAAATTTTATAGAGCCTTATACAAGCAAGCCCCCCAAGAGAGGGATCAAATTTTTACATTTTTGAAAAATAAAACCCAGATGAAGCTTGAAGAAAAATACAAAAAATTCTAAATGAAAGAATTACATATTGCGAAATTGTTGAAGCAATCAAGAACCAAAAAAGGAAAAAAGCACCCGGACCAGATGGTATTCCTATTGAATTCTATCAAATTTTTGAAGAGCAGATTAGTATGCCATTTAAACAACTCCTTCATGGTATAGGATTATCTGGGGCGATTCCTAGCTCTTGGTGCCAAGCGGCTATTTCTTTGATACACAAGCCCGACACGGATGATAAAGAGATTAAAAACTATAGACCGATTTCGTTGTTGAACGCAGATTACAAGATTTATGCAAGCATTTTGGCGGCTAGGCTAAAAAAAGTATTAGCTCAGTTAATCCACCATGACCAAGCCGGTTTTCTACCTAGGAGGCAAATCAAAGACAATATGAGGACTATCATGAATGTCTTAGAGTATTATGAATACCATCCAGAGAGACAAATGGCATTATTGTTTCTTGATGCTGAGAAAGCCTTTGACAACATTTCTTGGGAATTTATACTTCAAAAGCTAGAAATATGGGGCTGTGGAGCTCACTTTTTAACAATGGTTAGGGCAATCTACAAGAAACAATATGCTAATATAATCCTCAATGGTGAGATGACAGCAAGTATTGAGATCCAGAAGGGCACTAGACAGGGCTGCCCTTTATCTCCGTTACTATTTATTTTTGCCCTTGAGACATTAAACGATACAGTTAGGGAAACGGTACACGTACATGGGCTTAGGGTAAAGGGGCATGAATTTAAATTGTTGGCCTTTGCAGACGATATTGTCTTTATATTAGAAAACCCAGTAGGATCATTAACACACCTATTAGGAATAATTCAAGAATTTGGTCAAGTTGCGGGTCTTAAAATGAACTTGAAAAAAACGAAGATAATTATAAAAAATTGTTTACCATGTACAATACAAGAAATACAAAAGCTAACTGAAGTAGAGATAGTTAAGAAAGTCAAATACCTGGGTATAATAATTTCTAATAGGAATAGCTCATTGATAGAAGATAATTATTATAAACTCCTTAAGGAAATTGATAAAGATCTTTCAAGATGGAAAGATATTCAGTTGTCTTTGTTGGGTAGAATAGCGACTATCAAAATGAGTATTCTGCCAAAATTCCTTTTTTTAGCACAAAATATCCCCATTTTAAAAAACTATAAGTTTTGTACAGAGCTGGAGAAAATCGTTAAAAGGTTTATATGGTATCCAAAACGGGCTAGGATAAAAGAGAAGACGCTTCAGAATAGAAAAGAAAAAGGGGGATGCGGGCTGCCTAACTGGAAGTTGTATTATCAAGCGTCAGCTTTAAACTGGATAACAGAGTGGATTAGATTAGAGAACACTAGAATTCTAAACTTGGAAGGACACGATCTTAGAATGGGTTGGCATGCGTATGTATGGTATGGGAAGGATAAGATCCATACTAATTTTAAACATCATATTATAAGGGGAGCCTTGGTTAAGATCTGGAATGAAATGAAGGAAAGATATTATAGTAAGATACCTAAGTGGATGTCCCCCCTGGAAGCTTTTGTAAAACCTTCCCTCATCAACGCATGTGATAGAGAAAGCTATGAGACATTGTTAGATGAAAACAACAAACTTAAATCGGAGGAGAATTTACAACTATTCTACAAGATCAAACTAGACTGGTGGGAAACTTTGCAACTTCAGTCAAGATATACTAAAGACGTAAGCGTAGGGTTCCAAGAATCTAAAACACAACTAGACAGGATATGGTTTTCTTCAAGCGATAAAATGATACAAAAGTTTTATAAGTTCTTGCTAGAGGATTATATGAGTGATGAAGAGGTTACCTCTACAATGGTATCATGGATGCAGGATTTGGGTCAGAGCGTAGATATGGGGAAATGGGCAATTACATGGAAATCTTTAAAATATATGAGAGCCACAAGCTATAAGGAGAATATTTACAAAGTGTTTCATCGTTGTTATTGGTCTCCGGACCGACTAGCTAAATGCTCTATTTCACTCTCTAGGAACTGTTGGAAGTGCAAAACAAATGTGGGTACCTTTTTCCATGTGTGGTGGCGGTGTGAAAAGGTTCATGCCTATTGGAAAATGATCCAAAAGATAATACTAGGAATTACCAACATTAGCCTTACCCTCTCCCCAGAAATATTTCTATTGAATATGCTGCCTGATGGCTATAATCAAAAGGACAAATATACGTTAATCTATATTATTACAACCGCTAGAATCCTGTTAGCTAGGTATTGGAAACAGGATGGTTTACCCACAAAAGAGGAGATAGCAATTAGACTACTTGAGATAGCAGAAATGGACAGGTTGAGTTTGATGCTTCAGGAGAAGGATGAAAATATTTTCATGGAACGATGGGCGTGTTTGTATAAATGGTTAAGGAAGGTTTAGAAACACTAGACTCAAATATATGTATAAGACGTGTATATGAGATGTAAAACTTGGTGGAAAATGTGATAAATAAACATATTAAAAAAAATGGTGCTAGAGGAAATACAAGAATTAGAACAGAAAGATATACCTTTCTGGCATAATTTGAATAAAAGGGAACATCAAGCATTAAAACAGTTAGAACAGAGGAGAGAAATTGTGATCAAACAGCTGACAAAGGTGGGGCAGTAGTGATATGGGGCAGAGAAGATTACACCACAGAAGCATACAGACAATTGAATAATGCAGCACACTATAGTAGGAGTAAAGAAAATCCATCCAAGATTATTAAGAAAGAAGTGCAGACATTGCTGGAGGAAGGTGTAGCAGAAGGCTATATAGAAGGCTCCTGCCAACTTAGCAGTTCGAAAGCAAGAAATTGCAAGTAGATAAATAGGTACCACTTCAGTGGGAAGGTAACAGCGTTCCGTGCGCCTTGGTGTTTAGTCATGCCGGCCACATGACCACGGAAACGTCTTCGGACAGCGCTGGCTCTTCGGCTTTGAAACGGAGATGAGCACCGCAACCCTAGAGTCGGATTTGACTGGCTTTCGAGCAAGGGAACCTTTACCTTTATATAGATAGAACCACGTATGATTACTTCCTCAGATCAGAAGAAAGGGTGCCACAATGTTATTTTCTACCTAAAATATACAAAGGCACCCTTCCTGTACCTGGTAGACCAATTGTCTCTGGATGTGGGTCCATTTTAGAACCTTTGGCCCAATATTTGGACCTTTTTCTCAAGCCCTTTGTTCAAACCACACACTCCTGTTTAAGGGACACCATGGATTTCCTCAACCACATTAATGAGTTCCAACTGCAGGCAGAAGAGGTGATTTTTGCCACCCTTGATGTAGTATCTTTGTACACCAGTATTCCACCAGATGAAGCCTTGGATGTTTTATGGGACGTATTAGATAAAAGAATGGGGCAACTCATCCCCCCTACATCATTCCTCTGCCACATTGCTGAACTATGCTTAAAGGGGAAAAAAATCAATTCCAGGGAGAATATTTCTGGCAAGTTTCAGGTACAGCAATGGGTTGTAAGTTTGCACATGAATTAGCTAACCTATTTATGGAGAGACTTGAAAATAAATTTATTTTTCAGCACAATAATCTCTACAAAAATCATATCATTTTTTTATAAAAGATTCCTGGATGATATCTTTATGATTTGGAATGGCACAATGGAATCTCTAATTGAATTTGGCCAATATATAAATCACATACACAACACAATTAAATTTGAATTAACACATGATAAGTAGAAAGTACATTTTTTAGATGTGGAAATAAGAAGAATAGGCAATAATATACAAACAGAAATCTATAGAAAACCCACTGATGCTAACTCTTACTTAACTATGGATAGCTTTCACCCTGGACACATTAAAAGGAATTTACTTTACTCCCAATTATTAAGACTGAGACATAATTGCAGTGAGGACGGTGACATTAAGAGGCAAGTAAACATTTTAATGGAGCAACTTGCTAACAGAGGCTATTCATCTAGAAACCTGAAAAGAGCATTTTACAGAGCATATAACACATCCAGAACATCTCTACTCACCCCTAGAACTCATGATCAGGGAGTAGATAGAATGATTATACCTTTAATGTATAACAACACATTTAAACCGGTACAGATGATTATTAACAAATACTGGCACCTTTTATCTAACATTCCTAGATGTCAGAATCCTCCCCTATTCACAGCCCAAAGAGCTAAAAATCTCAGAGATATATTAGTTAGAAGCAAGCTTCCTGAACTGAAGGACACTAGCTGCATGAGGGGGAGTTAGTTACCTAGAGGGTTTTTTGCATGTGGGGGTTGTTCTGTATGTAACTGTGCTGAGGCTAAGAAGTCCTTTCATAATTCTGCCAGGACTAGAACTTTTTTGTAAATGAATTCTGTAACTGCAATAGCAGGGGAGTAATATATTGCATTGAATGTCCATGTAAATTATTGTATTTGGGGCAAACATCAAAACCTGTGAAAGTAAGAACTGGGGAACACAAGAGTTGCATCAGATTAAAGAAACAGAATACGCCATTGGTCAGTCACTATCTTGACTTGGGACACACTGAAAAACAGCTAAAATTTTGGATTATAGAAACTATTAACTAATTCAAACATGTCTAAAGTGCTCCAGAGAAGAGAATTATTTTGGATATACCATCTACAGACATTAACTCCCCAAGGACTGAATGAAGAAGTGGATTGGATTTGCTGCCTTTGAAATTATGCATATCTGTCATTCTGTAGCTGCTAATGCTGACCTTGTGATTTTCCCCTCCTCGTAATGGTGGGTTTTTTTCCCCTTTCTCTCTCTCCTCTTCACACCTTCCCATCTTGTAGTTTTTTCCTTGGCAAGCATTGTGCAATGCATGTGGTTGATTGCATCATCCCTCGTTTCTACTATATAATGATGTAACTTTCGCAGTTTGCAACTTGATTACTACCTTTGATGGAAGTGACACACATCCTGACTAATGGAATCTTTGACACCAGGTTTGTTGACTATTTTTTTTTTTAAAAAATAGGCTAAAATTAATTTAAATTATATATTGCCCAGAAATTTCGTTAATTGTATTTTTATTTTATATGTAGAATAATCTGAAAAATTGATACAGCTACTATTTAGGGCTCACTATTGATGGCCTACAATACAAACTTATAGCAATTGCAAAAACATATAAGGTAATCCCAGTATATAATTCTTATTAATGAAATTTATTACTACATACAATTACTTTATATAATTTTCATGTAATAATCAGGCCTCCCCCTCCCTTTTTTTCCTTAATAATTTCAGACAACAACATCTGGTCATATATGTATATATCTGTCCTTATATATATATTTGAATTTTGGTTCCACAACATTCTATGCTTGCCACAATTGATTTGGCACAAGAACTGGCAGTCAGAAGATGCTGCCCGGGGCTGACTGGCTGCTTGGCGGAGTCCTGCCCACGTCAGCCCCGGCCAGTATTTTTGGCTCAGTCTGCTTCGGTCCTCTGACAGGAGAGGACCGTCTGCAGAGAGAGCGCAGGGACAGGCCTTCAAGGCCAAGGCAGGTGAGTGAAGCCCCTTCCGCTGCCCACATACACCATCCGCCCCCCAATCAGCCAGGCCCTCTGCCCCCCACACACCATCCCCTGGGCCTTCTATGGGTCCAGTCGGCCAGAGAAGCCCCTTCTGCCCCCCACACCATCCCCTGGGCCTTCTATGGTCCCAGTAGGCCAGAGAAGCCCCTTCCACCCCCCCACACCATCCCCTGGGCCTTCTATGGTTCCAGTAGGCCAGAGAAGCCCCTTCCGCCCCCACACACACCATCCCCTGGGCCTTCTATGGGCCGAGTCGGCCAGAGAAACCCCTTCCGCCCCCACACCATCCCCTGGGCCTTCTATGGTTCCAGTAGGCCAGAGAAGCCCCTTCTGCCCCCCACACCATCCCCTGGGCCTTCTATGGTTCCAGTAGGCCAGAGAAGTCCCTTCCGCCCCTCGCAACACCATCCCCTGGGCCTTCTATGGTTCCAGTAGGCCAGAGAAGCCCCTTCCGCCCCCCCACCATCCCCTGGGCCTTCTATGGGCCGAGTCGGCCAGAGAAACCCCTTCCGCCCCCCACACCATCCCCTGGGCCTTCTATGGTTCCAGTAGGCCAGAGAAGCCCCTTCCACCCCCACACACCATCCCCTGGGCCTTCTATGGGCCCAGTCAGCCAGAGAAGCCTCTTCCACCACCCCCCACACCATCCCCTGGGCCTTCTATGGGCCCAGTCGGCCAGAGAAGCCCCTTCCACCCCCACACACCATCCCCTGAGCCTTCTATGGGCCCAGTCGACCAGAGAAGCCCCTTCCGCCCCCCACACACCATCCCCTGGGCCTTCTATGGGCCCAGTCGGCCAGAGAAACCCCTTCCGCCCCCCACACCATCCCCTGGGCCTTCTATGGTTCCAGTAGGCCAGAGAAGCCCCTTCTGCCCCCCACACCATCCCCTGGGCCTTCTATCGTTCCAGTAGGCCAGAGAAGCCCCTTCCACCCCCACACACATCATCCCCTGGGCCTTCTATGGGCCCAGTGGGCCAGAGAAGTCTCTTCCGCCCCCCACACCATCCCCTGGACCTTCTATGGTTCCAGTAGGCCAGAGAAGCCCCTTCCACCCCCACACACCATCCCCTGGGCCTCCTATGGGCCCAGTCAGCCAGAGAAGCCTCTTTCGCCTCCCCATACCATCCTCTGGGCCTTCTATGGGCCCAGTCGGCCAGAGAAGCCCCTTCCACCCCCACACCATCCCCTGGGCCTTCTATGAGCCCAGTCAGCCAGAGAAGCCCCTTCCACTCCCCCACACACCATCCCCTGGGCCTCCTATGAGCCCAGTCAGCCAGAGAAGCCCCTTCCGTCTCCCCCACACACCATCCTCTGGGCCTTCTATGGGCCCAGTAGGCCAGATAAGGCCCTTCTGCCTCCCCCACACACCATCCTCTGGGCCTTCTATGGGCCCAGTAGGCCCAGAGAAGCCCGTTCCACCCCTCTTCCCTTCCTTTCCCCCCTTTCCTTTCTTCCTCTCTCCTTCTTTCACTCTCCCCCTCTTCCTTCCTTCCTTCCTCCCTCCCTCCCTCCCTCTCTCCCTCCCTCCCTCCCTTCCCTTCTAGGGCCCTTTGTCCTCCTCCACAACGGGCTTTGCTCCCTAGTATATATATAAATTTCTTGTGTGTACATTTCTGGATGTGTGTCATTGTAATATAAAGAATATAAAGACCACTAAGGAAGGCCCAAAGGGGCCGAAACATGTATGGTCCTTAGGTCAAAAGATTTTTACCCATCAGTTGTATTTGTATAATAACTAACTTGGTTGTATAAGCCTTTTAAGCCAGATACTTAGACTATTTCTTTTAACTGCAGTATGTTTTAGCTATGTGTACACCCTAATAAACATTTTTGTATTTTTGTATAATATAATTTGTAGCTTGACCCACTGATTGCCCAATGCCAGGGCACCTGCCCAGAGCCTCTTTCTAGAGGTCATTGTATTTATTTCGACAACAGTCCTTATTCTTAGTTGATACCATAACTCAAGAGAACAAATTCCTTTGTAATAGTTGACTTTCTTCAAAGCAAACAGGAAATGGAGCCTTTGCACTGTGTGAACCCTTGTGCGCTGTACAATGATCTTGACAGCAGAGAAATTTAAAATGTTTAAAGTAAGTTAAGGAAAACAGTCTTTTAAGACCTTATTCTATATTCTTGACACAGCTGTTCTAGATACCCAGAAACAGTCAGGGAGGTCTGCAGTCTCACCTTAGCAGCTGTTGTTGCCACCCCTGTTTTGCTCCAGAGTTCACAAACTATTTCTACATTTCTTTTACATAACTAAACAGTTTTTTACTCATACCTAGAGAGATCCTACCTAATCCTATATGTCACAATGCAACTGTACTGTGGAGAGCTTATACAGCTTGGTGGCCTCTCTGACTGAAATATAAATCAGAATGTTCTTAGGTCAGAAAATGGCTTGGATCCTGCCTATAATTTCTATAGGTGGAAGGATTTCTGTCTACAGAAGGCCAGCTTCCCTGCATCCCACCCCCCTCCTGCAGTAGAAACTGAGGGATTGAGGGGATTGAGTTCCAGCTTTATCTGATGGCAACCAAGCAATTGTTGAAACCCAGCTCTGCCCTGTCAGAAATAAAATCAAGGTGTGGTGGGGGCGCAAGTCTGATTTAAAGAGCAAAATATGTGTGAGAGGGAGGAGTGCTGAATTCCTCCCATCCACACACTGTTTACCTCCCTATAGCCCCATTTTCTTGTTTTTCTTTCAGCTGGCTTCACTTCTGAAATTGCATCCCTGCTGGAGGAAATGTGATGCCAGCAAAGGTGGCTGTGTGAAGACTGGAGAAAGCGTTTTTTACTTTAAAAATAACTAGTGTCAATCCAGCAATTTATGCACAAGGGCGCAGGACTATCTTTTTTTAAAATGGGTCTTTTGCTTTCACTTAGTTTGAATCTGAAGAAAGGTGGAAAATAGGAAGTAAACTTGAAAGGAAATTTGTTAGCAATTGTACATATGAGTTTATCATGTGAATTCAGAGGAATAACAACAGCTCCCAAATCTTCTGAGTACATCAGACCAATAATAAAATCTCCAGAATCCTTTTGGGGAAGCTCAGCCTGGTATTAGAAATGAAGAAGTGGCACACCCTTTGTTTTTATCATCATTAATTTATTTTCAGTCCCTGTCTATAAGTTTGAACCTTGTGCATGTGACCATGCTATGTGCTGCATTCAGATCAAACTGTGCTGGTCTCTTGGGTCAAAAAACGAAAAAGTACATTGCATTTCTTTCTGGAACTGCACATTCAAGACAAGTGTGAAAAACAGATGCAACTAGAGATAGATCATAGACAATGTTGAATCTGTGCCTTGATGTGCATATAGGGTAGGGTTACCATATTTTGAAAAGCAAAAAAGAGGATATATTTCCTGAATGACTACATCAAACAAGTGATCACTATGACAAATCTCATTTTAAATACCCCTACTATTTAAGCTGTGATAATTGCTATTAACCAAGAATATTCCTAACTTTCCAACCCAAAAAGAGGACATTTTCATCAGTTTTTTAAAAAGAGCTCCAAAGAGAATGGACACCAAGAAAAGAGGACATATCCAATGTTTCCTCTAATTTTTTCCCCTACTGACCAGAGCAGTTCACATCCTGAGCAGAATATAACTGCTGTAATCTTAAAATGGGCAATGGGCAGTGCAAGACCCTGTGTGGCTCCAGATAGCTGCTGAGCAGGGCTTCCTGTGTTAATGAGTGGGCGCTCATGTGCACAGATTAGAGGGAACACTGGACATGACCTCTAAAAAGAGGACATCTGGTAGCCCTAATGTAGGATCATGTTGCTAGCTATGGCAAGGATTATCTGGGTGATTAATGATCAATATGCAATTTAACAGGGTTACGCACATTGAATATTATGGCTTCAGAGCTTCTTTAGAGGCTGTATATCTCTGATCATGAGATGCTGGAAACAAGCAGCTTTTTCCCTTCTGACCTACTTGTGGGCATTAAGGGAACATCTAGTGGCTCAATGTTAGAAACAGAATAGTGGACTTGTTAGTAGGCTTGTCAGTTCTGGCTTGGGAAATTCCTAGAGGTTTGAGGGATGGTGCTTAGGGTGGGCAGAGTTTGTGGAGGGGAGGGAGACTGGGGGTGGAGCCTTGGAAGAGCAGGGTTTGGAGAGGGGAGGTACCTCAGCAGTGTATAATACCATAGAGTCCACCCTCCAAAGCAACCATTTTCTCCTGATAGACTGGAAATCAATTGGAACAGTGGGAGATCTCCAGGTGCCACCTGGAGGCTGGCAACCCTAACCATAGAGTCTACCTTCCAAAGCTGCCATTTCCACCAGGAGAACTGATCTTTGTAGTTTGGAGTTCACTGGTAAATCTGGGAGAATGCCAGGCCCCACCTGGAGGTTGGTAACACTATTGGTCAGTCCACACCTATGAATTCATACAATGAATCAGACAGACAAGTCCTGATGCACTGTTCTTGAGCTATCGTATTGTGAGGTGTAATATACCACCCCAGGGAGAGCACTCTAGAACTCTGGCACAGAGACCAAGAATGGCTTATCACTTCCAGTGGCCACTCTAGTCTGCATATACATTAGCACTGGAAGCAGGGAATGATGGAAAATAAGGCTACGATCCACAAAATCCAGTTCTATCTATAGTTATTTGGATTTTTAGGCTGATCTTTCCTGATATCTTAGTAAAAAGCAGATCAATATTAAAAAAGCACAATAGTGCTGGAATGCAAAAAGAGCAGAACTGGCCCATCAAGGATGAGAACACAATGACACAGAGGTCACAAAGAGCCAGTGATCTCTTAATATGTTTCTGTTACTTTCCCTTTACTCCAAAGACATCCCACATTACTCATGAAATCAATTTCAGGCCTGTGCCTATCAATTTCATCCCCCATTGACCTTATTAGCCTTCTAAACCAGAACCAAACATGGTTTCTCAGCAACAGCAGATCAATAAGCTACCCACTTTGGCTCAGCCATTTAGCCAGAAACAAATGAATACTTTCCTGAGATGTAATCCACATGCATTTTCCCCAACACATTTATTTCCGACACATATCCAGCACATTTATTAGTGTAAATGGTCAAAACTCAACATCTCTGTTCTTTTACTAAGTTGCGGGACAGTAGGGAACATGTTACCCTTCTCTCTTACAGCTGAGATTAGCCCACTAGTGGCTTTTGAATTTGTGATCTGAAGGAAAAGCAGTGATTTGGCCTGTGGGATATCATTCAGCTCTGGCAAAAGAGGGAACAGAAGGAAACCAGATGCAGCCGCTAGGTTTGCAAACTCCAGGTTGAGAAATTCCTTAAGATTTGGAGGTGGAACCTGGGGAGGGTGGGGTGTGGAGAGGGAAGGAACCTCAGTGGAATATAATGCCATTTAGACATGCAAGGAGCTGTCTCCAGGCTGCACCCTTCAGTCTTTGAAGCCTGTCCGTGGTAGGTTTGCCGGCACCTAGGTGGGGGAGGGGACCCCCCAATTTGGCAGGCTCCAATCAGCTGCCGGCCAGCCATTTACTCCTGTTTACACATACACCTGATGCTAACAGATTCTGCTGTGCCTTGCCCACCCATTGCCTACCACTGACCTTCTACTTAGGTGCTGTCTTCTTCAGTGTTATGTTTTCCTCCTGTCCAATTAGTTCTGTGCCTGAGTGCCTGACAGCAAGACTTCCCCTATGACCTGTAATGGTACTTCCGAGTAAATGCTAATGCTATGATTGCATGAACAAATTAGGTCAGTATAGATGACTTTTTTTCATTCTCCATCCAGTTTCCACCACACAGGCACTTATAAGAGATGGCCCAGTAAAATGTGCCAGGGATGGAATTCAGGCTTTAGCAGAAAGTAGTGCCTCCACATATTATATGTGGCCACTGGCCACTATTTTCACCTACCACCATCCAAACTATGACAATGTGTCACCAGTTCAAAACGTGGCCATGTGGACAGGCTAAGCTTCGCATCCTAAGACAATAGAAGCGGAGGATCCGAGAACTCGCCAATCAGCCAGCTCAGATCCTAAAAGGAACCAATGGAGGGAGTTGTTTGTAAATAAACCTATCATAGGTGTGTGTGTTGGGTGTGGTTAAGAATGGGAATATAAGCAGGTCATGGGCCCCGCTAGTTATCTCAAGTTCTTCTATGCATTAATAAAGTATGAGCTGAAATCACTACACTATGCCTCAGTCTTAGTACTTTATACTGGCAATGAAGGAGGGATCCTGATGAGTGAGCCTGACTCTGACTCCAGCACTGCACCATGCACAAATCTCCAGGACACCCCGCCCCGCACTGCTCCAATGCACCACCGTGCCACGCACTGATCCCTTCTGAGACACAGCACCCCGCATCACTCCAGAGTCATGGCTGCCACTTCAGGAAAATTTTCTGCATTCAACCCTGCTCATCCCAAATTCTGGGAAGCATGGGTAGAACAGCTCACGAACTTCATTGAGTACCAGGAGGTCACCAACACTGGTAAGAAGGCCTTGCTCCTAAGCACATGTAGGGTAGCCACGGTTCACTCGGGCCAGGGCCTCCTTGCTCTGAAGAAATTGGCGGACGACACCTATGACAAGATCATCAAGGACCTCATGAAGTACTATGCGCTGAAGCCCACCAAGATGGCCAAGCACATGGACTTTTTTGTGTGCCCCCAGAACTCTGCCAGCTTGCTATGGATTGTGAGTTCCAAGATGTCGAAGATATCGTCTTGTCCCAATTTGTTTGGGGCATTCGGGAAGCCAAGCTCCACTGTAAACTTGTAGGTACCACTGACCTCAAGTTGGAATCAGTATTGCAAATGGCCACCGCATTCGAGGTGTCACACCGCGACCATCCACCATCGTCAACACACCATGTGTCCCTGGCCGTTACGTCTGACATCTCGGATGAGGAAGTCCTACAAGTACTCCACCCCACCCGTCAGAATCCGCACCCCCCGTCATCAGCAACCACACATCCTGAGAAGCCCGCCACCCAAGCATCCTGTGCCAGCTGCGGGGAAGTGCACGAATGAAGGGCATGCCATTTCCACGATGCCATCTGCTGGTCCTGCGGAACATATTGCCCACGACTGCCGCTCCCGTGGGGCCTGTTGGAAGATGTCCACATATAAAGAGGCAACGGATCTGCATTCCCTGACCATCAACCACCAGCAGCATCAGGTATTGAATTTGCCCCCAGAAGCCCCTAACAAAATGCATGTTACCGTGTCAATAGAGGGGTCCCCCTATAGAATGGAACTGGAGATGGGCTCTTCGTTCTCTATAATCTCTGCAGAAACCTTGCAGAAGCTCTGCCCTGGGGGGGGAACCCTCCTAAAGCAGCCATGGGCCCTGTCCCTACAGGACTTCCAGAAGAACCCTGTGGCCATCAAGGGGTGGGGCAAATTCAGGGTACAATACAAAGACTTTGATGGCCTTTTAGAATTGCTGATGGAGGAAGGGAGGCTCACGAGCCTGCTGGGACTTTCGTTGTTTGGCCCTGTGGGGTTTGGGGTGACAGGCGTAAATAACGTACGGCCGCTGGACTTTAATTCAGTACATGATGAGTTTCTGGGGGTGTTCAATGGCATGCTTGGCTGCTACTCCGGGTCCCCGGTTTCACTTGAGCTAGACCCCACGGTGAAGCCCATCTGAATGAAGTGCAAGCATCCCCCATTCACATTGCGGCCCAAGATTGAGGATGAACTTGACCACCTAGTGGAGCAAGGGGTGCTAGAACCCATGCCGCATGCCCGGTGGGAAACCCCTTTGGCACCCCAGTGAAGCCAAACGGGGATGTCAGAATTTGTGCCAATTATAAGTGTACTATTAATAAGGCACTTCAGGACCACGTGTACCCTGTACCGGTGGTCAGTCATATATTGGCCTCTTTGGCTGGGGCAAGGGTTTTTCGTAAGCTGGACTTGGCCTAGGTCTATCAGCAGTTGCCGGTGGACGAAGCCACCGCTGAGGCCCAAACTATAGTGACCCACCAGGGTGCTTTCAGGGTTTGGTGGCTGCAATTTGAGGTGAGCGTGGCACCGGGGATTTTTCAAAATCTTATGGATTGTCTCCTCAAAAGCATCCCAGGAGTCCAGCCATTTTTTGACGACATTTTAATTGTGGCTTCCCACTCCGAGACCTTTGCGGCACGGCTCCGGACAGTGCTTCAGTGCTTTGACAATGCCGGCCTTCATTCTGAATTCAAAAAATGAACTTAAGTTGCAAGAAGATTTAGTGTGGTGGCAGAGAGCCCAGATAGAATCAAAATATGTGAAGGATAAGAAGAAGGGCTTCACTGAGTCTCTTACAGAGTTGGAGAAAATATTGAGTGCGCTGGAAAAGTTCATAAAAAAAATGTATACACTACTTTTAAAAGATATGATGGCAGATGAAATAGTGAAACAAAATATGATGCAATGGGCCCAGAACTTGGGGCACAATATAGAACTGGAGCAATGGGATCAGATATGGAACAAAAATGTTAAAATAACTAAAGTGATTTCTTATAGAGAGAATATGTATAAAATGTTTTATAGATGGTATGTTACACCAGAAAGAATTGCTAAATATGATGATAAATGTTCCAATAAGTGTTGGAAATGTGAGAATAAGGTGGGCTCATTTTATCACATGTGGTGGTCATGTAGCGTTATTAAAAGCTATTTGATATAGGTGCACAGACTGATAAAAAAGATCCTAGGGAGTACAATTCCTTTTAAGCCAGAAGTATTGTTGTTAGGTAACTGCTCTTTGCTTGAGGATTATTTGGCTCTACAATCATAGGAAGGTGTTTCCTGGACCAGAAGTTTATATCTGAGAACCACTTGGCATGTGATTGCACTAATAGAGGCCTCATTTGTATTTTCTTGCTCTATGCCTGGTGGGTTATCTTGAAACAACTTGCTTCTGGTCCTTATTGTATTCATACTCTGTATGTATATGATTGTACCATATGTTTTTATAATAGCCAATATGTTCCTCACTATTGACCTCTGAGAAAGGTCTATGTAGGCTGAAACGCATCAGGTCAGATTTATAAGCCCTTGTGTTTTATCGTTTGTTATCTATACATAACGTGTGACTGGGCCCTTATATATTTTTAAAGTTGTGATCAATAAATACATGTATTTTTATATTTCCTTTACCAAGTTTTTAACATTGGCCCCCTTTCTTACATTTGACTAACCTTTGTCAGGTTCTGGGTCCCAAACACTCTGCCATCTTCCGGGTGGTGAAAGAACTGTTGTCCTCCAATGCAGTCCTTGCCCACTTTGACGAAACCCTGTCAGTGGTGTTGGCTTGTGACACTTCTCTGTACGGGGTGGGGCCAGTCCTGGGGCACAGGCTGGCTGATGGCCATGAGGTTCCCATCACCTATTACTCTCACATGTTGTCTGCAGCGGAGTGCAACTACACTCAAATAGACAAGGAGGCCCTGGCGATCATAGCTAATGTAAAGAAATTTCACGACTACCTCTGTGGCCAGGCCTTCACAATTGTGATGGACCACAAACTCTTCTTGGGCCTGCTCACCCCGGACCACCAGACCCCACAAATCTTGTCTCCTCGGGTGCTGTGCTGGTCCATCTTCCTGGTAAGGTACCACTACTCACTCATCCATTGCCCCAGTAAGGCGATGGGCCACGGTGACGCACTGAGCTGCCTCCCGCTGCCTTTGTCCGATCTTGATCCAGCCCTGGCACACCACATCGCTTTGCTGGAGGACCTGCCCGACCGCCCGATACAGGTGGGTGAGATGTCTCGCCACATGGCCCAGGATTGCATCCTCTCCCAGGTTGTGGACTGGGTGGGGAGAGGGTGGCCCGCCGGCCCAGTGGGACCCGAATTCTCAGCATTTTTGTCTCACTGAGATTAGTTGTCCTCCCACAAGGGGTGCTTGCTTTGAGGCAGCCGGGTGGTGATACCCGCACCTCTGCAAAGTCGAGTACTCACCGCCCTGCATGAGAACTACCCAGGAATTGTCAGGATGAAAGCCCTGGCTCGGAGCTATGTGTGGTGGCCAGGGTTGGACAATGAAATCGAGGACACAGTGAAGCACTGCCAGAAATATCAGGAGTCCTGATCTGAGCCTCCGAAAGCACCAGTGCAGCCATGGGAGTTGTCCCACAAGCCTTGGGCAAGGTTACATCTGGATTTTGCTGGGCCCTTCCAGGGACAGATCTTCTTTTTATTGGTAGATGCTTACACAAAGTGGCTGGAGGTGGTACCGGTCCCGTCTATCTTGTCCCAGTTGGCCATCCGCACGATGTGGTGGATCTTTAGCTCCAATGGCACAGCCTTCACCTCCTCGGAGTTTCAGAAGTTTGTGCAATATTATGGCATTTCACCCTGCGACCAACAGCCAGGCGGAATGCATGGTCTGAACTACGAAAGAGGCCCTGTCTCAGTACTTTATAATCTTTCTTAAATATATACTAACAAATGGGGACCTGCAAAAAACTTGTAGGGAAAGGGGCATTCCCCAACCTTTGCTTCCTTCCCTATCCCCCTTCTTTCTCTTCCTCTCTCCCTCTGTAATGTATCCACCTGAGAACATGGGCTCAGGGCAGCCATGTGCTTGGACTGGTTCTAACCGGTCCACCATGTGGCCAGGCGAAGGGCCTGAGCTTCACCCCGAAAGACAATGGACTAGAGGATCCTGGCTCCCCTCCAATTGAGGATAAGGAGTTAACTCAATCAATATAAATAGCGAATCACCGTGTGTGTGTGTGTTTAGGGTGTGGTTCACTTGGGAATAAAAGCCGGTCTGCGAGCCGCCTTAGGTTGTCTTGTTCTTCAACTAATAAAGTATATGAGAGCTGAAATTACTCATCGGTCTCAGTACTTTTCACTGGCGACGAAGATGGGATGCCAACTCCCTCCATGAACAACGACCATGAGACGAGCACCGCTGACTGCCCCAATGCTGAAAGCACCGAACGCCGCCGCCAAGCTTTGTGTCCGCTTCTCTGGTTCCTGGACACAGCACCGCTCCCAAGCACCACTGACCCCGAGAGCAGCCTTGCTTCCAACGCCGCCAGCCCTACGCCTGAACCATGACCTCCACGGGTGAACGCAATGGCCGCTAGCAATGAGAGCTTCCCTGCCTCCGACATCTCTTGTCCCGCACACTGGGAGACCTGGATCGAGACACTGGAGTGTCACTTTGAGATTCATGGCATCACGGATGCGGGTACGAAGAAGGCCTATCTCCTACGCTACTGTGGCATCGAGGCACACCTCCTCCTGAAGGACCTGGTGAACCCCCTACTGCCGAAAGATGTGGCCGCCACCTACGAGATGCTGGTCAAGGCATTTACCGACCACTTGGCCCCGAAGCCCACCAAGTTCGCGGAACGAATGGAGTTCTTCGCAAGAATGCAGGGCCCTGATGAAACATCTCCAGAATTCCTGGCCGGCCTACGCCGCGCAGCAACAAGGTGCCCTCCTAAACCAGTTCCTGGTGGGGCTGAAGGAGACAAAGCTGTGCCGCAGGCTCATCAGCCGGGATGACCTCATTCTGGAGGCCGCCATCAAGGAAGCGGCCGCCTACAAGAAGTCCCACGTGGATCGCCGGCCGAAGACGGTCCATCGACTCCAAGACTCCGGCCCCTCTGACGACTCGAACGATGAGGAGGTCCTACAGGTAAACCGCCGATCGCAACAACGCACCGAATGCATCAAGGGATCCCCCGCAGCACCAACTCAGCCCAACACCTCTGCCTGTGCCAGCTGTGGCGATGCGCATGAGCGCCAGACCTGCCGTTTCCGGGACGCCGTCTGCAGGACCTGCAACAAGGCCGAACACCTCGCCCGAGTCTGCTGCTCCAAGGGCAAGCGCCTGGGGTCCACTGCCCAGCTGGACGCCGCAAGCCTGCACACCGTGACGACCCAGCGCCGGCAGATGGTATGTAACTTGCCCCCAGAAGGCCCAGACAAGGTGCATGTGACTGTCCAAATAGAGGGGTCCCCCTGCCAAATGGAAATAGACTCGGGGTCCTCTTTATAATTTCCGCGGAAACCCTCAAAACACTATGCCCCAAGGGGGGACCCTGCCTACACAAGCCACAGGGTTTGAAACTAACAGACTTTAACAAAAACCCGGTGGTGGTTCGTGGCTGGGGCAAGTTTCAGGTCTGATTTAAAGGGTTCTCGGGCTTGCTGGACCTGCTGGTGGTGGAAGGGCGCCTCTCGAGTCTCTTGGGGTTGTCATGGTTTAAGCCTCTGGGACCCCAAATAGCGGGAGTAATCCGCCTGGGGACCTCGGACTGGGAGGCAGTCTGCCGCAATTTCCCCAAGGTATTTGATGGGACCCTGGGGAGGTACAATGGGGCCCCGATATCGCTCGACCTGGACCCCAATGTTCAGCCCATCTGCATCAAAGCACGCCCCCCTCCCATAGCAATGCGGGGAAAAATAGAGGCCGAACTCGACCGCCTGGTCGCCCAAGGAGTGCTGGAACCAGTCGCATCAGCACGCTGGGAGACCCCCATTGTGACACCGATTAAACCTAATGGGACCATACGCATTTGTGCTGACTACAAATGCACCATAAATAAGGCCCTGCAGGACCACTCCTATCCGGTCCCTGTAGTGAGCCACATCCTGGCCTCCCTTATGGGGGCCAAGGTTTTCGGTAAACTGGACTTGGCACAGGCTTACCAGCAGCTCCCAGTGGACGCGGCCGCTGCAGAAGCACAGACCATCACCACTCACAAGGGGGCTTTCCGGGTCAACAGACTACAGTTTGGGGTTTCGGTAGCACCAGGGATCTTCCAATCCTTCATGGATTCCCTTCTTAAAGGAATTCCAGGGGTCCAGCCTTTTCTAGATGACGTCATCATCGCGGCGCCAGACTCCACCACCTTCGCCGACCAGCTGCATCAGGTCCTGCAGAGGTTCAACGATGCCAGCCTCAAGGTGAAGAAGGAAAAGTGCCTTCTGGGGGTGCCCCGCATCGAATTTCTGAGATTTGCAGTCAATGCACAAGGCATCCATCCCACGGATGACAAAATAAAGGCCATCACACAAGCCCCGATTCCCACGTCCAAAATAGAACTACAGGCTTTCCTAGGCCTCCTAAATTTTTACCACTCTTTTCTGCTCCTGAAAGCCATGGTGGCGGAGCCCCTCCACTGCCTGCTAGAAAAGGAGGCACCGTGGGCCTGGAAGCCGGAGCATGCGGCGGCATTCCAGGCGGTGAAAGACTTGCTGGTCTCCAACACGGTACTGCACCACTTCTGTGAGGCTTTACTGGTTGTTCTCGCATGCGACGCTTCGCCCTACGGGGTGGGGGCGGTGTTGGGGCATAGGCTGCCGGATGGCCGGGAAGTCCCGGTCGCCTATTACTCTCGGACCCTGTCGTCTGCGGAGCGTAACTACACGCAGATTGACAAGGAGGCACTGGCGATAGTGGTGGGGGTTAAAAAATTCCACCACTATCTCTATGGTCGCCCATTCGAGATCCTAACTGACCACAAGCCTCTCCTGGGCCTCCTCACACCTGATTGGCAAACGCCGCAGATGGTCTCGCCTAGGGTTCTCCGCTGGTCCATATTTCTGGCGGGGTACTCTTATGCCCTCACCCACCGCCCGGGAAAAGCCATGGGGCACGCTGACACCCTCAGCCGCCTACCGCTGCCCACCACGGACCCAGATCCCGCCCCCGCCCACGAAGTCGCCCTCCTAGAATTGCTGCCCGGTCGCCCAGTCCACATCAAGGAGGTGGCCCGTCTCACGGGCTGCGACATGGTTCTCTGTCGGGTCTTGGACTGGGTGGGGAGGGGGTGGCCGACAGCTAAACAAAACCTGGAATTTGCACCCTTCGTCACAAGGCGCAATGAGCTGTCGACCTGTAAGGGGTGCCTAATGTGGGGAGGTAGAGTGGTCATTCCAAAACCACTACAGCCGCGGGTACTGAAGGACCTTCATGAGCACCACCCCGGGGTGGTCAGAATGAAGGCCCTGGTGCGGGGGTATGTCTGGTGGCCGGGGTTAGACCGGGACATTGAGGACGTTGTAAAAAGGTGTCAACCCTGCCAGGCCTCCCGACCTGCACCTCCAGTGGCCCCGGAAAGGGCCTGGGAATCCTATCACCGCCCCTGGTCGCGCCTGCACCTCGACTTTGCGGGCCCGTTCCAGGGGCAGCTGTTTTTTAGACTCATAGACGCCTACAGTAAGTGGCTCGAGGTTGAGCCCATGTTGTCCACTTCCTCCCGAGCGGCCATCCAAGCGATGTGGCGGATTTTCAGCTCGCACGGACTCCCTGACACCCTGGTCACCGACAATGGGATGGCCTTCACGTCTGGGGAGTTCCAGGAGTTCACCCGTCAGCACGGGATTCGTCACGTCAGGTCGGCCCCATTCCACCCTGCCACCAATGGCCAAGCTGAATACATGGTGAGAAAAGCAAAAGAGGCACTCCGCCGGACTGAAGGAACTGACTGGGACTTTAGGCTGGCGCACTTCTTGTTCGGCCAGAGAACTACGCCCCATGCGACAACCGGCCGAAGCCCGGCGGAACTACTGATGGGCCGACATCTCACCACCAGGCTAGACCGGTTACACCCCGATCGAGCGCCAGAGCAGGAGCCCTCCACGGAAACTCCAGTGGCGGCACGGGGGTTTTTCCAGGAGGACCCGGTGTATGCACGGAACTATGCGAAAGGGCCCCCATGGATTCCCGCCCGAGTAGTACGGGTCCGAGGCCCCTGATCTTATGAAGTCTCTGGAGAGGATGGCCGGATCCTGCATCACCACATTGATCAGCTACGCCGTCGGGTGCTACCCCTGGAGCCAGATGAGGGGGAGGAGTGGAACGAGCCAGCTCAACTAGACGCGGCGGCGGACGCACCAGAGGATATCCCTGTGGATTTCAACTCCGGACAGCCAGCAACCGCAAATGACGCACCGGGCAAGATGGTGAGCCCAGCCCCTCTGACACCAGAGCGGCTGCCGGGCCCCACGCCCGCTCGGGAGGCTGGCAGTTCCCCCATGCCAGAGCTCCGCCGCTCCACACGGGAGCGACAGCCCCCCAGCTATTTGAAAGACTATGTGTGCGGGTGTTTATCGGACCAAGGGAGGAGGGGTGTAATGTATCCACTTGAGAACATGGGCTCAGGGCAGCCATGTGCTTGGACTGGTTCTAACCGGTCCACCATGTGGCCAGGCGAAGGGCCTGAGCTTCGCCCCGAAAGACAATGGACTAGAGGATCCTGGCTCCCCTCCAACTGAGGAGCAGCAGTTAACTCAATCAATGTAAATAGCGAATCACCAGGTGTGTGTGTGTTTAGGGTGTGGTTCACTTGGGAATAAAAGCCGGCCTGCGAGCCGGCTTAGGTTGTCTTGTTCTTCAACTAATAAAGTATGTGAGAGCTGAAATCACTCATCGGTCTCAGTACTTTTCAGCCTCCAAGCCAATCCCCCTTTTTTCCCTTTCTCTCTCCACCAAGTCAATCCCCCCTTATTTGTCTTTCACTATCCCCCAAGCAAATCTCCCCTTCTTTCTCTTTCCTTCCCCCACCAAGCCAATGCCCCTTCTTTACCTTTCTTGCTCCTCCATGCCAATACTCTCTTCTTTGTCTTTCTCATTCTTCCAAGTCAATCCTTCCTTCTTTCTCTTTCCCCCAAACCAATCTCTCCTCCTTTCTTTCTCTCCACACCAAGCCCAATCCCCTCTTCTTTCTCTTTCTCACCCCTTCTTTTTCCCTACCTTTGAGCCCAGCAGCAGCAGCAGTGCCTAGGTGCTGCTCTAAGCTTGGAGCAGCTCCCAGTGGTGGGCAGGCCTGGAGCAGCTCCCAGCTTCTGTTTCTGCTATGGCCAGGCCTGGAGCCTCTCCCAGCATTCCCTGTGACGGGGCCTGGAGCTGCTCCCAGTATTCCCTGCCACTGCAGCCAGGCCCAGAGTGGCTCCACAGGAACAGAAGCAGCAGCAGCCAGGCCCTCAAAGGTAAGTTGTGTTGTCTGTGCATGGACAGACAACACTTTATTTTGGGAGGAAATTTAAATGCCCTCACATTGTATTTTTTTAATTTTCAGATTTTTCTGCAAACCTAGAAGGCCACCCAAGTTTGCAGAAAAACCTGTTTGGGGTAAGTGTGTCCCCTGTCTGTGGATTTAGATATCCACAGATTAGGGGAAGACCTGGGAATCAGATATATAGATTCCCCACGAGTTTCCCCCTTTTAACCATCACGCTCATAGTCATAGCTATAAGGGGGAGTTTTCAATATCACTTAAAGTAGAAGTATGACAGATCCTGATACATCTCCTTGGTGGATAGAGGACCTGTGAAGATGAAGTGCGTGACGTGTGGAGTACTTTTTGTTACTTTCTCTTTAACCAGAAATATTTCTGTTCTAAAATAAACTGTCATTCTTGATATGGAAAAGCTATAAATTTAAAAGTCTGCTTAAAACAGGAACAAAACCCCTCAAATGTAGCAAGTCAGTGCTCCAGGCAGAAGTAAAAATGATTTAAATTTCTTACCGGTGTTCTCTGTGAGAAGCCTGAACAAGGTTGCCAACTCAAGATTGGCAAATTCCTGGACATTTGGGAGTAAAGCCTGGGGATGGTAGAATTTGGGGGGAGGAGGGAGCTCAGCAAGGATGTGATGATATGGTCCCGGTCACATGAGCGGGATACTGCGCCGTTGAAGGGAGGCAAATTAGAGCTGGAGCAAATTAGAGCAGGTAGCATGATCAGACAGGTCCCCGAGATGCTGCGCAGATGCCGATAGTTGGTGATCACACGGCGATGTTGAAGTGCATCAAAGGGTTTCGCTTTCACATTCTTTCACATGTGCAATCTTACATTTCTTCGCATACTGTGGAGGCTTGGAAAAAACACATCCGGTTCAACAGGATGCATGCGTGTGCCAGATGTACCGGATTAACTCCGCTTCCGCAATCTGACGCTCACCTGCAACCCGCTTTTCCAGTTGCTACTACCCTTTTGCTGGTACTTTTTAAGTCCGCTTCTTCAGGCCGACGGTACAGGTTGGTGATGGGTGCGCTACGCTTCCCAGATGTTGCCGTATGATCGCACCCGTTTGATGCACCCTCAACCCGTCCATTTCGTGGGGCAAATCCTCTCATGTGATTGGGGCCTATGTATCTACACAACTGAAACTTCCATTTTCCCCAGAGGTACTGATCTGTGCAGCCTAGAGATGTTGTAATTCTGGGAGAATTGCAGGCCCCACCTGGAGGTTGGCAACCTTAAACCTGAAGCAATAGATGGCAACTTTCTTGCCTCCAGAATCAGATTTCTTAACCCACTCATAACAACTTTACAATCCACATCAGGCATTGATATAGTAACCTTTTTGCTCTCAGACACCTATCATACTATCTCCTATAGAGTGGCACTCTTTGCTCATGCTGCAAAGAAAATTAGAGATAAGGCTACAGAATGACTGTACTTTCAGAATGTACTATCTGAGAAACTTGTTTTTAAATTCATACTTTATCTATATATTTTAATTTTCTTTTAAATGTATTGCTGATCTTTGTACTGTTTTTTTTTTCTTTATCTTTTATATTGTGATGGCCATTGGCTACATGCAATAAACTTTCAACTGGAACTTTCTTACCCATACACTGTGATGATCATACCGGCTACTTTCACCCCTGGTTCCAGGTTCACTGGCCCCACCTCGGCTGTGCGCCTGAGAGTAGCCTGTTCCCTCCCCTGAATTTTCAGTCCACCAGAATATAAATCTAACAAATAGTTTGAGTCCTGACATTCTCATTTTTGTTTTATGTCCATGCAACCTTGTAGATGCTAATTTAAATTCCTCAGTAGCCTGAAAACGATTTGTATCCTGAAACATAATTACTTTGTAAAGTTGAGGGTACAGGGCTGGGAAGGAGTCGATGGCTTGACTGTTTGTTTTGTTATGACCTAATGGTAACATTTAATGGGGATTTTATTACCCAGAAGTGTTTCCCTCCTAGTGCCCAGAACAAATACAGTTTCCCAAACTCATGTGTTTATTTCACAAGAAACCAGAGAAAGGCCTCAGTGTTCAGTTCCCTCTTTTTCCTCAGAAATTATGGACTCTAATTGTAGTACCAGAAGTATATCGTATTAACTAGCATAACTGGCTTCCAGAACAAGGAATGAAACAGTCTATAAAGGTTTCAGAGACCTTAACTCATACAGCATTCTGAGACAAAGACCATCTATTGTCAGTTGTCTGTTCCTTACCATGTGAAAGGCTCAGAATTTGACGAGCAAAGCAGTCAATGCAACTATTCATAACCTCAGTTTAAACAAATTGTTTAAAATGGCCACATGTCACAATTGGAAAGTCAGGGAAGGGGAAAAGTTGGTTTCTTTCCGAACAAATGAGTAGGGTTTTTTTTTTTTAATGCAAGTGAGAAAAATAAAGCCAACATTCCCTTGATATTAAACAGAAATATAACAGTACTTTATGATTTAAAAGTGAAGGGTATCCTAAACCGACGTGCTAGATGCTATGTGACTGCCCTGATTATAAAAGAAGAAGCAATTTATACAGGCCAGGGTATGGATTACATGACAGTAAATAATTCTCCCTTTAAAGAAAGCATCACTTTACATTCAGCTACTCTGGAAGAAATGTTGTAATAAGCATATCCCATAAATGTTCAGCATTTCCAGCTCAGTGCCAGCAGGCTCTTCACTAAGGAATTTGCAGAGTTTGCCACAAAATCCTTCCTCTGAGCATCACATATTTACATAAAAATACAGTCCATAACATGGGCCAGGATCTAAGAAACAACATACAGCCAACTCTGGGTACCTAACAAAATAAATTTCCCTGAGCTGAGCTCAATGGAGCTGCCTCTGTGAAACCAGACCAAGCAGCATGTTACTTCACTACATGCTGCCTTTACTACAGCGGCAGGATCATATGATGAGGCCTTCACAAGAGGCTTGTATAAACCCTGGGGAAATGTTGCCTTGTTTGTTTTGAACAGCTTGCTTTCACCACGTATCACAAATGAGGTTGCCAGCTTCTAAACTGGACCCTCTAGCTGACACTTAGCGCTGCCAGCTATGTGTTGGGAGATTCCTGGAGATTTTGGGGGTGGAACCTGAGGAGGGAAGAGACTCAATAGGGTATAATACCATAGAGTCCACCCTCCAAAGCAGCTATTTCCTTCAGGGGAATTGATCTCTGTAAGACTGAGATCAGTTGTAATTCTGGGAGATACGGATGCCGGACTCCAGGCGGGACCTGAGGATTCCCTAGAATTACAGCTCATCTCCAGACTACAGTTCCCCTGGAGAAAATGGAAACTTTGGAGAGTGGACTCTATGGCATTGTACCCACTGAGGTTCCTGTCCTCCCCAGGCTCCATCCCCAAATCTCCAGGATTTTCCTAACCAGGATCTGGCAGCCCTACCCCATCATCCACCCCTACCTGGAGGTTGGCAACCTACTTTAATATCTGTTTGATTTGTAGTAATCTTCAAGTGTGTTTTTCTCCCCCTCCATGCCATGAGAAGAAACGTAGCTTCTTCTCTGAACATATCTCTTTTCTGAAACAAAGAATGAGTCCTGACTTTCCCCCACCTCCAAGAGCATGTGGTTTTAAACAGCCTGGAGGTGCCTTCTCTGTGCCTGCAGGGAGCACTCATTTCGAGCACACTGATACTGACAGATGTGAACAATAGAAAAAATACAGTGCATACTCAGAAGAAAGTAAGCAATCACAGAACCAGCAAGACTCCCTAGCCAAGGGACTGAGCAGGAACACTGCCATGCTCTATAAATTAAATGTAAGTGAGACTTAAGTTACCACTGGGAAGAAGCCCTTTTGAATATACTGACACACACCAATATAGAGATGCTTAATGAGGAAGGAAAATAGGGGACATGTAAGAAGTCCCCTTACATGTGAAGAGGAGGAGGCAGGTGATGCAAGACTGCAATAGTCTTTTTGTACCAGTGTCACCACAACTTCTTAATGCAGAGGTGTTTGACACATTTTTTATGAGGGCTGGATTTGACATAAATGTCACTTTGTTGGGCTGGGCCATATGTGCCATAGAATGTAATATTGGGTACTGGAGATATAAACTTTATAAAGGACAACAGCTGGTAAGCTCTGAGTTGGTGTGGCCTCACTGCAAGGCCCCATGGTCTGGGAGAGAGGGGTGCAGAGGAAAACCCACCTGGGCAGACTGGAAAGCCAGCAGTTCAGTGCTGAGCAAATGCTTCCATGCTGCAACAGAGGATTGTCTGCATCCCCCATGTACAAACGCCAATCTCTGCGGCCATCCGAGACAGCATCCTTGGAGCTGCAGGCTGAGTGGAGAGGTATGAATGGGGCTGCAGTGGCTCCCAACTTACCAATTCTGCTTAACTGATGCAGATGAGTTTGCTGAAACTACAATTGGAGTGGCTCCGCCTTCCCACCCCCCAAGCAGCCTCCTGTTCCCTCCCTTGCACTAGCTGCTTGTGGGCTGTAAAACAGCCCTGGTTGGGTTGGTTCTGGCCCCTGGGCCTTATGTTTGACACCCCTGCCCTAATAGATTTAAAATGCATGATCAGACAGACACATCTGCAGCCTGTCTGGCACTTGTTGCCCTCCTGCAATCAACCCTCTTCTGGCACAGTTTTCTTGACACTGGGAAAATCAGGTACCTTACATTTGTTTCTGACTTCACCCTGCATTTCTGTCTGTCTGTCTGGACTGCCTCCTAGCAATCTGAAGCTGTTTAGGATGTCTGAATTTTTCCTTGCACTTTTGCCATTTTTTAAAAAAAACAGTTGGCGATGTGTGCATGCCTGGATCACCACTTGTGTGTTTCAGCTCACTCCTGCCTATAGCTTTGTGGCACACAGAGTAGGGAAGGGGTTAATTGACAAGATGAGTTTGTTTCAGAGAGGGAGGGAGGGAGGGAGGGGGAAAGAGTCTAAGAACAAAGCCAGTGACTCCAGCTTCACCCCAAGCTTTTAAATAAAAACACCAGCAGCACACAGGACACAGGATGAAGGTTCTCTACCCCCCCCTTTTAAACATTCAAAACTTGGAATTTCTCAGAAGCACAGTTTCAAAAACACTACCCTCACATTGGACTCCATTTCCCAGCAGCTTCCACCAGCAATCCCACTGGCCACCAGCTGCCACCATTCTGCCAGTAATCTGAAGTGCTGATTGCCATCAGTGCTTATGTGCATGCTAGGAAGACTGATGATTTAAAAAACCCTGCCTGAGTGATCTACTCCCTGGCTGCTGCATCTGATCCATCAAGGATGGGGTGAAGGCACAGTGAGGAGGGTTAAGGATGAGTCTGATCAAAACTCTCTGTTACAAAAAAAACACCCTGGATCAGAACCAGGGCCACACTGGATCAAATTGCCATCTGACCACAGCCTTAGTCCCACATCTACACTAACTTTAGGAAGCAACTCTAGTCCCTGGATACAGAAATCCAACTGGCGCCAGCTCTCCCTTTCCCTCCCCTCCCCTTTTGCTGCCGCCTCCTTAAACAGAAAGAAGAAAGCAGGACAGAACAGAAAGACCACTCCATTCTTTTATAGCCAGAGAGTGTAAGATTTCTGATTTTTTTAAAAACCAAGCACATTCCCTATTCTTAGGGCTTGTTCTACTTACCCAGATCCTGTCCTTGTTTACTCAAAATGCAACTATGGTGGGATTTTCTTGCATGTTCATATGCACAAGAGGACTGCAGTCTTAACTTCCTTCCCCCTCTTCTCCCCAATTCTCCCACCCCCAAATCCATCCTGCACCCATCTTTTCCCATTCACCAGCACCAAGTGCCCCCCAACCCCATGCAATTATCTTGACCTAGATCTAGGGGTTGCCAACTTTTTCTTACTGATTCCTATTCATGTGCCTCTCACAGCACCTTTTACTGGAACTCCCACTGCTTTTTAAACATGTATCTGTGTTTCCTTGGTCTTGATGCTCATTTTGAACAATTTTCTGGTAATTGTTCAGCCTCTCCAGTATCACAATGTGAGGTTTCACAGCTCTGTTCCCTCCATCATATGCTTTTCTGAGTAGGGTTGCCAGAGCTGAGATGGGACATACATGGAGAGTGGGGGGCGGGCGGGGTGGAGCCTGAGAAAGAAAGGTTTGGGAAATAGTGATGGGGGAATGGGTGGAAATGACTAAAGCTGCATCAAGTAGTCTGCTTATTATTCCCTCCCGAATAGGAAGCTGAAGAGCAAAAAGGTCCCGGGAGGGGAGAGCACTTTCTGAAACCCTGGGGCAATGCCGTGATGACTGTGAGGTCACTTCCGAACAGCCGTAAAACAATGTAGAACCTGGAAAGAGCTGTAATGCAGGACAAAAGTGAGAGTGGGATGCAATGTGGAGGAGGATTCTGCTTCCAACGTACCTGTGGACAAACTGTGGGAGAACGGATGAATGCAGAATCAGCCACTGACACCAAAAGAACAGAGCAGAGGCTTTCCAGGGAAGCTAAACTATACTGTTTTGGCTGTCAGAAAACCCCAACTCAGGGCCCTCAAGCTGCCTTCGGACCCCAGGAACTTTGTTGCCCCAATCCCCATCTCTGGGCAGCCCTGCTAGTAAGTTCTAATAACTATATTGCTACATTATTCTCCTGCCATGATGAAAGTCAAACAAAGCAGACAGTCGGTGTGGCAGAGTACTTAGACTACTGGATGAGGACCTGGGTAACCCAGGTTCAGAATCCTACTCACCGTGGGTGGGCTTGGGCCTGTCACTCTTCCTCAGCTTGTTGTGAGAGCAGAGAATCATGTATGCCACCCAGGCAAGTTAAAGAAATACTAAATAGATGAAAACAGTAAAAGACTGAGCTAGCCAATTACCACTTGCAAAGAAACAAAGGCCAACAAAGTTTTATTCAAGGTATAAATTTTTGCATGCGTGCACACTTCTTCAGATACCATGAAATAGAAATTACCTGTCCATACATATAGGTAGAGAGTGAGCAGTAAATTAGCATACAGCATAATTAAGATGTTTAACAGATTTAAGGACCAAACAAGAATGACAAGCTTAGTTTATATGATTAACATTTGTTTGGGTTCTGTTCCAGGGAAAACATATTGAAGGAAATAAATATGTCAAAATTGGAGACGGCCACATATATCCTTAATTGTGGAATAGTGAGAGTAATTAACTGAGACCCTACCATTACACTCCATCCGTCTCCTTTCAAGCATGTCAGGAAGATGTTCATTTGTACTCTGCTGTTTTCATGGATGGAAGACTGAAAGCACCAGGGGAGAACTTCTAGCTTTTCTGCTCAGCTAGCCAGCAACCCAATCCGATGCTGTTGCTTCAGCTGTTAATGTGCAGGAGGGGTCACTCCACAGCAGTTGTGATGACCCAGTTTGCAAGGCAGGTGGGCAGAGCAGTGTAGTCCATTGTTCCTATCAGTCATTTCCTTCTAGAGCTGAAGCCCTTGCCACTAGCCCATTGGTTACCATGCAAAGAAGAGGCCTTTCTTCAGCTCCATGCCCTCATACTTTTTATCATAATTATTACTTCAAACAGATAAAGTGCCATGAATGTGCTTGGTCTTTGAAGACTTCAGGAAGACAGTCCTGGGCAAGAGGGGCTTACAATCTAAAATATATTGTCAGGGAAGTGGAGGTAAAAGAATATGTTTTCACTATGAATAAATCCTGTTGTGAAAGTAAATACAATGAGCTCTAGAAAGAGCCTTGGGCACTCAGCATCAATTTGCTGTGGTGGCCTCATCAGGGTATAATGACACAGAGTCCACCATTTTCTCCAGGGGAACTGATCTCTGCCATCTGGAGAGCAGTGTAATTCTGAGTGATCTCCAGCCCTCACCTGGAGATTGGCAACAATGGTTCCCCAGGAGAAAATGGCTGGTTTGGAGGGTGTAGTCTATGGCATTGTACCTGTCTGAGGTTCCATCCCTCCTCAAATCCCACCCTCTTCAGGCTCCACCCCTCAAATTTCCAGGTATTCCCCAACCTGGAGTTGGCAACCCTCCTTCCCAACCAACCATCAACATACCATTATCTGCCCCTCTGACCAAGGTTTCCATCTCCTCCCCCCTCCCTGCATCTTCTACCTAGGCAAAGTACAGTCTTTCTCCACAGTGGGGACCATAGCAGCTTACATCATTCTCCTCTCCCCCATTCAATCTGCACAACAACCCTGTGAGGTAAGTTAGGCTGAAAGTCTGTGAGTGGTCTGAAATCACCCAATCAGCTTCCACAGAAAGAACCTGGGTCTGGCAGACCCTGCTCTGAAGCACTAACTGCTACACCACACTGGCTATCCTAGGGAGTCTGGTGCTGGTGAACCGGAATAAGCAGGGAGGCCTAGTTGTCATGCCAGTCAGGTGTTATCAAGTCATCTAGAGGGTGCTGCCAGGCCTAGGGTAGCCAATCTCCAGGTGGAACCTGAAGATCACCTGGTATCCCAGACAACAGATCTCTCTCCCCCTGGAGAAAATAATTGTTTTGGAGGGTGGACTCTATGGCATTCTGTTCAGCTGAGGCCTCTCCCCTCCCCAAACTCTGGCTTCCTTAGACTCCTCCACAGAATATCCAGGAATTTCCCAACCTGGAGCTGGCAACCGTACTCAGGACTGGCCCCAATGTGTTTCCCACAAAGGCCAAAGTATGCCTGGAAAGGGCCACCTGCCCCTTCCTTTTTACTGTCAGAACCAAGCTTGGTTGCCTAGCAACAGCCACTGAAGGGAAAGTGAGCCCCACAGCAGGAAGAGAAGAGAATGATTTGATGGCTAGTGGCTCATCTCAGTAGCCAGCCAGCTAGCTGTGGAGGAGCCAAGCAGGAGAAGCATCTTCATAAGGAGAGACAGATGTTTTGGCAGTTTATTCTGACAGGGAAGAGTGGCCAAGCTGGCAGTGGATGGGGGAGAGGAGCAGACCCAGCCCCCAGCCAATGACACATGAGTACTCTTGAGTGGTGGTTGAAGGGCCAATGGCTGATGGAGTGAACAACACAGCCAATGGGAGAGCTGGAAAGTGCCAATACACTAAGGCTTTTATACATATAGGATTCCTGTTATAGTTTAGGTTTGTTGTAGAGCTGAGAATCCTTTATACTTTAAGTAGTCCAGATGAGCTTCAGAGAAACTGGGGCATGTTTTTGCATGTTCCAGGGTCCTTCTGGTTTAAAATAACAGCATTACGTTCACCCTCATGCTTTTATCCAGTCTACTACACCAACCCTACTACAACTAAGATAATACAGCTTACTTATGGACTCAGTGGCATAGCCCAGTAAACACATGAGTTGAGTAGCCCCCTCTTCCCAGTTAAAGTCTATGGTAATCACAAGCTCACTTTAGCCAAATCATTTTCTTGCAGCTTTAGTTTGCATATCCAACCCTATCTGTAGAGCTGCCAGTCTCCAAGTTGTGTTTTAATTCATTGCAATGGAAAGAAGAGGCTTTTTTGAGTAAGAAAGTAGTAATAGCCATAGCTTGCAAAAGTAGTAGCAGCCATCAATGTTCCCTCTAAGCTGTGGAGTCTTGTGAGCAAAAATTCTACTTTGTGAGCTACTGGCATTAAAGTTGTGAGTGATTTGGCCACTGCATATATTAGTTTGCTGTGGAGCCATCCTTCCTGAGCTAAGAGAAAAATCTGTGAGCTGGAGGCTAAAAACCTGTGAGCTAGCTAACTCAGCTTAGAGGGAACACTGGCAGCCATAGCTTGCAGGAAGAGTGGGTATAAACATGCAAGAAAAGCAGTGTTGAACACTGGAAGGTAGGCAGTTTTTCACCAAACTTTTTTCACCCTTCAAATTCAGTTTCCACAACAGAGACTGAACTTCATGACAATGAGGTGTCAGTTCTAATTCATAGGCTGGATCCTGCAATTCCTGCCACTAATATTGACTTCTTCCTCTGGCACAAGGCATGCCTTCCCTTTTGCATCAGAGGAAGGGACCACTGTTAGCAGAATGGATCCACGTAATCCTATCCCATGCACTCTTTGCATGCCTAATTCGCTATAAACCCTTGTTTGTTCTTTGAATGTGTTGACAACTTCCAGACTACCATTCATTTCCAGGAATGGGCAGTTTTATCAATAACAACATGACAGTAAAACAGTAAACATGTATGATGCCAAACTTATTATTAATAGCTTCCAAGCAATTCCAAGAATACTGTAGAAGACATAGTTGAAATAGTTAAACTTTTTACTGTGGACTGACAATGATGAGTTGAAGCCCTGTGAAAAGTGACAGGTGACAGTTTCATTTAACTAAACAAGACACAACAAAAAAGTTAAAGACTTTTAAAAAACTGATCAAAGAAATGCATTTAATGTAGTGTCTGCTACTCAAGGAAGTTTGTGTGTTATCTGGCAGAAATCCACTGAGGGATTATCAAAGTTCATCCTTGTTTACCAGTTACAGTGCAATGGTTTAGATTTAAAATCTTGTGTTATTCTTCTGTGGTTTTGAAAATAATCAAGAAATGTGCTAAGAAGAGTATTTCTTGTTTTGTACACACTGTGCCTTGCTATACAGAGCCCAAGAGAAAATATCAGCCTTCTCACATTTAAGCAGTTGAATGGCATTTCTTTACAGATCATACTATACCAATTGGTGATGCAATTAGGATGCCGTCCATAACATAGGCCCTTTCTGCACCCGAATTTTGCCTTGGTTTCTAAGTGCATCCTATTTTTCCATTCTGCGTTCCCTCCCGCTTTCACTTCTGGTTTGTGTTGGGGCTTTTTCTTGTTTCTGCATTTGTTTTACAGAAATCTGCATTCAGACCACTTCCAGCACACTGTTGCCCTGAAGTTACCAAAACTTCTTTTGCTGTATTTCTTTGTTCTCATGGGCTTTTGAATCGCTAATCTCTCCTTATATATAATCCTGTTTTTGTGTGACTCTTTTCTGAATGTTCCACATGCTCCCACAGCCTTTGGCTCTCTGATCTGTCACTCAGAAGGTGTCCCTAGCCACCGCCTGTGTTGCCCGAGTCCTGCACAGCTGCCACTCAAGAGTACTCTCGCATGCCACTGGCCAGGTGCTGGGTTTGCTCCTCTTTCCCACCCACTCCTTCAGCCACTGTGCCCTGTCAGAATTTCTGGCAAAGGGCTTTCTGTCTTGATGAAGATGCTTGCCTCCTGTGTGGGACTAATTCTTCCCTCAGTAGCTGTTGGTAGGTGTAACGAAATGGCAGTTACCTGTGTTTGTGAAATGGCTGCTGTCTGTGGTTGTTTCTTTAAAATGTTCCCCCATAAGGCTTAATTGAGCTGTAATTCCAGAGAGGTGCCTGCAGGGGTATCACTCACTGGGTTGAATGGGGCTTCCTCATGTGCTGGCCTACAGTTCCCAGCTGCCCCAAGGCCAAAAAGTGCAGAAAAAGAGGGGCCATCCCGAGGGGCGGGGCAGCATCAATATAGACTCTAGCTAGGCCACAAGCCAAAGATGTCAGGGAACCCTGGGAGGCAGCAGAAATTCAGCCACTCCACAGTTGGCTCAACTGGGGAATGAATAGAAGTTTCCCTGCTCTCTTGGGCAGGAGAGAGAGGCTGAAGCAGAGCCAGAGGCCGCAACCTCCAGAGGTAGAGAATACTGTATGCAGGGAAAGAGGATTGCGTTTACCCCCTGTTGATTTATGCCATATTGGTTCGTGGTGTGTGCTTATTCCTACAGTTGTGTCTTATTCATTTAGTGTGTGTGTGCTCCATAATTGTGTAAATAGTTAAATAAATTCTTTTATTTGGGATAATAATCTGTGTTGTACTCTGACCACATAGTCTCTGTTAGGAGATGTACTTTTGAAATTGGCAAGGCAGGCTCAAATCTCTTTGTGTATTTGCAAGCAGAGAGAAGAGAAGAGCAATATATTGATGGAGATACCTTCTGATACTAATGTTTTATTAATGTACTAATTGGTAGGGAATGTACTAATCATGTCTAATATTGTACTAATATTTCTCTGACTTTTCTATTCTGAATTAAAAGGAAAAAAAATATAAGTCTCCCACTCTCCATTTGAAATCCAAACGGGCTAATGCAGACATGACAGCCTGCAGCCTTGAATCACAAAGAGGATCCAGCATTTAAAATTTAAACCCCTGGCAGCAGGGAAGTGTCAAGACAAACCTTGCCCTTCATTTCTATATATCTGTCTTTGTTGCACAACAACTTTTGTTTTTCATTTTTTTAAATTTTGGATTTTTGTCCAGCAGTAATTTTCTTGAACAACCAAAGGCTTCACAGCCCTCTTTCAAAGAATGGGTTCTTCATCCCATCATTTTCTTTTTCCTTTCGTTTTTTGTTCTATTTTTATAACACTATTGGGGAGGTCCCCTAAGGGACCTCGAACTCCTATGAGAACAGTGGGACAATAGAAGACTTAGAAAATGCCAGAAGAATTGATTTAATAAATAATTTTAGGCGTCTGACGAGCCTTTCTCTAGGCATTGGAAAACTGGAGCATAACCTCCTTCTTTCCGTGGGCTCTGTCAAGGCTCTAGGTTCAAAATATCGGACTGGTACCGAGAAAAGTGCAAGCCACTCCCCCTTTTGGGAAAGGGACCCCGGTGTGTCCTGTCACACGAGAGCCTGCATTGCTCATTTTCCACCAATTTTTCCTGGCACTCTTCCGTCCACCCACTTCAATCTAAATCACAAGGAGAGAGTTCGCTTGCCAGCTCTAAACCCAGATGGCAACCCAATGTGTGAAGATTCATTTTTGAAGCGTTGCAATAATGTTAAATGTTCTTTGTTGTTTGTTTATTGTATGTGTCTTTGGTACAGAGAGACCCAGGAGACACTGCGCGAATTTACTTTGCATGCGCAATCTCCTTAAACTGTACGTCCAGCTTCGGACATTTTCGTCCAAATACGAGCAGGGACTGAAGGTCAACGAGACCCCTTGGACTGTACCAAGTGTTACAAATGCAGAGGGAGGTCTGCATTTGGAGGATTGTTCTTATCTGTTTTTGTACTTCATTAGGTGAAGGCCCCCGAGAGGGAACCTTCTGGTTAAAACTGTTAATCCAGTGACAGGATAACAGCAGGAGCTCGACAAGTCTCCTAGTTTAAAAGAGGACTTCTCCTCGAGGCCGGCATTCCAAACCTAGAAACTTGCCAGGCCCACTGACCCTCCTGTTTGCCATAGGAGTTCAGCAGTCCGGGGTGCCATGGCTCGGTAGCCTCGCCCACAAGGGAGAGAAGCTTGTATTGATCTGATATTTTCTCAGGGTGAGATCTTTTGGAAATGCTGCTATGATTAGTGTGTGAATGTTTGAATGACTACTAATAATTTTTATCATGAACCTGGATTGAATCATGAATGCAGAATGCATGAACACTAGCCTAAATGTTTGGTATAAGTTCATAAAAGTGTGTTTAGTTCACTAACTGTACTCCCATGGTACCATGCGATACCAAGAGAAGGAAGAACTGTTTGCTATGCAAAAACACTCCCTTCCTATGTCAGTGGACTTGTGCATGTTCCAAAAAGGACGTGCCCCAGTCCATCAACATTAGGAACTGGAAACCTCTTGTTGGAAGAAGAAAGAAGACTTGAAGATTTTTACAGTTTACTTGTTGTGTAAATATAGCTGGCCTTGTTCACTTTGAATTGACACCACCAGTGTCAAGAAAAGGAATAGGCAGAAGACATGTGATTTGAGAGTATTTCTTGCATGTTTTTCTTGTACATAAATATTTTTGTACTGTTTACAATTTTGAGTCCATATCTCTAAATGAGGACTGCCCTCAGGAAGAGAAGTAGCATGCACCTACTGATTTTATAACCAATTTTTCTACTTTTGTATATTTGTTATGCAATAGGTGGTAGTACCTCAGCAATGCTAATGGTTACTGTTTAGTTCACATAATTGTTATGTGATACCTTAGTAGTAGTGTGTGTATATATATATATATATATATATATATATATATATATATATACACATGTACCTGTGGATGCACCTGTGCATGTTTGCTTCCTTGAAGTTTGAAACTCACAGTGGCAATTTGGTTTTTTTGTAGGGCTAGACTTTTTTTAGTCCGTCCCCAATGATTAGCTTTAGATAGCTGGTCCTTGGTAAAAGGAAACCTGTTCTTGCTTCAGGTCCACACCAACTGAGACGACATCCACCAACAAGCAATGGGTTACCAACGCCACTGAACTTTGTTGTTGCATCCTAGACTGTCTGACGTGTTCATGTTACACACGCCACCCCACACAAACTGTGTTTGGTAGTCATGGCCATCACCTCGCTTCGCTCAATGAGGCCATGAAAGGGGGGACTGTTAGGAGATGTACTTTTGAAAATGTTTTTATTTATTATTTTCTGACCTGCACACACACCTGAATGGTGCTTGCAAGTGTCTTTGGTCTGGGAGAACTGTGTACTTTGTTTGATGTGACCACCTGCACTAGAAAGCTGCTTGCAGTCTGCACTTTCATGCTAATGAAGTCACACACACACACATATGCATACATCTACCCATCAGGCACTGGGAACAAGAAAGCATCTCCATTATGGTCTGCTAGAAGGATGATATAAACAACAACCTGTCTACCATTGAGGAATTTGAATTCCACACGTAACCCACAGGATGCTTGATTTTGCAAGTGTTAAGACTGTTTCCTGTTTATGACTTGGACCAAGCCAGAGTCATCTGCAGTTCTAAGGTTTCCATGACAACCCAATATAGGAGGGTACCCCACATCCTATAGCCAATGATATAGGGATGGGACGGACTGGTAGACCCTAATGCGAGCCCCGAAGATAGCTGATAAAAGTAAGGTTCACATTTTGTTAGGAGCCTCGCGCCTCCTTTCACCTAACATCCTTTTGGTGTACACCTACCTTGCTAGCAAGACATTTATTCCTCACACGTGTTGGCAGGTTCCAACTGTGTGCAGTAAAAGTATCCTTAGTCAGAATCTTAGTCTTGTATCCTTCACTGTGAAGGTCGAGCTTCAGGAAACAGATAAGTATCATGTGTATTCCCCTCCTAAATACCTTTAGTTTAAAACCCCAGTATTGCTTTCCATTACTACTGTATCTAAAGGAACTTGTGTGTATGTGTGTATGCATCTGTTTTGTTTGCCTGTGATTCAAAAGCTATTACTCAGTAAAGAGAATATTTGATTTTACTAAAGAAACCTTGTCAAGCGTTCTCTTTTGGGAAACTGGTTTTCTGGGCGAAACTACTTTCTCTGTATACATGTGAACCGATCAATGCATACATGAGCATTTCGGCTAACATCTCCCCCACTCTGCACAATACCAAAGGGAGAGGGTAGCCCAGGGAAGTAAGGAAAGGCCAGACCCTTGGGTTGCCAACTTTCCAGGGATCCCCAAAGATTGGGGATTCCATCTCCAAACAGGGAGATTCGGCCAGAGGGGTCTCACTGTCCCTCTAAAAAGGCAGTGACAATTCAGTGAGTGGTGGCAGCGAATTTAAGGAGTGAGATACACCCATGGGATGAAGGTGGGAGGTGAACAGCTGAGTTGTAAACTGGAGCCTGTTTCGCGACAGTAGGCAACCAGGCTTGGTTCAGACAAAGGATGGAAACTCTTTGCAGGCCTTTGTGAGGAACTCATTGGGGCCAGTCCTGAGTCTAAGGTTGCCAGCTCCAGATAGGGAGATTCCTGGATATTATCTGGTAGAGTCTATGGAAGCCAGGGTTTGGGGAGGGCAGAGGCCTCAGTTGAACAGAATGCCATAAAGCCTGCCTTCCAAAGCAGCTATTTTCTCCAGGGGGGAGAAGAGATCTGTTGTCTGGAGTTCAGTTGTGATACCTGGTGATCTTCAGGCTCCACCTGGAGGTTGGCTACCCTGGACATCACAGTCAGTGCTTCAGAGCAGGGTCTGCTAGATCCAGGTTCTTGCTGTAGAAGCTGAGTGGGTGATTTTGGAGCAGTCACAGACTTTCAGGCTAACCTACCTCACAGGGTTGTTGTGCAAGTCAAAAGGGGGAGAGGAGAATGAGGTAAGCTGAAATAAAGGTAGGTTGATGCTTGGCTGGGAAGGAGATAGGGTTGCCAACTCCAGGTTGGGAAATTCCTGGAGATTTGAGGGGTGGAGCCTGGAGAGGGTGAGGTTTGAGGAGGGGTGGGACCTCAGACATGTAGAATGCCATAGACTCCACCCTCCCAACCAGCCATTTCCTCCTGGGGAACCATTGTTGCCAATTTCCAGGTAAGGGGTGGAGATCACTCAGAATTACAACTGATATCCAGGAGGGAGGGGGCAGAAGTCAGCTGCAGTCAGAGGGGCAGATAATGGTAGGTTGATGGTTAGCTGGGAAGGAGATCAGGTTGCCAACTCCAGGTTGGGAAATTCCTGGTGATTTGAGGGGTGGAGCCTGGAGAGGGTGGGGTTTGAGGAGGGGTTGGACCTCAGACAGGTACAATGCCATAGACTCCACCCTCCAAACCAGACATTTCCTCCTGGGTAACAATTGTTGCCAATCTCCAGGTGAGGGCTGGAGATCACTCAAAATTACAACTGCTCTTCAGGTAGCAGAGATCAGTTCCTCTGGAGAAAATGGTGGACTCTGTGTCATTATACAGCAGTTAGCTGAAAAATGTGGGTTTTGCTTGTAGATGCAGAATGCATACAGAAAGCACAAATAAACAAGAGGGGGGGGAAACAGTTCAGAGGGAATGCATGCAACTGCGAAGTTAACCCTTAAGTCTTGACTCCTCAGATTCTCCAGAGCAAGCTGTCAGTGCAGAAAGGGCCATAGTCTTCAAAGACTTTGTATTACTTCAGCAAAATAGTACTTGCTGGCTCTGAGCATATGTGTGACCTGGGAAGCAGAAAGGGCCCGAGTAGGCCGGGCCCGCCATTTGCGGGGACGGGCAAGGATGAGAGGTCGGCCGCAGGAAGGGGGGGGCCTGGCGCGTGGCGGGAAAGACGCGCCGCCCCCCTTCCCCAACCAATGGAGGGCAGCGGGGTGGTCGGGGAGGGGGAGGCATTAAAGGCCGAAGGAAGCTGCTCCCCCTCCCCACTCAAGCACGAGGCGAGCCCGTTTGCAGGAGGAAAGCCCGTTTTTGTCTCTTACAGGTAGGCCCGGGCCCTTCTGGGGGGAACGCCGGCGGCTGGGGGGGAGGGAGGGGGGAGATGGATGGCCTTCCTTCTCCCTCGCCACTTCCCCCTGCACCCTACCTCACGGATGCCAGGTGGTCCCAGTGGCCGGGTGCGGCTACCGTGGCTGGGCCCGGCCATCAGCAGCCGGGCCCAGGGGCCTCCAGCCGCTCCTAAGCGCCTCCGCGCTGGACCTCCAGCCTGCCCGGGCGGTCGGGGGTATAGGGGGGGAGACAGGGCTTGCCTCTTCCCGCCCGCTCGCCGTCTGAGCATGGACCAGGAGCTGTCCACACGGACGGCACCGGGGAGGGCCGCTCTGGGACCTGCTCTGGCGGTCCAGGGGTTGGGGAAGTGAGGGAGACGCGGCCCACCTTTTCCCTGGCTCGCAGCTGGGCTCCCTCGGGCCTGTTCCGGCTGCCGGGCCGACGGCAGAGGGGGGGACATGGCCTGCTGCCTCCCCGGCCCGCGGGTCTTCGGGCGCGGCTCTTGGAGCCGGGCGGGGGATGGCTCCGGCGTGAGCCTTGGGGGGGCTTCGCTGGCCCCCAGCCGGCCCGGGCCGGGCCATTGGGCCTGTCCGGGCCATGGGGCGGCGTGGGGCCGCTTCCCGGGCCCTCGGGCCTGCCCCGGCGCCCGGGGTCCAGAGCGGGGGCGGGGGACGTGGCCGCTGCCTTCCCAGCACACGGGTCTTCGGCACGGCTCCCGGAACCGGCCAGGGGACAGCTCCAGCAGAAACTTTGGACGGGGGGGGGCTTCGCTGGCCCTCAGCCGGCCCACGCCGAGCCATTGGGCCTGTGCGGGGGCTGTGGGGGCAGCGTGGGGCTGCATCCAGGGCCCTCGGGCCTGCCTCGGTGCCCAGGGCCGACAGCGGGGGGGGGACGCGGCCACTGCCGCTCCAGCCCGCGGGTCTTCGGCGTGGCTCTCGGAGTCGGCCGGGGGACGGCTCCGGCGAGAGCTTTGGTTGGGGGGGGCTTCGCTGGCCCTCAGCCGGCCTGCGCCGGGCCACTGGACCTGCCCGGGGTCTACGGGGTGGCCCGGGGCTGCAACTGTCCTTCCCATCCCCAGCCCATTCGGGAAGCTGGAGGGGTGCTCCAGGGGCGCCAACTGCTTAAGATCTCTGCTATCTGGGGGGATTCCGGGGCATCCGGCATCCCCTCTCAGGAGAGTTGTCCGTTGGTTGGTCGGTGGGTCGTTCTGGACTAGGTCGCCTCCTCCACCTCAGGCCATCCGCATTGGGGGAGGGTTCCAGAGCGCACCGAATTCTGCCCCAGCCGGGGCAGTGGCCCGAGGGGCAGATTTGGCTCACGCCGCTCCACAGCTCGGGGGGTGGGGCCTTGGTGGCGTCCGGGTGCCCATACCGTGTGCAAGAGCTGGGCCTCCCCGGGGGAGTCGTGGCCCCAGACCAAGCGCAGGATGCAGCCGGGGAAGGCAGGGACCTCAGGGGGTATAATGCCACAGCGCCCGTCATCAGAGCCATTCTTTTCCAACACAGGAGGCAGTCCCGGTGCGGATATTGGGACGTTGGTGGCCTGCGGGGCTATCAGCACCAAGCATTCGGGGGTATCTCTGATGGCTCCCCCCCGTTGCCATTCAGCGGGTAGTTAGTCAGGAAGCCTCAAGGGTTAGGCAGTCAGGCAGTTATCAGTCAGGTGAGGAACGACCGATCTGTCGGTCCACGGGGCGGTTCACCTCCCCTCTGGCGCGCTCCGGCCGCTCGCACACGCCTTCTCGCCATTTGGGGGCGGGTAACAGGGAACTGGGGGTTTTAACGTGTCGTGTTTTGGTGTCCTGAGCAGGTATGAGGCCCCCATCACGCAGCACCCGGCGCACGGGCACAGTTGCTGGGGTAACACCCTGGTCAGCACCCAAGGGGCGAGCATGGCCCGCAGCAGTTGGGCAACCGGTGGGAGCGACGGCGAAAAGGAAGGCGATGCCGCGCGGCGCAGATGGGTCTGAAGGTGTCATGGAGCTGGCTGACACCATGCGGGGCCTTCAGCAGGCTTTTGATCAACTCTCAGAGAAGGTGGCCAAGATGAGCCAGGAGCCGGCGGCCAAACGAACCCGGAAGGCTGGGGCTGAGGGAAGCTTAGCCCAGCAGCGAGGGGGGGCTTCCTCCAGCTCGGCCAGTCACCAGGCTTCATGGCCTGCAGCACGCACCGTGGACGGGGGACAGGAGAGGGGTAGCTCGGGCTCCTCCGCGCACTCCCACAACGAGGCAGAGGGCGAGGTCTCCTCAGGTGAGGGTGCAACTGCAGGGCGAAATGCGCAGCCGCCGAGCGATTACTGGGCAGCAGCGGCCCATGTGCCAGGGCTGCCTGCCTGGGCCATACACCACAGGGCGCTACCTGCACAAGCCAGGCAGAAAGCCGGGCGGGGCCCTGGGGTGGTATGGGATAACGTCGATATCTCTGACCCTTCTGCAATCCTATCCACGTACTTGAATGGAGAGGAGCCGCCGAGGCTCCATTTATCTGATGAACTGAGGGATAGCATTCTGGACGGGTATTATGTTAATGTCTTTACTTTGCTTCACAAACGGGGGGCCAAGGCCCGCACGGTGAAATCTGACAAGAGGGAGAAGAAGGAGAAGACTGAGGAAGCGGAGCGCACCTTCCTCAACTGGGTTTCCGGTTACCTGGTGTATGCGGGGGTTGTCGCTACCGCGTACCCGGAGAGGGGCTGGCACCTGCTCAACCACATGAGCAACGTGGTCGAGGCGAGGGTTTTGGCCGGCGAGGAGCCGGCTATTGATTACGATGAGACCTGCCGTAAACTGGCGTCACGCAATGACAGGGCTCGATGGGACCTGCTGCAGGACAAGGTTTTGCTCAGGGAGGTCAGCCTGTGCATTAAAGGAAAAGGGGAGGTGAAGACAGATCGCTGGGCCGCGCGCAAGGAACGGGCACGGGGGGTCTGCTGGGAATATAACCAGGGCCGGTGTCGCCGGGCACGGTGCAAGTTCCACCATAGCTGCGAGATGTGCGGGGGCGGGCATGGGCGGGTGTATTGCCCACGGTCCACCGGCACCCAGCAGCCCTTTCGGGGTGGAAAACCCTTCTCCGGTGGTGCCAACACAAAAGGGGGAGGGGGTCATCAGGCACCGCAGCCGCTTCTGCTTCCAGACGTTAGTGCTCCACAGGACTGGTGGTCCGTGGCGGCCACCCCGGTTCGGGTGGACGCCCTGAGGCTCCTCTTGGCACAATACCCCTTGCGGGAGGCCGGACAATATATCCTGGATGGGTTCACGAAGGGTTTTCCCATTCCCGCCTGTGGCCCGCGCATAGCAACCAATTCCAACAACCTGAAGTTGGCCAGGGAGATGCCTGAGGTGGTTGCTGCAAAACTGCAGAAAGAATTGGCAGCGGGGCGCATTGCGGGCCCATTTAGCATGCCCCCTATTGACCACCTGCGAGTGTCCCCCCTGGGGGTGGTGCCAAAGAAAACACCAGGCGAGTATCGCCTTATTCAGCATCTCTCGTACCCGAGGGGATCTTCGGTGAATGACAGTATCCCCCCCGAGCTCTGCTCGGTCAAATATGCTTCCTTTGATCACGCAGTGGGACTAGTCAGGGCTTGCGGGCAAGGGGCACTCATGGCCAAGTGTGACATTCAGTCAGCATTCCGACTGCTCCCGGTAAGCCCCGACTCCTTTTCGTTACTGGGTTTCAAGTTCCAAGGGGCATGGTACTTTGACAAGGCCATGCCTATGGATTGCGCAGTGGCCTGCGCGGCATTTGAGACATTTAGTACTTTTCTTGAGTGGGCGGTGAAGTCAAGGACCGGGCTTACGGGGATTACTCATTACCTGGATGACTTCTTTTTTGTCGGCCCGGGGAACGACGAGGCTTGCGCGGAGTCCCTACGAGCATTTCAGAGGCTTGCTGAAGAGCTTGGCGTCCCATTGGCAGCAGACAAGACCGAAGGGCCGGCTACTAGTTTAACGTACCTGAGTATCCAATTAGACTCTGTAGCTGGGGCATCCAGGTTGCCAGAGGACAAACTCTTTGCCCTCCAAGCGCTCATTTCCTTGGTTAGGGCTCGGGCGAAGTGCACATTGAAGGAACTGCAATCACTGATGGGACACTTGAACTTTGCTTGCCGGGTCGTGTCGCCCGGCAGGGGTTTCTGCGCTAGGCTGGCCAGAGCGACGGCTGGGGTCAGGGCGCCACATCACCGGGTACGGGTGACCAGGGGCATGAAGGAGGATTTAGGCGTGTGGCTCCGGTTCCTGGAGGGATACAATGGGGTTACCATTTGGCAGCACCTGATGGATTTGCAGGATGCCATCCAGATCCACTCTGATGCAGCAGGCAGCGCTGGGTTCGGCGTCTACTATGACGGCAAGTGGTGTGCACGGCCCTGGCCCAAGGAGTGGGAGGGTTCTGTAGTGCTCAAAGATCTCACCTTCTTGGAACTCTTCCCAATACTGGTGGCAGTGATCATTTGGAAAGATCTCTTTAGGGACAAAAGGGTGCGGTTCTGGTGCGACAACCAGGCGGTGGTGCGGGTGGTGAACAAGCAAACGTCCAAGTCTGAACGGGTGATGCAGTTGGTTCGCCGCCTGGTTCTGGCCTGCTTGGCTGATAACATTACATTTTCTGCACGTCATGTGCCAGGCGTGGATAATAGCATAGCGGACGCTTTGTCTCGCCAACAGGAGGAACGTTTCCGCATACTGGCGCCAGGAGCCAACCGCGTTTCAGACCCCTTTCCGGAGGAGCTGTGGGAACTTGGGAAGGTACAATAAGGCGGGGCATCTATGGGTCCATTGCCCCCTCCACTCTCGCCAAGTATGCGAGGGCTATCGATGCCTTTTTTGACTTTACTGCGGGATTCGGGGGGCCGCAGACCTTGCCGGTGGAAGGGGACTGGGTGCTTCGCTATATGGCATGCCTGCAGGACGGCGGGTTCTCCCACAGTACCATCAGGGGTCGCATGGCTGCCATCACATTCTTTAGCAAGGCGGAGGGGTTTGAGGACCCGTGCCACTCATTCCAAGCCCATAGAGCAGTCGACGGCTGGCGGAGGCAAGCTCATAGACGGCCCGTGACCTTCGAGCTGTTGAAGGGGATTTTGCGGGAGCTTCCAGTGCTGTGTTGGTCCCGATATGAGGCTGCACTCTTCGAGACTGCATTTGTCTTGGCCTTTTTTGGGGCCTTGAGGGTTGGGGAACTGGTGGCAAGCTCCAAAATCTTGTTCACCAACACACCCCTGGGTGTTCAGGATGTTTCCTTCGGGCCAAAGGGGATGTCATTGTATATTCGGAGGTCAAAGACGGACCAACTGGGAAAAGGGGCGCGCCTGCACTTGGGGCCACTACCGGGTGTCCCGTGTCCCGTGCAGACCACTCGAGACTTTTTAGCAATGCGTCCGGAGGGTGTTGGTCCCCTGCTTATCCATAGAGACGGGGCCCCATTGACCAGGTATCAGTTCACAGGGGTTTTCAGGTTGGCTTTGGGGGCTTTGGGCTTACCAGGCAAGGAATTCGGGCCTCACTCCTTCAGGATTGGGGCAGCCACCACGGCTGCGGGTGTCGGCCTGCCAGAGGTACGCATACGGGCTATAGGCCGCTGGCGCTCTACGGCCTTTAGGGCATACATCAGGCCGCAGCTGGAGTCCAGCCAGTGACCGGCTCTCTGACTCCTCAGTTCCAGGACAGAGGTACAGGATAGTCTGGATTTTTGGGCACAGCATCGTTCATCGCGCAGGTTTGTATGCATCCTCATCGGGCTGGGGCAAAGACTTGGGCTTGGGAGGTGCAGCACACATTACATGGATGGTACAGCGAGGCATGCGATGGAGGTCCCTGTTGCCCTGGTTGGGGCGCGTTGCAGCGAGGCGCCTCCCTCCTGACGTTCTGCTGCTGCAGCTGGGGAAAAATGATTTGACCGAGTGCCCCGGGGTGGCCCTCGAGCGCCAGGTACTGGCCGACCTGGCCTTAGTGCGAGAGATCCTGCCCGGCACTGTCATCTTCTGGTCGGATTGGTTAAAACGGAGGTCGTGGTGAGGCGCAGCTCATCCCAAGAAGGTGGACGTGGCAAGGCGGAAAGTGTCCGGCAGGCTGGGCCGGGCAGTCGAGTCGGCAGGCGGTATCTGGATTCGCCATCCAGACATATCTCACAAGATGGAGGCCATGTTCCGAGCGGATGGCGTACATCTATCGGCCTGGGGAATGGATGTCTGGTTGCACGGAATCCGGCATAACTTGCTTTCTTGGCTGCAGCTGTAAGGGCATTGGCGGGAACAGGACTAATGGGGGCATCCTGTTCTTGTGGCGGTAACAGCATGGGGCTGGATCCGTTGGCGGAATTTGGCCTGCGAGCCAATTCCGGAGTGGGGGACCCCTTTAAGGGTCTTGGCGTGAGGGCTGAATGGAGCTGGTGAGCTCAAGGAACAACAATGCTTGCCCTCACAGCCAGAGGGCAGGGGAGCTCACAGAGGGGCAAGCGTCCGTGTGAACTCCGATAACCTGCCCTCCCGCCTTCTCTACCCATGCCAGCTGGCTGGGTAACGGTTAACTCGGCTGGCACGCGGACCAGCCGACAGGTCGGATCCGGTGGACCCATGCTGTGCCAATGCTCTACAGCTGTAACCAATAAAGTTGTGGCCAAATTTATCCACTTAATTTTCAAAGAAACTGGTTGTGTGAGTTCATTTCAAAGGGGGGGCGTACTAGGCGAGCCGACCTCAGTGTCCTAAGTAAGACATGGAACCGCAAGCAGAAAGGGCCCGAGTAGGCCGGGCCCGCCATTTGCGGGGACGGGCAAGGACGAGAGGTCGGCCGGCAGGAAGGGGGGGCCTGGTGCGTGGCGGGAAAAGATGCGCTGCCCCCCTTTCCCCAACCAATGGAGGGCAGCGGGGTGGTCGGGGAGGGGGAGGCATTAAAGGCTGAAGGAAGCCGCTCCCCCCCCACTCGAGCACGAGGCGAGCCCGTTTGCCCACCCATCCCTCCCTGAGTAGTATGGTGCTGGGGTTTGGCGTTTGGAGTTTAGGGAACGCTCAGGGGGGTTTATTAGGTCTTAGTAAGTATGGTATTGTTAGTGTTTACCTATCGTTTTCATTGCACAATCTGTCACAACTTTTGGCGGTAACAGCATGGGGCCGGATCTGTTGGCGGAATTTGGCCTGCGAGCCAATTCTGGAGTGGGGGACCCCTTTAAGGGTCTTGGCGTGAGGGCTGAACGGAGCTGGCGAGCTCAAGGAACAACAATGCTTGCCCTCACAGCCAGAGGGCAGGGGAGCTCACAGAGGGGCAAGCGTCCGTGTGAACTCCGATAACCTGCCCTCCCGCCTTCTCTACCCATGCCGGCTGGCTGGGTAACGGTTAACTCGGCTGGCACGCGGACCAGCCGACAGGTCGGATCCGGTGGACCCATGCTGTGCCAATGCTCTACAGCTGTAACCAATAAAGTTGTGGCCAAATTTATCCACTTAATTTTCAAAGAAACTGGTTGTGTGAGTTCATTTCAAAGGGGGGGGGGCGTACTAGGCGAGTCGACCTCAGTGTCCTAAGTAAGACATGGAACCACAAATCATATAGCAGAAGCCACAGTCAGGCTCATGTACAACAAGCAATTTGTTTTTCGGGCCTAGAAATATGGTACTTGTTGAGCAAATGCCTTGGTGTCATTCACATATTCTGGTAAGCATTCCAATCAATATTTCAGATATTCCATTGGGGTTTGCTGATGGCAGCATATGTCAAAGTAGATACCAAGTGACAGAAAGTCTGCCAGGAAACTCATCAAGGACCATGAGTAAGTAAAAGATGATCCAAACTCCACAAATTGAACATTTTAAAACAAATTTTATGAAATCATCTTAGGTGTGCCTTCTATATCAGCCCCCAACCAATCAGTTCTCTCCAGTAGGGCAACCCAAGCCTGCCAAGTCAACCTAATTACTTCACAGGGTTGTGGTAAGAGGAAAAAAGGAATAATTCCACCCATGTACTCCACCCTGAATTCTTTGGAGGAAAGAAGGCATATACATGTCAGAAATGAATGAATATCTATGTTGAGGGATTGACTGAATACATCTGTTCATCCTGCACAATTAGTAGTGGAATATCCACTATTAAGTGCCCTTTATCCGGGACATCAAAGAAATAAAAAAAATATGATGGATATGTATTACACCAAGGTTTGACCTGCCACTCCTCATGTGTGACCACAATTTCACAATGAATATCTGTATTCACTCAAACCAACCTTGACAGTACAATGTGGCCTAGAGTGGCCCTTTAGTATCTGTCTGTATATTAGGATTGTGCAAAGCCATTATTGTCCTACATCCTCTTACACCATTAACCCATAACCTCCAAATCTTAAATGAGATGGAGCAGATTAACCAGATGACATGGTATTTTATTTATTTATTTATTTATTTAAAAGCACTTTCAGGTTGTGCAAAAGAGGATGCCTACCCCCAAGCTAAATGCCTGCAAAAGAGGGGGACAGAAGCCAGATAACATGGCATTCTATTATTTAAAAGCACTTTCAGGTTGAGCAAAAGAGGATGCCTACCCCTAAACTAAATGCCTGCAAAAGAGGGGGACAGAAGCTCAGAAGTTATGAATACAGAAATATGCTGTTTTAACTGTGGAATGAGAAGAAGAGGTTTCTCATGTATAGCTGTGTATGTATATGGCAATCAAGTGTCATCCAAAGCAAAATCCAAAGGGAATGTAGGCTTCTTTTTCTACTAAATATTCAAGGAATTTTAAGGAAATGGTCAATATGAATTTGGGGGTGGGCACTTCCCAAGATTCTGGCCAGAATTAAGCATACTTGGGAACTTCTCCAGCAAAAAAGTTGATGAATTCTACTGGAAATCAATACTGTCAGTCAAACATCAACATTTTCCTAGGCAAGGTCCACATACTCTTACTCATATGAATACAGATATCAGGATATCTGCCATCATCTATGCTGTGAGGGAAATATTATAATTCACTCTAGGGTTGAGAGGAAGTTCAATGGTCCCCCTTTATCTTCAAGAGCATTTTCCATTCCTACTCTTCTCCTTAATCCTTCTTTGCTATCATAGCAAGTGGACAGAATGTACTGTCTTGTCCAGATTATGAGCTTTTTTTGGCATAGAGTTTCAAGCTTGGCAGCAAAGTAGAAGCAATCTTCCTCAAAAGCATGGCAATCTGCCATGTAATTCAGTTAGACTATCTCTACATATTGTTTTGACTTGTAAACACAAAAGCACAAGAGTTGCTCCTCATACTTGGAGACTCATCAATACAAAACATTGCCGATTCATTGGGATTCCTGGCTCTGTGAACTCCAGACAGTAGTAGACAACACATTAATCAATAAAGCAATGATAAAACAAGGTCAGAAAACAGATTCAAAACACATGTCTGCCTGTAAATCTGCAAATGGTGCATCTTTGATATAACCTTCTAGATTAGACATCTGACTTTATTTTGCACAATTTGGCTCTTAGAAGGGGATTGAAGATTTTGTGAATCTTGCAACAGACCAAAGCTGTTCAAACATGGTGGGAATTATACAAAGTCACCAAGTTCAGTACACACCATGCAAACATATGGCTACGAAGATTAGTTTGTAAACATATGTGAGCAACTGTATTTTTGTTATAACACAATAACATGATGTGAACTCATTTTGATACAAGACCAGAGGACCTGAACAGAGCCCTAGAATTTTTAAAAGGTCTTTCAAAGGAGTGCACCAGTGCAGGAATAAGCTATGAAAAAGAATTAAAACATAAAACAAAACTTGCTACAGGTATTCAAAGACTGGGCTTGACTGGGGGAGAAGCACAAACTCATGGGTATGAGTTGGAAGACGAGTTCTTACTGGTGGCTCACAGCCCTAAGATTTGGGAAACTAACCTGGTGGAAAACAGGCCAAGATATGTTGTGGGGTTTTTGTTTTTCCCTTCATTTTTATACTGTGTTTTACTGAAACTTGTTTAATATTTCTGTTAACTGCTTTCCAAGGATAAAAATACACTAAAAATACATTTTAATTTCCCCAGTTTTCAATGTTCTTTTTTGCATCATTTGTGTATGAATGGCATTTAACTGTAATATTGCAACCCTACTCAACTTGAAAGTGGCCATTTTGATTTCATTCCTCCCTTGTGTGAACTGACTCCAACTTTATTTTCATATGAAATGGGGTAAAAATGATACATACATTCTGAATGAACTTAAATACCATATACATGGCATAAAAATGATATAGAGCTGGAGTAAAAGAATCAAAAGAAGCATTAATGGAAGCAATAAAAATGGACCAAAACTGATTCATGAGGACACCATATGAAATGGACCTGACCAAACTGGCTCATCCCTGACACTACTTAGCACACATGTCAAATACCATGAGATAAATACACCTAATGAACAAAAGACTATCAGAGTCTAGAGAACTTGCTTTGAAATGCAGTTAAGTATTGTTAGCAAGGTCTATTGTTAGCAAGAGCCAGTTTGGTGTAGCGGTTAAGTGCACGGACTCTTATCTGGAAGAACCGGGTTTGATTCCCCACTCCTCCACATGCACCTGCTGATGTGACCCTGGGTCAGTCACAAGCTCTGGCACAGCTGTTCTCTCAAGGACAGTTTCTGTCAAGAACTCTCTCAGCCCCACCTACCTCACAGGGTGTCTGTTGTGAGGAGGGGAAGGGAAAGGAGTTAGTAAGCCGCTCTGAGACGCCTTTGGGCAGTGAAGGGCGGGGTATAAATCCAATCTCTTCTTCTTCTTCTTCTACTTACAGACTCAGTGGTCAGGGGTCTTTTCGTAGAAAAAGAGCTGCAGGAGCTCATTAGCATATGGTATGCTAATGAGCTATTAGGCTATTAGCATATGCCATGCCCCCTGACATCACTGGAAGTGATGTCAGAAGGGGAAGCAAAAGGGGGGGGGGCATCTTCGAAAGCCTCCCCTTCCCTTCCCCAGCTGGCCTGGGTGGGGGAGCTAAGAGAGAAGGGGTTTAAAGTTTAAACTCCTTCTCACTAGAGTTGGGCCACATAAGGAGGAAAGAGGGAAGGAAAGAGAGAGAGTAGAGAGGGGGAAAGAAGGAAGGAAAGAGGGAAAGAAGGAGAAGGAAAGAAGGAGGGAAAGAAAGAGAGGGAAGGAGGAGGGAAACAGGGAAAGGAGGAAAAAAGAGAAGAGAAGAAGGTGGGAAAGAAAGAGAGAAGGGAAGAAGGAGGGAAAGAGGAAAAGGAGAGAAGGAAAGGAGGGAATGAAAGAAATTTGGCGGCAATTCAGCCCCATTATATCCTATGGGCCATTGAAGTCAATGGTGAAAACATAGGGTATATTCTGGGGGCTGGAGGGGAGGGTTTGAGAGAGAGGCTCCAAACTCACAGAGTAGCTGATGGAGCCTCTCCTCAAGATACCCTGTTGTTCCTTTTGGTCTTTTGGGATTTCTGTGTGGCACTGTGGCACGCTTGCACTGCCACAGTGCCACTTGTTCTGGAATGTGCCACTTGTTCTCATGGCAAACAAGCACCTCCCAAGACAGTTCACTTTCCCTGAGATTCTCTGGGAGAGTCTGACTGCTAGGCGCTGCCTGCTTGCCTGCCTTAAGTGCTGCTGGCTGGGTTTCCCCATTGGAAACAATGGAGGTAATGGGGGTAACCTGTTTGGGTGCCCATAGAATCAGGCCCATTGGTCCACTTGCTTTGAGACGTGGGGGTGTATGTGGGGAGAGGCTCCCGAAGCTATCCTGAAAGTTTGGAGCCTCTCCCTCAACCCCCCCCAGAGCTACTAACAGCACCATGGGAAATAAGTAACTTTCCCCCCACCATAGAGAACAATGGAGGGAATGGGGCAACCTGTTTGGGGACCCATAGAATTGGACCCCCTGGTCCAATGTTCTTGAAACTTGGTGGGTATCTTGGGGAGAGGCTCCAACAGCTACCCTGTGAGTTTGGAGCCTCTCCCTCAAACCCCCTCCCCTCCAACCCCCAGAATATATCCTATGTTTTCACCATTGACTTCAATGGCCCATAGGATATAATGGAGCTGAAATTGACATTCAGCTGCCTGAAAGACTCTTGGGATGCCGGCTGGGGGTGGAGCTTGGCTCCTGAGCTGCTGGAGCTGTGCTCCAGTGCACTGCCCCCCCAAAGACCCCTGGTGGTGTTTTCACATTTTGACTCCACCATTACTTACAAGCCGGGCAATTCCTTCTGTATCTAACGTTGATATTACAACCATCATTATCATTAAATCTAGAATATGGCACAAGGCTCTGATCACCAAAGGTATCAATAACTTGTCTGTTGATGCATGCTCTTTTGTAAAATTTCAGACTTTGTTCTCAGTAATCTGATTTTTCTTTACCGAAACAAAAATTACAAAAGCACAAAATTCCATACAAAAATTTCTTCCCATGTAAAGAGGTCACTTGAAGATGGAAGTATGAAAAAAAGCTTAGCTGTTGAGCATCAATTGTTCCTTATCCATTAAGGATTATTCTGTACCCACCGGGGACATTACATTTGCTTTTTGACTCATGGAAGGAGAAGCTCTGTGCTGATTAAAGGAAAAAGAAAAGTTGCATCTTCTCAAACATGACCCACCTGGAGGCAAAGTGAGATTGATTCAGTCATCAGCTTCCCGGAAAATAGCAATTATTAATTCCTATTCCCTCCCACTTGCTCCACCCCCACCTATCCTCAACTAGTACAGCTGGGTTTAATGGAAGGCATATCAGGTACACCCATAGCAAACTGTATAGACTGACGAAGTATGACAAACAGGTCAAGAGTGAAAAAGTCTCATCAGTCAAGAGTCCTGATACAAAGCAAAAGATGACTTGGCAATTTTATTGTTCTATTAATTTTTAAAAAAAACAACTTTATAGTAATTATTGGTGCTTCCTTCATTCATGACTATTTATCCTAATTTGCAATCTTGGCCAGTTTGGTACTGGTCAGCTAAAATGGATGGGCTGGTGGAGTGGAAAAAGCCATTGAAAGGGCAGAGGACAGGAATCAGAGAATCGCAAAAGGGGAAGCTGATAAGATACAGTAGTTGTTAAATAAGCAATGTCTAAATGACTCGTTAAATGGGAATTACTTATCCGTAACAAGTATACCCTTCTGGCATTGCCTTTGGCATCTGTTAGGCTGGAGTAATTGCAGTTAATTCAAGGGCCGTGTTGTGGCCTAGAAAATTCTTCTGCAGCAAAAGGAGAAACCAGTTTGGGAGAATCTTCAGAGCTGTCACAAAGAGAACCATTATATGTTAAATAATGCAAGGATAGGTGAGCTTTCCTTGTCTTTGCACCAATATTTTTGCAAAGAACAGCAGAAATGGAATAAATAACCAACTCATAGCCTCATTCTTTTCTTAGACCTATTAACAAAGCTAAGATCATTAATTCATATTAATGAATTAATCAGAATACTACATGTGGTCAATGCAAAATCAGATGCTTTGAGATCAGCTTTTAGCTTGGAATCAAAATGGTTAGGGCTTGGATACATTTTAAATGTTCCAATCCTGCCTTTCCTTCAAATACCAGTCATTATATCAAACTGAACTGTGTTCCATGTTTTGAGGATCCAGGGGTCTTTTGGGGCCAGAGCGTGCCTGAGCACCGCTCCGGCAGCCCAGGCACCGGCACAAAGCGTGGTGGTGGCAAGCCCTGCCCCCAGCTCCCCACCCCCAAACACTGCGGACCAGGGGAGACCCGTCACCAGCTTCCCAGGGCCCACTCTGGAGCATTGCAGGGAGGCTCGAGGAGGTCTGTCGTGGCCTCCCAGGGCCCGCGCTGTAGTGCTGCAGCCCTGGGGAGGCACAAGGAGGCCCGTCACCAGTCTCCTGGGCCTGCGCTGTAGCTCTGCGGTCCTGGGGAGGCACGAGGAGGCCTGTCGCCGGCCTCCCAGGCCTGCGCTGTAGCTCTGCGGCCCTGGAGAGGCACGAGGAGGCCCATCGCCCTGAGAAGACCTTGATTGCGGTAAGTGAGGGATCCACAGGGGTAGTGGTGGTGGGGGCTTCATGGGGGGAGCCTTCCTCCCTCTCCCCCTTTGCCCTTTCTGTCCCTCCTTTCCTTTTCTTTCTTTCCCTTCTCCTCCTTCTTTCCCTTCTCTCTTTCTTTCCCTTCTTTCCTTCTCTCCTTTTTTTCTTTCCCTCCTTTTGCTCTCTCCTTTTTCTCTTTCCCTCCTTCTTCCCTTCTCTCCCTTTCTTGCCTTCCTTCTTCTCTTCTCTCTTTCCCTCCTTTCATTCTCTCCTTTTTCCCTTTCCCTTCTTCTTTCCTTTTTCTTTCCCTCTTTCCTGCTCTCTTTTTATCCCCTTTCCTTCTCTTTCTTTCCCTCTTTCCTTACTTCTTTCCTTCTCTGTGCTCTCTCTCTTTCCTTTCCTCTTTCCTAATTCTGTGCCCCCCCCCGCAGGCCAGCTAGGGAAGGGGAGGCTTTTGAAGATTCCTTCCCTCCCTATTGCTTCCCCTTCTGACATCACTTCTAGTGATGTCAGGGGACGTGGTATATGCTAATGAGCTATTATGCTAATAGCTTAGTAGCTCATTAGCATAACTTATGCTAATGACCTCCTGCAGCTCTTTTTCTATGAAATGACCCCTGCATCTATCCATTACACTTCCACCAGCCACTTTCCCTGTCTGAATGTTTTAAGCTTATACTCCAATCTTACCTACCTACACTTCTTCTGAAGTAAAGTACTACTAACTTTAAGTTCCCTTAATTTCTGACTAAGCATGCATGCTTCCTGATTCTATGCAGGATTATTTGAAAGTAAGTCTCAACAGAATCAGTGGTACTTACTAGCACGTATGTACAACTAGGACTAAATATGTAGTTGTAAGTTAACCAATACATGGTATTCAGTGCAATTTAAAACTCAAGTACTCAGTCAGACAAAATAAAGATGATGAGTTTTGGTCAATCCATAAAAGATAACCTGAAGTTCCTGCAGCCTCAGTTTAAACAGAAATGAGGATTTTTTTTTAAAAAAATTAAACTTTATTGAATCATTACTTACAGTATAAAATGATTTGATTACAACATGTAAAACAGTTTAACCATTACAATAAAGCAGCTCATCTTTGATAAAAGTTGTTATGTGTTAAGGTAGATACAACATCTAACTTAAAGTGTGTATCCATAAAAGCGCAGTTATAGACCTTGGCTATTGGGTCTGTGCAGTATATTATGGTTGATCCTTGATTTTCTTCCACTCCAGAGGAATTGTGTTATGATGGTTTGCCAAGCATTCATATTTTTTTAATGCTATGTAGATCGGTAGCACCCGAAAAAGAAATAAGAGTTTAGGTATAATAAAGCTCTTAATCAGGTGCAGTCTGACTGATAGAAAAGGTTGAAGCAATTCCCAGTTGTTGAGTTGGGATTTTAATTTTTGAAACAGATTTAGGAAATTATGCTTGGTGAGATCTCTTAGGTTTGATGGAATTTGAACCCCTAGATGCCTCCATTCCTGAGTTATCCATTTATATGGGTATTTTCTCCGCAGTGATGTTGATGTTGGTTGGTCCAAGTTGATTGGGTATATTTTGATTTTGGAGGCATTAATAAATAATCCTGAGATGTCCCCAATTTTTTTTAGTGTTTATTGTATTGCTTGTAGCAACTGGCCCGGATTAGAGGTGTATAAAGTGAAATCATCAATGTATAAATTTATTTTATGTTCTTGCTCACCGATAGTTACACCTTTAAAGTGAGGATCTGTTCTAAGGTCTTCAGCTAATGGTTCCATTGCCATGGTGAAGATTAGCGGTGATAGTGGGCATCCCTGTCTAGCTCCTCTTGTCAGCTGGAAAAAGGTAGAGTTGTTACTATTAACATGTAGTTTAGCTTTATTGTGGGTGTATATTGTTTGTAACGCTCTTACAAAATTATTCCCAAACCCTAACTTTTTAAACAATGTCAGCATGTATTGTACTTCTACCAAATCAAATGCTTTTTCAAAATCAATTGCTAGTTCTTTTTTCCTGACTGATGATGTTAGCTGTCTGTTTGGGATGAATCCCGTTTGGTCAGCATTAACATATTTTGATACAAATGATTTGAGTCTATTGGCAAGTATTGTCGTGAAGATTTTGTTATCATGGTTGAATAGGGCGATTGGTCTATAGGATGCTGGCCTGGTCGGATCTTTACCATCTTTATGTATCACAATTATAGCTGATTCCGTCCATGAGGTGGGAATTTTGCCTTTCTGAAGTATATAATTACACGTATTGACTAGATGTTTTGCTATTGATGTACTAAAGGTTTTGTAGAATTCTGCTTGAAGAAGAAGAAGAGTAGAAGAGTTTAGATTTATACTCCGCCCTTCACTGCCCAAAGGTGTCTCAGAGCGGCTTACAAACTCCTTTCTCTTCCCCTCCCCACAACAGACACCCTGTGAGGTAGGTGGGGCTGAGAGAACTCTAACACAAACTGTCCTTGAGAGAACAGCTGTGCCAGAGCTTGTGACTGACCCAAGGTCACATCAGCAGGTGCATGTGGAGGAGTGGGGAATCAAACGTGGTTCTCCCAGATAAGAGTCCGCGCACTTAACCACTACACCAAACTGGCTCTCCTCATAGCTTTGTTGGTTTTTAGCTTTTTAAACATGTCCAGCACCTCTTTTAAAGATATTTCGGAGTCCATCAACTCTGAGTGTTCCTGAGTTATACGTGGCAATGACAGTATCGCATTTAGATATTCTTCGATCTTATCTTGAATAGGATTCTTGGAGCTGTACAGGGATTTGTAGTAACCCTTCAACCTCCACAGGGTATCACTATTCAAAACTGGCTCTCCGGATATTAGCATCTTAAAAGGAAAACAACATATTTTCTCTTTTATAATGCTAGGGGATCCAGTTTTGAACAGTGAAACCAAATAGAGGTGGAAGGGTTAAGCCCCCATTCTCTTCTTTATATGGGCCTAAGGCAAACTGAGACTGCACAAGCCAGTGATTTGTATTTTATTGATGGACCATGACCTACAATCTTTTGTCTCACCCATCTGAGCCCACAGTATCTCTGTGTTTTGACAGGTTATGCATAGAACAAACTCATAGTCAAGATGTCATATTTCTGATGGAGGCAGGGCTTCGGCGCGTTAATAACAGCCACAGCTTCTCACAGTGCCGAGAGACGTGTGCCATGAATCAGTGGATAGGAGGGAGCATGATTGTCTGCGCTCCCCATGGAGCCCTTGCTGATGGGCTCCTAGCAAGGGGGCTTTTAGGAGAGCCCTTCTCCAGGCATGCAGCCGGCGAAGGGGAGCTACTCCCTGCCCTGAAGGTCCTGCCCTGATTCCCAGAATTTGATTCAAAGTGACCGCCCAGACAAGCGCTTGGAAGTGCAGCGATTTAACTGCTTAGCAAGATCCCAGGGAGACCTGATGGATCATCTTGAAGATTGATGAGTGAGTCTTTAAAGTTGAAGCGAGACATCAAATTCTTTAATGCAAAGTCTCCCCAGCACAAGAGGGAGGGGGGAGGGGACGCCCTACCCTCCCAACTGATTTAATGAAGCAGAACTATGGTGGGGGAGACTGAGTAAATAGAGATAATGGACTACAACACAGAGTTTTCCAAAATGTTATAAGCATATTAACAGACCTTCGGGACTCTGGCATTTTATCAGCAAATGTAAACACCCTCCAAAGATGGTGATTATGGCACAGGAGGAAGCAGGACACATTCTTTCTTCAGGAAGAGGATGATCGGCTGATCTATCATGTGACCTAGCTGGACTAGATCATGTGATTCTGTAAGAATTATAGACTCTTCCTGTTTTGTCGGGTGGAAGCTATCTGCCCTCTGTTGGTCTCCGGGATGCATTGAAGAGATATTATCATACATTGTGGCTATAACTTTAAAAGGGATGCTGTTAGCAATGGAGAAGTGGTGACTTTATGGATTGTCCAAAAGAGATTTAGGAGCATGTTTGAATGAGCAGGCTGATTGAAAAGCGGTTTCTTTAAGCAGAGGATTGGATTTGGACTAATCCAGAGAATATAATCAGCCTGTAAAGGATGCAGTCTGTGGCGTGAATAAGTGCAAGATGAAACAAAAGGAGTAAGGACTCTTTTGACTTCAGACAGCTGGAAAAAGGAAATAATTGGGCTAGCCAACAACAACAACAACAAAGCATTGAGAACTACAGAGGAAGGAAGACAACGGTTTAATAATTATCGGAGAGATAGGGCTTCAGATTAAAAATATCCGAGGGGGGTGGCAAGTGCATAAGGGTGTGCCATGGTCTTTTGAAGTCTGTAATCATGATATAGGGATGGAAATATTCTTTGTTGGGCCAGATAAGCTGATATTGATTCAGAAATTATTATTATTGAATACTCCTCATCTCAGAAAAGTTGTGTAAGAGTAATAAGTGATTTTATAAGCATTGTATAACTTCCATCACTTGGGTTTTTAGTTAGGTTTTCTTTTCTTTCTCCTGTAGTTTGTAGAAATTCCCCTCCCTATATTTCTGCTGTAGTTTATAGAAAATGCAAATAAAAAAATCCCCTATGGGGGGCCAAAAAAAAAAAAGATGTCATATTTCCAGTGCTCAACTGCAGATGTTACTGTCAACTATAACAGTGAGCAAAGGTAAATCTTTCATGGTAAATACTACATTATCTAGCTACATTAGTAGTTTTATAGATTTCTGTCAGTCGTAAAAAGTGGTTGAACATGATTCTACTTTTGGTTATAACTGCTTTTATTGCTGAAAGGATACTACAATTAGGCTGGAGTCTTTTCCTGAGAAATGCTGATAAGCCAAACAATTAACAAATTGTTTTGCTGTGTCTGTACAACTAGATATATTAGCTATTGACCATTAACTAGTTGCTTAATACAATCTGATTTCTGACACAAGAAACATGGGCCAATAAAATATATTTTATGTATGTGTGCATGATTCAAAATTGGTAGATGTTTCATGCACATATATATTAAAAATCTCATGGCTTAATGTCAGGATCTTGGGGCTAACTGTGATTCTTTCCCTCAACACCCAATTTTTCATTGAGGTGAGTAGTTACATTTTACTATGTTTCTTTTGAAGATGCAAGCCAATGCAATGCACAAATATAATTTGCTAAAGGGGAGGGGTGTAGGAAAATTGTACGGAAAGAAATAAAATTAATGATTGAGGATATTTGGTTCAGGGTAAAGTCCTTGAGCTGAGATAGGCCTCGTAGGCCACTTAGTCTGTCCCCCCTGATCAATGCAGAAAATCATGTCCTTGAGCATTCTATACAGATAGCTATTCAGTCTCTGCTTGAAGACCACCAGGAAATTTATTTTTGCATTTGCTTTCTTAAACTTGGGAGATAATACATTTGGAAGTCCACTCCCACACAAACTTCCATGTGGCTGTCATGCATTTCAATTGGGTTTACACAAGAAATCTGTTGGTGGCAGGTTGGTAATTACCATTTGTGCATGGACCCAGTTTGGTTTGGGACTGCAGTACTCAAGGTTTCAACACCCTTTCCAAATTACCACCACATTCCTGATCAGAAATGGCCCTGGGGAGTTGCTATTTGCCTCACTGGAGAAATGCAATGTAGGGATGGGCATGAACTGGCTGACAAACCAAAGTTCATCATGAATTTTGGCCTGTTCAGACTTCATGAATTGAAGTTTGTGAACTAAAGAATCATGACAAACTATTATGAATTTTGGTGCAATTTGTGGTGGCTCGGCTGAGCAGTTGATAGTTTTTCAGAGCCATTTAAACCACTGCTGTTTTGGGGGTTTCTGGTCTTGGCGGGCTGATGGCAGCCGGATCCCCAGGGAGCTCCTGGGGGGCGATCTGTGGACCAGCACAATGAAAGGGGTGTGAATGTTTGTGCCCCCCTGGGGTCCTTGTGATGGAAACCTCGCCAAGGGGCACTGAGGGTCGCCACTCTGCTGGCACGCTGCCGGCAGATTTGGGCTTCTTTTTGCCTCAAAGGTCTCTGCGCTGTGTTCCTGAATGGGACTAAGCTACGCACACTGGAACAAGCGTCTGAAGGTACAGTGTTTACATCCTTACCTGGCAAGATCCGAGTGATCTGACGTTTAAGAGTGAGTCCATTAAAGCAAGAATACCAGAGAATGAGTGAGTTCCCTTTAACTACAAGCGAGGGGGGGAAGGGACTCTCCCCTGGGAAGAACAAATAAGTGATTAAAGAAAGGCTTTTGTAGTGGAGACGGTGTTTGATGTGGCAATAGACTGTACTAGAGAGACTCCAGGACTTAAGCAAGAGGTTAGGCAGGTTTTAAGGACTTTGGCAAGTTTTATAAGAAGTAAACATGTTTAAAAATGGCAATTGGCGATGCAGTAGAAGCAACAAGTGAGTTACAAGCTTTCTTCAGGAAGTCGAAGAGCAACTGGCCCATGTGACCAGAAGTAATCATGGACTCTTTCAGGCTGGATGCTAAGCGTTTGCCCCGTGCTGGGGTATTCCACGTGAACTGTTATTTTCAAGGGACTGTGTTGACACTGGAGAAGCGACTTCCCTCTGATCACAGGGACTTCCAATACTTCAGGGGAGTATGATCATCTAGCTAATAAAACATTCTGATATTTCACCAGCAATTACAGTTCCATAAAGAGCTGTGCCCTAGAATGAATAATTCTTTTTTTTCTCAAAATTATTTATTATTGGATATATTAACATGTTCAGTATTACATCTTATGAATATCACATATCCTTTTCTTTTATCCCCTCCCGCCCCAATACAAGGCTTCCCGCAATGCTCTTACCCCTTTATAACCCCTTATATATTTCTTAGTTTAACATAAAACTCACCTCTATTATCTAATTATCAATTACTATACATCACTTTCTTTATCAGTTTAAGGTAACATTTTAACAATCTAATTATTCATAATCATTTCTATATTTTGTTCTTAATAGCTATCAAAGCAAGTCAATTTATTTTTATGTCCCAATTTTTCTCAAGATATTCCTTAAAGTCTTTCCATTCTGCAAAAAGTCTTCATCCTCTTCATTGTTAAGCTTTCTTGTCAATTTATCCATTTCTGCCATAAAAAGCATCTTCCTTATCCATTCCCATATTTCAGGTATCTTTTCTTGTTTCCAGAATTGTGCATAAGTCATTCTAGCTGTTGTAACCAAGTACCATAACAATGTTCTCTTGGTTACATTTATTTCTTCCATTTTGAGACCTAACAGTAATATTTGTGGATCTTTTTTAAAAGTACATTTCAGGATTTTTTGTATTTCATTATGTATCTCCGTCCAATAACTCGTGGCCTTATCACAAGTCCACCACATATGGTAAAATGAGCCTTCTTTTTTTCTACATTTCCAACATTTGTTGGACATAGTCTCATTAATATTAGCAATCTTCTTTGGAGTCATATACCACCTACACATCATTTTATAACAATTTTCTTTCACATTAACACAAGTTGAAATTTTCATTGACTTTTTCCACAAACACTCCCATGATGACATAGTTATTTCACTATTTACATTTACAGCCCATTTTATCATTTGTTCTTTTACCATTTCATCTTCCGTGTACCACTTCAATAAAACCTTATATATTTTTGAAATCATTTTTTACCATTTTCCAGCCCATACAATTTCAATTTCATTATTTTTTCCCCTGAAACCATACTTTTTTTTATCTGTCTTAAATAAATCATAAATCTGTCTATAATTCAACCAATCGTAGTCAAATTCCAAGTCATCTCTATCTCTTATCACAAAACTTTTCCCGTCTAATTTTAAAATATTTCTGTAGGGTAACCAATCTTGTCCTTCATGTCTTGAATATGGTTTAATCACTTCTGCCGGTACTATCCAAAGTGGTCTTTCTTCAAGGAAAATTTTTCTATATCTCATCCAAGTCTCGAACAGTGATCGTCTTATAAAATGATTGAAAAATTTATCCATTTTTGACTTTTCATACCATAAATTAGCATGCCATCCAAATTTATTGTCGTGACCTTCTAACGCCAGCAGCTTCTTATTTTCGAGATTAATCCATTGTTCTAACCATGTTAAACAAACTGCATCATGGTAAAGTCCAAGATTAGGTAGTTGAAGTCCTCCTCTTTCCTTTGCATCACATAATATTTTCATTTTAATAATTGGTTTTCTTCCTGCCCAAACAAATTTTGATATTTCTTTCTGCCATGAATCCAATATCTTACTTTGGCTTATTATTGGGATAGTCTGAAATAAAAACATTAAGCGAGGCAAAATATTCATTTTAACTGTTGCTATCCTTCCCAATAATGATACATTCAAGGTGTCCCATTTTTTCATATCTTGTTGAATCTTATTCCAAATTTTTTCATAATTGTTTTTGAATAAATCTATATTTTTCATAGTCAATTCAATTCCTAAGTATTTTGTCTTTGTAACCACTTCACATTGAATTTTCTCTTGCAGTTCAACTTGTTTTTGTTTCACCATATTTTTACACATCACCTTCGTCTTATTTTTATTTACATAAAAACCAGCTAAATCTCCAAAGTCTTTAATTTTTTGCATCAATAGTGGTATATTCTCTATTGGGTCTTGAATCATAAACATTACATCATCCGCAAATGCTCTATATTTATATGTGAAGCCTCTCATTGTAAGTCCTTTAATATTCTTATCATCTCTTATTTTCCCCAATAATACTTCTAATATCCATATAAACAATAATGGGGATAATGGGCAACCTTGTCGTGTCCCCTTTTGAACCTTAAAATACTTAGTCCTTTCTTTATTTACATTCAATGCTGCTTTTTGATCTGAATATATCGCTGTAATCATATTTTAAAAAGATTGACCTATCTTCATTTTCTCTATCACTTGAAACATAAAGTCCCAGTTCAAATTGTCAAAAGCTTTTTCCGCGTCCAAGAAGAAGAATCCAACTTCCTTCTCCGGGTGTTTGTCACAATATTCAATTGCATCTATCACCATTCTTAAATTGTCTCTGATTTGTCTATTTAGTAAAAAGCCAGCTTGTTCCTCTGTTATAGCATCTTTCAAATAATTCTTAAATCTTTCAGAAATTATTTTAGTAAGCAATTTATTCAGATTTGACCTAGATCGCATCCCCGATGAATATACAGTAGAGGTGAAGAATAGGTTTAAGGGACTGGATTTGATAGACAGAGTGCCTGAAGAACTATGGACAGAGGTCCGTGACATTGTAAAGGAGGCAGCAGTCACCGCCATCCCAAAGAAAAAGAAATGCAAAAAAGCAAAGTGGCTGTCTGATGAGGCTTTACACATAGCAGAGGAAAGAAGGAAAGCTAAAGGCAACGGTGAAAAGGAAAAATTTGCCCAACTGAATGCAGATTTCCAGAGAACAGCAAGGAGAGATAAGGAGGCTTTCCTGAATGAACAATACAAAGTAATAGAGGAAAACAATAGATTGGGAAGGACTAGAGATCTCTTCAAGAAAATTGGAGAAATCAAGGGAACGTTCCATGCAAAGCTGGCCATGATAAAGGACAAAAATGGTAGGGACCTAACAGAAGCAGAAGAGATTAGGAAAAGATGGCAAGAATACACAGAAGAACTGTACAAGAAGGACCTTGATGTCCTTGACAACCATGATGGTATAATCACTGACCTTGAGCCAGACATCCTGGAAAGCGAAGTTAAATGGGCCTTAGAAAGCATTACTAACAACAAAGCTAGTGGAGGTGATGGTATCCCAGCTGAGTTATTCAAAGTCTTAAAAGAAGATGCTGTTAAAGTGCTGCACTCAATTTGCCAACAAATTTGGAAAACACAACAGTGGCCACAGGATTGGAAAAGGTCAGTGTACATTCCAATCCCAAAGAAGGGCAATGTCAAGGAGTGTTCAAACTATCGCACAATTGCACTCATTTCACACGCTAGCAAGGTCATGCTCAAAATCCTACAAGCTAGGCTCCAACAGTACGTGGATAGAGAACTGCCAGAAGTACAAGCTGGGTTTCGAAGAGGTAGAGGAACTAGAGATCAAATTGCCAACATTCGCTGGATTATGGAGAAAGCAAGAGAGTACCAGAAAAACATCTACTTCTGCTTCATTGACTATGCTAAAGCCTTTGATTGTGTGGATCACAATAAATTATGGCAGGTTCTTAAAGAGATTGGAGTACCGGACCACCTCACATGTCTTCTGAGAAACCTGTATAAGGGTCAAGAAGCAACAGTTAGAACCGGATATGGAACAACTGATTGGTTTAACATAGGGAAAGGAGTACGGCAAGGATGTATATTGTCACCTTGCTTATTTAACTTATATGCAGAGTACATCATGCGAAATGCTGGCCTGGATGAATCACAAGCTGGAGTTAGGATTGCTGGGGAAAAGATCAATAACCTCAGATATGCAGACGATACCACTCTGATGGCAGAAAGTGAAGAGGACCTAAAGAGCCTCTTGCTTAGGGTGAAAGAGGAGAGCGCAAAAGTGGGCTTGAAGCTCAACATAAAAAAAACTAAGATCATGGCATCTGGCCCCATCACTCCTTGGCAAATAGAAGGGGAAGTCGTAGAAGTAGTGACAGACTTCACGTTCCTAGGATCCCAGATCACTGCAGATGGTGACTGCAGCCATGAAATTAAAAGACGCCTGCTCCTTGGGAGGAAAGCGATGGCAAACCTAAACAGCATGATAAAAAGCAGAGACATCACCTTGCCAACAAAAGTCCGCATGGTCAAAGCAATGGTATTCCCAATAGTAATGTATGGCTGCGAGAGTTGGACTATAAGGAAGGCTGAGCGCCGAAGAATAGATTCTTTTGAACTATGGTGCTGGAGAAGACTCTTGAGAGTCCCTTGGACTGCCAGGAGATCAAATCAGTCAATCCTAAAAGAAATCAACCCTGATTGCTCCCTGGAAGGCCAGATCCTGAAGCTGAAGCTCAAATACTTTGGGCACCAAATGAGAAGGGAGCATTCACTGGAGAAGACCCTGATGCTGGGAAAGATTGAAGGTCAAAGACGAAGGGGACGGCAAAGGATGAGATGGTTAGACAGTGTCATCGATGCAACGAACATGAAATTGAGCAAACTTCAGCAGACAGCGGAAGACAGGAGGGCCTGGCGTAAACTGGTCCATGGGGTCGCGAAGAGTCGGACTCGACTGTGCGACTGAACAACAACAACAACAACAAGCAATTTATAGTCATTATTAAGGAGGGATATTGGTCTGTTATTTTTCACATTAGTTGTCCTGTCCTTCCTTAGGTATGAGTGAGATATTAGCTTCTTTCCATGACTCTGGTATCAGTTTTGTCACTTCTATGTCATTTGACAAAAGTTCAAAAACTGGGGTTAGCTCCTCTTTTAATTTTTTATAAAATTTTGCTGTAAATCCATCTGGACCTGGAGCTTTCTCCAATTTTGCTTCTTCTATCGCACTCACTACCTCTTCCTTTTTAATTGGACCATTCAACGTCTCTCTCATTTGTTGTCCCAACTTTGGTACTTCAATATTCTCCAAATATTTCTTAACTTTCTGTAAATCAATGCATTTTTTTGAAATAATTTAGCATAATAATTAAAGAAAACTCTTTTTAACCCATTTAAGTCCACAATATCCTTACCTTCTTCTGTTATTTTATTTATAAAATTTCTTTCCCGTCGATTCTTCAGTTGCCATGCTAAAAATTTTCCTGGTTTATTTGCACCCTCAAAAGATTTCTGTTGCAATTTCTTCAAATTCCAATACAATTCCCGATTTGACAACACATTCAACTGATCCTGTAACATATGGAATTGGTGGTGGACTACAGGAAGAACAAAATGGAAGTTAAGCCACTGTTTATTGGCGGAGAATGTGTGGAGAGGGTGGCTACTTTTAAGTTTTTGGGAGTGACTATTGAGCAAAATCTGACTTGGAGCGTTAACACCACTGCTCTGGTGAAGAAGGCCCAGCGGAGGCTTTATTTTCTCAGACTCTTAAAGAAAAACAACTTGAGTGAGAAAACACTGATGTCTTTCTATCGTTGCTCAATAGAAAGCATTTTATCATACTGTTTCTGTGCCTGGTTTGCCAGTTGTACGGCTGCGGATAGGAAGGCACTTCAGAGAGTTACCACCACAGCTCAGAAGATCATTGGCTGCCCTCTCCCATCCCTGGAACAACTGTACAGTTCTCGATGCTTGAAAAAGGCAAAGAACATTTTGCAGGACTCATCACACCCTGAACACTCCTTGGCCCAGGACAGACTGGCAATTTGCCCCGGTAGCCAGTCGCGGCAAAAAAACTCCAGATTAAACAATACCGGGTTTTCCCGTCCACACAGCGGGGGCCGCTGCTGGAAAATACAGGACGGAGGCACGCGGGAGCGTTCAGACTGCCGCGCTGGAGGCATGCTGTATTCGCCGTTTCCCCATTAATTCGGCTGTGGGTGTATGTGCGCATGAGTGCATTTGCCGATTTATTTTTTTTTTGCCCTGCAACACTGGCACCGCATTGGGCAGTGGAGCAGAGCGCAGCCAATCACACCACTGCTGCCTCATGCCCAACGCGGGTTGCTCCCAGCTTTTCGGCTGCGCGTTCAGACTCCCCGGAAGTGGAGAAACTCGCAATGAACGCAGGCTTTCAAGATTTGCGAAGGCTTTTATCAGGTGTTTTTTTAATCCGGCAGTGAAGCGCAAGAGCACCGGTAGGCTACGGGTGGGGGATGACAGGCAGATGTTCCTGTGTGAACATTCCATTTACTCCAGTATTGAATCGTTGTCAGCCCGGGTCCCATCCCGGGGCAAATTGCCAGTCTGTCCTCGGCCCTTGTTTGAATTGCTGCCTTCAGGCAGAAGATACAGGACAATTAAAACAAGGACAAATAGATTAAAAAACAGTTTTTATCCAAGAGCCATTATTGCCCTAAATGCTGTATGAGATTGGAATTGGGGACATCAGTGGTTTAGTTGCTATGTGAACTTTAGGGGAGCTATGAAGCAGTTGTGAATGGCTGTGTGAGCGCGCATGATTATTGTTGTAGATTACTGAAATGATTGCACTTTTAATTTCGTTGTGCTATGTACAATGACAATAAAGTATTATTATTATTATTATTATTATTATTATTATTATTATTATTATTATTATTATTATTATTATTATTTATTTTTTTCTTCCCTGGTTTTTTCTTTAACTCTTTTTCTTTCTGTCGAATCTTTTCTTGTAGATCATTTTGTTGTTTCATTCTTTCTTTTCTGTCTTTCGTATTTAATGATATAAGCAATCCTCTCATTACCGCCTTATATGTATCCCACACTATTTGTATTTTTGTACCTTTATTCAAATTTGTTTCAAAAAAAGTCTGTGTTTCTCTACGCAATGTCTCAATAATTCTTTTCCTATCTAATAAATCTTCATTAATTCTCCAATATAATTGTTTAGGCTTTTCTCTTGATACCCAAACTAAAGGGTTGTGATCAGAATTGTTCTTTGTTAAAATTTCAAATTTTTGGGTTTTCAATGCAATCTCATCCGACATCCAAATCATATCGATCCTAGAAAAAGAGTTATGTCTGTTAGAATAGAAAGTATAGTCTTTAGTTTTAGGATTCCATTTTCTCCATACATCTTCCAATTTCTCTTGTTCCATCAATTTAAAAATTTTTTTTGGTAATTTCCCAGCCACTTCCATGGCCTTCGTTGATTGTCTATCCAATTTATTATTTACTGTACCATTGAAGTCTCCTGCAAAAATGACTTGATCATAATTTAAGTGATCCATTTCTTTTGTCAAGTCTTTAAAAAAGTTTTCTTTAGCTCCATTGGGTGCATACAAATTTACAATCAAAGTTTTTTTCCTGTGCATCGTTATTTCAACTCCAATATACCTTCCTACGTTATCTGCAAAAATTTCTTTAGGATATAATTCTTTTTTAATATAGATCACTGTTCCTTTATTCTTTTTTGTCGCCAAAGAGTAAAACTCTTCTCCCAATTTTTTATTAATCATATACTTGTTATCTTGTTTTCTAATATGTGTTTCCTGTAAACAAATTATATTGCTCTTTTGTTTTTCTAGCCAATGATTTACTAATTTTCTTTTGTTAGGTGAGTTAAGTCCGTTTACATTCCAAGATAGTAATTTATACTCCATAGTGTCTTAATTTATATATCCACAAAATCTTCAAAATTATTTTCTTTGAACCTACACAAATCTCCTTCCATTTTAATCGTAAATCTCACTGAATGGTATGTAAATGACAATCCTTGTGGTATTTCCCATCTGAATCTAATCTCCATTGCCTTTAGTTTGTCAACCAATTTTTTAAACTTTCTTCTGTCTTGTAAAATCGCTCTAGGGATTTCTCTCAAGATTATTATCTTTTTGCCATCAATTTCAAGCGGTTGTGTGAATTGCTTCTTGAAAATATCTTTCATTTTTCTTGTCACCAACTGCACAATAACATCTCTTGGTAATTTCTTTTTCTGAGCATATGTTGAATTTACTCTGTAAATTAAATCAAAATCTGAGTCTAGGTCTCCTTGATCTTCCCCTGTGTACGCCGTCAGCGCTGTTATTACCAATGTACGTATATCTTGATCTTCTGCCTCATCTATTCCTCTTAGCCTCAGATGATTTTGCGTTGCTCTATACTCCATCATAGATTCCAACCTTGTATTCTCTTGGAGAGTTGTTTTAATTTTTTGTTCCAACTCCGTCGACTTTGTTGCTAAAATTTGAACTTCTTTTTTAACTTCCTCTGTGTCTTTTTTAAACTCTGCCACTTCTGCAAGGACCAGTTCTTTCATTGCTGCCATATTCTTCTCTTGTACTTGTACTTGTTCTATTTGTTCCAATTGCTTTTCCATTTGTTGTTTCATCTGTAATTCCATTTGTTTGGTCTGGAGTTCCATTTGTTTTCCTAGATTCTGCACTGACTCCATCATCCTCTTCTCCATGGCATCTATAGCTGTCTGCCATTCTTTCTTATCTTTTGCTGTCATTCTAGGACTTGATGTAGAAGCTGCCCTTTGTCTTGGCCTCAGATCCGTTTTGAAATCTTGGTTAAAATCTTAAATGCCACCCAAATCTCTTTTTCTCCGAGGTGCTTAGTCAAATTGCCACCTTTATACTTTTCTTTTCGTTGTTACTATATCTTAAAATTAAGTTTTTAAAAGTTAGTCCTCCTCAAAATGGCGGGCATAGTTTTTCTATGGTTTTTTGGCAAGAGTAGGCTTTTTTATAACTTCCTGTTTGATGTCCGTCCCGAAAATCCGTCTTCCTGTGTAGCACTTTAAAACTTCTGTCTCCTTCCGGTTACTCAGTCTCTTTCAAAGCCCACTCTAGCCTTAAACTTGTCTTTCCCAGCCAGAACTTATTTTCAGTAACACAGAGTCTCATCAGTTTCATTTTTACAGCTCACAGTTTATCTCTAGCTAACCACAGGAATGCTAAACAAAAGCTAATTTTTTGATATTTTCTCGCTCTGGAAAGCTTATTTTACATCCAAATGGAACAGATTGTCTTGCAAAAGCTTTTATACACTTATCCGCTTGCTTCAAATTTCGTTACGTCTTCAAACCAGTAAGCAAAAAGTTTTTGTTACCTTACATGCCAATCTTGGGGTTTTGCATTGCTTCTTTTAAATTTGATGTTGATCTTGATGGTAAAGAGGTCGGTAGATGATGGATTTATGCTGAATTCTCAGCCCGGTTGGCTCCTGTAGAGCTGACACGCAACTGCCCACTTCGTGAGAGGGGATCAAAGTGTAAACAAGCCTCCTCCGAGGCTTGCTCACACCAATCTCAACTCTCTCTTGGACTTTGCTGCTTGCTTGTCACCCCCCTACCTGGGGGATGCTGCGTTGGGCAAAAAAAAAAGCCCAAACTGTCGAAAGGAGCCACCGTCCACCCTGTGCGATTGCAAAGTGTGTTAATTCGCCATTTTACTCCGACCGGAAGCCAGAATGAATAATTCTAAGTACTCCAGAGAACATTGACATTCTACTTTTTCCTGATTTTCCCTCTCAACTGATAGATTGTTTTGGAGGCTGCTGCCCCTAACTTAGAGTCTGAGTCCTCTTCAGGAGATCCAGTCTCTCCTTCTTCTTCACTCTCCTTGGTGCCATTGGGGGTTCCTTCTCCCTCTTCTGGTGGTCGACTGTGCTGATGCAAAAATTCAGAAGCCTTTTCAACAGAGTCTATCATTTCTTTGCTATTTGCATATCTAAAGATCAGTCCCTCGGGTACCAACCATCTTTAGGCCACTCTGTGGCACTGTAAAAATAATACCAAGTCTCTGTATTTCCTTCTCTTCCTTCTTATCTCAAATTGAACGTCCTTCAATACTTTAATCTCCTTGTCTTTCAACTTCAAGGCAACTCCATTGGTTGCTTTCAGTCGTTGATCTCTCACTTTTCTTTGGGAGAATCTTACTGTAATTTCCCCTGGCAGATTATTCTTTCTGATAAATTCAGAATACAATGTAAAGAACGTATTTATTTCACTTTGAAGTTGATCCGACGTCGTCTCTGCCAAGGGAGCCAACAAATCACTCACAATCTGTCTCAGATTCTCCCCTCTCTCCTCTTTGATCCCTTGAAGTCTCAATACATAGCTTGCCCTTTCCATTTGCTGCTGTAAAACACAAGACTCTTCAATTTGGCACTTCTTTTCAAGTGCCTGCAGTTTTTTATTCATCTTGTTCGAGTTGGAACCAATCTCTTTAAGCTCCTGCTCCACTTTTTCGATTTTCTGTGTGTCTAACACTGTTTGCACTTGTTGTGCATCTAGCTTATTTTCAAGAGCTGTAATTTTCTCCAACAGAGGGCAATGCGCCTCTGACAGCAGCCTTTGGAGCTCCGCAGTTGAGTCCTGCCTAGGCACAGAACTTGAAGGGCTGGAACTTCCTGAAGGAGGCTTAACTTTCATTAGTTTGTCTTTAGAGTCTTTCAGCGGTGCCATGTTTGAGGATTGTTTACTTTTCATAAAAGTTTGTCAAAGCCTTTGGAAGTTCTTAATCAAAGCAGTAAGCTCTCACAATCTCTTTATTTCCATTCAATCACTTTTTACCGGCCCCCATTCCCCTCGTCACCCCCATTTTTAACCCTCTGGTTTTGCTCCTCCCACTTTGAAGTAGCAGCACAATGCTCCTCCCAACCTTCTTCCCACTGCTTTGAGGGGAGAGCAGAACTGAAAGGTTAAATGGAGTCTTTTAACCCTCTGGTTTTGCTCCTCACTGCTTAGAAGTGGAAGGGAGCAGAACCGGAAGGCTTTCTGCTCCCTGCTGCTTTCACTGGGAACAGAAACAGGGTTTTAAACTTTAAATGGCTCACAAACCTATACGAATGGTTAAGTTCACGAACTGGCATATCCATTCAGTTCTGTTCGTGGTTCAGTTTGTACTTCCTTAATGTAGTGTAGACAGCATTACATATAAGTTTCCCAGAGGAGCAGGCAGCGACACCCTGGGGGCTGTTTCTGGTCAGGAAAATGGTGTGGGGAGGGCAGACTGAAAAGTCTTCTCCATACACTCCATGATCCCAATCACATTGGTCCTGCATGTACCTGGGAGGTATTGAACTCTCTGTTCTGTTTAGACATGTAATAATTGTTTTAAATATTTAATATATATTTGTATTTTAAATACTGTTGCGATGTTTGAAATGTTGACTCCCTACAGGATCCTGAGTTGTGTGGAAAGGCAGCATAGCAATGTTTCAAATAAAGAAATAAAATATATAGCTGCAAAGACTTTTAATATGTATATTTATCCTAAACTACCTTATTAAGTCACTGGTATACTAAACTGGTGGGATACTTTGATGACTGTTGCATCCACTTTACATTTAACCTGAGCTGACAAAAATAAAAAAATATCATCATAGATGGAAAACTAATTCAAACAGTGGTTTTGTCAAATGTACCTTTTGCATTGTGCAAGATTCTCAAAGGAGTAACTTGATCTCCTTTTTGCAATGTTATAGGAAAAACAGATAAGAGAATTATTGTGTTCACTTTATTATAAGCTTTTCTTGTTGAACTGAAGAAACCCTTAATGTACTGAAGGCCATTATTTTTATATGGAATGAAATCAAGCAATTCTATCTAGATCTTTTTGATATGACTATATAATGGAACTTTTTATTAGCTTGGGTTCCTACGCAGGATGAAGAGAAGATGATAAGATTTTAGATCAGGAAGGAAAAGTCTAGCAAAAATCTTAATTCACTAAGGCAACCTATGTCTTCCTGATTTTCTTTTCTTTTGTCTGATAAAATGAAGGATGAATAGAGTGGAGGTGATAAAGGATAGCACAGAGGTGGTCTTTTACTGTTCAGATAACAGAGACACAAGAAAGGGACAGCTAGGAATTTAAGGAGATTGTGCCAGTTGGAGCGCTGCAAGGTCTAAGCAAAGCTGTTTAGCATTTAGGAACATTATCTGCATTCTGTGCTCACATCTGCCTTACCAGCCAAAAGCAGAGATCTCACTTCGCACGGCAGTGGTTGCTGGTTGAAGATCATGTCTGAATTTAACCACACAGATTTTTGTGACATCATAAGAAGAAGGTGCCATGTCAACCCCATTCATGGGAATTCCAAGCAAGAGACAAGCAGATATTTGCCATTGCCTTCCTCTGCATTTCAACCCACCTTCATTGGTGGTCTCCCATCCAAGTACTGACCATGACCAGTGTTCGCTCTAAGCTGAGTTAGTGTGAGCCAGCTCACAGTTTTTTAGCCTCTGGCTCACACATTTTTCTCTTAGCTCAGGAAGGATGGCTCCAGAGCAAACTATTTTATGCAGTAGCCAAATTGCTCACTTACAACCTTAATGCCAGTAGCTCACAAAGTAGAATTTTTGCTCACAAGACTCCACAGCTTAGAGGGAGCGTTGACCATGACCAACCCTGCTTAGCTTCCAACTTCCTGGATGTTGGCATCCTATATGACTTGGTCATGTTTTCCAAATGAAAATAATGCATTAGGAATCCTTAATTTAAAAAAGATCATAGAGTTGGAAGGGCCATACAGACCATCTAGTCCAACTCCCTGCCTAATGCAGGACCAGCCTAAAGCATCTCTTACAAATATTTGTCCAGCCTCTTCTTGAAAGCTGTCAGTGAAGAGAAGCTAGGCAGCTGATTCCACCTTTGAACTACTCTGACCGTGAAAAAGTTTTTCCTAATATCCAGCCAATACCTTTCTGCATGTAATGTAAACCTGTTGCTTCGGGTCCTATCCTCTGCTGCCAACTGGAACAGCTCCTTGCCCTCCTCCAAATGACAGCGTTTCAGATATTTAAAGAGAGCAATCATGTCCCCCCTCAATCTCCTCTTCTCCAAACTAAACATTTCTAAGGCCCTTAGCCTTTCCTCGTAGGGCCTTTCCTCCAGACCCCTGATCATCCTCATCACTCTCTTCTGCACCCTCTCGATTTTGTCCACATCCTTTTTGAAGTGAGGCCTCCAGAACTGCACATAGTATTCAAGATGCAGCCTGACCAAGGCAGTATACAGACGGGCTATGACCTGCGATTTCGATGCTATGCCCTTTTAATACAACCCAAGACTGAATTTGCCTTTTTTACCACCACATCAAACTGACAGCTCATATTTAGTTTACAGTCTTACCCCAAGATCTCTTTCGTATACATTACTCCCCAAAAACATATCCCCCATCCAGTATTTGTGCTTGACATTTTTGTGGCCCAGATGTAATACTGTGCGTTTATCTTTGTTGAATTGCATCCTGTTTGCAACTGCCCACTTCTTCAGAGTATTCAGGAGTTGTTGAATTTTAACTCTATCTTCTTGAGTGTTAGCTACTCCTCCCAATTTGGTATCATTAGCAAATTTACTGAGTAGCCCTTCTACCCCTTCATCCAGATCACTGATACAAATATTGAAAAGTACTGGGCCCAAAACCGAGCCCTGCAGCACTCCGCTGAACATCTGCCTCCAATCTGATGAAACGCCATTGACCACCACTCTTTGGGTGCGGTCCTCTAACCAGTTCCCTATCCACCAAACTGTCCTATAGTCCTCCACAGTCTTCCAGTTTGCCCATCAGAATGTCATGGGGAACCTTATCAAAAGCTATACTGAAATCCAGGTAAATCACATCAACAGTGTTCCCATGATCCAGTAAGCTCATCGCACGATCAAAGAAGGAGACCAGATTGGTCTGACAAGATCTGTTGAGGACAAAACCATGCTGACTTGCCCAGATCACTAAGTGGTCCTTCAGATGCTTACAGATAGATCCCTTTAAAATCTGCTCTAATATCTTCCCAGCAACAGAAGTCAGACTGACTGGCCTGTAGTTTCCTGGGTCATCCTTCTTCCCTTTCTTAAAGATTAGGATAACATTCGCTGTCCTCCAATCTTGTGGCACATCTCCAGTCCTCCAGGAGGCCTTGGAGATGATGAACAGAGGGTCTGCAAGTTCCTTAGGAAGTTCTTTGAGCACTCTTGGGTGCACACCATCTGGCCCAGGGGATTTGTATTCATCCAGTGTAGCCAGGTGCCCCTCCACAACCTCCCTGTCAATGTCAACTGGATGCTCAGGTGTCCTGTATGTCCTATACCATCTCTAGATGGGCTCGAGTTCTTCAGGGAGAAAACAGAGGCAAAAAGAAGTCATTAAGCCTGCCTGCTTTTTCTCTGTTCTCCACCAGAGTTTCTCCTTCTACTCCCAAAAGCAGTCCAATTGCCTCTTTTACCTTGTGTTTGCTTCTCACATATCTGTAGAAGTTTTTCGTATTGTAGCGAGCCCCCCTGGCCAAACCCAACTCATACCGAGCTTTGGTTTCTCTGATGGCTGATCTGCAGTACCTAGTAACTCTCATATACTCCTCTTTAGAGGTCTGACCTTCCCTCGATTTCCTGAACATTCCCCTTTCCCCCCTTAGCTTATTCTGAAGCTCTCAGTTCATCCAAATCCGTTTCTTGGAGCCCTTACCATGTTTCTGTCTTGCTGGAATAGTGAGGGCTTGAGCTTGCAAAACCTCATGTTTGAGAAGAGCCCACCCTTCACTCACTCCTTTCCTTTCCAGCACACTCTCCCGCGGAATGACTCCCATCAAGCCTCTGAGTTCGTTGAAGTCAGCCCTATGAAAATCTAACCTATGAGTCTGGCTACGAACTTTCTTGACCACCCACAGCAACTTGAATTCAAGGAGGACATGGTCACTTCCCCCTAAGGTCCCCACCACCTTCATCCCATCTACCAATTTTTCCCTGTTGGTTAATATTAAGTCTAGTATGGCCAAGCACCTTGTAGCTTCCTCCACCATTTGAAAAAGGAAGTTGTCGGCTAGACAGGTCAGGAAGTTGTGTGATTCTTGTTGCTTTGTTGAGCCTGTCTCCCAGCACACATCGGGGAAGTTGAAGTCTCCCATACTTATAAGGTTCTGATGTCTGGATACTCTACCAATCTGTTCAAGGTGGGCAGTATCCATTTCCTGTCCCTGGTCAGGCGGTCTGTAGCAGACTCCAACAACAATACCCTTTGTGCTGCCTCCCCTTATTTCCACCCATATACTTTCCACTGGGCTGTCAACCACATTCTCCAGAACTTCCTGACATTCTAGCCCTCTCTTCACATACAGCGCCACTCCGCCTCCTCTTCTACCCTTCCAATTTTTCTTGAACAACTCATACCTATCCACTACCACCCCTGAGTCATGAGAATCATCCCACCAAGTCTCAGTGATTCCTATTATATCTTAGCCCTCTGTTTGCAAGAGAATCTCAAGCTCTTCCTTCTTATTACTCATACCATGGGCATTAGTACATAGGCACTTGTAGCCTTGTACCTTTGTTTGGCCTGTCCTACTCAGGTGGGCCCCCACTGTTTTCTCTTAATAATAATAATAATAATAATAATAATAATAATAATAATAATAATAATAATAATAATAATAATAATAATAATAATAATAATATATATAATAATATACTTTATTGTCATTGTACATAGTACAACGAAATTAAAAGTGCAAACATTTCAGTGATCTACCACAATAATCATGCGCGCTCACACAGCCATTCACAACTGCTTCATAGCTCCCCTAAAGTTCACATAGCAACTAAACCACTGATGTCCCCAATTCCAATCTCATGCAGCATTTAGGGCAATAATGGCTCTTGGCTAAAAACTGTTTTTTAATCTATTTGTCCTTGTTTTAATTGTCCTGTATCTTCTGCCTGAAGGCAGCAATTCAAACAAGGAGTGTTCAGGGTGTGATGAGTCCTGCAAAATGTTCTTTGCCTTTTTTAAGCATCGAGAACTGTACAGTTGTTCCAGGGATGGGAGAGGGCAGCCAATGATCTTCTGAACTGTGGTGGTAACTCTCTGGAGTGCCTTCCTATCCGCAGCCATACAACTGGCAAACCAGGCACAGACACAGTATGATAAAATGCTTTCTATTGAGCAACGATAGAAAGACATCAGTGTTTTCTCACTCAAGTTGTTTTTCTTTAAGAGTCTGAGAAAATAAAGCCTCTGCTGGGCCTTCTTCACCAGAGCAGTGGTGTTAGCGCTCCAAGTCAGATTTTGCTCGATAGTCACTCCCAAAAACTTAAAAGTAGCCACCCTCTCCACACATTCTCCACCAATAAACAGTGGCTTAATTTCTGTTTTGTTCTTCCTGTAGTCCACCACCAATTCCTTGGTCTTGGTAGTATTGAGAATCAGATTGTTTTCCCCACACCAAACACAAAGCCGTTCCACCTCATCCCGATAAGCAGACTCGTCATTCCCAGAGATGAGCCCCACCACAGTGGTGTCATCAGCAAACTTGATGATAGTGTTGCTGGGTTGAGTGGGGGTACAGTCCTATGTGTAGAGGGTATAGAGCAGGGGGCTCAACACACAGCCTTGTGGAGAGCCAGTATTAAGGGTAAGGACTGTGGACATATGAGACCCTACTCTAACCCTCTGTGGGCGGGCTGTCAAAAAATCCAAGATCCAGGAACATATGGAACTGGAGAGTCCAAGGCCCTCCAATTTGTGTACTAATCTATGTGGGAGGATGGTGTTAAAGGCAGAACTGAAGTCCACAAACAACAGCCTCACATAACTCCCCGGCTGCTCCAGATGTGACAGAGCAGTATGGAGAGTGGTGGTGATGGCATCCTCTGTGGATCTGTTTGCCTTATATGCAAACTGGTGACTATCCAGTGTGGATGGAAGGCACGAAATGATGTGACTACGTACCAATTTCTCAAAACACTTCATCACAACCGGAGTGAGTGCAACTGGTCTATAGTCCTTTAGGCTGTTAATTGTAGACTTTTTGGGCAGAGGGACAATAATTGAGGACTTTAGGCAAGACGGAACAATAGACTGATGTAAGGACCAGTTGAAGATCTTAGTAAGGACCCCTGCCAACTGGTCTGCACATTCTTTCAACACCCATCCAGTGATGCCATCAGGTCCCGCTGCCTTCCTCGGATTCACAGACCTCAGCGTACGCCTCACCTCATGCTCTTCCACCCTGAGGTAGGGGCCACCATGGGCTGTAGTGTGGCTGTCCCCGGTGACTCCACGTCAAAACAGGCAAAGAAGAGGTTAAGCTCCTCCGCCAATGAAGGGTCTACATCCACGGCAGCAAAAGTTGGTTTATAATTGGTTATATTCTGGATCCCTTGCCACACCTGCTTCATATCATTTGTGTTGACATTATCTTCAATCCTCTGCCTATAGTCCATCTTGGCCCGTCGAATACCTCTTTTCAGATTGGCTCTGGAAGAGCTATAACGGTTTGTATCTCTGGACCTAAACGCCATGTTCCTCTCCCTCAAAAGTCGCTGTACCTCTCTCGTCATCCAAGGTTTTTGATTTGGATAGACCCGGATGCACTTTTCCACAATGACACTGTCTATGCAGTGTTTGATATAACCCAGGACTGCTGCTGTATATTCCTCCAGGTCTTGATGATCAAAAATATCCCAATTAGTTCTCTCAAAGCAATCTTGCAGCTGATGGGAAGCACCCTCAGGCCAAGTTTTAACCATCCTTATTTTTACAGGAGCTTGTGACCTGATGGTAGTGTATGTTGGTACTAGAAGCAAGATCATATGATCTGACTGGCCCAGGTGTGGTAGCTGCATGGCTCTGTAACCATGTTTTATATTAGAATAGACCTTATCTAAGGTCTTATCTCCTCGGGTGGCACATTTCACATGCTGATAAAATTTAGGGAGCACAGTCTTTAATTCAGCGTGGTTGAAATCCCCAGCAATGATATGCACTGCCTCGGGATATTTATCTTGGTTGCTACTTATGGCGCTATACAAAAGTCCCAGTGCTGAGTTTGCATTTGCATCTGGTGGTATATAGACAGCAGTTACCATGACAACAGTAAACTCTCTCGGAAGGTAGACAGGTCTGCATTTAACAGTCACGTACTCTACATCCGGGGAGCAGTGGCTAGCTACAGTCCTTGAGTCCGTGCACCAGTTGTTATTTACATATATGCAGAGTCCCCCTCCTTTGCTCTTACCAGAGTCCCCGCTCCTGTCGCAACGATGTGTGGTGCGGCCTGCCAACTCAAGAATGAAGCCAGGTCTCAGTGAAAACCAGAACACAACAGTCCCCAACAAGCTTGTTCACTGTCACCTGAAGTTTTAGTTCATCCAATTTGTTGCCAAGTGAACGTGCATTCGCAAGAAAAATGCTAGGGAGTGGTAACTTGTTTTGGCTCCTGCGTAGCTTCATCAACACACCAGCTCGACAGCCCCGCCTTTGCCTTCTATCCCTGCGCCGCCTCCTCCTCCTCTTCGCAGGGATAGTAATCCACGTGGAGCCCGGGTCCTGGATATCTCCACCGGAATGTCGTAGGAGTGGAGAGAGTGAGCTGTAACTGCTTTTTCACTCTGCATTCCCAACATTAGAAGCTCCTGCCAGCTGTAGATGTTATTTGCCCAGCAGAGTGTAACGAAAACAAATAATAAATCAAACAAAACCAGCCATACAAAACACCGAAAAGGAGAGCACTCAGCCGCTGCGTCTGTGCGCGCCGCCATCTTACCTCTTTTACCTCTTCTTCATTGAAGTCCCCATGTTGATCGTCCCCCTCCTTTGTGGCTTCAGTTTAAAACTCTCCTGATTAAGCTCTCTATGTTCTTTCCAAACGTTTTCTTCCCCAACCTTAAGAGGTGAAGCCCATCATGAGCTAGAAGGCCTTCTCTAAGAAAACTTATCTCGTGATCCCAGAACCCAAAGTGCTCCTGCCATCTCAGCCAATGATTCACCTCGAGTATGGTCTGTTCTCTTCGCACTCCTCTTCATGTGGCTGGAAGGATAGACGAGAATACCACCTGCGTCCCCAATGCCTTCAACTGCCTTCCAAGAGCTTCATAGTCCTCTTTAATTTTCTTGATGGTATTCGCGGCTGTGTCATTCGTCCCCACATGAACCAGCATAAATGAATACTGATCAGTAGATCTTATCAGTTTCAGCAGCCGGTCTGTAATATCCTGAATTCTGGCCCCAGGTAAGCAACACATCTCTTGGAGTAGGGGATCCAGCCTGGACACATTATGTTCCATACACCTGAGTAGAGAGTCCCTGACGACCATCACTTTCCATTTCCTTCCACTTCCATGTGGCTCCATGCCCTCTTCACTCCCTTTTCCAGGTCTTTGTGGCTCTCCTTCCACTCTTGTCTCTGTCACCCTTTCAGGCACCTCAAAATGATTCTTGAGCTCCAGTGGACCAGAGTGTCATCTTGGTCAATGTCTTTGGGTTTGTACTGTAGAACTGAGAGGTGGCTTACAAGGGAGAACGACTCTTCCTTCTTCTCCTTGACTTTCTTCTTCATGTTCTTTCAGAGTTCCCAGGCTCTTGTCAATAAAATCCTCTCCTTCCTTGATTTCCTGAAGGGTGGTGATCCTCTCCTGCAGGCTCTGAATGTTCTCCTCCTCCTTCTCACTTTTGACAAATGAAGTCCATCTTCTGGGAGGAAAACAAACATGGCACACTCCATGCAGGTGACTGGAAAGGGGCCTTCAGTCAACATCATTGCCATCCAAGTATATTCTAAGAGTACTCTGAGCAGAGTTGCAGGGCCCTCAGGCAGATCCTCAAGCTAAGAGCCACAGGCCAAGAGCCCTTTAGCGAGGAGGAGGCTTTTGTCTTAAAAGGTAACTTCCTGCCAAGCACAGCAGAGCTCAGCACAGTAGGGGGCAGGGCTTGCAACCCACAGCAACTCACTCAGTCCCCAGCAGCCCCAAAACACAATTAGCCCCACACAGAACTTAAACAGAACCACTCTCTAGCAATCTCCAAAATAACCCACTCACCCTCACCTTCTCACACAGCAGCTAGGAAAGGCAAAAGGCAGAAAGACAAAAAAACCCCTTATCTTCAAGCAGTTTTTCATCATGTGCTCTCAAGACTTTGTATTAAGACCTGCACATGAGTGGTTTTGCCCCACCTTCCAAGACTTTTAGTTCATGTGTGCCTTTACCCCTCCTCTGAGTTAACTGATTTGTATTTTATACCACTATTTAGCTGAGGATTGACTCCCAAAGTGGCTTAGAGCAATGTGAAATGAACTTTTTCAAAATATATATTAAAAAGTGTTTAAGGAAATAATTCTCAGTGAGGTCTAGGTCCTATAATAGTGGTTACACCAGATGCTCAATGACCTATGAAGATTGGTTTACAAGTTATCCTCATGCTACTTTCTGTACCTTTATCAAACTCGGGCCCTAGTTTGACTTGGAGTTCATATGTTTCTGTCTTCATTGCCTGTACTGTATCTTCATTGCTTTGTTATTTTCACTTTGGGAATGGGGGGGGGCTGAATGTGTGTGTGTCTGTGTGTATGGAGAGGACTGCTTTACCGTGCTGCTTTGCAGCTGCTTTCCAAAGAGGTCTCCCGACGATGGGAAGAATGCACAATGACCTTGAGTGCCAGACTCCGCTTGCCGGCTTTAGTAGATAATGTAACCATAGGCTCGCAGGTGGTGGAGGAAGGCTAACAAAGCGTACTAGATTTAGACGGGTTGAATGAATGGGCTTATTGGACTGGTCACTGGGGGGAGGGTTCATTTGAAATGTATATTTGCAGAACTGGTGCCAAAAGGGTCAGTACTGACAAACTCTGTCCATGCTTGAAACCTCTTAATCTCTCAATAAACAAATCACTGCCAGGAGAGTGTTGTTGAGAGTGAGTTCCTTCAGGACCTGACAGCCTCCCCCCCATCTGCCACCACCACCTCCTTCCCCTATCTACTTTTCACCACATTCTTTAAAAACTTGCTTTTCACAGTGAGTGACTGTCTAATGTAAAGTGTCTCCCCCTAACCCTGATAGCTGCCAGATCCGGTGTTCATTAATAGAAAAAGTCTGAGTCCAATGGCACCTTTAAGACCAACAAAGTTTTATTCGAGGTATGAACTTTCACGAGGAAGTGTGCATGCACACGAAAGCTCATACTTTGAATAAAACTTTGTTGGTCTTAAAGTTGCCACTGGATTCAAAATTTGTTCTACTGCTTCAGACCAACACAGCTACCTACCTGGATCTATCATTAATAGGAAAGGCAGGCAAAAAGGGAGGAATGATTTGGTCATGCACATTTTTGCAAAGCTATGTCATGGCTTTCTTCTACCTAAAGAGGGGAGGGAATTGAATTACAAAGAGTCTGGATCTTCATTAAGCCACAATTCTTTCCTTTTTTGGGTGGGGTGTGTGTGATTCTGTTTTTCAAAGATGCTCTTCTCTGTGGCTAAGAAAGCCTAGATGCATTTCATTTCAATTTTCCAGAATCAGAGCTGTACTCTCCACAGTAATAGATTATGCTCACCCAGACCGATTTCACACAAGAGCTGCGCTGCTGTCACTCATCCCTTTGCCCTGTTTCTATTGGTCAATTTCCCACTTGAAGCCGCACGGACGCATTTTGACCTGTGGCTTCGCCCTATTTTCCCCGCGGTTTCATGATCCTCAAAAAACAGGATCACGAAACCACGAGGGAAATTGGGTGAAGCCGTGGGTCAAAATGCAGCTGCGTGGCTTTGAGTGGGAAATTGACCAATAGAAATGGGGAAATGGGAGGTGTGACAGCAGTGCAGCTCTTGTGTGAAATTGGTGCCAATGTCCTGAAGATTAAATTGATCCAGGGGCTCACTGGTTTACAAAGCCTTGGACCATTTTACCCTCACTACTCTGGAAGGATGCTCTTAATGCAGTTATCTGAGGGAGTTCAGCCCAGACCCTAGGAAATTGAAATGAATTTTATCAAGGCTTTCTTAGCCGTGGAAGTGTGTACCTCATATCAATCCACTATACAGAGAGGGCTTCCCAATGAGCACAATCATGTCATAGCTGCATGAAGTCCCACAGAATTACTTTAATCAGCTAGATTCACCAACATCCTTTTCTTTTCTTTTTTAACAAGAATGTGATCCCTAGCTAATTCAGTTTGGCCACATGATCATATCACTGAGGGCAAATGAACCCACCAATTGTCCTCGCTCTGAAAGTAACACAGTCATCCTGTTTTCTAGGCAAATAATGCCTGCCTTGCCATACAGTGCTGCCAGTTTATTATCACCAACTCTATTCAGCAAGACTTGTACAAGGTTTGGGTCAAGGCAAGGGAGCATTAACCTAATTTCGTTCAGGATGCTTAAACACTTGCAAATTTAGCTCATACCTTGTTCACCAACTACAACAAGGAGCTGATTTTTCCACTGACTGTCAATCATCTCAGGTTGCTTCAGTGTATTCCTTCCCAATAGTTTTTTTTTTAAAGAATTTTTTATTAACAGGATAATAATACATTCCATAATTGATAACCAATTCTTAACATATCCTTTTCTACAATTTTCTAAACCCCCTCCCCTGGCTTCCAGTGATGCTCCACCCCCATTAATATTTCTATCAATATTCTCTTACATTCAATTCTTATTCAATATTCAAATCTTCATTTTCAATATTTTCCTTTTCTATTTCTCACTATTAGGTAACATTTCTAATACAATCCATTTTCTTACTACACTTCTATTCTTAATAATTATCAAAGCAAAGCATTCTACTTTTCACATCCCAATTGAATTCTAGATAGTCTTTATCCAGTCTGCTAAAAATTCTTCGTCTTCTTTTCCATTTTCTTGTCAATTTGTCCATTTCTATCATGAAAATCATTTTCCTTATCCATTCCCATTTATCAGGTATCTGCTCCTGCTTCCAAAATTGAGCATAAGTCATTCTTGCAGTTGTAATTAAATACCATAACAATGTTCTCTTTGTCACTTTAACTTCTTCCAGTTTGAGCCCTAAAAGTAACATTTCTGGCTCTTTTTTCAAAGTACATTTCAGGATTTTCTGAATTTCATTATGGATCTCAGTCCAAAAAGCAACCGCTTTTTCGCATGTCCACCACATATGGTAAAACGAGCCCTCTTTTTTCTTACACTTCCAACATTTGTTAGACATGTTCTCATTCATGTTAGCAATTTTTTTTGGTGCCATATACCGTCTATACATCATTTTATAACAATTTTCTTTCACATTAACACATGTTGAAATTTTAATCGATTTTTTCCACAAACATTCCCATGATGACATTTGTATATCTCTATTTATGTTTATAGCCCATTTCACCATTTGTTCTTTTACAGTCTCATCTTCTGTATACCATTTTAACAAAATCTTATAAATTCTAGAAATCATTTTTTTACCTTTTTCTATCCACACCATTTCAATTTCATTATTTTCTTTCCTGAAACCATACCTCATTTTATCAGTCTTAAATAGATCATAAATCTGCCTATAATTTAACCAGTCATATTCAAATTCCAGTTCTTCTCTAGCTCTCATCGCGAAACTACTCCCCGCAGTCTTCAAAATGTCTCTATAAGGTAACCAATCTTTCCCATTGTGCCTTGAAAGTGGTTTGATTACTTCTGCCGGAACAATCCACAATGGTCTTGTTTCAAAAAAGAACCTCTTGTATCTCATCCACGTCATGTATAGTGATCTCCTTATAAAGTGGTGTTTAAAAAGGTTGTCCACTTTAGACTTTTCATACCATAGGTAGGCGTGCCATCCAAATTTACGATCATGTCCTTCTAACGCCAACAGTGTTCGATTGTCCAAATTAATCCATTGTTCAAGCCAAGCCAAACATGCAGCATCATGGTATAGTCTAAAGTTAGGGTGTTGGAAACCTCCCCTTTCTTTTGCATCACATAGAATTTTCATTTTAATCCTTGGTTTCCTTCCAGCCCACACAAACTTTGAAATCTCTTTTTGCCATAAATTCAACACTTTACAGTCTTTTACTATTGGAATTGTCTGGAATAAAAATAACAAACGAGGTAAAATGTTCATTTTAACTACCGAGATTCTGCCCAAAAGTGATAGATTCAAAGTATTCCATTTTTTGATGTCCTGTTGAACTTTAGTCCAGGTCTTTTCATAATTGTTCTTAAACAAGTCTATATTTTTCGTTGTAATCTCAATTCCCAGATATCTAGTTTTCTTCACCACTTCACATTGAACTTTTTCTTGTAAATCCAGTTGATTTTCTTTTCTCATGTTTTTGCAAAGTAACTTTGTTTTGTTCTTATTCACATAAAATCCAGCCAAATCTCCAAATTTTTTAATCCTTTCCATCAATAGCGGTACATTAATTACTGGATCTTCAATTATAAACATTACATCGTCTGCAAAAGCCCTGTATTTATACTCAAAACCTCCAATTGTAAGTCCTTTTATTTCTTTGTCTTCTTTTATTTTGTTCAGCATCACTTCCAAAATCCAAATAAATAGTAAAGGAGATAACAGGCATCCTTGTCTGGTCCCTTTTTGAACTTTAAAATAGTCCATCATCTCTTTATTTACATTCAGCAACACTTTTTGTTCACAGTATATCGCCCTAATCATATTTAAAAAGGGCTCCCCAATGTCCATTCTATCAAACACTTGTAACATAAATTCCCAATTTAAATTATCAAAGGCTTTTTCAGCATCTAAAAATAGAAAAGCAACTTCTTTTTCCGGATGTTTATCATAATATTCAATTGCGTCAATCACAATCCTTAAGTTGTCTCTAATTTGTCTATTTGGTAAAAAACCGGCTTGTTCTTCTCTTATGACGTCTTTTAAATAATTCTTCAATCTCTCCGAAATTACTTTGCAAACAATTTATAGTCATTATTGAGTAGTGAAATTGGTCTATAGTTTTTAACATCTGTCAAATCTTGTCCTTCCTTAGGTATAAGTGATATGTTGGCTTCTTTCCAAGATTCTGGTATTGCTTTGGTCGACTGAATTTCATTTATTAGAAGTTCCATAATCGGGGTCAGCTCCTCCTTTAATTTTTTATAAAATTTTACGGTAAATCCATCTGGTCCTGGAGCTTTCCCTAATTTGGCATCTTCTATTGCTTTGTATATTTCTTCTTTCTGGATTGGGCCATTCAACATTTCCTTGATTTTCGGGTCCATCTCAGGTAAATCTACTTTGTCCAAATAGTTTTTGATTTTCACTGGATCAATATTCTTTTTTTGGAATAATTTCGCATAATATTTGAAGAAGGCTCTTTTTAATCCATTCATGTCTACTATTTATTTACCTTCTTCAATTATCTTACTAATTGTCCTTCTCTCCCTTCGGTTTTTCAATTGCCACGCCAAATATTTTCCTGGCTTATTTGCTCCTTCAAAAGATTTTTGCTGCAATTTCTTTGTTCCAGTAGAGTTCTCTGTTCAATATCACCTTTAATTGGTCTTGTAAGATTTGAATTTCTTTAAGAAGTCTCTTTTTGCCTGGTCTCCTTTTCAACTCATTTTCTTTTTGCTGAATTTTTTCCTGCAATTCCTTTTGTTGTTTCAAATTTTGCTTCTTATCAGCTGCATTCATTGATATCAATACTCCTCTCATCACCGACTTATAGGCATCCCAGACTGTCTGTATTTTTACGGTTTGGTTTAAGTTCATTTGAAAAAAAAATGAGTTTCCTTACGGAATGTCTCCACTAACTTTGTCTTTTCCAATAAATCTTCATTAATTCTCCAATGGAACTGTTTCGGCTTTTCTTTTAATGTCCAAATTAATGGATTATGATCTGAACTTATCTTTGGCAAAATTTCCATCTTCTGAGTTTTTAGTGCAATTTCACTTGACATCCAAATCATATCTATTCTTGAGAAGGATTTGTGTCGGTTAGAGTAGAAAGTAAAGTCTTTGACCTTTGGGTTCCATTTCCTCCACACATCTTCCAGTTTTTCTTGTTCAGTCAATTTAAAAAAAATTTGGGGTAACTTCCCAATCTTCTCGTCACCCTTTTGTGATTTCCTGTCCAGTTTATTATTAACAGTACCATTAAAGTCTCCAGCTAAGATTATCTGATCATAATGCACCTGGTCCAATTCCTTCATCAAGTCTTTAAAAAATTCTCTTTTGCTCTGTTAGGAGCATACAAATTAACAACCAGTGTCTTTTTTTGAAGCATTGTAATTTCTACAGCAACATATCTCCCTTCTTTATCCGCAAAAATTTGTTTTGGCTCCAAGCTTCTATTTACATAAATCACAACTATTTTTTTTCTCTGCCAATGAATAGAATTCTTCTCCCAACTTTTTATTAATCAAATATTTATTGTCCCATTTTTTAATATGAGTTTCTTGTAGACAGATGATATTAGATTTCTGCTTTTGTAGCCAATGATTCACTACCTTTCTTTTGAAAGGTGAATTAAGTCCATTTACATTCCACGATAACAATTTGTAATCCATCATGAAGTGTTTTTAAATATCTCCGAAATCTTCAAGGTTTTCGGCTTTAAACCTGTACATATCTCCAGGTGTTTTAATTGTATGTCTTTTCGAATCATAGGTAAATGACAGACCTTGTGGTATCTCCCATCTGAATCTAATATTCAACTGCTTCAACTTATCCACCAACTTCTTGTATTTCTTTCTATCCTGCAAGATGGTCCTTGGGAGTTCTTTCATTATTATTATCTTTTTACCGTCAGCTTCCAATGGTTGTGTGAACTGCTTCTTAAACACATCCTCTTTCATTTTCCTTATTACGGCCCAGGACAGACTGGCAATTTGCCCCGGTATCGAGTCGTGGCAAAAAAACCCCGGAGTAAACGATACCGGGTTTTCCCGTCCACACAGCGGGGGCCTCTGCCGGAAGATACTGGACGGAGGCGCGCGGGAGCGTTCAGACTGCCGTGCCGGAGGTGCGCTATATTCGCTGTTTCCCCATTATTTCGGCTGTGGGCGTATGTGCGCATGAGCGCTTGAGCGCTCATGCGCTCATGCGCTCATGCGCATAAGCGCATTTTGGTGATTATTTTTTTTTTTGCCCTGCAACGCCGGCACCGCATTGGGCAGTGGAGCGGAGCGCAGCCAATCACACCGCTGCTGCCTCATGCCCAACGCGGGTTGCTCCCGGCTTTTCGGCTGTGCATTCAGACTCCCCGGAAGTGGAGAAACGCGCGACAAACGCAGGCTTTCAAGATTTGCGTCGGCTTTTATCAGGTGTTTTTTAAATCCGGCAGTGAAGCGCGAGAGCACCGGTAGGCTACGGGTGGGGGACGCCAGGCAGATGTGCCTGTGTGAACATTCCATTTAATCCGATATTGAGTCATTGTCAGCCCGGGTCCCATCCCGCGGCAAATTGCCAGTCTGTCCTCGGCCTACAAATTGAACAATGACATCTCTTGGTAGATTTTTTTTGTGTGTGCATAAGCTGAGTTCACTCTGTAAATTAGATCAAAATCCAAATCTATTTCTCCTTGATCTTCTCCCAGATATTCAGTCAAAGCTGCCATCACTTCCGTACGTATGTTTTCCCCCATCTTTTCTTCTATCCCTCTTAATCTCAGATGGTTTAACATTGCTTTATATTCTACCACTGCCTCAAGATTCTGGTTATTTTGTGTATTTGTTTCAATTTTTCCCCCCAAATCTTGTGTCTTTTGCTCCATTTCAGTTTATTTTGTCGCAAAAGCTTTAACTTGGTTACTTGTATTTTCCACTTCTTTTTTGATCTCTGCCACCTCTGCAAGCATTAACTCTCTCAAGGCCGCCACATTTTTTTCTTGAACTTCTTCCAACTGTTCCAGCTGTTTTTCCATTTGTTTCTCTAATTGCTTGTCCATCTGCTTCATCATACCTTGGATCACTTCAAGCATACACTTCTCCATTGCTTCCATTGCTGCCTGCCATTCTTCTTCTCTTTAGATGACATGCTTGGACTTGCAGCTGACGCTGCTCTTTTTCGAGGTTTTGGTTCCATTTTGGAAATTTGTCAATGCGCTTCAGCTGTCTTCTCGATATTCTTTAAATTCTGCTTTTTTTCACCGTTTTTAATAGTCTATTTTGTTTTCAAATTACGTTTTAAATTTCAGTCCTCCACAAAATGGCAGGCGCAATTTCTCAATGGTTTCTGTGGCTAGAGTAGGCTCTCTTTAGATTTCCTGTTTCCGGTCCCACGTTAACAATGTCCTACCGGAAACACTTCCGGTCCATCTCTGTCTAAGTCCTCCAGCACACACTCTAGCCAAATTGCAGTTTCAGCCAGACACAGGTTTGTGTTACACCTTCGTCTTGCGATCTTTCCAATCACATTCACTCATACGCTTATCGCTCAGTCTCTGACCGCAGGAATGTTAAACAAAGTCAATTTAATCCAATTTCAGTGCTTTAAAGAACTCTTCTAAATTCTACGATGGATCAATTATTCAACTTTAATCCTTATGTGCTTAACCGCCTTGTTCAAATTTTATTATATCTTCTCCCCGGTAAGCAAATCGTTTTTTGTTACCTTAAATGTTTATCTTGGAACTTCGCATCACTTCTCTTTGTTTCCCTCTTCCAGTAGTTTCTTAAGAGATCAGGAAATGGTGAATTTAAGCTGATAGTTCAGCTCAGCTGGCTTCTTTAGTGCTGTCTTGCAATAGCCCGCTTCTGAGAGGAGTTCAAAGCGTAAACAAGCCCCCTCCAGGACTTGTGCATGCTGATCTCAACTCTCACTTGGACCTTTGTTGCTTGCCTGTCACCCCCCTGCCTGGGGGATGCTGCATTGGGCAATATAGCTGCCCAAACTGTCAGAAGAAGCTGCCATCCACTCCGCTCTTAGCAGAGTGCGTCAGTTCACCATTTTACTCCGACCGGAAGCCTCTTCCTTCCCAATAGTTTTGTGTGTGCTCAGTTGAGGAAAAAAACCTGATGAAGCTGTTTGACAGGAGGTCAAGCCACTCAACCTAGTAATCTGCTCATGTTTAATAGTCACAGTAAAGCATGGAAGGTTCGATTGTCAAAAACATGTGCTGCAAAATCCATGGCTTCCCTATTTACCTTGGCAATAGGGATAAGTGTGTCTGCTTCCTGATATTCCCTGTCATATACAACCTTTTTGAGGAGGTACAGACCATCAAAAATAGGGCCCAATTACACTAAAAAGTCCAATTACTTTGGCTGTAGCTACTCAACTTGACCACCAGAAGGAAAACCATTCCAACACACAACAGAACATGTTTTCTTTTCTATTACATTTAATAAAAATAAATCTGGGAGAAATTTCTGGATGCCTCTGAGATATCTTGTTCAGATATATCTGACTGAAGCATTTATTTGAACACAGAAAAAGGACAGGATTTTTTTGATCCCTGAACAGAACAGGGAACAGGCATCAGGAATCTGCACCTTTTCAGTAGATACCGATGGAAAATGATTTACAAATAGAGCACGAACAGGAATATATTATAGAATTAAGCCCCGGTAACTGAGGCAGAAGAAGTGAACATGGTCTTACTGGGGGGAACGGAGACTTTGTAAGGCTTTTATTTTTGCGCAATTGTTCTCCTAAATGTGCCTATCTTAAAGCCAAACTTTTTAGACTCAAAACAAGCATTCATGACTGAAAAGCCGGCTTCTGGTTGTGAGGTTTAGCAGAGACAATAAAGACGGGTCTTATGCAGTGGGCCATTAGTTTTGGTGGTCTGCACCCCTTCTGAAGGGCAATATGTGAGACCTTTGTGCAGTCCGATCTATACCATTTAACAAAGACATGTTAAAAATCACCTAACGGGGTGCAGGAAACATAAGAACATAAGCGAAGCCAATGTTGAATTAGGCCAATGGCCCATCTAGTCCAACACTCTGTCACACAGTGGCCAAAATATACCAGGTGCCATCAGGAGGTCCAGCAGTGGGGCCAGGACACTAGAAGCCCTCCCACTGCTGCCCCCTCCAGCACCAAGAATAGAGTGCATCACCTGCCTCAGACTGAGAGTTCCCATCTATACCCAGTGGCTAATAGCCACTGATGGACTTCTGCTCCATAAACCAAACACACACACACATAGAGATCCACATTTCAGGCCAGCACTTATATTATGTATAGCCTGTAGAGACTGCACAAGGACATAACATATACAAGGAAAGGACTGATTTACGTAAGCTAATGGGTTTCAACTGAACTGCACATAAATAAAATGAAATGTAAACAAGGAAAATGAGGAAGATTTAAGCGTTGCCTGTATTTTTTTAAAGTGGGAATCTATGCAGTTTTAGGAATCATAGACATTGATTTTGATTAGGAAAACCTTTCTAAGATGTAATGACCCCTCACCAATTGCAAACAGATCTGGGCTCCTTCTTATCACAGAGCCAGCCTCATAATGGTCATGGGCATGGGCCAATTTACTTCCCAAGAAGGAGGAGGAGGCAGTGATGCATGATGCCAGCATCACAATGTCGGCACTGAGGGATGGGGCCAGCAGGGATTTAAGATCGGCTCCGCCCCCAGTCTGCCTCTTCACCCACATGCTCGGCCCAGGTAGGGACAGAGCTCTGAGGGCAAGTGTTGGTGACTAGGCCATGGGCCTTGCAGTGGCCTGGCAGTAGGTTTGGCGGCCTTCCTCAGAGTTGGTGGTGTTGGAGGCAGTGGCCTTCCCAGGAGGCAGTCTTTGGAGCAGTCCAGGCGAAATGTGACCCTTCTTCCCAGGGGTGTGTGGGTTGGCATGGAGGGCTGGGGCACAGCAGGGGCGAGCTGCTCAGCAACACCAGCCTGAGATCTGGGTGGGGCAGTGGCAGGGAGGCATGAGGGGCAGCCCTTCATTCCTTCAGGGGTGCTTGGAGACAGAAAAGGCTGGGGCCTGGCTAAGCTGTAGCTCCAGGGATAGGCCTGGGGTGGTCTTGGCCTATGGGCTTTTAAGCAGGGACAGGCCCTGTTATAAGACCAGGTGAATCTCTGGGCCGTAGTTGGGTGGGTCTGGGCTTCGGGGATGGCACCTGCAGGGCCTTTCAGCAGGGATGGGCCCTGGTCCAATACTAGATGCAGCTTGGGGCCACCTATATGGCTGGTGGCAGGACTAGTCCCCGTGCTCTGGGGACAAGCTGGTTTGGGGCTCAGCCTGTGATCTTTAGATGGGAGCAGGCCTGGGTCCCATATCGGCACTTAAAGAGCAAGCAGCCTGCACTTAGGGCTGCCCCAAAGTGTGTGGTATCTGCCCTCTCCCTGGACAAAGATGAAACGGATCAGGAGAGGCAGGCCATCCAGGACAGGTTGGCAGTATTGGAGCAGTGTGTGTGTATGGGCCTTTGGCTCCAGTCAAGGTGACATGTGGCGGGAAGCACACTAGGCAAGCCCCCAACAGGAGGTTCCAAGTGTACGTTTTAGCTTGTTCGTCCACTTTGGAGGACAGGTGCAGCAAGTCGTTGGGGCCTGGGGGAGGGGCCACAGTTTTGGCATGCCGTGAGGGCAAGCCAGGCCTGAAGGGGGTGACACAGAAGCAGCCACTGGACATGATGCAGGTGGCTTCAAAGGAAGTCCCAGCCATGAATGAGGGTAAAGCAAGACCAGCCACACTTGGGTTTGGCCTTGGGGACCCTGGGGTCAGCCTCCTGCCTCCAGATCCCCAGCCACTCCACATGCACAAGACACATCATAGATGCCCAGGCCAGTGCAACACAGGAGTTGGGCATGGGTCAGCTAATGCCCCGGGGAGAGCATTTCATCATCACCTCCCCCACTGCAGGTGGCCCCTGGGGTGCCTGGGGGTACTCCAACCCATGAGGAATGACATATGATGTGGTTCCCTTGAAAGCTCTGCTGTTTGGGGATCAGGCTCTGCCCTTGGGGGATCACCTTTCCTCTGCAATTCAGAACAGGATGTGTTCACCCTTCTTTTTAGGGAGCTGGAGAAGAAAGATAAGGAAGACCATGAGGAGAGGAACCTCAGAAGGCATAGGGTGGACAGGATGTGGGCTAATTGGCTGCCGAGTTTTTTAAATTTACACCAGTGTGGTGGTCCGGATCCAGCCTTGGAGGGCCTTACCTTTGTTTCAGTATTTGGACATAGTTTACTGACCTGACCTGACTCCAGAATGATGAGAAGTTTCAGATGCAGGCCACCATGAATCCTTCTTGGTGCTGGGATCAGATTCATCCACAGTTGTGGATGCAGGTTATGTTGCCAGCAGGGCCCAATGGTGGGAATAGGTCTGACAGTGGGCACAGCATGCACCAACTAGTTCAAATACCTACTCTCAAGCATGGCAGGCAGTTCAACAGTGTCTGCTTTGCAAGTTCAGCTCCTGAGGGTCATATGGCCATAGGCCCTGCAAGTTGCTGCATGAGTGCACCCTGTGTGCTGGCCCCCACGCAGTCACAGTATGTCCCAGGATGAGGCCCTGGATGGGATTCAAGAAACAACGGGATAAGTGACCTGGCGGTGGGGACGCCAGTACACCTACTGAGAAAGGGGCCCAGCCTAATTAAACTTAAGGAGTTGGAACACTAGTTGTAGTTTTACCCTAAGCAGGATGATAGTTTATATTTGTTGGAGGGTTCATGAGTGGGAGGATAGTGTTTGAGAGTGTGTGGGTGTATACAGCCTGCTGAAGAGTGGTGCCTGTTTGAGTAACTGTGGTTTCTGTTTGTCTCTTTTGCCTGGGTTGTAACTGATTGCAGCTTTCAGCTGTTTTGCCTAGGGGTGACTCCTGGCCCCATCCTCTGCAGGGTAAGGCTTCTATTGTGTAAGGCTTCTCCTTGCCAGAGGTGCAAGCTGAAGGGCAAGAGCCATAAGAAGCTGTGTGTAAAGCTTCCTTGCTTCTGCAAACCTTTCACAAGTAGTCTTGTGAGGCAGTTTGGTGGGGGGGGGAGTCATCAGTTGAAGTGAAGATAATCTGAACCACTCTTACAATAGATTGCAGCAACATGGCTGGTGAGGAAGCTGAGGCAGTGACATGCAAAGTCTGGAGCATGTTTGTATTTTTACCTGAGGGTAACAGTAATTACACTTGCAGCAAGTGCGAGTTGATAGCCCTACTGGAGGAGAAGATACAGGGACTTGAGGCATGCTTGTCCACACTCCGATCTATAAGGGAAGATGAAGATTTTATGGACAGAACACATGAAGTACTCCTGAGAGGGCAACAGGAGCAGGACCGAAAGGTAGCTCAGCAAATGGAGGAGCACCAAACACAGGAGGAGGGTGCATGGATGAAAGTAATCTACAGGTGCAGGAAAATCAGGAGATATTCTGAGCCTCTGTTGCTAAGCAATCAGTTCCAGGATCTCCCCATAGATATTGATTCTGGACCACTGGAATAAGGGCTACTTCCCCAGCCTCCCCAGAACTTGAAGAAATTTCTCAGGCCCCTGTGGATGAAAGAACTCGAGCTGCTGCTCTCCAGTGCAGGCAAAGGCCTGTGCTGGTAATTGGGGATTCCCTTCTGAGAGAAGTAGAGGCTAAAGTGTGCCAATCAGACTTGGTGTCTCAAGAGGTATTCAGTCTACCAGGTGCATGCATCCAGGGTGTGACAGAAAGGGTAGGAAGACTCATCAAGCCCACAGATTATTATCCTTTCCTGCTTATCCATGTGGGAACAAATGACACTGCCTGTCACAGGCCAAAACATTTTTAAAAAGACTATATGGCTCTGAGTAAAAAGGAAAAGGATCTGGGAGCACAAGTTGTGTTTTTGTCAGTTCTTCCTGTTGAAGGCTGTGGCTTAGGAAGGGAAAGAAGAATACTGAAAGTAATTGACTGGCTATGTAGATGGTGTCATCAGGAAAGGTTTGGGTTTTTGGGTCATGGCTTACACACTTGAGATGAAGTTCTATTGGAACAGGGTTTGCACCTCATAAGGGTAGGAAAAAAATGTGTTTGGTAAGAGGCTTGCAAACCTAGTAAGGAGGGCTTTAAAATAAATCCTATGGGGGAGTGAGACAAAAATTCAAAGCCTAGTATGATGCCAGTAACTGTCAAGAACTCTAAAGATTTGCAGGGAGTGACATATTTGCTAGGAAACATTAACTTGCAGGTAAGTACAGAAATGAAAACCTTAGGGCATATAAACCATGGATTCTAATGTCTCTACATTAATGCGCAGAGCATGAGAAACAAGCAGGAGGAACTTGAAGTCCTAATACAGGATGAGGACTATGACCTAATAGGCATTACTGAAACTTGGTGGAATAACACTAACAATTGGAATATTAGGACTGAGAGGTACAACTTGTTTAAAATAAACAGATAAATAAGTAAGGGGACTGAGATTGTTCTGAGTCCCTGCCTGGAAGTGGACCTTTGCCCAGTTCAGGCTGTTCGCCAATATGTGTGTCACCATGGTGAAGCTGATGGCCCCTTGTTCATCCAAGCTGACAGTACACCCTTGACTAAATATCAGTTCTGGGGAGTGACTTGTAGGGCTTTAACGAAACTATGGTTGCGGGGGCCCATTTTAGGATGCAATCCTTTTGGATTGGGGCTGCTTCTACTGCAGCAGCCATGGGTTACCCAAGCCCAGCCATACAGAAGGTGGGGAGGTGCTGTTCGTCCACATATCGGGCATGCCTTCGGCCTCTGGCACCCATGAAAGGGTTTGTTATGTTCACCATTTTGTTCATTGTTTATTGTTTGTTGGTTTTAGGTTCTCTCATGCACCGCTGGAGGCTAAGGATTCTTATTGCAGGCCACAATATGGTCTTCTGGGCCGCCCACCAGGCAGGACACATAGTGACAGGGTCTCAGCTTGACCTCAGTGATTGTGTCACAGTCAAGTGGCAGGGCTGTTGTGGTCTCCAATGGTCTGGGCTCATGCCCTGTTGTTTGAGGGGAGGAGTGTCCTCCCCCAGACATCCTGGTTATCCACCTTGAAGGGAATGACCTTGACTTGATTAAGGGCAAGGCTCTGAGTCTTTAAGGCAAAGGCTGACATGGAAGTTGTTCAGGTCTGTTGGCCTGGGGTCTGCTTGGTCTGGTCCACCATCCTCCTGCAGAGGATGTGGAGAGGTGCTTGGGGTCCACCAGAAGGCCAGTAGGGAACTTAAGAAAGCTATGCAATGGGGGGTTGGTTTTATATCCCACATCTGGGAATTGTGACTCAGTTGGTGCATATATACAGAGACAATGGAGTCCATCTTTCTGAACTGGGCAACAGGATCTTTCTGGATGACCTGAGGGAAGGGCTCAGAGGAATTATTAGCTATTGTGTGGGGACAAGGGTCTAAGCAGAGGCTTCGCCCTTGTTTGTGGCAGGAATCAGGCAGGATTTCATAGGTGATTGGTAAGCACCAGCAGGCAGACCCCCCTTGCTTGAGGGGTGGGACGTCTGGCAGAAACAGACTGTGGGCAGGAGCTCATGGTAGGGAATGTGGATGGCCTGTGAGACCCCTGAACAGGTTCTCCCCCTCAAGTTTTGAGGCTTGGGGGGGCTAGATTTTCAGGGGGCAACTTACATGCCAGGCCACCTGGCAATAGCCATGTTGATATTGGCCTGGGGTGACTCACCCATTATACGGGAAGGAAGGGGTTCATGGGGAAACCCCTTGCCTTGATTTTCATATAGTTGGCCCTTGCTGCTTTATGGTTCATTCAGTTGCACTTAAATTTAAATACAGCTGCCCATTACTCCAACTCCTGTGTCCATCTCTTTATTCTGACTGTGGGGGCAATGCTGTTCAGAATAAGCAGCATGTTCAGTGAATGAAGGTTTTTGGGTCACACAGCCTAGAAGCTAAAATGAAACTTCCAATGGTTTGGGTTCTGCACTCGGAATACCAGCAAGAGCAGCAGGTGCTTCATTGCAATGTAAATAATGTGAATGAATCAAAGCCATGGATTGCACCCATGAGGGACAGCCTGGCCAAGGCTATCTGAGCTCTCCACAGAGTTTAGCCTTTCTGGAATGTTTTAAAATCAAAATCCTAGGCTGCAGGACTTAGCGGCTCTGACTCTGTTTTACATGAAAGTTACACTTGGGCTTCAGAGCCATCCAATCAGATATTTAATTATTTCAATCAGCAACACTTTAAACTGCCTCCCTCTCCAGGCCCTAGTGTATGTCATAGAGCTGGCAGAAAGGAAAGGCGTTCAGAATCTGGTATTGGCTTGATTTAGCATTCCTAGCATATTGCAACACACTTTAGAAAGGAGTTACATCTAGATGACCCAGAATAGCCATGGGGCAATGGGACGGGAGCAGCCCTGTGCACTGAAGGGCACTGCTCCATGTGCTCACTAAGCACCAGTTATCTTTATTCTGCTCACAGATCTTTGCAACCAACTCAGAGTCTGTTTCAAAGATAGTGCTTCATATGGCTTCCATACAATTTTGAAGATTCCCTGGCTTCTCCTTTAGTGAACTGCTACTGGTTCTGTGTATCGCAGGATCAGGGAGGCTGCCTTGCCTTCTGGCATATGGCTGCAGAGGTGCAGGAGTGAGAGGCATCTGGTAGTCCATGGGTCCACATCTGGTAGAGCCTTTTGTTGGCTGCTGGAAAGTGTGAATTGACAGCACTGATGATGGGGGGCCATGCAAGGGCCAGGGATACCAGGGATTACGGGGTGAGGGAGATATTGTGGTGGACATAGGTGCTATTCCTTTAATTGAAATGGAAGAAGTCAGAGATATGGGAATGCTTGGACTACTTCCTACCTATGTCCCATCCCGAGAAATGTTGGTTGTGGGGCTAGGAAAACTTACCCTTCTCCAAAACTGGTGTTAGTCAATGACAGATCTATCAATAATAAGATCAATGTGCTCCATGATTATTCCACGGAGTCGCGGGTAGACCTGGCCTGTGTGACCAAAACCTGGGTGAGGGATGGTGAAATTGTTGCCTTGAACCAGCTTACCCCACCTGGGTTTTCAGTCTTTCAACAGTCTCGGACATATGAGCCGGGGGGCTGTGGCTTTGCTCATCTGTGAATTTTGTTCCTTCAGGTCGCTTCCTGCCCCAACAATCTCCAGCACTGAATTTGTAGGCCTGGCATGTGATGATGAGTTTGGCTATCTGGCTGGTGTACCAACTGCCTAACACACTGGCAGATACCCTGTCCAACCTGCTAGATGCTATATCAGGTTGGGCATTGGAATACCCCAGGCTTCTGGTCTTGGGTGACTTCAGTGTCCATGCTGATGATGCAGTGTCTTCCCAGGCATCCCAGGACCTGGTGTCATCTATGGAGGCACTGGGACTCTCCCAGTTTGTATCAGCTCCCACCCAACAAGTGGGCCACACACTGAATCTGATTTTTGGGATGGGGATACGTGTGGATCAGATGACTACAGATGGAGTCCCATGGTCTGCCCACTTCACCCTGAAGGTCTGGCTGAGCATTCTGCACCTTCCCTGTTTAGGTGGTGAGCACATTTATGCTTGCCCGCAGAGTCAAATGGACCCCATTCAGCTTCAGGAAGCTCTGCAGGATCCAATGCCCCCTGACGGCTTGTTGGATAAGCTGGTGGAGGACTGGGAACACCGGCTCTCTGAAGCCATCAACGAGCTCACTTGCTGGCATCCCCTATGCCCTTGCACCAAAGCAGCAACTTGGTATACATCGGAGCTGTGGAGGATGAAGCAGGAGCAGGTGGTGGCATGCTCATGATGAATTGTCATGATTGTCTTATAGGATGATTATGAAAGCCTATGAGATGGCTGTGAAGGCCACAAAGAAAGATTTCTATGCGGTGCCCATTGCGTTTGTGAGCTCATGAGTTGCCCAATTATTTAGAATTATTTGATCCATTATGACTCTGCCACAGGGCAGACCAAATAGTAGGGAATTGGCCATTGGCTGTGGGGCATTTGCAAGCTATTTCACAGATTAGATCATGACACTCCGCCAGGACCTCCTGACCACAATTGAGACAGTAAGAGAACTGGTAGCCCCTTGTGCATCTTCTGGTCCAATATTGGTCCATTTCAATCCACTCTCCTAGGAGGAAGTTGACATGATCCTGGCAGCAGTAAAGCTGACTACTTGTCTACTTGGCCCATGCCCTTCCTGGCTGATGGAAGCCTGCGGGGAGAGCATTCAGTTCCTCTGGGAGAAATTATCAACGTCCTTTTCTGCTGGGACTTTCCCAGAGGCTTTGAAGGAGGCAGTAGTTCGTCCACTCTTGAAAGAAAACATCATTGGACCCTATGGTCCTAACCAGCTACTGCCCAGTGTCGAACTTACCGTTCCTGGGTAAGGTGGTTGAGAGAACGGTGGCCAAACAACTCCAGGCTTTCCTGGATGATGCTTCCATCCTTGATTCCTTCCAGTCTGGCTTTCACCCTGGTCATGGGACAGAGACGGCTCTGGTCACCCTTACAGATGACCTCTGTAGACATCTGGATTGGGGCAGATCAGTGCTGTTGTTACTATTAGATCTAATGGCAGCGTTCAATACAGTCAACTATGATCTATTGACCCACCGCCTCACCACCGTAGGAGTTCAGGGGACTGCCTTGAAATGGTTTTCCTCCTTCCTCCATGGTCGGGGACAGAGGGTGGTGCTTGGCGAGAGAGTCTCTCTGCAATACCCCCTCACCCAGTTAGACCCAGCTCTGTTAACTGACAGCCATCCATCTTCCATTCCTATGAACTTGGCTGAGGTTTTGGATGCTGTGGCTGAATGGTTGCAGCAGAGTTGGTTGAAGTTAAATCCATTGAAGATGGAGGTCCTGTACCTGGATCGAGGGGGGTTGGATGCAGGCACCAGGCTCCCCACACTGGAAGGGACACCTTTGGTGCCAGCCCAGACAGTGAGGAGTCTGGGAGTGACACTGGATTCCTCTCTTTCCATGGAGGCCCAGATTGCTGCAGTTGCCAGATCTGCATTTTTCCATTTTAGTGTCAGGCTCCCTATGCATTTTACAGCTCACCTGCCATTGAAAGAGGAGGTTCCTCTCTCTTTGATGTGCTAGAGACTTGTCAACATAGTGGGGCCAACTGCCCTGACTTCTCAAATGTATCTTATTCTGTTTTTCTTGCTATGCAGAGGCTACGTGTCTGAGGGGGGTAGGCAACAGTTTGGCGGGAGGGATGCTCTGAGAGAGGTAAGTACTTAGTGGGGGGCAGTTGACTGTTAATTCTGGTGGGCAAATACCGTGGGGTGATTGGGTCCTGATCTTTAGTGTCTTTAATTGAACACACTTTATCTGTAAGCTTCATGCGTTCAACTTCAGTCCTAACGATAGCTTGTGTCCAGTATGGTATCTGGCAAAGTCTCAATAAAGTTAGCTTTCTTCGAAGTGACTGGTGTTGAGAACTGATTTAACCAGGATCCTGACACTTAGGCAGATCAGGCTACTGAAGCCCTATCTATCCCCCCAAGACCTAGCGATGGTGACACATGCAATGGTCACTTCCAGACTTGATTACTGCAACTCGCTCTATGCAGACTTACCCTTGAAGCTGATCTGGAAATTACAACTGGTGCAGAATGCAGTGGCACACTTGCTGATGTCAGCGCCTGTTTAGGCTCACGTTAGGCACACACTCTGCCAACTGCATTGGTTGCCAGTTGAGTACCACATTTGCTTCAAGATGCTGGTTTTGACCTTTAAAGCCTTATACGGCCTAGGACCAACATATGTAAGGGACCACCTCCTCCCATATATGCCTTGAAGAGCATTACACTCTAAAGATCAACATTTCCTGGTGGTCCCTGGCCCGAAGGACACCCATCTTGCCTCAACCAGGGCCAGGGCTTTCTCTGGCGGAATATGCTCCCTATTGAGACCAGGGCCCTGTGGGATCTTCTTCAATTCTTCAGGGCCTGCAAGATGGAGCTGCTCTGCCAGGCCTTTGGTTGAGGCAATGGGCACCCATATATGGCCTCCCTGAGGTTGCTGTCACCTGTCTATTTACTGACCAACAACAACCAGCCTTTAACTCACTGCACCATCGGGCCAGAATTTTATAGCCAACGGACACTGTTTCAAGCTGTACCCATTGTTTTAATTGTTATAATGTTTTATTGTGTTTTAAACTGAAATTGTATTTATTATAATGAAGTTACCTGCCCTGAGCCTGCTCACAGGATGGGCAGGGTATAAATACAAATAATAAATAAATAATTTGGGACAATTGTATTTTATGTGGCTGATTTCTCTACAATTATATCACCTCAGTTCCTCAGGCTCTCTCCTAGTCTGAGGAGTCCACTTTGCAGACTTGGTTTTCTGAGGTATTTTTTTTCCTTAGGGAGCCACACATTTCTTTTGATTCCCTGAGGTAAAATATGTTCCCTCCAAATCCTCCACCAGGGAATCCATAATTTCACCCACTCTCATTGTGTTCTCTAGGTATGACCCAATAAAACTATCCCAGTGCTATTAAATTCACTACTCGATCTCTAGTTTTGGCCCCACAGCCTGTTAACCAACAATTTTACAGTTTGTCTAAACAACAGGCCAACTGATAATAGTTTTTATCTGATTTTGTTCAAAATTCCCTAAATAATTTTCTGCTATGCTCAGAAATTAATCCAAATCTCTGTCACACTCTTTCTGCAAAGAGATCATAATCTAGGGTCTCTTCATTCTTCATTTCAGAAATGATGTCATTTAACCCCCCACATATTTGTGAGTGGATATAAATCATTATTTCATTGTCAGCCACTTGAAAATCTTTACAAGCCCTTTCAAAGCTAACATAGAAAGCTTCAATATTCTCTCCTTTTTGAAATTTTGGAAAATGTTTTTGATGAATGTAATAGGTTTCACCACTTAACCTAGTATTTCCCAACAGCCCTTAATTGTAATTCTTCCATTTTTAATTTATTTACTTCAGTCTCATGCTGCCTTTATTTTATTTTTTTATTTTTTTATTTTACAATTTATACCCTGCCCTACCCCACTAGAGCAGGTTTACATGGGATAAAATTCACAACAACAATCAAAACTTCATAAAACATTTAAAAACAATTCATTAAAACATTACAATATTAAAGTGCTAGCTTTGTTGTTTGATGTTGTAATGTGGCATTACCGTGTGAGTGCATTCCATAGTTGTTTAAGTTCTAGCTCACTGATCTTCCTCAGATGTAGTCAGCATGTCCAGGGACCAGGCTCTACAGGCTGTTGCAGTTGTTAATAGTGGCTTTAGGCTCCTCTTTCTCTCTCTCTCTCTTTTAATTCCATTTCCCTTTGGGCTTCTCTCTCTTTTAATTTAGCCATTTCTTATTTTCAAGATCTCTACTTGGTCAGTATTCACAAATTCCTCCACCCCTGTAGCCACTGACTCAGTTTCAGTCCTCTCAAGTGCTTTTACTTCCTGAGGAGGCATTTTGACAAAACTTTACCACATAACATTTCTTAAATATTTATATCTTTATATTTCACCACCTTGGAACACTCTGTGCAACTTTTTGTCTGTATCCTACTGCTAAACAAAATAGAAACCTGATTGAGGCACATCAATCTAGAGAATCGTTTCAATTTTCTTTCATAATTCCAAGCATAAACAGGCTTTTACTAATTGGCCATCAAGTTGGAACCTAACAAACACACAGGACTCTACCCACACCAGCGTGCCCTTTCCCAAGAGCCAGACTAGGGCTGTGGTCACACTGGTGGCTTGGCATGGTATGGTGGCACCTCTAATTGTATCAATTTAAAATGTTATGGGGTATTTCATCAAGACAGCACACCCTGGACTTCCGGTTAATGGCGTAGCAAGGGCAGTCACTCTCCCCGAGGCTTGGGGGAGCGATTTGCACACCAGCAGTTTGGAGGGGAGCTACTGACATGGCTCTCCCACAGAACCCTTGGGCAGGGTTCCAAGCCATAGGGCTTCTGAGGGGTGGCCTCTTTGATGGCGTAATGCCAGAGAATTGAGGCGTTCCTCCACCCTGACGGTCCTACTGCTGCGTGGCCACATGGCACAAGCTGGGCTGGCCAGAACAAGCGCCGGAGATTGAGCGACTGGTGGAATGTAAGTGAGTTCGGAGTGACCAGCAATGAACGTGAGTGGAATACAGCGAATTCTGAGATAACCGAACAACCCCTTAACCCCCCCTACATTGGTAAATGGAGAATGGAGAGATACCCCCCTTGTTCGTGAGTGAAAGAAGTTACAGAAAAAGAGGGGGGAAGGGAAAAACTGAACATTTGGCTTGTTTGGTGAGACTTACCAGAGCAGATTCAAGCATAAGCGATCTTCAGAGAAGGTGAAATAGTGGTTGGTTTTTGTAAACAATTGACCAAAATGTCAGGAGTAGGGAGGAAAGGGGTGAAACCAAAACCTCCAGGTGGGCAAAGTCTGAGACCAGAAGAAGAGGGAGTGGATGTCGCGAGACTTCTAGCAGAGACGCTCAAGCCAGTTATGGAACAGCTTGCTGGTATTAACCAGCAGTTAACCGTCCTAAACCAGACTCTTGCAGCGCAGCAGCTCCAGCTGGCGGAAAATGTTAAACAGATGGAGCAAACGATAGAGGTTGTGAAAGAGATGCACACCGAAAGCAAGACTTTGAAGAAAAGGTTGGAACAAATAACAAATAAGTAGAATCAGCAGGAAAACAGACTCTTGTTTCTACAAATGGAGAAAGCAAACATGGTCCTCAGGTTCCAGGGAGTTCCTGAAACACTGAAAGAAGACTTAAAGAGGCTCCTTAGTGATCTCATTGCACCAGCTGTAGGCTTAAAAGCAGAAGAAATAATACACGATATAGAAGCAGCATATAGGGTGTATTCAAATTACAACAAAAAGAATAGCCTACCTGGTGAAATCTTAGTCAGATTTTCAAGAAGACAAACTAGGGATGCAATTTTAAAAGCTACGTCAGCAGCTGCATTGAAACTTGGGAATGCTACTATTAAGACTTTAAAAGATATTCCATTTGAAATTCGTCAAAAATGGAAGAGTTACAAGGACTTAATCCTTTTCTCCAAACTAATCAAATTGCATATAAATGGGCAGTTCCTGAAGGTGTCATCTTTAAGCTACATGATGAGAGAGAGAATATTGACTCCGTGCACAAGGCTAAAGAATTCCTGAAACACTATCTGGGAACCAAAGAAGATGGTGAAACTGGTTCGAGTGACTCCACACCCTCGGAGACGGACGAAGACTTGGCTGCAGAAGAAGGCGCTGCAGCCTGCAGACCAACTTATGCTTTTAGAGATAGAAAGCCTAAGTAAAGGCAGAAGGACTCTGAAAATTGCCTTTATGAAGTGAGTTTGGGGGATGCTCTGGAATTCTCCCATAATAAGTAACCAACTAATTATATAGCAGAGATAGATAGTAACTCACAGCATACATTGTTCACTAACAATATAGTTTTAACATATATTTTAACTGGGGTAATGATCTCCCTTCTCTTGGGTTTTTAGTTTAGTGTGGGTATTCTTTTCTTTCTCCCCAGATGTAGTCCCCTTCCTTTTTTTTGTTGTAGTTTTAGTTGTCTACTACAAAAAGCAATAAAAAATCCCCTTCGGGGGGCCAAAAAAAAAAAAAAAGAGAGACAGCACACCCTGCTGCAGGTTATCCACGTGGCTGTCCCCAATCAAGCATCCGCATTACTGTAGCACCTTAGTCATGAAGCACACTGCCTGGTCATTTTTTAAAATGCATTTGGGTGCATATGCACTCATGCACATATAGGCAAAAACTAAAAACAACAACAACAACCCCACTCCACCCCAGTGGTGGAAATCAGTCTGCAGGTTCAGATGTCCCTTCAAGGTTCCTTTTGCTTTAGGAGAGTTCAGACATCAGAAATCCCAGAGGGAACCCTGAACAACCTGTTAATACCAGACTTTCCCCAGTATATGTTTATTCTGCTTCCATTTTGTAACAGCACAGGTTGCTGATGACTGTGCCATGGGAGGCAGATGTTCTTGTCTGGAGGAGCCCATTTATTTTGCTCAGGTAACACTACTATAGTGCCACAGACTGCATGTGTGACCGCAGCCTACATGGCACCAGGTCTGCTCATTGCAAGAGACAGGCCTAACAATAGGGTCCTCCATTCTCTGTCAGAAGTCGAGCCAAACCACTCTGCCACACTACCAAGCAGAGCTACCCTTCACTCTGTCTGCTCTTTTCCTGAGCCAGACATGAGCTCTCACTTCTCTCTCCTGGAGGCAGAACTCAACTGCTGCTGTGTTTCCCTCCAACATTCCACCCCTTTTCTCAAAGGTGATTGGATACTGTAGTACCACTCTCATAGGCTCAAGTGAGTGGCTGTTTCCCCCTTCAGGGGTGGGACAGGCTCCTGTCCATCACAGTGTTACACTACCAATTCTGTCTCTGATGGTCATTTCTACAGTCTGCAATACATCCAAATCCCACTCATACCTCAAAGCTGTCTTTCACTGTAGTAAACATGTCAGTTGGCATGAAAACAGATCTCCCTGTTTGGTGTAGCCAGTTTGGTGTAGTGGTTAAGTGTGTGGACTCTAATCTGGGAGAACCGGGTTTGATTCCCCACTCCTCCACTTGCAGCTGCTGATGTGACCTTGAGTCAGTCACAAGCTCTGGCACAGCTGTTCTCTCAAGGACAGTTTCTGTCAGAAGTTCTCTCAGCCCCACCTACCTCACAGGGTGTCTGTTGTGGGGAGGGGAAGGGAAAGGAGTTTGTAAGTTGCTCTGAGATGCCTTTGGGCAGTGAAGGGTGGGGTATAAATCCAAACTCTTCTTCTTCTTCCCTGCCTAAGAAATCACGTCTCAATTTGTTGATGTTTTCAAGCTACGATGCAGAAAAAAAAATATTGTACACCATCAACTTAATATATCACCCTGTGTCTAAGAGAATAGCCAAATGGAACATTGTAGTTCACCTCCCAAAATATTAATTGTCCCTAAAAATTATGAATCCATGGCAATCTATAGGTGAAGAGTAAGAACTCTGTAGAAGCTAAAAGGGAGGGACAGAGTGAACCAGAGTGAACCTAACTCTGGAAGCCATAATGCCTGCACCTGCAAATTGTGCCATGACATTTACAGCATAAGAAATTATACAGCATAAGACTTGAATTTTGTAACTGTGTGAAAGGGGAATGAGAGCAGATGTTCTCTCTGTTGCTCTGTGTTATCAGCTTACCTCTGCATAATATAGTGTCTGCATAAGGGCAAAACCAGGAAAACTGCAAGGATAGAAGCAGCAGCAGACACCGTGTTTTATTTAATTTCAATCTTTTTTAAAGTATTGAGTTGTTTGTTTAAGGATATATAAGATTGTTACATGCTTTTTTCAGAGAGACCTCCCTTCTCTTTGTGGATGGTCAGGGGCTTTCCTTGCAATTGCAAATAAACTTCTTCTTTTTTTGGTATTCTATAATTTGTCTTTCTGTAAATTTGTAGTTGGCCTCCAGTTTCTGAATCAGTAGGCCAAACATTCCCAATAGTTTTGGCATCACAAACAGGATCATGGACGGACATGGAGAGCGTGCAACAGTAAAAACTTTACTCCCACCCATTCTGGTCCTTCCTCATCTAGTACTGGACTGTCTGGGCAGTAAGAGTTGATGTTCCTTTTTGTAAATAGAATTAAGGGGAATACATAGAAAGACAGCCTGGTGGCTTTTAAGTCTTGGATAGACTAAACTCTGTCCAGTTCTGTGGATAGATCTGGTACAATGGAACAAGAGGGATCTAAGAACGTCCCTCCTGGGATGCCTCTGGGGTGAATGGTGAAACTGTACAGTTCAGGTGAAGAGAAGAGACTGCCTAAAGACATCTCTCTCACATAGTATATTCACCTCTGTCAGTGTGAATGAATTCCTATACTGATAAGCAGGGGTCATTTTGTAGAAAAAGAGGTGCAGGAGCTTATTAGCATAACTCATTAGCATAACTCATTAGCATAATTTATTTGCATATGCCACATCCCCTGACATCACCAGAAGTATGTCAGAAAGCAACACCCACTGCTCAGGCTCCACCCCAAAAATCTCCAGGTATTTCCCAACTCAGAGCTGGCGAGCCTACCTGGAGAAAAACTGCTTCAAAAGCACAAAAGCACAAAGAAAATTTGTGGCAGAGGATCAGCTTTTGTGAGCCACTGCTCTAGTCTATAGATACTTCATGGCTGAAGAAGTGACCAGTGACCCAGTTATGAACAGAGGCTACAGTTCCCACATTTGCAGAAGTCTACAGATATGGGCAACATCCTCCTCACTTGCTACCTACATGTAATGGTTGATGACTCTGTTTCAATGTATCTGAAAATGAGTGCATGAACATGAAAGCTTATACCCAGAATTAAACTTTGTTGGTCTTAAAGTTGCCACTGGACACAAACTTTGTTCTATTGCTTCAGACCAACACAGCTATCCACCTGAATCTATGCAAACCAGAATTATTCAAGAGGGCTCTTCTACACAGGCAACAGGGTTACACTGTACAAAAGACTTCACAGGTTACTTGAACAAATTATTAGGGCAGACCCAACACCTCCTGTCCACACATGCTTAAGATAGGATAGCAGCTCAATGTTTCATTAGCAGTGATACTTAAGAATATCTGTTCCAGTGCAAAAGAACAAAGTTTGAGTTCAGTGGCACCTTTAAGAACAACAAAGTTTATTCACACGAAATCTTAGACCCAGAATTAAACTCTGTTGGTCTTAAAGGTACCACTGGACTCAAGCTTTGTTTGGCACATTTTGTGTTTATTGACTGTTAACCTTTATTTAAGCTGGTTATAGCCTAACTCATTAGCTGAAAGAGAGGGGGGAAGGAAGGAAGGGAGGGAGGGAGGGAGGGAAGGAAAAGAAAAAATGGAAAGAAAGGGATAGAAAGAAATGGAAGGAAGGAAAGAAAGAAAGAAAGAAAAGAAAAGAAAAGAAAAGAAAAGAAAAGAAAAGAAAAGGGGGAAAGGGAAAGAAAGAGAGCAAAGAAAGGGAAAGAAAATGAAAGCCTCGTGTATGTTTGCTTTCCCCAAGTTCTAAATTCCCCCACCAGCAGTTAAAAAGGAGCTTGAAGGTTTACATTTGGAATGTCCTCCTTTGGTTGTGAGTTCCCAGGCTAGAGTACTCACTCAGCCTCCCCTTCTCCAGTCCATTCAACATATAAAAAGAAAGTGAAACAAGAGCTCCACCAAACAGGACCAAACTAAATCAAACAGATATTAAGGGAAGAGCAGACTGTTCCATTACACATAGACATGTGTACAAGAGCAAGACCCTTGGGGAGGAGTGAGAGACCAAGAAATATAATTAATTGAATAAATAAAACCAACTTAAAGGGGGGGAGGAGGAGAGATGGACTTCCTCCAGTATAAACTATGAGCTTCAGCAGGTTGGCTGGAGAAGGAAGAGGAGGCGGAGAGACATGCCTGCCTTCCCTCCTCAATCTTCTCCAGGTGCCTGGCAGGGGGAAAGGAGGGCATTTCTGCCTGGCTTCCCTTCCTGTTTCCAGCCAGCCTAGGCTGGCTGGAGACAGGAAGGGGAGCCCAGCACACATGCCTGGCTTCCCTTTGCAATCTGCTCTGAGTGCCCTGTGGCTAGAAGGTTGCAGGGAAGCCAGGCATTTAAATATGCCCCCCCCCATCTCTCTGCAAAAGTGGAACGGCTCAGGGAGAAAGAAGGGCATATCTACCTGGCTTCCCTTCCTGTCTCCAGCCAGCCTGGGCTGGCTGGAGATAGGAACGGGAGCCCAGCAGACATGCCTGGCTTCCCTGCATGATCTGCCCTACAGCTAGAAGGTCGGAAGCCAGGCTTTTAAATCCACCCCCCCAGTCTCTCCACGAAAGCGGAGCGGCTCAGGGGGGAAGGAAGGCATATCTGCCTGGCTTCCCTTCCTGTCTCCAGCTGGCCTGGCTGGAGACAGGAAGGGGAGCTCAGCAGAAATGCCTGGCTTCTCTGTGTGATCTGCCCTGTGGCAAGAAGGTCGCGCAGGGAAGCCAGGCTTTTAAATCCCTCCCCCCCAGTCTCTCTTCAAAAGTGGAGCGGCTCAGGGGGAAATGAGGGTATATCTGCTGGGTTTCTCTTCCTGTCTACAGCTGGCCTGGCTGGAGACAGGAAGGGGAGCCCAGCAGACATGCCTGGCTTCCCTACGTGAAGATTGTGCAGGGAAGCCAGGTATTTAATTTTCACCCCTCAGGAGGGGGCGGGGCCTGGGCTCATTAGCGCTCCAGCAGGAAACAACCCCTGCCCATAAGGATCCTAGTCTTTAGTGGCCAAGAACTGATTCTTTTGATCAGGATATATTGATGTATTTGAAGCAAATTTTAGAGAAATGTCATATTTTCCTATTGGAATCTCTGGAAAGAGGAGGCTGGAAGGTGAAATAGAGAGGCTACTATTGCCAGTCTTAGGGAGACAAACAAGAAATTGAAGGAACAAGTAAAGAACAAAAATCTCAGCATCTGAAACAAATAACAACTCCCCCTTCCTATTGCCTATATCTTATCTTGCCAACAGAACCCTTGGCTCCCCAGAACCATGAAGAGGAACTTTTGGATTTTTTTTTATTCAGTGCCCTCAAGTAATGGGTCCCCCAAATGCTCCCAGTGCCCAAGAGGTTCTGCCAGCACCTTCTCCCACCATGAGTCCTAATCTTGTTGCTTCTCCTTCTTCCCCTAGCCTCTTTGTTGATTCTCCTGGTTCTCCTTCTACCACATCTGCATTTTTTGTCCCAATCAGGCATTTCTCGGTCCTGCGGCTTCACTTATTGTGGCTTCTCTTTCCCATATTCCCCTTTTGCCTGCTGCCCCAAACACCCCTATTAGTCTATTTGATTTACCTTCATTGGTTAAAAGCCTTTTTGCAACGCACCTTGAATACAGAATTTAAAAATCTGGGGGTTCAGATTCAAGCTATTGATCACCCTAACACCAAAATAATAGTCAAAGATGCAACAGAGAATTTTGTACTTTAGACTATACAGTCCATTCCTTCCCTAAGGCATTTTGTGTGCTCCCATCCAATCCCCAGGACTGCCCCATTGAGCGCAGGTTTTCCTTTCCTCAACCTTCCCTGGGATTGTATCCTTTGTGCATGTTTCTTGATCATGCAGGTGGCCAGCGACAGCAGCCAGCCACAGTGCATTTATATTCCATGGTCTGCTACTGACCTAGCCACAATTCAGAAAAACTTCCCTCCCATCCCTGAACGGCCAGCTGTGGTGCAGTGGTTAAAGAGCAGTGGACTCTAATCTGGAGAACTGGGTTTGATTCCCCATTCCTCCACATGCAGCCAGCTGGGTGACCTTGGGTCAATTACAGGTCTCTCAAAGTTCTCTCAGCCTCACCTACCACACAGGGTATTTGTGGTGAGGAGAGGAAGAGAAGGTGATTGTAAGCCACTCCAAAACTCATTCGGGTAGTGAAGGGTGGGGTATAAAACCACTTCTTCTTCTTCTTCTTCTTCTTCTTCTTCTTCTTCTTCTTCTTCTTCTTCTTCTTCTTCTTCTTCTTCTTCTTCTTCTTGGAACTAGATCACTTAGTGGCTCAGTACCGGCCAACCCATACTGACATTGACTGGCTGCTGAGAGCAGTCCTCATGCTCTCTGACTTTTAACACACTTATGGCACAAGCTCACAGAAGGGAAAATGACAATCCACCCCATGTGGGCAATCAAAGGCCACATCTGCTCCCTGAACCACTCACAACTCCTGGATAATATACACATTTCTGAAAAGATTTGAGGGGACTATCCTGTGCCATAATTGATGCTTTTCCTGCCCAGTTAGACTGGACTAAGGTGAGAGACTGTAAACAAAGGGATGATGAGACCTCAATAATATGAATGTTTCCTGAGATGTTTTCAACAATATTCTACTCTTGATCCTGACCAGCATGCCTCTGTCCTTGTTGATCATTTACTTAATGGACTGAAACCTCAGATCAGCACTCAGATAAAAATAAAAAATACTGTTGTGGGACAGAAGAATCCCACTCCTGAAGAAAATTTGAAGGCTGCAAATCAGTTCTGGGAAAATTTCCAAAGCGCAAAGGACAAGAAGCGTGAGTTGCAAACTAAAATTTAGCCTTGCAGATTAACGAGCTTGAAAACCAGGGTCAGCCCTGATGCAGAACATCAGATGTGGCACACCCAATGCAAACTTGAGTAAGTGCACCACCTGGGCCCCAACACACAAAAGAGGGACTGTGTCATTTTTGTAAAAAGCCTGGCCATTGGAAAAATGAATGCAAGCAGCTGCCCAACACCCTGTCCAGCTAGTGTCCAGCCCAGGAAAACCTCTAGCCCTTCATCCACCTCTTTTTTTAAAAGACTTTTATTGATAGGATATAGTAACATGTTCCATATTTCAAATTGTTTTTAGATATATCCTTTTCTAATACCCCTCCCCCCCCCTGGCTTCCAGCAATGCTTCCACCCCCATTATTTTCCCCTTCAATTTCCATTAACATTAAAAAATTCTCCATCTTTTCAATATTTCTTTTCTAACATGTTCATTTTCTCTATTTCACTCTTAGGTAACATTTTAGCTATTATTCAGTAATTTATTTTTTTTCTCTTTATTCTATTCTTAATAGTTATCAAAGCAGAGTAACTTGTTTTTTACATCCCAGTTCGTTTCAAGATAGTCTTTAAAGTCTTTCCATTCTGCAAAAAATTCTTTGTCTTCTTTATCATTTAGCTTCTTTGTCAATTTGTCCATTTCAGCCATAAAAAGCATGTTTTTTATCCAATCCCATTTTTCTGGTACTTTTTCTTGCTTCCAAAATTGTGCAAAAGTCATTCCTGCTGTTGTGATCAAATACCATAACAATGTTCTCTTTGTCACAGTCATTTCTTCCATTTTCAGACCTAGAAGTAACATTTCTGGTTCTTTTTTCAAGTGCACTTCAGGATCTTCTGGATTTCACTATGGATCTCTGTCCAATAAGCTGCCGCTTTATCACAAGTCCACCACATGTGATAAAATGAGCCTTCTTTTTTTTTACACTTCCAACATTTGTTAGACAAGTTCTCATTCACATTAGCAATTTTTTTGGTGTCATATACCATCTATACATCATTTTATAGCAATTTTCTTTTACATTAACACATGTTGAAATTTTAATTGACTTTTTCCACAAACCCTCCCATGATGACATATTTATTTCTCTATTTATATTTATAGCCCATTTTACCATCTGTTCTCTTACAATCTCATTCTCTACCATTTTAACAAAACCTTATAAATTGTTGAAATCACCTTTTTCCCTCTCTTCACCCACACCGCTTCAATTTCATTATTCTCCGTCCTGAAGTTTTTTTATTTGTAGACGCTGAAAAAGCCTTTGACAATTTAAACTGGGACTTTATGTTTCAAGTGATTGAGAGAATGGATATTGGACAGCTTTTTTGGAATGTAATAAGGGCGATATATTCTGAACAGAGAGCATCCTTGAACATAAATAAAGAGATGACAGAACATTTTAAGGTTCAAAAAGGGACTAGGCAAGGATGTCCACTATCCCCTTTATTGTTTATTTGGATTCAGGAAGTAATATTGGGGGAGGTAAGAGAAGATAAAGATATAAGGGGACTTACAATTGGAGGCTTTATGTATAAATATAGGGCATTTGCGGATAATGTAATGTTTTTGGTAGAAGATCCGGTAAATAATTTACCATTGTTGATGGAGAAGATTAAGGAATTTGGAGATCTGGCTGGATTTTATGTGAACAAGAACAAAACAAAGGTGCTATGTAAGAACATGATGAAAGAAAAACAACTGGAATTGCAAGAAAAAATACAGTGTGAAGTGATTAAAAAACAAAATATTTAGGAATTGAGTTGATAATGAAAAACACAGATCTTTTTAAGAATAATTACGAGAAGATTTGGAGTAAAATTCAACAGGTATTAAAAAATGGGATACTTTGAACTTGTCGTTACTGGGTAGAATTTCGGCAGTCAAGGTGAACATTTTACCTCGTTTGTTATTTTTATTTCAAATGATTCCGATAGTAAAAGGCTGTAAAGTGCTGAATTTATGGCAGAAGGAAATTTCACCATCCTTAAATTGTGTCTAATTTGTCTGTTTGGCAAAAAAACGGCTTGTTCTTCCATTATAACATCTTTCAAGTAATTCTTCAGTCTTTCTGAAATTATTTTGGCAAACAGTTTGTAGTCATTATTGAGTAAAGAAATTGGTCTGTAGTTCTTAACATCTGTTAAGTCTTGTCCTTCTTTAGGTATGAGTGATATATTGGCTTCTTTCCACGTCTCTGGTATTTCTTTGGTCACCTGTATATCGTTTGTTAGAAGTTCTAAGATTGGGGTCAACTCCTCTTTTAATTTTTTATAAAATTTTACTGTAAAACCATCTGGACCTGGAGCCTTCCCCAGCTTAGCATCTTCTATCGCTTTATAAATTTCTTCCTTTTGAATTGGAAAATTCAACATTTCCTTAACCTTTGCGTCTACCTTTGGAATTTCTACTTTGTCCAAATAGTCTTTAATTTTTACCGGATCTATCTTCTTCTTTTGAAACAATTTTGCATAATACTTAAAAAAACTTCTTTTTAAACCGTTCATGTCCATGATTTCTTTAATTTCATCTATTATTTTACTTATTAACCTTTTTTCTCTTCGATTTTTCAATTGCCATGCCTGAAACTTTCCTGGCTTATTCGCTCCTTCAAAGGATTTTTGTTGCAGTTTCTTTAAGTTCCAGTAGAGTTCCCTATTAAGTATCACATTCAATTGCTCTTGTCAAATTTGTATTTCTTTAATAATTTTCTTTTTTCCCGGTCTTCTCTTTAATTCTTTTTCTTTTTGCTGGATCCTTTCTTGCAAATCCTTTCACTGTTTTATATTCTGTTTCTTATCAGTTGCATTCAGCGATATAAGTAGTCCTCTCATCACAGCCTTATACACATCCCAGACAGTCTGTATTTTCACCTTTTGGTTTAAGTTCAGTTGAAAAAATGACTGGGTTTCCTTGCGCAATATCTCAATTATTTTTTTCTTATCTAATAAACCATTGATTCTCCAATGGAACTGTTTGACTTTTTCTTTTAACATCCAAATCACTGGGTTATGATCAGAATTAGCCTTTGGTAAAATCTCCACTTTATGCGTTTTTAATGCCATGTCACCAGACATGCAAATCATGCCTATCCTGGAAAAAGAATTATGTCGATTGGAATAAAAAGTAAAGTCTTTAACTTTAGGGTTCCATTTTCTCCAGACATCTTCTAATTTCTCTTGCTCCATCAACTTAAAAAAAAAAAATCAGTAATTTTCCAATCTTCTCATTCGTCGTTTTTAATTTCCTGTTCAACTTATTATTTACAGTACCATTGAAATCTCCTGCCAGAATTATCTGGTCATAATTCACTTGGTCCAATTCCTTCATCAAATCCTTAAAGAAATTTTCTTTTGCTCCATTAGGTGCATATAAGTTAACTACCAATGTCTTTTTCTGAAGCATTGGAATTTCCACTCCAATATATCTCCCATCCTTGTCACTAAAAATTTCTTTTGGATCCAATTCTTTATTTACGTAGGTCACAACTCCCTTATTTTTTTTCTCTGCCAATGAATAGAACTCTTCTCCTAATTTTTTATTAATCAAATACTTATTGTTCTGTTTTTTGATATGGGTTTCTTTAAGCATATGATATTACATTTTTGTTTTTGTAACCAATTTACTAACTTCCTTTTAGAGGGTGAATTAAGACCATTTATATTCCATGATAAAAATCTGTAATCCATCATGTCTTATCTTAAATATCTCCAAAATCTTCTAAATTTTCTGCCTTGAACCTATGCATATCTCCTAGAGTCTTAATTGTATGTCTTACTGTCTGGTAGGTAAAAGACAGACCTTGTGGTATTTCCCATCTGAACCTGATATTTAGCTGCTTCAATTTGTCAACCAATTTCTTATACTTCTTTCTGTCTTGTAGAATCACTCTTGGGAGTTCTCTCATTATTATTATCTTTTTGCCATCGATCTCCAAAGGTTGTGTAAATTGTTTCTTAAAAATATCCGCTTTCATCTTCCTTGTTACTAATTGCACAATAACATCTCTTGGCAATTTCTTTCTTTGTGCATATACTGAATTCACTCTGTAGATTAAATCAAAATCAGAGTCCAATTCTCCTTGATCTTCTCTCAAATACTCAGTCAAAGCTGTCATCACCACTGTACGCATGTCTTCATCAGTTGTTTTCTCAATCCCTCTTAGCCTCAGATGATTTAACATCACTCTATATTCCATCATTGCCTCCAATTTCCGATTATCTTGTAGAGTTGTTTCCATTTTTTTGTCTATATCTTGTGTTTTTTGTTCCAATTCTGTCAATTTTGTTGCCAGACCTTGAACTTGACTATTTATGTCTGCCACTTCTTTTTTAATTTCAGCCACTTCTGTTATAACCAACTCCTTCATTGCTGCCACGTTCTTTTCTTGCACTTCTTCCAGCTGTTCCAGCTGTTTTTCCATTTGTTTCTCCAACTGTTGCTCTATCTGTTTCACCAATTCTTGAATTGCTTCCATCATTCTCTTCTCCATTGCGTCAACTGCAGCTTGCCATTCTCTCTTTTCCTTCACTGCCATACTTGGACTCACTGTTGAAGCTGCCCTTTGTATATGTTTTGGGTCCATTTTGAAATTTTTAAAGTTGCTCCAAGTTCTTCTCTATACACTCCAACTGTCCTCTATGTATTTTCCTGAAACACCACCTTTTTGCAATCCTTTAGGGTCACTTCCAATGTTAAAATTTAATTTTAAAATTTAGTCCTCCTCAAAATGGCGGGCGCAATTACTCTATGATTTTCAGGCTAGAGTAGGCTCTTCTTAAGCTTCCTGCTTCCTGTCCCTCCTTAAAAACCATCCTTCCAGAAGCTTTCTGTTCCGCTGCTCTTCCAGTCCTCCAAAAGCCACTCTAGCCTACTTTCTTAGTTCCCTGGTCACAGTTCTAGCCAGACACAGATGCTTGCAACACCTCAGTCTAGCGATCCTTTATGTTAGTTTCGGTCTTAAGCTCTGCTCTCGATCTTTCTAACCACAGGAATGTTAAACAATATCAGTTTTTGTCAAATTAAGCACTTTGACTAACTCTTCTTGATTCCACGATGGACCGATTTTTTGTAATTAAGTCTTATGCACTTATCCGTCTTGTTTAAATTTTGTCAATACTTCATCCTGGTAAGCAAAATACTTATGTTACCTTGCATGTTTATCTTGGAGCTTCGCATTGCTTCTTTTTACTTTCAACTCTATCTTCTCTCTTAAGAAGTTGGGAAATGACGAATTTATGCTGAATCCTCAGCTCGGTTGGCTTCTTTAGTGCTGTCTTGCAAATGCCCGCTTCTGAGAGGGGATCAAAGCATAAGCAAGCCTCCTTCAAGACTTATACACGCAAATCTCAACTCTCACTTGGACCTCGTTGCTTGCTTGTCAGCCCCCTGCCTGGGGGATGCTGCGTTGGGCAATTAAAGTGCCCAAACTGTCGGAAGAAGCCACCGTTCACCCTGCACATTTGCAAGGTGCGTCAATTCGCCATTTTACTCCGACTGGAAGCTGCCCTTCATCCACCTCTTGAGGGGCTTTTAACACCTCTCAATGTTTTTCAGCAGCCCCCACAATCACACCATCCACTGTTTGACCCATGGAGCCCAGAAGTCCAAGCAGAGATGTTTTATACTGAGGACTGATGGTGCGAAGGGACCCCTCGACAGCCTTACCCGAAAGACAATTCTAATCCTATTTCTGATCACCTTGTTACTGCTTCACCTGCTGGACAACCTGTTGAGTTTCTAGTGGACACTGGAGCTCAGTGTTCTGCTGTTAATTCTTCTTGTGTTTCCCTCCAGCCCTCCTTGGAAACAGTCCTAGCAGTCCTGGAAGGTACTCCTACTTCCCATTTTCTTTCTAAACCAATTTCTATTTCTTTGGGGCCCGAGTCTCTGAACTGGTAGACCAAACTTCCCTAACACAGCTATCCAAAAGGGTACCAACTATCTTTGTTAATCTGGGTTTTTTTGGCCCTGAATTGGCCTAGTTTCCCATTAGAAACTGTGACTTTTGCCGAGAATGCAACAATATAGCACTAAGTGATCGCTGTGCATTCCATGAGGAACATCTAATTGCAAATAGCTGTAAACACAGGAAAAGCACCTTTTAATAGAGAAAGCTTTCATTAAGAGGGCAACTCACCTAAAACTTGTCTAATGCTGGTCCAAATGGATTTTTAATTTTTACAACAGAAGACCCTTCCCACAAAAGAACCTCAATTGTGCTTGACCCTATACAATATCATGGAGTGAGGAGAAGCATGGATTTTTCCAATGGCTGTAGGAAAATTTGTGGATTCTGGCTAGAGGAGCTCAGAAACTTTGCGAACTGAGTTAAGTTTAGCAGCTGCTGAGATTCTGGGCGATTCTGCGTTGGCTTTTCCCTCTGTTGTTTTTTTTATGAAACCCAGGTTGAAACAGAAATTCCCCTCTGCATTGCATGCTACTTTCAGTTTCTCTGAGAATCAGATCTTATGGTACCCTCTACACCGCATGCTGCTTTTGCTTTCTTTGATCATTGGGTTTTATGGTACCTTCTGCATAGATTTATGGCCATTCAGGGGTGACTTTGCAGTCAGTACAGCGTTGCCCTGAGGTATTTGAACATGGTTTTGAACTGCACTTTTTCCTCCCAGTTGAGAAAATGTGGAGCAAATGCTAGCTGCAGAATCACCCGCCATGAGAACCAGATTGCACAGGGCTGTGTTCCACATGTAACGGGGAACAGACACACACCCCTTGACTGGTTACACTCACAATCATGCTACACAAGAGCACTTTTCCATGAACCCCAGCCTAAAACTCATCTTTAGAAAGCCCAAGAATGCACTGCTGATTGCTGAGAAAGCAGAAAGTCCCCAAGACACAGGTGAACACCTGCAACTCTGACAAACAAGAAGACCAATCTCATGACTAATAAGAAGAGCTCAGCCCACTAACATGTTGTTTTGTGATACGGGGAAGATGTTATGAGTATGGGGTTTGTAATCCTCTGAGTGCCAAAGTAAACAATGAATGAGGGAAAAATTAAGTCACGCCCCTGTTTGTACCACTGAGGAGTAGGGTACTACCCTGGCACACCTTCCTGCCTAAGGAAAATGTATAAAAGTCCAGAGGGAAGGAAGGTTTGAAAGCAGCTTTACTTTTGAGTAGTAGCTTTCCTTTTTAGGCCAGAAGCAATCTTTTTGTTTATGGTCTGCCTCAGGGCTATTTTTGGGCAAGAACGCACAGGAACGGAGTTCCAGCTGGCTCCTGAGTTGGCCATGCCCAGCAGGAACTCATTAGCATAATAGGCCACACCCAACAGCAGAAATTCATTGGGATTGGCTACATTAGGGGTGTGTGGCCTAACATGCAAAGGAGTTCCTAGGTTTTGACAACAAGCAAGGTAAACAGAATAAGAAGCAAAAGGTGGGTGTGGCTGGATGACCACACTTCTGGTAAAATGGGGGTGTGGCCTAATATGCTAATGAGATGTGCTATCAGGGGTGTGGCCTATTATGCTAATGAGTTCCTGCTGGGCTTTTTCTACAAAAAAACCCTGGTCTGCCTGCTTTGCAGATAGATGTCTTAGGGCCTACAAAGGCCTATCCTCACCCTGCCCTCCCCTCCTCCTACTTCCCAGGAGTCTGAGGGGCTCACAAGCCTGTGAGAGTCCTGTCTGTTCAATTTTTCTGGATGCTTGGATAAGTAGCTATGAAACAGCATCAGCTTTCTTGTGAGGAAACTGAGCTAAACTAGAAGAACAGAAGGGTAGTAGAATGGCAATTCATGGTTTAGCACTTAGGTTTTAGATTGGCTGATAGGGTTTCAAGTGTTTTTATAATGCCTACTGGTTTATTTGTGCTTTTTCATATGCATTCCTGTATCATGCATCTGATTTAGTTTGCAGTTTGGTTTTGTAATGCACTATACAGTGGTGCCTTTCAATAAATTCATATCAGTAACATTTTGGAATCTCCCATCTTCCTACTGACAAGCGAGTACCCACTTTGGTGATAGGAACCTATAGGTTCAGGGAGAAAATTACATATTCACTGTTATGGGTATCAGTACTGACCTGTCAAGGGTCCTGAAAAAAAGCCACTATTGTCTATGTACACTGATGTGCAAAATAAAGTCAACAGCTGATATGCATATGATGCTTAGAGAAATGCTCATGTTTTTGAGTGTGCAGTTAAGCCAATTACAGTATGGGAGCTTTTCAGGAGATCTCTGAAGCTCCCCAAAATCTTGTTGGTCTCAAATCTGGCTCTCCTACTACTCTTCTACTGCAGACCAACACAGATACCCTCCTGGAACTCATCTTTATAGGTAACCTTCCCAGATACCAAGGCACAGGAAGGTGGAAATATTTGAAAAAGTTTTTGCACATCCGTTTTTGATTTCCAGTGCATTTCATGTGAATGCAAGCTAAAAAGATATTTCCACTTCATAGCAAAGAATACTGACTAATGTGTTTAGCTACAAAATGTGATTTCACCTTTCCTTTAGACTCTAGAGATAGTAGTTCAGGAAGAGGCCAATGAAGTAAACAGAAAGCCTCCTGGCTGAACTCTGTGGTCAGACCTTTCCTAAAATTACAGGGTGGGGCTGACAATGCAAAAAGCTATTGTTTCCAGGTTTGACGATCTCAGACCAGATGTACAGAGCAATGAAACATACCATGAGCTCCAATAATAAACTTTTTTCCCAAAAGGAGTTGCCATTGTTTTGATACAATTTCTAGCTAAGCTTTTTTAATCATGACAACATACCTCTGAGAGGCTCAGAACTGAGCCACCAGCTGACCTTTCAAATTCTTTGGGGAATCATTGTTATAAATGTAATAATAAATACGGAATGTCTGTCAAAAAAACCCAGTCCAAAGAATTTTTGGTAAGGGCAAGCAGAACACAAAATTACAAAACCCTGGGGTGTGAATCCACACACACACACACCAGTCTGGTAGCTGCCACCAGCCCCTTTTAACTATCCAATCAGCCAGAAGCCAAGGGGCAAGCTTCTAACCATCCTGGGATTAAAAAGAAAGCCAGCCGTGCAAGGTAGGCCACCTATAGAGTGAGTTTCTTATTAATTCAATTCAATTCGATTTATTACAATCAAAGATCAGCAAATACCTTTAAATGTTACATATAGTTAACAGCAAAAATACAGCCAGACAATTGATACAGATAAAAATTATAAATAAGGCAAAGTGAATTTTAAAATTTCTTCAGAAGTAATAGTCTTCTGATTACAGTGGCCATAGCACAAAGTGTGTAAGAATATTTTGAGAAAAAACATTAGCAGTGAGAAAGTAAAAATAACAAAACTAAATTCAAAAGGCTAACTACAGCGTAAGACATTGGTTCAGAATTTTCAGATGCTACCATTTCAAGCTGAAGGCATTCAGCAATTAAAATCCACTCTATCCAGAGACAGCATTGGGCAGGCAAATTTCCTGGCCTATATCAAGCAAGCAAGCATTCAAGATGGTTTTAGGGAGCTGTTAGCATTGCAACCAGAAACCAGCACGCATGATAGCTTTATTCATTTATTTATTAGATTTATATCCCACCCTTCCTGCGTAGCAGGCTCAGGGCGGCTTCCATCAAATAATAATCAATATACAAAATATATATGTAGAAAATAAGAATTAAAACTCCAATAAAATACAGTAATAATCCTAGCATACAGATCAAAATCAAGTGTCACAGGTGCAATCTCTTACAAGGTGGGGTCTGTCAATGATAATACAAAACTGAACCACTGAAGGGGGACCAAGAGAGGGGGGGACGCCTGCCGCCCTAATTAAAAGCCTGGTGGAAGAACTCCATCTTGCAGGCCTGGCAGAACTGCAAAAGGTTGAAAAAACTAAACAGTTTGAAAAGACTATTTTTTTTTTTTTTTAAACAAAATTTTTATTGGGATGCATTCAACATTGTTAAACATCGTTACCAATACAATTTCCAAAGATTTTCATCCCATCCCCCCACCCCCCCAATAGGCTTCCAACACTGCTAATAACAAAAAAGAAAAAGTTAAGAGATAATCAAGTTTAGATTTATAACAATCGACAAACCAGGTAACAAAATTCAGATACATAAAAACCTGACTTTTTCCAACATAATTTCCAATAAAGGTACAGTACAATCAAATAATCATTTCATTTCACATTCCATATCAATACAAATCAAGATTGTACATTTTCCCTTTCATTCTATATTCAGTTTCCATGTAGAATTTCAGGCCTTCCCAGTCTTTTAGATATTGTTCTGCCATTTGTCCATTTAGTTTTTTCGTCATTTTGTCCATTTCAGCTAAAAATAGCAGTTTTCTTAACCAGTCATGCATATCTGGCACCTTCTCCGCTTTCCATTGTTGAGCAAAAGCCATTCTCGCCGATGTAATCATATACCATAATAGTGTCCTTTTTTCTTGTGGAATTTTTTCCATTGTCAAACCTAAGAGAAGAAGTTCCGGACTTTTCCTGATAGGAATTTTTAATATCTTCTGCATCTCACAATGTACATTTGACCAGTATATTTTTGCTTTATCACATGACCACCACATATGGTAAAAAGAACCCTCTGTTTTTTTACATTTCCAACACTTATTACTCAAGTTCTTATCCATACTAATATTGGCAATCTTTTTTGGTGTCATGTACCATCTGTACATCATCTTATAACAATTTTCTTTTACATTAACACAGGTTGATATTTTAAGAGCTTTTTTCCATAAAAATTCCCATGCTTCCATGGAAATTTCCTTGTTCATATTTATGGCCCATTTTATCATTTGCTCTTTAACAGTTTCATCCAAAGTAAATACAGTCAACAAGGTTTTATACATCTTTGATATCATTTTTCGCTCTTTTTTCAACCATATATCTTCAAACTCATCGTTCTTAGCTCTAAAACCAACTTCTTTACAATCTTTTTTGTAAATATCCCGTATTTGACAATATTGTAACCATCCATACTCAAATTCTAATTCACTATTTGGTTTTAAAACATATTTTTTTCCTTCCTTTTGAAGCAACTCTTGGTACTTCAACCAATCATTACCTTTATATTCTGAAAAAGGATGAATAACTGCAGCAGGAACAATCCACGTAGGCCTCTCATCAGAAACTGTGTTCTTGTATCTGGTCCATGCATCAAACAGTGTTCTTCTTACATAATGATGCTTAAACATTGAGTCTACTTTATTTTTCCCATACCAAAGATAGGCATGCCAGCCAAATCTGCAATCATGACCCTCAAGGGCCAAAAGTTTTCTGTTTTCCAAATTAACCCAGTCGTTAACCAAGACATACATACAGCTTCATGATACAAACGCAAATTCGGGACTTGGAAGCAACCTCTGTCTTTAATATCATACATTATTTTCATTTTAATTCTTGGCTTCTTTCCTGCCCAGATAAACTTGAAAATTTCTCTTTGCCATTTCACCAACACTTTCACATCCTTCACAACTGGTATTGTCTGGAACAAAAACATTAGCCTGGGCAGTACATTCATTTTGGCAACGGCAATTCTTCCAAGAAGAGATAATCTAAGTTTTTCCCATTTTTCTAAATCACTCTTTATCGAAACCCATAGTTTTTCATAATTATTCTTAAACAAGTCAATATTTTTCATTGTAATTTCAACTCCCAAATATTTAACCTTTTTAACCACTTCACATTCTGTCACGTTTTGTAACATTTGTTGCTTTGTAGCTATCATGTTTTTACACAATATTTTGGATTTATTCTTATTTACATAGAACCCTGCGAGATCGCCAAACTCTTTTACTTTTTCAAATACCATAGGCATATTATTAACAGGATCTTCAACAATAAACATAATATCATCAGCAAATACTCTTAATTTATATGAAAAACCTCTAATATTCAAACCTTTTATGTTATCGTCATCTCTAACCATTTGCAGCAATATCTCCAAAATCCAGATAAATAACAATGGTGACAGGGGACAACCCTGTCTGGTTCCTTTTCTGACCCGGAACACTTCTGTTGATTCTGTATTCACAATCACCGTAGCTTTTTGTTCTTTATATATTGATTGAATCATTCTTATAAATTCTGCGCCCATCTGGGATTTCTCGAACACTTTAAACATAAATTCCCAATTCAAATTATCAAATGCCTTTTCTGCGTCTAAAAATAAAAAGCCAACTTCTTTTTCCGGGTGTTTATCATAGTACTCAATTGCGTCTAAAACAACCCTCATATTGTCTTTTATTTGTCTATTTGGCAAAAACCCAGCTTGATCTTCAGCAATAGTGTCTTTCAAAAACCCTTTAAGGCGCTCTGCTAAAATTTTTGCAAAAAATTTATAATCATTGTTTAAAAGTGAGATTGGTCGATAATTTTTCACATTTGTTAAGTCTTGGGTTTCTTTCGGTATTAAGGTGATTGCAGCTTCATTCCAAGAATCTGGGATCTTCCCATTTTTTTTTATTTCATTTAGAAGAATCTCTAGAACCGGAACCAGGTCTTCTTGAAATTTTTTATAAAATTTAGCTGAGAAACCATCTGGTCCTGGAACTTTGGAGATCTTTGCCTCTCCTATTGCTTTACTGATTTCTTCTTTGGTTATCACAGCATTTAATATTGCTTTCATTTCTGGGCTTGGTTGCATCAAATTAACTTTAGATAAATACTCTTGGATTTTTTGCTGGTCCACTTGTTTTACTTGAAAAAGAGTTGCATAATATTTATAGAATTCCCTCCGGATCCCTCCTGGGTCTATGATTTCTCTATTCCCATCTTTCAGTTTAGTTATTATTTTATTCTCTCTTCTTTTCTTCAATTGCCATGCAAAATATTTCCCTGGTTTATTTGCTCCTTCAAAGGACTTCTGTTGCAATTTTTTCAAATTCCAATATACTTCTTTATTTAACCTCGCCTTGTATTGTTCCCTTAGGATCCTCAGCTCTCTCAAAATTTTCTTTTTGCCAGGTCTTTTCTTGAGCTCTGCTTCTTTTTTTTAATATTTTCCATAATCTCTTTATCTATTTTCAATTGTTGTTTTCTTTCATTATTGTTAATTGCAATTAGATGCCCTCTCATCACAGCTTTGTATGCCTCCCATACCGTTTGCGTCTGTACATCCTTGTTTAAGTTCAGTTGAAAATACGTTTTGGTTTCCGTCCTTATTTTGTCCACAATATTTTGTTTGTCCAGTAAATCCTCATTGAGTCTCCATCGAAATTTCTTTCTTTTAGCATATGTTGACCACTTTACTGGGCTGTGGTCAGAAAGCATTCTAGGTAAAATTTCAATTTCACGTGTTTGCAAGATCAGGTTCTCGGTCATCCACATCATGTCTATTCTTGAAAAAGATTCATGTCTTGATGAGTAAAAAGAATAATCTTTGTCCTTAAGGTTTTTAGTTCTCCATGCATCTTCCAGATGTTCATGTTTTACCATTTGAAAAAAAACTTTCGGAAGTTTACCTATACCTTTGTTTCCTTTTTTTTTGATTTTCTGTCAATAACATTATTAACAGTACCATTAAAGTCGCCCATCAGTATCATTTACTCATAGGTTAACTGTTGTAACTGTTCCCACAAATCCTGAAAAAAAATTTCCTTCGCACCATTCGGAGCATAGAGATTCACAATTAAAGTTTTTTTACTCTGAAGTATAACTTCCACTGCCAAAAATTTCCCTTCATTATCTTTAAAAATTTCTTTTGGCTCCAATTCCTTTTTAATATATGTGACAACTCCTTTTTTCTTTTGTGAGGAGAGGGAATAGAATTCCTCTCCTAATCTTTTTTGAATCAAAAATTTAGCATCAGTCTTTCTAATATGTGTTTCTTGCAAACAAACAATATCACATTTTTGTCTTTCCAACCAAAGTCTAATATTTTTTCTTTTGTGAGGTGAATTAAGTCCATTAACATTCCACGATATGATTTGACTCTCCATGTTAACTTTGTATTTATTTACCAGAGTCTTTAAAATTGTCATTGATGAATCTGTTCATTTGCTCTACTGACTTGATGGTGACTCTCTTCTGCTTAAATGTAAAACTGACACCTTTTGGAATTTCCCATCTGTATCTTATACCCTCTGTTTTCAGTTTGTCAATCAAGTCTTTAAAAAGTCATCTGTCCTGAAGAATTGTTCTGGGTAGTTCCTTTAATATCATAATTTTCTTATTATCGATTGTAAAATCTTCCTGAAATTGTTGCTTGAACAAGTCTTCCTTCAATTTTTTGGATATAAACTGGACAATCACATCTCTGGGTAGTTTTTTCCTTTGTGCAATCGCAGAGTTGACTCTGTACACCAAATCAATCTGTGCCGCCACCTTCTCCTCTTCCAGTTTTAAAAAGTCTGCAACAGCATCCACCGTAACAGAATAGATATTCTCATTTTTATCTTCAGGGATTCCCCTAAATCTCATATGATTAAGCATTCCATTGTATTCCATCATTACGTTAGCTTTTGCGGCTTCTTTAGCAACCTCAGAAACATTAGTCACCACTCCTTTCACTCTTTCCTCCACCTCATCTGCTCTTTTGTTCAACGCCTGTATTTATTTTGTAATCCCAGATAGGTCTTTTTTCAAATCTGTTACTTCTGTTACTAGAGTTTTTTCCATTTTTTGTATAGCGTCCATCACTCGTTTCTCCATGGCTTCCATCATGCCCTGTAATTTCTTTTCCTCTTTAGCAGCCATTTTCGGGGAGGACCAAGAGTTTGCCCTCTGTCGCTGCTGAAGATCGTAAGCCGTCGTTTAAAATTCACATAAAACTCACATCAAATTAAAGTCCTTCTTGTGCCCAGTTAAACCGCTCTATTTTCACTTTTTTCTGTTAAGTCTTTTGGCTAAAATCCGAATAAATCTTTTTTGACCTTCTCAAAATGGCGGGCGCAATTTCTCTATGGTAAATGGCTCTTCCTGTTGTTCACTTCCTGTCCGGCAATCTTAATCTTCCCCCTTGACTTCTGGTTTCCTCCCTTCTTCCGGCCTCCTTGGTTGTCTCTAGGAAGTGCTACTTGTCTGGTCTGAGATCACTTCCTGTTCTGGTGTTTTCTGTCGCAGCTAGAGTACTTTTCCACACTAGTTTTCGTGGGGCTTGATGTTAGTTTCTATTTTAAAGTCAATATTGCAACCACAGGAATGATCAACAAACCGGCTTTTTGGCCTTTTTTACTGTTTAGCCGTGTTTTTTCGGAGTCGGTGTTAGTACACACAATACAGCATGATCATGCGCTTCATCGGATGTTGTTTACTCTCGGGATCAACGCGTCTCTGGTGAGCAATTTTAAAAAGTTACCTTCGAGGTCCGTATCTTGTTATAGCAGTGTTTCCTTGTTATCAATTTCCGTAGAATGTCTTGGAGGTCTGGGTCATGCGTTCTTATGTTGAGAATCCAACTCGGTGGGGTCTTGTAGAGAAATTCCAAAGTGCCCTCTTGGGGGGAGGGGAACAAGGCTGGTTGCGGCGCTCTTTAAAGCCCCGCTATCAGCCGATCTCAACTCCCTCTCGGGCCGATGCTCGTTGCTAGTTATTCCCCTGCCTGGGGAGATCTGCGGTGGGCTGTTTGTAGCCCACCCTGTCGTAAAGACCCTCCGTATGCTCTGGGAGCTCTAAGAGCAAGCCAGAACACGTCAGGACGCCATGGATCCCAGACCGGAAGCCGAAAAGACTAAATTTTTATGGCCAAAGATCCAATATGGTCTGGAGCCCAATAGACCAATCGGATCTCTGGCTAATGATTGCCAATTAATGGTGTAAGGCTGTTACTAGGCATATGCCCTAAGAAGGGAATCAAAATCAGATGAAATGGTACAGTTATCTATAGTATAACCCTCCCATTTCTAACAGGTGTAAATCATGAGCACTAATTAAATGGAATGTCGTTAATTATGATTACCAAGGTGCCATAATTCTGGCCTTAAGCAAAAGAAGGGAGTCAGTGATAATCACTAGCTCCTTCCCCACCTGGGAATGTTATCTGGGTGTCACAAGGTTAGCTTGCTGAATCTTCAAACAACTAGCACAGTTATTTTCCATTGGAGCCTTTCAAATGCAGGCCTAAAAATTAAAGTGAAGCCTGAACCAATGTTTAAGGGGGGAAAAATCACCAAATTGAATTAGGACCTCAGTTTCTTGACAATGTCTAACTGCAGCCATCACTGTTTTCCAGACTGAGGGGTTTTGTCCCTTTATTTTAATGCATTTTGAATGGTGAATTCAAATGGGTTAGACAAGCAGTACAGCTTGAGCAATTCAATTCAATTCGATTTATTACAATCAAAGATCAGCAAATACCTTAAAATGTTACATATAGTTAACAGCAAAAATACAGCCAGAAAATTGATACAGATAAACTTAATATTTTTTGCAATGCACTTTATTACTTTTATTGGATTTTATAAAAAGCTATACTTGAGGCAAAGGAAAAAAGTTTTCATGCATTCTGCACTTATTTGCACTACTGTGTTTGAAATATACCATCTCCTAAAATGCTACTGCGTAAGTTCATACAGACCATTCTGAAAGCATCACAGGCCCATCTGTACTTTCCTTCTACTATGATAGTCAAGAATCCAAGAGCCAGTTTGGTGTAGTGGTTAAGTGTGCGGACTCTAATCTGGGAGAACTGAGTTTGATTCCCCAGTCCTCCACTTGCACCTGCTGATGTGACCTTGGGTCAGTCACAAGCTCTGGCACAGCTGTTCTTGAAAAAAGAGCAGTTTCTGTCAGAACTCTCTCAGCCCCACCTACCTCACAGGGTGTCTGTTGTGGGGAGGGGAAGGGAAAGGAGTTTGTAAGCCGCTCTGAGACGCCTTTGGGTAGTGAAGGGCAGGGTATAAATCCAATCTCTTCTTCTTCTCTTCTTCTTTTCCATCTGCTTTGACAAAGCACATGGGCCACAACCATCTAGGGTAGGGGTGTTATGTGCCATCAAGTTGCTTATGATGACCCTATGACTTAATGATCTCCAAAATGTCCTGTCATTAATAACTGTGCTCAGGTCTTGCAAACTGAAAGTTGTGGTTTCCTTTATTGAGTCAATCCATATAATCTTCCTACTGCCTTCAGTTTTTCTTGGCATTATTGTCTTTTTTGTTGAGTCTTGTCTTCTCATGATGTGACCATCATCTGGAGTACTACCATGAAAATAATTATTTCTTCACTGTGCAGAGGAACCTCTAGACCAGAGGTGTTGAACTCATTTGTTACAAGGGCCAGATCTGACATAAATGTGACTTTGTCAGCCTCGGCCATAGGAGCAGACATTCCAGTTGCCAGCTGCAGGTTGGGAAATTCCTGAAGAAGTAGGGGTGGAGACTGGGGAGGGTGAGGTTTGGGGAGGTCAGGGACCTCAGTAAGATATACTGCCATAGAGTCCACCTTCAAGAGACGCCACTTTCTGTGGCAGAGGCCCAAGGCCAACCACAACCAGCATAACTGGAGCTTCCTAGCATACCCCCCCCCCATGAGGCCACAGCTGCCTATGGCTGAAGGCTGCTAGGTGGTCCATGGGGGAGGGAGGCCTGGCCACTGACACATGCTCAGTAGCAGAACTAGGCCCCCAATGTGTGGAAGAAACTACCTAAGAACACCCCCCCATGGGTGCCACATGGGGGTTGCAAATACAGTGACTGTGCTGGTGAGCAGCAGGCCCCAGCAGAGGATCACCTGCACCCCCCATGTGCAAATGCCAGTCCCCATGGCCATCTGGGGCAGGATCCCCAGAGCTGCAGACCGAGCAAAGAGGTTTGCGACCTCACCTTGGAAATCTGATCTGGCATGACTGCGGCTGCGATGGCTCCCAATTTATCAGTGAGGCTGCCGCTGAAGCAAATGGGTTCTGCTTGACTGCTACAGATGAGGTTGTTCTGCCGTGCTGAAGCCACAGTCAGAGTGGCTCCTCTCACTTCGCAAGCTGGATAAGAGCCCTGGATGGGCCAGTTCTGGCCCCCAGGCCTTGTGTTTGACACCCCTAATTGCTCATATAAGCCCATTACAACTTCTATTTTGATTTCTTTCACTGATGCATCCTCGAAACTAAATTTTGTTTTCAATTATATTCCTCAACAAGAAGCCATCACGAACTTTATTACAGCAAATTACAGTATCATAGAATTGTAATCTGGTTTTAATACTGTTTTAATTGATGTATTGTATTATTTTAAATGTTCTCTACTGGTTTTATGTAAGCCGCCCTGAGCTGGCCCTGGATGGGAGGGCGGGGTATAAATTTGAAGAAATAAATAAATAAATACCACAAATACCTCATTTTTGAGGAAAATAGTTTATTTATTCATTTATTTTTATTTATACTTTCAGCTTATATACTGCCCTAACCCCAGAGGGTCTCTGGATGGTTTACATAGCGGTTCTAAGCAACCGAATTTTAACCTAACCAGGGCCACATAGTCTACAGGGTGGTGACTGCCTACCAGCACCCCAGGCTAGTTGTCATCAGGCTTCCTTTCCGCAGCTTCAGATATTGGCATCCTGGTGCCCTTTTTCTGGAGTTCCACCACAAATAATTGGCTGATGTACATATAGCAGGAGAAGTAGAAACACTTCAGTGGTTTTGCACTGGAAAACCCACAGCCTGAGCCATGGGCAGGCTCAGGTGGGAACTGGCCGACCAATGAGAGCTGCTAGTGGGTCCACTCACAGTGATGGCTTCTTCCAAATGGAGGAATGAATCTGGAGGAATCAACTGAAGGCAAGAAAGGGATCACCTCCTTCCCAGCTCCCCTCTACCCCTCCCTGCCTCCCTCCTTTCTCCCCAGCTTTCTCCTTGCCATTTACTGTCTGTGCACAGCATTTGCTTCTTTGTGTTTGGGAGGATTTGGTGTACTTGCTGCAGGATGTACTAAAATGAAGGCCAGGATTGCCCATTTAGAACAACGGGAGAGGCTTGAAGGCTCATTGGATACAATGGAAGCCAGAAATGCCAATTGACTTGCATGGACTCCATAGAAATACATTATAGCACACAAATAATATTGCAATTAAAATTTGGAATGGATTTTGGATGAAGGTCCCTAGGCATAGAGAGATTGCTCTGGGACCAGAATTAAGTCTCACAAAGTGGAATGATGGTCCCTGGGATTAGTTTGAGTGTTCTGGTACTGGAATGACAGATGCCAGAGTGGAATGATGGTTCTTGGGAGCAGCAGAAGCATTCTGAGCCTGGAACAACAGCCCCCAGAGTGGGATGATGGCCCCTGGGAGTAGCATGAGTGTTCTGGGACTGAAATGACAGCCCCTAGAGTGGAAAGTTGCCCCCTGGCAGTAGCAAATATCTTCTGGGCCAGGAATTACAGCCCCCAAACTGGAAAGATGGCCCCTGGGTAGGGTTGCTAGGTCCATCAGAAATGCTGGTGAGGGATGGGAGGACATTCTGGAAGCTGGAAGCATTGTAGCACAACATGCTATGTCCCTGGAAGTGACATTGTGTGACTTGCCTACATCACCTGAAAGGAACATAGGCATGTTAGTGCTGTTGAGGGTGATGCTCTGGTTTTTGGCCAACACTCTATGGTAAAATCACCCTCAAACCATAGAGTTTTGTCCAAAAACCAGAGCATTGCCCCTGATGTCACCAATATGCCTACATCACTCAGGTGACGTAGGCACATCACATTTATTTCCGGCGGAGGGGGGGATTTCCTCCTGCTGGCCAGCAGCAGGCAGGAACCCACAAGACCAAGGGATCCCCCACCCCCCAACTGGGAAATGGCAACCATACTCCTGGGAGTAGCATGAGTGTTCTTGGAATGGAATAGACACCAGAGTGGAATGACAGCTCCTGAGAGTAGCAGAAATGTTGTGGGACTGCAATCAGAGTGAAGTCTCACAGCACTTCTACTCGTAGGCAGGGCCGGCTCCAGGTATTTCTGCGCCCTAGGCGGGCGCAGATCCCAACCTCCCGGTTGGGCCTGAAGACCCAGCCATGCTGCACCCCCTCCTTTCACCCCACAGGGAGGGTGGGGGAGGGTGGGCAAGCTGTGCCCTGGCTGGGCGCTCTGCAGTGGTGGCGGCAGCGGTGGGGAGTCCCCGCTGGCCACCGCCTCCCCCTGTCAGAGTCCTTAACTTAGTCAGCAAAATACCAGGCCTTGTTCAGTGAAGCAAGAATAGTATTTATTTTAAAGCTGCAATAGTAGGTTACTGTAACAGGAACATTGTTAAGAATACCTTGGTTACATGAAGCAAGCAGTTATACCAGAAGGGGGGAGAATGGGGACCCCCCCTCCACCAATGGAAGCATAGCGCGCACGCGGGAACTGGAGACAATGATAATTAATGTAGTTTCCACTGCCCCCATTTTCCCAGCTCAGCTGTTGCTTGTGAAATCGATAGGAAGCTAACAGCCTGTCTCCTCCAAGGTCAGTGTGTTAGGTCTGAAGAAGATACGGCTTGCACAGCCTGGCAGTCGAGGCAGCTCCCCGCATTCCATTTGAACACTCCAGGTGCATAAATCAACACCCCACGACCCATCCACCCTCCCTTCACGAAACAAAGCCCATCCTCCCTCCCTTCTCCATCCATCATGGCAGGGCTACCTGACACCCCCCCAGGGAGGAGGGGGAGGGCAACTTGCACCCTAGCTGGGCGCTTTCCAGCAGTGATGGCAGTGGCAGTGGGGAGATCCCACTGGCTGCCGTTGGCCGCCTCCTCCTCCCCCCCCGAGGGAGGAGGGGAGGGCAACTTGTGCCTTAGCTGGGCACTTTTTGGTGGTGGCGGCAGTGGGGAGATCCTGCTGGCTGTTGCCACCCGCCTCCTCCTCCTCCTCCCCCCAAGGGAGGAGGGGGAGGGCGAATTGCGCCCTAGCTGGGGGCTTTTCGGTGGTGGCAGTGGTGGCAGTGGGGAGATCCCACTGGCCGCCGCCGGCCGCCTCCTCCTCCTCCTCCTCCCCCTGAGGGAGGAGTGGGAGGGCGACTTGCACCCTAGTCGGGCACTTTTCGGCAGCAGCGGTGGGCGCCCGGTTAGGGCGGGGGGGCGCTTTTCGGGGGGGAGCGGGGTGCCATTTGGCGCCCTGAGTTCGGCGCACCCTAGGCAAGTGCCTAGTTTGCCCAATGGGCGATCCGGCCATGCTCCTAGGGGCCATCATTTCACTTTAGGGGCTGTTATTCCAGTCCCAGAACATTTCTGCTATTCCCAGCTGCTGTCATTCCACTCTGGGACCTGACATGTTCAGTCATCCTAAAGACCAGGAATTTAGTTACTTCTGCCCATACCTTTGATAGTGAACAGCTGACACAGGGCTGAAATAGCTCTGTGCTACTTGGTGAAGCTGCATGATTTGTACACAAAAAAGACTGAGATTTTCTGACACATTGTACTTTTTAGGTTTACTAATACCTAAGATTACATTTTGAGGCAATTGTAAATAGCTGATCTTTGATCAAATCCCAAAGAAATTTTAAAAAGTAACAAAATCTAGCCATGACTTTTAATCCTAATAAATTGGACATTTTTCTATTGCTTTTGTTTAATTTTTTTTAAATGAATTTGCATGGCCCATGAGATCTAACTTTTATATTCTAAGTATTAACAAAACATCATGCAATCATAACAGAACACTGCCAGTAATTACCAGCCTTTGCCCAAACAGCTCCTACTCTGGTGGTTGAGAAATGAAATCATCTTTCAAGCAAATATTTCCTGGAAGGTGCACTTAGACCAGGCCCGTAGCCAGGATTTCTTAGAGTAGGGAACCTTGTAAAAAGTCGGGGGGCACTGAAATAAAAATAAATTTTAAAACTCATGCACAGTGGCTGCCTGGTCCTTGCCCCAGCTGGTCCTCCCATTAACCACCATGTTGCCCTCCTGCTTTGCCATCCCCAGTGCCAGCCTGCTAGGCTCTCCCTTGGCCCTGGACCCCACAGAGGGGAGGGGGCAGCACAGAGGGAGTGGGGCTTGCTGGGGACTTGAGGCCGGCATCCTCTGTGCTTCCTTCTGTGAGGAGCAGTTGGAGGGGCAGCCCCATGAACCAGGGGAGTATGTGCAAGGATGCCCAAGGCAGGCCAAGGGTCCCAGCACTCTGCAAAGCAGCTCCTGCCCTGTGAGGGAAAGTCCAGGAATCTGAGCCAGGGGAAATCCCTTCCCCAAGACTTGGGTGGGTTCAGAAGCTGCTGGGTGGGAACTGAGGACATTCCAGGCCTCTGTAAGTGCCAGGGAAACCAAAACGTGCCAGGGATCTTTCTCCAGAGCTCATGGAGGAGGATGGTGCCTTCTGGCCAAAGCAGCACCTTCTCTGCCTCTCCAGCCCCCTGTGCCCCACTCCGTACAGAAGAGCCCCAGCCAGCAGAGCCCTGAAGAGAAATGTGTCTCTCCCCCACTCACTACCTAAAGATTCAGAAGGAGGGAAAGCCCCAGGCACAGCGGCCTCTCTCCTCTTGCCTCCTGGCCAGGACAGGTGTGGGTGGGCGGTGCATTCCCTGGTGGCAGCCACAGAAGGGTGTGTATGGCACAGATGACCCACTCAACCCCTCACTTCTCAGCACCAGCCCCCTGAGGCCCCACTCTTGCTGCTTTCGCGGCCCACAGCCTGTACTGCCCCTGGCTTCTTTTTGAGCAAAAGCTTCTTCTTTGCTTTCTTGAACAAAAGTTCCCACTGGTCCCACCTCGCCAGCCCATGACCTGATTCTCCTCCAAATGCACTGCTGGCCTGGCCTACGAGCCCTGTGCTGCTGCCAGGTCCAGCGGGGAGTCCTCTGGATGACCCAGAGACTTGAGGGGCCTGGGGTGGATATGAAGTCATGGAGCCTTGCCAGGAAGTCGGGGGGGTGGGCCCCGGTGGCTACAGGCTTTACTTAGACTCTGCTGTTAGAACCGCTATGAGTACTGGGAAGGCCATCTCAAGATTTTATTATTCCACGGGTGGCCAATATGTTCCTGCGGTAGTCAAAGCATTCATCACTAAAGTTGCTGGGCAGAGGCTATATGCTGCCAGGCTCTGGTTCAGTGCAGTAACAGACAAAAATAATAGACCTATATTAAGATTCCTATACAATATTCTAGGAGCACCTCAGTGTGTATCTGGAATAGCCCTGAGAGCCAAAGTTTGGGAGATGTCTTATGAAGCAAAAGCCTGGGGAAGAGCATTCAATTTGAAAATTAGGACTCTAAAAATTAAACCCAGATCTAAACCTCTTCGGACTAGTCAAGCTGGACCACCACACAAGTGATTGGAACAGATTATTGGACTGTAAATTGTTATGTCTGGGTATCACCCAGGATGTGATAGAAGTTATGAGTAGACAAGAACTGTCACAGCTCATTAGAAGACATTTGAGAGACTTTGACTATGAGAGCATGTCAATTAGAGCACACAGAGTGTGTTCGACCTTTTCAATAGGCATTCAGTGTCCAACGACAATGCTGAATTACTTATCTGAGATAATTCTTTCAAAGTATGGAAGAGCATTCATGCTAGTGTACCTGAATGCCCTACCTTCAGCTGCAATGTCAGGAAGATTTAATGTGATTTCATACTCAGACTGACTCTGTAATTGTGGCAGCAGTAAAACTGACTCTGTGGATCATATTTTGCTTGATTGCCCCAAACTTTCCACTCTAAGAGATAAACTGATCTCCCGTTTATTTAATCAGGACTCCCTCTCTGCAGAAGCAAAATCATCCTGGTTACTTAGAGATGACTTTGCACTGGTTTACCTACAACATTTGCTGTATTGGAATTGCAAAGTGATTACTGAGAACCAGAAAAAGAAGAAGAAAAGATTGGATTTATATCCCACCCTTCACTACCAGAAGGAGTCTCAGAACACCTTACAATCCCTTTCCTTTCCCTTCCCTACAACAAACACCCTATGAGGTAGGTGGGGCTGAGAGAGCTCTTCCAAGAACTGCCCTTGAGAGAACAGCTCTGAAAGAATCTATGACTGACCCAAGATCACACCAGCAGCTGCATGTGAAGGAGTGAGGAATCAAACCCAGTTCTTCCAAATTAGAGTCTTCACTCTTAACCACTACACCGAACTGGCTTTTGATGATAGTATTAGACAGGGATCTTTTTGTAGAAAAACAGCTGCAGGAGCTCATTAGCATATGATATGCTAATGAGCTATTAAGCTATTAGCATATGCCATGCCCCCTGACATCACTGGAAGTGATGTCAGAAGGGGAAGCAAAAGAGGGGGAGGCATCTTCAAAAGCCTCCCCTTCCCTTCCCCAGCTGGTCTGGGTGGGGAAGCTAAGAGAGAAGGGGTTCGAAGTTTAAACTCCTTCTCGTGAGAGTTGGGCCACAGAAGGAGGAAAGAGGGAAGGAAAGAGGGAAAGAAAGAGAAGGAAAGGGGAGGGAAAGAAAGAGAGGGAAGAAGGAGGGAAACAGGGAAAGAAGGAAAAAGAGAAGAGAAGAAGGAGGGAAAGAGGAAAAAGAGAGAAGGAAAGGAGGGAATGAAAGAAATTCTGCGGCAATTCGGCCCCATTATATCCTATGGGCCATTGAAGTCAATGGTGAAAACATAGGGTATATTCTGGGGCTGGAGGGAGGGTTTGAGGAAGAGGCTCCAAACTCACAGGGTAGCTGATGGAGCCTCTCCCCAAGATACCCACCAAGTTTCAAGAACATTGGACCAGGGAGTCCAATTCTATGGGCCCCTAAACAGGTTGCCACTATTCCTCCATTGTTCTCTATGGTGGGAATAAAAGTTACTTTTTTCCCCACCATAGAGAACAATGGAAGGAATGGGGGCAACCTGTTTGGGTGCCCATAGAATTGGACCCCTGGTCCAATATTCTTGAAACTTGGTGGGTATCTTGGAGAGAGGCTCCATCAGCTATCCTGTGAGTGTGGAGCCTCTCCCTCAAACCCCTCCTCCAGCCCCCAGAATATACCCTATGTTTTCACCATTGACTTCAATGGCCCATAGGATATAATGGAGCTGAAATTGACATTCGGTTGCCTGAAAGACTCCCCGGGACGCCGGCTGGGGGCGGGGCTTGGCTCCTGAGCTCCCGGAGCTGTGCTCCGGTGCGCTCCCCCCCGAAAAGACCCCTGGTATTAGACATGGATCTTTGAGTCTATGTGTATAAATTTCATCACTCATCCTTAATCTAGGCTCACTGTGTAATCTTGACCAAGTTATTCTATCTTTTTCTAACCTACCTCTTAGGGTTCTTATGAGCAATGTTCCCTCTAAGCTGAGTTAGTGTGAGCTAGCTCACAGTTTTTTAGCCTCTGGCTCACACATTTTTGTCTTAGCTCAGTAAGGATGGCTCCAGAGCAAACTAAGTTATGCAGCAGCCAACTTGCTCACTCACAACTTTAATGCCAGTAGCTCACAAAGTAGAATTTTTGCTCACAAGACTCTACAGCTTAGGGGGAGCATTGCTTATGAGATATTTGTTTATATACTTCATTTGTACCCTATCTTTCTTCCCAACAGGGACTCGAAGTGGGAAAGGAGACCTAATTGTGCTCTCTAACCCAGTGGTATCCAACTTAATTTTGCTAATGTGTACTCTACTTGGCAAAAGCCTCTGTCATCTGAAATATTAAAATATCAAGATGTATCAATGCACTTCTGTTAGATTACATTTTCAGATCACCAAATACACCTTGAAAGCCAGTTCCATCTGTCAGCTTTACAGTGCAATCATAAGCAGAGTTACACCCTACTAAGCCCATTGACCTCAAGGGACTTACAAGGTATAATTTTATATATATATATATATTTATTTATTTATTTATTTATTTATTTATTTATTTATTTATTATTTTTATTTATATCCTGCCCTTCCCATGAATGGGCTCAGGATGGCTTACAGCAATAAATAATACAATAAAACCAATATAAAACATTTAAAATGGGTAGTAGAGTTAATTCAATTCCAGTTTCTACAGCCAGGAGATAAATGGGTCAATGCCGAGCCAAAATGATCTTATGCAGCAGCAACAGGGAGGCCAGTCAGTATGCCCACAGCTTCAACCAGACCTGGTGGAACAGCTCCATTTTACAGGCCCTGCAAAACTGTAATGGGGGGGGAGAGCTGTAACAAGGGGGGAATGGGAGTGCAGCAAGATAAGGCATAGAGAGTTTGGCTTTCCTCTCTTGCATGTTTTATTATGTAAAACCAATTCACACATACCCTTCAGTTTTTGTATCCTTCAGGAGGCTGCCTCAGATCCTGTTGATCAGATATTTGGGAATCCTATGCTTGGAACTTAGTTCCCTGGCACATCAGGACCCAGTTTGGATTAGGACCTTGACGGGGGTGGGCTTAAGCCTCCCCCAAACGCCATTTTCTTATCCTGAAGCAACATTGGGGAGTCCCTATTTGCCACAGGAGAAACATACAAGTACTTCTGGCTATACATCAATTTCCCCAGTGGAGCAAATAGCAGCTCCCTGTTGGGAAATGGAATGGTGGGAAACAGCTTAATCAGCTTCTCCTCACTTGCCATTGTCCTGATTCAAATAGTACCTGCCTGAGAATTATGTTCTGAGCACAGAGCTCCCAGACCATGTCTGTCAACCCAACATGGAAAACATGAGGCCTTGTAACATAAACAGGTCATGAGGCCTTCCGTCCCCTAGTTTATATCCAGTGCAGCAGACACATGCATAAACAAACCTGGCTGTTCCCAACACATGTCATTTTAACTCAAAAGATTGTCTTGTAGCTTTAGGAATATGCCAGCACAGTATGTAGAGAAGACATCCTTCCTTCCATCTTTTGTGCCTATCTGATATAATGAGTAGTATTTTGTCAACATCTGCCATTTTGAACGTGGTTTGATGGTAAAATAGGACCAAACCTGGACCAAACAGTGTATGTTAAAGTGGGGATGAAATCTGGGCTCCAGAGCAGTCTCCCCTTTTCCATAACTATATACAGACCTTCTTACAGCAGAGTTTTCTATCCAAAATGCAAAAGGAGACAAAAAATTCATGTTAGTATGTAAAATCAAAGACCAAAATCACTTAAAGCAACCCTCAGATATCTCCATCAGAAAAGAATTTGTGAACATTGTTCAGGGTAAACATCTTTTTCTGATTCTGGAGAAGATTTTAAGTTTAATGCTACATCAGTTGTTGAGTTACAAAAATGTTTTATCGCTCCTTAGAATGAAAAGTGCTCTTGTTTCTTCACACAATCAGCCCTGTAGCTAGGAAGGAGCTGCCGGATGCCCCACTGGCTCTTAATCAGATTACCACTAATCTGATAGATTCTCAGGCAATGACCTGCTATTGTCGCTCCAAGAATCCAACTATGTGCCTCTGGATTAATAGCACATTTTGGCAAATTTTCTTCAAAGCCACAGTATGACAACTTCCATCATTTGGAACTACATGTATATTTATCAATAAAGAATTTTAATAATTGCTCCATAGTATTTCTTATTCCCCATTACATAATTAAAACCAATTTACCCCATGTCTAAAGTTCAACTCTAAAGATTCATTGTTCAATAATTGTAGCGACTCACTTCTATATTCTTCATATATTGACATGTAGGTTCTTAGCTTACATCTTTATCATAAATGCAAAAACTGCTGTAATTGGTAGTAGCTGTAATTATTAGAGTCATAAATTTTATAGGAGCAGTTCAACTCCAATGACAACTAGGATTCACCATGTTTTGATTTATATATAGGAAGAAAAAAATCCAAATTAAGATTAAGCCCATAAGGCATATCAGTATGCAGTTTAAAAATCCAATATGCCTCCTATCTAAGGAGCACCTTAGCAACATCTATAACATTGTAAGGGTGGGGTGAGAACTTATAGATTACACAGAATTGCAATTCATCTGGTGAACGTTGTTGTTCAAGAAAATTTGTAACCATAGCAGCTTCAATAACCTGATTACAGATCTTGGATTTTTGTTCCAGGATCCTAGTTTTGCTAGCTCTTAAGAGAAGAAGAAGAGATTGGATTTATACACCACCCCTCACTACACAAAGGAGTCTCAGAGTGGTTTACAAACTCCTTTCCCTTCCCCTTCCCACAACAGACACCCTGTGAGGTAGGTGAGGCTGAGAGAGTTCTGACAGAAACTGCTCTTTTTCAAGAACAGCTGTGCCAGAACTATGACTTGCCCAAGGTCATCAAGCAGGTGCAAGTGGAGGAGTGGGGAATCAAACCCGGTTCTCCCAGATTAGAGTCTGCACACTTAACTACTATACCAAACTGGCTCTTAAGGAAGTACCAGTATATAACATGGGCATTTTACTAAATTTACCACATGTTTTGTGCTGCAATTTGAAAAGTAATAGAATTTAATTCTAAAGCCATCTGTTAGATTTGTAGACCCTTTCAATTGCATGGCTAATAGACATATAGAACAACTCCCGCATGTCCCAATCATAACTTTTGCAATGAATCTAACAAACTGGGATGACAGTTCTTGGAGAGAGGATGTCCTCCACATGTAGTAGTAAGGGCCAGTGAAAGAGCTAGTTTAATTGACAGGAAATCTTTACTAAAAGATTCAGTCAAGGCAAAAAGTAATACTATTCTTGCATTTTCCAATATTCAGTCTTGGCCAACAAGATTAAAAAATCTATCTTTAGACACTGGCACATGGTTTTGCACATCCTAGGGTTGTGTGTGGGTTCTCAAAGAGGATTCAGAAGATCTAAAAATGTCTGAGATACTGTTATTATATCACACTCTACGGACTGCTTTGTCTCAGGGGTGGATGTATATGGGCACTTTAAATGTGGGAGTTGTTTCTCATGAATTTATGATTAACAAAGATGTTAATGTTTCACTGACGATCCTTGAGTGCGGGGCAGAAGGGCTACCAGGTGTGTCAATATCCCATTAATTAGGGTGAATAGATCAGGAAGGACATGACCAGGTGTGCTGAGATCATATCAGCATAGAGATTTCCTTTCCTGAGGATTCCATTGTGGAGATAAGTATCTCTTTATTTCAGGTGGGGAGAGAGCTGTTAACCCAGATGCCACAGGTTCACCTTCCCAAAATACTATTTCCAGTCTCCATTTTGTTTGGTCATGCTCCATCTAGGGCTTAGTTCATGTGTTCTAGCTTCATCCTGGCTCTACTCCTAGGCCAGCTGTGCTGCACACATACATAACCTTGGGGGTGAAAATATGGTGAGGGGTGGTCTGGAGACTAACATAGTAGTCTCCCATCCAAGTACTAACGAGACCCAACTCTGCTTAGCAGCTGAGATCTGACAAGATTGGGCCAGCTGGCCTATTCAGGTCAAGGTGGGAAAATATGTAGACTGAATTTATCTCTGATAATACTGTGAACCAGGTACTGAGAACCAGGGACAACTGGAACACTCTTGCCTAGCACACATAGAAGCTGCTTGCAGTGAGTGAGCAGAACAGTGTGACAAAATACTCTCCCAGCACTGGCAGAGGAAATTCATGTTGAAGCCTATATTCTAGGAAGGGGAAATCATTTCTTCTTTTATACAAATGCCAATTGATTACCTAATCCATCACCTAAAATTATTCTAAATGATGCTGTCTCACTGTGAAAACTACAGTGCGCCCAAACAGATTGCAGGCATTTTAAAGCTCTGTATAAGTAAAATAACCAGGGCTATTTTGGGGCAGGAACACACAGGAACGGAGTTCTGGCTGGCTCCTGACTTGGCCACACCCAGCAGGAACTCATTAGCATAATAGGCCACACCCAACAGCAGAAACTCATTAGGATTGGCTACGTTAGGGGTGTGTGGCCTAACATGCAAAGGAGTTCCTGCTACAAAAAAAGCCCTGGATTCTGACAACAAACAAGGTAAACAGAATAAGAAGGAAAAGGTGGGTGTGGCTGGATGACCACACTTCCAGTAACATGGGGGTGTGGCCTAATATGCTAATGAGCTGTACTGTCAGGGTATGGCCTAATAAGCAAATACGTTTCTGCTGTTGGGTGTGGCCTATTATGCTAATGAGTTCCTGCTGGGCTTTTTCTACAAAAAAAAGCCCTGAAAATAACACAAGTTTTGCTACATTAATGTTTAATGAACATACTGGTAATCAGTGTTAAAATACTTATTCATCACTAAAGCTTTAATACCACAAACATAACTTAATCTCAATTATGTGATTTAAACAAATACATAAATGAGTTAACCAGCATATGTGGACTTCAGCCAACCCATTTTCCCATTCTGCTCATGTCAGTGACCCCAAGCCTAAACAGGCCACTGCCACACAGAGATTTTGCTCCTCCAGAACATAGAGTATCAAGTATTAGAATTTTAGTTATTTATTCATTCCAAAATTATGTCCCACATTCAACCTCATACATTCAGTAATAAAATCAAAACAACCAACCAAAATAAAATATATTAGTCACTATCTACTGAGCAGAGTTCTCCACAAACATGCCTCTCTTAATTAACCAGATACCTCAAACCATCAAATATGATCACAGCCCTCAGTACAGAAGTGTGGTTCATCAATGCCTCGTTTAAATATATATATACATACATATATATATATATATGTATATATATGATCACAGCATAGCTTCTTAAGAACAGATTCCATGTCCTTCAAGTTTTAGAGTCCAAAGGAATGTTGAAAAATAACAGCTTTATGAACTTCTCCATCGCACTCAATATTTTCTCCAACTCTGTAACAGACTCAGTGAAGCCCGTCTTCTTATCCTTGACATATCTCGATTCTATCTGAGCTCTCTGCCACCATGCTAAATTTTCTTGCAACTTAAGCTCATTTCTTGAATTCAATATATTTATATATCTCCTTGGCGGATTTTCATCATATACTCTTGGTAGAGTAAACGCCTCTAGCGGTACAGCCAGTTTAGACATTTTCATAAACCATCTTCTTTGTATAATTTCCCACACTTTTATAAGCGAAGCCCATATCCAGTGTTGTTTAAAATATTTATGCACTGAGGCTTTTTTGTACCAAAGAAATGCATGCCAACCTAATTGCAGATTATGACCTTCTAGTTTTAATATCCTTCTATCTTTCAACATAATCCATTCTCTAATCCATGCCAATGCCACTGCTCTATAATGTAATGTCCAGTTAGGTAGCCCAAAACCACCCCTTTCTTTTAAGTATTGTAGACCCTTCAAGTCAATTCTAGGTTTTTCCCCAGCCAAACAAACTTTGTTATTATCTGGTCCAACTCCTTAAAGATTGTAAAGTTTTGTAATATTGGAATCATCTGAAAGAGAAATATCATCTTGGTAAGATATTAATTTTAACCAAAGCTATTCGTCCCGTCAGCGAAAGTTGCAGGTTTTTCCATCTTTCTAGGTCTTGCTTTGTGGCTTTTATCAGCTCCTTATAGTTATTTTCCTGTAGTGCACTGCATTTATTAGTTAGATTAATTCCCAAGTATTTCACCTTATCTCACAATAGGTAACCTGATTCTCTATGTAGAATGTCTTTTTGTTCCTCCTTCATATTCTTAGTCAAAATCTTTGTCTTGTTGATATTAACTCTTAGTCCCGCCACCTGACCATACTCCCTTAGAGTCCTGTTTAATTCAGGGATTGAGGGAAGGGGTTACTTTTTTCTGGCAATATGCCCAGAAGTTTAATCACTCTGTCTATTATTTAGTAAACCTCTACAAAATTGGCTATCTGTTCAGACAATGTTTCCCCCCCCTTTATCACAGCAGTTTTACACAAGTTTTACACACAATGGTCTCCAAGAAGAATCCAACATATTTAAATCTGTCAGCTCTTTCAAATCAGCACTTAACACTTCACACTGACAGGGTTCAAGCTATGCTCCGTCTTCCACCCTGCCCCCAGAGGGTTAAAAATTTGCGTGCATTGAAAAGAGGCTCGAGACAACACTGATTCTTCCACCCTGCACCTGAAGGGTTAAAAATTAGTGTGCACTGCAAAAGGGGCTCCCCCTGGAATGTCACTCTTCCATCCAACCCCTGCTAGGGTTAAAATAGGGAATGCTGCAAGGGGGTCTCCTGCTTCTCCTCTTTCTCCCTCCAGCATCGACTTCTCTTTCAATCACTCCCCCCCTTCCTCATATGCCGGGCTAGGGTCACACTAAATGAAAGTCAATCAGGAGCCTCTTTCTTCCCAGCTTTTACACAGAGTCAGAGTTTATATCTCCACTCTTTTATGTCTTTTATGTCTTCCACTATTTTTTCCACCAGGCAATTAAAGGTACCAATGCCGCCTTCATTTACAAATGAGGATTATTTCACTGTTGATCTTGCCCCACTCCATTTTACCGGTCTGCCATTAATAGCCTATTCTGCTTAATGGCCGCTTTCTTCCCGGGGGTGGAAACCCACCCTTCTCTTGCTACTCCCTCAGGGCTAAATATTTCCAAAAGTTACCCTTTTTAAATTGATTCAGTTCCCAAAAGAGTACTCACAGGAGTGCTTCATCAGCTTAGGTTCCTCTTTCCCCCCACGGTGCAGGAGCATCGGCTTTGCTCATAAGATGAGCTCCAACTTCGTTTCCACATTGGAGGCAATCCTGGTCTCCCTGAGAGTAGCCACACTCACAGGGACCTGGATCAAGCCTCTTGCAGCCACCAGTTCCTTCCCCAGAGCAGTGGGGGGTCTTTAAGTTGACAAAAGACCCCTTTTAAAAACAAAAGTGGCTGGAGCTGTTGTCAGCAGCTCCGTTGTGCCGCACCACCAACCCCATATATACACTACTTTTAGAAGATATGATGGCAGATGAAATAGTGAAACAAAATATGATTCAATGGAGCCAGAATCTGGGGTATAACATAGAACTGGAGCAATGGGACCAGATATGGAATAAAAATGTTAAAATAACTAAAGCGATTTCTTATAGAGAGAATATGTATAAAATGTTTTATAGATGGTATATTACACCAGAAAGAATTGCTAAATATGATGATAAATGTTCCAATAAGTGTTGGAAATGTGAGAATAAGGTGGGCTCATTTTATCACATGTGGTGGTCATGTAGTGTTATTAAAAGCTATTGGATATGGGTGCACAGACTGATACAGAAGATCCTAGGGAGCACAATTCCTTTTAAGCCAGAAGTATTGTTAGGTATTTTACCTAAGGAGGTAAATAGAGATGACCGTTATTTGTTAATATACTTGGCAACTGCTGCCAGAATTTTGTATGCAAAATATTGGAGAACCACCCAAACACCATCAAGACAAGAATTTATTGCGAAGATATTCGAGGCAGTGGAGATGGATAAGCTGTTTGAGTATGAAAGGACATTCTGATTCCACTTTTCAGAACACTTGGCAACATTTTTATGATTGGTACAAATTAAATGGATGAGAGGGTAAAGAACTGGTTAAAGAAAAGATAAAATCAGAGACAAAATAGATGGTTTGTAATAAGAGATACTCACATAAAAGGTAATGTTAAATTGAATGATAAAGTGCTTTAAATATGATATACAAATGGAACTAAGAAACCCCCATATATGTTCTATGTTTGTGGTTTAGTTTTTTGTGTTATGTTTTTAGTGTTGTGTTGTGATACTGTATTGTATTGCACTGTGTTGTATTGTATTGTTCAGTTGTAGTTAGCTATAAAAATAAATAAAAGTCTGCCTTTCGGGGCAGTTTAAAAAAATTAGAAAGAAAAATAACAGCTTTATAGAGCTTTCTAATTCTTGGAAGGGTACCTGTGGCAGGTTTCCTGCCTAGATTTAGAGTGTAAGCTTCTTTGGGCAGGGGCCCTGTCTTTTGATGGCATTTATCACTAATGATGGTGCTTATCATCAACAGGTTAAGATATTGGGGGTCTCCAGGGCTGTCACTGTAAGTTCCAGGAAAACAGTATGAATGAAGGGAGCTATTAGTCCCCTGATGTTTCTAAATCCTTGAACCTGGTTTCTAATTTTTGGGCTGGTCACTGCTATTGTTCTCATGAATACCAGGATTGTGATGTGGAGCCAGGCAATGGCAAACCACCTCTGAATGTCTCTTGCCTTGAAAATCTTACGAGGTTGCCAAAAGTCAGCTGTGACTTGATGGCACTCTTCACCACCACCACCATGAATGAAACAAATAAATGTGATGCCCCAAAGTGATTCACAGTGCCCTGACCTGGATAGCCCAGGCAAGCCTGATCTCATCAGATCTCAGAAGCTAAGTGGAGCCGACTCTGGCAAGTTCTTGGAAGGGCAAACTCCAAGGAATACCAGAGGTGGGACACATAGGGACACAGATATATATATTTGTGTGTGTGTGTAATTCACAGCAGCCATCTACAACCAAGTGTATGTATGTTGAAATCATGGATACAGCAAGAGTGGGAGTGAGCATAATGGCTCCACACCACCACAGAGTCTTGTCAGATGGCATCTACATGCATAGAAGGGCACATGAGTAGGGTCCCTCTTTGTGATTAAGAACATTTGACAAAGCTGCATTCCCAGTTACCAGAAGGGACCTGAGATTTGTGGCTCACAAGCTGGCAACTGCATGTCAGGGAGCAGCACGGCTGATGTGCTTGTGTTGCCCACACTTACTGAGGCAAGCAAGAAAGTATAAATATTCTCATAAATACAGGGAGCAAGCTTTACAAAGCTTTAGTAGTACACAGAGGAAATGCTTAATCTTCACAAATGCGAAATAATTTCTCAGAATTGATCCTTAGGCTAATTTTTCTTTCAGCCATGTACAAACCTGGAAGAGCAAGAAGTTTTTATTTTTCTATTTCTGAAGCTCTAAACCTATGTCACTTTAGAAACACTGGGATATCTGTATACCTTTTGACATTCACAAGTGAAAACAGAGACACATATTAATAATGACCCCCTCTGCTTGCAACAAGGATCACTGCCTTAGTCCCTCCATGTGACATAATGCATTGATGAAATCTCATCTGTTCTTAATGTATGTTATCTCTTTGTAAGTGCAAGCTTTTCGTGCAAATGGACTGTAAGAGCTTCCTTTGGCAATTTAAAAATGTTCAATCTGACACTGAAGGCATTACAAAACACCTGTAACTCAAATACATTTACCAACTTTTTTATTTTACAAAATGTATATATCCCACCTTTCTGCCCTCACAAGGACCACCAGCTAACAAATTAAAACACACATGATAAAATCTTATTTTAAAACCATTAAAATCACCTCCAATACACATCATTGAAACAATTTAAAATACAGCTAAAATATTAACAAAAACATTAAAAGCAGCAATTAAAACTTTGGTCAGGAAAGCGGGATCACTGAGGGAATGCCAAATAAAACAAAGAAGCCTTCACCTGCAGGTAGAAGATGACAACAGAAGGGGACATACGACTTTCCCTGGGGAGAGAGTTCCAGGGATTTGGTGCCACAACTGAGAAGGCCCTCTCCTGGGTTGCCATCCACCTAATCTTGGAGGGCGGGACACACTAAATAGAGCTTCCTAAAATGGCTGTAGTGGTCGGGTGGGTTCATAAGGGAGTAGGCTGTCCTTCAAGAATGTTGGCCCTAAATCATATAGAACTTTGAATGTTAAAATGAGCACCTTGAATTGTGCCCAGAAACAAATTGGAGCACTGATATGGTCCCTATGACTCACTCCAGTCAATATTCTGGCTGCAGCATTCTGTACCAATTGAAGTTTCTGAACACTTTTCAGGGGCATCCCCACATACAGCACACTGCATTGACTCTCTGTGTATAATAATTGTGCTTTGGAGTGGAACTCTCAAGAACATTCCATGCACTCCTAAATCAGTTGGCTGTTTGATCTGTCACTCAGAAGGACTTTGTAGGCACTGGCTGCATTGCCTGAGTGTCACACACAGAAGCAGCACATGCCACAATTCACCTCAGAACAGAACTTCACCTCAGGAGAGAGGATGGAGACTCCAGCCCTGTCACTTTCTGGTGACTCTGGCCCTGCCACTTTGCGCTGCTGCTGCTCCTGGCCCAGCCTCAGCCTGCACTAAGGCCGGTGCCTACTGCCACTCCATGCTGCTGCCTGTCCTAGCTCATCCCAGAGCCCCGAACACTTCTGAAGGTAAGTAGGCAGCCTTCCTCCTGGTGGGGTGGGAGAGCTGCGGGTGGCCTTGCTGAGGCGGCAGGGCCTTGATTGGGGGTGAGAGAGCCACAGGTGGCCTTGCTGAGGTGGCAGGGCCTTGATTGGGGTGGGGGGAGCTGCTGCTGGCCTAGTTTGGGTGGTGAGGCCTTGATTGGGGGGTGGGAGAGCCACAGCCAGCCTAGCTGTGGCAGTGGGCCTTGATTGGGGGGTAGGAGAGCCACTGCTGGCCTAGCTGGGGTGGTGGGGCCTTGATTGCGAGGGGGAGAGCCATGACCAGCCTGGCTGATGCGCCAGGGCCTTGATCGGTGGGGGAGAGCCACAGGCAGCCTAGTTGGGGTGGTGGGGCCTTGATCGGGGGGTGGGAGAGCTGTAGCCGGCCTGGCTGGGGCAGTGGGGCCTTGATCAGGGGGCTGGGAGAGCCACGGCCACCCTTCTTTTCCTCCCTCCCTCTTTCTCTTCCTTCCTTCCTCCCCAACTTGTTGCATTCTTTCCCTCCATCCCTCTTTCCCTCCCCCTTTCCTCCCTTTCCTCTTTCTCTTTGTTCCTTCCTTCCTCTCCATCTCTTTCCTTCCTTCCCTCCCTCCCTTTTTTCCTTCCTTCATTCCTTCCTTCTTTCCTCTCCATCTCTTTGCCTTCATTCCCTCCCTCCCTCCTTCCTCCTTATCTCTTTCCCATCTTTCCCTCTTTCTTTCCCTCTTTCTTTCCCTCTTTCTTTCTTTCTTTCTTTCTTTCTTTCTTTCCCTCTTTCTTTCTTTCCCTCTTTCTTTCTTTCCCTCTTTCTTTCCCTCTTTCTTTCCCTCTTTCCCTCTTTCTTTCTTTCTTTCTTTCTTTCTTTCTTTCTTTCTTTCTTTCTTTCTGTTGAGGAACACATGCCTTATATCAAGTCAGAGCACAGGGATTATTAAAAAAAAAAAAACCTGCCAGATTGCCTTAAGTCCTGACCCTTATCATAAATTTTGTGGCACACGTTTAGTTTCATGTTTCACCAATGACACCACAACTAAAAAAAATAAAAATAAAATGATGTACACACATCCATGCACTCTGTAATTGCCTAAAGATTGTTATTACTACAGGATGCACTAAAAAGTATTGCTCACTTTCCCCCCTCTTTCTGACTTTGTCACAGATAAAGTATACTTTCATTGATACATGGTTATATGTGCTGTCATGCTGTCCTCAAAATAAAGCCAATCCGCACATGAATTTCTAAATTCCACACCACATCTTTTTAGAGCTCGTTGTATTGCTTTCACAATGGGCTTTACTGCTAGTGGGAAAATAAGAAAGAGCATTGCAGTACCATTGGGGAGGTCTGCATTTACATTCATTTGCTCCATATTCACAGATTTAACTTCTGGACACCTGGTGACAGGGATGAAAAATCTGGTGCATACATGGGGCATATGAAAAGCAGTTTGCAAAGCATTCCCAATATTTCTCCAAAGGGCAAAAATGGAACCATGTTTTACCAAAGCTATAGTGACCACTCAGCAGTAACTAGAAAATTGACTCCAAATATTAGAAGAATTATTCTTTTTAAAAAAAAACACCTGCAACTGTTCCTGATAAACAGGAACACTTAGTGCATTTATAACTCTAGCTAATGATAGCACTTTGCTATACCTAGATCCATTACAGCAACACTGAAAAAGACAGAAATGCAGTACTGGAATATACATATAAAAGAAGATAATGCAGCCCAGTGTGTATTCAAACACACATTTAAGAACATTGGTGTCCTGGAGCATGAGACAGGGACTGCAATTATTCCACCAAGGATAATTGGTAGAATTAACATAGGTGCTTTCATGTAAAAAATAGATTATTTGGAGGTGAGGGTAAAAACAGATCTGCTATAGCACAGATCACACCTACTCTTTAATTTCCTGTTTTAGCCAGGTGTGTTCAAATCCCTGGTTTGTCTGGAAAACTGGATAATAAGTGCACATACACACTTTTAAAATTCAGAATAGTAGCTGAATTGTTAACAGGAATTAGATATATCAGGAATTAAGAATATAGGAATTAAGTAGAACACATTTAGAGTCCAGTGGCACCTTTAAGACCAACAAAGGTTTATTCAAGGTATGAGCTTTCATGTGCATGCACACTTTTTCAAATACATTGGAATGGTAGGTAACGTTTGTAAAAAAAGTTATAACTCCAGGGACTCACTCTAGTAGTGCTCTTTGTCCTGGCCGTGGGCTATTTGCTGCATGAAGGAGGGAACTCCACATTCAACAAATAAACAGTTCTCTTTATTTACTAAATCCATGGACGAAATGGGAGAGGAGACAGGAAAATAAGATAACAGTCCCATACTTAGTGCAAATAAAAGCCAAAATTACACAGCAGTTACTACCAGCAACAGTCCAAACCTTCAAATGAATTTCTCATACAAGGTTCCTGAAGAGGGACGAAATCCAGAAGTCTCTTGGCTTTCATCCAATTTCCCGCTTTGCTTTGCTTTCTCTGTCTGACAACTAAGGGCTGATAGTCTTTCTTTTTGAGAATACATATGTGAGGACTGAATGAGTTAGCATATGCAATGAGATAAGAAACCAATATCCCTGTCCTGGGGAGGTTTTTGTTCCAAGTGTTGTAATAACTTGTAATTCAGCAGTTTCCCTTTCCATTCTGTTCCTGAAGTTCCTTTGTAATAAAACAGCTACTTTGAGGTCACCCATTGAATGTCTTGGAAGACTGAAGTGTTCTCCTACAAGTTTCTCAATTCTGCGATTTAAGAAATAAGAATTACTTAATTGAAAAAATGTGGCTTACATTTTTTAAAAATGAAATTGTAGTATGACAGGTCTAAAGGCAGGGATTTTCAATCCCATTGAGTCTGTAGGCACTTTTGGAATTTTGAAGGTGGGAAGTGGGCACCTTGACAAATAGCTGCCAGTCACAAAACGGCTGTCACTGCTAGGCCAATCATAAAATGTTGTGAGGTTGTAAACCCAAGCATCCTTCTACAATAGAAGCAGCTGTTTTTTGAATGGGTGCTCCTTGCAGACACAAAGAAGATGTCTCCTGGACTCTTCTGAAATAATTCTAACTTCAGTGCAGTTTATGGATCCAGGTTACCAGTTCCCATTGCCTGCCCCTGCTGGAAGTGATGGCAGGAAAAAAAAACTAAAAAGAAAAATAAGGCCTCATCTATGTTATGTCCTGACTTGTGCCACTGTATCGGCTAAAGACTCTGTGATCGGGAACTTATGTTTAGAGTGATTGAAAAATTGCAGATGGGTGAAAAATTTTCAAGAATGATTAAATTGATTTATAAAGAGCAAATAGCTACGGTGATTGTTAATGCAGAGTCAACGGAAATATTCCGGGTCAGAAAAGGAACTAGACAGGGCTGTCCCTTATCGCCATTGTTATTTATCTGGATTTTGGAAATATTGCTGCAAGCAATTAGAGATGATAAAAATATAAAAGGTCTTAACATTAGAGGTTTCTCATATAAATTAAGAGCGTTTGCTGATGATGTTATGTTTATTGTGGAAGATCCTGTTAACACTATGCCATTGGTTTTTGAGAAAGTAAAAGAGTTTGGTGAACTCGCAGGGTTTTATGTAAATAAAAACAAATCGAAAATATTATGTAAAAATATGACTACTGCAAGGCAACAATGGTTACAAAAAATGACAGAATGTGAAGTGGTTAAAAAGTTAAATATTTGGGAATTGATATTACAATGAAAAACATTGATTTGTTTAAGAATAATTATGAAAAACTGTGGATATCGATAAGTCATGACTTGAGAAAATGGGAGAAACTTAGACTATCTCTTCTTGGAAGAATTGCCGTTGTCAAAATGAATGTACTGCCTAGGTTAATGTTTTTGTTTCAGACAATACCAATTGTGAAAGACATGAAAGTGTTAGTAAAATGGCAAAGAGAAATTTTTAAATTTATCTGGGCAGGAAAGAAGCCAAGAATTAAAATGAAAATAATGTATGATGCAAAAGAGAGAGGTTGTTTTCAAGTCCTGAATTTGCATTTGTACCATGAAGCTGTATGTTTGTCTTGGTTATCTGATTGGGTTAAATTGGAAAATAGAAAGCTATTGGCCCTTGAGGGCCACGATTGCAGATTTGGCTGGCATGCCTATCTTTGGTATGGGAAAAATAAGGTGGACTCAATTGTTTAAGCATCATTATATAAGAAGAACGCTGTTTGAAGCATGGACCAGATACAGGAATACAGTTCCCGATGAAAGACCTTTATGGATTGTTCCTGCTGCAGTTATTCATCCTTTTTCAGAACATAAAGGTAGTGATTGGTTGAAGTACCAAGAGTTGGAAGTGTAAAAAAATAGAGGGTTCTTTTTACCATACGTGGTGGACATGCGAGAAAGCAAAAGTAAATTTTTCAAATGCCTATTTACCATTGTTTGTGTTTCTGTTGTCTGTGTTTTTACTCCTGTATTAGAATCTGGTGACTATTTGCATAGGGTTGTTTTTTGGTTCCCGCTCTCTTTTTACATACTGGTTTCTTGGATTTCTCTTTTTCTTGCACCTGGCCATCATTTTGTGTCTCTGCCTCTTCTTCTCCTTCCTCTTCCTCTTCTTCTCCCTCTTTCTCTTCTTCTTGTTGCCAACCCAAATCTTCTCCGTATTTCTCCAGGAAGTTTTCCACCTTGAAGATAGAGGCTGAGTTAAGACTGGCAATTTGCCCCAGTAGGGACCCGGGCCTGCGACGATTCAATTCCGGAGTAAATTGGGCATTCACACAGGCACATCTGCCTGGCGTCCCCCACCCGTAGCCAACCCGTGCTGTTGTGCTTCACCGCCAGATTAAAAAGATACCTCATAAAACTGGTAGCAAATCCGAAAGCCTGCGTGTGTCGCGCATTTCTCCGCTTTCAGGAAGTCTGACCATGCAGCTGAAAAGCCAGGAGCAACCCATGTTGGGCAGAAGGCAGCAGCGATATGATTGGCCGTGCTCCACTCTACTGCCCAATGCAATGCTGGCGCTGCGGGGTCCTCCCCCAATCGACAAAATGCACTTATGTGCATGATCGCATGAGTGCATGAGCACTCATGTGCACATACACCCATATACCCACAGCTGAATTAATGGGGAAACACCAAATACAGCATGCCCCCCAGCACGGCTGTCTGAATGCTCCCGCCCGGCTCCGCCCCGTATTTTCCAGCAGCGGTCCGGGCTGTGTGAATGAGAAAACCTGGAACAGTTTATTCCGGGGCTTTTTTGCCACGACTGGCTACCAGAGCAAACTGCCAGTCTGAACTCAGCCAGAGTCTTTGTCTTCTATCTTTATAATTAAATAACAACCCTTCTGGTATTAACCATCTGTATGGTATATAATTTTCTCTCAAAAGATTGGTCCAGATGACATAGTTCTGTCTTTTCTCACAGACTCTCCATGGCACCTCTCTGTTTCTTTTATAACCATTTTATTTTCATTGGCAGCTTTTAGTATTTTATCTCTAGTTTCTTTCTTATAAAATTTTATATGCATCTCTCTCGGTATCTTGTTCCTTTTACTGAGTTTTTCCTATAGACAGTGTCTTCTGCTAATAGGTCCTCTTTTGTTCCTATTTTTAGCTGATCCGCTATGTTATGGACTAAGACTTCCTTTAGATTCTTGCCTATTTCTTCAGTTATATTCTGACATTTTACTATTAATCCAGCTTTGTTCATTTCTAAATTGATTAGTGCTTCCTCCATTTTATCACTTTTGACTTTTAGTTCCTGCAATTCCTGGTTTATGTCTTGGACTTTTTCTTCTAGTTTAAACATAGTTGTTGTAATATTTGTTATTTCTTTCTTATTTTCCGAAATTTGTCTTTTAATGTCCTCTGTTTCATTTTTTTATTTGGTTAGATATTTCTTCCATTTTTTCCTGAATGGGCTCTATTTCTTTCTTAATTAATGCTGGCAAAGTAGTTTCTGTTATTTGTTGCATTGTCTGGGCTACGCATTCTTGACTAAGGGTTTTTAAGTCTTTGATTGCCATTTGTGCTATGCTCATCTTTAATTGACTAGTTGTGCCTAATTGCCTAGGTGATGGTATAGAATTTCTCCTAATACTGCCAGATCTTGATGCTATTGGCTCTATTTATCTATTTGTTTTTATTTGCTTTGTCCTATTTGTCCTATATCATATATTAAATTTTCTTCTCTTTCCTATCTTCACTTTTTATTATGTACATTTATTTATCCCTTGTAGGTCACCATTGGTATTATTTAGTCCCGGTCTAACTTTTTCTTACTATTCTATGTCATTTCTATTACTGTTACTATTAGAGTTACTAGCTTTTTGTTATTTTATTTAATTAGTTAATGTCTCTTTAAGAGTCTTCTTCTTCTGAGACTTCCGGTTTCAGCATTCACCATGGTGGTCATGTTCTCCCGAGGCTCTGGGAGATGTGTGCCAGAGCCGGTGGTTGGGAGGGGGCATGATCATCCCTTGTGTTGGGCTCCCAGCCATGGGGCACTAGAGAGCCCTTCCCCCAGCAACCCTGCTGGTGAAGGGGGCTACTCCATGCCCTGAAGGTCCCACCATGGAGCAACCTGGATAGGAACTAGAATTGTACATCAGAGCAAGTGGTGGGTGGCCAAACGATGTGATTTTTTAAAGTGGTTACATCATTGAAATGTGAGTCTAAGTGAAAGCAAGAAGCACCTAATCTAGCCAGAAAACCTTCCCTTAAAAAGTGAGGGGGGGAGGGAACTCTCCCCTGATAAGAAGAAAACACTCTTCAGCTATGGACTTAAGGGGGCTTGGCTATAGAAGCAAGAAGAACTAAAATAAAGAACTTATAAGAACTTACTAGGCATTGCAAAGAGTTCTAGAGACTGTGATAACTTTTACAAAAAGTAAACAATCTCTCAACATAGCACCTCCACGGAGGGAAGAGAAAGACAAACAAGCAAAACTTAAGCTGCCAGCCAGAAATGCCAGCCCAGCGAGTTCTGTTGCTAGACAGGACACAACAACAGAGCTTCAAAGGATCCTGACTGAAGCACTGCAACCACTGCTGGAACAAGTTCTGGCATTACATTAGAAATTCAATGCACAGCAGACTCAACTGAATGAGGCAGTTAAAAAAAAACAGAAAAAACGGAGAAAGAGCTTAAAGAGGTGGACACCAATTCCAAGAAACTTCAGGAACAACTGCAGATGACAGAAAAAAAGAGGCAATCCAATGAATCCCATTTGTTAAAGCTGCAAATGGATAGGGCAAGCTATGTCCTAAGATTCCAAGGTGTCCTGGAAGAGAAGGGAGAAGACCTGAAACGGATTATGTGTGATGCTTTGGGCCCAATTGCAGATGTTAAAACGGATATATTACAGAGCAAAATTGATACAATCTATAGGTCGTATTCAGACTTTATAAGGAAAAATAATCTGCCCCGGGGAAGTTATGATGAGATTCTCCAGAAGACAAGTGAAGGATCAAATACTTAAAACAACTAATGGAGCTATCTTGAAAATCAAGGATAAAGAAATAAAAGTGTTGAAGGACATTCCGTTTGAAATAAGAAGGAAAAGAAGGAAACATAGGGACTTGGCTTTATTTTTACAGAAAAACAACATCACCTACAGATGGATCGTACCTGAAGTCATAATCTTCAAATTTATGGACAAAAAAGAAAAAAATTGACTCTGTTGACATGTGAGTTTCTGCATCTTCATAGTCCTCCAGCAAAAGGAGAAGAGGAGGAGGAAGAGGACAGCACCAAAGGAAACGAGGAAGAGGGAGCTTTGGCATCTTCTGACAACAATTCAGACTCAGCTTTGGGGGCGGCAGCCCTAAAACTAAGCTATCATTTGAGAAAGAAAAAAAAAGGGGGGGAGTAGTAGTTATTGCACTCTGGAATTTCTTAAAGTTTTTTAATTTGTATAATCTTTTCTTATTTGATTCTTTATAGAGGCAGATATGGGGGGGCTTCAATTTTTAGATATTCTAGTTTAAACAGATTACTAGATGAACATTTTCAATAAACTTTATTTGTAAGTTAAGGCTAAAAAGCTGATTTTATAAGCATTATGTATGACCACCATCTCTTGGGTTTTTAGTGGGTTTTCTTTACTTTCTCCTATAGTTTGTAGTTCCCTACCTTTTTTTCTGTTGCAGTTTATAGAAAATGCAATAAAAAAATCCCCTTCGGGGGGGCCAAAAAAAAAAAAGAGTCTTCTTCTGCTTTCCTCCATTTTTTTCCTCCGTCTCATCATCTCGCCGTGATTTAGTGGATCATCTGCATTCAGTCTCTTCTGTTGTTCAATGCCACTCTCAAGCATTTTTCCTCTTTGTTCGCGTAGCATGCTGTGGATTCTGGTGTGGTGAGGCTTACCAAGGAAGACAACTATTCACACAGTCTTGTGCAATAGCTATATACATTTATTTACAGAAGAAGGTACTGATATACACCATCAAAGTGCTTCACCATACATCCAATCATAGGCAGAGAGAGAACTATACAGTACATGTACATTTATATACAACCATCCACCAATCAGCTATCAGTGCAGAGTCACTCTGACTTAGACTGCCAGCACTAGACAGAACCGGTTTAATCCAGATAAGGGTGACTGTCAGAAGCTGTCATGTAGATCACTTAGATCACCACCTGATGTCTTACTGCAGCAACCACATGCTGACACTCTTTCCTCTTGCTCTCTTGCCTCCCTCGTCTCCTCCATCCTCTGTCCCCTCCCAACTTCAGAAGGGCTTCGTCATTCCATGTCACTCTCGAGCATCTTTTCTTTTACCTCCTTGCCTCTACACCACCGTCTGTGTACCAATCTCTTCAAGGGGCAGTAGGGTCTGAAGGGAGGAGAAAAGAAAACAAAATAAATTATGCACTAATTATTATCCCAAATTTATCCATCCTGAGCTGTTCTCCGTAAAAGTAAGGATTATCCAAGCTATGTTATTTATATAGCCACTATTTGTTTCGCCTGCTCTGTTGCCTCCCAGAACATCCCATGGTTACCTAGAGCTCTATTCTTTTTTAAGTGTTTTCCAGTCGCCCCAATTTGTTTTACAACCTCGTAATAAAGTTTAATGGTACTTAGCTTCACTTTCTGCTGCAGTTGTAGTTGTTTAGAGTTCCTTCATTGTAGACTCCTTTTTGGTTCTGAAAGGCTTGGCTGTTGCATGCACAAACAAGCCTCATTGTGTCGGGCATCCAAAAGGTTTCTTGCTTGGAGGAAATCTAACAAGCTAGAAGAGTCACCACCCTTTCTAGCCCAGATTATGAGCCCCTTGTAAAGTCTCTCCCTTCGAGAAAGAGCTTTAGGCTGGTGAAATTGCCTATAAAAAAACCCTTTGGAATACCAGAGTGAGCAGAACTCCTCCACACATGCCTGCTCTCATCAAGCCTTGAACTGGAAATGACGAGATCTTGATGAACAACAAGCTGGGCTGCTACCAGTCCCTGTAACTGAATATTACAGGCTGGCTGCCTGACAACAGTAATATTTTAAATTCCAATCATGTCCAAAACCATGGTGACTGCCTAAGATGGTGATGCATCCTGGCAACTAGTAGGAGCGGGGCGGGGCAGAGGGGTGCACTGTCAGTGACAGTGTGATATCACTTCCAGGGAAAACCCAGACATGACATCATACCACTCTAGGAATTGCCAGAACCTCTACGGCAGAGCAGTGTGATGTCATGACCAGGTTTTCCCCAGAAGTGGTATAATGCTGTTAACCTGACAGCATTTTGGTGTGGGGAGAATTTTTCTCCCACAGCTAGTCCAAGTGGTGGTGAGAAGAGCAGTTGCCATAGACCTGGCAACCCTAGGTGCATCATAATGGCTCTGAATAATAAAAATAATTGAGGGAGAAAACTTAAGTGAACCAGAAGTAAGTTCCATGTTATTCAATAGGACTTACAGGAAATGGTCCTTAGAACTGCAGCCTGAGTTGCATTGTTCCTTATGAGGCAGTATTTGTGTTCACTTACTGACTTAGCTACCACCAATGAGTTCAGGGCTGGAATTGGATGCAGCATACCTGCATACTAATTGGACGCTGCATACCTTAAAAGTTGCCATTGACATCTCAGCAAAATCTAAAGTGAGATGTGAGCATGTGTGGCAGAGTGCAAGGATGCCACTATGCATGGGAAATATAATTCCCATGCATACTGGCATCCCTGGAATGTGCTTGTGGCAGAACAGCTTATAAGGAAAGCACAACAGTTCCTGAACATCCTCCCTGCTGTCCCCACTTTGGTAACCATGGGAAGGAGGTGGCCTATGGCTATTGAAAGACTTCAGTGCCCTCATTGTAAAAAGATAAAGGTAAAGCTTTCCCCTGCTCGAAAGCTAGTTGGGGAAGTCAACATGTTTTTGTCCTCAACAGATCTTGTCAGACCAATCTGGTTTCCTTCTTTGATTGTGTGACGAGCTTACTGGATCATGGGAACTCTGTTAATGTGATTTACCTAAAGCTTTTGATAAGGTTCCCCATGACATTCTGATGGGCAAACTGGAAGACTGTGGACTGGACTATAGGACAGTTTGCTGAATAGGTGTCAGGTTCTTCAATCAGTTAGTCACACAACACAGGGCTTCTTCAGAAGATAGTGTTTAATGATAAAACAGTACTAAAGACACGTGTACATTCTCTGTGTCAGTTATGACTAGATACAGCAGTGCCTACTAGGTTATACTACATTCAAACAAGCCCCCCCTTCAGTAGAAGCCAATTGATACAGTTCACACACGTGGGAAGTTAAGCTAGCGAAGTGGGCTGAGAAAGAAAACATTCTAGGAACCGTTATAATTCCCAGTGAGATCCTGCAGCTGGAGCTAGATCATGGACCTGATAAGAGGCTGTGTGAAAACATCAGAGGGAAGAAAAGAGGCAGCAGGCCTCCTCCCACATACCATAGACATGACAGGTTTACCTGACATCCTGCCTGCCTAAAGGCCCTCCCCCAGGTTTGTTTGGGTAGAGTTGGTGGAACTTGTGAAGGAGGCAGGGAGCGTTGATATGTTCTATGGCAACCCATTCCCTGTGCTGAGGCCCAAAGTCCACCCATTCCACAAGATAATACAGTTTATTGCGTTTAAGCTTAGAGTCCAAAATGTCAGCAACTTCAAAATGTGGTTTGCCTTGCACCATAAGCGGGGGGGGGGCATAGCTCATTGTGGCCACCATGCGTTAGGCCCAGGGTCACACCTTAACAGTCTGAAATGGAAGATAGGATGTAGAAATTTCAGTCCTTTAGGCAGTTCAAGTTCAACAGTGACATCATTGATCAAGCGCTTAATGGGGAACGGGCTCACAAACTTCCATCCTTTGGAGACCTTTGATGTTTTTCGTTGACACATACACAGAGTCCCCAGGCTTGAGCTCCCACCCCTTATCATGTTTCTTATCAGCTTGCACCTTGTAAGCCTGCTTTGCCTCATCCAACGTTTTACAGAGAAGTGGCCAGGCTGCCTGCAAATGCTTACACCATTCTCCTGCCTCCCCCTCAGGCAACCCCATGTCAGAGAGAAAAGGGAGAGGCGGGGCTTCATACCCATAGACCGCTATGAAAGGAGATACACCTGTAGATGAATGGCAGGCATTATTATAGCAAAATTCTGCTAGGGGGAGGAGCCACTCCCAATCGTCCTGTTGGAAGTTAGTAAAACAACAAAGATATTGTTCCAGAGTCTGGTTGACATGCTTAGTTTGTCCATCAGTCTCTGGGTGCTATGTGCTACAGAGGCCCCTCTCAACCCCCAAGAGATGTATTAGTTCACTCCAGAATTTGGAAACGAATTGCGTGCCCTAGTCAGAGATAATCTTCCAGGGTAATGAATGAAGTCTGAAAATATGTTGCAAAAATGTTTTAGCCAGCACCCGGGCTGTCGGTAGGGATTTGAACGGGATAAAATGGGCTTGCTTGGAGAACAAGTCCACCACTACCCAGAAAACGGTTTTTCCCTTATTGGGAGGAAGATCCATAATAAAATCCATGGAGATGACCTCCCATGGGTGCCTAGGCATGGGAAGGGGTTGGAGGAGACCAGGAGACTTCCCGGGCCTCAATTTGCTCATTAAGCAGGTCTGGCACGATGGAATGAAGAGGGAGATATTTTTCCTCATTTCTGGCCACCACAACTGGCATTGAAGGAGGTGCAGAGACTTAACGAACTCCAAGTGCCCAGCCAGTTTACACCCATGCACAAAAGACACGATTTCACCTCTAAATGACAGTGGTACAAACTATTTCTGACCCCGATACCAACAACCATTTCCCCTTTCTTCCACTTCCCCCTACTTATTTAGCTCCGCTCAGTCAGCATCAGAGATGGCAGAAGGGAACTTCAGTTCCCAAGAGTCCACAAGGGGAGGGGGCTGGGCTTTGGCTTGGGTGCACGTAGTTACCGCTCCGCCCAGCTGGGAGGGGGTGAACATCAAGTCGAGGACTTCCTCCTGGCAGCTGTCATGCTGCAGGAGGTGGGACAGAGCATCCACCAGTGAATTAGCCTTCCCCAGGAAATGGTGGAGTGTGAAATTTAACTTGGGGGGAAAATCAGCCCACTGGAGTTGTTTGGCATTGAAGTTTCAGGGCATTCTAAAGACTTGCAAGTTTTTATGATCAGTCCACACTTCAAACGGCACCCACGCCCCTTCTGTTGAGAGGGCTAATTTAATAGCTCCTGCCTCCTTGTCCCAAACTGACCAATTGCATTCAGTGTCATTGAACTTCCAAGAGACATAGGCAAGGGGGTGTAATTTCCCACCCTCCCCCTCTTGCAAGATGGCCCACTCATAGCAAGATCTGAAGCATCAACTTGTACAATAAATTTCTTAAGTTTGTTTGGGTGCATCAAGAAGGGTTTGGAAGTGAACAGGGCTTTCAAGCAGTCAAATGCACATTGGCACTCCGGTGTCCAATCAAGTTTTAGCCCCCGGCTTAGTACTGTCCGGACCCTTCCCTTCCATTTTCAGGAGGTCCGTGAGCAGTAAGCTTGCCTGGGCAAAATTTGCGAGAAAGGATCTATAAAAGTTCGCAAATCCTAAGAACGCTTGGAGCTGCCTCCAAGTTTTGGGAGGTTCCCACCCCATCACATCCTGGACCTTGGCTGGGTCCATTTCAATCCCCCGGGGGGAGATTCGATAGCCCAGGAAAGCTATTTCTGTGCAGTGAAATTCACACTTTGAAAGTTTAACAAAGAGTTTGTGCTTGTGCAATGTTTTGAGAATGTCCCTAACCAACTTGACATGGGATTCTTTGTCAGGGGATTACAACAAAATATCATCCAGGTAAACAAGGATGCCATTAAATAGGTGCTTGTGCAGGACTTCATTTATCAGGTTTATAAATACCCCAGGAGCGCCCTGAAGGCTGAAGGGCATCACACAGTATTCAAACTGCCCCAGGGGGGTGTTGAGTGCTGTTTTGTATTCGTCCCCCTCTTAATCTGGACCCGGAAATAGGCATCATGCAGATCAAGTTTTGAAAAGATTTTCCCCTGTGAGACCGATCCTAAGAGGTCTTTAATCAAGGGGAGTGGGTAGGTATTTGTGGAAGAGACAGTGTTTAAACCTCTGTAAACAGTACATAGTCTCAACCCCCATCCTTCTTTTTCCAGAACAACACTGGAGCTGCGAAAGGTGAGGAGGCAGGTCGAATAAAACCCCTTCCTAAGTTTTTATCAATAAACCTCCTCAACTCCACTTTCTCTGCCGGGCTCATGGAGTATAACTTGCCCTTAGGCAATTTCTGATTAGGTAATAGTTTTATAGAGCAGTCACAGTTCCTGTGGGGGGGTAGTTCATCAGCCTCCTCCTCCCCGAACACCTTGGCTAAGTCTTGGTACTCAGGGGGAATCAATTGGAGTTCTGAACTGGTCAGGCAGGCATGCATGGGTGGCTTCTCAGGAGGTTCACCCCACTCTGTGTTCCAGCTATGCGTTAAGCACTTGGGTGAAATGAAACCGATGATCCCATCATTTCACAAGATGTAGGGATCATGGTCATGGAGCCACAGGCTGCCAAGCACGAATGGGAAATGGGCTGCTGGGGTAATGACAAAAGGACGGTGTTCCCAGTGTTGCCCCACACCCATCTGCAATGGCACAGTCTTGTATTTACAGGGATCTTTCATGGCAGAGCCATCCATCTGGGTGAATACCAAGGGGTCAGGGAGTTTAACTACCTTAGCCCCAAGTCCAGTAACTAAGGACGGGTAGATCAGATCCCTCCTGCACCCTGAGTCAATTAGACCCCGCACCCGCACGTGGGTGTTCAACTCTGGGTTGAAGATAGTCACAGTCACAAAAAAGATGGGGGGGGGTAACTGCTCACCGTTTTGTGTGCCTTGGGGCATGGGACCTGCTGGTCAGCGCTGTTTACAGCAGGTCCTGCCCGTTTCCCGCCGGCTGGAAGTCGTCCTCACAAGATGAGTCCATCTCCTCCTCTTGCAGGCTAGCTTGCAAAGTGCGGGGGGTCTTTGGTCGGTCGGGTGGTTTCTTCGCTGGAGTATCAGGCCACTTCTTCTCTCCGCCTTTCTTCAGGGGGGTTGCCAGTCCTGACTCTGGACACACGGCGGTGAAGTGGCTGGCTTCCCCACATTTCAGGCACAAACCCTGTTTCATGAGGAGTTTGCGCATACCTTCCTTGGGTTTCCCGGGTGTCTTGGGTTTCACCGGCACCACGGTACCCTTCCCCAAAGTGGCTGCATCATCGATGTGAATAGTACGGACATGGCTCTCTGCATCAGCTGCCTCTCTTATCCAAGCGAGCAGGGACACCGGCTTCATGCTGCAGAGGATCGTCCCCCTTAACTCTGCATTGAGCCTCAAGTGGTAGTGGTGCGCCAAGACCCCGTCCGGCCATTCCCAGATCTTGGCTGCATCGTGACAGAACTCTTTGGTGTACTCACGTACCGATCTCTTCCCTTGGCGGAGGGTGCGTAGGAAAGCTTGAGCGGTTTCACTCTCATTTGTGTCCTCATAACGTGCCCAGAGGGCCCACATGAATGCATCGATCTCTCAGAGCTCCCGGCCATCCTCGTGGTGTAGGCTTACATACCAATTGGCCGCCCCTTCCCATAAATGGGATGCTATATAGTCCATGATGCATTCTTCGTTGGGGAACATGTGGGCCCAGTTCCCAACAAACTTTTCCACCCTCACTAAGAAGTAACCCAACTTCTCGGGCGTCCCATCAAACATCATCTCCAGCAATTCAGCTGGGGGGGTTCTCTCCCCAGTATCCTCCTCAGATTTAAGGGGGGGGTCACTGGCTGCTGGATCGGCATTTGCTGACCTGGGATTCCCTGGGCAGGTGGTGCTTGTGCTGGTGGTGCCTGGGGGGCAGGTAGCTGCTGATCAAGTTCTTGTCGCACCACCTCCGTTAACAATTCTGGCAGCTTTCGGAATGACTCCTCGACCATCTGGAAGAGTCAGTCTTGACCATGCTCCAACAATCCCAAACGGGTGTCAATGTAGTCCTCAGCTTTGGTTGGCTTTCGCATCCCAACCTCCAGCTCAGGCACCGTGCTCAAATGGTAGACAGCCCGATTATAATGACTTTCCTGACAAGGCCCAGGGGTAAGGGAACAAGTCTCAACAGCGTCTGTTTGGAACCTTCCCCAATCTTGCCTCTTCAGTTGGGTGGTCACGCTGGCATATGCCTCACCGAATGGGTCAAAGTACTTTTTACCCAGTTCCTCATCCAGGGGGCTGATGGTTGGTACCATAGTGGTAGGCACCGTCTCTCCTGTGGTAGGTATCACAGAAACATCCTCCTCGTCTCTGCTCATCTCGGTTGATGAGAGATGCAGTTCAGAAGAAGGAAGGTAGAGATAACTGACACTTTGTCAGGTTCTTCAGTCAGTTAGTCACACAACACAGGGCTTCTTCAGAAAACATTGTTTAATGATAAAGCAGTACTAAAGACACATGTACATTCTCTGTGTCAGTTATGACTAGATACAGCAATGCCTACTAGGTTATACTACATTCAAACAAGCCCCCCCCTTCAGTAGAAGCCAATTGATACAGTTCGCACACGCGGGAAGTTAAGCTAGTGAAGTGGGCTGAGAAAGAAAACATTCTAGGAACCGTTATAATTCCCAGCGAGGTCCTGCAGCTGGAGCAAAGTCATGGCCCTGATAGGAGGCTGTGTGAAAATATCAGAGGGAAGGAAAGAGGCAGCAGGCCTCCTTCAGCATACCATAGATGTGACAGGTTTACCTGACATCAGGGAACTGCTTAGAGGACTGCACCCAAAGAGTGGTGGTCAATGGCATTCCATCAGATTGGAAGGAGGTGTCCAGCGGGGTGCTGCAGGGCTTCATTTTGGGCCCGGTACTTTTCAATATTTTTATCAATGATCTGGATGAAGGGGTAGAAGGGCTACTCATTAAATTTGCTCATGATACCAAATTGGGAGGAGTAGCTAATACTCAAGAAGATAGAGATAAAATTCAACAAGTCCTGAATACTCTGAAGAAGTGGGCAGTTGCAAACAGCAATTCAACAAAGATAAATGCACAGTATTACATCTGGGCCACAAAAATGTCAAGCACAAATACTGGATGGGGGATATGTTTCTGGGAAGCAGTGTATACGAAAGAGATCTTGGGGTAAGAGTAGAATGTAAAGTAAATATGAGCAGTCAGTGTGATGCGGTGGTAAAAAAAAGGCAAATTCAGTTTTGGGTTGTATTAAAAGAACCATAGCATCGAAATCGCAGGAGATCATAGCCCCTCTGTATACTGCCTTGGTCAGGCCGCACCTTGAATATTGTGTGCAGTTCTGGAGGCCTCACTTCAAAAAGGATGTGGACAAAATCAAGAGGGTGCAGAAGAGAGCGATGAAGATGATCAGGGGTCTGGAGACTGAGCCCTACGAAGAAAGGCTAAGGGTTGAGAATGTTTAGTTTGGAGAAGAGGAGATTGAGGGGGGACATGATTGCTCTCTTCAAATATTTGAAAGGCTGTCATTTGGAGCAGGGCAAGGAGCTGTTCCATTTGGCAGCAGAGGATAGGACCCGAAGCAACAGGTTTACATTACATGCAGAAAGGTATTGGCTGGATATTAGGAAAAACTGTTTTTAACAGTCAGAGTAGTTCAAAGGTGGAACCACCTCTGCCTAAAGAGGTGGTTAGCTCATCTTCACTGACGGCTTTCAAGAAGAGGCTGGACAAATATTTGTCAGAGATGCTTTAGGCTGGTCCTGCATTGGGCAGGGGGTTGGACTAGATGGTCTATATGGCCCCTTCCGACTCTATGATTCTATGAATCCGACTCTAGGGGGTGGTGCTCATCTCCATTTCCAAGCCAAGGAGCCAGCGTTGTCCGAAGATGTTTCTGTGGTCATGACTGACACACACAGAATTCTGTTACCTTCCCACTGAAGCGGTACCTATTTATCTACTTGGAATTTCTTGCTTTCAAACTGCTAGGTTGGCAGGAGCTGGGACAAAAGACGGGAGTTCACTCTGTCATGCGGCACTAGGGTCTTGAACTGCTGAGATATCGACCTTCCAGTCTGCAGCTCAGCATCTTAACCTCTGAGCCACTGTGGCCCCCCCTCATTGTCCTCCTGATGAAATAATGTTTGGGGTAGGAATAAGGCTTGCTTGTAATGGGATCATAAGAACATAAAGAATGTAAGAAGAGCCTTGCTGGATCAGACCAATGGTCCATCTAGTGCAGCATTCTTTCTCACACAGTGACTAATCAGTTCCTCTGGAGGTCCAACAATAGGGCATAGAGGCTGAGACCTTCCCCTAATGTTGCCTCTTGGCTCTGAGAATCAGAGGTTTAGTGCCTCTGAATGTGGAGGTTCCCCTCAGTTACCATGGCTGGTAGCCATTGATAGACTTATACTCCATCAGTTTCAGGTATTTCCAAATTAATGAGATTTAAATGGACTTATTCAGAGATGGGTCTTGAACAATTCTAGTCCATAAGGTAAGAAGCTACATTAACTTCAACAGGTCTGTAATAGTCTTACAAATTCTTACTTCCAGCCACATTGTTTTCTATAATAAGTATGCCTCTATGAGTCCTCAGAAATGTACCCCATTCACACAAACAGCAAGTCATAAATAAGTCTGCACTCCTGAACACTGTTAAGCTGCCTGACTTCAATGGTATTTAAGCAGCCTGATCAAGTGAAGGATTACTTCCTAGACCTTCAGTTCTCTGTATAGCTCCAATTGTATACAGTGAAGCTTATTTCTGAGTACTTACTTCTGTGTAAACATTTATCAGATTATAGTGTACGTGTGCATAGTATATGTAAGAAAGGCTCCAATTCTGAAATTGCTTACTTACACGTAACTACACTAACTATAGTGCAATTTCCTCTAAGTGGTTTCATGCAGCAAATATGCTTTGAAGACTGGGCTGGCGATAAGCATTCATTAAGGGGGAGAAACCTCTTAAAAACAGAACAGTTTATTTTAAAATCAAATATATATGTTCCGGTAAGGGGATATTCTGAAACCCTTGCTTTGAAGGTGATTAACAGAAGTGATGGATGGTCATTCAAATGGCAATCTATAAACTGGTAAATATTTGGAAAAGGAGGAACAGAAGGAGCTTGCAAACAAGCTTGTGGTATTTGAAAAGGATATCTTGAGCATATCCTAAGTCACCAGGAATGACCTTTTTCAGCAAGTCTTATGTTTATGCATATGTTTAGCTAGAGCTGAGGTGAATTTTTGTGAGGAATGAATGATGTTTGACTGCCACACCCCCAGTCACGGAGTAAGAGTACAGGATAGTGTAGTGCTAGTACTGCCTTGTGCTACCAGGTTTAACACACACACAACCAATCATGGTTAGCTACAGCACCCACTGTGTCTATCCACCACTTTTCATTTCCTGCAAGGTTTTGCCCAGCAGGCAGATCAGGCAAAAGTTGTTGCATTTCAGATTTCAACATCTCATTTTTTTAATGATGTATTGCACACCAAGCTTTGACTCCTTCACAAACTTCCCCATAAGATTTCCCAGTGCAATTTTTCACCACATATCTATCTGACAAAATGTGCTGTGATTCACAAAGGATCATACTGAAATAAATATTCTTAGTCTTTGAAGTAGCATTACCAGCCTCCCGCTGGGGCTTGGAGATCTCCTGGAATTACAACTCTTCTCCAGATGACAGAGATCAGTTGCTTATTAGTTGTTGTAGATTTTCCGGGTTGTGTGGCCATGGTCTTGGCATTGTAGTACCTGATGTTTCACCAGCAGCTGTGACTAGCATCCTCAGAGGTATAATGTGAGAAGAAAAATGGTAGGCAGGTAATTTGTATCTACTCAGGAAGGTGGGGTAGGGCTGAGTCATTATCTTGTAGGAGTTTCCCAGGCTGCGACATGCTAATAGAGGAGCTTTCCTGAGGAGGTTCAGTCGCCCTGAGGCGATCAGTTGTCCTGGAGAAAGTGGCTGCTTTGGATAGGTGGATTATGGCATTATACCCCACTGAGGTCCCTCTTCTCCCCAAACCCCACCGTCCCTAGACTCCACCCTCAAATCTCATTTTACGGTGTCACTGGACTTGTTTTATTTTGGTGCACTACCTAGTTAAACAGTCACCCTATGTCCATGCATAGAGGAAGAACTTCTACAGAGTAAATTGGCTACACTTTTGCTCAACTTAACTACAAAGTTTTATACCTTCTTCTTTTCAAGGCCTGGGCACTTTGCCTAAACTTGTTGACCCTGATTTTTTTTAAAAATAAATATGGCTCATTGGGGTTTTCTGCAATTGGTTACGCAGTTCCTTGTGGGTAGCCAGAACTTGGAATGAAAATGCCCCCATCAAAAAACAACAACAAACACTTTAGTCCAAAAGAGATTTTTTTTTAAAAAAATATATGGATAGCTCCAGCTCAAACTTTCATAGAATCTGCATAGTTTGGACTATAAGTAGGCAATAGGACAAATGGATTTCTTAATATCAGTTGCTTGTAGGGTCTCAGGGCATTCTGATATTTACTCTGAAATGAATCTTCTTTTAACTCCCCCAAGATATTTGATTTCATTGATATTTTCCCAGTTCTGAAAAAAATGTCCCCTGAAGACATTAGGACAGGCTAGTTGCACAATGACATCCATTTTGATTTTTACGTCCATCAAGAGTACAAACATGTCCTTGAGACCATGTAACTTGTACCCTTTGAATGGGATAACTTTATTCAGATCCAACGGAAGGGTTGTAGGTTGGTTTGTTTCATTCTGTTTTGTGTTCAAGATATTTTCTACATAAAGCCTGATGTTAATCCAGTCATAGTACTATATGGCTGAGTTCAGACTGGCAATTTGCCCTGCTATAGCCACTTTTCAGCCACGTTTCCCAAGTGGATTAAAGGGGTGTTCACACAGGCACACCTGCCTGGCGTTTCCAATCTGTAGGCAATCTGTGCTGTTCCGCTTCACTCCTGCGTTAAAAAGATACTTGTTACAAGTGGTAGCAAATCCCAGAGAGTGCCTTTATCCCATGTCAGTCCACTTCCCGGAAGTGTGAACACTCAGCCAAAAAGTGTTGCTCCCGGCGCATATGACTGGTGCATATGATTGGCTGTGCTCTGCTCTACCGCATAAGGCACATATGATTGGCTGTGTTCCACTCTACCACCCAATGTACAATGGGATCTTCCCCAAATCGGCTGGATGCCTATGTGTGTATGGGCGTATGAGCACTCATGCGCCCATGCGCCCATACACACATAGGCATCCAGCCAATTCACCAGGGAAAAGCTGTTTACAGCCGCATGTCTGGGCCAGAAGCTTGAACACTCCCTCATGCCTCCTCCCAGTATGCTCCCGCATCTGTCCGCCCTGTGTGACCGTGAAAACCTGGAACAGTTTATTCTGGGGCTTTTTTGCCACGACTGGCTACCGCTGCAAACTGCCAGTCTGAACTCAGCCTATAAGTATTCCAACAGAGTTTAAGCATTCTTGATCATGTTATGAATACTCCACTCATCTTTGCTTACCAATGTTTTTGGATTCCAATAGCAATGCAATAGAGACAGATGGAGAATCAGTCTCTGGCTAATACCACCTCATTATATGCTGAGCAACATACCCTCTGTGAACATTTTAAGAAAGGGTGCTCCCTTCCCATACTCTTTCTTGCCAAGCAGTACAGCTTTTAATAGCAGAATTGTGTGTGTGTGTGTGTGTGTTCGTTGTTGTTTTTTAAAAAATCTCTTAATATCCATCAATCGGAATAGCCGATCATTTATTTGTATAACAAGTCTTATGCACTCAAACTAACCTCAGGAAATTTCTTATAATACACAGGAAAATGCATTTTGCATGCCATGATGACCAAATCTGACCAATGTGAAAAAGCCATGAGAACGGGATAAAAATCCAATAAATAAATAAATAAATAAATAAATAAATAAATAAATAAATAAATAATTCTGGAAGTTCCTCTAGGCCCTGGGTTGGATCCATACTACTTGTGAAGGCACTCTGGTGGAAGGGGCCATCCCTTGATGCAAGAGGCAGTGGCCTTGTAAAGATGGTCATCTATATGATGGCCTAGACATGAACAGAGTCATTTCTATCTGGAGAGGAAAGTTGGGAATGTCTTTCTGTCTGCTGATGGATCTCTAGTGTGAGCTTCTGTTTTTCCTCTGCTGGCAGGCCTTTAGTTTGGGCACTGGGCATAACATGGCATGAGCCAAAAGGCTCTTGGCTCTTAGCCCTTGGTTTGCAGACTGAAGTCCTTAGTGAACCAAGCCAACAAACCCAGGAATAGCCCAAAATGTGGCTCACTGTGCTCTTTTTAAAACATATTTAATTAAATTATATTTTATGTATTTTTTTATTTTGAAACTTTCTATGCTGCCTCTCCAGAGAACCTATTTGAAGCAGATTCCAAAGTAAAACATAATGAAAGATCTTTGGTGGTGGAAAGTGCCATCAAATCGCAGCTGACTTAGGGTGACCTGTAAGGTTTTCAAAGCAAGAGATGAACAGAGGTGGGTTGCCATTGCCTGTCTGCACAGCAATCCTGGACTTCCTAGGTGGTCTTCCAAGCAAGTACTAACCAAGGAGAGCCCTATTTAGCTTCCACAATCTGATGAGATTGGGCTATCCTGGGCCATCTAGGTCGGGGGGGGGGGAATGATAGCACAGAATAAAACATTTAAAAATTGTAAAACTATTGTTGTGTCCTGGGATCAGAAGGCAGAGCTGGCGAAATACAGCCAAGCTTCGCTCTCTGAGAACAATAGGGACTAGGTTCCTGAGCTCGCCAGTAGAGAACCAATGGCAGCATTGGCGGGCGATTCAAACCCGCCAATAGGAACATGGGGCCGTTCCCCCTAACTGTATATAGTTGGCCTCCGGCCGTTACTGTTTGTTCTTGTCCTGTGTGAAGTACGAATAAACGCGTCTTCTCTTATGTCGTCGTCCGAGTCATGAGGCCCGAAACCCAGTACTTTACAGTGGCGACGAGGATGGGATTTCAACGCCTTCCGTGACTCCATGAGCGACAAAAAGGACACCGCCGAGCACCGCATCGCTGACCCCGTGAGCAGCACCGCACCGCTCGCCGAGCATCGCATCGCTGACCCCGAGAGCAGCACCGCACCGCTCGCCCCGGCGCACGCCTTCCCAGACAGAACCATGGCCGCCTCTCATGTAACACTGGAGCGCTTCGATCCGTCGCAGCCAGAAACCTGGGACACATGGGTCGACCAGCTCATCAGCTATTTGGAGCTCAACGAAATCCGCCACCCAGACCAGAAACGATCGATCCTGCTGAACGCGTGCGGCACCCAAACCGTCCGCCTCGCCAAGAGCCTCTTGGTGCCCCGCACGGCCTTGGAGAGCTCGTTTGGGGAGATCCTGGATGTCCTCAACGCTTACTTCAGCCCCCGGCCGACCTTCCTGGCCAAGAGGATGGATTTCCAGAGGCGAGTCCAGGCCCCAGGTGAATCCATTGCCACCTTCCTGGCCGTGCTAAGGGCGCTCGCGGTGGACTGCGTGTTCCCGAAGGTGGAGGACAACCTGCTGATGCAGTTCGTGTGGGGCCTGGCGGACTCCAAGCTGCGGCGCAAGTTGGTTGGACACCGGAGGCTCTCCTTGGACGAGGCCCTCGACGCCGCAACAGCCCACGAGGCCGCGGAAGGGGAACGCCCGGCTGCGGCCGCCCATGTGGTCGGAAGGAGTCCAAGCCCCGGGAATGTAGATACGGAAGAGGTCTTCGCCCTCAGACCCCAACAACGCCGGCCGGCGCCGTTCCAGCAGGCCAACAGAGAGCCAGCCAAGCCTTCCGGCAACCAGACCGTCTGTGCCAGCTGCGGGGAAGGCCATGGAAGGAAATCCTGCAAGTTCCGGGATGCTGTTTGTCACGGGTGCGGAAAGCAGGGACACCTCGCACGGGTCTGCCGGTCCAAGGGCCCCAGGAATTCGAGATCGTCGGTCCCACCGCACCGCGCATCGTCCACCGCCTACGAGACGATGGAAGAGGTCGCCGAGTTGTACCATCTCACCGACCAGCCGCTGCAGGTACTTCGCCTCCCCAACCCCAACCTCTCCTCTGCCCCGAAGATCCAAGTAACCGTACGGATCGAGGGGTCCCCTGTTGCATGGAAGTGGACTCGGGATCGGCGTCGTCCATCATTTCCCTGGACACTTTAAAAAGACTTTGCCCATTAGGGGACCCCCTCTACGTCCATCGCCACTAAGCTTGGTGGACTTTCAAAGGAACCCTGTCCCCATCCAGGGAGTCGGCACTTTCCGAGTGCAGTACCGAGACTTTGAGGGGAACTTGGACTTGGTGGTGGTAGAGGGAAATCTCGTGAGTCTCCTGGGGCGGGCGTGGTTCGAGGCCCTAGGCATAATGATTGGGGGAGTGAATAAGTGCGGGGTGCGGGACTGGGGGGTGGTGTGCAAGGAATTCCCGGAGGTCTTTGACGGGAAACTGGGGTGTTATAAAGGGCCCCCGGTGTCGCTCCATTTAGACCCCACAGTGACGCCCGTCCGACGGCGCTTCCGCACCGTGCCCCTGGCCCTCCGCCCGAAAATAGAGGCCGAACTGGACCGGTTAGTGGCCCAGGGAGTCCTAGAGCCCGTCCCGAATGCTTGATGGGAGACCCCGATTGTGACACCCATCAAGCCAAACGGGGAAATCCGCATCTGCGCGGATTATAAGTGCACCATTAACCAGGCACTTCAGGCGCACGCATACCCCGTACCCGTGGTCAGCCATGTCTTAGCCACACTGGCGGGGGCGCGCATATTTGGAAAGCTGGATCTCATGCAGGCGTACCAGCAACTCCCGGTAGATGAGGCCACGGCCGAGGCGCAAACCATAGTGACCCACCGGGGGGCCTTCCAGGTGAAGCGGGTGCAGTTCGGGGTCAGTGTGGCCCCAGGGATCTTCCAAAATCTAATGGACGATTTGTTAAAAGGGATCCCTGGGGTGACGCCGTTCTTCGACGACGTCCTCATCGCCGCGACCACCCCTGAAAGCTTCGCCGCCCGCCTCCGAACTGTACTGGAACGCTTCCAAGCCGCGGGGCTGAAAGTGAAGCGGGAAAAGTGCCTCCTCGGGGTGCCGGAGGTGGAGTTCTTGGGGTACCAGGTAGACGCAACAGGCCTGCATCCGGCGAGGGACAAGGTAAAGGCCATCGTGGAGGCCCCCGCCCCGAAGTCCAAGGCCGAGCTCCAGGCGTTCTTAGGCCTCCTGAACTTTTACCACGCCTTTCTCCCTCACAAAGCCGCCGTGGCCGAACCCCTGCACAGGCTACTGGATAAGGCGACACCTTGGGCATGGGGAGCGAGGGAGGAGGCGGCGTTTCGGGGGGTTAAAGTACTCTTGATTTCTAACGCGGTACTCGCCCACTTTGATGAAAAGCTCCCAGTAATCCTTGCGTGTGACGCATCACCATATGGGGTCGGGGCGGTCTTGGCCCACAAGCTACCGGATGGGAGGGAAGTCCCGGTGGCTTACTACTCCCGCACGCTGTCCCCCGCGGAGCGGAACTATGCTCAAATCGACCGGGAGGGCTTGGCACTGGTGGCGGGGGTTAAAAAGTTTCACAACTTTGTGTACGGGCGGCACTTCACGCTCGTAACCGACCATAAGCCGCTCTTGGGACTGTTTGCGGCGGACAAACAAACGCCGCAGGTACTGTCGCCCCGGGTGTTGCGCTGGTCCTTGTTTTTAGCGGGTTACCAGTACCAGTTGGAGCATCGGCCGGGCAAGGCGCTGGGTCATGCCGACGCCTTGAGCCGCCTGCCGCTGCCGCATACAGGGGAAGATCCGGCCCCGGCTCCCACAGTATTGTTAATGGAGGAGCTGCCAAACCCCCCTTCAGGCTGCAGACGTGGCCGCCCGCACGTCCCGAGATCCCATTCTCTCCCGGGTCCTAAACTGGGTGGTGAGGGGATGGCCAGCGGAACAGACAGGGCCAGAGTTCACGGCATACAAAGCCAGGCGGGAAGAGTTATCCGCCTTAAAAGGGTGCTTGTTATGGGGGGACAGGGTGGTCATCCCGGGGCCCATGAGACAAGGGGTTCTAGAAACGCTACATGAGGCCCACCCCGGCATTGTACGAATGAAAGCTCTGGCAAGGAGCTATGTGTGGTGGCCCGGGATGGACGCAGAAATTGAAACCTGGGTCCGAGGGTGCACACGGTGTCAGGAAGTCCGCCCCAATCCCCCGAGAGCGCCAACCCAAAGCTGGGAGTCTACCCACAAGCCGTGGTCACGCCTACACATAGATTTTGCGGGGCCGTTTCAGGGGCTCCAGTTCATGGTGACGGTAGACTCCTACTCGAAATGGGTGGAAATAAGCCCAGTGTCTACCACCTCTGCCAAAGCGGCAATAAGGGCCCTGCGGAAAATATTCGCGACGCACGGGTTACCAGACACAATCGTGTCGGACAACGGGGCAGCGTTCACATCTGCTGAGTTTCAAGCGTTCCTCGAAAAGAACCTAATCAGGCACATACGATCAGCGCCCTTCCACCCGGCTACAAATGGACAGGCGGAGAGAACGGTACGCACCGCCAAAGAAGCCCTGAGCCGCATAACGGAGGGGGACTGGGAGTTCCGGCTGGCCCGCTTCCTCCTAACACACCGCACCACCCCAAACCCCATCTCCGGTCATTGCCCCGCAGAACTATTGATGGGCCGCCGCCCCACAACTTTGTTAGACAGGCTCTACCCGGACCGAGCCCCAGAGAGAAAGCTGGTCGAGACCCGGGAGGCGCCCCGAAGCTTCCTCCCGGGGGAACCTGTCTACTTCCGGAATTACGGGGCGGGGCCTCAGTGGGTGGCCGGGCGCATCCTAAAACCCACCGGGCCAGTGTCATACGAGGTCCTAACAGATGGGGACCGGGTCCTCCGTAAACACGTGGACCAGCTCCGGAGGCGGCAAGACCCCGACACAGGGATCCAGCTACCGGGAAATGCCGCGGCCGCCCCAGCATCCGATCGACTGCAGGCACCGACAGCGGAGCCCGCGCCGGAAGGTCCACGGAATCCGGAGGGGGTCCCGGAGACAGCTGAACCGCCGCCGCCGTTGCCGCCGCCGTTACAGCCGCCACTGTCACCGCCTCAGCTACGACCGGAGATCCAAGCTCCTTGTGCTGGAGGACCACCCGATGGGGGCCCCGCCAGTCCGGTACCAGCCCCCCGACGATCGCTAAGGGAACGGAGGGCACCAGCATACTTAAAAGACTACGTCACCTGAGAGGAGACGAACTATGGGGGGAGGGGTGTTGTGTCCTGGGATCAGAAGGCAGAGCTGGCGAAATACAGCCAAGCTTCGCTCTCTGAGAACAATAGGGACTAGGTTCCTGAGCTCGCCAGTAGAGAACCAATGGCAGCATTGGCGGGCGATTCAAACCCGCCAATAGGAACATGGGGCCGTTCCCCCTAACTGTATATAGTTGGCCTCCGGCCGTTACTGTTTGTTCTTGTCCTGTGTGAAGTACGAATAAACGCGTCTTCTCTTATGTCGTCGTCCGAGTCATGAGGCCCGAAACCCAGTACTTTACAACTATGTTGGGTCCCCAGTGGGAGAAACAAGGGTTTTAAAAAAACTAATCAATTTCTTGTCCTTCCAAGTAGTGAGGCAGATTTGAACACAATTTATGTGACCAAAAATCCAAGAAACCTTTTCCTATTGCTTACCAAGTGGTTAAATGTTTACTCTGGTAAGTGACATGTTATTTATATCCACTTACAACAAGGTTCGATATGTGATTTGAAATTAGACAGCATCCCCCTTTTATTCTTTACAGCTATATTTATTTATTTAGACTTATATCCCATTCTCCACACATTGTAGGTTCAGGGCGAGTTCCAACATAGAGATCTGCAATTAATGCAGATTTACAATTAAAACATATTGCAACAATCCATTAAGATCAATAAAATCACCAACACATTAAGACAACAATGTGCCTCAACAGATAATACTGTGGTTCCATTTGGCTTCTAGGATCTGTCGTCACTGGAGGTATGGGATCTATTCATTCAATAGATGTTCAATTGATGTTTGTATGCTCAGTTGTCACTTTATGACCTACTGAAACACCAAACTCTTTTTGCAGAAGCTGTGCAGTGATTCCCCACCCCTTTAAATATTCTATTTGGCACAACAAGGGAGAATCTCTCACACTCCTGAACTGATGAGACTTCCTTTGGCTTGAATGTCAATGACACTTAATCAAACTGATGCCCAAGTTACCTGAACTCTTGGGTCTAGAATTAGCCCTTGTGAATTAGGTTTGCCCATGCTGCTCTTCCCTGCCCTCCTCAGCCACCTCAAAAGAAACCTTAGTACTTCTGGCTCGTTTCAGACAGCCTTTGTAATTCATTTTAGTAGCAGGTTGCCAATTGATTTTTGGTGTCAGTTTAGACACAACCGTTTTAGCAATCAGCTGCTAGCAGATTTTATTTACCTGTTCATACAAAGCCTCTTGTGTCCCATTGGCAAAGTGGGGCTGAGTCGTTTTTTAGGAAAACTGCTTTCTTCAATTTTCACCTCTTCATTGCACTTCTGAATTGGTGTGGTGTGGTGTTTAAAATGTCCATAGCGCTCCTTACAGTGCTGCTTCCCCCTCCTGCCCTTTTTCACTGTGTGATCTTTCTTGCCCTTTTTTTGGAACATTCTAAGTTGAGTGCCATAGTGCGAAACCAATATAGCACTTCAGTGTTACAGCAGCACCATTGAGATGCCTTGACTCCATTGAGAGACTTGGGGGGATATTGCAGAGCAAAAAAGGTTGGGGTGGGAAAGCAGTGTAATTTGAAATGGCCATAGTGCTTCACAGACAGCTCATTAGTGGGATGAAGTTTGCTGCATGAAACCCCCATCCCTGTATTGCTTTACTCAGAATCAGGCCAACAACAGATAACATCCAGTTTAGAATGTTAACGTGAAAGGGGCCCTTGTCAAGGCCAGGATTTTCCTGGGGGCCTCTAAATGGAACAAAATGCCATGACAAGGCTTTCACATCACTCTCTCCTAGGCTAGCTGAACTGCTTTCTTCCTCAGGCAAAGTAGAAGCCTCCTTAGTGAATAGTCTAAAAGAAAGCCCAGCATGAAGATGAGAAGGCTCCCATTCAGACTGCCTTATCTAGCAAACACCACACACCACACACACCCACTCCCAAGGATAGGCTATTTACATTACACTGCTTATCTGTAGGTCAATTCCAGGATCCTGGTCACCTATCGTTCTTGGGGAGCAGGCTCACCCAGTTCAAAGTTCACACCCAGGGATGGCTTAGGCTCAATACATAACCCCCCTTCCCCCAAGCTCCAAAACACCTTAATAGACATAGTCTCTTAGGTATGCTAGTTGGCAACATTCTCAAGTTGACATCGTGGCTCTGGCTGAGAGGTCGCAGTTATGGGATCTGAGCCTGCCATTGCTGGCACAGTGCTGGTGGAAGGCTGTGGGGCTGGTGTGATGTCTGGAGAGTCCATGGCCAATTGTTCTGGTGTTTAACCCCCCTGGCAGTCAGGCTGTGTACTGTCGGGCTGAAATTCACTCGCAGTCTCCGGCTCCTGTGGTCGTGGCAGTCCCTCATCATAGTCTTCTGCTGCTGCTGATGGTGACTCCGTGTCAACTGGAAGTAGACAATGGTGAAGCTGGTCTATGTATCTACGGAGAACCTGACTGTCATCAGTCGATACCTTGTATGACAGAGGCCTGGTAACTCTGATGACTTTGGCGGGAACCCAGACAGGACTGCTGAAAAAGTTCCTTGCGTAGATGGAGTCACCGGGGGAAATCCTCTGGATGCTTCCTAGTTCTCCATTGCCTGGTGATGCTCAGGGGGCCAATCTGGGTGCATTCTGTCCAGTCGGGTGGTTAGGCTCCTGCCCATGAGGACTTACACTAGGCTGTGGCCAGTGGTAGCACTTGGGGTCACCCAGTGGTTGAAAAGAAAAGCTGCGAGTCTGTGGTCCCAGTCTCCGTGGATGATCCACTGGAGTGACTCCTACATTGCCTGCACCATCCTCTCTGCTTGTCCATTGGTGGCCGGGTGGAATGGAGTGGAGTGGATGTGCCAGATGAGGTAATGGCCCATAAACTCTTAGAATTCCCCCAAGGCGAAGGCTGTCCTGTTGTCAGTCACTACCATGTCAGGCAGGCCATGTGTGCTGAAGATACGTCTGAGGGCCCGGATTGCTGCTTTGGAGGAGGTGGACGTGACAGACACTACCTCCAGCCACTTGGTGTACGAGTCCACCAAAATGAAGAATATTTGCCCTTGGAAGGGGCCAGCAAAGTCCAAGTGTACTCGAGACCACAGTTTGCGGGTGGACTCCCACTGCTGCACTGGTGCCCTGGGTGGTTCAGGTCGGGTTTCTTGGCAGGCCTGGCACTGCTTGACCCAGGCCTCTATCTTGCTATCCATGCCTGGCCACCACATGTAGCTCTGAGCCAGCGCTTTTATCTGCACAATTCCAGGATGTGTCTCATGCAGAGCTGATAGCATTTGCTAGCACAAAGGAGTGGGCACCACCACCTGGCTCCCCCACAGTAGGCAACCCTTGTGGGCTGATAACTCGTCCCGGCAGGAGGAGAAAGCTGCAAATTCCGGGCCCACCCAGCTGGTGGGCCAGCCCCTCCCCACCCAGTCCAAAATGCGGGAGAGGACATGGTCCTTCATGGTATGGCAGGACATGTCAGTTACCTGCAGAGGGCAGTTGGGAATTTCCTCCATGAGTCATATATTTAATTAGGCTATTTGTTCTACTTCCAATACATTTTTAGTCATACTATTGAGGGACTGTGAATGCAGTTTTTATAAAGTTTCGAAGATCAGAAAAACCATCCCATATCCTGCTGGAAGAACCTTTGGTAGGCTTTAATTTCATCCAACTTGGGGGGTCTTTCATGCACCCTGTGTACAAATTAGCAATTAAAGTGTCTGACAAGAACAATGAATCATATACACAGTTGAGACAGATATTAATGTATATGGACTGGTGGCAATTAGCATTGTAAAAAGACCAACTGAATCATAATAGCACATTTTATTTAAAAATACAGCTACACTAAAATGAAATCTTCCACAAGGCAGGGAAGGTGGAGGGCATAAATAATGCCAAGAATGTGGTAAGTGACATGTAATGTAAGGAAGAGAAAAGCTAACCCAGCTACACCTGATATTGGTGTCTAATTAGCATTTGCTAAAGCACTCTGTAACTAGATCAACAACACTTTTGCTGATTGGGACTACACTAATTTTTTAAAAAATGATCTCAAATGATACGTTATCAATAACATGAGTGCAGCTACACTCTGCCAGACTGAAGCAGCCTTTTCTATGAAGATCAAAACCATGGCCTATGCTCCTGAGTATGACCAGAAGCATGAGCGGACAGGAAACTGGAAATATCAAATCCGGTTATATAAAACCTAAAACCTAGGCTGAACATTTGACTCTCCTTCTTCTATTTCAGAACCTTGAGTAGAGTTACAAGCTTCCAAGCACACTGACTTCAGCAGATGTTTAAAAAGAATTGCACTCTTATAAACTCGGATGTGACGTTCCCTTTTGCATGCAAATCAAGAATAGGTTACTTACACAGGCTCCTGCTCTTACACTCACACAGCAGAGACAGGATGTGCTCAAAACAACATTCATTTATTAGCAAAAAGATACATGAGAGCAACTACTTTCAGACCAAAGAGCTTCTGTAGTCTACCGTTCTATCTAACAAACAGAACTAGAGAGCAGTGTGACTACACCTCATGACACTAAACCAACACCCCTCAGGGGGGAGGAACAGACCCCCCCGGAGAGGAGGAACAGACTGTTCCATTGTAACATCTGTCCTTATATATATTTGAATTTTGGTTCCACAACATTCTATGCTTGCCACAATTGATTCAGCACAAGAACTGGCAGTCAGAAGACACTGGCCGGGGCTGACTGGCTGCTTGGCAGAGTCCTGTCTACGTCAGCCCTGGCCAGTATCTTTGGCTCAGTCTGCTCTGGTCCTCTGACAGGAGAGGACTGTCTGCAGAGAGAGCACACGGACAGGCCTTCAAGGCTGAGGCAGGTGAGAGAAGCCCCTTCCACCCCCACCCCCACACACCATCCTCTGGGCCTTCTATGGGCCCAGTAGGCCAGAGAAGCCCCTTCCCCCTGCACACACACCATCCTCTGGGCCTTCTATGGGCCCAGTAGGCCAGAGAAGCCCCTTCTGCCCCCCCCACCATCCTCTGGGCCTTCTATGGGCCCAGTAAGCCAGAGAAGCCCCTCCTGCCCCCCCACACCATCCTCTGGGCCTTCTATGGGCCCAGTAGGCCAGAGAAGCCCCTTCCGCCCCCCAAACACACCATCCTCTGGGCCTTCTATGGGCCCAGTAGGCCAGAAAACCCTTCCCCCACACACACCATCCTCTGGGCCTTCTATGGGCCCAGTAGGCCAGAGAAGCCCCTTCTGCCCCCCACACCATCCTCTAGGCCTCCTATGGGCCCAGTAGGCCAGAGAAGCCCCTTCCGCCCCCACACACCATCCTCTGGGCCTTCTATGGGCCCAGTAGGCCAGAGAAGCCCCTTCTGCCCCCCCACACCATCCTCTGGGCCTTCTATGTGCCCAGTAGGCCAGAGAAGCCCCTTCCACCACCACCCACACCATCCTCTGGGCCTTCTATGGGCCCAGTAGGCCAGAGGAACCCCTTCTGCCCCCCCACCATCCTCTGGGCCTTCTATGGGCCCAGTAGGCCAGAGAAGCCCCTTCCGCCCCCCCCACATACCATCCTCTGGGCCTTCTATGGACCCAGTAGGCCCAGAGAAGCCCATTCTGTCCCTCTTCCCCCCTTTCCTTTCTTCCTCTCTCCTTTTTTCTTTCACTCTCCCCTCTTCCTTCCTTCCTTCCTTCCTTCCTTCCTTCCTTCCTTCCTTCCTTCCTTCCTTCCTTCCTTCCTTCCTTCCTTCCTTCCTTCCTTCCTTCCTTCCTAGGGCTCGTTGTCTTCCTCCACAACAGGCTTTGCTCCCTAGTATACAATAAGTACAACACACTGGGCATGGCCACAGGCATGAGCTAAAGGGGTCTTGGCTCTTGGCCTGTAACCCAGAGGAACCATCATTAGCTTTGAACATCCTTGCAGTTCACTTCCAATCATAACCTCCTCAGACTCAGAATACTCAGGGGAGGATCGCAAGGAACCAAGGCAAACATCTGAGGAGAACCAGAGGGACTAGGAAGGGACTAGCACACCAGAGGCAGCTGCTGACAATGTCCCAGCAGAGCAAGAGGCCACCCTGCAAGAGAAGCCTCCCAACTGGCCCCTAGAATAGCCACCAGACCTCTGCCGGGCAGGATGCAAACTTAGACCTGTAGCCCCCCCCAAGACCCAGTTTGAGTCTGCAGGAACAGCAATAGGGATGGGCATGAACCAGCTCACGAACTAAAGTTCATCATGAATTTTGGCCAGTTCATGGTTTGTGAAGCAATATTCATAGAAGGGTGTCCGGCATGAACATTTCACAAACTTTGGTGCTGTTTGTGGTGGTCTGTAATGGTTCATGAATGGATACCTTTTTCAGACAGACTGTCTCTGCTCAATTAAATTGTTTACAAAACTTCAAGGCAATGGGGGGCAGAATTCTCCAGCCTTGGAAACACCAATAAGAACTTTCCAAAGCTTAATAGGCACTGCTGGCTGCCAATAACAGAGTACCCATTCTGCTCTATGAGATCAGAATGCTATATATACACTCAGCTCAGCTCTGCAACCTCTTTTCTCTTGGCTGTTGGAAGTTACAGAGAGAGGCAGCAAACTAGCAGAGCACGTTCCCTCGTGACTGAGAACTCCTCTCCCCTGCTGGGGTTTTGGTGTTAGGTGGACTCAGGGCTCTGAGCCACCCTGTCTCTGCTCACGCTGAGCAGAGGGGCTTACCTAGTGGATTCCTTGGCTGAGGACCCATAATTTGATTGAGAACTCCTCACCTCTGCTGGGGTTTGGGGGTCTTGTGTGGACTCAGGACCCTCAGCCATCCTGTTTCTCTCCTCATGCTGAACAGAGTGGCTTAGCTAGTAGGTTCCTCAGCTGAGGTCCCATATTTTATATTCTCACACCACTCCTGATTGTTAACTAACCCGTCTGTGCCATGAGTAAGGATGGGCATGAACCAGCTCACCAGCTAAAGTTCACTATGAATTTTAACTGGTTTGTGGTTTGTGAATGGAAGCTCATGGTGGCTCTGCTGCCATGAACTTTCATGAACTTTTAGTACTGTTTGTGGTTGTTCATGGCAGTTTGTAAATGGAGATGGACTGGTACCAATCAATTAAACTGTTTACAAAACTGCAAGGCAACAAGGAGGGTGGAATTTTCCAGCCTTGGAAACACCAGTAGCAGCCCTCCAAAGAGAAGAAGAAGAAGAAGAAGGGGGGAGGGAGGGAGGAAGAGTTGGTTTTATACCCTGTTCTTCACTACCCGAAGGAGTCTTGGAGTGGCTTACAATTCCCTTCCTCTCACCACAACAGACACCCTGTGAGCTAGATGGGGCTGAGAGAGTCCAGAGTCAGGGAGCCAAAGATTCAGTACAAAGGTCAGGGGAAAGAAGGGTCTGGAGTTCAGGGTCCAAGGCTTGGAAGCTGGGGCAGGATATGGGGTCTGAGTCTCTAGCTTGAAAGCAAGCACAGGTTAAACAGGACAGGGTGCAAGGTTGCAAGGCAAGATAGCAATCTGGTCACTGAGTAGACTGTGGGGGCAAGAAGTCCCACCAGCACCCATATTTTGGGGTGGTGTTCACAGGCACCTCTGTAGTGATCCTGCTTTTTTCCCAAGAGGCTTGAGTATGTGTGGTTGAGACAGGGCCAGTCCCAGGTGTCTGGGCGCCCTAGGCAGCTTGGGGCACCCACCCCACCGGGGATGCCAACCTCCTGGTGGGGCCTGGAGACCAGGGGGGTGGCAAAGCGCCAGCTTTCCTGGGCGATCCGCAGCTGCAGGGTCCCCAGGAAAGCCAGGGAAGGGGCGGAGGTTCTAACCCCCACCCCTTCCCTCCCAGCGCCAGCTTTCCTGGAGGCTCCACAGTTGCGGGGCCCCCAGGGAAGGGGTGGAGGTTGTAACCCCCACCCCTTCCCTCCCAGCGTCAGCTTTCCTGGAGGCTCCGCAGCTGCGGGGCCCCCAGGAAAGCCAGGGAAGGGGCAGAGGTTCTAACCCCCGCCCCTTCCCTCCCAGTGCCGGCTTTCCCTCCCAGCCCTTGCCTTTGAGCCCCAGTGGAGCGCTCTTCGCTGCCCGCCACTGCCCACCACTGCCCCTGCCTTCTCTCCCCCCTCCCACTGGTGGCGGTGGCAGGGAGGTGGCAGCAGTGATGGTGGCGGGGGGGCTTTTCATGGGGCGGCGGGGAGCCATTTGGCGCCCCTGTGGACCCGGTGCCCTAGACGAGCACTTAGCTCGCCTAGTGGGTGAGCCGGCCATGGGCTGAGATACAATGCTTGGTCAGTTAAAAGATCTCTACCTAGATCTCACAGCATTTATTTTGACTCTCCAGCCACCACACCACATTGCGTTGCTTTCTAGAAACTGTAATATTCTGAAGTAAACAATGAGATTTGCCTATATAATGGTGTCACTGAAGACCATTGAAACTAAGAGAGAATAAGGGCATTTCACACACTTCAAATTAACTTCATTTATTCCCTATGAAGTTGTCCCATTGCCAGATCTCATCAACTATTTTTTCTGGAAGAGAAGACTGGTTTTTTAAAATAAAAAGGTGTTCCTACGGTATAGAACTGGGGCTGTGAACAGACTTTTCCTGGGAGTGCCAACAAATTCATTTTTTTCTTTGCTGCAATTTCAGCAAAGGGTCACTGCACATATCAAAAGGAAAATAAAATCATAAAAAGTCAACGATCTAAATAACTAAATGGAATGAAGACCAGGATGTAGCCCAAATCAGCAACAATAATTAAAAATACCCTGACCACCATGGAACTGCATAATAACAAGAAGAACTAAGCAAGTCATAAAACCAGCAAAAGCAAGCAGACCATTCACAACAGCACATGCCTATAAAACAGATGGTAAAATATAGTTAAATTATAATACACTAAATCCTGGGCTGGAAAAAGAACTCTCATAAAATTCTGGGGAAATAATGACCCAAAGACAACCCATTTCTCAAAAATAAAACAAGGCAGCACCCGGAACTCTTCCATAGCCCTGCCTGACAAGACCACCACTTCCATTGGGTGGGGGCCTCAAACAGCAGAGCCTGGGCAGATCTTAAATGAGAGGTAGGATGGGGGACACCAGTTAGCTTTGCTTCAAGCCTGCAGAAACATTTTGTTTTGGTGTTTAACGCTGGACAAGAAAATTACATCTGTACAGAACAGAATGAATGTGCTTCAAGACCTTTATTGCAGTCCGTTTAGTCACTCTTGTAATTTCTACAGAACCTTTCACATTTGTCTCTACTTTTGTTTCATGGGAGAATAAGTACATTTCTGGGCAGAAGGGGATTCATCATGGAGGATTATCAAGTCCTTTCCTCCCCTCCTCTGTTTGTTGTGTTGGATGCACTGCAATGTAGCACCCAGCATTACTAAGGTTGCCATCTCTGGCTTGAAAAATTCCTGGCGATTTGGAGAGGGGAGAAGCCTCAGTGGGAATGTAATGCCATAGATTTCATCTTCTGAAGCTGCCATTTCCTACAGGGGGATAGAGCTCTGTAGTCTGGAGATTAGGCATAACCCCAGGAGAACACCAAGCTTTACCTGGAGGCTGGTAACTCTAGGAACTACCCAGATGTCCTCATAAAGGCTCCAATGATACCAGTCCTCTCTGAGGCTTTAGTGTGCACAGTATTCTTACTAGAAGCCAAGAAGACAGCTTCCTGGTTTGTAAGGAGCTGAAGCGCCAGTGATATGATCAAGCTTCCCATTATGTCCAGGTCAGGGTCAGCAGGGAAGAGGTTAAAGGGCCTGTTGGAGATTTTCCCTTCTGTACCTGAGAGGTAATGGATCTAGTTCATGCGAAACAGCCTGAATAGAGTTGAGAAGTATAGACAGTTATTGCTGCTATGGTTATGAAACAAACTGCTTGATATATGAGAGGTTAGACGATGCCCGTCCAGTTAATCCTACTTTGGATCAGGCAACAGCAGAATTCAGATCAGCTAGAGAGCTTTGGCTCTCCATACGTTATAAGTACACTATGAATGACATCAGGGCAACAACTGCTCCCAGAAGTGCATATAGATTTTTGCATGTAGGAAAAGTCGATTTGCTTTATGTTTATTATGCAGCCATTGATGTATGCTCAAAATGGGGATAGACTCCTTTTATTATGTATGCTGAGCTGACACAACTCCGCATTATTGTCAGTTTTATATTACGAAAACAGTATTTAGTATGACATCATGTGTGCAATGTGAGACCCTTCTTAACAGTCCAGTAGTTAGGTGATATTCTGGGTGGAATATCCATTTCCATGTCACATAACTGTGTTTTTTTTAAATAGCTACAGAGACCATTTCTATGACCTAATCACTTGGCACAAAAATCCTCTTAACTGTATTCAATTAGAAGTGTGTATATTTCACATTACACACAGGAAAATGATGGAACCCAAGTTATTTGGTACTTTAGGGGTTAGTTAAATTGAATATGGGTTGCTTAACTGAATCATATCCAGATTAGTAACCATATATGAACAGGTAGTGGTATCTGTCACACTGATGATGAGAGCCAATTAAAACCAACTAGCTTCTCAATTAAAATGGTAATAGGAAATTTCCAATTCACTACTTCAAAACCTGCATTTAAAAGGCATTTCCTCCAAACAATCACAATAGCATAGAATTAAAAATATTACCACCCCCTCAACATGTAATTAGTAATTTACTAATATTCAAGAAGTCTCACTACAGTTTTCTTGTTACAATATATTTTGTATCATTCCTTCCCTTGAAGTTCACAGTTGGTCTTTAAATTTCAAACAGATTTATATCATACGGGTATCTATGAAGTGTTTTGTGATATATTCATTCCCAAGGGAGATGCCTCAATACAGTGTTTGATAATCTTTCCAAAAAAACATCCCCTTGAAAATGAGTATGTGGAGGGGTTTAAGATGTGGACCTTTCTCAAAATTCAGAACTATGTTCTTAAAGACATGCCACACCTAAGTACATTCCAATCTGAATGTTCAATAAAGTTATGTTACAACAACCAAAAATATAAACAGAGAGTACAACCAAAAGACTTGTCTCAGGTGGCCTAACACAGAAGATTTTTCTATAAGGTTATAATCCCAGAATACAACCATATATCTAATTCCCATGATCAGGCAGGTTAAAAAATACACAAGATGGGTCCACTCAGGGATAGGATTATTTCTGCAAACTTGGGGAAACCTACAGGTTTGCAAAAAAATCTAAAAACTTATGCATGTGCGCACACACACAGGGGGTAAACCCACTGTCCAAAATGGAGAAACAATGATCAAGTGCAAACATTACAGTTTTAAAATAAATGAATAAATGTAATCTGAGGTCTTGTAAGACTACACTGTGAGATCTTGAGAGCCATTTTGGGGTTGATAGTAGAGATGGTCACAGTTTGGTTCATGGTTTGTGGCTGAACCATAAACTGAACCACAAACCCATATGAAGGGTTTTTTTGGTGTTTTTTTTGCAAACTAGCCTGGTTCATATCAGTTCATCAGCCATTTAAAGTTTAAACCACTGCTTTCTGCTCCTTGTAGCTTTTCACAGGGAGCAGAAAGCAAGGGTTTCCAAATAGCTAAGTATTCAGCTGTTTGGTTTAAATGGCTTGTAGCCATTTAAACCAAACAGGTCAACGGCGGTCCTCACCGCTCAGCTGTTTGGAAATTCCTGCTTTCTGCTCCCTGTGAAAAAGTCAGAGGGAGCAGGAAAACAGCTGTTTTCATGAAGAGCAGAAAGCAGGGGTAATTTAAAACAATTAAAACATAATCTATACAATATTAAAATCCACACAACATCAGCTAATACAGTTTACAAGATGGCAATGAGATACAAGTTGACAAGTGCTCCCAAAAAACTTTTGGTATTTGTGCCCATGGATGAAAACCAGATACTGGGCAAGTGGCAGAAAAGCAGCAAAAGTAATGCTGGATAAATAGTGCAATACTGGGTAGGGGAGGCCAATGTAGTTAGGTCTCTGCCACCCGAAACATAGGCCTGGTGGAACATCTTGGTTTTACAGGCCCTGCAGAATTGCATCAAATCCCACATGGCCCTGATCTCACTTGAGAGAGTTTTTCATCAGGCCAGGGTCAGAACCAAAAAGGCTCTGGCTCTGGTCAAGGCTAAGCGGATCTCCTTTGGACCAGGGACCACCAGCAGATGTTGTTCTGTGGAGCATAAAGCTCTTCAAGGGACATATGGGGACAGATAGTCCTGCAGATATATTGGGCCCAGACCACAGAGGGCTTTAAAAGTTAATACCATAACCTTGAACTTGATCTGATATTCAGTTGGGAGCCGATGCGGCTGGTGGAGCACCTGTTCTATGTAGGCTCTTAAAGATGTCCCGGTAAGGACACACGGCGCTGCATTTTGGACCAACTGAAGTTTGCAGATCAATCTCAAGGGCTGCTCCATGTTCATTGAGTTACAGTAGTCCAGTCTGGAGGTGACCATAGCATGGATCAGAGTGGTTATGTCACGGGGAGAGAGAGGTGACCAGATGCCTGACCTGCCGAAGATGGTAAAATGCTGATCTGGCAACATTCTTTATTTGGGCCTCCACTGAAAGTGAGGCATCCAGAATCATGCCTTACTCCTCACTGTCAGCATTGGTGTGCCCTATCAAGGGTTGGGAATTGGCTGGCTAAAGCAGAGTTGACTGAAATTAAATCCATCAAAGACAGAGGTCCTGTGTTTGAGCTGCATTGGGAATCAAACTCCCAACCACAGCTGGCAGTCCAACCGATACAGCTGGGTGTCATCAATGTACTGGTGAAAACCCAGCCCAAACTCTCAAATAACATAAGACAGAGGATTGCCCTTTGTGGGATGCCATGTACTAGAGATCAACATGTCCCCAAACTCCACCCTCTGTCCCCAACCATGGAGAAAAGAGACAAGCCACTGCAAGGCCGTTCCCCATATCCCCACGTTGGCAAGGTGGTGGGTCATAAGATCATAATTGACTGTGTCAAATTCTGTCATCAGGCCAAGTAATAACAGCAATGCTGACCTGCCTCAATCCAGGTGTCTCTGGAGGTTATCCATGAGGGTGACCAATGCTGTCTCCATCCCATATGACAATTTAACCTCTCCCCCAAGCAGCCATTTCTGACTAGAAGCCCTGTGGGTCAGGAAGTTTTAGTGGGGAAAGGAAGGGGATGAAATTGTCTTCTCCTTTCTCTTTCATCAGAAGAGTATGACCATCAGTACCTTCTGCTGATGAATAGCTGGATTCAAGGCTATGCATATTGAGAAATCAACAAGAATATTGTAGTACTGAGTAATTCATATAATATGCAACACTAAACATATAGCCATAGCCTACCTTTACATGGAAAATAAAAGTATCTGTCTCAAAGCATTTACCTTTGAAACAGATCTAAAAACCTCAGGATTCTCCTTAACAATACAATAGGAAAACTGTCCACTTAACGCTGAATTTCTCAGATTGAAAATAATATTTCATGCATGATAATCTAACTTTTTTTTACCCCACTTCACTCACTACACATTGCCGTGAAAATAAATCTCTGACACAGTTTCATCTGTTTAATGCAGTCTGATCTTGTATGTCTTCACTCTAGCCAACTGAAATATCTGCCCAAAAGCAAAGCATACTTAGAATGATAGAAAGCCTATTAGAGCCAATATGAAAGACCTGCCAGTCTCCAGATGCAGTTTTGTCAAGCATGACTACTAGAAGAGGTCAGAAATCAGACTGAAAAAACTTACAAAGGAAATGGCTTACCTAACAAGAATTCAGTGAAAGCCATTTTTCCTTGGTTTTGATACATACAAATTGCTCTTATGATTATAGGAAGGCTGTAAATACTATGATCGTTTGAAATGCTAGCCGTTTAAATACTCTTTTCTCCTGCACACATTATAGCCTCAATGTTACAGCAATTAGAGGATATATACATATCTGTGCTTCAAGCAGCTAGTAGACACAAAACCCTAAATTAAGATTGTGATACAGATAGGAATTATTTCTATGAATGCTTAAAGTAGATTTTCCATACCACACCAATTTCAAGGGAGTCGTTTTAATTAAGCATGCTTGAGCACCTGCCAATCTGGCTCATATCCAGCTCACCAATGATGAACAGGGAGCTAATGGTTCAGTGAACTTTTTGGACATCTCTGAGAGAATGTGAATGTGTTCATTTTACATGATTATACTGAGTTATTTCACAATTACTGTACTTTTTAGCAGCGGCCCCCAGCATGATACCCTCTGCCCCAATTTTAAAAGGTGCAGAGTTAAAAGAGAAAAAATCAGTTTGAATTGAGACCTACTATTTAGATGTCTGTGTGCCTTTGGTGTCTGCTCATTGTGATCATGAAACTGTTCTTGATTTTGTATAAATGTAATATTTGCTTTCCAGTTTGACCCAATTGTGCTATGGCTCCAGGAATGTTGCCTAATGGTAGAAATAATGTAATGGTGTAATAATACCAGTTTCATTGTTTGTTTGTTTGTTTTAAAATGAACAATGGCAAGACACTCAGAGCGTCCTGAGTCAGGCTGCGAGGCTCCAGTGTCATATTTCAGAGTCTGCAGCAGACCAGCTGAGCAAGGCCAGGGAGGGTGGATGTAGAGAACTCAGTGTCAGATAACAGTCCAAGAGTCAGAGTTACCAGGCAGCAGCATCCAGGTCAACAAAGTAATGGACAACTATTTCAGAGAGTGGGTTGTCAAGAAGCAGTCCAGGAGTCAGAATTATCACGGAGTCATCCGGTCAGTAGCAGCAACTTCAGCATTTAGGAAGACATTGTGTCCATGCCTATAAGTTCCCCTCACAAGTCTTTGAAGCTGCTGGCCTTGCATGTACACAGCTCCTGCAGTTACTCATCGTTCTGCTTCAGAAAGGGTCCAGAATTCATGGTGTTAATTCAGGCAGATAGCTGGAGCTGGTTATCAGAGGTGGGATGCCAGAATTTAATTAACAGGGTCCATAATTACATGAGAGTTGTCTGAGCAGTCCAAAGTCAGTTTTCCAGAAAGCAGGATACAGCAGTGGCAAGTCAGCATACAGAATAAATGCACTGAAGCCATGCTGAAGGGTTCCTCCCCCATACTTTTATTCACTTGGAGCCCTACGTCATGCCTCTGACAGCTGCTTCATATCTCCACTGGTGATGTTTCTCCTTCCTCTGAAAATGATTGCCAGTGCTGACCTCTGAGCTGGGCTGACCTGCATCAGGACAGTAAATCCCCTCTACATACCTGCCCACGTTGCTCTTACAGACCTGCAGATCCTGGAGGAGATAGGGCAGCTGGCTGACCCTGAACTTCCAGCTCCAAGCTGGGATTAAACACCCCGCCATTGTTTCCTGTGATCCCTCTCTGATTGCTCAGCTGCAGCTGGCTGGTGGCTGATAGGCATGGAATCCAGCTCTTCTTCATCAGAGAATTGTCTCTAGTGCCTGGCTGTTCCACAACACCCATTTTCGGTGTCATCCAATAGCTGGCATTGGGTTGAGAAGTGAGCACTCCTACACCTAGCCTATAAGTCTTGCCAGAATCTTTTCATGCAACATTCCAAGGGTGCTGGTGACCCTGGAGAAATGGGAACAGCTGGCTGGCCTTTGGCTGTGGATTAGAGCTGGAGGGCTGAGGTAGCTCTGCATTCAACTCATAGCTGCAGGTCAGGGAGTACCTGAATATCATCCCCCTGTTGCTCTACAACTCTTTGCTACAGGCTGGCTACACTGAGCCCTTCCTCTTCTGAGGAGTCTTCACTGTCACTAATCATGACACAGAGATTGAACAACAGCAATTAAAGTTGCAATAACCTGGCCCTGTTAAAAGGGGTTACTGAGCAGGTGCAAAGCTCTCTGACATGAACTTTAATAGTGACCACTGAGGCAATGCAATCAGCAGCTCCTTTTACATCTAACCAAGGGAGCTGAGCAAGATATATTTAACAGGCAATAATGTTCATGTTGAAGTCTGCAGCATGCCTAATTTCAATTAGATCAACCAACTATTGATTACAGGTTTTACTATTCAAAGAATGTCCCTGTTTATAAATGGTGGGGGAACCTAGTAAGGAAAGACAGGAATGTAAGCAAGAATAGCTGACTAGAATAATATTTGAGCACATTTCTGGTACGTATTATTTGTTTTCCATACAAACATACTATTTCTTGAAAAAGATTACAGACAGATTTTCTTCTTATCCTTTCCTTTTGTTCAACAGAATTAGCTCTTTCCAAGTCACCCCTTATTATCATTCTTTATACAAATCTCATTGTTTATTAAATGTACTAAGGAAAGGCAATGAAGTAATTATACCTTTTGGAATCGTCACTTTTTGTTAACTCAACTACAGAGGGAACAGGTGGCCTATAAACCATTGTTAGTGATTCTTTTTCTTTCAAAAAAATACTTACTTGACAATTTCCTCCAATAAGTGCTGCTCAAAGGCATTTTTTTAAAAAACAAAATTTTATTGGAATACCTTCAACATTGTTAAACATCGTTACCAATACAACTTAAAAAATTACATCCCATCCCCCCACCCCCCCAATAGGCTTCCAACACTGCTAATAACAAAAAAAAGAATTAAAAGGTAATCAAGTTTAAACTTGTATCAATCGACAAACCAGGTAACACAATTCTAATATGTAAAAACCTGAGTCTTTCAAACCTAGTATCCAAAAGGTACAGTACAATCTGGTATTTGTTTCCTTTCTCATTCAATGTCAATACGAATCAAGATTGTACATTTTCCCTTTCATTCTATAGTCAGTTTCCATGTAGAATTTCAGGCTTTCCCAGTCTTTTAGATATTGTTCTGCCATTTGTCCATTTAGTTTTTTCATCATTTTGTCCATTTCGGCTAGAAACAGCAGTTTCCTTAACCAGTCTTGTATATCTGGTACCTTCTCCGCTTTCCATTGTTGAGCAAAAGCCATTCTCGCCGATGTAATCATATACCATAGTAATGTCCTTTTTTCTTGTGGAATTTTTTCCATTGTCAAACCTAAGAGAAGAAGCTCCGGACTTTTCCTAATAGGAATTTTTAATATCTTCTGCATCTCACAATGTACATTTGACCAGTATACCTTTGCTTTATCACATGACCACCTCATATGGTAAAAAGAACCCTCTGTTTTTTTACATTTCCAACACTTATTACTCAAGTTCTTATCCATACTAATATTAGCAATCTTTTTTGGTGTCATATACCACCTGTACATCATCTTATAACAATTTTCTTTTATATTGACACAGGTTGACATTTTAAAAGCTTTTTTCCACAAAAATTCCCATGCTTCCATAGAAATTTCCTTGTTCGTATTTATGGCCCATTTTATCATTTGCTCTTTAACAGTTTCATCCAGAGTATATACAGTCAACAAGGTTTTATACAACTTAGATATCATTTTTCGCTCCTTTTTCAACCATATATCTATAACTCATCGTTCTTAGCTCTAAAACCAACCTCTTTACAGTCTTTTTTGTAAATGTCCCATATTTGGCAATATTGTAACCATCCATAATCAAATTCTAATTCATTATTTGGTTTTAAAACGTATTTTTTCCCTTCCTTTTGAAGCAACTCTTGGTATTTCAACCAATCATTACCTTTATGTTCTGAAAAGGGATGAATAACTGCAGCAGGAACAATCCATAAAGGCCTCTCATCAGGAACTGTGTTCTTGTATCTGGTCCATGCATCAAACAATGTTCTCCTTACATAATGATGCTTAAACATTGAGTCTACTTTATTTTTCCCATACCAAAGATAGGCATGCCAGCCAAATCTGCAATCGTGACCCTCAAGGGCCAAAAGTTTTCTATTTTCCAAATTAACCCAGTCAGTTAACCAAGACATACATACAGCTTCATGATACAAACGCAAATTTGGGACTTGGAAGCCACCTCTGTCTTTAATATCATACATTATTTTCATTTTAATTCTTGGCTTCTTTCCTGCCCAGATAAATTTAAAAATTTCTCTTTGCCATTTCACCAACACTTTCACATCTTTCACAATTGGTATTGTCTGAAACAAAAACATTAACCTGGGCAGTACATTCATTTTGACAACGGCAATTCTTCCAAGAAGAGATAATCTAAGTTTTTCCCACTTTTCTAAATCGCACCTTATCGAAGCCCACAATTTTTCATAATTATTCTTAAACAAATCGATATTTTTCATTGTAATATCAACTCCCAAATATTTAACCTTTTTAACCACTTCACATTCTGTCAAATTTTGTAAAGTTTGTTGCTTTGTAACATTCATGTTTTTACACAATATTTTTGATTTATTTTTATTTACATAGAACCCTGCGAGATCACCAAACTCTTTTACTTTTTCAAATACCAAAGGCATGTTATTGACAGGATCTTCAACAATAAACATAATATCATCAGCAAATGCTCTTAATTTGTATGAGAAACCTCTAATACTCAAACCTTTTATATTATCATCATCTCTAATCATTTGCAGCAATATCTCCAAAATCCAGATGAATAACAATGGCGATAAGGGACAGCCCTGTCTGGTTCCTTTTCTGACCCGGAACGCTTCTGTTGATTCTGCATTTACAATCACCGTAGCCTTTTGTTCTTTATATATTGATTGAATCATTCTTGTAAATTCTACGCCTACCTGCAATTTTTCAATCACTTTGAACATAAATTCCCAATTCAAGTTATCAAATGCCTTCTCCACATCTAGAAATAAAAAGCCAACCTCTTTTTCCGGGTGCTTATCATAGTATTCTATTGCGTCTAAAACAACCCTCATGTTGTCTTTTATTTGCCTACCTGGCAAAAACCCAGCCTGATCTTCGGCAATAGTGTCTTTCAAATACTCTTTGAGGCGTTCTGCTAGGATTTTTGCATAGATTTTATAATCATTGTTCAAAAGTGAAATTGGTCGATAATTTTTAACATTAGTTAAATCTTGGGTCTCTTTCGGTATCAAGGTGATTGCTGCTTCATTCCAGGAATCTGGAATCTTCCCACTTTCTCTAATTTCATTTAAAAGAATCTCTAGAACCGGTACCAGGTCTTCTTGAAATTTCTTATAAAATTTGGCTGAAAAACCGTCTGGTCCTGGAACTTTGGAGATTTTTGCTTCTCCTATTGCTTTGCTGATTTCTTCTTCAGTTATCACAGCGTTTAACAGTCCTTTTGTTTTTAAGCTTAGTTGTGTCAAATTCACCTTTGATAAATAGTCTTGAATTTTTTGTTGATCCACCTGTTTTGCTTGAAAAAGAGTAGCATAGTATTTGTAAAATTCTCTCCGGATCCCTCCTGGGTCTATAATTTCTCTATTCCCATCTTTCATTTTAATTATTGTTTTGTTCTCTCTTCTTTTCTTCAATTGCCATGCCAAATATTTCCCAGGTTTATTCGCTCCTTCAAAGGACTTCTGTTGCAATTTTTTCAAGTTCCAATATACTTCTTTATTTAACCTTGCATCATATTGTTCCCTTAGGATCCTCAGCTCTCTCAAAATTTTATTTTTGCCAGGTCTCTTCTTGAGTTCTGCTTCTTTCTTTTGGATACTTTCCATAATTTCTTTATCTATTTTGAATTGTTTTCTTTCATTGTTGTTAATTGCAATTAGATGTCCTCTCATCACAACCTTATATGCCTCCCATACCGTTTGCGTCTGTAAATCTTTATTTAAGTTTAGTTGAAAATACGTTTTGGTTTCCATCCTTATTTTGTCCACAATGTTTTGTTTGTCCAGTAAATCCTCATTGAGTCTCCATCGAAATTTCTTTCTTTTAGCATATGTTGACCACTTTATTGGGCTGTGGTCAGAAAGAATTCTAGGTAATATTTCAATTTTTCATGTTTGCAGAATCAAGTTCTCAGTCATCCACATCATATCTATTCTTGAGAAAGACTCATGTCTTGATGAGTAAAAAGAGTAGTCTTTGTCTTTAGGGTTTTTAGCTCTCCATGCATCTTCCAGGTGTTCATGTTTTGCCAATTGAAAAAATACTTTCGGAAGTTTACCTATACCTTCATTTCCTTTTTTGGATTTTCTGTCAATAGCATTATTAACAGTACCATTAAAGTCACCCATCAATATCATTTGTTCATAGGTTAACTGTTGTAATTGTTCCCACAAATCTTGAAAGAATTTTTCCTTGGCTCCATTCAGGGCATAGAGATTTAAAATTAAGGTCTTTTTATTCTGGAACATAACTTCCACTGCCAAGAATCTTCCTTCTTTGTCTTTAAAAATTTCCTTTGGCTCCAACTCTTTTTTTACATATGTAACGACTCCTTTTTTCTTTTGTGAGGAGACGGAATAGAATTCCTCTCATAATCTACTTTGAATCAGAAATTTAACATCAGTCTTTTTAATATGTGTTTCTTGTAAACAAACAATATCACATTTTTGTTTTTCCAACCATAGCCTAACATTTTTCCTTTTTTGGGGTGAATTAAGTCCATTAACATTCCATGAAATAATTTGACTCTCCATGTTGGCTTTGTATTTATTTATCAGAGTCTTTAAAATTGTCTTTAATGAACTTGGTCATTTGCTCTACTGACTTGATGGTGACTCTCTTCTGTTTAAATGTAAAGCTGACACCTTTTGGAATTTCCCATCTGTATCTAATGCCCTCTGTTTTCAGTTTGTCAATCAGGTCTTTAAAAAGTCATCTGTCCTGAAGAACTGTTCTGGGTAATTCCTTTAGTATCATAATTTTCTTGTTGTCAATTATGAAGTCTTCCTGGAATTGTTGCTTAAACAAGTCTTCTTTCAATCTTTTGGATATAAACTGGACAATCACATCTCTGGGTAGTTTTTTTCTTTTGTGCAATCGCAGAGTTGACTCTGTATACCAAATCAATGTGTGCCGCCACCTTCTCCTCTTTTAGTTTTAAGAAATCTGCAACAGCATCCACCATAACTGAGTGGATATTCTCATTTTTATCTTCAGGGATTCCCCTAAATCTCAGATGGTTAAGCATTCCATTGTACTCCACCATTACATTAGCTTTTGATGCTTCTTTAGCAACCTCAATTACGCCAGTTTCCACTCCTTTCACTCTCTCCTCCACATCATCTGTTCTTTTGTTCAGTGTCTGTATTTCCTTTGTAATCCCAGCCAAGTCTTTTTTCAAGTCAGCTACTTCATCAGCCACTTTACCTAGAGTTTTTTCCATTTTTTGTATAGCATCCATCATCCATTTTGCCATGGCTTCCATCATGCCCTGTAGTTTCTTCTCCTCTTTAGCAGCCATTTTCGGGGAGGACCAAGAGTTCGCCCTCTGTCTTTGCTGGAGATCGTAAGCCGTTGTTTACAGTTATCACAAAACTTACATCAAATTAAAGCTCTTCTTGTGCCCAGCTGAACTGCTCTATTTTCGCTTTTTTCTGTTAAGTCTTTTAGCCAAAATCCGAATAAATCATTTCGACCTTCTCAAAATGGCGGGCGCAATTTCTCTATGGTAAATAGCTCTTCCTGTTGTTTACTTCCTGTCCGGCAATCTTAATCTTCCTCCTTGACTTCTGGTTTCCTCCCTTCTTCCGGCCTCCTTGGTCGTCTCTAGGAAGCGCTACTTGTCTGCTCTGAGGTCACTTCCTGTTCTGGTGATTTCTGTCGCAGCTTAAGTAGTTTTCCACACTGTTTCTCATGGGACTTGGTGTTAGTTTCTATTTTAAAGTCAATATCCCGACCGCAGGAAGGATCAACAAACCGACTTTTTGGCCTTTTTTTGCTGTTTAACCGCGTTTTCCGGAGTTGGTGTTAGTACACAGTATGCCGCATGATCATGCACTTCATCGGGTGTTGTTTATTCTCAGGATCAGTGCATTTCCGGTGAGCAATTTTAAAAAGTTACCTTCAAAGTCCGTATTTTGTTATAGCAGTGTTTCCTTGGTATCAGTTTCCGTAGAATGTCTTGGAGGTCTGGGTCATGCATTCTTATGTTGAGAATCCAACTCGGTGGGGTCTTTTAGAGAGATTCTGAAGTGCCCTCTTGGGGGAGGGGATCAAGGCTGGTCGCGGCGCTCTTTAAAGCCCCGCTATCAGCCGATCTCAACTCCCACTCGGGCCAGTGCTCATTGCTAGTCACCCCCCTGCCTGGGGAGATCTGCGGCAGGCTGTATAGCCCGCCCTGTCATAAAGACCCTCCGTATGTTCTGAGAGCAGAGCCAGAACACGTCAGGATGCCATGTATCCCAGACCGGAAGCCCCTCAAAGGCATTTATTGAAGTGGAGAAATAAAACTTTGGAAGTAAAAGAAAACTGGTGCTTTAATGGATAAAGCTAGTATGACCCAGCAAATGACCTAGACTTTAATTCTCTCCTCCAGTTTTCTGCTAGTATTTACTCGTCTTCTAAAGTCTGAACACATGAAGCTGCCTTGTTCCATGCAATCCAGTGGATTTATACAACCAGCCTGGTACATTTCTCCTGTCGAGTCCTTTATTGTTCCAGAAAGTCAATCTGTGCTGTAGTTCACTCCACATTCATTCCAGTTGAACTAGAATTTCATCAATTGATTGGAAAACATGCACATCATCAGTTTTCTATTCTGTTTCCATTGTCTATCTCTTGCTTTCGGTGTTTTCAACTCACACATCTGGAGATTTGGGGATGGAACCTGGGGAGGACAGGGACCTCAGTTGGGATACAATGCCACACTCCAAAGCGTCCATTTTCTTCAAGGGAAATGATCTCTGCAGTCTGGAGATGAGCTGTAATTCTGGGGGAACCCCAGTTCTCACCCAGAGTCTGGCATCCCTAGGGCTTACAACTATTTACAGTTAACACAGTTTCTCCAGGGCTAATTAGCTAGAATGTTTCAGATGTTTACCCTTGAGTGCACAGAACAGTTAACAGCCAAGTCTGTGTTCCTGAAGTGAACATTGGCCTTCCTTCAGCCTCAGGATTCTTACAGTGTAAATGTGGCTCCTCTCAGGAACCAATCAGGCACTAATTTCCTCTTAGAAACAGGGCTTTGTCATGACCAGTGTTGCTGAGAGCAGTGTTCTGTACTGGTTAAGAGTGGCAGACTGTAATCTGGAGAATTGTCTTTGATTCCTTACTTCTCCACATGAAGCCTGCTGAGTTACCTTGGACCAGTCACAACTCTCTCAGGACTCTCTCTGAGACTACTTAGGGTAGAGAAAAGCAGGGTACAAAACCCAGCTCTTCTTCTTTTTCCTCCTCCTCCTCTCACACTCATTCTGCTAGCCTACTTTATCAACCTACCCTTCTGTAAACTCAAATACTCTGTAAGCTCAAACCCTACCTCCAAACATTCCCTGGTTTAGCCTGCCTACACACAAGGCAGACTCTGAGACCTAGATAATCTCCCTTTGACAGGTTCTCTCCCAACTAATACTCTGGAGATGCAAACCCTATCTCATCTAAGATGACAGTGCAACAACTTTCTATCTCTCACTCCCCACTCCCATATGGATTCTTCAGTCATCCATGGGCCCTGATTGGTTGCATCTATTATAAATATGTTTGGGTCTTTACAAATAAAACTCCTGGCCTAGTCAGGTAAACGTTGATATTATTCATGGATGTAGAGAGTAGTCACAAATATCAAAAACTAATTTCCTTTTAGCCCAAAACTTTAAAAAGCATTCTCTCTCTAGTTGAACCTGATTATAAATCTGCTGACACTAGTGTATTCAGGGGGAAAGGACGTTGATTAAAAGCACTTTGGTTTTGTATTATTTCCAGAAAGTTCTTATCCATTCCTCAATTACACAGACATCTGGATATCCATTTTTCTTATTTCAGACTGAATTTCATCACTGTTGGTCTGCATCAGCAAATGAACACACAATTACTTTTTCCCTTTTTTTTCTCCATCACCTTTGAACAATCCAGTGTTTCTAGTAATAACACTTCTCAAAATATACCCAGTTTCTAACCTCCTAGCAATGATATATTTTATTCAAATGAAAAGCTTATCTCCAAGGGGGGGAAAGGGCAAATTCTGCACCTGGGTTGCACTACTTACATGTTTGATTAACCATACACAACTAAAAAGCACCATTCTAATCACAAAGAAGAATACACTTGTCTCTGTGCAATTGTGATCAGACTTCCATTGAAAACATAGAGGCTGTGGACAAGGCAGCAGGCACAATCCTGCTCCCTTCCATGGCAATTCAGTATACACACAATACATTTTTGAGAAGGAGATATATATATATATATAGATATATAGATATAGATATAGATATATTTATATATATATATATATATATATATATATATATATATATATATATATATACACACACACAGAGGCCCCGGTCATACGGGCCAGAAAACACGGGGGGGGGGGAGACGTGGCAATTCGCCCCAGAGCAAAATAAGGCATGTTAGCCTGATCACATGGGCCACCGGGTTGCCACACTCCAGCGCCTAGCACCGATCACACAGCGCTGCTACAGCGCGAATAAAAGCAGTGCAGCAGAGCAGCAAGCCACACTGTAGCAAAGGAAGCATGTGCCATTGGGGGGTGGGCTGCTGTTGGTGTCTTGCCTGTGCGCATGCCTCATTCAGCATTGGTGCGCATCCCATGGAAACTTACAACATCCGGAAACCCCGGGACATGGGCCAGCATCGGAAGCCATGGGATACTGGTGCTCCCACGATCTGTTTGGTTTTCTACACAAGCAAGCCCAGAGAAGAGGGAGAACTCTACAAAGACTTAAGACACAAAATAGTGATAATTCTTAAGAGAAATTTACGGAGAAAACTAAAAAAACTGAAACCTTATAAGTAATAAATATATAAAGAAGGATTGTCTTTGTAATTAATTTGAAATAATATACCTGGACTATTGGCAATGTTTTAACTGAATGGAGATTAAAATTTGTATTTATGTACAAAGGCTGTCTAATTTGAAACAATATACTTGGATTATTTGTAATGTTTTAACTGAGTGGAAACAAAAGACATGGAGCAGTTCGAAACATAAAATTGGTACTGCAGGGAAATGTATAAGTGGGGTGATCTATGTAGAGAATATGTAAGGATCTAAAGGATAAAAGAGAATAAACAGGAGGACTCAGTGTAAGGTGAAGTTTTCTTGGGTTTATGATTTTAAGAATTGATATATAACTTACTTTGAAAAGTTTGTAAGTAAATGGGAGTTCTAAAGTCAACATTATTGATAACATGAAAGAACATTTTAAAGATAATAGAGTGTTAACATATATAAAATAGATAATGTGTCCAAATCAGTATTTTTAAATAGTTAGGAAATGCCGGTTTCTTTTCTTTTTCAGGTTTATAGACATGGAGTTGATCAGGAACAGTGTATTATAGCCAAATTGAAATATAGCAGATAGGATATAGAAAAACTAGTTGTGAACAGATTTATGATTTTTTTTATTTATGTTGTTTGAATATAAGTTAAGGCAAGGAAAAATGGTAACATGTATGCAAATATGATGTTGGTACAAGATATCTGGCTAGATATTTTAAACTGTGTGACTCTTCTAAAAATTTTGGACAAGCAGGAAAAAAAAATAAACATCCATCCCTTCCTCAGCCCACCCGCAGTAGCAGGCAGGCTGGGGAAGGGAGGAAAGATCAGCCCCCCTACAGGTGGAATGCCTGCCAGCAACTCCAGTAAGGTGAATATACCTGAATAAAAGCCAAATAAGGTCAGCTTTTATTCAGGATGACCTTATCGGTTTGAGAATCTGATTCAGCTTAATAAATACCTGAAAAATAATGATAAGATATTTGTCAGGTATTTTATTCAGCTTGGTTTAGCCGAATGCACAACCCTAGAAGGATCTCTGGAATGTCTGTACAGTCTCCAGGTGTTTTATCCCAATTGGATGAAGGAAAAAAGATTCAGACAAATATTTCTTTCCCAATGACACTAAGAGAAATAACTAACAAATATCTAAATATGAATATGTCTAACAATTTTAATCTAAATAATTTTTAAAAGATGATGTTGGACTGTATCAGAAATACCATGCATACATTCCTTATAAATAGTATGATCATCTGATGAAATTTAAGATGTTTCACACTGAAACAAAATTACTACTTTGCAGGAAACAAATTGCAAAGAATGTCTCTCTCCTCATTAAACAGCTTATGAGCATGCATGAGCTAGCCACCCCAATGTTGGCTCCCTTCCTCGACCATGACGACCTGGCTACAGTGATCCACGTGACCATCACCTCGAGACTAGACTACTGTAATGCTGTCTAGATGGGGCTGCCCTTGTTGCAAATCTGGAGGCTGCAGCTAGTGCAGAATGCTGCAGCCAGGCTGTTGATGTGTCTCCCTAAATGGGAGCACATCCGGCCTGTGCTGAATGCACTACACTGGCTGCCAATAGCGTACCGAATTCAGTTCAAGGTGCTGGTGCTTACCTTTAAAGCCCTATATGGCCAGGGTCCGACATACCTGAGGGACCACCTTTCCCCATACATACCCCAGAGAGCACTATGGTCAGGGTCACAACACTGGCTAGTTATTCCAGGACCCAGGGATGCCAGGCTTGCTGCTACCAGGGCCTTTTCAGTGGTGGCTCCTTACTAGTGGAATGAGCTCCCGGAGGAGATCAGGGCCCTGTGGGATCTTGCGCAGTTCCACAGGGCCTGTAAGACAGAACTCTTCCACCAGGCCTTCAGTTAAGAGCCGCCCACCACTACCATCAATGCCCGCAATCAATACCTGTGGTGTAAGGCCAGCCTAACCAAGATTGCATCATACCATCTTGAGGAGTCCAGAGACTGTTAAGCTGAGAACACTGGGTGCTGTATTATATGGCAATCGTGACTTAATTGATTACTGTGAGCACTTTAACTGTAAATTGTTTAATTGTTTTAGATAGTTTTAAATGTTTTATATGAATTTGGTGCATTATGCCAAATATTGTTAGCCACCATGAGCCTGCTTGTGGGGAGGGTGAGATATAAATGTAATAAATAAATAAATAAATTTTCCATGTGTTAACTCAGTTCAAAGGTCAGGTTGATACGTAAGTACATCCATCTTTCAACAGCTAAAACAACTGTCAGCATGGTTGAGTTTTTCTGCCTTTCCTATTTATATATAGCTCATGATAAAGACCACCTTTCTACCTCAGAAAAAACTTGGAAAATTATAAATACTGATTATAAAATGTGGCCAAAATAAGCAGAGGAACTTTAAAGAATAACATATTATTTTTAAAAAAATCCTGAGGCCACCTCTGAAGATTGCATGGTTACTAGAGGACAAAATGACCTTCAGAGAATGGGAGAGGCTTGGGGCAGAAATAAATGAGGTCAAGCAAATGAAAAATAGTATTATTTGGAAAGCAAAAGTCAGACTTTTAGCACAGATATATGGGTGAACACCTGTGGTTTTACATAATTAATTCAAACTGGAACTATATAAGTACACAGTTTGAATGGCAAGCATGCTATAATGGCACATTTCCAACATTTTATGACTTCTTTTCTGAACTGAGCTCAGGGAAACAATATTTACACTGCCATCCTCAGAACAGCCTCCTGGGAGTAAGCTCCACTGAACAGATTTTAGTGAGAAAAGCAACCACCAGTGGATAGAACCAATGGTCTCACATGGTATGGGAAAGTGAACCTACCTCTTTCCCCCATAACATTTCCCCAGTATGAAACATCCTCCTGGAACTGCTATTTGAGCCATTTGAACTGTGGGTTAGTGGTTAGGAGAAGGTCTCAGGCATGCAGAAAGGTTTTCCTGGATGACCGGCCCTGAATCCCTTCCAGTCCAGTTTCCACCCTGGCCATGGGACAGAGATGGCACTGGTCACTCTCAAAGATGGCCTCCTCAGACAAATGGATTGAGGCAGGTAGGCATTGCTGATATTACTTCATTTGTCAGCAGTGTTTGACATGGCCGATCATGCTCTGTTGACTCACTGCCTTGCAATGGTTTATCTCCTTTCCCCAAGGTCGGGGATAGAAGGTAGCACTAGGGGAGAGGGTCTCACTATGATACCCAAGGGGCAATCCTCTGCTCAATGTTATTTAATATCTTTATGTGCTTCCTTGCCCAGCTGGTGATACTCATCTCTATCTGTTGATGAACAGCCAGCTGAATGCTGCCCTTGAAAATTTGACCGAGGGACTGGAGGCCATGGTCAGTTGCTTGAAGAAGAGCTGTCTGAAATTAAATCCATCAAAGACAGAGGTCCTGTGACTGGGCTGGGGAGGGATACAAGGTTGGGATGCCAATTCCTGGCTCTTCATGCTGTGCCATTAACATCTGTCAGGAGCTTGGAGGTGATCCTGGATGCCTCCCTTTCAATGGAGGCCCAGGTCACGAATGTTGTTAAAGTGGTGTTTTACCAGCTTCGCCAGGTTAAAAAGTTGCTTCCCTTCCTGTGTCTTCCTCTGATTTAGCCACAGTGATCCATGCAATGGTCACCTCCAAGTTGGACTACTGTAACTAGCTCTATGCAGGGCTTCCCTTGAGACTGATCCAGAAATTGCAACTGGTCCAGACTGTAGCTGCGTGGGTTCTGACAGGAACAGGGCTGGCCCCAGGAGTTTTTGCACACTAGGCGAGGCTGTCTTGTGGTGCCCCCAAACAGTGCAGAGCCACCCTCTCCACAGCTGGAGACCCACTCACAAGGGATGCTCCCTGGCCCCAGCAAAGTGAAAGGACTTGTTTGCAGGTTGGTCAGCAGAGCAGCTTGCTGTGACCAAAGTCAACCAAAATAAACACCGGTGATTAACCGACTGACTCGTACCTCCTCCCCCCTTCCAGAGGCGAAAACCCAAAGAAGAACATTTTCCAAAAGAGAGGCACCAGAGGTGGAGGGGGTAGGTGAGAGAGAAGAGCTCCAACCAGGTGATGCTAAGGCACAGGGCAACTTTTTGATTCCTGCCAGGCAGGCTCTGCGTTGCAGGGAAAGAGGCAACTCACCTTCCTTAAACTACCCAGGGTTGCCCGGTTCCTCTTTGTCCCAGCCGGGGGACATGGCAGGGCATTCCAGAAGGCAGCGGGGCATCCCCAAAGCAACAGAGTCCCACAGGGGAACTTCCCCGCATCCCCGCCCCCACCTCCCGCGAGGTTTCTAGGAACCACAAGGTTTCCAGGAACCGCTGGGAGGTCAGGCGCACTGGGTGCTCCCACCAGAGCCTCAGAAGCTCTTCGCAGGTGACGGGGCACTTCTCCTGCACGGGCTGTCTTCCTGGCCCCAGTTCTGCAGCCCCCCAGAGACTGGAAGATCACTGCGGGGGCCAGCTCTGGCCTAGGGAAGCAGAGGAGAAGACCTTTTGGGCCACGCCTGCTGTCCCCTGCCTACCGCCCCCCTGGCCTTTCCGAGGCCCAGACCTCCACCCGGAAAGATGGCCAGGGGGTCCTCCATGGGACCCAAGCACCTCCTGGGCGGTCAACTCCCCTGCCCATCTGCCGGCCCTTTGTCCTGTAGGTCTTGCCCCCGCCCCGATCCATGCCCGAATCTCTCTTCCCTTTCCCTCCACCCCTTCTTCACTTGCGAGTCCTCCGTCAGACCCAGCAGAGACTCCCACCCCTTTTAGTGGCCCTCTGCAGCCCGTGCCTCCCCCTGCCCCCTTCCTCTGGTGCTCAACAGCAGCTCCCTCCCTCCAGTCTCTCAATCCCACCCCCGCACACTGTACAGAGCCTTTGGAGCCTCCACGTACCCTGCCAGCCACACTGAGTTGTGTGCAGTTTGCAGCAGACTCCTCCTTCCCTCCCCGCCTTCCTCTTATCCTGACAAGCAACCCCCGGGCTTCATTCCTCAAGCCCAGGCTCCTGACTGGAGCTGATGCCATGTCCTTTGCCCTAGAGATGCCATATCCAGGTAAACAGCTCTGTGCAGCGTGGGGCCTTTCGTCTTTCCCGCCTGGCCAAAAGAGGAGGTGGGCCAGAGGGCTCCGCCCCACCAAGGGATTCCCAGGGAGCCGCCTACCCCCTACCCCCCACCAGGGCAGGGCAGGGTGGTCTGAGGCCGGGCTGGGAATTGGGGGAGTGAAGAGGTGGTGGTGGCCAGGGTGCATGATGCGAGCTTTTGGTGGAGCGGGGGGCTTTTGGTGGGGGAGGGCTCAGTTTGGTGCCCCCATGATGGCTCTGCCCTAGGACACGAACATCTTTCAGAGCACATATACAAATGGTGCACTATCAGCTGCACTGGTTCTGGATTGAAGACTAGATCAAGTTCTAGGTTTCGATGCTGGCTTTTAAAGCCCTAAACCATCTAGGACCAGTGTATCTTCAGGACCACCTTTCATGGTATATCCCCCAAAAGTGTTACACTCTAGTGACCAAAATCTGCTGGTGATCCCCAGCCCAAAGAGAGTCTGGCTGCCCTCAACTAGGGCCAGGGCCTTTTTGGCCCTGGCTCCAACCTGGTGGAACACTCTTCTGGGAAAGATCAGGGCCCTGAGGGACTTGTTACAGTTCTGCAGGGCCTGCAAAACAGAGTTGTTCCACTGGGCATATGGTTAAGGGCAGTGATGGGCTCTATCTTGACAGTTTCCATCTCAGATTGATACACAAAGCTCAGGAATTCTGGGCTGCAGCAGGCTATGCCGATTGGGTGTTCACACTAAGTTAGGCATCAGATTGGCCTCTCCCTTTCTCCCTCTTTCCCCTTTCCCCTCCCCCTTTACTTCTCAAAAGACAACTATACCTTACTCCCCCTAAGATTTTATGCCATCTTTTAGCCGTACAATGGGGCATATTTATTTATTATGTATTTTATTGTAATTATTGTAATTATGTATTAGTCATGAACTGAATGTTTTTACAAATTATAATACCCACCCTGAGCCTGGGAGAGTGGATTATAAATCCTGTTGTTGTTGTTAAGGGTATGATTCAGTATAAGGCAGCTTCATGTGTATGTATATATGTGTACCATAAAGGTACTCCATGGCCGAGTTCAGACTGGCAGTTTGGCCCGATATAGGCACGTTTCACAAATGGATTAAAGGGGTCAGTTCACACAGGCACAGCTGTCAGGAGTTCCCCAGCAGTACTCAGCCCGTCTTGTAACGCTTCCCTCCCGAGTTTAAAAAGTACCAGGTGAAAGTGGTAGCAAACCCTGGAGAGCTTGTTGATCCCACTTCCCGGATGTGTGCATGCTAAAAGTCATGCAAACAAGCAGCATTGATAATTGCTGCTGTGCCTATGTGCCTATGTGCATAGGCACATGTTGCCAGAGTGAGAGAAAGCTGCTTACAGCCACGCCTCCGCCAGGGGTGGGCCAACAGTGCAAATGCTCCCTTGCACCTTCTCCCCAATATGCTCCCACATCTTCCTGGTGCAGTGTGACTGGGAATACCCGGAACATGTTGTTCCAGGTCTTTTTGTCATGACTCCCTCGTGCTTCATACTGCCAGTCTGACCTCAGCCTATATATTTGCTCTTTGAAGCCAGTGGCAGCTTTGTGGGTCTGTTTCAGGTTGGGAGCAGACTGTGTCACTTAACCCCCAACACCCCATGCTGATCCAAGTTGGAGTCCTGTTTGTCAAAATCTTTCTTTTGACCTCATCTTTCTCCAGCTTGTATATAATTTTTTTATTAAAAAAAAACTGCTTCAGAAATCCAGACATGGAACTTCCAGCATCATGTAGTTCCCCCCACCTGAGATGCTATAGCTATCAGGTAGGCTGCTAAAGGCAATGGGCTGGGATGGGAAGCAAGTGGATTCTCAGATAATACAAAGTGATCGGGGATAAGAGGATCATACCAAAACACCAGAGGATGAGGCCAGAAGGCCAACAGGATTACATTTAACAATAAAGTTCAGTGATTCTTAAAAGTACAAAGGAAAACACCAAATTCCATGTAAAAAAATTGGGATATAAATAAAATACTGAAACAAGTGTAAATTGGGATATAAATAAAATACTGAAACAAGAGACATTTCTCCTCCAAGACCACTTACAAAAGCAGATCAATATTTCATTTGGCTTCCCCTCATGAACAAATATTCTCTGTTCCAGGGGTCCCCTAACTTTTTGAGCCTGTGAACACCTGGGAATTCTGACACAGGGTGGTAGGTGCAACCACAAAATGGCTGCTATGGGAGGCAGAGAGTCACACACGCACAGACACAGAAGAAGCCCAAAGCAGGGGACAAGAAGAAGAGTAACTTTTTAAAAATGCACTGGGGAAGTGAAAAGAGAGAAAAAACAAACACTACAGTGGCAGCTTGTGCTGAAACCATGGTGCCCACATACACCATGCTGGGGGGTCCTGCTCCATTCTCCTAAGAAAACAGATACATTTTCTAGTAAACACACTGAAAGCAGTGCTTATCATCTGCACTAAGGTTTTTCGATGCAAAGCCTAGAATATTCATACCTGATATTTACAAATCATAAATTAATTTTAGCTTTTTAGCTGTTCCATCAAATAGTTTAATGTTGATATCATAAAGCCAAAACGCTATGGGAAGTTTTTTTTAAGTACACATTATTTTCATTACAATAATGTACTGTATGATAAATTGTATCTCTTTAAGTCCACCTTAACTAGTGTTGGGATTGTTAACAGAGAAAGATTGTGTGTGGTAACAGAAAGAAACAAGTGAGGACCCACAAGAAACTACTCCCACCCTTGACACTCCACTCACCACCAACTTTGCAGTTCTCCCTATCTACCCCCCACCCTTGACACTCCACTCTCCCCCTGCCCTTCCCATTCATTTGCCCACCCTTGCTGCTCTTCCCACCTACCTTCCAGCAGTCCAGTGGTAGGCTGCTGGCTTGGTGGGGATGTGGTGGCAGTTACAAGAAAAGGAATCACATCCTCACCATCAGCTGCATCTCTCGGGCTGCTGTGCTGTGCTGCCACTGGACCCAGCACATCTCTCAGACTGCTGCAGTGCCGATGCTGGGCCCAGCACAGCTACTGGGCAGTTGTGCCACTGCTGGGCCCAGTGTGGCCCCTGGGCTGTTGCACCACTGCTATCGGGTGCAACAAGGCATCTAGGCTGCTGTGCCTCCAGCAGTGGGCCCAGTGCAGCTCCTGACCTGCTGGGGCCCATTAGGTAGGGGGGATTTTTTTAAAAAAAAATTTCAGGGGGACATTTAAACCCCTCACTGTTTAAGTCAGATTTTTCTGCATGCCTGGGGAGTACCCCAAGTGTGCAGAAAAATCTCTTTAGCCTCCATATGGCCTCAATCCATGGATTTAGCTTTCTGAAGATCAGGGTCATAGGTGGCTATTAGGATATCAGATGTACATATGAAACCCAATCATCCAAGGAAGCTTGATAAATATTAAGCATATAAACCATTGGTTTCAATATGTATTTTTCACATAGTTAATGGTAAGTACTGTGTAAAATGACGCTTCAGCTCACACATCTGTGTAAAAGTCTATGGCTGTGAACAGCAAATGTTGAATTTGTACTCTGTGAATGTTAACCTAAAATTACTTTTACAGGTAGCCAAAAGGCTGCAGCACAAGTGTTTCTTAATTTCCAGTATGCAGAGGTAATGATGTCAGTTCATACTGTAGATGGAATTAGCCAGAGAAACAAAGGACTGGGGGAGAGGGGCATTGAAAAAGCAGCCATATTCAATTAAGGTATCAGGAATATTCTGGAATCTGGCTGGAAATTTCTCACAAGCAGAGGAGGGGCATCACATACTGTACAGAGAATCTCTGTCCTTTTGTGAGAGGTCAGAACACAATGATGGGATGAGATGAGAAATGCTGGAATTCTTGAGGAACTTCCAGTATGGCACGGTGAACAGATGTCTTTCAGGCTGCTCCTGAAGACGTTCATCCTTTCTTGGCTCTACTGGAGCCCCTGGGTCCTAGTGACTGCCTTGGGCACCACCCAGACTCCTGGAGGGAGCTTGGGTAGCAAGAGGCTTGCTTGGGCACCCCGAAATTGGCAGGTTGTGGGAGTGGTCTGTGTTGCCCAGATGCTAGACCAAGAAAAGGAGTGGAACATGGCCGACATGTATCCTCTACAGCTGCGACCTTCCTTTTAACTTTTGTTTAGTAAGATAAGAAGCAGATCAAATGAAGATATCAATTCATGTATTTTCAAGCGGAAACTACGTGGATTTGGATTTTATACCCCCAAGAAATATATCCAACTATTAAAAGCATCTATGAAGAGTGTGGAAGAGAAACCTTGCTGCAAAATGGTAGGGGTAAGGAAAATATTTATCCTGTTTGAACTGTTATCGTTTGTTGAGAGGAATAGTTGGGCAGCAGCTGAGATATTATGTTTCTGTGAAACAAATAAGGAGGACTGTTAGGCTGTGTATGTGGAAGCTGCAAAATGGAGTTGGGATTAGGTGATGAAGAGTTAGACCTGGACACAGAAGTTGGTAGTCTTACTTTGGAACAGTTTCGGAACTTTTTAGTGAGAGAGATTACACAAGCTGTAAAAGATGCCTGTAATAATCTGATGGACAACTATCAAACTGTAAATCAAGAAAAGGAAAAAAATGGGGAGCGAAATCAATTTACCCAGAGATGTATTGAGGATCAGGAGAAGATGAGGGAACAGTGTGAAAATTGGTCGGCAGTTAAGGAAGAAGAGTTCCAAGAAATGGACTTTGCTATAAAAGAAATGATAGACTCTGTAGCAGAAAAAGAAGCAAAAAACTGCCCCCCATTAAATGTGTTAATGAAAAGAAAGAACAAAAGTGGGGTGGAAGTAAAAGAGGAGCTAAGAACTGTATAAAGAAACCCAAAAAGAACAAAAGAACGAGGACTGGTATCTTGCAATATGGAAGGAAAGATTTGGAAATGGAACCTGATGAGTACAAAGATTCAAGGCACCTGAAAGAGATTGAAAGGAAGAGAGAGGCTGTGGAAAGATGGGGAAGAAGGAAAAGACAAAAACTATGTTAGTTAAATAATGTCATCCTTTTTTTCTCTTCGGGTCTTTATGGCTTTGGGGGGGGAAGAAATGGATTGTGTAGTTATTATGAAGAAAGGATGGGTAATCTGTAACTTGTAACCCAGTAATAAGCAGGCCCGTAGCCTGCATGGGGCCCTGGGGGCCCGGCCCCCCCACAGGTTTTGCGGGCCCCTCCCATGATCCTCTGCTCCCCCTCCTCCCCCACCCCCTCCCCCAGCCCTTCGCCTCGCCCTCCGCTCCACCCATCCAGGCCAGTGGGCGCGGGCGGCGGCTGCCAGGGGGGCAGGGGCTCTGGGGGCGGATGGGCTGAGCAGAGTAACCTTTTCTGGAGGAAAACAGCCAGGCAGATGCCAAAAACAAGATGCGGCTTCTTCAGTGCTTGGAGGAGCACCAAGACGCACGAGTGGGCTGGGTGCCGTCTCGGCTAGCCGGTGGGGTTGGCGGCGGATCGATTGGGGACGAGGGAAGACAGCCTCCTCCAATGCCCAAAGCGCTGCCGCCGCCGCTCCCTGTTGATGGCAGCAGCCTCGCCCTCACCTCCCCACACTCAATTGGACACACGTGTGCACACATGCACACATGCCACTCCGGTCGGTGAATGAGAGGATCCCAGACCAAGGTGGACATGCCGGGGCGGAAAGCAGGGGGAGAGAGAGAGATGCCTTCACTTCCCCGGCTTTGCAGACTTCACAGTTCCGTGGCTTTCAGCGGCTTCTTGGGTCTGTCTCCTTGGAAGGGGGTGGGGGGGGGACGAGGGTGGCAAGAGCACAGATACGCCAGGCGGGCAGGGAGGGGGGGAGAGAGAAAGGAAGGGCGCTTGCAGAGGAGAATTTAAAAAGAGAGAGAGAGAGGTGTGTTGTAGAAATTATCGCCTGGCAAGAAAGTGTGGATGGAGTTGGAACCAAACAAAACCGCGGGCTGACACGCACTTTCGATTTGAGACACAACATGCACGGCTACAGACACAACAAAGCCCCGGGCTCTCGAGAAGAGAAGTGAAAAAAATATAGTCATTTGGGGAGGGGAAAAAAAACTGGGTCCATCCTGTTCAAAACCAAACAAAGAGTAAAGAACCTACCCACGCTTGTAAATTCAGCCATAGGCGTGGGGGAAGAGTGGAGTCATTGGACTTTGGAGTGGTGGTGGCATAAACAGGTTTCACATCACCCCTGTCTTACTGGAGCTTGGCTCTAGCTAAAGATTCTTGAGCTGGGGAGGGGGGATCCAAGTTGTCTGTGATTAATTTGTCTGCCAAGCGTTCAAGTGGTAATTATGATTAGTGCACACGCTAGTTACTTTCTGCCCGCGGGGCGGTGGTCTTCCTCCTCCTCCTCCTCCTCCTCCTGGTGGACTGACGGGTGGCTGCCTCCTTCCTCCCCCCACCCCAGCTGCAGGTCTGGTTCTCGTGGCCTCTCTGCAGCTTCCTGCAAGCGATCCTCCATTCTTGCCACTTGGCAGAGACCAGTTTAGTAGTCCCTGCTCTTACTGTCCTTGTTCTTGTGTACTGGGTTCCACAGCCTCCCCACCTCTGCAGTCCAGCAACGCCTTGCAGGAGTTGCACCGCCACCACCGTAAGTTGCCTCGCCAGCCTGGGGGGCCACGCGCAGGGCGAGGAGGAGGAGGGGCGCGCGCGCAGGGAATCTCCCCATCTCTGGCTCCTTCAGGCGGGAGGGAGATTTTTTTGCAGCCAGCCCCCTTCTCTCCTTTCCCCCCCGCCACACACCCTCCACTTCCAGGCAGGGGCTTTGCCACAGAGTGATTCCCGGTAGCCTTTTTCTTTCTCCGGGGAGGGGGGGGGCAGTGTTCCCTCTAAGCTGAGTTAGTGTGAGCTAGCTCACAGTTTTTTAACCTCTAGCTCGCAGATTTTTGTCTTAGCTCAGGAAGGATGGCTCCAGAGCAAACTTATTTATGCGGCAGCTAAATTGCTCTCTCACAACTTTAATGGCAGTAGCTCACAAAGTAGAAGTTTTGCTCACAAAACTCCACAGCTTAGAGGGAACATTGGTGGTGGGCCACCTGAGAAGAACATGGGCCCCCTGAGCAAAAAGTTGTTAGCTATGGGCCTGGTAATAAGTTGATACTTTATTTTTATTAATGTGGTTTTGGTTGTTTGAATTTATATCATTTTGTTCTCTCTCTCTATGATAAGTAGTCATGGAAGCTAAGGAGAGAGAGAATAGGTGTATGTTTCACTTTATATTTTTAGTTAGTATTTTTGGTTTAGTGTAGGTGAGGGTGAGATTATAAAGTCAGAATATTTGAGTAGTCATTATTTAGATAGTTTTTTCAAAAGGGTGTATATTTTTTATTATTTGTGCATTGGTAAAAGAATAGAAAAGAAAAATAAAAGGAAAAAAGTTTTATAAAAAAAACCATAGGAGACAGTTCAAATAAGACTATAAGAAGGAGTTAGTTATTGTTGTATTTGGAGGATTTGGCTAAAATATAAGTATCTTTGCATTTCCCTCAGATTTTAGGATGACCCTTGAATAGCAAATAGGGAATAAAATAGGACGGTCTCTCTGGTTTGGCACTTTGGTGAGAATAAGATTTAGGAATAAGAGTAAGCCTACCCTGGGAGACGATACCCTTTGAATCCTTTTACTTTGCATAGATTCATGTCACAAGAGGTAAAATTTTGCAGTTTGGTAATATATTTGCTATATTGTTATAGAGTGAGCAAGTATATTTTAGTTGCCCTAAAGAGGCTCACTATTGAAGTAACAACTATGAGAAGATTCAGATATAGTATTATGCTCTCCATTTTCAATTCTTAAAAGATATAACAAACTTTAAAATGCTGTCTAGGAAACAGTTCAGTAAGGGAATAAGATACAAATTGTCCAAATAAATATGAAGGCATCATTAGCGTTCTGATGAATGAGTTGTGACAATGAGATACAACTTGGATCTATTACAAGCTTTGTTGTTAGAGTAATATGTAAAGTCTTGAAATACATGGTATAGGAATTGATAAGGATATTATGATAGTGAGGTGAATGTATATTTAACATATTAATCTATATCTGATTATTGTGATGTGTTGAAATTATATGTGTCCTATCGTATGTTTGTTTTGTCTGCAAATCAATAAATAGATTATAAAAAGAGGGGGAGAAATGCTGGAATTCTTCGAAGGGTTGAGGTGAGTTATGCCTCATTGGGAGAAGACCACAAAATGGCAGAGAAAGGTAAAAACATGAACAGAACTCAAAGAATGAATCTGGAAACTTTTAAGAATATTCTGCCTACCTCTTATTTGTGCTGGATGGGCTACTGACAGTCATTGTTAAGAAGAAAAGGAGTGCCTTACAGATTCTGGCAGCCCCTCACTCATGTAATTCTAATTTTTAGAGACCTACGAAACTGAGGCACAATCAATCTAATAGCAATTCATCTTGGCATGCTCCTTAATCCTCTGCACTCTGTGATTACCCTCCACTCCAAAGTTCAAGTCTTCTCCAGTTTAAAAGGGCATAGCACTTATTGGTTCTCTGCAAAGGAAACCATCACAGTTCTCTAATTCTGTGCCAGAAGACAATCAGTTCCACACAGCTGTAAACAGTACCCAGCAAGATCTGGCAGCTGAGAAGCGGCAGAAGCAGAGAGAATGAGAAAGGGGCATGTTGTTGAACTGAGAGAGACCTTGCACAGTCAAAAAAGGAATTCCGCATCAAATTACTTCATACAGTAAGGTAGTGATCTTGATACCACAGAATGTGATCCTGTTATGTATAAATCCTGCTATTTTCACCTCTTTCCAGACAGGAAAGAGAACGTAATCATTCTCTAAGTGCACCCAAGAAGCATGTAAACTTTATTTTAAAACTTTTCAGTCTGAAAACATGTACACAGACCCCTGTGTCCTGAGTATCTGAAGATGGCATTTCTTTGGGAAATTCTTCTGTCTTCTAGTTTTTTAATCTGTTCTTTTTTCTGCCTCACTTGCTATCATCTATTTTTTCCTGTTCAGTTAAAATAGCTTCCATCATTCTACTGGTGGACATCAATGTCTTAGTGGTCAAGTCACTCATTACTACACATGGTGTCAGACTCCTCATTTTATTACTCAGTGAGTATTGCCTTTACTTTTCTCTACCTCCCCCAGACATACTCTTTTCTACCTCCACCATGAACAAAAGCATGTCATGCCAACTATTTCTAGTATTTAGCTCCAATTTTTAAAAAAATATTTAACTCCAATGATGAACACAGAGACCACAAAATCAGCATTCAAAAAGATTTTCAGTAATGGATATCTGCATTAAACAATAAACCATGAAATACAGCAAGGACCTCTGGAGAAAATTACATATTCTTGTAAGACAGAATTCAGTTAATGAAAACCAGTGTGATTAAATTGCTACATGCATATTTCCTTCAGAACACAAGTGAAATGTTGAACATTAGCAGAATGAATCAAATTATTTTAATGAAAGAGAAACTTCTTAAGACATCAAGCCCCTGAACAAACACGACAGACATTTACTTTAATGAGATGAATATACATATAATTAATCACATTTTCATAGGAACAACTGTCAATACTTAGTTTTACTCCTCTCTTGCACAATTACCTTTAATAAAGTAGGAATGTATAATGTGTATCTTCAGTTAATTTAACCATTCATTTATGCAATAAGACTTTAACTCAAAATTAAATCCCACTGCATTCAAAGAAACTTGAGTACCTTTAATGAGTCTTAAATTAAGGATTAGGTTTCACTTTGAGTTAGACTAAAATAGGGGTGGGTGGATATGGAGATAAAAAAAATTGGGTTGTATTCCAAGAGCATCACTATATATAAAATAATAAAGCACTAACAAATAACTGTCATCAGTTGCCATAAGGGATAACAATTGATATATGGAAGCATTATAAAGTATTGCAACTAAGTGTAGTCAAATCTCTTCTGACTCGCTGCGACCCTATGAATCAATATCCTCCAAAATGTCCTGTTGTTAACCTTGCTCAGCTCTTGCAAACTGAAGGTCATATCTTCCTTTATTGTCAGCCCACCGCAGGGCTCATTTCCTGCAGGAGTGCACAGGAGCGAAGCTCCAGCAGTAAGGAGCCCAGGGGGTGGGCACATGCAGCAAGCCCTGCCCCCTGCTCCCAGATCCTCCCCCTTTACTTTCTCGGCCCATTGGCTGACCCAGTGGCATGTTGTTGTGAGCTCACCCTCGAGCTGCTCTGCCACTGCCTGGGCCATCATCATGCTGGCCCTAGTGTAGCGCCTCTGCAAGGCGGGCTCTGGCAACTCCCGCAAGGCCTGTGAGGAACTCTGCCCCAGTCTCCTACACCTACTTGGCCTCCTCCTGTGCCTCTGCCCTGCCACAACCCTGGCGCCCTACCTGTTTGAGGCCATGTGCATCCTCCACACCACCCTCCTCGACCCATGAGCAGCCACACACTTACCTGTGCTTGCTGGCCATCCAAAAGAGTCCAGTGGCACCTTTAAGACCAAGGTTTATTCAGGTACCAGTTCTCCCTCCTCTGTGAGGGCAGATCTGCATGATTCACCCCCCCCCCGTAGCTAGCAACCCAAAATAGTCCAGTGGAGCCTGAGCAGTGGGTGTTGTCTTCTGACACACTTCCGGTGATGTCAGGGAGGGTGGCATATGCAAATAATTTATGCTAATGAGCTCCTGCACCTCTTTTTCTACAAAATGACCCCTGACCCACTATATGTTGGGTCTTCCTCTTTTCCTGCTTCCTTCAACTTTTCCTACCATGTTTGTCTTTTCTAGTGACTCCTGTCTTCTCATAATGTGTCCAAAGTACAATAGTCTCAGTTTAGCCATTTTAGCTTCTAGAGAGGGTTCAAGCTTGATTTGATCTAGAACCCATTCATATGCCTTTTTGGCATTAAAGCTGTGTAATTCCCTAGTAGTCGTTACTTTTGTCTTCTTCATGTTCTGCTGTAATCCTGGCACTTTCTGCTTTAACCTTTATCAGCAGTCGTTTCAGGTCTTCAGGTTTTCTAGCAGTAATATGATGTCATCTGCATATCTCACATTGTTAATGCTCCTTCCACCAGTTTCACTCCACTTTCATCTAAATCTAATCCAGTTTTCCTTATGATACATTCTACATATAGACTGAAGACGGTGGAAGAAAAAATACATCCTTGTTTGACACCTTTGCCAACTGGAAACCATTCTGTTTCTCCTTAATCTTTCCCAACAGTGGCCTTTTGTCTGGAGTACAGGTTGCATTTCAAAACAATCAGATGCTGTGGCACACTCATTTCCTTCACCATAGATACACAGTCAAAAGATATGCTGTGATCCATGAAACGCAAACTGATTTTCTTCCAAAATTCTCTTGTATACTTCAGTAACCGATGTAAACTTGTAATATGATCTCTAGTGCCTCTTCATTTTCTGAATCCAGCTTGAAGATCTGGAATTTCTCATTCCGTATATGGCAATAGTCTTTGTTGTAAGATATTGAACATCATTTTACTTGCATGAGAAATTAATGAGATGGTCCAATAGTTGTTGCCAGTCTTCGACATCTCCTTTTTTGGAACTGGATTGTAAACTGAGTATTTCCAGTCTGTGGGCCACTGTTTTGTTTTTCATATTTGTTGACACAAGATTTTGACGGACTCTGTTTCTGAGGCTTGGAATAGCTCTATCGATATCCCACCTACTCCTACATTATTTTAATGTATTTCCATGGTGATCCTTCAGCATGCCTAAACATGACTTAATTTTTCCATTGATTTCTTGGATCTTGTAGAACAGATCTCTTTATCTTCCTTTCTTGCTGTTCTCTTATTTTTTTACACTGGTTATTATAATAATCAGGAGTCTTTTGGGGCCAGAGCATGCCGGAGTGCTGTTCCAGCAGCTCAGGAGCCACCACAAATGGCGTTGGCGGCAAGCCCCACCCACAGCCAGTGTCCCCGGCCAGTGCTGAAGCACTGCGGCCCAGGGGATGCCCAAAGAGCCCCCCCCACCAGCGTCCCTGGGCCCATGCAGAAGCGCTGCGGTCCAGGGGATGCACGAAGAGGCCCCCCGCTGGTGTCCCCAGGCCCGCACAGAAGTGCTGCGGCCCAGGGGACACCTGAAGAGGCCCCCTGCTGGCGGAAGCTTGATTGTGGTAAGTGTGGGGGTGGTGGGGGGCTTGGTGGGGGGATGGGAGAGCCCCCAGAGCTCCCCCATCTCTTCGCCCTCTTTCTTTCCCTCCTTTCCTGTTTCTTTCTTTCTTTCTCTTTCTTTCTCCTTTCCTCCTTTCCTCCTCTCTTTCCTCCTTTCCTTCTTTGCTTCTTTCTTCCTTTCCCTCCTTTCCCTCTCCATTTCTTTTCCTCCTTTCCTTCTCTCCTTTTCCTCTTTCCCTCCTTCTTCCCTTCTTTTCTTCCTTCTTTCCTTCTCTTTCTTTCCCTCTTTCCCTCCTTCTTCCCTTCTTTCTTTCTTTTCTTCCTTTTTTCCTTCTCTTTCTTTCCCTCTTTCCTCCTGCATCCCGGCTTTTTGCTCCCCCACCACCACCTTGGCAGGCTGGCTGGGAAGGAAAGGGGAGGCTTTTGAAGATGCTTCCCCCCCTTTTGCTTCCCCTTCTGACACCACTTTTGGTGATGTCAGGGGGTGTGGCATATGCTAATGAGCTAATATGCTAATAGCCTAATTGCTCATTACCATACATATGCTAATGAGCTCCTGCAGCTCTTTTTCTATGAAATGACCCCTGATAATAGTTATCTTTGTCTCTATGTTTGAGTCGCTGGAATATTGCACTTAGACTTTTGATTGTTTCTGTTATTTGCAATTTTAAGAGTTCCATCAGTTATCCATCAAGCCTTTTCTTTTGGCTATAAGAATAGTCTTTGCACATTCTTCCTTGATAATATCTCTGGATTCAACCCATAGTTCTGGTTCACGTTCACTCGAACTTAGTAATGCAAATCTATTCTTTATGTTGTTTTTAAACTCTTCAGAAATACTGCTTAGATTATATTTTGGCACTATGACTCTTTTGGTGTTTTTCTTCAGCTTTATTTTAATTTTCAATATTAACAATCCATGGTTTGTACTACAATCGGCTCCTGGTATTGTTTTAGCAGAGAGAACAGAGCTTCTCCATCTTCTGCTTCTGCTTATGTAATATATTTGATTTCTGTATTGGCCATTCGGTGATGTCCACATATACAATCATCTGTTTGGGTTGCCTGAAACATGTGTTTGCAATGAACAAATTGTTACCTTCACAGAATTCTATGAGTCACTTTCCTGATTCATTTTGCTTTTGCTTTGCTTCCTACTTTTGCATTCCAGTCACCTATGATAATCAGCACATCTTGCTTAGGTGTGTGATCAGTTTCTTCCGGGACACTTGCATAAAAGATTTCAACTTCTTCCTCATCAGCACTTGTAGTTAGAGTGTAAAGTAGAATAATGGCTATATTGATAGGATTTCCATGAAATTTGATTGATATTATTTGGTCAGACTTAGCATTGTAGTCCCTGACTGCCTGTGCTATGCTACATCTTTCCTCACTTTTAGAGCAACTCTGTTTCTTCTATCATTCCTTGAGTAAAACACTTGTAATTTTCTGACTGGAAATGTCCTAATCCAGTTCACCTTAGTTTGCTCACTCCAGGATTGCAGTGTTTAAATGTTCTATTTCTCATTTTATGGTTTTAAGCTTACCTTGGTTCGGACTTCTCACATTCTATGTTCCTATTATGGAAATATACTAATACTAGCAGTAAAGCCCGTTCAAGAAGCAATACGATGGGCTCTAGAAAGATGTGCTGCATAACGAATGCATAGAAAGGTACAGAAGTGGAAGTAAAGTCTCTCACACACAGCCAGGGACACCTTGGCTCTCCCACCCCCACATTCAAGATCCCTGTGGCCCAGCCAAGCAAGTCATGGCTCTCCTACCCACCTGTTCAAGCCCCCTGGGGCCCAGCCAGGCAGGCCTTGGCTTTCCCACTGCCCCATTCAAGCCCACTGAGGCCCAGCCAGGCAAGCCTTGGCTCTCCCACCCACCCCATTCAAGCCCACTGAGGCCCAGCCAGGCAAGCCTTGGCTCTCTCACCCACCCCATTCAAGGCCCCTGTGGCCCAGCCAGGCAGGCCTTGGCTCTCCTACTGCCCCATTCAAGACCACTGAGGCCCAGCCAGGCAAGCCTTGGCTCTCCCACCCACCCCATTCAAGCCCACTGAGGCCCAGCCAGGCAAGCCTTGGCTCTCCCACCTACCCCGTTCAAGGCCCCTGTCGCCCAGCCAGGCAGGCCTTGGCTCTCTTGCCCCTCGTTCCAAGGCCCCTGAGGCCCACCCAGGATGGCCTTGGCTCTCCCACCCACCCCCACTCAAAGCCCCTGTGGCCCAGCCAGGCAGGCCTTGGCTCTCCCACCTCCCCGTTCAAGCCCCCAAGCCAGGCAGACCTTGGCTCTCCCACCCCCCTGTTCAAGGCCCCTGTGGCCCAGCCAAGCAGGCCTTGGCACTCCCACCTCCTGTTCAAGGCCCCTGTGGCCCAGCCAGGTAGACCTTGGCTGTCCCAAGGTAAGTAGGCACCTGAGCCATGAGCAGCCTGGCTGGGCCACAGGGGCCTTGAATGGGGGGTGGGAGAGCCATGAGCAGCCTGGCTGGACCACAGGGGCCTTGAACGGGGGTGGGTGGGAGATCCAAGGCCTGCCTGGCTGGGCCTCAGGGGGCTTGAACGGGGGTGGGTGGGAGAGCCAAGGCCTGCCTGACTGGGCCTCAGGGTGCTTGAATGGGGAGTGGGAGAGCCAAGGCCTGCCTGGCTGGGCCACAGGGACCTTTAATGGGGGGGAGGGAAAGCAAAGGCCTGCCTGACTGGGCCACAGGGACCTTGAACAGGGGGCAGGAGAGCCAAGGCCTGGCTGGCTGGGCCACAGGGGCCTTGAACAGGGGGCAGGAGAGCCAAGGCCTGCCTGGCTGGGTCACAGGGACCTTGAACGGGGGGCGGGAGAGCCCAGACCTGCCTGGCTGGGCTGCAGGGGCCTTGAACGGGGGTGGGTGGGAGAGCCAAGCAAGCTTTGTCCCTCGGTGTGCCTAACAATTCTTTGATTGTAGTTTCTACTAATTGCCTGGGATAGACATTAGGCTGACTAGCATGTAATTTCATGGTTCCTCTCCAAATCCTTGTTTAAAAATTGCTATCACATTTGCTATTCTCCAGTCTTCTGGTATGGCAGCTGAATTTAGTGATAGGATGGCCCTTAGCTACAGTGGAACATGTTGGAGCTCTGCCCCCTCAAATGGGAGGTACACCCCACAAAAGTTGCTGCCCCTCTCCCCCCTCCCCTCCTGTGGTATTAAAAGGGCCCTCCAGCTGATATGGAGGAGCATGTGGCCAGCCAACCAGCTGAAGGACCCTCTTGTAGGCACTGTTCTCCCTTCCCTCTTCCAAGATTCAAAGGACCCTCAAGCTGATCAGCGGGCCCTTTATATCTTGCAGGAGGTGAGGGAGAGTGGTGGCTGCCAGCTGCACACTTTCCCTGAACTCCAAGTGGCAATTTCACGGCTGGGAGATCAGGCGTGGGCAGGCCCCATCAGAAAAACAGCATTTAAAGGGAAAAACAGCATTTAAAGGGAGTTCTAGTGCGGGCTGCCCACTCCTGATCTCCAAGCTGCGAAATTTCCACATGGAGTTCAGGGAAGGCATGCTGCCACCCCTCTCCATTGCAGAGGGGAGAGAGGCGACTGCTTGATGTATGCCTTCCCTGAACTCTAAGAGGTGATACTTGGAGTTCAGGGAAGGCATGTAGCTGGTAGCTGCCCATCTCCCTCACCTCTTGCAAGGGAGAGGGGTGGCCATACGCTTTCCCTCATCTCCAAACAGTGAATATTGCCATTTGGAGATCAGGCATGGGCAGCCCCCACCAGAAAAACAGCATTTGAAGGGTTCCCTTTAAATGCTGTTTTTCTAGTGATAGGCTGCCTGTGCCTGATCTCCAGTCACCGCTTGGAAATCAGGGAAGGCATGCGGTCACCCCTATCCCTATCCCCCCTTCCCCCTTGCTGCTCCTCAAAATTTCCCCAAAATTTTTGGCTATGGGGTTGGTGATAGGTTACATATATGGGATAGTAGATCAATGATCTTACATTTGAGTTCCTTAAGAACTCTCAGGCGTAACTTTCAGATTTATCAGTTTTTAATTTCCCCAGTCGGTGTAGAATTTCATGTCTGGTCACCTCAATTTGGCTCAATTCTTCAGACTCTCTTCCTATGGCATGGGTACATGCCCCATGCTTTCCACTTTCCACAGTAAACACAGAAGCAGACAAGTCACTGAGATTTTCTGCCATTTCTCCATCTTCCTTTAGCAATTTCTTTATTCCTTTGTCATTGAAAGGCTCCACTGCTTCTCTGACTGGTTTCCTGTTCTGGATATATATATTTTTAAAAAAGTGTTTATTGTTTGTCTTGACAGTTTTAGCAACCTGCTTCTCACTATCTTTTTTTGCATGCCTAATTATGAATTTGCATTTCTTTTTCCAGAACCTGTAGTCCCTACAATTCATTGGGGCAGACCTTCCAATTTTTAAAAGATGCCTCTTTACATTTTATAGCTTCCTTGACTTTTATTGTTAACCATACAGGTCTTCCTTTAGACTTGGCAGTGCCTTTCCTCACCTGTGGAATGCATTCCAGCTGGGCTTCAATTAGTGTGGTTTTAAATAGCTTCCAAGCACCCTCTAAGGATTTGGTTCTCTTGTGTTTCTCCTTCAGATTTTTTTTAAAAAAAAAACAATTTAGGCCCCGGTCACACGGGCCAGAAAATGCGCGGGGGAGGCGTGGCAGTTTGCCCCGGAGCTAAATAAGGCGCGGTAGCCCGATCATACGGGCCACCGGGTTGCCACACTCCAGCTCTGCGCCCCGATCACACTGCACTGCTGCAGTGCAGCAAAAAAGCAGCGCAGTGCGCATGTGCCATTGGGGGGGCAGGCCGCTGTCGGTGTCTTGTGTGCGCGCATGCGCTGTTCAGCGTTGGTGCGCATCCCATGGAAACTGACAACATCCGGAAACCCCGGGGACATGGGCGAGCGTCGGAAGCCGCGGGATACTGGCGCTCCCGCGATCAGACGCCAGCCTTTGCCCTGGGGTTTCTGGAAACTAGTACTTCCGACCTACTAGTTTTTTACCCCGCGTTTTCCAGGGGAAGCCGCGGGTTGGCCACGGGAGCACTACGCCTCCCAGATGTGCTCGTATGATCGAGCACGGAAAGTCCGCAGGGCTCCCGTGCCTTCAGCGGGGCAAATGCTCCGTGTGAACAGGGCCTTATTAGGATATAATAAAAGTTCAAACACCTCCTTTCCTCTTTTCACCCCCCCTTTATGACTTCCCACAGTGCTCCAACCTCCAGCCCAAAACTTATATCTTCTTCCTCCCTCCTTTTCTCATTGATCATTTCTACAGGTAATGTATCTTCCAACCATTATTATTATATATTTATCACCCTTTTCTACTTTCCTTAATTTTCAATAGTTATCAAAGCAAAGCAAATTGTCCTTTACATCCCAGTATTTCTCTAGATAATCTTTAAGATTTTTCCAGTCTGCAAAAAATTCTTCTGCCTCCAAGTTCTTAAGCTTCCTTGTCATTTTGTCCATTTCGACCATAAAAAGTAATTTCTTTATCCATTCCCCAATTTCGGGGACCTTATCTTGTTTCCAATGTTGAGCATATATAATTCTGGCTGTTGTGATCATGTACCACATCAATGTTCTTTTTGCCATATTAACATCTTCCAGTTTGAGCCCCAAAAGTAGTATTTTCGGTTCTTTCTTAAAACTACATTTCAATTTTTTTTCTATTTCTGCATGTATTTCAGCCCAAAACATTTTTGCTTTGTCACATGTCCACCACATATGATAAAACGAGCCGTCCACTTTTTTACACTTCCAACATTTGTTTGACATGTTACTATTCATATTTGCAATCTTTTTCGGTGTCATATACCATCTATACATCATCTTATAGCAATTTTCTTTTAAATTATTACATGTTGATATTTTCATTGCACTTTTCCATAAAAATTCCCAAGAAGACATAGATATTTCTTTGTTCATATTAATCACCCATTTTATCATTTGCTCTTTAACTATCTCATCTTCAGTATACCATTATAATAATATTTTATACATTTTAGAAATCAATTTTTACCTCCCTTGAAACATACCATTTCAATTCCTAAACCCAAAAGCTTTTTTATCTTTTTTAAACAAATCATAAATCTGTCTATATTGTAACCAACCATACTTAAAAGCCAAATCTTCTTCCATTTTCATTTCAAACATTTTTCCCACTAATTTCAACATATCTTTATATTGCACCCAGTCTTCTCTATATGTCGTAAACGGTCTTATAACCTCTGCCAGTACAATCCAAAGTGGTCTCTCGTCCGAGAAGTACCTTCTATATTTGGTCCATATATCAAATAATGTTCTTTGGATATAATGGTGTTTAAAAAAACCATCCATTTTTGTCTTCTCATACCATAAGTAAGCATGCCAGCCAAATTTACAATCATGGCCTTCAAACGCCAACAATTTCTTATTGTCTAACATAATCCATTGCTGCAACCAAGTTAGACAAACCGCATCATGGTACAACCTAAAATTTGGTAACTGAAATCCACCTCTCTCTTTTGCATCACATAGTATCTTCATCTTAATCCATGGTTTCCTCCCAGCCCACACAAACTTAGATATTTCCTTTTGCCAAAGATTAAATACCTTTACATCCCTTACTATTGGGATTGTCTGAAATAAAAACATCAACCGTGGTAAAATATTCATTTTAACGACCGCAATTCTCCCCAATAGTGACAAATTCAATGTATTCCACTTTTTGGTATCCTGCTGTATTTTAGACCAAAGTTTGTCATAATTGTTCTTATACAGGTCTATGTTCTTCATTGTCAACTCGATACCTAAGTATTTAGTTTTTTTCTTCACACTTCACACTGTGTCAGCCTCTGTAACTCTGCTTGTTTTTCTCCAGTCATATTTTTACACATCACCTTGGATTTACTTTTGTTTACATAAAAACCTGCTAAGTCTCCAAATTCTTTAATTTTCTCCATTAGCAATTGTAAATTCCGTGTAGGGTCTTCAACCATAAACATTACATCATCTGCAAAAGCTCTACTTGTAAGAAAAACCTTTATTAGTTAAACTTTTAATTTCTTTGTCTTGTCTGATTTGTCCCAACAGTACTTCTAATATCCATATAAATAGTAACGGGGAAAGAGGACAACCTTGTCTCGTCCCCTTTTGTACTTTGAAGTAATCCATCATTTCAGTATTAATTACCAATGCTGCTTTCTGTTCAGAGTAAATTGCTTCTATTATATTTCTAAATTGTTCACCGATGCCTATTTTTTCCATCACACTGTACATAAAATCCCAATTTAAGTTATCAAATGCTTTTTTTGCATCTACAAAAAAGAAACCAACTTCTTTTTCTGGGTGCTTATCGTAATATTCAATAGCATCAATCACCACTCTTATATTGTCTTTTATTTGTCTATTGGGTAAAAAACCTGCTTGTTCTTCTTCGATTACATCCTGCAAATATATCTTAAGCCTTTCTGAAATAATTTTTGCAAATAATGTATAGTCATTGTTCAAAAGAGAGATTGGTCTATAATTTTTCACATTTGTTAAATCTTGTGTTTCTTTGAGGATAAGCGAAATTGTAGCTTCCTTCCACGATTCTGGTACTTTTTTTGTTTTTTTTAATTTCATTTGTCAAAAGTTCAAAGAATGGAACAAGCTCCTCTTTAAATTTCTTGTAGAACTTTGCGGTAAAACCATCTGGTCCTGGAGCTTTTCCTAACTTTGCCTCTTGAATTGCCTTGCATATCTCTTCTCTCGTTATAGGGCTGTTTAGCATTGCCTTAATCTTCTGCGATACTTTTAAGATCTTGACTTTCTCCAAGAACTTTGTTATTTTATCCTTGTCTATTGACTTTTTTCCAAAAAGGTTTGCATAATATTTAAAGAAACCTCTCTTAATTCCATTGCTATCCACAATTTCTTTCCCCCTTCTATAATTCTACTTATAATTTTATTTTCCTGTCTTTTTTTCAATTGCCATGCCAAAAATTTACCAGGTTTATTTGCCCCTTCAAAAGATTTCTGTTGTAACTTTTTCAGATTCCAATACATTTCTTGATTCATTAATGTATTCAGCTGTTCTTGTAGAATCTGAATTTCTTTAACAATTTTCTTTTTCCCTGGTCTCCTCTTTAGCTCTTTCTCTTTCATTTGAATTTTTTCCAGCACCCTAGTTTGCTGTTCTAATCTCTTTTTCTTTTCTCTGCTATTCAAAGATATTAATACTCCTCTTATCGTTGCTTTATAGGCATCCCAAATTGTTTGTATCCGCATGCCATGAGTCATATTTATTTGAAAAAACTGTTTAGTTTCTTTACTTATAGTATCTATTATCTTTTGCTGATCCAATAAATCCTCATTCAATCTCCATCTAGGTTTCCCTCTTCCTTCTTTTTACAACCATAGTATTGGATTATGGTCTGAATTCACTTTCGGCATAATTTCCACTCTCCGGGTTTCCAAAGCTAAATCACCAGTTGTCCATACCATATCAATCCTCGAAAAAGAATCATGTCTGTTTGAGTAAAATGTAAAGTCTTTAATTGTAGGGTTCAATTTCCTCCATACATCTTCCAGTTTCTCTTGTTTCACCAAGTTGAAAAATGTTTTAGGCAATTTCCCAATTTTTTCATCTAATCTTTTCGATTTCCTATCTAATTTGTTATTAATAGTGCTGTTGAAGTCTCCCGTTAATACAATTTGATCATAGGTCACCTGATCTAATTCTTGTGTCAAATCTTTGAAAAATTTCTTCTTTGCTCCATTCGGGGCATATATATTTACAATCAGAGTACTTTTTTTTTTTTACCATCTTTTTTTTTTTTTAAGAATACAACAATATCTTTTGTTTACACAATGATACATAGTCTAGTTTCGGAGTCAACTATACACATTTTGACTCTAACCATTTATAAACTCTATCCCAACATTCCTGGAACCACTTTCCATCTCTCCCTTGCAATATCATACTTAATTTGTCCATTTCTGCAGTCTCTATTAGTTTCTTAATTGGTTCATCTCTTACTGGTAATCCATCTGACTTCCAATATTTAGCTACTAATATTCTGGCCACAGTAAGTATATGGGTTATTAGACATACATCTTTTTGCTCAAAACCTTCAGGTATAATATTCAACAGGTATTTTTCTGGTAATAATTCTAAGTCAATATTCGTAATTTCTCTTATCATCTTATTAATATTATGCCAAAACTTTTGCATTTTTCCACACTTCCACCACATATGGAAAAATATACCAACATTAGTATTACACCTCCAACAATTTCTAGATATAACCTTATAACTTTTAGCAATCTTGTCAGGCATCCAATACCATCTATAGAATAATTTGTAAATATTTTCTTTATATGGAACTGCCTTTACATACTTCATCACTTTCCAAATTCTTAGCCAGTCATCAATTTGGATATTATAACCTATATCTCTCATCCACGATATCATAGAGGTTTTTACTAACTCATCTTGCATATAATCATCTAAAAAATAACTATATAACTTCTGTATCAACTTATCACTGGTTGACAACCATAATTTGTCTAGGTCTGTTTTCTCTGTGTAGAAACCAGTTTTTTTTATCTTTCATAAATCTTGATTGCAACTGGGTAGTCTCCCACCAAGAGAGATTTATATTGTTTGACTTTAGATTTTCCTTTGTTCTTAAATTATTAGCTTCATCTAACAGAGTGTCATACGCTCCTATATTACTCTCTGTCATCAATGTTGGTTTTACAAATTCTTCTAATGGTGACACCCATTTAGGAATCTTGATATAATACCTTTCACGAATTTTTTTCCATATCTTTATCAATGCTCCTCTTATTATATGATACCAGAAGTTAGCATGCACTTTTTCTTTTTCATACCAGATGTACGCATGCCATCCCATATGTAAATCATGACCCTCCAAGTGCAGAGTTTTCCAGTTTTCCAGTAGAATCCAATCTCTGATCCATCCCATGGCCGCCGCCTGGTAATATAATTCCCAATTTGGTAGTCCAAATCCTCCTCTTTCTTTCTTGTCTTGCATCATTTTCCCTTTAATACAAACTTTTTTGGGAAACCAAATAAAAGCCCTAACTATTTTATCTAGTTCCAAAAAATATATGTTCCTCTTTAAAATTGGAATATTTTGTGCAACAAATAAGAACCATGGTAATACGTTCATCTTTATTGTTGCAATTCGGCCCATCAAAGAAATTTGCAGTTCTTTCCATTTATGCAGATCTTTCCGTATTTCTTCTAACAATTTATTATAGTTATTTTCTAACAGCGTACTGTTTCTATTAGTCATCACTATACCTAGATATTTAACTTTTGAAGTAACTTCTATTTTTGCTACATCTTGAAGCTTATCTGTTTGGCCAGGAGTACAGTTTTTTGTTAACATTTTTGTTTTTTTTAAGTTTATTTTAAGTCCTGTCAGACTTCCATATTCTTGCAGTACCTCCATCAAATGCTCAATTGTTATTAAGGGATCTTCTAAAATAAACACTAAGTCATCGGCAAAAGCCTGCAACTTAAATTCTTCGCCTTTTGTTTTTAGACCTCTTATTTTCGGGTTTTGTCTTATATTGTCATTCAACGTTTCCAATATAAAAATAAAAAGTAATGGAGATAATGGGCAGCCCTGTCTCGTACCTTTTTGGATCTCGAAACTACTTGTCATCTCCCCATTTACTATTATCCTTGCCTCTTGTTTTTGGTAAATAGCCAAGATCATTGTTAAGAAGTTATATCCGCAATCCCATGCCTCTAATTTTTGTCTTAAAAATTCCCAAGATACATTATCGAATGCTTTTTCGGCGTCCAAGAAGAGTAGCCCCATTTGTTTCTCCGGATGCTCTTCATAATATTCTAAAACATTGATAACTGTTCTTATATTATTTTTCATCTGTCTCTTGGGCAAAAAGCCAGCCTGATCTTGATGAATATTTCGTATTAATACTCTTTTAAATCTTGTCGCTAGTATATTTGCAAATATTTTATAATCAGCGTTAAGTAAAGATATAGGTCTATAATTTTGTATTTCTTTTTCCTCTGTCCCCGCTTTGTAAATTAACGTTATGAGTGCTTCATTCCATGATTCTGGTAGACTTGCACTTTTTGTAATGTTTTGTATCACCTCCTTGAATGGCATCGTTATTTGTTCCTCCAATTTTTGGTATACTTCCACTGGCAGTCCATCTGGGCCTGGTGTCTTCTTCTTTTTTTGCTTTTTAATTGCTTCCACAATTTCACAAGTTGAAATTGGCTCATTCAAAATCCTCTTCTGCTCTTCCGTAAACTTTTTCTTATTATGCCTTTTTAAATAAGCTTCTATTTGCGTAGGATTTTGTGTTCCTTGCCGATATAGATTTTTATAAAAATTTCCTACAATTTCTTTCAACTCTTTACTTTTATATTTAATCTCTTGCTTTCCATTTTTTAGTGCCACAATTATTCTTTTTTCCTTCTCTTTCCTTAATTTATATGCCAACCATCTGGTGGGTTTGTTCGCGTTTTCAAAATACTCTTGTCTTGCAAATTCTATTTTTTTTAGCTATCTCTTGCATTGTCAACATGTTTAGTTGATGCTGTAACATTTTTGTTTTTAACCTTATTTTTTCCACCTCTACACTCTTGGTCATTCTATTTTCTTCAGCCTTAATTTTCTCTTCTAATACTGTAAATTTTTGTCTCTTTTGCTTCTTTTTCCACGCATCTTGGTTAATACACCATCCTCTCAGAAATGCCTTGAATGCATCCTATATTACATTGATCGATGAGTCTTCTTGTCTATTCCTTTTAAAAAATTCTTGTTTTCAGAGTAATCAGAGTACTTTTTTGATACATAGTCATTTCCACCGCAATATATCTCCCTTCCTTATCCTTAAAAATTTCTTTTAGGTTCAAATTCTTTTTTAATATATATCACAGTTCCTCTCTTCTTTTTCCCTGCCAATGAGTAAAATTCTTGTTCTAATTGTTTGTCAAACAAATACTTAAAATCCTGTTCTTTTAATATGAGTCTCTTGCAAACAAATTATATTACATTTTTGTTTTCCAGCCAATGTTTCACAATTTTTCTTTTATTGGGTGAATTTAGCCCATTCACATTCCATGATATCAATTTGTAATCCATCATGCAGTCCAATTACTTTTCTCCGAAGTCTTTTTCATTGTCCATCATAAATCTAATCATCTGTGCTGCAGTCGAGATCGTATGTCTTTGACTTTGAAAGGTAAAGCTCAGTCCTTGTGGTATTTCCCATCTGTATCTTATATTCAACTGCCTCAGTTTATCTGTCAACTTCCTGAACTTCTTTCTGTCCTGAATTATTGCTCTGGGAAGCTCTTTCATAATTATTATCTTCTTTCCATCAATTTCCAAAGGCTCATTAAATTGCTTCTTGAGTATAATCTCTTTGAACTGCCTGGTTAATAATTGTACAATCACGTCCCTTGGTAGGTTCTTCAGTTGTGCATAAGCTGAATTCAGTCTATAAACCAAATTAAAGTTATATTCTATATCATCAGCCTCCTCTTGTAAGTACTCTGCAAATGCTTTAATCACTCTGTCACAAATAAGATTCTCTTCCACCCCTCTCAGTCTGCATGGCTCTATATTCCATCATTGTATCTATCCGTTTGTTCTCTTTCACCACCGTTTCCACTTTTTGGCTTACATCTTGTGTTTTTTACTCTATTTCAGCAGATTTTTGTGATAGGTTCTGAATTTCTTTTTTAATCTCTCCCACATCTTTTTTAAGATCTGCTACCTCTTCCACCACCAGTTCCTTCATTGTATCCATACCTTTTCCTTGAATTTCCTCCATCTGCTTTCCCAACTCCTGAATGGCATCCATCATCCTTTTTTCCATAGCTTCCATCGCTACTTGCCAGTCCTTACTTTTAGTAGACATCTTTGGGGTAGAAAATGACGCCGCTCTCTGTCTTTGTCTTAAATCCGTTGTTAACAGTTGTTCAATGTATTCCACCTTAAAATAAAAATCCGCTTACACCATTCAATAGTCCTCCATGCACTTAGCCAATCTGCCCTATTTTCACTCTTCAAAACCTTAAATTCAAGCTATAAAATAACTTTTAAAACTTAGTCCTCCCCAAAATGTCGGGCGTCTTTTCTCTATGGTTTTATGGTGTAGAGTAGGCTTTTCTTAGCTACTTCCTATCCGTCGCTGATTTGCTTCCTCTCTTTACCTCCTAATGGGAACTGGAGAGCCCCCAAAATTACAACTGGACTCTAGACAGCAGAGGTCTGTCTCCCTGCAGAAAATGGCTGCTTTGGAGGGTGGACTCTGTGGCATTATACCCTGCTGAGGCCTCTCCCTTCCCAAACCCAGCCCTCCTTAGAGTCCACCACAAAATCTCTAGAAATCCCCCAGCCTGGCTCTGGCAACTTTTGTGAGGCCTGGCCCCAAGGCTCCCTTCCTCCCTCCCTCCCTCCAAGGCCAAAAGAGGCCTGGAAAGGGCCCTTCCCCCACCCTTTTACTGACAGAGCCAGTTAGAAGCCCCCCGAACATTCTAATCTCTCACCATTCCACAGAGTCTCCCCAGGATCTCCCTGGAGCAGTCTGCACTAAACAGCACAAGCACAGTTTTCGCACATGTTCCCAGCCCCCCTACTGGTTTCAAAGCATCCCTCAAACACAAAACAAACAGCAAAAAGCCCCCTTTGCACGTTGTCTTGCACAAAACACTCTGGCACAAAACACCCAGGACTCCATTTCCCATTGCCTTCTCTCCCCCAACCCCCAGCCAGATGCTACGCCATTGGGAGAAAGCCAACACATGGTCACCATGCTCCCCATGGCTGGCAGAAACTGCCATCTTGCCACTGCCTTGAAGCATGGCCCTCAGGGAGGCGGGACTAACCTGCTAGAAGGGAGGGGCACTTGTCAAAGACTGACATGACAGAAGGGACATCCCTAATCCTCCTAACAGTTCTTTCCTTTCTAATATAATAATTGTTGGCTTTTGAGTAATTGTATAGTCACACATGCTTTGTTTTGTATTTGCAAAAGACTGCAATTTACACAAAACCAGTTTCCTTCCTGAAGAACAGCTTCAGAATTCACAGTGTGAATTCTGTCTAAGACTTAATCCCTGGAAAGTCTTCCCTCAAGTGCCCACAGCAAAAGAACTATCTGAGGCTCTATATATTTTGTCAATCATGCATCTTCCCAGTATAAAGCTACAGAATCCTGTGGTGGCAAAGGAAGCAGCATTTGAAAAGCCCTGCAATCATACTTGGGTGCTTGGCTTTTTGGAATAAACATATCAAGGGGAGAGAGTGCTGATAGCTTAGCAAAGCGCACACACTTCGAGCGTGTGGCGATCTTCTGATCTTTAAAGGGATCTTCTGATCTTTAAAGCCCTTTGACCATCAAAAGGGCTCCCTGCCATCCCGGGAAGGGACTGGCAGCTGCAAGGGGCTTTGATCTGAAACCCTGTGTGATTTGCAACCCACGGGGTGGGCTGGATCGCCCCCAATGTGGGATCAAAGTTCGGGCTCAGTTTGTCTGAATTAAGCTAAGACTTTTGCACTGGATGAGGGGGGGAATGAGGCACCTTACCGACAGCGCTTCTGTGAGTATTCATGATAAAAGCTCAATGGTTTGAAAGGGCAATTTAAAATAATTAGCCCTAAGAAGTAGCATAGTGGGGAGGGCTCTGCCCCCTGAAGAACAAACGGCTAGAAACTGAAAGGGAGCGTGGCGTGACGAGGTTTGAAAGGGTGAGAGGGAAAGAGAACTCCATCAGAAAAGCCATGGAACTGAAGAGGGAAATGATGGGGCTTTAAAATGGTTTCCTGGCTTTTAGTGGGTGTTGAGAGGAAACCTGGGTCTTCTTCTAAGCCTCCTCTAAAAACTGAAAATTGAGACGCAAAGCAGTTTGTGTGCAGGGAGAGCTGGAGGGGGAATCCGTCCGGTGAGAGAGAGAGAGGCTGAGTGAAAATAAGAAGCTCTAAGGTGAAGACGGCTGGCTGGAAACCCCTCTGCAGCATTCTAAAATTTTAACCCTAATAGGGGTAGGGTAGAAGAATCAGAGAAATAGAGAAGAAGAGGCCTGTTTTCATCGTATGCCAATTTTTAACCGTTGAGGGCCAGGGTGGAAGAGTAAGAGAGTGAGGGAAGAGAGAGTGTTTGGTACGTCCTCAATTTTTGCTGCGATTGTTATCGGTAAAAGAGGCGGGAGAGAAGGATGGACTCTGTTGAAAGACTGCTGGACGAAAGAGCTTGGTTTGACAATAAGGAATTTAATTATTGATTGATAGTGTGCCGGCTGGTCACTTCACTTGGTTCTAGTGGGCTATAGGGGGAGAATAGGAGGGGGAAGGTGGGCAAGGCAGTCTTCCTGGGAAAATTGCCAACAGGGAAGTTGTTTTGGTAAATAGACGGGAGGATAGTGAAAATAATTTCTGGGGATTTTGCCAACAAATAAGATAGCCTAAACATTGGTATTTGCTTTAATTTTCTCTGAGATAGAAATTCTGGGAACGGGGCCAGAAGACCTGCGCTGTTCCCAAACATTGGATAAGGGTAAAGAGTAAATAATAATTAAAAAAAACTGTGAATATTCTCTGTGCACGTTAAGAGTGGGATTTGGAAGTGGTGAAAAATAGATAAATATGGCCAGTGGAGGATTAAGGAAACAGTCTCTGGTTTCTCCAGGAGCTGCTAGCTCTGCTACAGGAAAGTTGGGGGGTGCAGGCCAGAAAGAGCCCCTGAAAGAAATACCCCAGAAAGAAATACAAGTGATAGTGCAAGCCACTATCCTGAGCACGATTAATGATGTTGTAGAACCACTCAAGGCTGGCATGGAAGAAATCCGGAGTAGTGTCCCAGAAGCTATCCAGGAAGTAAGAGATATGATCCCCCAAGCAGCGGTCCTGATCCAAAATGCAATGAAGGATATTATGGAGCAGTTCACCAAGAGTTTACAGCTGTTGCAGAAACAAATTGCCGATAATACTACAAAAATTGTGTCACTAAGTAATACAGTGGAGGAAGTGGAGACAAAAACAAGACAAGTGGAAAGGAAGGTTCAAGAAAATGAAGAAAAACAATCACTATTGGAGCAAGACGTAATGAGATTACAGGTGGAGAGAGCGGCTTTTGTTCTGAGATTTCAGAATATCCCAGAGGAAAAAGAAGAAGATCTGAATTCAAAGATGTCTGAACTTCTGGCAAATCATTTACATATTGAGGATGTAAGCGAAGTGGGAAAAGAAATTGATGTGGCCTTCAGAATGAATTCGGCCTATGCAAGAAGATTTAAGGTGCCCAGGGAGGTCCAGGTGCGGTTCCATAAGTGGGCAGTTAGAGATAAGATACTGAAAGAAGTAAACGCTGTACCGTTGAAGATGGGACAAGAAGAAATTAAAGTTCTAAAAGAGATACCCTGGAGAGTGAGGGAGAAGAGGAGGGCGTACTCAGACTTAACGGCACTGTTGAGAGCCAATAATATCACCTATAGGTGGATTTTGCCAGAGGGGGTCTTCTTTAACTTTGAGGGAAAGAGATTCAGAATCACCTCTGTTTTCAAGGCTAAAGATTTTCTAGAGACATATGGAGTGGAGATGTCAGATGATCAAGAAGAAAAAGAGGAGAGAGAAGAGGGAGAGGTGGAAAGGGAAGAGGAATTCCAATCCCAGGGAGCAACGGCATCAGCTCTCTCTGCCAAACCTCAAAGATCAAGAAAATTTAGACTGAGATCTCCAATCGTGACAAGGCAAAAAACAAAAGGTGAAAAGGAATACAGACAGACACAGAACCTAGATGGATAAAAAGAAGATAAAAATAACTTCGGTGAACGTCAATGGCTTAAATGGACCTCAGAAAAGAAGAAGGATATTTCATCAATTGAAGAAATGTAAAGCAGACATAACATGTATTCAAGAAACCCACATTAGGAGAAAGGATGAAAAATATCTGAATTATAAGGGATTAGGCAAGATGTTTGTGGCAACAGATAAAGAGAAGAAAAAACGTGGAGTGGCCACTTATATTAAGGAACATATGCAGCCAGAACTTATATTTGCTTCGGAAGATGGGAGAATATTGATGGTGACAATACAAAGACAAAATTAAAAAGTTTTAATAGTGAATATCTATGCCCCAATCGAAAGCTCTCAATCTTGATGGCTAAATAGGATTTCCAGGAGCTTTGTGTGATTGGTGACTTTAATGCTGTTTTTGATAATAACATGGATCGGAAAGCGAATACCCAGAGGAAGAAGCCAAAAGGTAATGAATTTCCTAATTCACTTCTGCAGATCGTTGAGGAATGGTGGTTAGTTGATACTTGGAGAATAAGAAACCCTAAAACGCAACAATATACATTCTATTCGGTGAGACATGACTCTTAGTCTAGACTGGATATGTGTTGGATGTCATCTTCAATGGTAAGAGATTTACAGGAGGCTGAAATTGATGCAGGCACATTTGCTGATCACAATCCGATAACGGTGGAGTTACAGGGAATAAACCATAGGGACAGATGGACATTGAACTCCCTATTACTTAAGGATAGCAAGGTGGTGAAAAGCTTGCAAATGGAATTTACTTTCTTTTTTAAGGAAAACATCACCCCAGGTATTCCGAGACGAACGGTGTGGGATGCGTTTAAGGCTTTCTCGAGAGGACTTTTAATGAAGGAAGCGGCAAAGAAGAATAGAAAAAGAAATGAGGAATACCTCAACCTGAAAAAAGAAATAATGGAACAGGAGAAGCAAGAAATGGAGATGGGAGGAGACCCCGGTAGGAAAGCTAAAATTAAGCTTCTTATGCACAAAATGAATTGCTTATTGACAGTAGAAATGGCAAAAAAAGTAAATTATGCCAAACAAAATTACTTTGAGAATGCCAACAAACCAACTAGATGGCTGACTTACCAAGTAAGAAAGCAATCGGAAAGAACATTGATAAAATCATTGAGAGATAGAAATGGGGTAGAACAAAATGGAGCTCAAGACCTGAAAAGGATTGTGGAAGATTTCTATAAGAAACTCTATGCAAGAGAGAATATAACCAGAGAAGAATTTAATTGGCTGACCCAGCTGAGCTCTGAGAAGGAGCAAGGTGTTTGAGCTGCCAGAGGGGTGAGTGGTATTTTTATTTATTTACTTTCAGCTGAGGTGCTTTAGCTGAGAAGGTACTGTGTCAGGGACTGTATTTGGGAGTGTGTGGGTGAGTTGTAACAGACTCCTGACTGCTGGAGTTAGGGTGTGAAAGGGTCATTGTTTGCCTGTAATTAAGTGCTTGGGTGAAATTGAATAGCTGGAGTTGGGTGCGAAAGGGGTTTTGTTTGACCGTCATTAAGTGCCCTGGGTGATTTTGAGTAGCTGCTGGCCACACCCTCTCCTGGGAGACAATTCCATTTAAGGCAGGAAGTTTGCAAGAGGCACGAGCCTCAGGGCAAGAGCAAAAGGGCGAGGCTCTTTGCCTTTGGCTCTTGGCCTAGGGGCTCTGTAAGAAGCCCAGGAAGAGCCAGAAAGCCAGGACCTTGGCTCCTTGGTAAGGTAAGTAGACTCCTACAACAGGAGCCATATAAATACAAAGGGTTTTAAAAGGGGGGTTATAGAAAAGTATTTGTTTAAAAACAATTATGAAGCCAGAATGCCAGCAGGGGGTTGGGGGCTATCCAGTGTTTTGCAGGGAGTGTCACATGTATGACTATCTGCCCACTGGTCAGAGGTCTTGGGTGTGTGCTCGGTGCAAGGAGCTCCTGGTTCTCAGGGAGCGAGTTTGCTCCCTTGAGGCCAAGGTGGCTGACCTGGAGAAGCAGGGACAGTCAGTTAGGTGCACGGGGAAGACTCTCGGGGACTTGTTAGATATGTCCCACTCTGGATCTGGCAGCCGGCTGCTGCCAGGGAGCATGAGGGTCAAGGGGAAAAGGGGCACCGTGCTGAGGATAAGGGGAATCTGCCCTCAGAAGGGACCTCTTCTTCAGCTGGTGAACGGGTATCCTTTCGTACCAAGGAACCGTCCCTGGGAAGGGTGGGAGGGGGCTCTTGGTAGTTGGTGATTCGATCCTTAGGCAGGTAGACAGCTGGGTGGCGAACCCGCGTACTGACTGTATGGTGACTTGCCTGCCTGGTGTGAAGGTAGCGGACATTACGCGTGTTTTAGATAGGCTGGTAGATAGTGCTGGGGAGGAGCCAGTGGTCGTGGTGCACGTCGGCACCAACGATGTGGGGAAATGCAGTCGTGAGGTCCTGGAGGAGAAATTTAGGCTGCTGGGCAGGAAACTCAAGGCCAGGACCTCCAAGATAGCCTTCTCGGAAGTGCTACCTGTTCCACGCGCAGGGCTGGAGAGACAGGCACAGATCAGGAGTCTCAATGCGTGGATGAGACGGTGGTGTAGGGGGAAGGGTTCAAGTTTGTTAGGCACTGGGATGCTTTTTGGGACAAGAGGGAGCTGTACAAAAGGGACGGTCTCCACTTGTCCCGAGAAGGAACCAGGCTGCTGGCGCTCAAAATCAAAAAGGTGGCAGAGCAGTTTTTAAACTGAATAATGGGGGAAAGCCGTCAGGAGATGAAAAGTCTCTGGTTCGGGATGGCTCATCTCAAAGAGATGAAGGGGTAGCTATTACTTTTGTACAAGGAAATGGATTAAAATTGTCCACTGAGACTGTGGCTAATGATAGGAACTGCCTGGCAAGGTCTCGAGGCAGCAAGAGGAAGGCTGTGGGCTTAACAAACATGGGAAACTATAAGTGTTTATACACAAATGCTAGAAGTCTCCGAGGTAAAATCGGGGAGTTGGAATGCTTGGTGTTGGGGGGGGAAATAGACATTGTGGGTATTTCAGAAACTTGGTGGGATGAGGAAAATCAGTGGGATACGGTGATTCCTGGTTATAAATTATATCAGAAGGATAGGGGGAAAGGGTTGGAGGTGGGGTGGCTCTGTATGTCAGAGAGGGTATACCGTCCAGTAAGATTGAGAGGGTAAGAGAATTAGATTCACTTCTGGAAATGCTATGGGTTGAAATAGTGGGTCCAAAAGGAGGCTTAACAGTGGGAGTTTGTTATCGCCCACCAAATCAAAAGATAGAGGAGGATTATAAAATGATGAATGAATTAAAGATAGCGGCTAGACGAAATAACTGTGTTGTAATCGGCGACTTTAACTACCCACACATTGATTGGGTCAATATGAGTTCTAGTCGGGAAAAAGAGATTGCATTCTTAGACACTCTCAATGACTGTGCTGTGGAACAGATGGTCACAGATCCTACCAGGGGAGAGGCGATCCTGGATTTGGTCCTAAGTAACACCCAAGACCTGGTGAGAGATGTAAAAGTGATTGCACCACTTGGGAACAGTGACCATAATGTCATTGAGTTTAACATTTGTACAGATAGGGAGTTGCCCAAAAAGACTGACGCGACCACTTTTAACTTTAAAAGGGGTAACTTCTCTGGTATGAGGGGACATGTGAGGAAGAAATTGAAAGGAAGAGTGGAGAAGGTCAAAACCATTGGGGAAGCTTGGAGACTATTTAAAAAGACAATCCTAGAAGCTCAGAAAAAATATATACCACAGGTTAGGAAAGGTACAATAGGTATAGAAAAAAGCCTGCATGGTTAACAAATAAAGTAATGGAAGCTGTAAAAGGTAAGAAGGATTCCTTTAAGCAGTGGAAAGCTAGTCTTAGTGAGGTTGATAAAAGGGAACACAGACTATGGCAAATAAAATGCAAGTCTGTGATCAGGCAGGCAAAAAGGGAATATGAGGAGCATATCGCAAAAAACATAAAGACCAACAATAAAACTTTCTTCAAATACATTAGAAGTAGGAAGCCAGCCAGGGAGGCAGTGGGGCCCTTGGATGACCAAGGGGTAAAAGGAGTAGTGAAGGATGATAGGGAAATGGCTGAGAAGCTGAATGCATTTTTTGCCTCTGTCTTCACTGTGGAAGAGGAGAAGTGTTTGCCCACTCCAGAAAAAAGTGCAGAGAAGGGCAACTAGAATGATAAAAGGGTTGGAACACCTTCCCTATGAAGAAAGGTTAAAATGCTTGGGGCTCTTTAGCTTGGAGAAACAAAACAAATGATGTGGTTGGCTGTTACCATGCGTCTATAATAACAAAAGAATCTGCATGTCCATTTGTGGCAGGCATAACTAATCAGAAAATAAAACTAGGAATCTCAAAATTGGCCACCAACTTCAGGATGATTGTGGGAGTTCCAGGGTCAAAAATTAAAGGAATAGTAACATCCTGGTTATTTACAGACCTCCATGCTATTTGCAATGAAAGCTGAACTTAAGTTCTAACTTCTGTTCCTCATTTATTACCACTGAAGGAGATTAACATTCCATTATCATGCAAGCAAAGGATGGAGAAACAATGAAAGTGTTATTATAATGTATTATTTCCAGTATTCCATATACAATATTCCATTCAATACAAAAATAGTTATTCCAATCCAGTATCAAAATGGCATATAGAAAACCCTCACAAGGGAAAACTCCAAGGAAAATTTATAAATGAAATTAATCAAAATCTGCACAGTGTCCAAAGTGCAAACAAGACAGGGCTTCTGGTTAACTCCCACATTTTGGTGATCCAGTCCCTTCTTCAGTAAAGGAAACTGGTAGAACATCTACAAGAAATCAGTCTATCTGGTAATACTATTAATTACAATACTTAGATATCAATTATTAGCAAAAAAGCCCTCACCCAACAAACAGTCAAGGTCAAGTATTTTCTACAATGTATAATTCTCTATGTCGACATGCACTCACAACCTGTCTTGTCAGTGAGGAAATAGATGTTACTAACAATATTTATTGGGGACAAAAGACAAATGGAAAACAGCTGCAAATCATGAAAGGACGAGAGCAAAATGGAGTGGGAAAGTGTGGGAAAGAAATTAAGAAAAAGACAATGAAATTGAATATTTATTTTGCTACCACGCACTATCAGGACTGTACCTTTGCAAGATCCAGCTGTGCAAACAAAACTATGGAGCTGGGTGGAACAAAAGGAAAAAGGAAAACATAGAATGCTGGCGATTACCTTATTAGGAGGCGGCATCTTGGCAATGACTATAGCTTGTCATGGCTGGTCTTGCCTTGCTTCAGTGCTGGCTTGGCTAATAGGTTTAGCAGGATCTGAGAAACAAGGGTTTCCCTTGGCGTCCTAGTAAATGCTGCAAAAAGGCCTGGTCAGCAGAGTCAGAACAACTCCTATTTACTGTGCCCTGCCTTCCCTGTGCCCCTAGTGTCTGCAGAGGAAAACAACATGACTTGAAGAAGGACGTCGTCCGCAGAAGAATCCAAAGACCAGCACCAGAGAAAAGACATCATCTGCAGAAGAAAGACAACTCGCTACAAAAAAAGGGTGCCTGGTAGGTTTGTCACCTCCCTTGTATGTATGTGGCCCTAGGTTAGAATTTGTAATGATGAAATATGTGAACCGCTCAGAGCCCCCGGGGGTGTGTGTGTGAGCGGTATACAAATAAAAAATGTAATGTAACATTAAATTTTTTCTTGGTATACAACAGTGGCATAGAGGAGAGGGTCTGAGTTTGGTTTAGGGATACTTTTTTAAAAAAAATCCTGCTCCATGCAACCCCTTGAATTAATTCCTTATTCTTTTACATTGATCCTATGGAAACAGAAGATTAAATTGGGGTGAATTATTTGAAGGTGGTTGAAGATGGTTCCATATGAAAGCTGGAAAATTGTGTGCATGAGTATTGTAAGAAAGATGCAGAGGCATGTAGGCTGCCTTCCCCCTTTCCCTTTCTGTCTATATATGCCTGAGGTCTTTCTCTTAGTAGCAAAGCAAAAGCAGCCTTCAGTTTAATGTAGGTGAGATTCTTTCCAAGTAGTCTTCAGTAAACCACACCCCCAGAGTTCCTTGGTAAAATAAGATTTAAATAACTAAACATAAGCACTGACACTTGGGAACAATCACAAGACAAGTAGAATTAAGGCAGAGAACACTTAGAAAAAGAATACAAAATTCAAATCCAAATAAATAAACCAAAGGTAAATTGCTAGCTAATCTTATATTTACAAAGAACCTCTAGAGGAAGGTTGATAGAATACTCTCAATTGTATGCCCTGACACTTGCAGCCTTGATCCGTGTCCATCACGGCCATTTAAAGATGGTTGTGATGGGCTGCAAGGTCCCCTAAGGGAGATTGTTAATAAGTCCCTCCTTGAAGGAATGTTCCCTAGGGCACTTAAGGAAGCAGTGTTCCACCCTGTCTTAAAGAAACCATCTTTAGACCCAGCTGAATTGGCAAATTATCAGCCGGTTTCCAATTTGCTGTTATGGGGCAAAATAATTGAGAAAGCAGTGACAAGTCAGTTTCAGAGTTTTATGGATGATGCTTCCGTATTAGATCTCTTCCAATTCAGCTTTTGCCCAGGCCATGGGATGGAGATGGCATTGGTCACCCTCATGGATGACCTCTGAAGACATCTGAATTGGGGCAGGTTGATGGTACTTTTGCTGATAGACCTGTCAGCAGCATTCAGCACAGTCAACCTTCAGTTAATGATCCACCACCTTGACAATGATGGGGTTCAGAGGTCTGCCTTGCAATGACTTTTCTCTTTCCTCCAGGGCTGGGGACAGAGAATGGTGCTAGGGGAGCAGCTGTCCTGAAGGCACTCACTGATTCGTGGAGTGCCTCAAGGAGCGGTTCTCTCCCCAATGCTGTTTAACATCTACATGTGCCCCCTTGCTCAATTAGTTTGGAAGCATGAACTGGATTGTCATCAGTGCACTGATGACACCCAGCTATATCTGCTGTTGGGCAGCCAGTCTGACTTTAGACTGGAAAATCTGGATCTGATGCTACAAGCCGTGGCAGGATGGCTTAGATTGAGACAACTGAAATTGAATCCAGTGAAGACAGAGGTCCTGTACCTAAGTTGCAGTGGTCTGGAGTTAGGGATCTCACTCCTGTCCTTTAATGAGGTGCCATTGGTATCAACATTGGAGGTTAGGAGTTTGGGAGTACTCTTGGATGTCTCCTTAACAATGGAGGCCCAGGTAGCAGCCACTGCTAAGTCAGCCTTTTACCATCTTAGGCTGATTGGGCATCTGGTTCCCTTCCTCAAATGCAGTGACTTGGAAACAGTGATCCATGCAATAGTCACCTTGAAATTAGACTACTGTAATGCTCTCTATATGGGGCTGCCATTGTTCCAGATTCAGAAGCTGCAGCTGGTGCAGAATGCGGCAGCCAGGCTGCTGTTGAGTTTCCCCTTGTGGGAGTTTTTGTGGGCGGCAACCTTGCATAAAATGCAGGTATTCTAGTGGTTGAATGTAGATTCATGATCCCATTGATGGTCCCATCAAGCAGAGGTCCATCAGTGGCTATTAGCCACAAGGTATAGATAGGAACTCTCAGTCTGGGGCAAGAGATGCTCTGTATTCTTGGTGCTTGGGGAGGGGGCAACAGTGGGAAGGCTTCTAGTTTCCTGGCCCCACTGGTGGACCTCCTGATGGCACCTGGTATTTTTGGCCACTGTGTGACAGAGTGTTGGACTTGATAGACCACTGGCCTGATCCAAAATTGGCTTCTCTTATGTTCTTATGAGCACATCCAGCTTGCACTGAAAGTGCTGCACTGGCTGCCTATAGCATACCAAATTCGCTTCAAGGTTCTTACCTATAAAGCCCTTTATGGTCAGGAGCCTGCATACCTGAGGGACCGCCTTTCCCCACATGTTCCCCAGAGAGTACTACGTTCAGGGTCCTGGTTCTCCATGGCCCAAAGGATGTCAGGCTGGCTATGACCAGGGCAAGGGCCTTTCCTGTGGCAGCTCCATGCTGGTGAAAGGAGCTCCGCAAAGACATCAGGGCCCTGCGGGATTTATTACAATTCCGCAGGGCCCGCAAGATGGAGCTCTTCCACCAGGTATTTGATTGAGAAGTCACATTTATTTTAATAGTCCATCATAGATGTAAGAGCCTGCACCCTGGAATCCATCATTGGCTGCCTGTGCTGTGCCTGTACTAACATATTATGGGGACTTACAGCTGTTTATAACAACCTCATTTGCCATGATGATCCCCACTCACCCAGCCTTGACAGATCCCTCTGAAGTGCCTCACAGTCCTCCCTGGTTCTCACTACCCTGAACAACTTAGTGTCTTCTGCAAACTTAGACACTTCACTGCTTATTCCCAACTCCAAAGCATTAATGAACAAGTTAAAATGCACTGGACCTAGTACCAAACCCTGCCTTCCACAGCTGTTTCCTGTTAATTAACCAGCTGTTAATCCAGAAGAGGACTTGTCCTCTTATCCTATGACTGCTGAGTTTATTTAGAAGCCTTTGATGAGGAACTTTATCCAGAGATTTCTGGAAGTCTAGATAAACAACATGTACTGGGTCAACCTTGTCCACATGTTTGTTCACCCCCTCAAAGAATTCTCAGAGGTTAATGAAACAAGATCTTCCCTTACAAAATCCATACTGATTCTTCCTCAATAGCTTTTGCTCATCAATGTGCCTACAGTAATTTTAATAACAGATTCCACCAACTTACCCAGTATCAACATTAGACTGACTGGTCTGTAATTTTCCAAATCTCCTCTGGAACTTTTTTTTATAGATGGAGGTTACATTAGCTACCTTCCAGTCCTCAGGAATAATATCACTATTTCAGTGATAGATTGCATATTTTTATCAGGAGATCCAAAAGTTCACATTTGAGTTCTTTCAGAACTCTTGGATGTATGCCATCTGGGACTGGTGATTTGTCAGTTTTTAATTTGTCCATCAGTCATAGGACCTCCTCTCTCATCACTTCAATCTGACTCAGGTCTTTCAACACCCCTCCCAGAATCAGTGGTTCTGGAGTGGGCAAGCACCTCCCATCTTCCACAGTGAAGACAGGGGCAAAAAATGCATTCAGCTTCTCTCCCAGAATCTTCAAAAGTGTTCTGAACATTACTTGGAACCATGTCCAAGATCACCTCCCCCCAGGTAGGTTCTATACCATCTGCTCCATGGAACAATCATTGAGATGATCTAAAAACCCAGTCTCTTTCTCCTGACTTGAATATATATTGACCCAATCAATTGTGTGGATAGTTAAAATCACCTATTTTGGCACAGTTATTTCATCTAATTGCTTTTCTTAATTCTTTTGCTGTTTTTAAATCTTTGATCTGGTGGGCAATAACAAACTCCCAGAGTTAAGCTTTCTTTTGAGCCCACTATTTCCACCTGTAGCATTTCTGTAAACAAATCTATTTCTCTTGAATTCTCAATTTTACTGGACTATATACGATCTTCAACATATAGAGCCACTCCACCTGCGACCCTTCCCTTCCTATCCTTCCGATATAATTTATATCCAAGAATCACCATATCCCATTGATTACCCTCATCCCACCAAGTTTCTGAAACACCCACAATATCTATGTTCCCCTCTGACACTAAGCATTCCAGCTCTCAAGTTTTACCTTGAATAACATTCCCCTTCCTTCAGCACAGTGCCCTGTTTCCCCTTGACCCTCATGCTGCCATTCTCAGAGTGGGACAGATCTCACAAGTCCCTGGGAGTCTTATCTGTGTGCCTAATTGACTCTCTCTGCCTCAAGGATGTGAACTTGTTCCCTGAGAACCAGGAGCTCCTTGCACTGAGCACATACCCAGCTGGCAGATAGTCATACATGTCACACTCAGTGCAATACACTGGATAACTTCCAGCATCCTTGCTGGTATTCTACCTTCATAATTGTTCTTTTAAAAAAACTCAATTTCCTGTTTATGTAGATCTGTTTGTGGGAAAATGTGCTTATCCTTTTAGGGACATGGAGAGACTAGTGCCCTGCTTTCCTCACGCTGCTGCTGAACTCACCTGTTTATTCCCTTGTTCCAGTCATTTTGTCACTGAAACATAGCCTGCTACCTTGCAGAACTAGTGCCTGCTTGTAGAAGCCCTAAATAAATAGCTTAGGCCAAAGCTCCACACCCCACTGGAGCCAATCACACTGAATGGGAGCTGACAAATAAAGGAGGATGAGTGAGTCACCCTCCTGTTGATTAACAGGTGGCATAGCTGGAAGGGAGCTGCTCAGACAAGAGTTCCTCTCCTTCACAGGCTGCCTTTTACTTCAAATGCTAATTTAATTTCAAATGTTAATTTAGCCCTTCTAGTCTTGAATTAAAGGGGACTCTAGCTGAACAGCCTGAGCAGTTACTGGAGGTATCTATCCTCCCTTATTTTAAGAATGTAAGAATTGGCTTGAAATTTTAGATTCAGTTCAAAATTGTTCCCCCTGTTTTTTAAGCCCAAGCTGTATTTAAACCCTAGCAGCATTTTGTTTTGTTATTTGTTTTCCTTTTTCTATTACAAAAACCTGTTATGTTCTAAAGCTTGAATCAATCCTATGTTTTACCATTCTAAGCTTGAGTCAGCAAAAGTGATTGTAAGCATTGACATTCCCATTGGTTAGTTTCTATGAAACTCTGTAAAAAGCCAATCCTGAACTGTATATACTTGTTGGAGGGAACAGACCTCATTGGCCTTTATCCCAATGTTATGATTGGTTGTTAACATAAGTATGGCGTGGCTTTGATAGCCCGGATTATTTAAAAAGGGAGCTGTTTTCCACTGTTTTGTGTGTGTTGTCTGATCATTAAGTGCTGTTAAACAAAGCTGAAATCACTTGTGGAAATCACTACCTTATTAAGGATCATACTTAACAAAACCTACCTAAAGTTTAGTCTTATCTGTGAACTCACTATCCCTTAAACTAGCCGTGCCCTAAATTTTAATCCTTGTCCTTTGTTTGACCCTCTGTTTAACCCTTTCCATACTGCAGAAAAACTAGCCAAGAACCTCTGACTGTGTGGATTTTCAAAGAAATGGGTGTGCCACAACAACTGATGTTTTGATGCACAACCTATACTCCAGACAAGAGGCCACTGTTAAAACAGAATATGGAGCAACAGAATGGGTTCCAATTAGCAAAGGTGTCAGACAGTAGTGTATTTTTTCTCCCTTTCTATTCAATCTGTATGCAGAACATATCATAAGGAAAGATGGATTAGATTTAGATGAGAGCAGCATGAAAACAGGTGGAAGGAGTATTAAGAATCTAAAGTATGTAGCTGATACTATATTAATGCAAACCAAAGAGAGAGATCACAGGATCTCAAACAACCATGATGTATAGTGCCAAAAAAAAAAGTCTTCACCAACTTGTAAATTCATTTTTCAGTATTCAGTTTACTGGAAGCAATTCAAACACCCTCAACACCAATGAACCATGCATATTACATCTCGTTTCGTGTATACTTTTATCAAAGTGGGTAACGTTGAAATATCTATATCTAGTTTCAAAAATAAAATTCTATTATTAATATTAGCAAAAGAGTAACACAAGGCTGTACATGCAACTGGCTATTATATAATATACTTACAATGTTAATCCATTTGGCAAACACTCTAGTCATATCTCATAGTCACATTCATCAAATCCATTAGTGTAATGTAAATTCCACTCTTCCTTCTGACTTTTACATCTCTAAAGCCCATAATTGCTGACAGCCAGCTGTATGAGAGACCTGCATCTGAAAGGGACAAAACCCATAGCAAAGGCAAAATGCCCTGAGGAGGGGAACAACCCTGTAAGTTTTACAAGCTTTTACCATTTCAAAAACCTCAGTAATTGCTGCCAGCCTGACAATCAAGCCATTAATAAGAAAAAAACCATTTTACCAGGGACAAAATAGTTAAGAGGAGAAGAACACCATATGAAAAACCACCATAATTTTACACACAAGAAAACCATTGCTTTACATCCATTTTTGAAACAGACCTATCAAAAGGAAGAAATACAAATACAAAACCAACATAATTTTTCACCCAAAAAAACCATTATGCTGCACAGAAATTAAACAAGCAAAAGAAAAAAACAATTCAGCATTTAACCCATTAGGTATGAGAGAATTAAGCCTATGAATCCATTTGGCCTCTTCCTGCAAGAGAACTTGCTGCACATTAACAGTTTTATCCACCACAAAGAGCACAGTATATCTAAAATTGTCACATTTATGTTGCTTTTGATTGAAATGTTCAGTTAGAGCTGCCTCAGAAATATTATCTTTCATGCATGAAATATGTTCAAGGATACGAACCTTGATGGGTCTTGATGTCTGCCCGATGTAAATTAATTCACAAGAACATAAAATTAAATATATTACATTTGCAGTTGAACATGTTGAAAAACTGGAAAGTTTTATCTGGTGTGGACCTGGAAGATTAACCACATCCCCCTCTATTGTCAAATGACAAATTTTACAAGGCAAGCATTTATGGTGCCTGGGGGGAAGTGCCCTGTCATCTGCATATCTCCTAAAGTCGGAATGCACCAATATGCTTTATGCTTTTAGTTTTTCTAAAGCCAACTATAGGGGAATTGCCACACATTATTGGTGTTGATGGTGTTTGATTTGCTTCCAGTAATTCCAGTAAAAAAAATACTGAAAAAAGAATTTACATGCTATATTCATGGCAGAAAATAGTGAAGACTTGAAACAACTCCTGCTGAAGGTTAAAGTAGAAAGCACCAAATCAGGATTACAGTGGAACATCAAGAAGACAAAAGTAATGACTACTGAGGAATTACACAGCTTTAAGGTTGACAATGAAGAAATTGAAATTCTTCAAGAGTTCCTATTCCTTGGTTCTATCATCAACCAAAATGAATACTGCAGCCATGAAGGGCAGCCATGAAGGAGCTACAAAAGATCCTTAAAAGTAAGAATGTGTCACTGGTGACCAAGATCAAGTTAATTCATACCATAGTTATCCCCATTACTATGTATGGGTGTGACAGTTGGACAATGTAGAAAGCTGATAAGAAGAAAGTGGATTCACTGGAAATGTGGTGTGGAGGAGAGTTTTACGAATACTGTGAACCACCAAAAAAGACATAAGTGGGATCTAAATCAACCCTGAACTGTCCCTATAATCTTAAATGACTAAACCTAGGCTATTGTTCTTTGGTCACATTATGAGAAGACAGGAATCAGTGGAAAAGATAATAATGCCAGGAAAAGTTTAAGGCAGCAATAGAAGAGGAAGACCTAACATGAGATGGGTTAATTCAATCAAGGAACCCATGCCCTCATTTTGCAAAACCTGAGCAAGGCTGTTAATGACAGGATGTTTTGGAAGTCATTAATTTATAGGGTCATCGTTAAGTCAGAAGTGATTTGACAGACTTAATGTTGCCCTGCAAGGCTTTTCAACCTTTCTATGAACTGTAATAAAATAATAAACTGTGCAAGTGTATGCCAAAGGGACTGAGCCACATGGTAACCCCAACATGATGCCAGAAGAGACTGCGCTTTAGGCAAGAGACATCCTCCTGACCTTCCCCAGCAGCTCCAGCACTCAGCATAGGTTGCCAGCCCATTTTTCCTAACGAAGAATGGAACAGCCCCAGTATACACTAAACACAGTGCCATGCCTTGATGAAAAACAGGGACAAAGAACTTCAAAACCGCCAGTAAGAGTTCCTTCTAACTCATGCAGGCAGCCTCTTTCCCTTCCCCCTCATCTGCAAGACCTCATGTAGGCCAGGAAGAGACTATTCATTGTTGCCTGGCAACTAATTGCTAGCCATCAGCAGCCTGGCTAAAGTCATCAAGAAGACAATGGAATCGGCCCGGTGACTCATCCTGGCTGCTACCAGGTGCCAGACTTGAGTTAAGCTTCTAGTCCTCAATACTGACCACTCCTCAGTTCCACCTCCCCTACACCTTCCAACCAATAGGGTATTTTCAGGGACAGACTTACCAGGAGGCGTGACCAGGGGTTGTGACTAGACCCCTCCCTCCTGCATATAAGGGGATGCCTGACCATCAGCTCTCTCTCTGCTCTATGACCCCTATCGAACCTTTGACCCTCTTACGTCCAGCTTGCTATCCCCAACCCCTGCCTCCATCTTTAAACTCTAGGTCTGTAGCCTGAGTTTCCACATGTTACGTGCTGGTTCAGGCCATGTGGCCCCATTTTTCTATTTCCTTCCCCTCCATTTTTCCTGAGGAACGCTCTGCACAACGGGACTGGTAAATATTGCCCACCAATGCTTACCTGCTAATGCAAATGTGCTTATGCCTCTCTCTTTATTTTCCTAGTCTTGTGTAATTGTGTGTGAGACTGTGTATTGTTTGCTTGTGAAGAATTCCAGTAAAGGACTTTATTTTCAACCTCATAAAGTCTCCTGGTCTGTTGCCAACACCTCCTGGAGGGGCGGGACTTCTGTATACACAGGTGTTTGGTCCCGCAGCCGATTGCCTATTGATAATCAATCATCTGCCCCCTTTATTATTAATAATTACGAGCAATCAGGCTAACATTAACACACACACATACACATGCCTGTCTCTTCTTTCATGGTGTGTAACTTAGGAGTCAGTTTGCCCATTCCCACAAAGAAGGCTGAATTTATCCTTTCATAACCATATCTTTCCCATCTTTTGATAGGCAAAGTAGGATCAACATACAATTTAATCTAGGAAATTGCACCATGAAAACATAAGCAAGTCCAGTTTAAAAAGTTATAGCTATAGCTCATCTGAATGACATCTTTAAGTGGTGGGACATGCAAGTTATTTGCCCTTATAGCCAGTGAGAAATTTTAAGTCCTTTTAAAGACTTTGGGAGGGATGAGGATTGAGAGTACTGGACTTCTTTTTTTTTTTTTTAAAAAAATATTTTTATGTACATTACATTCAAACCCTTCCCTATTCCCATACATATTGTATACTCTGCCCTCCCTCCCCTCTCCGCAAAGTTTATATGCTATTTCTGTATCTTCGGCAAAGGTCCCTTATATAAGTCCTCCTTCTGTCCATCTTGCTTCATCCATTCCCTTGCATCCAGTTGAGCAGAGTTGGTCTTTAAGTCTTCTTCCTTTTTTAATCCTTCTTAATTTCCTTTTCTTCTTTCTTATTATCTTTAAAATCGTAGCTGAAGATTCTTCATGTCCTGAAATCAGAGGTGAGAAGTTTTAATATGACTTGGATGGTTATTTTTCACACATATTTTCATCTTTACTTTCTTGCTTTCAGTCCCTCCCCCCCTCCTTAACTACTTATCCTTTCTAGCCAGGGGCACAGACCTAAGAGCTTCCACCGAATGTCTCACCTTTGACCTTCCATGATCCATTTTAAGTATAAATGCCATTTTTTTCCTAATCTTTCCTATTCTTGATTCCCATAGTTCATCTTGGTTAGAGATGGCTATTATGTCTGATTGGATGTATTCAAATAAATAATTCTGCCAGTTTACCTCTGTTCATTTGGTTTTATCTTTCCAACCAAATGCTATTACTGCTTTGCCAGCTAGCACCATTGCTTTAAATAGATCCTGTCCTCCTTTCCCAATAACTTGGTTTCCTAAGGTGCTACTTAGCATCAGTTCCAGGTCTATCTTTGGTCTTATTGCAAAAAACTTATAAAGCTGCTCTATCACTTTCTCCCAAAAACCTCTAGCTTCTATGCACTCCCACCACATATGGGAGTACCATCCTTTCCCATTCCTGCAGTGCCAACAGTTTGAGCTTAGTTGTAGGAACATGTTAGCTAGTATAGCCGGGGTTCTGTACCATTTAGTGTAAAATTTTAATTCCAGTTCTCTAAATTTGTGTACTTTTATCTCCTGTATACCATCTATAATTCTATTAGCTATTTGATCTGCTAAACATGTTTCTGTACTCCATTTTCCCTGAAACAGGGTTCTTATTTGATCCTTGTCAGTCACCATCTTCCTATATATTCTACTTACTAATCCTCTCTTTGCATTTGTCATTGATCGTAATAACTCCTCCATTGGCTCCCCCATAGCCAATGTTTTGTTTTCAATTATCTGGACTTTATCCAGATAATTATCTCTGGAGTACTGGACTTCTTGATGAATCCTCAGTCAGAAATTTCACACTGCTTTCACCCTTTTAAGTTCTTATTTAAGAGAATATTGACCTTTATATCAGCAATAGAATGTCCCAGGAAACTGAAATGTTCATCTACTGGTTTGGGGATATTGTAATTTTAATGCCCGCTTTGTGTTCATTTTAGTTTTTTGCCTAGGGACTGAACTGTTGGTTCTATGTAGAGAGTTGAAGGGCATTGTTAACACATTAGAGAATGAGCAAGTAAATATACCCAGAGGGAGACTTCTGTTTTATTTTGCTACCACAAACTAATATGTCTATGTATCTAGAAATATTGCACATTATAGAAATTATGCCACAAACCTCTAGTCTTACGCACAAGACTAGTTACAAGTGTAGAGATGGTCTCCATTTACTTATGTGGTACTTGAGATATGCTTCCCTGTTGATTTTAATGGGACTAAAAAGGCATTGGATCCAAGGTAAATTGTAAGTAGTTTATAGATGAGAATGTTTGCTGTTCACATTTGCAAATATGTTTTGCAAATAATCATAGTGAACCTCATATGCTCTGAACAGTAAAATAGGATTTATTGGATACAGTCTGACTTTTTTAGTGAGCTTCTTGTGTTATAAAGATGGTGAATGATTTGCAAGGTTGTGTTGATGGTGGTGGGTTGAAGCTAAAGTAGTACATGAAGTTTAGACTTCTTTCTGAAACATAGTTTTGTTATTATTATTATTATTTAAAAAAACAACACCTAAAATGTATGATCCAGCCTAGTACTTCAATGTCCTGGGGGTTTCAGTGGGAAAGAACTGAGCACTTCTAAATCAATGGGACATCAGAGTATTAACTGTGGCTGGATTGGGCTCAATAACTTGTCACTTCAAATAATTTATAAACCTCCGTCAGTTTTCTGGATGACTTCAGATGGGAGAGTAAACACCAGTCTTCAATAGTTTTCATGGTTGATCACTGATGAGATAAATCATTTGGCACTCTTTTAAAAACAGATTTATGGAACCCTGTAGGGAAGTTAGAGTGATTTCATTTGTTGGCTTGTGTTTTAATTAGGCTGGCGAATATACCTGAGATTCCTGGAAATGCGGAATGAGTTTATATGGCTTCATAAAAGAATAAAAATGGTATTTCAGCATCTTAAACAGTAATGCTTAGTTATGTTAATTGAGTAATATCAGACCCTTTTGTAGACTGAATGCCATAGCTCTGGATTTGGTGATACAATGTTTGTAGATTACCCATTCCAGAATCTTTATAAGTGTTTATATTTGCTTGCCCATCCAACACTTCTCAAATCATAGAACTGCTTCATAAAAAAGCAATATGAATAAGACACAGATTCAGATCCTAGTCAAGACAATCTGATGTGTAGAACTTTCTTATAAAATTGGTAACCATGCTCAGAATCAAAGATATTTAGAGCCAGAGTTGAAATTACCAGTTATAAGCATGGGTTTTTCAAAGATAGCGGCTTCCTGTTGGAAGCTTGCTTTTAGAACTCCATATTTTTATTTGTTTTAGATAAGCCTTTTATCTTAAGAAATTTATTACAGAACTTTTAAATGTGTTTTGCTAATGCTTGGAGGTGAACTTTTATCTCATATGGGTGTATGTTTTGATTTTGAAGCCTTGCTCTCATTGTGAAGCCTTGAGAACCGAGTGTATAATTAGTCGAAGCAACTATGTTGGGCTTTGGCCTGTGGATTTTCTCCTCCCAGTCCTGCAAATGGCCTTAAAATGATGAGCTGGAGAAAGCAAACATCTGCCCCAGGGATGCCAGCCTCCAGGTGGGACCTGGGGATCCCCCGGAATTACAGCTTATCCCCAGACTACAGAGAACAGCTCTTCTGGAGAAAATGGAGGCTTCGGAGGGTGGATTCTATGGCATTGTACCCCACTGAGGTCCTTGTCCTCCCCAGACCTCATCCCCAAATCTCCAGGAGTTTCCCAATCTGGTTCTGGTGACTCTAACCCCAACTTACCCTGCCTATGGCCTGGGTAGACCTGGCACCCCTAATTTGCCCCAAAATACTAATATTAAAATATTAATGAACAAAGGCAAGAGACAAGTTCGTATGATTAATTACCAGACTTCTGGGACATACCCAAAGCTGGAGAAGGAGGAGGAATAGTAGAGAAAAGAAATGAAGAGAAGTGAAGACTGGTATGTTGGTTTATCTTTCCTCACTAAATTAAGTTCCAAGGACGGAAAGAATAACTTATTTGTATTGTGGGAGAAGAGTGCTGGGACAAAAGAAGAGACAAGAGTCCTGATCTTTTAACTATGGGGGTGAAAAGAGCTTATCCACATGAAGAGGAATGCTCAACTCCTCTGAACAAACAAACTAAGCAAGACAACTTTCTCATTCCTCTTAAGCATCCAAATAGATCTATCTCCCTCAAGATTGACCTGCCTACTTTTGAGAGATGAATGCAGGATTGTGTTCACCTTTTCAAACTTCTCCAGAGCAATTAATGACCTCCAACAATGATACAGTGATACATGATCTGCTTTCTCTGTCCCCATTGTGCCAGCATGGTAGATCAGAGGAAGTTAGTCTTCTAGCAGCTCAGACACCTCTAATTACAGAGATGCTATAGAAAAATTATATTTAAAAACTTGACATTATGACAGCTTATTTCTCTGGAAGAGAAAGGAGTGGCTTATTACCAAAAAAATTATCCAATCGTCAAGTGAACCTGAGAAGTCATAGGAACAACTGTGAGCTGACTTTGGAGACCTAAAAGATATCTAAATTTGCTCCTTTCAGGAGGCCAAATGGGTTTGCTTCCTTAATCTATGAGCCTAATTATATATTTGTAAATGGTTCCCCTTATCAAGTGAGGTGGATTAACTGGGCCACCAAATGATGGGCCAGCAAACATCTATCATTTTCCCTTAAATCTAGACCATCTTTTCTTGATCTTACGCAGGCTGAATGAATCCCTGGACCTTTGCTATTTCATTCCAATCAGATTCCAATATATATGTTTGCACATTGTTTTGATTTTGCTAAATTTGAGGTTAAATTCTAAAGATATTTTTTGAATTCTTTAGTTGAATCATTATTTAATTTCAAACCCCAGCTACTGGATTTAAAATCAGGTAAAACTACAACTAAACATAGCAGAGGGAGACCTGTTGGACTCACTGAAGCAGAAACGCTATTAATTAAACCATGGCCTAGTGATTTTAAAGAGATACAGAGAATTAGATCCCTTAGGTGATTATACCTGTGTAACATATAAAGGTGCTAGTGTCATTGTCTATGTGCTGATCTCACCAGGTTTGCTGCCTCAGATTTGTGACTTCAGGGGTGTGTGTGTGGTTATTACAGATGAGATCATTTGCCTTTGCAATTTATCTCATTCTCATCACATTACTTGTCATCTGGCCCTTCATTTAAGTTATTGCAAGGAGAAAAAACTCTGAGGCCACTTAGATGGTCATTGGGGTTAATACTTGCAGCAACTAATATTATGTATCCCAGGGACTGTAGTGTCCTGCTTATGGAGAGAGGGATACTATAGGAATAATAGACTATTTTCTAGTATTTTGAATCTTTTCAAGCCAGTTTGTACAAAATTGTCAGCGACTTCTAGGACTGTGCAAAGAAATATTTGGTTTGATGATGAGTGCAGAGAATATATCATAAGCATTAGAGCTAAACTCATCTTTTTAAATGCACTAACCTACATGCCCATTTATCAGATCTTATATTACTGAGATCTGATTTTGTAACTTTACTAAAGCGTGAAAAGTGACTTGTTTTACGTAAAGGATGGAAGATTCTTATCTCTGCTATCAGTGATAATGAGACACTGACTTTCTGAAACATGGTTAATAATAGCCTTTCTGTACTGACCAGTATTCCATCATATATTGCTCCTGGGACCTAGGAACATCATTTTACCTCTGTCTTTGCAAAGACCCCTGGATCTGACTCTGAATGGGTTCTGGTTGAGCCCCCTGAGACTGACTTGTGGCACTTTGTTCTCTCAGAGACAGTAGGCTCCCTAATTAAGCAAATGTGATCAGGCAAAGCCCCTGGGCCTGATTTAATACCAGTTGATCTTTTGAAAGCCAATTTGCATTGGTGGAGCAACCTGTATTAGCAGTCATTCCTCCTCCCACAGATGGGTAGTTCAGCATCCAGTGAGAAAACAAGCCCAGTCGCCCTTCTTGTAAGCAGCACCCTAAAATCATTTGTACAGTGCACTGCTTGGCCTGAAATGGAATCAAAATGGTTCTGAAACACACAAAATGGTTACTGCCAAGCAAAAGACTAGGAAACTATTTTGGAAGATGAATTATTGCGACTGACCACCTGATGTCCTCCTCCCCACCATAAAGGGAGATGCATTGTCAGGACAAATGGTTCTCCTAGGAAAGACATTTACAACCCATTGAACTATCTCATGTTGATCGGTCATATCTTCCCCCCCTCACTTGTTTATCAGATCATAACACACTTTAACTTAATGATAAACATACCACCCTGTACTCAAGGGTCATCAATAAACATTCACACCTATAGGTTACATATCAGAGGTTTCCCACAATCACATCAAAGGATTCCTCACATCACATAAAAAGGTTTCTCTGGAAAAGCCATATGGTCATTGTTTTAGGGCAAGCATGTCCTCAGGTAGCATCTTCAGGTATAAATGCAGCACACAACCTTGTGTGTTCTCAGTGCTTTGTGTGAACTTTGTGTGTTCTCAGTGCTATTATGCATCCCCACTTGCAAGTGGGCCCTTTTCTCTCCTCTTCTCCATGGAACACTGACAGGCTTTGCTGCTTCCCAGACCTCTGCAAGATTGGTAAATATTACCCTCCCTTCATCTATTCCCACTCACCCCTATTTTTCCTCTTAGTTAGCTTGTGTGTTTAAAAGTGTGCTGGTGTATTTATAGTGGCTGGCCATGAAACCCCTGTTCTGCTTTATGCAGGTAACACAGTGCTACTATCTAGATCAGGTCTTTGCAAGGCATTAAATGTGTGTATTGATTATTTATTCAGGAGGAGCTATCTGTAAATTATGGTAAATCTAAAATAATTTTTTAAAGCCTTGTTCTATCTAGACAGACGACATGAACTGCCAAGGGGGAGAGAATGGAGCAGGTGTCTTACTTTAAATATCTGGGAGTTATGTTGAACCATAGACTCACTTGGAAAGCCCATGTTCACTTAGCTACTGAAATTGCTAGGACCAATACACATACTCTGTTAAGGTGTTTTTTTTTTTTTAATTAAGAGGTCCATCTGTACCTGCAGCCATTAAATCTTTTAATGCTAAAATCTCTCAGGTCTTGTTTGTGGCAGGCATTTGGATAAATGGGGTTTCTGAGTCTCTGAATTATAAAATTACAAGTGGAGACCCGCAAGAAACTTGTGGGATGGTTATCTCATTCATCACACCTTTGCTTCCTTTCCTCACCTCCTACCTCTCTCACACTATTTCTCCCCTCTGACCCCTTTTTCTTACTCTATTTCTGCTCCATGCATGTGACTTCCTCTCTCTTTCTGACCTGTCATCTTTCTCTTTGTTTTTCTGCCTCCCCACTTCATCACTCTTTCTCTCTCTTTCTGCCCCCACCCCATCATTCTTTCTTTCTGCCCCCATCACTCTCCCAGCCTCCTACCTGCTTCCTTCCCACAGAGCAGCAGTAACAGTGGTAGCAGTGCTCTCAGCCACCCACCTGCTTCCTCTCCCCCCACAGCAGTGCTCTGGGAATCACAACAGATCTCCCAGTTACAGAGATCAATTCACCTTGGGCTGCCAGCTCCAGGTTGGGAAATTCCTGGAAATTTGGGGGTGGAGCCTTGGGACAGTGAGGCTTGGGGAGGCAAGCAGCCTCAGCAGGGTATGATGCCAGAGAGTCAACCCTCCAAAACAGCCATTTTATCCAGGGGAACTGATCTCTGTCGCCTGGACAACAGTTGTAACTCTGGGTGATCTCCAGTCCTCACCCAGAAGCTGGCAATGGTGGTTCTCATGGAGAAAATGGCTGGAGGGTGGAATCTATGGCATTACACCAGTCTGAAGGTCCTCCCTTCCTCAAATCCCACCCTCTCCAGGCTTCACCCCTCAAATGTCCAGGGATTTCCCAACCTGGAATTGGCAACCCTATTTCCTTCCCACCCAACAGCCCAACCTACATTTATCTGCCTCTCTGTCTCCTGTTTTCCATCTCCACCCCCCCAGCCTTTACCTAGGGAAATTACAGTCTTTCTCCACAGTGGGGACCAAAACAGCTTTCATTATTCCCTCCTCCTTTTTATCTGCACAACAATCCTGTGAGGTTGGTTAGGCTAAAATATATGACTGGTCCAAAAATCACGCAGTCAGCTTCCACTTCAAGATGGGGATCTGAACCTGGGTCTTGCAGACCCTACTTTGAAGCTCTAACTGCCGCACCTCACTGGCTTTCATAGGGTGGCTGCTGATGAACGCTGGCAAGCAGCCAAGGCTAGGTGTGTCATGCGAAGAAGTGTTTATTCACAGTCATAGACCAGTATACATACAAAACCGGATTACAAAGTTAAAAATTTTGAAGAAAGCAGCTCTAAAATAAGCTACTACAAACCAATAAAATGTTAAAAAATATATATACATATATTTTTCCTTTTAAAACCCCTGTTCATTCATCTGTTTGTGAAACTAATAAATTTCTAATCCTTGATGCCAACCAACCGAATCTAGCTATTTGGAGGGTGACCCTAGGAAGCCTGTCTGAAAGGAAGCCTTTCAAAAGGCAAAGTCTTTGTCTATGTGTAAGTGGCAATGTCTTAGAAAAAGGGAGAGAGTCACGAAGATCACTGTAGGCTATACAATCAAAAATAACGTGTTCTAGGGATTCTATCCCTTCCCCACAGCATGGGCATAGTCGTTCCACATATGGGATTTTTTTATATCTTCCTTCAAGGACTGCAGAAGGAAGAACATCAAAACGCATTAAAGTGAACATTCTCCTATACTCTGGATTGGATAGATGGGTAAGCTAAAGCATAGAGATTATTCTGTTCATGGGTTCCAGCAGAGCACACCATTTCCCCAAACTATTTAAATCATGCTGCCTCTCAACGTCGAAAATCCTTTGTTTTACTAAGGCCTTGGCCTCATCATAACCCAAGGAACATAAGTATTGTTTTGAGAGACCATAAAAAGGCAATTTCTTTTCCACGGCCTTTATCCAAGAGGGGACAAAAGAGTCCGACAAAATTAAACTTATTAGTCCTCTAGGAAGCAATATTAATTTCAGCCAATAATGGATCACAGCGATCCACAACCTCGCCTCCACTGAAACCATACCCATTTCTACATGGATAAGGGCATTTGGGACCCCATGAGGGACCTGTAAAATTGTCCTCAAGAATTTAGATTGGACAATATCTAATATCTTATGATTTGTTGTGATATTATAGGGGGCACCGTAGGTAAGTTGAGAAAGAGATTTCGCTTTAAATAGTCTAAGGGCAGCAATAAGACATCTGCCCCCCTTATGCCAGTAGAAAGCTTGAATTGCCCCTGAACTCCTTTTAGCATTTGAGACCACTGTGTCTATGTTGACTGTTCTTAATCCATTCGACTGGAAGTAGACTCCTAAATACTTAAAACACGATACTTGTTCAATGACATTGGAGTTTGAAAACCACCAATGAGACTTAGGGGATTTTTTTGCAAAGACCATTATCTTTGTTTTAGAGTAATTAGCCTCTAAGTTGTTATTAAAACAATACTGTCCGAATGAGCTCATAGCTCTCTTAAGGCCTATAGATGTCCTAGAGAGAAGGACAGCATCATCTGCATAAAGAAGCACCCCTATCTGTTTACAGCCCAACCGGGGAGGATGAAGCTCAGGTTTATTCAAATGCAAAACCAGATCATTAATGTAAAAGTTAAAAAGGAGGGGGGCAAGAAGACATCCCTGTTTAACACCCCTATCTGTTCTAATATTACCCGTGAGGTGGCCTTGGGGGGAGCACAACCTGTATAGAGGTATGACTATAAAGAGCTTGAATAAGGAACAATAATCATCTATCAATGCTAGTAGCTCTTAATTTGGCCCATAGAATATCCCTGGAGACTGTATCAAAGGCCGATTTTAAATCCAAAAAAGCGGCATATAGCGATACACTGGAATTAGAAGAATACTACGCAATCAGGTGGTCCAGCAGCATACATTGATCTAAAGTTGCACGGCCCTCCCTGAAACCAGCCTGCTCTTCTGCTAAACCTTCCTCATATTCTAGCCAGTCCCTAAATTTCCATAAAAGATGTCTTGCATAGAGTTTGCTCACTACACTGAGCAAGCTAATTGGCCTATAATTGTTAGGATTGTCCTTATTGCCCTTTTTAAATAAAGGAATAATAACTGCTACTCCCCAATCCTTTGGAATTTTCCCAGTCTGGTCAATCTGTGTAAATAAAGAGGCCAGAACTGGTGCCCACCACTCTGGATTTCTTTTTATCAGCTCTGGTGGGATTAGATCCAGACCTGGTGCTTTTCCTGGTCTCAGGGTGTCTATAAGCCGTTTCACCTCAGAGCAGTCTACAGGGGGCCAATCGGGAAGGTTATTACAATCCTCGAGGTTAGGATCACTTGTGACTGTTTTCCCATACATTTGATTATAATAGGATTCCCAAGTTCCCGGTAAAATAAAATTACTGGAAATGTTTGAGATACTACCTGGGGAATCTATAACCAGCTTCCAGAACAAAGCTGAATTTTTATCTGCTACGGCCTTTCTAAGTTCCTCCCAGGATTTCCAGGTAGCTTCCTGTTTCTTCTTTCTGATAATGGCCTTATATTGGGCTTTCTGAAGCTTCAGTGCTGATAAAGGAACGGCTACTGGGTTACGTCTGTAACTAAAATAAAGTGCATTGAGGGCTTTCTTAGCTCTTTTACACTCCTTGTCAAACCACGAGCTCTTCCCAATTACCCCTATTCTTGAAGACTTAAAGTTTGAACTTTTCAGAGTCTTTTGGAGTTCAGCCACAATTAATTCATATTCCTCAAGGCAGGATACAGCACTTTCTGCCGTCAGTAACCGATGTAACAATAAATTAAGAGGCTCTGATTGTAGGATTTTGGCCATTGAGCTCTAAGGAAGCTTTCCACTTGGGGCGAATGTATTTATTATCCTCTACCAGGCCTAGCTTAAAGTTAAAGGGTTGGTTGTCAAACAACTCTATCTTTTGTAAATCAATTTTCAACACAATGGGAAGATGATCACTTTCACAGAAAGGAACAACCTCGAAAGACTCTATATAACAAACTATGCCTTCTGACACTATTATATAATCAATAATACTCATTTTTTCACCTGCCCAGTATGTAAATTCTGCGGGGTGATCAGTTGTAATCGATCCATTCAGAATATAAAGATTATTTCTTCTAGTAATTTGACTTAACAATAGACCCGCAAAGTTAACCTTTGTATCTTTTGAGCACCTTTCTAGGGGCAAAATGCTGTCAAATGCCATAGGGACACAACAATTATCCTTTTCATAAAGACTGTCATCAGACCTGCCAATCCGTGCGTTAAAATCACCACCCACTATGAGATGAGCCATGGGGTAAACTGACGACAAATGCTGTAGATATTCCTCAAGTCCTAGTAAAGTTACCTGAGTGTGTTCCTTAGCTCTACCAGGGGGCAAATACACATTTATAACTAGACAATAAACATCCTGGAATTTAAGTAGCAGGGCCATAGCAAAATGTTTATAATGAGGAAGCACCTCCACTGTAAATTTCAGTGAGGTGGAGATCAAAATACAAAGCCCTCCCTTTGCCCTGCCATGTGCAGAGGCTTCTGCTGGTAGTAAAAAGGTTCTATATCCATTTAAGGAAAATTCCTCTGTACACCATGTTTCCTGACCAAAGATTATGTCAAACGAACAGACAAAATCAATTGCACTAGATTCTCTCATTCTGCAATGCCACCCCTTAAATTCCATGATAACAGGGAAAGAGAGTGGTTAATTAAGGGTTTCCTTTGAAATTTCTTATCCAGTCATATCATTGGTGAAATGGAGCTTAAGTCCCCCCCCCCTCGTCCAAAAAGATGCATCCATTGTTTCCTTGCTTCCTCTTTGAAGGAAGGATCGTGGTTTCTTCAGTAGACTGTTTTTCCTTGTATATCTCTGATGCGGGGGAATATTCCTCAACTGATGGCATTCCTAGTGTTAAGGGCGAGTTAACCACGGTGGCAATATTGGTGCTCCTATCAGCAGGGGCTACCGTGTCAGATGTCAATGAGGATTCTGATGTCGTCAGCAGTTTAGTTCTCAGTTCCTCCAGTCTGTCAGTAATCCTCCGCTGAGATTCTTGTGGGAAGCTTTCAAAGGAGAGTAACAAATCTGCCTCCAATGAGTTGTCCAGGTGTAAAGCCTCCGCTTCCGTTGGTAGTTGTTCCAAATAAGTGAGCTCGGCTTCTGCCAGAGGATGTTCCACAATCTCATTGTGAGTAGTTAAGTCCTGGGAACTCTCCTCCCGCCGTTCCTCCAGGGGATTGGCTGATAGATCCATGGGCCTGCGCAGTTTACGGCAAAGAGGGGTGATTTCTGTATTTATAAAAACTCTTGTTGGAAAAATAATTTTAAATTCTAGTGTAGGCTTCTGGGCTAGAATCAAAGAAGGCAACACAGAACTCCTAAAAGTAAGCACTACTCTTTGGGACTTACAAGAAGAGTTTAGAGTTTCCACGGAGATAAGATCCAGTGGTTGTCTCAGATCATTAAGCACATAATCCAAGTGCCTAGAAGCCAACCGTTTGGAGTTCCAAGATGGTAATAAACCTTTGTAAGGATGAATAGTAAGGCACACTTTATGAGATTGTAAAATTAGCCGAGAAAGACTCTGGCCCCTGGCTCCACTTTGGAATGACGGCAAAGGCTGTAGGAGAGAGCAATCAGCAGCTACCGGGGAGGAATCCACGCCTTGTATCCTATCACCCCCCTGGGCTGTAGGCAGAGATACAGCTGTGTTGTCTCTTTTCCCCATAGACAGCCCCGCAACCTCTCGGGTCAGTTTATCAAGAGATTTTTCAATTTTCTTCAGTGATTCAAATATATAAGCCACAGTTACTGCCGTGAGTTCAGGATAGTTGCTCCCAGTGGCAGTCGTTAATTCTACATTTGCTAGCTCTGGGAAGGGAGCTGAGACTCCTGTTAAAATTTCCACTCCTACACCGTCACTATCAAGATCAGCCAGGGGAGCATAACGATTGCACACAGGAATGTTAAATGTAACTGGGTTTTTAGAAGGAAAAAACTCCCCAATCTTCGTTTGTTTCAGAGCTGGTTGTAAATTAGGCTCATCAGCGTCGCGGGGGAGTTTGCCTACACCCATAGCTGAGAGTATTCCTTATCAACGACTCAACTGTCTCTGCTCCGTTAATAAAACAGTAAATTAAAACAAACTGAGGTAGAACAAATAAAATAGAGAAGGTTTATAAACTTGCAAGCATTCGGCATTCCAACTTGGGAGCTGAAGCCAGGGAACATCCGCCCTCCGTTCTAGGCAGACGCCATCTTGAGTGAGTCATGCAAATCAGGGGGGACCTGGCAACCCTAGACTGCTGCCAGGCCTAGAGTTGCCAACCTCCAAATGGGCCCTGGAGACCCCCTAGAATGACAACTGGACTCTAGACAGTAGAGATCTGACTCCCTGCAGAAAATGGCTGCTTTGGAGGGTGCACTCTGTGGCATTACACCCAGCTGAGGCCTCTCCCTTCCCAAACCCAGCCTTCCTTAGAGTCCACCACAAAATCTCTAGAAATCCCCCAGCCTGGCACTGGCAACTCTTGTGAGGCCTGGCCCCAAGGTTCCCTTCCTCCCCCCCTGAAATGCCAAAATAGGCCTGGAAAGGGCCCTTCTCCCACCCTTTTACTGACAAAGCCAGTAAGAAGCTCCCCTCCCCCAAACATTCTAATATCTCACAGTTGATGCCTGAAGCAGATCCCTGCAGAGGCCATTTCAAAAGGTTTTGAGGGGAATTCAACCTTCCCTGAAGGGATTTTTTTAGTTTTTGGATTTTTCTACAAACCCAGGAAGTCTACTGACTATGTAGGAAAAGCTGTTGGGGGAGATTGAGCCCCCTGTTGGTGGAAATAAGTATCCGTACATTTTGGCAATTAGTATAAGGATGACTGTGCACTGGAACAGTTGGTCACAGAGCCAACCAGAGGGTTATTGATATTGGACTTGGTTTTGAGCAGGTCTCAAGACTTGGAGAGAGATGTAGAAGTTGTTACACCAATTGGGAACAGTGACCATAATGCTATGAAGTTCAGCATTCAGATCAATAGAAAGTTACCTCTAGAATAGAAAACGGTAACATTTGATTTCAAAAGAGGGAAATTTAGAAAAGTGAGGGGAATAGTAAAAAGAGTGAAATATACTGGATTCAGACATGTTCTAGTGATCAGCTCATAGTTTATTAGTGATTCAACAAGAGAAAGAAGAGTGAAAACCCTGGCTGTTCAACCAAGTATTTTTGCCTGAAAAAGGCTACACCCAAAACACACCCCACTCCCAGTGATAGGCTATTTATACTCCATTGTTTCCCAGTTGGTTTACTCTAGAATCCCTGTCTCCCTAATAGTCCATTCTAGGATCCTAGCAAGCCATTGTTATGCATCCTCAAGCTAAGTCCTTTTTGCAAGTACAGTTCAGGCTCAATATATAACACCCCTCCCTCCATAGTATGGAACCCCCTAGCTTACAAAGTCCTTTAGGTATGCTGGTCTGCATCGCTTGTGGGTTGAGCAGTGCAGTTCCATTGGTGGGGCTGCAGGTTCTGAAGCTGCGTCAGGGGCCAGACCTGCCAGCAGAATGGGTGAGGATGGAGGCACTGGTATGTTGTCAGTGCCACTGGTGGTGGCCATCGCTGGCATTTTCCTGCCAACTTCTGAGGGATGTTCATGGACCTCTGGTCCGGTGCTCTTGGCTGGTGGGGTTCCCTCTCACTTTGGCTCCTCCAGGATAAACTACTCCTCATCACTGTCATCAGGATTGGGTGGCCCGGGTTCTGCAGGAAGGCGCTGGCCTCAAAGCGATGTGCCGGCGGAGCCTCTGGTCGTCCTCAGTGGACACCTCGTAGGAAAGTGGCTTGGTCACCCTGACCACCTTGGCTGGGACCCATGCTGGGCTGCTGGAAAAGTTGTGGGCATAGATGGGGTCACCGGGGAAGAAACTTCGAGGAGCCACTTGGTTCTCTTGGGCCGAGCTGTGCTCTGGGGCACAGTCTGGATGTAGATGGACCAGTCTCATTGTGAGCCATCTGCCCATTAGGAGCTCTGTGGGACTGCAGCCCATGATGATATTTGAGGTGATCTGGTGGCTGAAAAAGAAGGCTACCAGCCAGTGGTCCCAATTCCTGTGTACAACTCTACAGAGGGACTCCTTAGTTGTCCTCACCATTCTCTCTGCCTGGCCGTTGGATGCCGGGTGGAAGGGAGCTGAGCAGATGTGTCGGATGGTGTAGTAGTTCATGAAATAATGAAATTCAGATTATGTGAAGGCTGTCCCATTGTCCGTAATGACAGTGTCGGGTATGCAGTGCGTACTGATGATCCACCACATGGTGCGAATGGCAGCTCAGGACGATGTGGACGGGACCAGTACCACCTCTAGCCACTTGGAGAACAAGTCTACCAAAATGAAGAAGATTTGCCCCTGGAGGGGACTTGCAAAGTCGAGGTGTAGTCGGGCCCATGGCTTCTATGTGGATTCCCACTGTCTTCCTGGGGCCCGGGGTGGTGCTGGTCTGGATTCCTGGCATGTCTGGCAGCACTTAAGACAGTCCTAAATCTCACCACCCATTCTGGGTCACCAAACATAGCTGCAGGCCAGTGCCTCCATCCTCACAATACCTGCATTTTGTGCAGGGTGGTGAGGATTCACTGGCATAGTGGTGCAGGCACAACAACCCGGTTTTCCCATAGCAAGCAGCCCTTGTGGGCCATCAGTTCATCCGGGCAGGAGAACATGGAGAACTCTGGGCCCACCCAGCTGGTGGGCCATCCCCTCCCCACCCAGTCCAGAACACGGGAGAGCACGCAGTCCCGTGTGGTATGGTGGGACATGTTGGACACCTGGAGAGGATGGTCAGGCAGGTCCTTGAGGAGCAGGATCTGGTGTGCTGGTGCTGAGTCCAGGTTGCACAATAGCAGCGGGAGGTGGCTGAGTGCATCGGTGTGACCCATCACTTTTTCTGGCCTATGGAGCTGTGCGTACTGGTAGCCAGTTAGGAAGAGTGACCAATAGAGCACCCTGGGAGACAGCATCCATGGCATCTGGTGGTCCTGGGCCAATAGTCCCAACAGGGGTTTGTGGTCAGTGACGATGGTGAAGGGCCAGCCATAGAGGTAGTCATGGAACTTTTTTACTTCTGCCACAATTGCCAGAGCCTCCTTGTTGATCTGAGCATAGTTGCACTCAGCCGAAGAGAGAGTCTGGAAGTAGTAAGCCACAGGGACCTCCCAGCCATCAGGCAGCTGGTGCCCCAAGATGGTCCCGACCCCATATGGTGAAGCGTCACAGGCCAGCACCACAGGAAGTGACTTGTCGAAGTGCGCCAGGACAGCGTTCAAGGTGAGCAAACCCATGATGGACCAGAACTCAGTGGCTTGTTTTGGGCCCCAGACCCAAGGAGCTTTTTTGTCGAGGAGGTGGTGCGGGGCTCGGCAATGGCAGCTTTGTTTGGCAGAAATGAGTGATAGAAGTTCAACAGCCCCAAGAAGGCCTGGAGTTCCAACTTGGATGTGGGAGGCAGAGCATTGACAATGGTGTGCACCTTGTCCAGCGTAGGATGGATGCCCTATGTGTCCACTGCAAACCCCAGGAACTCAACCCTAGGCACCCCCAGAAGACACTTTTCCCATTTCACCTTCAAGCTGGCAGTATTGCAGGACGGCACACAGTATCGGCAAAAGCCTCAGCCGTGGGTGCAGCAATAGTTGAAAAGTGGCTGGACCCCGGGGATACCTTTAAGAAGAGAGTCCATTAGATTTTGAAAAATCCCCGGGGCCATGCTGACCCCGAATTGTAGGCGCTGCAGCCAGAATGCACCCCTGTGTGTGATGATTGTCTGGGCCTTCTCAGTGGCGTCATCCACGGGGAGCTGCTGGTACACTTGGACCAGGTCCAATTTGCCAAAAACCTTCGCACCCGCCAAGGAGGCCAAAATGTGGCTGACTACAGGGATTGGGTACAAGTGGTCCTGCAGGGCTTTGTTGATGGTGCACTTGTAGTCCATGCAGATACAGATGTCCCCATTAGGCTTAACGGGGGTCACAATGGGGGTCTCCCAGAGGGCATGTGGTACGGGTTCCAAAACCCCTTCGTCTGCCAGGTGATCCAATTCCCCATCTATTTTTGGCTTGAGGGCAAAAGGAACACTCGTGTGGATGGGCCGCACCGTTGGGTCGAGGTTAAGGGACATGAGTGGACCTATGTAACGACCCTATGTACCATCAAAAATGGCTGGGAAATCATTGTACATGTCTTGAAACTCCAGGGCCCACACAAGGTTCACCCCAGTAACTCCAAATCCTAACAGTGCAAACCAGGATAGGCCTAGTAAGCTCGTGTGCTGCCCTTCCACCACCAGCAAGTCCAGAAGGCCCATAAAGTTTTTGTATTCAACTTGATACTTGCCCCACCCCTTGATAGCCACCGGGTTTTTTCAAGTCTCTTAAGGTAAAGCTGGAGGATGGCTTCCACAGGTGGAGATCCCTGTATGGACAGAGCATCTGCAGTGTTTCCACTGAGATTATGGAGAAGGAGGACCCGGTGTCCAGCTCCATCTCACAAGTGGACCCCTCAATATACACAGTCACATTGATTTTGTCCAGGGTGTCCTGGGGCAAGCTCAGTACCTGGTCATGGCAGGTAGCCATGGTGTTCAATTCTGTAGATTCCTGGTGTATGGTGGTCTGTCTACAGGAACCTCTGGAATGGCAGGTGTGTGCAATGTAGCCGGTCTTTCTGCATGACCATCAGGGCACATCTCTGAAGCAGCAGGAATGGCATTCGTGGTCATCACTGCAGCTGGCACATGGTGCATGCTTGGCAGACCTTGCAGTGGCAGTCACGTGGGGTGGCCATGAGTCCCAGAAAGATGGCAGATGAACCTGGAGCACCACATCCTATCTGAGACATTGGAGACCAGGGATGTGGTGGCCTGATACACAGAGTGGGTCTGGTGATCCCATTGTGACTTTTCATGTGGAGTACCTTGTCCAGTTTGAGTTCATCGGCACCAATGAGTTCACGGTGGAGTTTCTGTTCTCAGACACCCCAGACGAACTGGGTTAAGAGGGCGTCCTTGAGGTCTGGGAACTCGCAGTGGGCGGCCAGCCTGCAGAGGTCAGCCATGAAGATGGTGGCCGCTTCCCCAGACTTTTGGTGGCATGCCACAAGATCCATGCATCCATCTTGATTGGTCGAGGCATGAAGTGAGGGCCTTGATGAGTTCATCATATGTGGCTGCTTCCAGGTTTTTAGGAATTATGAGGTGTAACATGGTGACACCACACATGCTGAGCAGGAGCAATATTTTCTTATTAGTGTCATCTATTCCTTGAAACTGAACGAAGCACTTCAGCTGCTCCACCCATGCTTCCCAAAGCTCAGGGTGAGCGGGGTTAAACACAGAAATGATTCCCGGAGTGGAAGCTATGACCCGTGGAACGATGCAAGGCACAGAGTCCTGGAGATCATTGTGCAGTGTGGTATACATTATTTTCACAATCTGGCAAGCAACAGTAAACTGGTAAAATTAGCTCAAGATTACTGGTCATGTTGGAGATTAGAAGGAGAATATGAGTTCTGCTCAAATTCTTCTGTACAGTTCACAATCACCTCACAAAGCATGAGAAGGAAGCTGATTTTTCAGTGGGCTTTGCAGGCCCGTAGCTAACAACTTTTTGCTCAGGGGGCCCATGTTTTTCTCAGGGGGCCCACCACCAATGTTCCCTCTAAGCTGTGGAGTTTTGTGAGCAAAACTTCTACTTTGTGAGCTACTGCCATTAAAGTTGTGAGAGAGCAATTTAGCTGCCGCATAAATAAGTTTGCTCTGGAGCCATCCTTCCTGAGCTAAGACAAAAATCTGCGAGCTAGAGGTTAAAAAACTGTGAGCTAGCTCACACTAACTCAGCTTAGAGGGAACACTGCCCCCCCCTCCCCGGAGAAAGAAAAAGGCTACCGGGAATCACTCTGCGGCAAAGCCCCTACCTGGAAGTGGAGGGTGTGTGGCGGGGGGGAAGGAGAGAAGGGGGCTGGCTGCAAAAAAAATCCCCCTCCTGCCTGAAGGAGCCAGAGATCGGGGGATTCCCTGCGCGCGTGCCCCTCCTCCTCCTCGCCCTGCGCGTGGCCCCCAGGCTGGCGAGGCAACTTACGGTGGCGGTGGCGCAACTCCTGCAAGGCGTTGCTGGACTGCAGAGGTGGGGAGGCTGTGGAACCCAGTACACAAGAACAAGGACAGTAAGAGCAGGGACTACTAAATCTGGTCTCTGCCAAGTGGCAAGAATGGAGGATCGCTTGCAGGAAGCTGCAGAGAGGCCACGAGAACCAGACCTGCAGCCGGGGTGGGGGGGAGGAAGGAGGCAGCCACCCGTCAGTCCACCAGGAGGAGGAGGAGGAGGAGGAAGACCACCGCCCTGCGGGCAGAAAGTAACTAGAGTGTGCACTAATCATAATTACCACTTGAACGCTTGGCAGACAAATTAATCACAGACAACTTGGATCCCCCCCCTCCCCAGCTCAAGAATCTTTAGCTAGAGCCAAGCTCCAGTAAGACAGGGGTGATGTGAAACCTGTTTATGCCACCACCACTCCAAAGTCCAATGACTCCACTCTTCCCCCACGCCTATGGCTGAATTTACAAGCGTGGGTAGGTTCTTTACTCTTTGTTTGGTTTTGAACAGGATGGACCCAGTTTTTTTTCCCCTCCCCAAACGACTAAATTTTTTTCACTTCTCTTCTCAAGAGCCCGGGGCTTTGTTGTGTCTGTAGCCGTGCATGTTGCGTCTCAAATCGAAAGTGTGTGTCAGCCTGTGGTTTTGTTTGGTTCCAACTCCATCCACACTTTCTTGCCAGGCGATAATTTCTACAACACACCTCTCTCTCTCTCTCTCTTTAAATTCTCCTCTGCAAGCGCCCTTCCTTTCTCTCTCCCCCTCTCCCCGCCCGCCTGGCGTATCTGTGCTCTTGCCACCCTCATCCCCCCCCACCCCCTTCCAAGGAGACACCGGCAAGCTTGCGGAGATCACCAGCCGAGGTGGCCCCGGGCGGTCTTCTGGGCAGACCCAAGAAGCCGCTGAAAGCCACGGAACCGTGAAGTCCACAAAGCCGGGGAAGTGAAGGCCTCTCTCTCTCCCTCTGCTTTCCGCCCCGGCATGTCCACCTTGGTTAGGGAGCGGCGGCGGCAGCACTTTGGGCGTTGGAGGAGGCTGTCTTCCCCCGTCCCCAATCGATCCGCCGCCAACCCCACCGGCTAGCCGAGATGGCACCCAGCCCACTCGTGTGTCTTGGTGCTCCTCCAAGCACTGAAGAAGCCGAGTCTCGTTTTTGGCATCTGCCTGGCTGTTTTCCTCCAGAAAAGGTTACTCTGCTCAGCCTGCCTGCCCCCAGAGCCCCTGCCCCCCTGGCAGCCGCCGCCCATCTGCGCCCACCGGCCTGGATGGGTGGAGCAGAGGGTGAGGTGGAGGGCTGGGGGGAGGGGTGGGGGAGGAGGGGGGAGCAGAGGATCATGGGAGGGGGCCCACAAAACCTGTGGGGGGGCCAGGCCCCCAGGGCCCCATGCAGGCTACGTGCCTGGGACTTTGTGTATTCATAATCAACTCAGGTCTCTTTGTTGGTTTCAATTTGGATACAGAACAATAAAATCAGCAGTGCTTAATTCATGCACATTCTTATAATACCCAGTGGTAGTCTTAGTTACCCATCTTCATCCCACAGAATTGTTAGCACAGCTCACCAGCTAACTGTATAATTAAAGAATTAATTCACCGGTTGGTCAGTAATAATAAATTAAACTTGCATTTTTTAAAAAAAGTCTTACTGTATAGTGTTCATTTTAAATCTGTGTTATCATTAAAGTTATTTATGCACGCACATTTTTACTCCAAACTATGTCATTGAATTACCTAACTTGACCATCCACGACCCTGAAGGAGAATTGATTTACCTACTATGCTGGTTCAAAGGCAGCTTGCAAGGCAGAAAGAAATGAAACTAAAACACTGTAGCTGTGGCACAGTTGTAAAGCTGTTTGACAGCTGTTTGAGGTGGATGGTGGAGAGCAGGGATGGGCATGAACTGGCTCACAAACTAAAGTTTGTGATGAACTTTAGCTGTTTTGTGGAACTTCTGCTTTCACCTCCTCTTCTGGTTGACCATCTGGTTGTGCCTGCATGATGACTGCATCGGTTGGCTCTGAGTGATACACCAGCAACTGGTTGTGTTGGAAATGTGTGACTTGCAAGGTCTAGATTCCAGTCATTATAAGGTTAATCTGTTTTACATTCTGTACTATTGTTTAGACTGACCTGGAAGGGAGACTTGGCTCAGAGCCAATGGGAAGATAGCCCGGAAAAATCTAAGTCTGTTTATTAGCAATCATTGATTACTGTATTCAGGTGACTTCCTTCTAGGGGTCAAGAAAAAGGAGAATCTCCATTGCTGTGTATGACCATGTGTTCTGTGCTGTAAAGATGTAGGTTTAGATATCTCTTTTGTTTTGTAGCTTTCCATGTGAACCCTTCCCTTAGAAATAAAGCTTTTTACATAGAAAGAAATGTCGCCTCTCCAGTTAAGCAAAGATCCATTGGAAACTCTGAGTATTTAAGTATTTTTGCCTATTTTTCCCCAACATTGCCATCTCTCTCTGGATGGTCATCTGTTACAGTAGTCTGGTTGTTCCTTGATAATTCATTGAACTGCACTATTCTACTTGTAGTAATTTGGTTAGCATTTAGGAATGGGAACAAACCGGAAAGTTTAGTCTGTGGCTGATCCACAGCAGCAGCAAGGATGCATCCATGGGCCACAGCAGCAGTACAGTGACCAGGCCTCCCCCAGGATCCCAGGGCAGGGGTGGGAAAGGTGGTGCCATCCTATTTGCAGGGGGAAAATGGCCACAGTAAATGGCCCTGCTCCCAGAAAGAAAGAAGGGAGAGAGAAGGAGATCCTTTCAGATCCACAGCTTTCTGCTGGACTCTATGCCTTCCTCATGAAGGTCAGGATCTGCCTTCCCTGGGCCTGGTGAGACTTTTGCTGGCTTCCAGCTGCCTTCCCTGAGCCAGGTGAGACTTGTCCCAGCCAGGAGCCACCTTCCCCAGGCCAGGAGAGATGCATCCCTTCCCCTCTTTCCTGTTTCCTGGGGAACCTGTTAAAGGAAGAAAAAAACAGGCCTGGGAACCTTAAAATGATGGCCCCAGATATCCTTGAATATTTCTGGAAATATACATGATCCAGATACTAGTATCCCTAAGAATGCCACTTCTGATACCCAAATATACCTCCAAAATACTGATAAATTAACTTTTCTGGGCACATATTTGGACCAGATATATCCCTAGTTGTCATGATGCAGAAAGGAGACAGGCTGGCAAAGATTCACTGGCCAAGGCTAAGAAAAGCACACAACCAGAGCACTGGTGAAGAAACAAGGCACAGCAAGCTGGCAGTATTCTGTCCAATAATGTAGTGACAAACAAGCATGCTGTAAACTTCTGATATGGGATTGGAAAGATTATTTACTCCTTAGATTAAAAACACTCCAAAATTTATTTATGAGGCATATCCTGACACTTCCAAGTGGAACACCAGCTGCCCTGTAACAAGCCAAACTGGGACTTCCATCAGTGAGAGTTCGAGCTCACTTGGTGATCTTAAAACTTTGGGGGGAAAATCCAACTAAAAAGTCCAGATGCTTTCAGTAAACTTAGTTACCATCTACTGAATGTTAAAGATAAAGCTTGCCCTGAATTTCTTAATTATATCATCACTAGATATACTATTCCAGATGATTTGCTTCAGCATACAGGGACCAGTATCAATCTACATGAATGGATGTTTAGAGAGGATGCACTTATAGACATCGCATTGATCTCCCAGTCGAGGTTTGCTCCGTGGTAAAGGACCATTTAAGAACTTCTTACTTAAACAATATCACCTCATATAATCTCAGAAGATCCCTTACTTCACTGCACTTTCAAACTATGCCTTCGGAGGTGCTAGCTGGACATTATAAAAAAACTCTAGTAGACCGACGTATCTGTATATGTGGGCAGTCACTGGAAGACCTTTCTCACTATACCCTAGCCTGTCCTTTATATGCAGAACCCAGAGCCAAATTTTTAGCAAAGATATTGACAGCCCTATACTCCCTGTCTGATTATGACAAGATAGCCTTCATGCTCTCAGACAAGGATTCCTTCATCTCTGCAAGATTGGCTCTTTGCCTTGGCTGCTAGAAAGATTAGAGCAAAGAAATTAAACAGTACCATTACAACCAAGCGAGATATTTTAAAAGGTCTTATCGGTTTTAATTATTAGAGGCCAAGATAGTCTTAACAAGTGTTTTATATGTGTTAGTAGAGGTTGAATTTTGTTGTTGTTGTTTCTGAGAGTGTTTTGATATTATGAAGGTCTATGGCCACATACAATAAAATGATTCTAGTTACTAGGTACAGTTGAGTTTTGCCCAGCAAGCTCTGGCTTTGTCTACTAAAAGAAGTATGTTAAAACAGATAAAAAGAATGCTTCCAACAATCCTTCCCCTATTTTTTGTGGTAATTTTCAGCAGCAGAAACAAAGCAGGCAACTCAACAGTCAATGTGCTTGATTACTATAATATGCAAACTGAGCTGCCTGGCTCTGAGAAACTGGAGTATAATGACAGCATTTCTAATTCACGGTGTAAAATGTGATACTAAGAATGCTTCCCTGGATGTAAGCCCCATTGAGTAGACCTGCGTTGGATTCTGAGTAGACCTGCTTAGCCTCAGAGTTCTCATACAACCATTGTCAGCAAAAGCCAAGAAAAAATTTAACCCCTTCATCAGAGGAAATTTAGGGGTAACAAATAACAGTCAAAGTGGCATGGTGTGTGAGAAAAGCAGGGTTTCTTATCAGTGCTGTTAGGAAGAGATTTGTAAGTGGGCTGAAAAATACATGCTCTGCCATATGCCTGGGCAGCCAAACTGGAGGAGGGTGTTGCTGAAAAGCAGATGAGAGGAAGTGAGTGCAGACAGAAGGGTGAGAATGCCGTTTTTAGACACGGTAAAACAGAGATGCTGTGAGCCAGCTTGACAGGCACTACAATGAGATAGTTAGAAATGTGTCGAGAGATGGAGTCAAAATGGTCCCAGATCAAGATTCTTAATTGTCTTTGGCATTTCCATGATAGAAGAGCACATGGAACTAGAAGAGGAAAGAACAAATGAAGAAAACTTCCTTTCCGATACAAGTAAATGGAGCAAAAAAAGATGGGGGGGAGGTGACTTGGCTCTCTCTACTTATAGGGAATGAGGGGGAAAGTGGTTGCCACAGTCTGGAGCTCCTGGAATTCTGCTGTCTCGACCTCAATGGAGACAAAGGTTGTGCATTTCACTATGTCTATAATGTGTGGATGGCAGGCACAGAAACTTCCTTCCGTGCATGGTGCTAAGGCAACTGCAGTTTCACGAGCTTGCAGTTTGCTTGCCTGTACTACTAGGTTGGGTTAGCCCTTCATAAACAAGGAGTGTGAGGATATACGGAAAATTATTTATTTACTGGATGTTATTTAAGAATGTTGTAGTGTTAGTGAGAATGGCACAAGTATATGTCTGTGTTTACTTTGCCAGGCCACAACTGAGCATGCTTATGTGCCCTTTAGATCAACAAGACTTTCACAAAGGTATCATGTTCTGGATTGCAATCTAAAGTTGTACAAACTTATTTGAAAGTAGTCTCCATTGAATTACTTCCGAATGAGTGTGTTTAGGACTGAAGTGCAGATATTTCAAACACAATACTGGAAGTTGTGGCTGGCGCAATTGCAAACAAAGGAATACCCAATTAACATCTACCTTCCTGCTGAATCTGAAGTTAACATTCCACAGAGCAAAGCCAAACAATAAAAGCTAAAGTTTCATAATAGTAACTACAGAAAGAAATCTCAGACTTAAGCTGCTGTCAGCTGTGTTGCTATAGGAGCCAGTGTGGTGTAGGGATTAGTATATTACAGTGTCATCCTGAAAGAGTGCAACTCTGCTTCAGATGGCAGTATTTGGCTAGGATCTGGCAGACCTGGATTCAGATTCCCACCCTGCCATGAAGCTTGCTGGATAACCTTGAGCCAAACACACACCTTTCTCAGGTTAACCTACTTCACAGGAGTATTGTGATGAAAGAATGAGGAAGGAAGAACTGTGCCCACCCTAAGATTTTTGGAGGAAGAGTAGGCTGAAACATATTGGATAGATTTACACTCCAAACATTAGGGTGCCTGACTGCATTTGTTGCTAGACTGGGATAACAAGTATCTGCCATGAATTGCAAAAGGAATGTTGACAGGCAGGATCCACAGATGTTGGCTTGCCTTCCAAACTGAAAGCTAAAAGAAAAGGAGAGCTGCACTACAGACATCTGGAGAAGACAGTGGCACCTAACAAATAACTGATTTGTTTACACAGGCACCCCAGTGCATTTTGAACAATGGCTTTCTTAGGAGAACATGTTTTTAAAAAATAAGTCCTGCTCTGACCTGGATAGCCCAGACAAGCTGAATCTCATCAGATCTCAGAAGCTAAGCAGGGCTGACCCTGGCAAGTACTTGGAAGGGAGACCTCCAAAGAATACTAGGGCTGGGATGCAGAGGCAGGCAATATCAAGCCACCACTCTGAAATGTCCTAGCCCCATTAGGGGTTGCCAGAAGTCACCATGACTTCCAGGCATGCAAACACACACGTGTACACACACAAATACTACTACTACTACTACTACTAATAAGTCCCCAAAGTTCTGGTTGGCATATGCTGTAACCTAGAAAACATGCACTGTAATTCTGAATTGCCATCTTTATGGAAATCGAACACATTGGGCAGTCTTTATGGAAATCGAACACATGGAATTCATTGCCACAGGAGGTGGTGGCAGCTACAAGCATGGACAGTTTCAAGAGGGAATTAGATAAACATCTGGAGCAGAAGTCCCTCAGTGGCTATTAGCCACAGGATATAGATGGGAACTCTCAGTCTGGGGAGGTGATGCACTCTATTCTTGGTGCTTGGGGGAGGTCAACAGTGGGAGGGCTTCTGGTGTCCTGGCCCCACTGCTGGACCTCCTGATGGCACCTGGTATATTTTGGCCGCTGTGTGACAGAGTGTTGGACTAGATGGGCCATTGGCCTGATTCAACATTGGCTTCTCTTATGTTCTTATGTCTGTTTGAAACAATCCATTCCCCTTTAGGCACCAGTCTGAAGTTGACCATTCTATTTATTCCTGGGCTAAGGGACAAACTAGATCTTGGCCGATTTTGCACTAGAGCTGCCTTGATGTTCTGCCGCCATTTGCCCCGATACTATTGGTCAATTTCACACCCAAAGCCAGGGGGCTGCATTTGACCTGCGGCTTCGCCTGATTTCCTCCACAGTTTCGTGATCCTCAAAAAACAGGATCACAAAACTGTGGGGGAAATCAGGCGAAGCTGCGGGTCAAAATGCAGCCCCGTGGCTTCGGGTGTGAAATTGACCAATAGTATTGGGGCAAACGGTGGCGCAACATCGAGGCAGCTCTAGTGCAAAATCAGCCAACTTCAGTAACACAAGATCATCAGAGTCCCAGCAGTTCCCCCCTTCAAACCCAATGCAGTTATGATGGGCTGGAAATCTGGCTGAAGGAGCATGGGGAAGAGACACTTGACCTTTTCTTATCAGGCTATGTGATCTTCTACAGGAACTGAGCTGAAGCAAGTTTGGTAAGGACCCATAAGAAGGCTTTTACAGATGGTGGCCTCAATTTGTGCAATGACTCCTCTAAGCACTGAAAGTGACACTATCTAGGCCTTCTAAAATGGATTCAATGGCATTTCTTATGATAGAACTTTAATTTTGATTAATAGTGCAGGATCCTTTTTTGGGCTTTTACTGGATATTATGCTGCCATACTGCAATAACTGAGTTCTAGTTTCATAGGTTTTATATGTTATGTTGAGTCGGGGACAATTAAATTTGTACACTAGCAGCAAAAAGGTAGTGTGTGCATGTGTGTGTGATGAACCAATGAGTGGGAAAACAACAGTGACTTCGCTTTTATTAGAAAAATAGCCAGAGGGCCAAAGGATAATCACCACCCTCCTCCCAATTGCTGTTCAGATTAAATTTTCAGCCTCCCTACAGTTGCATTTCAGTTTTTTAAAAAGCTGTTGGAAGATGTACCCCATGATTTCTGGCTTTTTATCTAGGAGTTCCTTGGTACCCAAGCACTGTATGTAATTGTAATGATCCCCCCATGCCTTCTAATACACAGAGATCTTGGAAGAGAGATTTTTTATCAGGGATTTGCAGCAGTGAGAAAAACTCATGCTATTTCTGCCTTCCACTAAATCTCCATATGAACACTGCAATCCTATGTCTATTGACTTGTAAGTAAGCCCCACTATGTCCAGTGGGATTGCTCTCATATGTATGGATAGGACCACAGCCAAAGGAATCCCCATCCTCTAATAAAATCAGGAAACTAATGAGAACGAGTGGTTCTTCCGAATCTCTGTGCTGCGATTTGGAAGAGGAAAGGAACAAAAGGTGCCATTTTGATATCTCCACCCCCTTTCCCCAATATCTGGCACAAACCAAGAGAATGTCACTTGTACTAGGCAAACAATTAAGGCCAAGAAAGGACACATGCACACGTGATCATTAAGACACATTACCATTCCCTTTGCCATGTAGGACAGACTGAGCCACACTGATCAAAGGCCAAGTTCAATATAATTTGAGTCTTCCATTTACTAAAAAGAAAGAACTATTGTTGGTGGAAATTTTTTTGCGTGTTTGTATTTGTGTGAAATGTAAAAATCAGATCTTATATGGAGATTCCTCACTGCTGCATTTGGTTACTTTTAAAACATATGTTTGTGGCTGGGTTCTGAAGGCCCCCAATCTGGACACTCTAGCACTTCATAACACATCATGGGGCTGTCTGGATTTTCTATTCCAAAAGAAGACCCTGATGCAAAATAGAACACAGAAGTACAGACTTCCCCTCAGATTTGCAGCTAGTTTTTGCAAAACTCTCCTGGCTCCTTTCAAATTGCTCAAATTGTTGCACTCAAGAAGGAAAAGTCACTCCCAAATTCACATCCAGTTTCACTGCCAGAGAAAACTTGGTAGCAATTGTAGTCAGAAGTCACTTTGGGTAGTTCCCACCATTTCAGAGTGGCTTTTGAGGGGACACAAAGGTCCTTTCTGCACTTGGATCTCAACACCTTGCATTTATCCCTGGCTAGTTCAGCAGTTCAAGACCCGTGAGTGCCGCATGACGGGGTGAGCTCCCGTCTCCAGTTCCAGCTCCTGCCAACCTAGCAGTTCGAAAGCAAGAAATTGCAAGTAGATAAATAGGTACCACTTCAGTGGGAAGGTAACAGCCTTGGTGTTTAGTCATGCCGGCCACATGACCACAGAAATGTCTTTGGACAGCGCTGGCTCTTCGGCTTTGAAACGGAGATGAGCACCGCAACCCTAGAGTCGGATTCGACTGGCTTTCGAGCAAGGGAACCTTTACCTTTACCTTTATAACAGCATCCATTTATCCTGGGGCCAAGTGTGGGGCAAAACTGTGGTGACCTCAATGTAATGTGGAAACAAAAAATACCCCAAGATAATTACAGGGATGAACTCGAGTGTAGTGTAGAATCTAAAAATACCCCGAGATAAATACAGGGGTGAACTTGCTTGTAGTGTAGAATGTAAGTTTGTGGACAGGGTTGAACCAGGATTTAAAGTCTAGTGCAGAAAGGATCAAAGAGGTACAAAAGAAAGATGAGTGTCCAGGAAGCCCCAAAGCACAGGTAGAACCTCCACCCAAATCTCTATCCCATTCTACACTAAAAAGTTATTCCAAAAAACAGGCTAAAAAAATGCCCCTTTCCTTTTCAACATACAGCTTGATGAAGGGTTCTGGAGTAGTCAAAAGCTTCCGCATTGTTTTGTGCCATTTTGGTTGATCAGAATAAAAGTTTTGTACACAGCTTTTGTACAAAGAAAGAACAATACATCCTCTCTGTTTTCAAGTAAGTGAAAGAGCATGGGGACTCCCCCAAAAGGAAATTCTTCCTGTCTTTCTACCCCCAGAAGTGTTTATGTGAAATGGGAAGAAATATGGCAGGAACTTAAAAAAAACAAACCCTCTCCTGCATTTGACTCTTGATTCCTGCACTCCTCCTGAATGTTTTATTATCTGTCCACAGGTACCTGCTTGAAAGCTGATACATGGATTTGTGCAGCTTAAGTATTGATTCTGGGGACTTCCAGTTTATGATGCAGCGATGGCGGTCGCTCTCCCCAAGCTCGGGGGAGCGATTTGCACACCAGCGGTGAGGAGGGAAGCCGGTGATGCGGTTTCCTCACAGAACCCTAGGGCAGGGTTCCAAGCCCCTCCGCCCTGACGGTCCCACTGCTGTGTGGCTGAATGGCACTAGCTGGATTGATCGGATCAAGCGCTGGAGATCAAGCGAATGACGAAGAGACAAACGTGGTTGAAAATGACCAACAATGAAAGTGAGTTTGAGGTAACCGGATTTTGAAATAACTGAAGAACTCCCTGAGAACAAGGTTTTGAAGAAATGGATGGATGAATTAGCGAATAAGGAAAAATACCAGGAAAATAGACTATTGTTTCTACAAATGGAAAAAGCAAATATGATCCTCAGATTCCAGGGAGTGCCTGAATCACTGAATGAGGATTTGAAGAAGCTACTCAGTGATCTTATCGCACCAGTAACAGGCTTGAAAGTGGAAGAAATTTTGAATGATATGGAAGCAGTGTATAGAGTGTATTCCAATTACACCAAAACAAACAGCCTGCCTGGAGAGATCTCAGTCAGATTCTCAAGGAGACAAACGAGGGATGCAATATTAAAAGGAACATCAGTAACTCCACTGAAACTGGGGGATTCAACTGTCAAGACTTTAAAGGACATTCCATTTGAAATTCGTCAAAAAAGAAAGCTAGAAGGACTTAATCCTTTTTCTTCAAACTAATCAAATCGCATACAAATGGGTGGTACCGGAAGGGGTCATCTTTAAACACCATGAAAAAAGAGAGAAGATTGACTCTGTGTACAAAGCCAAAGAGTTTTTGAAATGCCAACTGGGAGCCAAAGAAGATGGTGAAACTGGTTCAAGTGGCTCCACATCCTTGGAGATGGATGAAGACTTGGCCGCGGAAGAAGGCGCTGTAGCCTGCAAGAAAACTTACGGTCTTAGAAATAGAAAGCCTAAGTAAAGGCAGAAGGACTCTGTAAATTGCCTTTATGACGTGAGCTACGAGAGATGCTCTGAAACTCTCTCATAACAAGTAACCAATTAATGATTTAGCAGAGATAGACAGGAACTCACTGTTTGCATTGTTTATTAACAGTATTCTACTAACATAGATTTTAACTGGTGTATGATCTCCTACTCTTGGGTTTTTAGTTTAGTGTGGGTTTGCTTTTCTTTCTCCTTAGTCGTTGCTCCCCTCCCCTTTTTTTTCTTTGTAGTTTTAGTTGTATATCCAAAAAAAGCAATAAAAAATCCCCTTTGGGGGGCCAAAAAAAAAAAAAGTATTGATTCTGTTTGGTAAAAAAAAATGGGAAGATGCAAGGGAGAGGTCCAATTTGCATAAACAGAAACAAGACCAAAATCTACACTATGAGGAGCATCAAGTGACTTTTACATACAATATTGGTATAAATTTCCTTACTGTGAAGGAACACATGTGGATCAAAATGCAAAGCCTTATGGTTGCATATTATTGTTATTAATAATAATTATTATTTATTGGATTTATATCCCACCCCAATATAAAACATATAAAATCAGAATAAAACAATCATTCAGTACACAATTAAAGTGCTTGCAATAATGGTTGTTCAGTCAGGGATGGTGTGCTATAAGGTGTAATACTAAATCCTGGTTCAGCAGTATACGGGCTGGCCGCAAAGCTGTGGCTCGGTCTCAATAGAGGGCCAACCTATTACTACGAAGTTGATAATGATACTAGTTGGTGGTATTGGTGGGTGGCTCCTAGTTGAAAGCCTGGTGGAAGAGCTCCATCTTGCAGGCCCTGCATCTTCTCTGGGAGCTCATTCCACCAGGCTTTCAACTAGGAGCCACCCACCAGGTAGGAGCTGCCACTGAAAAGGCCCTGGCCTTAGTAGCAGTGAGCCTGGCATCCTTAGGGCCTGGAGTGATTAAACGATGTTGTGACCCCGACCGTAGTGCTCTCTGGGGTATGTATGGGGAAAGGCGGTCCCTTCGGTATGTTGGACCCTGGCCATATAGGGCTTCAAAGGTAAGTACCAGCACCTTGAAGCAAATTCGGTATGCTATTGACATCCAGTGCAGTGCCTTCAGCACTAGCTGCAGCTTCCGAATTTGTGACAAGGGCAGCCCCATGTAGAGAGTGTTACAATAGTCTAATTTTGAAGTGACCATCACATGGATCACTGTAGCCAGGTCATCGCGGTCGAGGAAGGGAACCAACTGCCGAATCAGCCAAAGATGGTTGATTTAGCAGTGGCTGCCACCTGGGCTGTCATAGTTAAGGAGGAATCCAGGAGCACTCCCAAACTCCTCACCTTCGGTGCTGGCACCAATGGTGCCCCGTTGAAGGCTGGGAATGGGATCCCCATACCCAGACCACCCCAACCTAGGCACAGGACCTCCATCTTGATTGGGTTTAGTTTCAGCCAGCTCAGTCTAAGCCAACCAGCCACGGCTTGCAATGCCCGGTCCAGATCTTCTGGACTGGAGTCCGACTGGCTACCCAACATCAGATAGAGCTGGGTGTCATCAGCATACTAGGTTGCCAAACCTTCGGGCAATCTGGGCAAGGGGATGCATGTAGATGTTAAATAAATTAAAAAACACCACACTCAAGCGGGTGTCTCCTGGACTGCTGTTCCCCTAGCACCACGCTTTGTCCCCGACCCTAGAGAAAAGAAGCAAGCCATTGCAAGGCAAGCCCCTGTATCCCCATGTCAGCGAGGCGGTAGATCAGCAATTGGTGGTCAACTGTGTTGAATGCAGCCAACAGGTCTAACAACAACAGTGCTGATGAACCACCCCGATCCGCAAGCCATCAATAAGGGCAACCAGCGCTGTCTCTGTCCTGTGTCCCGGGCAGAAACCGGACTGGAAGGGATCTAAGATGGAAGCATCATCCAGAAAGCCCTGTAACAGTATTGCCACCCAGGACTGGCCCAAGGGTTTTTTGTGCCCTAGGCAGGGCTACCTTCTGGCGCCCCCCCGCGCCCCCGACCCGAAATTACATGGAAGTAAATTCCAATGAGTTAACTGGCTCTTTGTGCTGGGGGAGGGCAGCCGGATCCATGATCAACTTGCCCTAGTTTTTATCCATTTTTTTTTCTTTTAAAAATCTTCATTGGTGTGTTTTTTCCCTCTCCACCCTGTTCCCAACTTTGTGGCGCCCCCCCCCCCCTTTGGCCCTGGGGGTGCCCTAAGCACGTGCTTTGTCTGCTAAGTTAAGGGTGAATCTGCCACTGCCCCCCACCCCCAACACACCCACCCAGCCTGGGGAGGAGCCACTCTCTTTCGCCGGCTCACCTGCTGGAGTCCTGAATGCCAAGGGAAGCCATGAGGTGGAGGCCCGGCTGCCCGCCTGCGGATGGGGATGACGAGGATAGCGGAGGGCGGGGGACAGGTAGCGGCTCAGGAGGCACAGTGCGGCGCTTGCCAGGTGGGGCTCCGGGTGCACAGAGAGGTGCGGGCGGGCGGCTGTCGCGCTCTGTCCGCTCAGAGGAGGGGAACCGCATGGTGTGGCCAACTGGCCTCACTCCCCCGGTGGGCTCAACGGTGCGGTCGCCCCACCCTGCCAGGCCAGGTGTGGGCAGGGCAATGCCCTGTCAGAGACTCGAGTGGGCTCTGCGGCCCCTTTCTGCAGAAGGGGCGGCTAAAGCGCAGCTGCGCTGATCACATAGCAGGGCGAGGCAAACATGTGCTCTCCTCTGGGGCTGGCTTTGCTCCGAGCGTGCAGAGAGGCGCAGGCGGGTGGGCAGCTGTTGCGCTCAGTCCGCTCAGAGGAGGGGAACCATATGGTGCAGCCAGCCAGCCTCACTCCCCCGGCGGGCTCGACGGTGCGGTTGCCCCGCCCCACCCGCAGTTCAAATGCCCCAATCAGGGACTGCTGTGGGGGGAAGGTGGAGGGAAGTCTCCTGGCCCGCCCCCCAGCCCGGGAAGAAGCCCCTCCTCGCAGTGCCTCGCCGCAGTGCCTTGCCGCCTTCCTTCCTTTGGCCGAGTGCCTCCACTCACCCCCAGCGGTCCCCCCACTTACTCAGTCACTACGTCCCTCCCTCCCCCCGGACTCAGCTGCACAAACACACACATACAGACACATGCTTCTCTCTCTCTCTCTCTTTCTCACACACACACGCACGCACATACACAGAATTTCCAAGGGGGAGGGGGAGGGCAGGGAAGCTCAACTGCTGCCTCCTGCGCCCCGCCGGGGCCCTCTTCACAGGCGGCGGCAGGAGGGTCTTTTCGCGGGGGATGGGTGCAATTTGGCGCCCCCACGGCCAGCGTGCTCGCCTAGTGGGCGAGCTGGCCCTGTTGCCACTGTCCTCTCAATCAATTTGCCCAAATATGGCAAATTGGAAACCTGCCAATAGTTGGCCAATTGTATTGCATTATGGGAAAAATCAAAGGTTTTACATTATATATCAAACTTCCTATTAATAGGAATAGTAGATTTTGATATATTGCTAAGATTAGGATGAGTTTTCTGGCCTGAGGGGTGCTGGAACAAACAGTTCATTGCAGCTGAAGTTAATTCCTGGTTAAATGTAAAAAATGAAAAAGACAAAGATGAAGTACATTAGAAAAAAAGGGGTGATTTCATTGCTGTGTGTCCCCTTGTTAAGTAACACATATTTATTCAATATAGATTTTTCCAATCCATCCACCTATTAAATAGTATAAGATGGATGTCAAATACAACAGTGCAAGCTGCTAGAATCTCCTGCGTCATATTCCATATTTGCTTAATAGTTCCCCAAAATGTAATAAAAGCATTCCTGTGGTGTGTGCCTGTCGAAGTATTGGATAGAACATTGCATCAATGGGATATTAAAGAGGGCTGCACATTTTTTCACTCTACCCCCAGGTGAAACCTAAGAAAGTATGGACAAATCAAAGTTGAGGATGGACAAAAACAACATTGGAGTTCATCACAGTGATATGTCAAGATTTATTTCCAACATTGTCTCCAGCAAACAAGATTCTCCATCCTCCCGAGGCTCCCACAACCCATTCATTTCTCAGACGAACATCTGCTATCATGACTAGGTCATCAGAGAGGCATACATTTTTGTACAGAGTTGGGATATTTATCATATATTCTAATAGTGAAGTGTGGCCCCCATCTGCGGGTACTTAAATCTGCATATTGGAGCCACACTAGAGAAGGCAGGTTTTTCAGAAAATTTGGGGGAGCCTTAGATTTGCAGAAAAATCTGGGAAAATGGGGGTGTTAAAACCCCTCAAATACATAGGAATGTTCTCTCTGTGTTTGTGGCACTACAGCCGGGCCACTGAGGCAGTGAAGCTAGGGTTAGGTAAATGAGGGTGGGGAGCTGTAGCAGCAAAGCTCAGATTGGACCACTGTTGAGGCAGCAAGATTGGGGGGGAGCTGCTGGCATGCTGACAGTTGGGTCAGGCATATGAGGAGGAGGAGCAGAAGAAGAATTGGATTTATACCCCACCCTTTGCTCAGAGTCTCAGAGCAGCTTACAGTCTCCTTCCCTTCTTCTGCCCACAACAGACACCCTATGAGGCAGGTGGGACTGAGAAAGCTCTGAGAGAACTGCTCTTGAGAGAACAGCTCTAAGAGAACCATGGCTTGTCCAAGGTCACCCAGCAGCTGCATGTGAAGGAGTGGGGAATCAAACCCTGTTCTCCCAGATTAGAGTCCGCCACTCTTAACTGGTACACCAAACTGGTTCTCCCCTCCCTGCATGGTTTTTGCAAGAGAAAAATACTTGGGGTCAAGGCAGGAGCCCTCCCTCCCCGGCACTGTTCTGAGCCCTTTTGGGCTCTCCTTTGTGTAATTTAGAGGTACTTCCCTGCAGCTGCTGTGTGTCTGCAGGGAACACAGGAAATGTGTGAAAACAAATGAAGAAAGATCATCCCAAGAGGCAGTTCATCCCAAGAGGCAGTGGGGAAGGAAGGCTTAAAACCTTCCTTCCCCTCTGTTCCAGGATATTGATTGTAAAGCTACCCCACCCTCCCTAAAACAGTGTAGAACTAACATTGATATAGGGCTGAGCAGGAATTTTTAGATTCTTCTCAAATTGGCTAATAGCATTTTCTTTTTTCTTCTGCTTCTCACTGCTCATGGAAAGGGGGGAGAGAGGAAGCCAAATTGTCTTGGTCTCAGAGTGAGATTGGAGAGACCCTTACTAAGGATTCACTGTATTAGCACAAGTTATGTGCCTGAAGTGAATTTAGATCAGAAAGCTCCCTGCCATATCTGTGACATTTCTCCTGGCCAAGACCATGTTGTCATTGCTTCACTGTAACCTTCCCTACAGCAGAGGACCCATAAGGCCCAGTGTGGAGAGGGAAGGGGGTTGCACATTATTCCTCCTCCTTTCCGTACCCTTTGCTCTTCCACACTGCTTGAGCAGGTATACTCCATCTTACCTGGCCTGCTGTAGATCCTCCATTAACAGGCTGCCCTTCCCATCTCCTCCCAGGCCTAGCTCCTCTCCTGTACCTTTTCACCCAACCTGAAGTTTCCTGGAGCCTTGCCTCAGCGAGCACCTGTCTCCTGGGTTGCTTCCTCCTCCAGGCAGGGCTTAATGGTATGACTGGCTTCCTGGCTGCCAAACTTGATTACTTCAATCAGAGTCTGCAGCTGTTATGTCCGCTGACCACCACTAGGTGACAGTGACGTTTACCAGAGCTTGGAGCTCAAGAGACAATAGGGACTAGGATCCTGAAACCTCAAGCAGTCACCAATAGGAACCTTGGTGGGAAGTTTAAACCCACCAATGGGACCTGGGGGTGGTCCACGGGGACTGTATATAGTTGGCCATCAGGCCGGTATTTTTCTGTTCTGTTGTATGTGCTAGTAAACTGTGAGCTAACAATCACACTGTGTCCTGGTTCTTCATGTGTCAAACCCACTACACAACAATGGCGACAAGTATGGGATCCTGCTGAGCTGCCTGGGCCATGGAGGCATCAAAGACCTGAGGACGATTGTGGCTTCAGCCGATGAATCCAGAAGTTCAAGCGACCTCTGCGCCTTCTTCACCACCTCCACGCAGCACGATGGCAGTTGCTCCGGGAGTGGGACTTGTCCCTCTGTTCGACCCGGCCCATCCGCATTACTGGGAAGCCTGAGTCAAGGGACTCAAGTCCATCCTAATCTTCTATGAGGTCATCTCCAACGAACGTAAGAAAGATCTCCTCATCAGCTCCTGTGGCCCCACCACAGTGCAGCTGGCCTGTAACCTGCTCTCCCCCACAAGGCTGGCTGATGCTTCATTCGAGGATATAATCATGAAGCTCCAGGACCATTTCGTCCCACAGCCATTGGAGATCGCATGCCATGGGGCCTTCTACACCCAGCAACAATAACCACAGGGATCGGTAGCAGAGTATCTGGCTGAGCTTCGCCCACTTACCTTGGAGTGCACTTTCGGGGGCCATCTCGAAACGGCCCTCCGAGACAAACTAGTTTTTGGGCTGAGTGACAAGAAGTTCTGATGCCGCATCATGGAGGATGAGAAGTGCTCCCTAGCTTCCGCCTTTTCCAGTGCCTCGGCATGGGAGAGAAACTGTCCCTCGACCATGGCTGCCATGTGCCAGATGCAGGATAACAACCTCGACCCAGACAGAGAGGAGGTCCAGCGCACCCAACAGTCCTCTGTGTCTGCCCAGGAGTGCGTAAGCTGCGGAGACAAGCATGACTGGAAAACCTGCCGGTTCTGGGACACCAAGTGCCACAGGTGTGGCTGCATGGATCATGTCACACGTGCCTGCTGTTCCTGGGGGTCCAAAGCCATGCAGGCACTGCCACAGCCCCACCGGAGAGCAGATGCCCACTGTGAAGATGACAAATCCAAGGAAGAGCTCTACCTACTCATAGCCGATCCAGCTGAACAGGTACTGAGGCTTCTGAGCCAGTCCTCCACCCTGAAGATCCAGGTCCGGGTCCAAATAGAGGGGTTCCCCTGCACTGTGGAGCTCGATTAGGCAGGAGGGCAGGATAAAAATCAAACAAATAAATAAATAAAAATTCCGGCCTCCATTCAAATTCGCTTCAGGACAGTTCTGTTCATGCTATGCCCAAAAATAGATGCAGAGCTGGACCGCCTTGTGGCCCAAGGAGTCTTGGAGCCAGTCTCCCATGCCGCATGGGAGACCCCCATAGTCACCTTGGTTAAGACATCCACATCTGTGCAGATTACAACTGCACGTTCAATAAGGCACTTCAGGATCATGCTTATCTGGTCCTGGTTGTCAGCCACATTCTGGGCTCCTTGACAGGGGCAAAGATTTTTGGGAAAGTGGACCTAGCCCAGGCCTACCAGCAGCTCCCAGTGGATGAGGCCACTGCCGCGACGCAAACTATCGTCACTCATAGAGGGGCTTTCAAAGTAAAAAGACTGCAGTTTGAGGTAAGTGTGGCCCCTGGCCTCTTTCAACAATTAATGGACTCTCTCTTGAAAGGAATCCCAGGGGTCATGCCATTTTCCCACAATGTATTGATTGCTGTGGCAACACCTGCTGAGTTCACTGCCCGGCTGCACACCATCCTCTGCTGCTTCCATGAGGCAGGCCTAAAAACGAAGCACAAAAAGTACCTCTTGGGGGTTCCATCAGTGGACTTTTTGGGCTTCACGGTCGACGCGGATGGCTTACATTCTGCCTGGGACAAAATCAAAGCCATCATGGAGGCACCCTCACCTAAATCCAAGGCAGAACTACAGGCATTCCTATTGAACTTCTACCATGCCTTCCTCCCCCACAAGGCAGGAGAACCTTTGCATTGCCTACTGGACAAGCATGCCCTTTGGTCATGGGGGCCCTGGCAGGTGGCTGCCTTCAGGGAGGTCGAAGTACTGCTAATCTCTAATAAAGTTCTGGTGCATTTCGATGAGTCCCTGCCGGTTGTGCTGGCTTGCGACGCATCCCCCTATGGTATCCACACGGTCTTGGCCCACCACCTTCCGGATGGCCGGGAGGTGCCCACTGCCTACTACTCCTGGATGCTGTCGGCGGTGGAGCGGAACTATGCCCAGATTGACCGGGAGGGCCTGGCAATTGTGGCTGGGGTAAAAAAAATTCATGACTTTGTATATGGCCAGCCCTTCGCCATTGTCATGGACCATCACCCCCTCCTCAGGCTCTTTGCTCCGGATTGTTGGACTCCACAGGTCCTTTCCCCGCAGGTCCTGTGGTGATCCATTTTCTTGTCTGGCTACTCTTACTCCCTGCAGCATTGCCCAGGAAAAGCTATGGACCATGCTGATGCCTTGAGTTGCCTCCCCTTGCAGTTCATGGAGGAGGACCTGGCTCTGGCCCACCACATTCTGCAAGTCGAGGACCTTCCCAACCCCCCCCTCCAGGCAACAGACATCACCTGCCGCTCAGCCAGGGACCCCAAAATCTCCCAAGTTCTTGGCTGGATGGTGAGGGGGTGGCCTGTGGTGGTAGATGGGCCAGAGTTCACAGCCTTTGCCACCCACTGGGACAAGTTGTCCACATACAAGGGCTGTTTACTGTGGGGAGACAGGGTGGTTGTCCCCAGTGTACGTATTCTGGCCAGGGATAGACATGGAGGTGGAGGCTTGGGTAAAGCACTACCAGACTTGCCGGGCCATCAGGCCCAATCCACCGAGCACACCCACCCAAGCCTGGGAATCCACCCAGATGCCATGGTCAAGGCTCCATGTGGATTTCACTGGGCCATTCCACAGGCTGCTGTTTCTAGTAATGGTGGACTCTTATTCGAAATGGTTAGAAATCAGCGTGGTCTCCACCACCTCCTCCAAAGTCACCATCCAGGTGCTCTGTAAGATCTTCGCCACCTATGTGTTGCTGGATACCATTGTATCAGACAATGGGATGGTGTTCACCTCAGAGGAATTTCAGGAGTTCCTCCACAGCAATCTGATCCAACACGTAAGATCCACCCCATTTCATCCCTCCACCAATGGCCAGGCAGAACGGATGGTGCGTACCACCAAGGATGCCCTCAGCTGGCTGACAGAGGGGGACTGGGAATTCTGGCTAGTGCACTTCCTCCTGGTGCAACAGACCACCCTGAACCCAGTCAGTGGGTGCTGCCCCGCGGACTCCTTATGGGTCAGCAGCCCACAATCCTCTTGGACAGACTGTACCTGAATAGGGCCCCAGAGTCACGCACTTTGTCTGAGCAGAGGGAAGCACTGCGTGGGTTCTTCCCAGAGGACCCGGTCTACATCCAGAACTTTGGCAAAGGCCCCAAATGGATCGCTGGCCGAGTCATCTGCCTCACAGGCTTGGTGTCTTATGAGGTCTTGACAGACTGTGGACAGGTCCTGCGGAAGCATGTCAACCAGCTGCGCAGGTGCATACTCTCAGCTCCAGCAGAGGTTCTGGCCCCGAGGGACACCGAGAGGGAGCTGCCAGACATCCCAGAACAAGAAACTCGCAATAGGAGTTTTCAGGAGCCAACCCCCATTGCTGTGGCCGCCCCAGAAGACAGAGCTCCTGCTTCCGCCCCAGAACCAGATGAGGCTCTGCTGCCTCCCTCTTCAAGCACCCCAGCCACAGGGCAGGACAGGCCTCCCATCATCATCCTGGTGCCAACTGTGATGCGTTCCACACGAGAGCACCGGGGCCCCACTTACCTAAAGGACTATATCACCGAGGCTGGGTTTGGACTTCGGGGGGAGGGGTGTTATCTCTGCTGACCGCCACTAGGCAACAGTGACATAAGAACATAAGAACATAAGAACATAAGAGAAGCCAATGTTGGATCAGGCCAATGGCCCATCTAGTCCAACACTCTGTCACACAGCGGCCAAAATATACCAGGTACCATCAGGAGGTCCAGCAGTGGGGCCAGGGCACCAGAAGCCCTCCCACTGCTGCCCCCTCCAGCACCAAGAATAGAGTGCATCACCTGCCCCAGACTGAGAGTTCCCATCTATACCCTGTGGCTAATAGCCACTGGTGGACTTCTGCTCCATATGTTTATCTAATTTCCTCTTGAAACTGTCCATGCTTGCAGCTGCCACGACCTCCTGTGGCAGTGAATTCCATATGTTAATCACTCTTTGGGTGAAGAAGTATTTCCTTTTATCTGTTCTAACCCGACTGCTCAGCAATTTCATAGAGTGCCCACGAGTTCTTGTATTGTGAGAAAGGGAGAAAAGTACTTCTTTCTCAACCTGCTCAATCCCACTCATAATCTTATAAACCTCGATCATGTCACCTCTCAGCCGTCGTTTCTCCAAGCTAAAGAGCCCCAAGCATTTTAACCTTTCTTCATAGGGAAGGTGTTCCAACCCTTTTATCATTCTAGTTGCCCTTCTCTGCACTTTTTCCAATGCTATAATATCCTTTTTGAGATGTGGTGACCAGAACTGTACACAGTATTCCAAATGAGGTCGCACCAATGATTTATACAGGGGCATGATGATACTGGCTGATTTGTTATCAATTCCCTTCCTAATAATCCCCAGCATAGCGTTGACCTTCTTTATTGCAGCTACACATTGTGTAGACATTTTCAGCGAGTTATCCACTACGACTCCAAGATCTCTCTCTTGGTCCGTCTCTGCCAGATCAGACCCCACCAACGTGTATTTATATTTAGGATTTTTGGCTCCAATGTGCATCACTTTGCACTTGGCCACATTGAACCCCATTTGCCACATTGACGCCCACTCACCCATCCTCAACAGATCCCTTTGGATTGACATTTACCAGAGCTTGGAGCTCAAGAGACAATAGGGACTAGGATCCTGAAACCTCAAGCGGTCACCAATAGGAACCTTGGTGGGAAGTTTAAACCCACCAATGAGACCTGGGGGTGGTCCACGGGGACTGTATATAGTTGGCCATTGGGCTGATATTTTTCTGTTCTGTTGTGTGTGCTAGTAAACTATGAGCTAACAATCATACTGTGTCCTGGTTCTTCATGCATCGAACCCATTACACAACAGCAGCCCTGCCTGTTTCAGGTATGTTTTGGCCAGGTTGCAGCAGCTGCCAATCACATATGGTTTGCTTCAGTCAAGTTGAGTTGTGCCTGGGGTGGGTCCCATTATTGGACAATATCTTAGGAGGCAGAGGTCCCTAGATAAGGCACTTCAGGCTGACTGGATCCAGTGGGGTGGGGTGGAAACTGCACATTATTGGGCATTGTCCTTTGAATCCTCATGCTGGTCAACATAAGGGAATGGTGGTGATGAGCAGTATTAGGGCACTGTCAATAAAAAGCAAGGAACAGCAGTATTTTTTTAAAAAAATATTTAAATACTTATACCCTATTTCTCTACCGAATTGGGATCCAAAGCAGCTTACAAAATCATTCACCTTTACTCCATTTTATCCTAACAACCACCTATGTGAGGATAGGTAAGACAGAGAGTGCACGACAGGCTACAGGTTACCTAGCAAGCTTGCACAGAGATTTAAACCTGGATCTCCCTGATCCTAGTCCAACACTCTAACCATTAAACCATACTGGGTCATGTACTACCATGTCAAGTTCAAGCCAGGGTGCGACCATGCAGCTGCTGGCAAGCCAAAGGGCAATTGCACACCAAAGGGAGTGGAGGAGTTCATAAGTTGTACATGTTAGCTGTGAGTCTTTTTTGTCCATGTCATGAGTCTTGTCTCTTCCTTTTTTTTCTGTAATATTTTTTATTATCTAATGATAAATGGTTACAATCAGCAAAATTACAGTAGTTTGCAAGATCACCACAAAAGAATAACAGTAATAGTAACAGTAACATTAAGATGAGCTATAAAATTGACATTTACATATTTTGTTTCTAGAGAGTTTAGATTAAAAGTTGAAATCAATAGCTATGATGTGGGTAACAGTACAGTAGATTTAACTAGATTTATACATCTGCGTTTAAGCTACACAGTTTACCAGAGCCACATGGTATCAATCACCGAAGGGATGTCTGATTGTGTAGAAAGATACTCCAGTATAGGGAACCATATTGATGTAAAATTTGTACAGGCAGGACATTTATCATAACAAGTAAGATTATCTGAGAGTTTGGCTATGCTATATAAATCCCACAACTTTTTATGCCATTGTGAAAGGGTGGGTGCCATTGTCATTTTCCAGTGTGTGGCAATGACAGTTTTGGCTGCAAAAAGCAATATTGAGATTCTTTCTATGATGGAGAGACTGACACAGTCCGTAGCCCAACTGTTCAAAAACAAATCTTCAGATGTAGGAGCAATGTCTACATCACCAAAGGATTTGATCTGTTCTAGCACATCATTCCAGAAGAGGAGGATTTTAGGACAAAGAATCCAACAGTGTGTGTAATCTCCTATATTATTACAATTTTTCCAATACTTTGGGTGGTATGATGGGTTCATGCGAGCCAACTTGTAGGGGGTTAGGTACCAGTGTGATAGCATTTTAAAAGTTTGTAGCTTCATAGATGTGATTCTAGAATGGAACAGTGGGGAAGTCTATATACGATCCCAAGATTCAATTGAGAGAGTACTATTGCATGTCTTATGTCACATGTTCTGGTGGGATAGTGTTTCATCGTTTTTCATTGAGGCTAGAAACTTATGTACCTTTAGAAATCAAGCCCTTTTGTGTAATGCTAGCATTGGCAATGACTGACTCAAATGCTGTAAGTGGTGTTTTCAGTATGGATTCAAGTTGAATTTGTGTACACATGTGGGAAATTTGGAGGTATTGCAGCCAAGGAATGGTCTTTTGCAATTTAGCTTCTAGAGTTATCTTGGGCAAAAGTAATTTTTTTGCAGTGAGGTCATGGAGAGTGGTAATGTTGGCAGATTTCCAATGTTTGTATGCAGGGTTATTGAGGCCCGGGAGAAACCACGACTGGTTTAAGAATGTCTGATAATGGGAGATGGGAGGCAACAATTGTGACCTCATCTGATCCCACGTGTTCAACATAGCTGAAAGCGGGGGGTTGGAGCGAATCTGTTTGGGTCTATTAGAAGAGGCTTGCCATATGACTTCTTGAACATCAAAAGGATTGGTGTACACAGCGTATTGTTTACTCGAATCAGAGTCAGGACCTACATATAATAATTGTAAAACCTGTGAAAGATGTATGGCTCTATAATAATATATTAAATTAGGAAAGCCTATACCTCCTTTTTCTGAGCATCTGTAAAGTGTATTGCATTTAATTCTATGGTGTTTGTATGACCAGAAAAAGTCTAAAAGCAATGATTGCCATTGGAGTAATTGTTTGGTAGTGACAAGTATAGGTATGGTACAGAATAAGTAAATAAATTTAGGCAGCACAAAAGCTTTAATAATATTTAGTCTGTCCAACCAAGAGATATTTAATTTATGCCACTTTTCCAGATCAGATTGGATATCTTTTACTAGTTGAGCATGATTAAACTTAAAAATATCATTAAAGTTTTTGGGTATTTTAATACCCAAGTATGATAAACAGTCAGTGGCCCAAGAATACTCGTAGGAGGCTTTGATGGTTGATGAGGTTTGTTTATCCAAATTAATTGGTAATAGATAAGATTTTGCCACATTAACTTTGAGCCCTGAAATGGAGCTCAAATACGATAGATGTTTTTGTATACAGCTTAAAGAAGAGATGGGTTAAGATAAAAATAGCAGCATATCATCTGCAAATAAAGAGATTTTGAATTCCTTTTTATGTAAAGTAATACCTTTAACATCATTGTCTTCTCTAATTAAATTAGCTAGGGGTTCAATACATAATGCAAATAGGAGTGGGGATAGGGGACATCCTTGGCGGGTGCCCCGTCGTAACTGAAAAGATTCTGAGGTAATTTTCAGATATGCTCTGGGATCAGCATAAATAGCATCTATGGCAGTCAGGAATTTCTCTCCAAAACCCATCTGTTGCACCACCTTTTTTTTTTTTAAACCATTTATTATAGAGTATGTTTCACATATTTAAAATTACATCTTATAGATATCGCATACCTTTTTCTTTCCTCCCCACCCTCCCCAGTACAAGGCTTCCCGCAATGCTCTTACCCCCTTATAAACTCTATTATCTAATTACCATTAACAAAATGTCTCACTTCCATTGTCAAATTAGGTAACATTTTAACAATCTTATCATTCTTTTTCTTGTTTTCTCCTTAATAACTATCGAAGCAAATCAATTTGTTTTTAACGTCCCAGTTTTTCTCAAGATAGTCTTTGAAATCTTTCCATTGTTCATAAAACGCTTCGTCTTCTTCATTATTAAGCTTTCTTGTCATTTTGTCCATATCTACTATAAAAAGCATCTTCTTAATCCATTCCCATGTTTCAGGTATCTTTTCTTGTTTCCAGAATTGTGCATAAGTCATTCTAGCTGTTGTAACCAAGTACCATAGCAATGTTCTTTTGGTTACATTTAATTCTTCCAGTTTAAGACCTAACAAGAAGATTTGTGGATCTTTCTTAAAAGTACATTTCAAAATTTTCTGTATTTCATTATGAATCTCTGACCAGTAACTCATGGCTTTATCACAAGTCCACCACATATGGTAAAATGAGCCTTCTTTCTTTCTACATTTCCAACACTTGCTAGACATACTCTCATTTATATTAGCAATTTTCTTTGGAGTCATATACCATCTATACATCATTTTATAACAATTCTCTTTGACATTAACACAAGTTGAAATTTTCATTGACTTTTTCCACAAACATTCCCATGATGCCATAGTTATTTCAGTATTTACATTTACAGCCCATTTTATCATTTGTTCTTTTACAATTTCATCCTCTGTATACCACTTCAATAAAACCTTATACATTTTTGAGATCATTTTTTTTCCCTTTTCCACCCATATAGTTTCAATTTCATTGTTCTTTGCCCTAAAACCATATTTTCTCTTATCAGTTTTAAACAAATCATAAATCTGTCTATAATTCAACCAATCATAATCAAATTCCACATCATCTCTGTCTCTCATAACAAAGCTTTTCCCTTCAGATTTTAAAAGATTTCTGTAAGGTAACCAATCTAATCCTTCGTGTCTCGAATATGGTTTAATCACTTCTGCCGGCACTATCCAAAGTGGTCGTTCTTCATAAAAGATTTTTTTATATCTCATCCAGGTCTCGAACAGTGATCGCCTAATAAAGTGATGTTTAAAAAATTTATCACTTTTTGATTTTTCATACCACAAATATGCATGCCATCCAAACTTGTTATCATGACCTTCTAATGCCAACAGCTTCATATTTTCAAGGTTAATCCATTGTTCTATCCATGTTAAACAGACCGCATCGTAATAAAGTCTGAGATTTGGTAGTTGAAGTCCTCCTCTTTCCTTGGCGTCACATAAAATCTTCATTCTAATTCTTGGTTTCCTTCCTGCCCACACAAATTTTGATATTTCTTTCTGCCATCCATCCAATATCTTGCTTTGTCGTAGTATTGGGATAGTCTGAAACAAAAACATTAACCGAGGCAAAATATTCATTTTAACTGTTGCAATCCTTCCCATTAGTGATAAATTCAATGTGTTCCATTTTTTCATGTCTTGTTGAATCTTATACCAAATTTTTTCATAATTATTTTTGATGCACCACCTTTTTAAGATAAGGGACCTCCACTGAGTCGAAGGCTTTCTCCAGATCCAGGGATAAGAAGGCTGCTGTAACATTTTGGGATTTGCAGTAGTTCAGTATTGTAAGAGCTTTGTGAATATTCTCTGAAATATCTCGTTTAGGCATAAATCCAATCTGATCTTGATTCACATAGTGTGTAACAAATGAATTAAGTCGATTAGCCAAAATTGATGTAAATATTTTAAAGTCTGTATTGAGTAAAGATATGGGTCAATAAGATGCTGGTGAGGATGGGTCTTTGCCCTGTTTGGGGATGACTATAATTGCCACACTGTTCCAGGATGGTGGGAGACATCCCATATTGAGAATGTGGTTACATGCCTCAGATAAGGGTTAAGCCAAAAGAGTTACAAATTGTTTATAAAATTCAGGAGTGAATCCATCTGGGCCTGGTGCCTTGGATGACTTTAATTGTTTGATTGCAGTTGTGACCTCTTGAGGTGTGATTGGTGCATCCATTAGATTTTTATGTTCCTCTGAAAGAGATTTCACCACTGGGTGTGATGTAAAAAAATATTCTAAATCTGAATGAGTGACATTTGTTGAGCTATAAAGTTTTTTGTAAAAATTTAAAAAGAGTTTAGATATGGTATCTGCGTCATAATGGGATTCACCCCGGGTATCTTTCAATGCCGATATCAGTCTGGATTGCTGCTGTTGCTTCACTCTTCTAGATAGGAACTTTAATGATTTAGGGGTAAAGGCCCAGCCCCTTTGTTTTGATTATAAGATGTTTTTTTGAATTTGTGTCATCTCTAAGATTTCTATTTTTTTGCGTTCTGCCAATAGTTTCTTGTATATTTTTGAACTGCCTGTCTATGTTGATGTTCCAGAGCATCTATTGTCTTTTGAAGATCTAATCTTAATTTTTGTTTCTGTTTTTTAATGTAGGAGGCTGTGGAAATCAATTGCCCCCTTACCACTGGTTTCAGAGCATCCCATAATAATCCCGGTGACACTGAGCCAACCGGGTTGTCTTGAAAGGAATTATTTATGTTTTCTTCAATTTTGGACACCACCTGGTCATTCAACAATAAAGAACTGTTTAAAGTCCATGAAGGAGTCTGTTGTTTGTCACAGTTTAAGGCTAGATTACAGATCACCCAACAGTGGTCTGACCACAGTTGTGGTCCTATTAGAGTTCTTTGGGCCAGATTGATCAAAGATGGAGACACTAAAACATAATCTATGCATTTATAAGAACAATGTCGCATGGAGTAAAACGTGTAATCTCATTCAGTTGGATTCATATGTCTCCATATGTCTGTTAGGTGAAAGGAGGCCAAGGTTTCACTAAGTTTGGTTAGTATTTGTTTTGGGTTGGTGTGGCCAGGATGAAAGGCTGACCTGTCCTTAGAGTGATCCATAATGATGTTGAGATCTCCCCCTATAATGATTTCACCCATGTGAAAGTTATCCAGTTTTCCTAAAGTTTGTTCCAGAAAAGGAATTTGCTCTAAATTGGGCGCATATAGAGATGCAAGAGTTACCTGCACATTGTTTAGGGTTCCCTTCACAAAGATGAATCTCCCTTGGGGATCAGCTAGTGTTGCCTGATGTGTGAAATTCAAATCTTTAGAGAGTAAAATGGCTGTGCCCCTGGATTTGGATGTGCCTTTAGCTAAGAATTGCTGTGAGAATTTTTTTTAGTTTTGAACAGAGGTGCTACATCATCCTTAATGTGAGTCTCCTGGAGAAAAACAATGTCCGGATTTAATTTTACAATTTGACTCTGAATTCTCTTACGCTTGATGATGCTATTCAATCCCCACACGTTGTACGTATAGATTTTGATCATTGACTGCATGCTGTCTTATCCCTGTACCTTTATTCCATAAGTATAAGAGAGTGAAAAGCAAAAATTAGGAGGTAAACCACAATATATGCTTCTTAAGAAGTCAGAGCCCAAGATGAATGAGAGTTTCTAAAAATGGAAATTACTCCACAACCAATAGTTGTATCTTAAACATAAACAATAAGGCCCTATAGAATTAGCTAATTAAGCAATTACAATGTTTTGGGTGGTGAATTGTTTGGGGCAGTAGAGTCCCTCTGTTGTATAAAAAGAGAGAAACCCTTGTAAACTCTTATAGTTAACAATAATGATTAAAGTTCAGATTATTTGTATACCCAATTAATTTAGATTAAAATTAATTCTGTACTAACTCTGTTATTCTTATCAAGTCTATTATATAAAGAAATAAAGAGATAATATTAATGTTAATTTTTAATGTATGTTTTAGGAGTGTGTTTTGTATTGTTTATTTTATTTTATTATATATTAAAAAAACCCAAAATAAAATTTTCAATTAATGCAAGGAACAATCACGAGATTAAGTAAATGTGATGTATAAATTAATTATGATATATGTTGAGTACGCAATCTTAGTATTTATTTATCAAACTTGTAAAGACTCTCTAAGCTCCTGCAAAAAAACAAGGTTTTGCAGAAGGCTGGGGTGAGTACTGAATCTCCTTTCCCCAGCACCGTAAGGTGAGAGTATTTAGATAAAGAAAGGACCAAAAGAAAAACCCCGAGCAACCTTCCCCCCGATATACCAATACATAAAAAACTACCACTTATTAAATCAGTAATGTGTATAATAGAGAAAACCCAAGAACAGTGAACGTAGCTAGTATGCAAATTGAGCACAAGCAATAAGATCGAAGTAGTGTTTCCCGCTTCATTTTCAAAATGGTGGGAAAAGTTTTACTAATGATGTTGTGACAGTTCTTGCTAACTAAATTTAGTAGCATTAATTTAATAGTTTTAGAACAGCCACGTATACAACAATTTAAACTAAACATTAATAAATGCAGACGCAATGTTATTTCCTTTTAAACTATGAGTTTAAAATCTTGTTTGGTGCCCCGTTGGCAAAGAGGCGGGAAATAACATATTGACGGGTTATGAGGAATTCATACAGCAGAATAGAATTTCATGTAAATATCATATTTAGAACTGCAACAAACAAATCAGATGAAAACAACAACCAAGGCTCATAAATGAGACACATTTTAAAAATAGACTATGGGATCCAAGTAACGTGTAGTGCCATCTTAGCAGAATGACAGGGAAGATCCCATGGAGAAACTATGATCAGAGCTAACAGACTAAGTATAAAAGCATATACTTATCAAACCAAGTTGTTAACATTTAAATGGAATCCTCGTGTAACTCTGGATCCTCAGTAGTCGAAGGGGACGGGGATCGGAATTTCTTTTTATTAGAGTATTTCGAAAGTTCCATTGGTGTCACAAGATTTATTTCGTTCAGCAACCTGAAGCCTTCTTCTTTTGAGGAGATTCAATGGGTTTTCCCCTGGTAGGCAAACTATAGAATTAGAGGTGAAGACCATACATAACGAATGTCTGCTTCTGCAAGGCATGGGGTGACTGGTTTAAGTTCTCTCCTTTTTGTCAGAGCTTCCTTTGGGAGATCTGGAAAAATTTTGATCTTGTGTCCTTTGAAGTTAAGGTGTCTTCTTTGTCTGGAGGCATTTAGAATTGCTTTTCTATATCTGAGATCCATAAATGTGACAATAATATCACGAGATACTCTGGTTTTGAGTATGCTCAGGGGGCCTGCACGAAAAGCTTTCGTGACTATGCAGGACAAGTCTCCCTCGGGTGGCACATCTTTCTTAAGCCATTCAGAAATCAAAGCATTTAAGTTACCATTCTTTTCCAATTTTTCCGGCCATCCTCTAATCTTCAGGTTGTTCTGCCTCATCGTTAATTCAGACTTTAAAACTCTTTCTGCTAGGACATTGTCCATTTATTGGAGTTGAAGTATCTCCTGTTTATTGGAGAGGCTGGCATTCATTGCTCTGTCTGCTACATTTCTGGTTTCAGTGATCGATTTTTGTATTGTCTCCATCTGTTAGTATATTGGTTTGAAAAGCATTGATATTTTGTCTAGCATTGAGGTCTCGAAGGTGTTCAGTGCCATTGACAGATCACTAGCCGTTATTGGGTTTAATGCTGTAGCGTTTTCCACCGCTCTGGACGCCATTTTAGTTGAAAGAGCAAGCTGAAGCCCTGGTTTCGTTTTTGATGATTTGGAGGTGAGCGTCGCTTGTATCTTCTTGAATTTATACTTATTTTGTAGCTCGTTTGTTTTTTCTTCTTTCCCCATAAGTTTGAAGGTTGGTTTGTGGTTTTGATCGCTGTAGTCAGTATTAGAACAGGAGGGTAAGTTGGAGCAAAGGGATTAGGCGGACATGTTGTTTCGCGCCACCGGAAGTCCCCCAAGATTTTTTTTTAAATAAAGTAATTACCTGCAACAAAAAAAAGAAATACTGCCTAGGCAGAAATAGTGGCAGAGAAAATAAAAGCTGTGCCCCACAACAGATTCAAATAGGTGATGAGAGCATTGTTCAACTTGCATGCGGCTTATGCATCCTGATTCCTGACACAAGAGTTCATTATCATCCTATGGACAGTGTTGTTGGAAAGGTGCTTTTGGATTAAGAAATAGGAGACAGTGATTTGTGGTCAGGAGAAAACAGAACTTTGTGGAAAAACTCACAAACAGAATATATTATTAGGAAATAAGTCAGCCTTGTAGTCAACATCATACAACATTCAACAAGTAGCATGGCTTTGGTGCTTCTATGTTTCTAATCTATACAAGCAGATAAACCAGATGAACATATGTTTCTTTTTCTGGGGCAGAAAACTGAAAAGTGGTATTGGCGACAAAGCACTAATTGTACCTAGTGAAGAGAGATCTTGGATCTTCACTTTAAGAGCTTGTGCCAAGATGTTATGAGCCAACAGATGTTTCAAGCTGAGGTCAGACAAAATAAGAAAGGTGTTTTTTTTCTTAAAAGAAAACATACAAAATATTTTAAAACATAACATTGTAGAGTAGAGACAAAGAGGAGATGGAGCACATTCCTACCCACACGCAGAATCACATATCCAAGCTCTGCTGAAGGTTACGCTGAGGATTCTATGTTGACAACTGTTGTCATCAAATGCAGGCAGAGTAACCCAGGCAAAGGTCACTCACTGATTGTCACTTCATCTTGACTGGAGCAAGGTCTAGAAAGGTCCCCCTTGTGTGATCTGGCTATAAAGCTGCTTTTTTTTGGTAATGATCATGGGGAATCATTTTTGTTCCAATAAAGTTCAAGCTTTAAAACTGTGAAAATCTCTCCCTCTCCCTCTCTCTCTTGGTACTAGCTGTGAAGATAAAATAGAGGGAAGGAGAACTATGTTGTAAGTTGCTTTGAGTTGCAAGTGGTAAGAAAAGCAGGATATGTAAAATAGGTTTGGCTGAGAAAGAGAATGACTGGCCCTAAGTTATTCAGCAAGCTTCATAGCTGAATGTGAGTCTGAACCTAGATTTCCCACCTCTTAGTGCAATATAACTACTCTAGTTAGAAATCCTGTTAATTCTCCCATCCAGAATCCTTCCCCTTCCAGAATCTCATCTTTTGCTCTGCCTAGCAGGACCACATCTTCCAAAATCATTTAGTTTACACTGAGCTACAGAGATCAAAGCCATCTTCTGCTTTTTTCCTTGACAACAACTAGAGAAGAGGACTGTGCCACACACTAAAATGAGAAGATGACAAAACTGAAGGTGTAAGAAAGGCTTATTAATAGGATATCCAAATTTCTCATTATGTGTTAGCCAAATAGCCTTATTTATTAATAAATGTAGGGAATTATGAATATTAAATGGCAATAAGCATTAAATATGGGACCATAACCTATGTATACAGGAATCAGAATTCCCAGGACCCAGGAATAGATGCAGAGGCTGTATTGCTAGAGAAATGATTTCTTTACTAAAGATTCTTCAGGAATACAAAGAGAAAATCAAGCATTCACACACATGATACAGGATTAAGAATACAGATTAGAAAATACAGAGATGTTTGCATGAGCAGGAAATATCATTGGTTGGGTGATACTTTACCTGTGAGATAAGTTGATTCTGCAGTGAAAAATGAGCAGGAAATATCGTTGGTTGGGTGATACTTTACCTGTGAGATGAGTTGATTCTGCAGCAAAAAATAGGATAAAATAAGGGAAGGGGCCATGAGTTGACCAGCAACACATGTGAAAAGGTCCCAAACTGCAGGAATAGAATCAGCAACATAGGATGGGGTTAGGAGAGGCAAGAGCAAGAGAGCGAGTCCAGGGAGGGCTCTCCTTAAATACCTGAAAATGTGACCTGAGGCAGAGGCTCATGCAGTCACCTGGTCCCCAGGAGATAGTAAAAAAACTTGAACTCTGAATGGGGCATAAAGAGATTAATGGTTGGGCAATGGTAAACTTAATGATTGGCAGGGAGTGACACCTCTGGTGGAAGGGGGTAAAACAAAGGAGAGAAGGAAGAGAACTAATCAGGTTGCAGGGCTGGTGCCTTGGATTAATGACCAGATGTTTGAGAAGTAGACTGGGTTCCTGGCATTGTCTATCACTGAGCACAACCTTTTGTCTTAGGCTGAATCAGGAGGGAGAGGAATGTGTGTTGTTCCAGGTAATATTAACACACAAAGGTGGGAGGGGGGAATCCCTCATGGCTTCTGTTTCAAGAACATCTGTCCTTTTGCACAGCATGGCTTCCTTCTTTGATCTGCTGCTATTTCTGCATGTATGGAGGTCAGGGATGCTGGTCTGCATCCTGGTGCTGGCATGGCTGCAGAGGTGTAGGGGCAGGAGGCTTCTGTAGTCCCAGGTCCACATCTGGCTGGCATGCTTCTTAGGCACAAGGCTTCCCTTGGCCTCAGTGTACATTCCATAGTCCAGTATAGGGCACTTCTCTTGGGAACACAGCTCTGTCTATTGCCCTGACACATACTTTTTACAGTTCAGCAAGGCAGTTATATTTAAGTGTCTTTAATAATGCCAACTGAAGTGGCTTCATGGCAACACACATATTGAATTTCAATATTCATTCATGTGGGGGACCTGGCTATTACATTCATCTCACAAACACTGAATTATATTATCTGGAATAAATACTTGGCAAACACTATTGCAGGATACAAGTGGTAGATTAGCATGCTCATGCAGGAGTAAACTGGAGAGACCTGAAATACAATGAAAGCATAAATTTACCCCTATTTATATATTGCATAGCTTTCCTGAGGAAGAATATTTGGTGATATTCTTCAATCTGGCCAGCTTCACAATTAGTGTTCACATTTGACCATTTCTCGATTTAGGCATGCCTTAATGTCACCATGCCTAAATATCTTATTGTTAAGTATGATACTTAAGGCAGCAGCTCATAACAAGTGATTCAGCTTTATTTACAAGGTAGGATGAACACACAACATGAGAGCAACAGGGTCTCTTTTAAACTATCCGGGCTTGGTAGGCCACGCCCTTAATTGAGATAAGAACCAATCAAAATATGAACATAACAACCACTCAAGTCGTTTCCCTCATGCACCTTTCTTGTATCCTGATTGGACTGCTGTGCAGAGTATCCAATCAGTTTACAGGAGTTACAATACCAGACTTAAATAGGAGATAGAATTCAAGCTCAGGCATTATGTATACCGATACATAACACTTATAATCTAGAGTTCTGCAAGGGAGGTATATTAAGATATTATACTCTGACAGAGTATGTGACTGTGGTGTAGATAGTGTAGACACTCTGTATCATGTGACTTTTGAATGCAACCACTTTTCTGAGGCTAGAACTCTCTTAATCCTTCCATTGCTCCAAAATATATATATTATGGAGACCTCTTTTATTAGAAGAAAATGGTAGACCTATAGCCCTATCAAATCTGGAGATTTGGGGGTGGAGCCTGTGTAGGATAGGGTCTGGGGAGGAGAGGGGCTTTGGTGGGGTATAATAAAGTTGAGTCCACTTTCCAAAGCAGCCATTTTTTTCAAGGGAACTGATCTCTGTAGTCTGGAAATAAGCTGTAATTCCAAGAGATCTCCAGGCCCCACCTAGAGTTTGGCAACTTTAAGCAGAAGTCACTGGAAAGTGGGTTTTTCATTTTGCTCATAAAATCCTCTATTACCATTTCCCTCCCACTGAATATAACATTTTGTATCCCAACCTCCTTTTTCTTTTGTGAAAGCCATTTCCCACCTGCAGAAGAGGGATGTGAAGAGGTCAGTCCCATTCCCACCACAAAACCCCACCTTATCATCACACCATTCTCAGGGGCCCACTGAAACATGGGGCATAACAACTGTAGAAAGGCTCCTTAGGCTGGAGGAAGGCTACTTGGAGGATGGTTGGATCCCACTATCCACTCCACCATTTCAGGGAACAGTGTATGACTGCAGTGACCATTCAGCCAACCACATATGAAATGTCAACATAAACACTGATGTGGGTCATGTTTAGAGCATTCTAACTCTAGGGAGACGTGTAATTAATCTTTTCTGCTTTTCAGAACTTCTTGAATGCTGCTCTTGTTTTCCTTTCTTATATATTCTGAAAGTCTCTCTGCTACTGGAAGGCCTACGAATAGTTAGCACTTCTTATAATCCTGTTGTTGCAGTAAACTTTGCAGAATGCAGCTCTGAATACACAGGACTGCTGTATTTCCCCAGCTGTGTTACCACCACCTACAAGCAGACAGTCGGAGAAATTATGATGAAATGGAGCCAGAAGTATTTGCTCAACCACAATCTCTTCTTGCAGGGCTAGGGAGATCCTAAATGATAGTTAATTTCTACCTATCATAAAAAGAACACAAAAGCAATGGAGGGACAAGTGAACCCAAAATCCCCATCTGTGTAGTGTTGTCCGGACTGTGCCTGGAGCTTTTGGATGAGTGGCATGGGCGGTGTCATCAGTGCAAAGTCATTCCCAGGCCAAACCTGGAAATGATGACAAGTTGATCTAAGATTCAGGGGAAACTATGGTGAAACAGAAAGGATGACACACTGTTGGTGATATCAGGGCTATTTCCCCCTTCACTGGCCTATCAAACAGCATAGGAGGGGGGTGCTGATACTATTTCTTTTTCCCTAGTGGGAGACCTTAGATCTCACCATGGATGATCCATAGGTCAGGAGGCCCAAAGTACAATACCTATGTTGAAGGGAAAGTCTGACAGGATCATGTGGCTAAAAGATTTTAAAAGCATGTCCCATAACTACCCATGTTAATAGTTGAATAGTTGAAAGTGTATGATAAAAAAGAATTATCACAGTTGGTAAAAGAGGCAATTCAGGAAAAAGTCTGGAAAACTGTATGAACCTCAGCAACAACAACTGCAGTGTTACTGTCTTTGAAACTCTTACATTAAAGGACAGCTGCTTAAGACTTCGCTCCTGACTATACAGAAAGTTGTAACAAATTAGCACTGCACCTCACTTGGCTTTACCAGAAAGTTCCTTAATTCTTTCCTAATGTGGATGCTTTTATAGACACCACCTCTCTCATTAACGTTGCCATTTCTCTTTTGAGTTTTTAATATTTAGTATGTGAAACACATTGGCTGGAATCTTATTTACATTAAAAGTGCTCCAAACCCCAGATGTGCATAAACAAATCGAATGGGTTTATTTAGTTGTCTCCTTCATCCTCTATTATATCTGAGAAATGATTAAACTGATCCAGATGTGCCCATCTCATCAATCCCAATCATTGCTGCCAGACAGCAACAGGATTGAGCAGTTCCTGGATTTTTTCTACTTATTCCTCCTTCCTACTAACCATCTCCCCCACACCAAGATTTTCTAGGCAAAACTATTTTATCTTTCTATGAAAAACATGGTTACTACAGAAGCATACATTCTGGTTGGCAGAAAGGAGCTATTGATATCTTTATGCCACTTTCACCAAGACTTATTGATGGGTCTAAAGTGCTCCTGCAATGTTAAGAAGGCCACAGAAGGTAGACCCCCATACTATGTTTCATTATTCCTTAGGATAGTCTATATGTCTGGCCAACTCAATAATTCTATATACTGAGCAACTGAAGAATTCATTGAGCTTATGCACTAGATCTACTGGTCAAAAATACAAAAAAAAGGAACATGTAGGAGCCCCTTTGAACTATGTAGATAACATCTTTATCATCATTAAGAAGTATAAAACAGGGGTGGGGTTCCGGTCTCTCGAAGGGTGGCTGTGTGTGCTGAATGCTCTGCATACAACAGCCTATTTCACGCTCTCCCAGGCGATTTTAACGCCTCATAAGGCACTTGGAATAGAGTGCTAGGCAGGGTGGTGGTGGCTGTGTCATTTTCAGGGGGAAGGCAAAGCTCTGAAGATGTACAGAAGACTCTGAAGCAGGAGACGTGGAGAAGCTCGCCTTGAAGCTGAGCAGTAGAGGAACCTGAAGGAACCGATAGGAGTCTAAAAGAATTAAAAGCCTGGAAAAGAAATACCGTACTGTTTTTGCCCTTTTTCTTTCGGTGTTGGGCTTATCTTGAGTATACTTTTTTTTTTTTTTAGCTGGTGGTGGAGTAGGGATGAAGGGCGTATCATTTAAAAGGACTGAGAGAAGGGGGAGGACTTATAGTGGGAGAAAGGCTATTTAGAATTTACCCCAAAAAGCCTAAATAAACCTTAAGGAGAGGTAATAAAAGAAAAAGGCAGCCAATTAAATTAGAAAGGTGATAAATCAGGGTATAATTTACAGTTTGCTTGTTTTTTCTCTCCCCCCTCGCCTCTGCTCTGGGACTGGCGTACTGTGGCTTTAAGAGATTACGGCCGTCATCAGAGTGACGAAGCTGAAGCCGAGAGGAGTGGAAGCGTGGAGAAAGAGTGAGGGCTGCGAAGAGAGAGAGAGCCGATGACGGTGGTCGAGAGGAGGAGGTGAAGTGCTGGCAAAAGGTGGAGAGACGGTGCAGACAGACCAGGCGGAGGCGGAGTGGAACAGACAGATGGGAAAAGAAGGAGACAGCGAGAGAGAGTGAACTGGAGCAGTGAAAACGGAACGAGAGGCTGCGAGTGGAGAGAGAGAACTGGAGCAAAGAATTGACTGACTGTGAAAGAGGAGAAGGAGCATGAGAGAGACAGAGATGGATGGAGGCAAACAGACAGAGGAGAAGTAGCACGAGAGAGACAGAAGGACAGAGGCGAAATAGGATCTGAAAAATACAACAAAGGGAAATAGAGGGTGATATACTGTAAGGCATAAGTCTGGACAAGAGGGGGAAGTTTAAAAAGACAGGGAGAAGAAGTTTGGATAAAGTGGAGAGAAGTGGGGGAGCTGGTAGAGGTGGAAAAGGACAAGAACTGTAAGGGTGTTTTGGAAACTATTGGTGGTTGATACATATTAGTATAAGTCTATTGCACATTGTTGTTTATTGCTGTTATTTCTACTGTTTATTGTTGATAACAGTCTGACTTAAAGGTTAGTTATTTAGTTTGTAGATAGTGAAAGGGGTGGTATTTTTGAACTGGTATAGTTGGGCCAGAGATAAAAGCTCCAAAAGTTATAAGAAGCAGAAGAGTGGTAAACAAATAAAAATTAAAGATAGAGTAAATAGCGGATGGCTAGTGGAGGAGGAGGTGGCAGTAGAAAATCCTCAATTTCATCACCTGGACAGACTCAATTGAAAATTGCCACAATGAGTATTACTCAGCTATCTATCAAAGATTTGAAATCTATGATTCAGGAGTCAGTGGCCCAAGCTATGAGAAAGGAAATTGACCCTATACATAATAAAATAGATGCTCTAACAGACCAAATTAAGAGAGAAACAGAGGAGATTAAGAAACAAATAAATGATAATAGACAAGAAATACAAAACATTACAAAATGGGGTTACAAAACAGAAAAAAGGTGAATGAGCTAGAATATGACTTTCAAGAGTTAAAGCTAAAGAGTGATAAAATAGAGGAAACCCTGATCCATATGGAGATGGATAAAGCAGCGTTAATCCTACGGTGCCAGAATATTCCCAAAAATCTAGAAAAAGACTTAAAAGAGGTCTTGGTAGATAATTTAGTGGAGCAGCTGGAGATAGGAACAAAAGAGGAGGTCTCAAGTGAAATTGAGGCAGTCTACAGGAGGAATTCAGCCTATGCGAGAGGAAATCAAAAACCAAGAGAGACACATATAAAATTCTATAAACGGGAGATGAAAGAGAGAATCCTCAAGGCAACAAATGAAAAGAAAGTAACAATAAAAGGGGAAGAGATTCTTTTTAAAAAAGAGGTATCTTGGCGTGTCAGAGAAAAACGACAAGGATATGGAATACTAACTAACCTTCTAAGGAAGAATACGATCCCCTATAGATGGTTGATCCCGGAAGGCATACTTTTTACCTATGGCACCCGAAGACAAAGAATAGACTCTATCTTTAAGGTAGAAATTTTTTTGGAGCAATACGGAGAGGAGTTGGGGTGGGAGAGGGAAGCAGAAGCAGAAGACGGAGTAGAAGAAGAAGAGGATAGGGCAGAAGAAGAGGTAGAAAGTCACAGGCAAGAACTGGGGAAAAAGCCAGCTAAAAAAGGGAAAAGAGGCTTAAAAGTAACTCCGACGCATATGCAAACAAGACTTCAATTTAAAAGTAAATCACGTTATTTTATGAAATAAACATGTTAGATAGGAAACAATTTAAAATAGTATCGGTAAACGTTAATGGTCTCAATGGCCCGCAGAAGAGAAGACAAATATTACACCAAGTAAGTAAACTAAAAGCGGAAGTGGTCTGTCTACAAGAAACCCATATTAAGAAAGAAGACGTTAAGTATTTAACATGCAGAAAGCTTGGTAAAGAATTTATAGCGGCAGATAGGAGTAAGAAGAGAGTGGTAGTGACCTATGTTAAGGAACAGCTTTCTCCAGAACTATTAATGGCTTCGGAGGATGGAAGAATCGTAGTAATAAAAATAAGAAGATTTGAAAAAGAAGGTATAATAATAAATATTTATGCCCCGAACCAAACCCAAGAACCTTTCTTTAGAAAAATATATGAAATTGTAAATGAATACCAAGGTGAGAACATATGTATTGTAGGAGATTTCAATGCAGTTTTTGACCCAGAAATAGATAGTCGCAGTTACGGAAAAAGAAAGTAGGACAGATCTTGCCAAAAATATTTCTAGATATGGCAGAAGAATATGGACTATACGATATGTGGAGAAGTAGAAATATAGGGACCAAAGATTATACATATTACTCAGCTAGGTATAGGTCATGGTCAAGGATCGATATGGCATGGGTCTCCACCGGCTGGGTTCAAGAAGTGCTAGAGGTGGAAATTCTACCAAGAACTTTTGTGGATCACAATCCCCTGCTATTGATATTTAAGGAAAAAAGGAGAAACACATGTTGGAGAATGAATGTAGCCCTTTTGAAGGACGCAAAATTTATAGAGCTTACTAAACGGGAAATTCAGGATTTTTTAAAGAGGAATCTGAAATCAGAAATAGCCATAGGAACAGTATGGGACACGTTTAAAGCCTTCATGAGGGGCTGGTATATTAGTCAGGAGATCTGGAGAAAGAGAAGAAGGAATGAAATATACACAAAACTAAGGGTGCAAATTAAAAAAAGAAGACAAACTGAAAGAATCAGAGTCTAAAGACAGGAGAGATAGACTAAAGATGCTACAGCACGAAATGAACACTAACACATGAGATAGCTAGGAAAATAGAGTACACAAAACTGTACTATTTTGAAAATGCAAATAAACCGACCAGATGGTTAGCTTATAGACTCAGGAAAGAAAGAGAGAAACGGATGATATCTGCATTGAAAAATGAAAGGAGAAATAAAATATAACTTACAAGAGATTGTCAAGATAGTAGAAGGATTCTATAACAACCTCTATGCACAGGAACCACAGAATAAAGAGTTAATAAGTAAATATCTGAAAGAAAGAACTCATAAAAAACTAGAAGAGAAATACAGAATAATACTAAATGAAAGAATTTCAATGTGTGAGGTAGTAGAAGCAATTAAGAATCAGAAGAAGAAAAAAACACCTGGACCGGATGGCTTACCCGCAGAGCTATATCAAATTTTTGAGGAGCAGATCAGTTTACCATTTAAAGAATTGATACAAGATATAAGAATAAAGGGGAAAATACCGGACTCTTGGCAACAAGCAACGATTACTTTAATTCATAAACCGGCTACAGATGATAAAGATATTAAAAACTATAGACCCATCTCACTCTTGAATGCAGACTATAAGATCTATGCAAACATCCACAAGGTTAAAGAAAGTGCTAACGAAAGAGATTCATCAAGACCAAGCGGGTTTTCTCCCAGGAAGGCAAAATAAGAGCAATGTGCAAATAATTTTAGATGTTATAGAATACTATGAACAACATCCAGAGAAACAGTTGGCATTAATGTTTTTAGATGCAGAGAAAGCATTCGATAATATCTCCTGGGAGTTTATAATACAAAAACTAAGAAGTTGGGAGTGTGGAACCCAATTCTTGACAATGATACAAGCAATATACGGAAAACAATATGCCAATGTAGTGGTTAATGGAGATAAGACATCAGTTATTGAAATCCAAAAGGGCACCAGACAAGGATGTCCTCTATCACCTCTATTATTTATCTTTGCCCTTGAAACATTGAATGAAGAAGTTAGGAAGTGTGAATTAGTTCAAGGCTTGAGGGTGAAGGGTGAGATATTTAAGTTACGAGCTTTCGCAGATGATGTTGTATTTATAGTGGAAAATCCGATGGAATCATTAGGACCCCTATTAGAGCTGATACAAAAATTTGGTTCTGTAGCCGGGCTTAAGATAAATCAGAGGAAAACTAAAATGATAACAAAAAACTGTAGATCTAAGATAGTACAAGAAATCCAAAAAATTACAGGAGTAGAAGTCGTTAAGAAAGTGAAATATCTAGGAATCATAATATCAGGAAACAACAATATGCTCGTAGAAGATAATTATTATAAATTGCTTGAGGCAATAAAGAAAGACTTAGAGAGGTGGAAAGGTATACAGCTATCCCTAATGGGAAGAATAGCTACCATTAAAATGAATATCTTGCCGAAGTTCCTCTTTGTAACTCAAAATCTACCTATACTAAAAAATTTAAAATTCTTTACCGAACTAGATAGACTTACCAAAAATTTTATATGGCATCCTAAAAGAGCTAGGATTAAATGGAAGATACTTCAGAATAGAAAGGAAAAAGGAGGGTGTGGGTTGCCCAATTGGAGGTTATATTATCAAGCATCGGCTTTGTGTGGGATTAAAGACTGGCTAACGTTAGGAGATATTAGGACTTTAAATTTAGAGGGCCACAACCTACTGATTGGATGGCATGCCTATACATGGTATGGGAAAGATAAGATCCACTCTAATTTTAAAAATCATATTGTTAGAGATGCGCTTCTAAAAGTTTGGAATGAAGTTAAGGAGAGATATTATAGTAAAACGCCAAAGTGGGTTTCACCCTTAGAAGCATTTGTAAAGCCTTCCCTTACCAGTATGGAGGATAGAGCATGTTATGAGATATTATTGGATGAGCATAATAATCTGAAATCAGAGGAAGTTTTGTTAAATATTTATAATATAAAATATACATGGTGGGAAAATATACAACTTAAATCTAAGTATGTCAAAGATGCGATGGTAGGTTTCCAGGACTCTAAAACACAGCTGGATAAAATCTGGTTGTCGACAAATGATAAACCAATACAAAAGCTGTATAAACTATTATTAGAGGACTATATGCAGGAAGAGGTAATTAATTCATCGATGTTAGCTTGGATGAAAGATTTAAGACAGTCTGGATGTGGACAAATGGGCAGAGACTTGGAAATCCTTAAAATATATTAAAGCGACCAATTACAAGGAAAATATATATAAAGTATTCCATAGGTGGTATTGGTCACCTGATAGGGTAGCAAAATGTAACCCGATGTTATCTAACAACTGTTGGAAGTGCAAATCAAATGTGGGAACTTTTTTTCACATGTGGTGGCATTGTGGAAGAGTCTTTAAGTATTGGAAAATGATACAGAAACTAATTTTAGAAATATTGAATATAAGTATAAATTTATCCCCAGAAATATTTTAACTAAATATGATTCCTGGTAGCCTTAAACAGAAAGAAAAGTACTTGTTGGTCTATATTATGACGACTGCCAGAATACTTTTAGCTAAATATTGGAAACAAGATGAGCTCCCCACCAAGGGAGAAGTGATTTACAAATTATTGGAGATGGCTGAAATGGACAAGCTAAGCTTGGCTTTACAGGGCAAAAGTGATGATGTCTTCTATGCGAGATGGGCACGTGTCTATACTTGGGTGAACATGATGTGAAAATTTAGACATATTATTGTAAAGTTAAAAATGGAGGAATGTTTGCTGTAACTTGGAAAAATAATAAATAAACTTCAGATAAAATTAAGAAGTATAAAACCACAATAAACAATTGTAAGCTATACCCTACCTCGCCTCCACATTTAATTTTGAATGTATTCAAGAGGAAGCATTTGAACCATGCTGTGAATCTTGCCTTTCTCCATTTTGTCCACCATCAGGGAAACTCAAAATGACACATTTGTATCCTAATGACCCCAAAGAGAAATCCTAAACAGGTCTACTCAAAATTCTACTCAGATCTATTCAATGGGGCATATTCCCAGGACATCATTCATGGGGTGGCACGGCAACTCACATTGCAGTGAACAGTTCAGTGAATCAAAATTATTTATTTCTTTTATTCAATTTATATCCTGCCCTTCCCACATAGCAGGCTCAGAGCAGGTTACATCAAATTTGGTAGAAAATACAATATACAAAAAATAAAACATTTAAAACACCATTAAAATACAACTACTTCATTCATTCGGTGCAAGTTATCATTATAATTAAGGCCTTGTAAATGCCATCTCTGGTATGCAGTTCTGACGTACTGAGGGGAGGCCCAGAAAAGAGGGAGGGACATCCACCGCCTTAGTTAAAAGCCTGGTGGAAGAGCCCCATCTTGCAGGCCCTGTGGAACTGATCTCATATGGGAGCTCATTCCACCAGGTAGGGGCCAGGGCTGAAAAGGCCCTGGCCCTAGTCGAGGTGAGATGGACATCTCTGGGGTGGGGACCACCAGAAGATTCATTACTGTAAGCCACCCTGAGCCTGCTATAAAGCCGGGAGGGCGGGGTATAAATTAGATAATAAATATAAATAAATAAGATGTTGACTGGCAGATTGTAAAGCCCTTGTAATGCCCTGCCTAGATTTTCTGGGTCAGAGTCTGGGTGGCCATCCATCAGTACATAGAGCTGTGTGTCATCTGCGTATTGGTGACAACCCAGCCTCTACCTCCGGATAATCTGGGTGAGGGGGTGCATGTAGATATTAAACAGCATTGAGGAGAGAATCAATCCCTATGGCACACCACATTCTAGCAGGTGTCGCTGAGATAATTCCCCCCCCCATATGCCACCCTCTTGGAGAAAGGAGGTCAGCCACTGCAAAGCAAGCCCCCTTATTCCCACATCCATGAGGCAGTGGGTCAACAGATCATAGTCAACCATGTCAGCAACACTGATCCACCTCAATCCAGGGGTCTCTGGAGGTCATCCACTAAGGTGACCAGCACTCTCTGTCCCATGGGCAGAGTAAAATCCAGACTGGAAGGGATCCAGGATATTAGCATCCTTCAGGAAAACCTAGAGCTGTGTTGCCAATGCCTTCTCCACTACCTTACCCAGGAATAGTAGATTAGACATTAGGCAGTAGTTTGTAAGGATCGTAGGGTCCAAAGAAGGTCTTTTTAGGAGGGGGCAGACTACAGCCTCCTTCAGTCCCTCTGGGAAGTTTCCCATTGATATGGACAGATTGATAATCTCTCTCAGGGGAGTCCACACCTCATCACCGCAGGCTTTCACCAGGCACGATGGGCAAAGATCGAGGAGGCATGTAGTGGGCTACATAGCAGCCAGGATCCTGTTAACTTCTTCCCGGGTGAGCAGACTGAAGTGGTCCAGCACTGGATCTGAAGATGGCCAAGGAGCTTCCAGTTCCCTTATTGTATCAAGTGTGGCCAGAAGATCACAATGAAGTGACAAGACTTTATCTGCAAAATGACTCGCAAATGCCTCACAGCCTACAGCCAATTCTCTAGCATTTGGATTGCCCTGAGGCAATGCAGTTAGAGACCGAATTATTCTAAATAATTGGGCTGAGTGCGAGCTTGCAGACTCAATGGAGGTCGCAGAGAAATTCTTCTTTGTGGTCTTCACTGCCATCTCATAGGTCTTCATAAATGATGTTCTTGAGGCTTCATCGCGGGCTTGTTGCCATTTTCTCTCTAGCTGTCTTAGCTCTCGTTTCATCCACCTTAGCTCCAGGGAATACCACGGTGCCAATTTGGTATGGGGGCAAAGAGGGTGCCAGGGATGTCGATGGCTTTGGAAAGACAGTCCTGCCAATCTTTGACTAGTTCCTCCAATGGGCCACCAGGGGGAATTGGATCCCACAGAGCTTTTTAGAACCTAGCCAGGTCTTTAGACTCTGCAGGTGAACATAAATTTGCTTGCCACCTAAACAGGGAGGGTTAGGTGTATCCAGCTGGGTTTTCAGGGCAAGGTGGTATGACCATGGCACTGCACCAGCAGTAAGTTGGTCCACTGTAATCCCCGAGACAAAGATAAGATCCAGCATGTGGCCTGCTTGGTGTGTGGGAGCCAAAACAAACTGAGAGAGTCCCAGTGCCACCATGGATAACACTAGGTCCCTGGCCTGAGAGGAGGTCACATCGTCTGCATGGATATTGAAGTCCCCCAGAACCAGTAAAAGTAATCTCACAGGCAGTGCAGAACAATGGAAGTGAAACTCATCTTAGTTTATCTTTTTTTCACTCAGAGCAAAATTTATCTAAAGCAGTTGCTTCAATGTCCATTTGATGTGTGCAAATTAAATAGATCCATTATCTTTTAAGCTGCTCAATTAACATGCTATCACATACTCTTCATCCTGCAGACATACAATTAAGAAAATTTTCCTTCTCAAAAATGAGAAGCTTATTACTATAAGACCTTAACATTTACAGGAAGACATACTGTAGTACTGGGTTACATAATATAAAAGCAGCAGAATGGCTTTTTTTTTGTTTAATGACACAGTAAAATGAATTTCAATTTCAATCCCAGATGGCAAAAGTATGATTTCATGAAATAAGACTAAGTGGGTTTTCATATATATCTATATATATATCTATATATCTAATTCCCAACCATTTCCCCTATGTGTGGATACTTATCTCTGCAGATAGGGGGCACATGGAGGGTCAACAGAAACTCCTGCACACTTGGGGTACTCAAAATGTTAATAAAATTTTATTGTAAAGGGTGTCTAGATTGATTTTTGAATTAAAACTCTAGCACCAAATGGAACGAGACACTTGATTTTGCTGCCTTTATTTGAAGATGATCGCAACTGAATAGAATATGAGTACATGTGAAACTCAGCCATGTTTCTGTATAATAGGACAGGTCCACTTTAAGAAACTGTATTGCAGTTGACTTGTATATAATTAAATGCTGCATGGCAGGTTGCCTTGTAGAGAACCCTGGGATTCCACTGAAGCTATTGAGCTGTGCCTATGTTATTCTGGAAATCGGGGTGAGATTCCCTTTTTTCTGTGTTTTTGAACTGATATATGCCTTATGCAGTCAATCTTCTATGTATATTTATGATTGCTTCACAGTTCCGTTTTACCAGTCTCTGTTGAAGATCATTGAAATGTCTTGCTTTATACCTGGGAGAGGTGTATGGCTGTTATTCTTTCCGCAATGGGCGTCTTCTGCTGCAGTTACTTTTTGTTTGGAGGACACTATCTATGTATGGAATTACAGAGGAGCCTACTGTTGGTTTTGAACATGTTCATTTTGTAAAATATGCTTAATTGTTACAAGCACTCTGTTGGATATGTGTCTACATATGACCACTAACCCTTCTTTGTACTTCAATGAATGTAATATACAGTTTTGAGCATATATAGTTGTGAATTGTGGATGGTCTTCCCTTGGTGAGTGTTATTTGAGGCAGCGAAGCTGGCGGGGTGGGCTGGCGAGTGGCAGTGAACAGACTGAGTGTAAGGTTAGGAGAGCCACAAAGATGGCAAAGAGGTCAGAGGGAGCCAGCAGAGCCACCAAGGCGGTGAAGCTGGTGGGAAGGGGGAAGTGAATGGCAAGCACCATGTGACAGGGAACAGATGAGTGGCCCAGGTGGTGAATCTGCTGGGGGGGGGAGTGAGCAAGCCGCTGCTAATGCTGCCAAGGCAGTAAGGCAGGAGGGCAGACGAGTGGTAGCCACTTTATCAGGGAAGAGGCCAGTGAGGAGCCAGTAGAGCTGCTGAGGCAGTGAAGCTGGTGGGGGGTGGCAAGCGGCAGGCACCATGGCAGGGAGAAGACCCAGCTGCCAGGCGAGCTGCCCAGGTGGTGAAGCTGCAGGGGAGGGGGGCTGAGCAAGCTGCTGCTAATGCTGTTGAGTCTGGGGGGACGGACAGGTGAGCGGCAGCCAATGCAGCAGGGAAGAGGCCAATCAGTCACAATAGGTGACTGATGGGGTGAGGGAAGCAGAATGAGAGAAGGAGTGATAGAAGATATGAGGGAGAGAGACAGTAAAGTAAGAGAATGGTGGGGAAAAAAGAGAAGGACACTGAGAGAAATGGAGGGAGAGAGGAGGAATCAAAGATGGTGGAAATAAGAGTGTTTTTTGTGGGTCCCCTCTTGTATGTATGTATGTATGTGTGTGTGTATATATGTATATGTATATATATATATATGTATCATGTCATTTACATATGTGTGTGTGTCATTTACATATATATGTGTATATGTATGTACCTCTCATGTCATTTACATATATATGTGTGTGTCATTTACATATATATGTGTATATGTATGTACCTCTCTCTCATGGATCACTGCCTTGATGTGGTGAGGGGGCTTGCGTGGTTTGATGAGGCTACGGGCTATTTTGTGGAGGGCCACCCAGGATGGACAGGCCACAGCAGAGAACTCAGACAAAACACGATCCTCTGGAGAAGGAAATGGCAACCCACTCCAGTATCTGTGCCAAGAAAACCCCATGGGCAGTAACAAAAGGCTAAAAGATATGACACTGGAAGATGAGCCCCTGAGGTCAGAAGGTGTCTACTATGCTACTGGGGAAGAGCAGAGGGCAAGTACAAGTAACCCTAGAAAGAGTGAAGTGGCTGGGTCAAAGCCGAAAGGGCGCTCAGCTGTGGATGTGTCTGATGGTGAAAGGAAAATCTGATGCTGCAAAGAACACTACTGCATAGGAACCTGGAATGTAAGATCTATGATCAAGGTAAGTTGGATCTGGTCAAAAATGAGATGGCAAAACTGAACATTGACATCTTGGGAATCAGTGAACTAAAGTGGATGGGAACGGGTGAATTTAACTCAGAAGACCATTATATCTACTACTGTGGCCAAGAATCACATAGAAAAAATGGTGTGGCCTTTATAGTCAACAAGAGAGTGAGAAAGGTAGTAATGGGATACAATCTCAAAAACGACAGACTGATCTAGGTCCGAATCCAAGGCAAACGTTTCAACATTTTTGTGCAGTAGCTTTCTCTTTATGTATAACAAAAAGATATAGTTGTCTTAACAATGATATGTCAGCTCCTTGTTCCCCCAATCGGAAGAACGAAGCAGACACAGGATTGTGATTATTTACAACTGCTGTGACAAGGGTAACCTTTGAGCGTGGGAATCAGCCAAGGCAGCTCCCTGACCACCTCCTTGCCTTGTGCTGGGCAAGCCACCTTTGCCCCAAATGTGAGCCATACCCTTGACTCACCCCTGGCCGGCATGGCAAACTGTGAGACACCCTGTAATGCCCCAACACCTTCAAGCTGCATAACTTAGATGGGAGAAACCCAGCCAAGGTGGCTCTGAAGGCAGTCCATATTCCCTGCCCCTTGGCTGCAAAACTCACAGGCAGATTGTGACAGACCCCTTGACCTCAAACTGGGGAGGTGCTCTCTGGTGTTTACCGTATTTGCTTTTCTCTTTTCCACACCAATCTGCCACCACCAGGGCCAAGCCTCTGCTTAGGACCCTGCACCCACTGGGCCACCCAAGGCAGTCTGCAGCCATTGCTGCAAATCCTCCAAGAATATATCATTGCCCTTATCTGACAGATGCATGCCATCATCCTTGTACAGGTCCTCCATTTCTGCCTGTATCTCAGGGTTCAGCATATATCGCACCAATTCCTCCTGCATGGCTGTGCAAAGTTCCTTGTTCATTTTCTTCCAAGCCCGCTCCAGGCCCCTGGGGTCCCCAGCTCATTTCCACTCCTGGCTTGGCAAACTGGTGGACTACACAATCAGCACTTCAGGCCACCTGCTTTTGATGAACTCCAGATTTCCACTCAAGTGGATCAACATACATGAGGCAGAGGACACTGGCTCCCCTTGACTGCACACCATGTGAGGCGAAGGACACTGGCTCCCCTCAATTGCACCCCAGGCCACCCGCTCCTGCTGAGCTCCAAGTTGGCCTATGCCTGAATCAAAAGGCCTTCCCTGAGATCATAATGGGACTCCTCTTGTCCTGGTGGACCACCCCAAAGACCATACTGTGGCTGCAAATGATGACTCTTCACCTCTCACAGCAGCAGTTCACTCCTAGAAAGAAAATACAATTAACAGCGGAACACCAAACCCTTACACAGTATAAGTGGGTTAACATAAAACTTGTAGCATCGTGACCTCCAGCGCCCACACCCTGTCCAAACAGAGTGGGTCCCAAACTGAAACTGAACCAGACCCAACATGTACAATGCTCGCCTGGTAACTGTCCAAATCAAAATTTGGTCAAGGGGCTGGCATCACAGTGCTGGCACAGCGCGTCCCCTTCCAGGCAAAGGTTCACCTCGAACAAGCTCCCACCTTAGCCTCTACCCAGTTTTGCTGTTGATCAGTTCTTGAGTGAAAAGCAAATGCCCTGTAGCCACAGGGCCCTACCTGACGTGTCATCCCGGATGTGGCAGCCCCCCATGACCTCACTCAGACCTTGAACCTTACTCAGAAATACCAGGTCCAAATATCGCTATTAAATAATGATTATAAATTATTTGCAAAAATAATTTCGGAAAGACTGAAAAAACATCTGAAAGATACTATAGTGGAAGAACAAGCTGGTTTCTTACCAAATAGACAAATCAGAGACAATTTAAGAGTGGTGATTGATGCAATTGAATATTATGACAAACATCCAGAAAAAGAAGTTGGATTCCTCTTCCTTGATGCGGAAAAAGCTTTTGATAATTTAAACTGGGAATTTATGCTGCAAGTTATTGAAAAAATGGATATAGGACAGTCTTTTTTAAACATGATTGTGGCAATTTATTCAGAACAAAAAGCGACTTTGAATATAAACAAAGAAAGAATGGATTTCTTCCAAGTCCAAAAGGGAACACGTCAAGGTTGCCCGCTATCCCCGTTGCTGTTTATTTGGGTATTGGAAATATTATTGACAGCGATAAGAAAAGATAACAGCGTTGAAGGACTTACAGTGAAAGGTTTTGCATATAAATACAGGGCATTTGCAGACGATGTAATGTTTATGATTCAGGATCCAATTTTTTTTTTTTTTTAATATAGTTTTTATATAGTTTTTGGTAAGTATTACATATTATCTTTTATCCCGTACATTTCGTAACGGTTTTTTATCCCTTCTCCCTCCCTCCCCCCCTCTGCTTTTCCAATGCTTTAGTCCTTTGTTCCCAGCCACGGGCACAAGGTCCGAATCTTGCACTGAATGTCCTTTCTTCCTTCTGTTGGTAGCCACTCCAGGTAGGTCTTCCATTTCGTGCTGATTGCTGTAGTCCTGTCTGCCCATTTGGTCTTCCAGTTCAGTTTCTCTATTATGTCTGACTGTATGAAATCAAACAAATAATTATGCCAGATTTCTACTGTCCATTTACTCTTGTCCTTCCAACCCAGAGCAATCACTGCTTTTCCTGCTAGTATCATTGCTTTGAATATAGCTTGGTTCTCTTTACTTACTCCTGGGTTCCCTATTATGCCCATTAACATTAAATTAAAGTTAATGGACAGTGAAACTTTGCATGTTCTCCTTATAATTTGCAATATTTTTGTCCAAAAGACACTGACCTCTGGGCATTCCCACCACATATGGGAAAACCATCCTTTAGCCAGTTTGCAATGCCAGCACATGGGGCTCATTCCTGGGATCATGTTTGCTATTTGCGCTGGTGTTTTGTACCATTTTGTAAAGAATTTATGCTCCATTTCATTAAATTTGATCACTTTAATTCCCTCTATTCCATTATTTTGCTTGCCAAGTTTTCTGATACCTGACCTTCTTTGGTCCAAGTGTTCTGTAGGTAAGATATTGTCGTGTCTGTATTTGATATCATTTTCCTATAGATTTTCCCTGCTAATCCTTGTTTTGATTTTTGCATCCCTTTGTATAGTTCTTCTATCGGTTCCTCTATCCATATTTTCTCTTTTTCCTTGATCTTATTAACCATACTATATAGGCCTGTTATTTTTAACCAGTGTTGGTTACCTACCTCTTCCACTATCTCGTGCACCGGTTTTAAGTTACGTCCTCTAAACATGTCTTCCAACCTATAATACCCTTTAGTTTTAAGATATTCCCACCATTTATTCTCTTTTATTTCGCTGTATATTAATTCTAGTGGTGTCCATCTTGAGTTTCTTCTTAGCCATTTCGCTTGCCACTTGCTCCAAGATTCTAATGCTGAATGTCTGGGGCCTTTAATCAATTTGAGATCTTTTTTTGTGGCTTTAGAGAAAATCCCGAATCTTCCTATATTGTTGTTTATCTCATTTTCAAATCTAACCCATTTTTGCTCCTCTCCTTCACCTATCTCTAATAGCGACTTTATTTGAAAGGCTTCATAATATCTATTCAGCTCTGGGACTCCCCAACCCAACTCCTCCTTGAGACCGTGTATCAACCTTTTTTGAATTCTACACTTTTTACTGCCAAATATCCACTCTCTAATTGCCCTATTCCATTGTTCTAACCTTTTGTTATGGGCCTCTAATGGTATCGTCTGGAATAAGTATGTTAGTTTAGGTAACCAGAACATTTTAACACTCCTAATTCTAGTAGATATACCAAGAGTTTTATTTTTCCACTTTCTCATTTCATTCTTTATTTTCTTCCATATCGTGCTATAATTCACCTCCGATATTCTATCGATCTTCTTTTGTAACACTATACCTAAGTATTTGAACTTTTTGGTGCCCATTCCAATATTTGTAATTTTGTTTATTTCTTTTCTTTCCTCTTTGTTCACATTGAGGTACATGATTTCTGATTTAGCCATATTAACCTTTAACCCTGAACAGCATTCGAAGTCCTCTAAGATAATTTTTACTTCTTTTATCGCTTCTTTGGGATTTGTCATAACTACTATAATATCATCTGCAAATAAATTAATTTTTATTTCTTCCTTCTTTACCTTATAACCTTCTATCCTTACACAGTTTCTTATCCTTTCAGCTAGTTGTTCTATTGCTATAATGAATAAGACCGGTGAGAGCGGGCACCCCTGTCGGACCCCTCTCTGGATCTGAAAAGTTTGTGATTTGGCATTATTGACCTTTACCACTGCTGTTCCCTCTCTATATATCTCCTTAATTGCTCTTATATAATTATCTCCTATCTCATGCTTTTTCATAATCTGCCACAAGTATTCCTGAGATAGGGTGTCAAAGGCTTTATAGACATCCAATTTTAAAAGACCTAACTTTTTTTTTTGACCGTGTTGTAATACGTTTATTATATTCCTAATAGGGTGGGCTATGTTCCTATCCTTTACAAATCCATGTTGGTCTTCTTTTATTATTTTGGGACTAAACTTCTTTAATCTATTTGCCAGCATTTTTGCGAAGATCTTGTAGTCTTGGTTAAGGAGGCTTATAGGTCTGTATGAACCTACCTCTTCAGGGTCTTTATTTGGTTTCAAAATTACTATTATTTCTGTTTGTCTCCATGAATCTGGGGCCCTTCCCCCCTCAAGATTTCGTTGAAGATCATTTGGAGTTCTGGGGCAAGAATGTCTATCATTTCCTTATAAAATTCACTTGTGAACCCATCTAGCCCAGGGGATTTTCCCTTTCTCAATTCTTTAATTACATCCTTTATCTCTTGTATTGTAATTTCCTCTTGTAATTTGGCTTGCTCATCCTCCTTCAGTGTTATGTTAACTTCCTCTACAAAGTCTGTTGTGTCCCTTTTCTTATATAATTTTTTATAGAAAGACTCGAACGCCTCCCTTATTTCAATGGGATGTTGAGATTTTTGACCATTTACCTTTATACTTTTCACCCTTTGTCTTTCCTTCCTATTTTTCAGGTAATTTGCTAGTCTTTTTGCTGAATTTATGCTATTTCTTTGGAATTCGTTTCTCACCATGGCTTCCCTTTTCCATATTGTTGCTGAGTCTAAGGCCTCCAATTGTTTTTTAATTGTTAATATTTGGTTCTGTATCATAGGATTGTATTTTTGCATTAGTTTACTTTGTAGCCTCTCCATTTCTTGGATTTTGGCCTGTCTTCCTAGATGCCACTCCTTTTTTATATTCTTCTCTTTCTTTATACAGTGCCCCCTTATGACTGCCTTTGCAGCATCCCATAGAATATTGGTGGGTACTGTTCCTCTATTTTCCTCAAAATATAGCTTTATCTGCTCAGACATGTATTGTCTATCCCTTTCTGTGGCCATTATTAAGTTATTATATCTCCATGTTCTGGTTGTTGGTTGCTGTGTGAATTCTATTTCAACGCTTATTGGAGCATGGTCAGATATCCATATTGGGTGGGTTGTAATTCCTTTGATAATCATATTACTATTCTTTTCTAAAATTCCAACTCTCATGAGAAGGAGTTTAAACTTTAAACCCCTTCTCTCTTAGCTCCCCCACCCAGACCGGCTGGGGAAGGGAGGCTTTCGAAGATGCCTCCCCCTTTTGCTTCCCCTTCTGACATCACTTCCGGTGATGTCAGGGGGCGTGGCATATGCTAATAGTCTAATAGCTCATTAGCATTCCATATGCTAATGAGCTCCTGCAGCTGTTCTTCTACGAAAAGACCCCTGATGTAGTCTATACATGATACTGTTTTATGCCTACTAGATATATGTGTGGGTTTAGGCCGGTTCCCCACAGACTCATGTGCCTCTATCAGGCCCCAATTTCCTAACTTGAATGATTTATCTTTTGTTATGTCTATATTTAGGTCACCTGTTATAATCACTTCTCCTTCAGAAAATTGTTTTGTTTTTTTAAATATTTTACCCAGGAATTTCTTTTGTCCTTTATTTGGGGCATATATATTTACTATGGTATACTTCTTATCATCCATTTTAAACTTTACTAACAGATATCTACCATTCCTATCCTCTTTTTTTCCATAACCTCTAGTTTAAATTTCTTATGAATCAGTACTGCTACTCCTTTACCCTTGGCATCCCCTCTGGCCTCTGCTAGTATCTCCCAAGTCGGATCGTTTAGCAACGGCTTGCTATCTTTTTTTCTTATGTGTTTCCTGGAGGCATAAAACATCAATCTTTTGATCTTTTGCCAGCTTAGCTATCCTGTACCTTTTAAGGTTTGACGTTAATCCATTGACATTCAGTGTAAGTAATCTTATTGTTCTATCCATATTCTTTATGATTCTGGACTTTGAGTTCCCGTGGCCCTGGGATTTTTAAGCATATTCTTAAACTACCCCTCCCCCTTCCCTCCCATCCCTGTGGTAGAGTAGACTTGTGGGGATAAGAAACCTTCCCCCTCTCCACTTCATGAGGTGCACACATCCCCTCCTCCCCCTTATACTTGTAATATTAACATTAGCTCAACTTATACTTGGATACTTCCCTTTAGGTGTCTTCTTCTAGTGAGTCTGTCCTGAGGTGCTTTTCTCCTCTCTCTGCAGTTCCTTCTTCTGGGTCTGCTTCCCCTCTGGCTCTTCTTCCATTCCCTCTTCCCTTATGTCTTCAGCGTTTATTCTGAGTTGTTTAAGGAGTTCTTTGGCCTCAAGGGCGTTCCGTGCCATGAGCCTCTTCCCTTCTTGGAATATTATGATTGAAGCAGGATAGCCCCAGGTAAATTTTACATTGTTTGCATATAGTTTTTGGGCATAGGGGCGCATTAAGTTCTTTTGCCTAAGTGTCTCCTGGCAAAAATCCTGTCTCACCCAAACTTTCCTGCCCCTGAAGCTCAAGTCCTTCCTCTTTTTTAGCTCCTTATATATTTGTTGTTGTATTTTTTCTCTGGAGAACTTGATAATAACGTCACGAGGGGCTCCTCCCTTGCCTTTTCTTTGCAGGCGGTGAGCTCTTTCGACGTCTTCTGACTGAATCCTGATTCCATTAGTTGTCAGCCATTCTGTCACTACGCATTCCAGGTTCCTGTTAGAAACCTCTTCAGAGATTCCTGTCAAAATCAAGTTTGCTCTCCTATTCCTGTCTGAGAGGTCATTTATCTGCTTTGTTAGGGAGCCAATCCTCTGTTCATTAGCCAGAGCCTTTTCCCTGGCAAAATTTGCTGTTTGCTTTATGTCGGCAATTTCTTTCCCTATCTTAGCCATATCTACTCGTACAGCCTTAATTTCTTCGCTAATTTTTTCCTGAGATGCTAGGAATATCTTCTGGAGGTTTGCTATCTGTTCTGACAGTTCCTTGATATTTTTTGCCATCCTTAGCTGTTTAATTAAGGCTTAATGAGCTAGGCTCTTGCTGTGTGAGCGTTATCTCACTGAGTGGTTGTAAATAAAGGGTTTTTTTACTTGCTGTTTCCAGACTCTGCTGCTGTTTGGATCCTTCTTATCTTCCCACCTGGTTATATGCCAGTATTTGGCTGTTTACAATCCTTTGAGCTGTAAATTCCTTAGTTTACGGGGGAGCTCGGAGTTTCAGCGTCCGACTTGGTTTAGCGCATGCGTGCCTCTCCCATTCAGGATCCAATTGAGAAAATACCACAATTGATGGAAAAAATCGAAGAATTTGGTTCAGTTGCGGGATTCTATGTTAATAAAAGTAAAACCAAGGTGATGTGCAAAAATATGACGAAGCAAAGGCAAACAGAACTACAAGAGAAAATTCAATGTGAAGTAGTTACAAAGACTAAATATTTAGGAATTGAATTAACCATGAAAAATATTGATCTGTTTAAAAATAATTATGAAAAGGTGTGGTACAAGATTCAGCAAGACATGAAGAAATGGGACACGTTGAATTTATCACTATTGGGAAGAATCGCAACTGTAAAAATGAATGTCTTACCGCGTTTGATGTTCTTATTTCAGACTATTCCAATATTAAAACAAAGGAAATTATTGGATACGTGGCAGAAAGAATTATCCAAATTTGTATGGGCAGGAAGAAAACCAAGGATTAAAATGAAAATTTTATGTGATGCAAAGGAAAGAGGAGGTCTACAATTACCAAATCTAAGACTGTATTATGATGCCGTCTGTTTAACATGGTTGGAACAGTGGATTAATCTTGAGAATAAGAAGTTATTGGCTTTAGAAGGGCATGACAACAAGTTTGGATGGCACGCATACTTATGGTATGGAAAAGTAAAAATGGACAAATTCTTCAAACACCACTTTATAAGACGATCACTGTTCGAGACATGGATGAGATATAGAAAATTCTTCTCAGAAGAAAGACCACTTTGGATAGTACCAGCAGAAGTGATTAATCCATATTCAAGGAATCAAGGGTTAGATTGGCTACCTTATAAAAGTCTTTTAAAATTAGAAGGGAAAAACTTTGTGTTAAAAGACAGATTTGATGTGGAATTTGAATATGATTGGTTGAAGTATAGACAGATTCATGACTTATTTAAGACCGATAAAAGAGAACATGGTTTTAGAGAAAATAATATGGAAATTGAAACTGTATGGCTTGAAAAGGGGAAAAAAATGATTTCTAAACTGTACAAGGTTTTATTGAAATGATATACTGAGGATGAAATTGTAAAAGAGCAAATGATAAAATGGGCGGTAAATCTTAATAACGAGATTTTAATGTCATCTTGGGAATATTTGTGGAAAAGGTCAATGAAAATTTCAACTTGTGTAAATGTTAAAGAGAATTGTTATAAAATGATGTATAGATGGTATATGACGCCTAAAAAAATTGCTATTATAAATGAAAGTATGTCTAACAAATGTTGGAAATGTAAGAAACATGAAGGGTCTTTTTACCATATGTGGTGGACATGCGATAAAGCAGTATGTTATTGGACTAAGATCCACAATGAGATACAAAAAATTCTGAAATGTACTTTTAAGAAAGACCCACAGATGTTATTGCTAGGTCTTAAAATGGAAGAAATAAATGTAGCCAAGAGAACATTATTATGGTACTTGATTACAGCAGCTAGACTGACTTTTGCTCAATGTTGGAAACAAGATAAAGTACCTGAAACATGGGAATGGATTAAGAAGACGTTGTTTATGGCAGAAATGGATAAACTAACAAGAAAGTTAAACAACGAAGAAGATGAAACTTTTTTTGAAGACTGGAAAGACTTTCAAGAATATCTGTTGAAAAACTGGGATATTAAACGTGGTTTGATTTGTTTTGATAGTTATTAAGAAGAAAATGAAAGAGAGTTAGTTTTCTGAATTGTTACCGTTAGTAAGAGACTATAAGTTTAGAAGTAATTGTAATAGAATAAGAGAGACATTAATGGGGTTGGAGCAGTGCGGGAAGCCTTGTTTGGGGGGGAGAGGGAGAAAGAAAAATGGATATGTAGTGATTTGTTTAAATTGTATGAACATGTGATATATCCAATAAAAAACTGTATTAAAAAAAAAAAATACCAGGTCCAATAGCTTATCCCTGAGGGACCAAATCACCCTGTCCTTACTTTTAAGGTCCACCCCGTACTGTATCAAATTCATTACTAGTATTGGCCGAGCCTATTGCAGCCCCACCTGCTGCCTAAAGGACTTGAACTACTGACCTGCATGGCCATAGGCTAACTCTATCACCCTCTTGGCCCCAACCCTCCAAACTGCTGTAGCAACTTCAGTGTACACTTAGCACTTGCCAACGCCATTGTGATAAAGGTTAACCAAGCCACCAGTTTGTCTTCTGGAAGACAGGAAGCCACCTCCTCTGCATCCAATAGATGGCCCAAGTCAGTTCACCATATTATGGAGCCCTCCATCCCATCATGAGCCAGTGGAACTCCCAGCTCCCTGGCCAGGGTCTGGAACACCTCCAAATGCTCTGCGTAAACTATGCTACCTACCATGCCAATGAGAAGAAATTCATCTTAATTGTCGCTGCTATACTAGGTGTTAGGTCTGTCCTTCCCTGCCCATTCCAGAAAGGCACCAAATGCCTCAAAGGCTGCAAATGCTACTGTGAAGTGCATGGGCATGATCCTATTTATGTACTACAACCCGTAGTACCTAACCAAGGGTCCCTTCAAGCATGAGAAGTGATGGAAGAGTCTGATCTTGGCTGAAGGCTTTCTGGGCATGGCTCCTGGGGTGGAGATCCTGAGGTTGGTCAAAAAAGGGGTGTCAAAGGAACTGCTGAGCCTTGGCTGAGGGTGGACAGGACATCCTTGGGTGGTACCCCAAGCAGAGCCATCTATTGTAGTCAGATTTCCAGCGGGCCCTCTGGTAATGCCACTGTTTAGACTCCCAGCATGCCCTGTGAGCCAGGTCCCATCAAAGAGCCCACGTGGCTGATCTGAATAAGTTAGCCTCCTCTTTTATGCTGGGTCCCACCAGCAACAACCTTGTCTTATCATGCTGTAGGTCCCCCTGAGCACTCTCACTGTGTGACACCCACATAGCGGAAGGCCCTATCATACTACAAGCAGCTGCCTCCCTGGCCAGCATACTGACCTTAAGCAGGTTGCCCAGATAGTAAAGTGGCACCCTCTTTTGAGACAGGCCACTCTCAGGACCTCCTCTACACCTGAATTCTTGGTGTGCTTCCACTGTTGGTTGTCATCTGGGCAACCCATCCACTCAGAGAGCCTTTCAACCACGTGAGTGAGGCCCTACAGAGTGCTCTCCTCAGCTGTCCTGAACCGCACACTTCTGGGTCAACAACTTCTGTGTTGCTTGACATGCCAGAGTGATTGTTCCTGGACCCACTGGAATAGTTGTTGGCGCTGGTGGCTGTCTTCACTTGATTAGCTGTTGTGCTAGAGGCATCCTGCAGCATATTTGACAGAGACTATGACCAATCAAATCTGCTCTTACAGCCTTGCTTTCCTCAGTGTTTACCTATCTTCCTCACTGCTTCTGCTTTGCTTCTGATTTCTGTAGCTCTAGTCCTGTTTCACTGCTTATTGGATGTTTCACCTGGTTGATTGCATTGACTTGAATAATTCACCTTGCATTTGAGTGCAAAGGTTATAGATAACAAAATGAAGTGAACCACGACTCATGAAATCTCATATTGAAACAAATGTTACTATTCTCACAAGTGAGACTGGACTTATATTTTATTTTTGCTACAACAGACTTTCTTGGCTACCCCTTTGTAATCATACATATAGAACAGGAAGGACTACAGTGGTAAGAAATGGTACATTGTGCCATCATGGAAACTAATTATAAGCTGAATGACAAAAATTTCAGATGGCTAATTGGGGGATGGACAGGCCTGTAGCCAGTGGTGGGGAACTGGGAGCGGCACCCCTATCAATTCTGCAGCACCTCTCTCCTTGCCCCACTCTGGGCTGGCTGAGTGGGCACAGGTGGAGCCAGCTGAGGAGTGTTGTGATATACATGTCTAATGTAAGGCTGGCCTAGATTAGTTTAATCTATGTCAGTGCAGATGACAGCTAGGAGCCGTAAGGGTGGCTGGTTCCAGCCAGTTTAGGGCAGTCCAGTCCAGAACTGAGTAACTTGTATCACCATGATTCAGCACTGTACTGATTGGTCAGTGGTTGTATAAATGTATTGCTTGTACAGTGTATGTTCTCTCTCTTAATGTATGGTTGCAGCGGAGCACATTGTCACTGAGAACTGGATGTTGATGGAGGCTTGGTGTAAATAAATTGTACATAGTATTTGCACTAAAGCTGTGGAGTCCAGTCTTCCTTTGGATACTCTTACTCCCTTATGGGCTCCTCCACGGATCACAACAGGATTATGGGCCCAGACTGTGGCTGGCAGTAGGCTGAGTAAGTGGAGTTGTGGACTGAGTATCAGTGGAGTGGAATAGTGACTGTCTGCTGAGGCTTTCTTTTGCTGAAGAGAAAGCAGAGTCTGGCTGTTCTGTTGAGAAGCAGGCTGGAGGAGCTGGAGGACCCAGAAGCCGGCTGCAGTGAGGGGGAGTCCAGTGCTGAGGAGGAAGTCCAGCTGCTGGAACCAGGCGACCAGCTACCAGGAGCAGACTTCAATATGGCTCAGGTACCTATGGCCCAACTTGTTGAAAAGCTGATCTCAACTAATTATAATATATGGGCATTTAAAATGAGGCTTTTCCTCATAAAAGAGGGTCTCTGGACTTATGTGACTGATCCTCCTGAAGACCCTACGCCACTTGATGAAAGAAATGATGAGAGAGCCCTAGCACTGATTGTATTAAGTGTAAGCGATGAGCAATTAATTTATGTGGCTGATAAGAAAAGCTCCAAGGACGCTTGGGACTCGTTAAAGGATGTTTATCAGCAAACTAACATCGGCTCGGTTATATCTCTGACCCAGCGTTTGTATAGAAAAATACTACACCCCCATGAGCCTGTTAAAGAGCACCTGATGGACTATTTTCAGCAGCTTCAGGAGCGAGGAAAGGTGTTTGAAGATATTGATAAGGTGCATATCGTCGTAAGCTCATTATCTCCAGAATTTGAAATGTTGATAACAGCTCTTGAAGCAACAGATTCTGACAAATTAAATCTTCAATATGTTACTGGAAAAATTCTTCAAGAGGAGCATAGGAGAGCTGAAAGTAGGCAGTATGCCAAAGTTTCTGGGAAGTGTGCCAACCAGTCTGGGCAGAGTGCCAGAGAGGTTTCCAAGGAGAGACGGCAAGAGGAAATTGCCAGCAGCTGCATGTTTCCAGATGCCAACTGCCAGGAGCAACCCAGAGTCTTCTAACATCGACTGGAGAGGAAAATGTGCTTCTGTTGTGGGTCCTTAAAACATTTGATGCGTTCCTGCCCTGAGAAACAGAAGCAAGCTAGGAAACAGCCTGAGACTCGGCATTCAGCATCTGTGGTGGTCACCTCAGCCACCAGAGAGTCATTATGGTTATGCGATTCAGGCACCTCGCAAACATTTTGTCGTGATGAGGGCCTGCTGCAAAACAAAAGGACATCATCCCTGGTCTATGTAAGTCTTGCTGATGGGGCACCTTCAAAGGTCACAGCAGAAGGGGATGTGTATTTTCCTAACTTGAACTATACTCTTAAAGGGGTCTTGTGCGTACCTGCCTTACAAAACAACTTATTGAGCGTGATGTGCCTTGATAAGGCTGGTTTTAAAGTGAAGTTTGCCAATAATGAATGCAAGATTATAAAGGCAGACAAAGTGTGTGCAGTTGGCAGGCTGCAAAATAATGTATATGTGTTAAATAGCACTAATGAAAATGCACAGGCTGTAACCAATATCAATATTCACAAAAACTGTCAACATATCCTACATAGATGTTTGGGATATGTCTCATATAACACCATTCAGAAGACCCTAGCCCTGACAGGCAAAGAGGGTGTAAATGATTGTAAAGTGTTTTTGGATTGTGAAGTTTGTAAAATGACAAACTCAAAGGCTTATCCTGTAGCAAAGAAGAGTCTAAGACAGTCAGAAAAGCCTCTAGCTTTAGTGCACATGGATGTCATAGGACCATATGCTAAGAGTCATTCTGGGAACAGATATGCGCTTATTAATACAGATGACTGGTCTTATTTTTCATGGGTTTATGTGATGAATCATAAGTCTGAAGTGTTCCCTACTATCAAATATTGGCACAAAAGGGTTACGAATCAGTTTGGGAATGTTCTTGCCATACAAACTGCTATGGGGGGTGAATTCTCCTCAAATGCCTTTGAAGCCTGGCTTAGGCAGAAAGGAATAAAACACAGAATTGCCAATCCTTGCACCCCTGCTGAGAATGGTCTTGCTGAGAGAAAAGGGGGTGTCTTACAGAATATGATGTTTGCAAAGTTAAAAGATTCTGATCTTGGTATTTCCTATTGGACTGAGAGCATAAAGAATGCCTGTTACGTTAGTAACTGAATTTACTCTGGATCTGTTGATGATATACCATATAGATTGATGTACAATAAGGCTCCTAACCTAGACCATTTGAGAGTCTTTGGCTCCAAAGCCTGGGTGAATATACCTCTTGAGCACAGGAGGAAAGGGGGAGCCAGGGCCAAAAAGCTGATTTTTCTTGGATATCAGTCAGGAATGAAAAGTTATAGATTTGCTGATCAGTATCACAAATTAAGCTTCAGCAGGTCTGCAAATTTCTGTGAGTATGAGAATTGGGATAGAATCCATGCTAATAAGGTTCCTCAAATGATTGATTTGCCTTGTTCTGATGGAACTGAAAGTGCAAATGTTGAACCTGTGGCTAAAGAGGAACAAAAGCCTGAAAGTGTACAAGAGTGTGTACAGGGTGAAAGAGTGCTGCCAAGAGTGTCTATGCGTAGCATAAAAGGTGTACCACCAGTAAGGTATGGTTATAGGATTAACCATGTGTACATAAAAGAACCTCAAAGTTACAAAGAGGTACTCCAGATGCCTAATGCTGAAAGGGAGGCATGGTTTCAGGCAATGCAAGAAGAGCATAATCCACTGATTAGAAATAAAGTGTATGAGGTAACAGAGGCACCCAGAGACAAAAACATCATTGGTTGCAGATGGGTCTACAAAGTAAAACAAATGCCGGATGGCAGTGTTAAGAGGAAAGCTAGATTGGTGGCCTAGGGTTATGCACAGATTAAGGGACAAGACTATGACCAGATCGCTGCCCCTACAGTCAGGTCTGACACGTTCAGACTTGCCCTCATAAAAGCAGGGCAAGACAACATGATGGTTAATCACTTTGATTTTGCTTCTGCTTATGTCAGGCTCAATAGCAAGTAGATCCAAGCATTCTTCAAGTAAAGAAAAACTTTATTGGAATACAATGCTGTAACCCACAGTAATATGGTTATTGTCAGGAATGGTGGCCCAAGCTGCACAGGCATTATTATAGTATGATGCAAAAGCACGACTAGCAAATGAACTTTTAGCACACACGCGGGAAACTCCCGGTGGGAGATTACTTGATGGTCGGGAGAATGAATTGCCCCCACCCCTTGGTCTCACAGGACTGGAAAATTCCCTTAAACAAAGAACACTCCATAGCCTCCTCCCAAGGCCACTGTGATAAGCCGGAGTGGCTGAATCCATTCTCCCATGTTGCAGCTGGCAATGCTATGCAAGCGCACAAGCAAAAGACAAGATAGCAGACACAATGAACTCAGTGCAAAATAGCCCAAGCCTCAAGTCTCTTTCTGCCCTTCCCAAAATTCACCCCACCCTGCAAACAGGAACATATGCGGGGCCTCCTGGTTTGGTCGGGAACTTGCTGTGGAATTGTCTAATAAGATAGGGTGCCCGAATGTCAGTAACTTTAACCCATTCTCTGTGTTGGGGACCAAAGTGAACCCATTCCACCAGATAGTGAAGTTGACCATGAATCAATTTGGAATCCAGAATATCAGCCAGTTCGAAATGCTCACTGTCATCCACAATCAGCAGGGGGGAGGGGCACCGGCTGCTCAGGCCGCCATTTATTCGGGGGGTGCCCAGGCTTCAGGAGGCTGCAATGGAATATGGGATGAATATATTTCAAGTTCTTAGGTAGATCCAACTCTACAGTCACCTTATTTATACAACGGATAATTCAAAAAGGACCAATGTACTTCCAGGCCAGTTTCCTAGAAGGTTGAGACAGGTGCAAATTCTTTGTAGACAGATACACATAATTCCCAGACTGCAGATCCCAACCCACCACCTTTTTCTTGTCAGCCTGAACTTTATAGGCTGCCTTCGCAGCCTCCAGAGTTTCACAGAGGAGCGGCCAAGAGTCTTTCAGGGCTTTACACCAGTCTGCAGCCTCACCACCCCTCCCCTCCATTGATTTAAGGAACGATAAGGGGGGGCTATCATAGCCCAAGGCTGCTTTGTAGGTAGAGACCCCAGTGGAGGAATGCCAAGAGTTATTGTACGCAAATTCAGCCAGGGGCAGAAGGTCTACGCAGCATTTGCCTTTCTTCAGCTGTTAATTCTTTGGCAAAGCGCTCCTCCCACGAAGCCCCTAGGTGCTGAGGGGCACTAGCATTTTGGCTCTGTTTCTGAGTAGTCACCACCCCGCTCAACTGGGCTGGGGTGAAGAACAATTCGTGGATTTCCACCCGCTTGCTCTCATGTTGGGGAAGCCTCAAGAGCGCATCCGCTAAGGGGTTAGACCGTCCCGGGAAATGGTGCAGGATGAACTGGAATTTGGAGAAGAACTCGGCTCAACGGAATTGCTTGGCATTAAGGTTGCGGGGTTTGTGTAACACCTCAAGGTTCTTGTGATCAGTCCAAATCTCAAAAGGCACTTGGGCCCCTTCTAACCAATGACACCAAGTCACTAACGCCGAGCGGATCGAGGCTGCCTTCTTATCCCACACCAGCCAGAACCGCTCAGTGTCATTGAATTTGTGGGAGACATATACTAGGGGGTGTAAATGTCCATTTGAGCCCTCTTGCAAAATCGCCCCCCCCCATAGCAGTGTCAGAGGTGTCAACTTGCACTACGAACTTTTTGGTTTCATCGGGGTGAGCAAGTACTGGTTCAGTGGTAAATAACTTTTTTAGTTGCTCGAATGCCTCCTGACATTCTGGGGTCCATTCCAGTCTTGCCCCCAGCTGAGAGGCACCCACATCCTTCCCCTTGGTTTTCAAGAGATTGGTGAGGGGCAGACTCACTTGGGCAAAATGGGGCAAAAACTGGCGATAGAAATTTGCGAAGCCAATGAAGCTTTGGAACTGTCTCCTAGTTTTTTGGGGCTCCCAATCCAACATGTCTTGGACCTTTTTGGGGTCCATCTCTAAACCCTTGGGGGAAAGGCGGTAGCCCAGGAAGTTGATGCGGGTTTGATGGAACTCGTATTTGGACAGCTTGACAAACAGTTTGTGCTCTAGGAGTTTCGTGAGCACCTGCCTCACCAACTGCACATGGGATTCAACATCAGGTGAGTACAGCAAGATATCATCCAGGTAAACAACCACACCCTTAAACAGGTAAGGGTGCAACACGTCATTAATCAAGTTCATGAAGACTCCCGGAGCCCCCTGGAGCCTGAACGGCATCAACCGGTATTCAAACTGTCCCAAGGGAGTGTTGAAGGCAGTCTTATATTCATCTCCCTGTCTTATTCGGACTCAGAAATAAGCATCCCTCAAATCAAGTTTGGAAAAGATTTTGCCCTGTGCCACCTTTGCCAGGAAATCTTTAATAAGAGGCATGGGATACGTGTTGGTGGCCGACACTGCATTCAGCCCTCTGTAATCTGTGCACAAATGGAGTCCCCCGTCCTTTTTTTTACAAAACAGCACAGGGGCCACAAACGCGGAGGAAGCTGGTCAAATGAAACCCCGGGCTAGGTTCTTATTGATGAACTTCCGCAACTCCTCTTTTTCCATGGGGCTCGTTGCATATATCTTTCTCCGGGGCATTTTCTGACCCGGGAGTATTTCAATAGCACAGTCTGAGTTGCGATGAGGGGGGAGTTCATCGGCTTCCTCCTCCTCAAACACCCAGGACAAGTCTTTATACTCCTCGGGAATGCGGGCAATTTCCTCTGCAGCAAGGCATGCTCTGGGGGGTTCATTGTCCGGCAGGGTGCCCCACTCAGGATCCCACTTGTGCTCCGAGCACTTTGGAGATATGAAACACACAATTCCATCTTCCCATAATATGTATGGATCATGGCCATGGAGCCAGGGGCTGCCAAGAACAAGGGGGAACTTGGCTTGGGGCGCCACCATGTTCCCAATGGTCGCTCACCCCCACTCGCAACGGCACAGTCTCAAATCTACAGGGCTCCTTCATGGGCGACCCGTCCATTTGGGTAAATGTTATGGGTTCTTTTAGTTTTATCACCGCTGCTTCCAACCCTGTGACTAAGGAAGGGTTGATGAGGTCCCTCCCGCATCCCGAGTCAATCAAGCCACGCACCTGAATGTGGGTCGTCATGGCTGGGTTCATGATGACCACAGTCACAAAGAATAGAGAGGGGTAATTGCTCACCACATTTGGCGCTTCAGGTGTTTGGTCCTGCTGTGCCGCGCCGCTTACAACAGGACTGACTCGTTTCCTGGCATCTACGGGGCTTCTTCCTCCATCAGTAGCGGGTCGAAGGTTTCTTGATGGACGTGTAAGGCTCTTGGGTTCTTGGGTTTTGCAGTTCCCTTCTGGGTAGGGGTCCCCACCCGGCGTCGATCATCTTCATGAGGTGGGCTCCTCCCAGGGTCCTCCTTTGGGCAGGAAGCGGCAAAATGCCCCTTTTCTCCACATTTCAGGCATAGGACTTGCTTCATGCATTGGTCTCGCAGGGCGACTGCGGGGGAGCTGGCTTATTCTTTGGTCGGGGGGTGGAGGTAGAGGGGCGGCTATTGCCTAAGGAGACATCCAGCTTCATGATGCATAGACGGCTCTCAGCGCATTCTGCCTCTTCCATCCAACCCTGCAAGGTCCGCAGTTCCTTGGAGCTCAGGACATTGTTGTGGACATCCATGGCAAGCCCCATTTGTTACTAACACCGGGTCCATCCAGTCCCGTATTTTGGCTGCATGTTTCTGGAATTCTGTAGAGTACTAGCGTACTGTGAGGTGTCCCTGTGTGAAGGTGCAGAGGAATGCCTCGGCCTTCTGGGCAGCAGCCAGATCTTCAAAGCGGTTTCTTAACGCCTACATGAAACCATCCACACTTCCCAATTCCACTGCCTCCAGATCATGCAGGGCTACATACTAGCTGATAGCGATTCCCCTCAGGTGGGAAGCAATAAACTCCACTTGTTGTTCTTCATCTGGGAACAGGTGACCCCAACACTGCACAAACTTCCCCAATTGTAGGATGAAGAAGGATAAGCTTTCGGGGTCTCCATCAAAAGTAATATCCAGCAGGTCTTTGGGTCTCGGCATCAGCTGGGGCGGTCCCATCCCTGGACCGGGTCCCGGCAGTGGCAATGGCCCTGGGGGTGGTGGCGGAGGCACAAGCACTGGTAACACAGGAGGGCCACCTGGCGGAGGTTGCCCAGGAACCGGCTGCCCCGGCGGCAGTGGTCCTGGTATTGGCTGCCCTGGGGGAGGTTGTCCTGGGACTGGCTGCCCGGGCAGAGGCTGCCCCAGGATCAGCTGTCCTGGCCCCGGGCTCGGGGCTGGGGCAGGCACCGGTGCAGGTTGGGCAAGCATATGGGTACGAATCGCCTGGTCCATCATCGTTGGTAAGTTCTGCATTAGCTTACCCATGCCTCACATCAACCTGCGGCAGTCCTCTTCCAAAGTGTCCATGCGAGCATCAGTGTCCTTACCAGGGCTGGGTCTCACCAGGCCTCGGGGAGTGCGCCCCTGCGGTAATCCAAAGCTTCCACAGGGGTCCACCAAGCTATCCCAGCTCTGGCTCGCTGGCAAGGCCCACATCGTCTGGGTTGAATCCAACAAATTCTTAGACCAGTCTCTAGGTCTCCGTTGAGTGATCCACTTATCCCACGGAACCAGCACAAACTGATAATGGGTCCGGGGTATTGCTCTACCATCCCTTGGGGTCAGTCCAGCTGGACTGTAGATCGGGGTGGTGAATGTAGTGGCTGGAACCCCTGCCATAGACAGGGTAACTGGACCAGCGGTCATCCCAGGAGCCGAGGTGACTGGAGTCATTGTGACCGGGGTCGTAGTCACAGGTACGGTGGTAACTGGGATCCCAGTGACCGGTGTAGTCGTAACTGGAATCAGGGTGACGGGAGTCGTGGTAGTCAGGACCATCACTGGCACTCCCCTGGGGCCGCTCATCCTGAGTTGGAGAGGCAGTATCCAGTAAGGGGTGCGATAGTGATTCCTGACAATTTCTGTCCATAGCCCCCTCTCAAGGCCACCGTGATAAGCCGGAGTGGCTGAATCCATTCTCCCACGTTGCAGCTGGCAATGCTACACAAGCGCACAAGCAAAAGACAAGATAGTAGACACAATGAACTCAGTGTAAAATAACCCAAGCCTCAAGACTCGGACAGCTTATTTGAATGCACCCGTTACTGAAGACATTTATATATGTGATATACCAGGGTTTGAAACCACTAATGGGCAACAGGTATTAAAGTTAAAAAAGTCTCTTTACGGCCTCAAGCAAAGTGCACGAAATTGGTATGACTGTCTCTGCTCTGCTCTAATGACAGTTGGTTTGAGCAAGCCACTGCTGATCCCTGCTTGTTCCATGTAAAACTTGGCAATAGTGTGTGTTACCTGATAATTTTTGTTGATGATTTGTGTTTTGTGTCTCATGATGACAATCAATTGCAATGGTTTAAGGAGACAGCCCAGAAGATGTTTCAGCTCAAGCATTTGGGAGAAGTTGGTCACTACATAGGAGTAGAGGTGACCAAGAACAGCAAAGGCTATTTTATGCTGAGCCAGAAGGAGAAAATAACCAAACTGTTAATAAAATTTGGCATGCAGGAAGCTCATTGTGTTTCAACTCCCATGACCACTGGGTATGTAAAAGAGCCTGAGGACAAAGAGTTTGAGGACAAACAGTTGTTCCAGTCTTTGATTGGTTCCCTGTCTTATATATGTAACTGGAGTAGACCTGACATAAGTACTGCTGTACACTTGCTCAGCCAAAAATGTAACAAACCTTATGAGAGGAACTGGAGTGCTGCAAAACAGGACTATTGAAGAAAAGGGACTATTGAAGAAAAACAAGCTCATGATAAAAGTATTGTAACTGTATACTGTGACTCAAGTTGGGGAGAACAAAAGGATGCCAAATCAACTTCAGGATATGTGTTGTATCTGAATAATGCTTTAATGCATTGGAAATCTGTTAAACAACAGTTTGTGGCATTAAGCACATGCGAATCTGAGTATGCGGCTTTGAGTCAATGCTTTGTACAACTGGAATGGGTTCTGCAGTTATCAACTGACTTTAACATAGCATATGTTCTGCCAATAAATGTCTATTGTGATAATGTTGCAACTCAGCAACTAGCAAATACTCAATGCATAAGGGTCAGGAGCAGGCACATTAATATTTGATATATGAATGTCAGAAATGTGATACAGCGTGGTCTTGTAAAATTGAATCATTGTGCTTCTGATGCAAATGTGGCAAATTTGTTTACCAAGTGTTTAGATGTAAACAGATTCAATGTATTAAAGGGTAAACTGAACATCAAGGCTCAGCCTTAAGGGGGAGTGTTGTGATATACATGTCTAGTGTAAGGCTGGCCTAGATGAGTTTAATCTATGTCAGTGCAGATGACAGCTAGGAGCTGTAAGAGTGGCTGGTTCCAGCCAGTTTAGGGCAGTCCAGTTCAGCACTGAGTAACTTGCATCACCATGATTCAGCACTGTACTGATTGGTCAGTGGTTGTATAAATGTATTGCTTGTACAGTGTATGTTCTCTCTCTTAATGTATGGTTGCAGCGGAGCGCTTTGTCACTGAAAACTAGATGTTGATGGAGGCTTGGTGTAAATAAATTGTACATAGTATTTGCACTAAAGCTGTGGAGTCCAGTCTTCCTTTGGATACTCTTACTCCCTTATGGGCCCCTCAGTGCTAGCCAGTTCCGCGCATCACGACAAGGAGGAGCTGCCACTGCAACCATCATCATCAGACAGAGGCGAGTAGCTTGGTGGGGCAGCCATCCCTCTTCCAGCTGCCACCACTCTGCTGGCCAGCAGGCTGGGGTGCCACTCACTGCTGCTGGTGGTGGCAGAAGCAACACAGGTGACCACCCCTGGTATCACCCTCCTCCTCCGCGGTCTCCTCCTTGGGATGTTGTCTGGCCCCACAGCTTCATCCCAGCCCACCAGAACCTTGGTCGTAGCTTCTCCAGTGCCCACCTCTGAGTCCAGCTCACGCTCCCAGCTCCTATTGCGATAGCTTGCAGTTAATGAAATTTAATTAGCCCCTCCAGTGCCCTGGTGCCTCCCAAAAAAATTCCTGGCTACACCCCTGGGGGTGGAACACCTAACTCCCAATGGTTTTATACTGGGATAGATAATAAATTGCTTCTAAAATGGGACCTCAATAGGTATAAATAATTATTGTTATTCTATCTGTGTCCTTGATATTGTAAAGGAGGCATGCCTCTGCCTCAAAACACTCTATTTCATTTTTGCTATGAGGACACTCAAATTAGGAACTGCAGGAAGGGGGGGCACTTGAAATGTATGAGTGAAAACATATATATAGGTAAGCTCCATTTTAGCTGGATTTGAGGATTAGGAGTTATCTCAGAATTATCTGTCTTGGATACTCATACCTTGTCTCAAATATATTATGAAAGTAACCTAACATTTCACCAAGCAAAGAATTATTGTACAACGAAAGAACTCGTAGTACCAGGTTAATGAAAACATTGTCCCCCTGGCAAACAATATTCTGTGCTCTCTGTTTCTCAGACCCACATCCTCTGTTGTCAAATGGGGAAAGTGGTGATTACTTCTTTCCTGCGCCCTTCACCCTGCCCTCTTCCTCTCATTTTATACACAAAATTGTTCACTTTTCAGGCGTGCCAAACCACAATTGCTCTAACCTTCCTGAAACTACTCTCTGCCAACTCACCATTCAGGAGCACACTTATGCCCCAAACCACCAGTGGAGAGGGACCACACAATGCTCTAGGCCACTGTGCTTCCCACCCTCGCCGATCCACCAAGGACTCCAATGGGTGTGTGTGTGCAGTGATCCAGGCTGCTGTGTTTCCCACTAAGATTCCCACCCCCATGCTGATTCACGATGGCCTGAGGCACCCACCCAGCTGGTAGCTCCCACAGCGGCCCCACTGTCCCTGGGGAAGGGGGGTAGATTATTACTCTTCCTTTTCCTCCACTTACTCTTCCTTTTTCTCCACTGCAGTGCCTAGTGATCTATCTAACTTTTTCCTTTTTTTCACAGAGGTGCTCACACTGGGCCCAGAACCCTGTTGGCATACAAAGGAATGGAGCACCAAATGTTTAAAGAAAATAGGTTGGTTTATTAAAGAAGAAATAATCTTGAGGCCAAACTGGCTGATCTACTTAGGTTCAAAATGTCCTTTCAAATGATTCAGTCTTGCAGCAGTGCTGGAAAGCAAATTCTCTGCATTAAAAAGGGCGAAAGACAACTTTCCCTCCTTTAAACGAAATCTGGAAATCTGGACAAACTGGTATATCTTGACCATAGATTATTAGCATATTTGTGTGTATTTGTGCAACAGCAATAGCTAATTTTGTGAAAAAGGCCCTCCAGTGGCATGGGGGAGGGAAACACAGACAGTTAAATTAATCTCAAATCATGTGGATCAGTTTATAAAGCAATGCAGTGTTATTTTTAATCCATTTTGTGTTTTGTCTAAGTATTCCTTATTGATGTTAAGAGATGCTGATCTGTTTGGATTGGCAATGTTGTGGCACATGAACAGTTCTGAATAAACAATACTAATGCAAATCTGTTTGGTGGGCATTTGAGCCATCAGTGACAAACCAAAGGGACCCAATGTATTCTCACAGTCAGACATGGGGTCAAATTAGACATGACAGCATCTTCATGGCCATCACAAGGATGCACTACTATTTTTAAATCTTTTAAAAATACCATGAAGGCATGCACAGCACAGCACCCTTATTTGCCATGGATGTGGAGAGGCAGCCATTTCAGTACATGACAAGGCACAAAGAAGAAACAAGACAGTCCACCATGCTGTGAAACTGATCAGGATTTGAAATGGCAGGGACATCCCCATGGCAGCCACGAAGATGCCATTGTGTATAGTTTTGCCCACAATGAGTTCTGCAAAATTTCTGCTATCCATCTTTACAATATCATTATCTTAAATACTAGGAATAAGGCCCATTGTGGAAATAAATACAATGAGCTCTAGAAAGAGGCTTTGGGAGAGTGCCCCGGCCTTGGGTACTCAGTGCCAATTTGCTGTGGTGACCTCAGCAGGGTATAATGACACAGAGTCCACCATTTTCTCCAGGGGAACTGATCTCTGCCATCTGAAGAGCAGTTGTAATTCTGCGTGATTTCCACCCCTCCCCTGGAGACTGGCAACAATGGTTCACCATGAGGGAATGGCTGGTTTGGAGGGTGGAGTCTATGGCATTGTTCCATCCCTCCTCAAACCTCATCCTCTCCAGGCTCCATCCCTCAAAGCTCCAGGAATTTCCCACCTGGAGTTGGCAACCCTATCAGGATTGGCCCCAATGAGTTTTCTCCCAAAGGTCAAAATAGGTGTGGAAAGGGCCTTTTAGTGACAGAACCCTGTTGCTTAGCAACAGGCACTGAGGAGAAAGCACATTTGCCACCTCTGATTAGGGAAATATCTGGAGAATTGGGGGGTGGATCCTATAGAGGGCAGCATTGGGGGGGTGGAAGGACTCAGCAGGGTATAATGCCATAGGGTCTACTCTCTGAAGCAGCCATTTTCTCCAGGGGAACTGATCTCTGTCATCTGGAGATCAATTGTAACAGGTCTCACCTGGAGATTGGCAACCCTAGGGGAAAGTCAGCTGCACAGCAGGGGGTTGAAGAGAATGGTTTTATGGTCACTGGTCCAACTCATTAGCCAGCCACCCATGGTGGAGCCAAAAAGGAGTGAGAGGCGTGTTAAGTTTATTCTGACAGGAAAGTGGCCAAGTGGGGGAGGGGGTTATGCTGAAAGTCCTTTGTTTTTTTACTCACAGAAGCAAGCTTGGTTGTTTGGTTGCCTACCAACAGCCACTGAGGAGACAGTTAGTCACAGTTAGTCCCACACAGGAGCCAAGAGAAGTGTCTTCCTCAGGAGAGAGTCCGGCTTTTCAGGAGCCGCAGCTCATTTTCTCTAGGACAGTCTCTCCCTGGTGCTGCTGCCACTGCTGAAGAAAGGTGGGGGAGCCTTTGAAAGGCACTGGGACACCTACTCTGTGGTGCAGGCCTTGCGGCCGAGGGAGAATGGCCACGAGGGGCAGCAAAGGTGAGAGCTTCCCCTGCTTGCTGCAGCTCACCAGGTCTGTTTCCTTCTCCCCCGTGGAGGGGTTGCCGCTCTCTTGGTGGAGCGTCCATCCCCTTCACCGGCTCCCTCCAGACTGAGGGCAAAATGCTGCCTGCCGGCTTGGTGGGCGGAGCTGAGGCAACGCAGCGAGCCAGTGCAGCCACGGGATTGGGAGACTGTGAGAGTGGCAACTGAGTGGGCCAAAGGCTGTGGAAGCGTGTCCAGGAGAGACACCAAAACACTTTTATATATAAGGAGAGATAGTGAAATCCTGCCGTCAGCAGCAGTAATTTTTTCAGGAAGGGCAGGATTCACCTCAGATTTTTTTCTATAGCAGTCAGATAGCTCCTGAGTTACATACTCTATATGCCACGTATTCAAAACATCTGCCTTTTAGGAATGAGGCGGCCTCATCTTTTTTGGACAAAAAGAGGTTTTCATGTAATACTGCAGCATACATGTATTGTGAAGCAAGAAGGAATTCCCAGCTTGCTTTTAGGAATGTACAAACATACCACACTTCATCCAAACTTGCCTTCCCCAGTGACAAAATGTAGGAGCTATTCCAAAGCCCATTGGAATCAATAGGAACCCACTGGAACGCAGCCATAGACCTCCGCCTAAACTTTCTTTCTCTCTCATTTGGGCTACCTTGGAGAAAATCTCTGCTCCCTCCTATGACCTGCTTAATAATTAATGTGATGAATCTGGCATTATGGCTCCCTAATAAGTATTGTACTTCTTTAGACAAGGGTCTGACACCTGTCCTTAGAGCTGTCCAACAGTCCAGCCCCATTTTTAATAAATATAATAATATAAATATAATATATAAATATAATAAACTGGCCAATCTCCTGCAGTTTTAGATAAACTGTATGCAACCATAGCCAATTCTCCACAAGTGTAAAATACTATGAGAAATTAGAGAAAAGCCACCTGCAGTCTGATTATATTTCATTATATTGTGTACCCTGGAAAGTCTTCCTTTCCCTGAAGTAAATTAGGTCATCAACTGAGCACATATTTAAATGACCAAAAAGGTATTACCAAAACTAAAATATTCCTAAACATTTATGAAGTGTTAAAAATCTGCCATTTCCCCTTTCTAGTGCTGAATAAACACAAGTTTATACACACATTTTCCTCAGTCCATTGGTTTATTCCTCCCTCCCCATTATTGATATGGTATACATTGATGGAACACTTAAGAAGCAATTTTGATGGGACTGTATCTAACAGTGTATCTAGATAAATGTGAGGAGGGGTACCAATGCATGGGAGTACAGGAAGAACCCTACACACACACACAAAAAATCTTGACACAATCATATATACCATCAAGTCAAAATGTTTGTTTTTGTAATTTATTTACTTTTTGCCATACATAGAGGATAAATATCCAAGTGAATGTCAAAGGGATGACACAGAAAACTGTGCATGCTCCAGTTTCAGGAGACTTAATTTTAAAAATTCTCCAAGTTCAGCTAGAATGCCAGAGGGGTGGAATGCAGTACATAGTTAATCCATGGAACAGTGGAGAAAATGGCTGGTTTGGAGGGTGGAGTCTATGGCACTGTACCTGTCTGAGGTCCCACCCCTCCTCAAACCTCACCCTCTCTGGGCTCCACCCCTCAAATTTCCAGGAATTTCCATACCTAAAGTTGGCAACTTTATCTCATCCCCTTTCAGCAGCCTCCTCCTACGCAAAATTCTGTCTTTCTCATTAATGGGGGGCAAAGCAGTTTACTTCATTCTTTTCGGCTTTGTGATCTGTACAGCAACTGTGTAAGGTAGGTTAGGCAGAAAGTCTGTGGCTGGTCCGAAATCACCCAGGCAGTTTCCATAGGGAGGCTCCTGCTGAACAGGAGCAGGCAGCCAGGGCTAGTGATGCCATGCCAGTCAGGAGGCATGAAGTCACCCTGAGAGTGCTGGCAGGCCTAGGGTTGCCATTGCTAACAAAGACAAATTGATGCAAAGGAGGATGGAAAAGTCTCCATATCTCTATTTTGTCTTCAATTGGTTTTAATGCCAGCATAGTGAGAAAATGGCAGAGGCTCTGGGTGGGTGCCTCATGGTAAATGCACCAAACAATTCCTAAAGATTTTCCAAAACACTACTGTGTCGATAAATCATTTTCTACACCCACAGCATCCCCTCCCAGAAAAAAACTCATCCCCAGCCTCTGCTTTGGGGTATTCTGCTTGTGGTGTGATCTGTGTGATCTGTGGCATGGTTGTGTGATTGGGTTTGTTTCTTTTGAAGGGGAAGTGTTGTGAGTGAGGACATATTTTACCTCAGAATAAAACAGGTTGCATAAGCAACTGACAATTCCCACTGTCTTGCGGGGGGGGGGGGAGTTTGAGATGCGGAATGGAGTGAAGTCCAATCAGCTTTCATATGCAAATTAGCTTGAAATGCTGGCCCAATCAGAGAAGAGTGGCCTAGGCTGCAGTGGGTGGGAGAGAACTTGGGCAATGCAGCTAGTGGATAGGGACAGCTTCTGAGTGACATATCAGGGAGCGAACTGATTTTGCCAAGCATAGAACCTTGCCAGACCACTACCCTTTTATATAATAGGACAGGATTCTCACATTGTTTCTCAATTGTCTCTTTGGCAGGAAACCTGCTTGATCTTGATGTATTATATCTAGTAATACCTTCTTCAGACGCTGTGCTAAGATAGCAGCAAAGATTTTGTAATCCACATTTACAAGATTGGTCTATAGTTTTTCACTTCTTTAGAGTCTGTATTTTCTTTATGTATCAAAGAGATAGTATCTTCTTTCCATGACTGTGGCAAATTCCCTTCTTCCAGTATATTTTCCAACACCTTTTATATCATATTAATAAACAATCTTCGAAAGTGCTATAATACTCAATTGGGAGTCCATCTGGTCCAGGCGCTTTTCCTTTATTTTGTTTCTTGATTGTATCCACGATTTCTTGTACTATTATAGGCCCATTCAATTTTACTTTCTGTTCTTCACTTAATTTAATGTTATTGTGTTTTTTGATATACTCTCTCTGTTTGTCTACAGAAATACTCTTTGTCTGGTATAGCTTTTGTAGAAGTTTTCTACTATCATCGAGTTCTTCTTGTCCATACTTTTCTAAGCCATTCTCATCTCTTAGCACATGTATTGAAGATTTTTCTTTCTTTTTCCTAAGTCTGTATGCCAACCATCTTCCTGATTTATTGGCATTTTCAAAATAATTTTGTTTTGCAAACTTGATTTTCTTAGCAATTTCTTCTGATAATATCACATTCATCTGATGTTGTATCAATTGTATTTTTATTTTCAACTCATTAACTGTTGGATACTTTTTCAGCTTTTCTTTCTGCTTTATTAATTGATCTTTCGACCTGTCTTCGACCTGTCTTTCTTTTGTTTTGCTGCAAATTTGATTGCTATATCTCTGAAAAAGGCCTTACTTGCATCTCAGAGTGTATTTATAGAGAGATCCAGTTGTATATTTTGTTTGAAAAAATGTTCTAGCTCCTTTTTTGTCTCCATCACAAACTTCTCATTTTTCAAGTGTTGTATACTCAGCTTCCAGCTAAATTTCTTAGAGGCACCAGTCATTTTAAAAAATACAGGGTTATGGTCTGCAAAGGTCTTTGGTAAAATATCTGCTTCTCCTATATTCTTCATCAAGCTTGTTGAGACCCAGCACATATCAATTCTAGACCAGGACTTATGTCTTTGGGAATAAAAGCTAAAGTCCTTTATTATTTGATTTCTTGTTCTCCAAGCATCGACTAAATTATATTTTTCTGCTAACTGAAGAAACATCTTTGGTAGAAGTATTCCAGGTTTTTAAGTTTGCTTAGATATTTTTCTTATTGTGTACTTTATCGAAAACTGCATTGTCGTCTCCAATTAGACAGTGTTCTTCATATTCATGAGTTGCTAATTCCTGTTCCAGGGTCATATAATTTTTTTCTTGAGAGACATTTGGTGCATAAATATTAATCACTAAAATTTTCTTTCCCTCTCTTTGGAATTCCACCATCAACATTCTACCATCTTCAGAGGCAAAGATAAATTTAGCATTGAGCTTCTCTTTAATATATGCTACTATGCCTCTTTTTTTCTTCTTTGGAACTGAAGCTATAAAAGTTTTCCCTAATCTGTTACACTCTAATTATTTCTGATCAGTTCGCCAAATGTGGGTTTCTTGTAGGCAAATTATATCCTATCTATAGCTCTATCTGATGCTGGGTGGCCAGTCGGGCTCCAGATCGGAAGATCTAGACTGGGCATTACAAGCCATGGCTGCTTAGCTCAGGCTGAGTTGGCTGAATCTGAATCTGGAGAAGACGGAGGTCCTGTGTGTGGGTCAGGGTGGTACGAGGGTGGGGATCCCACTCCCAACCTTTGGTGGGACATCATTGGTGCCAGTGCCGGAGGTTAGGAGTTTGGGAGTGCTCCTGGATACCGACTTAATAATGGAGGCCCAGGTAGCAGCCACTGCTAAGTTGGCCTTTTACCATCTTCGGCTGGTTAGGCAGGTGGCTTCCTTCCTTGAATGCAATGACTTGGCCACAATGCTCCACGTGATGGTCACCTTGAGACTAGACTACTGTAATACTCTCTACATAGGGCTACCCTTGTCGCAAATTCAGAAGCTGTAGCTAGTGCAGAATGCTGTAACCAGGCTGCTTATGGGCCTGCCCAGATGGGAGCACATCCAGCCTGCGTTGAAGGCACTGCACTGGCTGCCAATAGCCTACCAAATTTGCTTCAAGGTGCTGGTGCTTATCTTTAAATCCCTATATGGTCCGAGTCAGACATACCTGAGAGCCTTTCCCCATATATACCCCAGAGAGCACTGTGGCCGGGGTCACAGAACTGACTGACTCCCCCCCACAGGCCACAAAGCCACCATGCTCACCACTACCAGGGCCAGGGCCTTTTCAGTGGTGGCTCCTTGCTGATGGAATGAGCTCCCGGAAGAGATCAGGGCCCTGTGGGACCTCTTACAGTTCCTCAGGGCCTGCAAGATGGAGCTCTTCCACCAGGCTTTTGACTAGAAGCCGCCCTGATCATTACCATCAACAAGCCCGGCTCTTAATCCAACATCTGGCCTAGACCATCGTGCAGCCCAAGAAGACCATGAGCTGGATTGTCTACTTGTAACACTCTTAGCATGCTGTCTCAATTAACTAATGATGGACACTAGCACTTATGATTTTATGATTTATTTATATCTGAAATTTGTTTTAATGTGATTTTATGTGGTTTTATTGGTTTTGTACCAACTGTGTGAGCCGCCCTGAGCCTGCTTGCGGGGAGGGCGGGGTACAAATTGAATCAATTAAATAAATATCCAAATTTAATTTTTGCAACTGTAAAAATGTCCTTTTCCTCTTCTGCGGTGAATTAAGTCCGTTCACATTGATTGTAAGGATTCTAATTTGTTCTCTATCCATCACATGTCTTTACTATCAGCTTGTTTATGTTGGTCTGTTTTCTTGTTTCCTTTTATGTATATAGTTTGTCTCTCATTCTCCTCAGTATCTCATCTCACACTGCTCTTTTGGTAAATTTTACATGGACTTCTCTTGGTACTTTATTCTTTCTAGCATAGCTTGAATTTACTCTATAAATCAAGTCTATTTCTCTTTGGAGATCATCAGTTCCAGCCTCCATTTCTAATGCACGGGGTCCTTTCCTGATGGCTGCCTGCACATCTGATGGCCAGATGTTGGATTAAGAGCCAGGCTTGTTGATGGTAATGAGTGGTTCAGAGGTGGAATCAGCTGCCTAGAGAGGTGGTTAGCTCCCCTTCACTGACAGCTTTCAAGAAGAGGCTGGATGAATATTTGTCAGAGATGCTTTAGACTGGTCCTGCATTGGGCAGGGGGTCAGACTAGATGGTCTGTATGGCCCCTTCCAACTCTATGATTCTTTCCAGACATCCCTTAGTCCACTTTCATATAAATGCTAATAGGTTAAAACAATGGGATGGTCAACTCCCCCCCTTCAAGCAGGGAACAGAGAGCTGGAGGAATTAAAATACTAGAGAGGCTGCAGGAATGAATTGTCTAGAATCATCAAGAAAAGCTTCCTTGACCAGGGTTTACATGGTCTGGGAGTGGGAAAAAGAGAGGTGATAAAAACTCCTTGCAGCAGGAAGGAGATCTTTTTTTCCTTGGTTGCTGAGTCCATGAGAGGACACAAACCTCTCCATTGGGAAGGTAGCTATGGACCATGTGCTCACCTAAGGAGTTGGAGCAAGATTTAAGGTAATGGGAAATCTGTATAGATTTGTAACTTCCTAAGCTACAGGAGCCTGTCCTATTTTAACATCTGATAGGGCATGTATACAGAAAGGGATAGAGGATTGTGTTTTTATTCAATTATTTTGTATCCCTTGCTAAATCTGGTGCTGTGCTAAAAGTATGCTTGTAAACATTTTCTTTTCAATAAATACTTTATAACTTTTGATGCTGGCAGTGACTCTCAGTACTACATAGACCTCCACTGTCTTGAACATGCTATTTTAAAAGTCAGGCTGGAGGAAGGCAAGCAGTGGACAAGGGGCTATTCCTCCAGTGGCATGCCAGGCTGTAAACAGTCCCTATGGTGACCCAGCACTGGACAGTGGGAGGCACAGAGGCAAGGCCTCAGAACTTGGAAGGGGAGCTGGGAGCCCTGACCCTCCCAGTGGGCAATTCCATACAAAGGTCAGGTGGTGGAGGTGAGTTACCTGAGTCTTGGGGCAAGAGTGGAAGAAAAGTGACTCCAGGGTTTGAGAAAAACCTAAGAGGGCTGGGCAGAATTGGGCCTGCAGGCCTGAGCAGGCATGTTCCTTCACAACTGCCATTTTCAGGCTCACTGCTAAAATTGTTTTCCAGATGTTTTACACTGTTCATTACTGATTTTATGATATCCAGTGCTGGTTTTCACTTTCATTTTGCAAGACCTGAGCAAGGCTGCCAATGACAGGCCATTTTGGAGGTCATTAATTCATGGAGTCACTATGAGTTGGAAGCAACTTGTTGGCACTTAACACATATACACAGTGCTGGTTTTATGCCTTTTAGAGTCTTTGGGCACCTTTTGAATTCTAACACCGCATTGTGACCACAACCACAAAATGGCTACCTCTGGAGGTGGAACCAACCACACAGAAGAAACCCAAGTGCAGGGGAGAAAAGTGGTATTTTTTTTAAAAAAAAAAATACACTGGGAAAGAGGATGGAGAGGATAAAACCAACACTATGGTGGTAGCTGCTGCTTTAACAATGATATTTTAAACTGCACAGCCAATTATATCTCCAGTAGCCAATCAGAAGGTCTGCTGGGCAAGAGCCCCACTTGACCCCATTTGGTGAGCACCAGGAAAGGTGTTTGTGGGCACCATGGTGCCCACAAGCACCACTTTGGGGACCCTTGCTGTAGTGTGTCATTACTGTTGGGTTTTAGCACTAATGATTTTATGCTTTTCTTGTTCTTATTATTTTATTATTGAATTCATTTATTTTGTGAGCTGCGTTGAGCAGTCCTCTGAAGAGGTGTTCTAGACATTTTTCTCAGAAAATAATTAAAACAGATATGATATAAAAGCAGGCCAAGAAAGATATGAAACAAGACGAGATTAATGAAACAGCAGAAACCAAAAAAGAAGGGGACCCAGTGTACAAAGACAGGAACAAAGCACAAAAACCACTGGCTGAAAATAAACAAGGTAGATATATAATTATATAGAATAACAATTCAGTAAACAGAAATATAACAATAATGGCCAAGGCGTAAATACAAAATACAAAAACAATATGGAATAAAGTCCCAAATATTTCACTGTATCTCACTCCAGTTGTGTTGAAATATCATAGTCCAAAACTCGGTTTCCCAGCCGTCGGCACTCGGGCTAAAGGGGCGGAGCCTGAGCTTATTAGGCAGCTCGTGGCTCCAGCCCTTCACTCTTTGCCCCGCTCTCGGACTGGAGGGAGCTCTCTGAGCTCCGTCTCTGGCGACTGCTGCGATTTCGGCCGTTTGTGGCCCAGATCGAGCAGCGAGGGTTCGGAAGGACAGCAGTGCGTGCTTCAGTGAATAAGGAGGGCTGAGGATCGGCGGAGCAGCGCGTGCAGCAGAAAACGGGGGAAGGCATCCAGGCGGAGCACGTGCCGCGGCGAACGGGGAAGGGCTGAGGAGGCTTCGTGTTCCAGCGGAGCACCCCCTTTTTCCCTTACATTCTGGCTTCTTTGGAGCTGGGTCGCTGGTTTTTGGGGCTTGGTTGGTGAGGCCGGCCCCTGGGGGTGGTAGGCCTGTTCAGGCCTTGGATTGTTAACGGGGGCTGGGTTCTCTTGGCAATTGTACCCCCCCCCAATTTTGCCCGGTTTCCTAGTGGAGAAGTTGATTATTCTGCCCCAGTTTCTGTTCAATTTCCCCACCAAAAAATTTCAATAAATAGGAAGTCTCCACAGTGGCCCTGGCTGTTGGGGGTGACGATATTTGATAAGTGGCCAGTCGGGTACTTACCTCGGCACTGGGCGGCTCAGCAGTTGCCAGCACTCCACAGATAGTTGTGGTTGGCGGCCATTTTGTGAGATTGGCAGCCATTTTGTGGGGTTTGGTGGCCATTTTAGGTCTGTAATCACCCGGTACACAGTAGTCACAGTGGAATTTGGCGGCTTTTGTACTAAGGGCAGCCATTTGGCGGGGCTGGGTGCCCCCCTCCCATTTTCCTTTCCCTCCCAGGTTTGGTGTGTTGGTTCAGTGTGCAGACTGCATTCTAGGTGGCCTGGGTGGATTTTTCCAATTCACTTGCTCCTGGGTGGTGACTCTGTGCCCCTGGTATTTTGCCCGGCTGTTTTATAAGGAGGGCAGTTTGGTGCGAGATTTTTAGCACATTGGACAACAGGTGTTTTTGGGCGAAGAGTGTGGAGTTTTTTTTTTGAGCCGTTTTGATACCCTTGGGCAAGGGTGGGGTATAACCCAGTTCTCTCCATTTGTGCCTTCCTTAATTATGGCACCTAAAAAAGGCACTGGGCATTCAAAAGGTAAGCAGCCGGCTCCTAAGGCTCCTCCAAAGCGGCCAGCCCCCACTCTCTCTTCCTCGGATGAGGAGGGGGATGATGAGGTGCAGCAGGCCATATTGGCTCGCCTGATGGCAGTAGAGCAGGCTTCTGGGTTGGCGGCCCCCCGCCCTCCTTTAGTGCCCGAGCAGGTCGGGCGGAAAGAAACTCGTGCGTCGGCTAGCAAACGTTTCCAGGCCAAGGTGTTGACCCGTCTTTCTCTCCTTGAGGGTAGGATTTCCGCAGGTGCTGGGTCTGGCACTGGAGCTGTGGGCAGTCAGGAGGGTGCTACGGCGGGCCCTTCTTGTGAAGGGCCTTCTTCAGGAACAGACGTGCCTGGCTTGACGGCCATTCCAGAAAACACCGCAGTGGGTAAGTCAGCTTCGGGTTCTCCTCCTGGGGTGGCATGGCCCTGGGGGCAATTTGGGCCCCCGCTCACCCCAAGTCAAGGTTCCGCTCCTGCTTTGCATAATCAGGGCATGGGACCACATTGGGGTGCACAGCCTGTTCAATTGCCTATGCAATGGCCTTCGGGGACATGGTATGGCCCGCCGCCAGGGGGACCTGGCCAGAGTTTGGGCTCCACATCGTATGGGAGTGCATCCTATGCTGCCATGCCTGCCACTGCGTTGCCTTTTGGAGACGTGGCTCTGCCTTTAGGTGACCATTTGTTGCCGGCCACCAGAGAGAAGATTTATAGAGGGGAATATGTTGATTTCTTTTCCCTTCTTTTTCGAGAGTTGGAAAAGAAAGACAAAAACGATTTGGACGATAAGGACAGAGAAAAGCTTCGAAAAATGAGAGTAGATCGGACTTGGGCTAATTGGGTGGCTGGTTTTATAGTTTATGCCGGAGTGCTGGCAAGGGCGCAGCCTTGGCGAGCTGCAGCTTTATTTCAGTATTTTGACATTATATACAAAGGGTATACAGGTTTCACTGGACCGGCATGGCTCCAGTATGATGAGGAATTCCGCATGCGGGCAGCTATAAATCCTTCACTGCGGTGGGACCAGGTACACCCCCATCTGTGGTTACAGATCATGTCCCCGGCTCAGCCTAACGTAGGTGAACGGTCACACAGTGGACACATAGTGCAGCGCTTGCCTGTGTCACCTACCACCCGCGGTGCCGCGGGTCAGGCGGTTCAACCCTGCCAGTTATGTTGGGAGTTTGGATCGCAAGGTGTTTGCAGCCGGAAGGCTTGCCAATATAGGCACGAGTGCCCTCTGTGCAGTGGACCGCACCCTTTTTCAGCTTGCTTCCGGGGAAAATCCCGGAGGGGACGTAAGCGATTTGAACCGGGGGGTTCCGGAGCAGCTGCTGGTAAAGGGCCCCAGTCCCATAAAACTGAGAGTGCTTGAGGATTGGTTAAGCCGATACCCCAGGCGGGATGATAGTTTTTATCTGTTAAACGGTTTTCAGTTTGGTTTTCGTATTCCCTGCCAAGGCCCTAGGGTTTCATTTATTTCACCTAATTTAGCATCCATCAAGGGTTTGGAGCACGTGGTTAGGCACAAGATTGAGAAGGAGAGGGTGGAGGGAAGAGTGCTGGGCCCGTTTCCTTCTCCGCCAGTGGCGAACTTGAGGGTCTCCCCGTTGGGCATTGTTCCAAAAAAGGCCCCTGGTGAGTATCGGTTGATACACCATCTGTCTTATCCCCGTGGGGCATCAGTTAATGATGCCATTACAGAGTTTTTGTGCTCTGTGCGGTACACCTCCTTCGACCATGCGGTCAAGGTGGTTCGCCGCTGTGGGGTAGGCGCTGAGATGGCCAAATGTGACATAAAGTCGGCATTTCGACTCCTTCCGGTTCACCCTAGCGACTTTGAGTTGTTGGGGTTTTCCTTTGAAGGGCAGTTTTACATGGACAGGGCATTGCCTATGGGGCTGCTCTGTTTCGTGTGCAGCATTTGAACGTTTTAGCACATTTTTAGAATGGGCCCTTTGCTGCCGCTCGGGGATTAACACGGTGGTTCATTATTTGGACGATTTTTTATTTGTGGCACCTGTGGGCTCTGACCAATGTCGGGTGCTATTGCAGAATTTTTTGGATTCCCTGGCTCAGGCTTCTCGGTTGCCTCCAACTAGGGTCACTGAGTTGCGGGAGAGGTTAGCCATTTTCTTGGTGCGCAGGAAGGCCACACTTCGTGAGTTTCAGCAGCTAGTGGGGCACCTCAACTTTGCCTGCAAGGTGGTCGCCCCTGGGCGGGCTTTCTTGCGCAGGTTGTGTGATGCTTTGAAGGGTCTTCAGTTGCCACATCATAGGGCTAGGGTTACAGCTGGTATGAAGGCCGACCTCAGAGTGTGGCTGGAGTTCCTAGACTCTTTTAATGGAGTCTCTTTCTGGAGGACTGAGCTACAGTTGGGGGCCGGCCTCCAGATTTGTTCTGATGCGGCAGGGTCCCTGGGTTTTGGTGTTTATTTTCAGGGGCACTGGTGTGCAGAGGAATGGCCAGTAGAGTGGGTGCAAGATGGTATTTCCAGGGACCTCACCTTTCTGGAATTTTTTCCCATTCTAGTGGCGGTGTGGTTGTGGGGAGACACACTGGCTAATCACACAGTGCATTTTTGGTGTGATAATTTGGCTGTTGTCCAGATTATCAACTCCCTCACATCCAGATCGCCTCGAGTAATGGACTTAGTACGAGCATTCACACTGCGCTGCCTTCATCTTAATATTCTGTTTTTTGCCCGACATGTTCCGGGGATTGACAATGGGGTGGCTGACGCTCTTTCTCGTAAACAGATGGGGAGGTTTCGTCAGCTGGCCCCGGAAGCCGACCTGCATCTGGCGCTCATGCCAATGGAGCTGTGGCAGGTTGGAAGGCGGAAGTGAACAGGGCAATTGGACTGGCTGTTGCGCCAGGAACGAGGCGGGCGTATGACCGTGCGGTTTACCGTTTTTCCCAGTTTAGAAAGGAGGTAGGGTATCCTGACCTGTGGCCAGTACCAGTGGATCATTTACTACACTTCTGTGTAGTTTCCCGAGGTAAGGGGCTGGCGGTTAGCTCAATTAAGGGATTGCTATCGGCCATTGCCTTTGTTAGCAAAACAAGAGGGCTATCAGATGTCACAGGTGATTTTAGGATCCGTAGGATGCTTGAAGGGTGGTTACGGGAAGCGGGGGCCCGCCAGGATGACAGGCAGCCTATTTCTCCTGCTGTGCTAAGAGGTTTGCAGGCCGTTTGGGGAGACATTTGTACATCAGGGTATGAGGCCTGCCTTTTTCATGCGGCTTCACTAATTGCCTTTTTTGGAGCATTCCGCATTGGTGAACTTGTTGTGCAATCAAAGTCAGACAGGTCAGGCCACGCTTTTGAGATTCGGGATGTTCGTTTGTATGGTGATCGGGTGCAGCTCACCTTGAGGCAGTCTAAAACGGATCAACGTGGACGAGGTATGGTCGTCTCCATTGGTGTGTGCGCAGAGAAGGAGTTGTGCCCAGTGTCCGCATTGGCGGCTTATCTGGCTGTTCGAAGGTTAGGGGCAGGTATTTTGTTTAGGCACCAGGATGAGAGCCCCTTAACAAGACATCAATTTTGGACAGTTACTTCTAAGGCCCTGGCTAGGATCGGTTTAGCAGGGGTGCGATTTTGTACCCATTCTTTTAGGATTGGGGCAGCGTCCACGGCGGCGGCTATGGGATATCGGCCTAGGGATATACAGCGTGTAGGCAGGTGGAAGTCCTCAGCTTACAAGGCCTATGTTCGCCCCGTGGCAACTTTGTAATTGTATCCCGGATATTTTATTTGGTTCTGTATTCCATTGTTCTCTTGTTGCAGGTCCTGTTGGCTGGCCGGAACGGAAGAGGGTCCTCATCTGCGGGCATAGTTATGTTTTTTGGGCCGCGCATCAAGCAAAGAGGTCGCCCATTGGCTCGCAGCTGGGGCTCAGCCAACGGGCCTTGGTGGAATGGCTGGGTCGACGTGGTTTGCAGTGGCCTGGTTTGTTGCACTTGTTGTTTGAGGAGAGGGTTGGGTCTCCTCCGCATATTTTGGTTCTTCATGTAGGGGGCAACGATTTGGGCTTTATGAAAGGAAAAGCCTTGATTATTCAGGCTCAAGTTGATTTTCGCGAAATTCAGCAGCGATGGCCTGAAACTTTAATTGTATGGTCGGCCATGACGCCACGGCTGGTTTGGTGTGGGACCTGCAACCCATTGGCCATCAATAAAGCACGTCGAAAAGCCAATCGGGAAATCCATATTGCTCTTGAAAAGGGCCTTGGCCGGTATTTGCCTCACCCGAGCATACATGCGGGTAATCGTAGCTTGTATAGAAGTGATGGTGTGCATCTGTCAGAGGCCGGGATGGACCTTTTTTTTTTTAATGATTTACGGCAAGGGCTTTCTGATGCATTGCATCTTTAGTGGGGTAAAGGCCTAAGCTCAGGCTTGACCTTTTCAGTGGCAGGAATTCGTTCCATACAGATTGCGGCACGGTGAGCACCGGGTATAACCCCTTTGGGGGACATAGGGATCTTGCCAGTACAGTCCTTGGGCCATGCGACCCGGGATGGGGAAAGCAGATCGCCTACGGCATTGCAGGGATTTGCCTCCCTTTGAGCCTTGCGGCTTGGGGGCGGTTTCCCGGCAATTGGCTGATTACCAGGCTGACTGGACGCGAGCCATATGTACTTGGCTGTCGTCTGGGGCCGGGTGGCTCGCCCTAGTATAATGGCGAGGGAGGGGTATTTGACCCCTGGCCTCGGCCATGCTGCAATCTGTCTGCCCTTGCCGTTGGTTATTGTTCAGTTTAATAAAAGTGGCCCATTAATACCCAATTGTTGTCTGTCTCCTTATTCCGGCTTGGGGGGCAACACGGTTTCCCAGCCGTCGGCACTCGGGCCGTTCGGCTGGGGGACCGCCTTTGCCGCCCAGGAAGGAGAGGAGGCAGTTGGATGCATCGTCATGCATCCGGGGCTAAAGGGGCGGAGCCTGAGCTTATTAGGCAGCTCGTGGCTCCAGCCCTTCACTCTTTGCCCTGCGCTCGGCCCACCCTCCCGCCCTTCATGCAGTGCAGGCTATTGCTGGTCACCCTGTTTGGGGCCGGGTAGGAATTTTTCGCCTCTTCTCTGATTGGCTTTGGGAAGGAGTGTTTTTGCCTACCTTGTACTGTTGTTGAGGTGGAAATTGGCTTGGTGTGGCCGAGTTAATTAGGTCGTCACTTTAAGTTGGCAGGAATTCGTTCCATACAGATTGCGGCACGGTGAGCACCGGGTATAACCCCTTTGGGGGACATAGGGATCTTGCCAGTACAGTCCTTGGGCCATGCGACCCGGGATGGGGAAAGCAGATCGCCTACGGCATTGCAGGGATTTGCCTCCCTTTGAGCCTTGCGGCTTGGGGGCGGTTTCCCGGCAATTGGCTGATTACCAGGCTGACTGGACGCGAGCCATACGTACTTGGCTGTCGTCTGGGGCCGGGTGGCTCGCCCTAGTATAATGGCGAGGGAGGGGTCCTTTGACCCCTGGCCTCGGCCATGCTGCGATCTGTCTGCCCTTGCCGTTGGTTATTGTTCAGTTTAATAAAAGTGGCCCATTAATACCCAATTGTTGTCTGTCTCCTTATTCCGGCTTGGGGGGCAAATTTAAGTTTTTTCAGGTTCCTGAAATGTTACTACCTTCTACCATATGCTGACAAACTTTGCAATGTCTACACTTTAGAAACCCTTTTAGATTAGTTGCAGGTTTGCTACCCTTAAAGAAGTCAGAGTGGAATATGATTTTAGGCAATGCATATATAACTGGTATTCCAGGGTAAGGAACCTGAAAAAACTTAAATAAGGATGTTTAAGGCAAAAGCTTCTGTGATAGTAGTCTTAATTAAATTTTGAGTATGAGTGGTAAGGTCATATGCAATGAGTGCATAATGTTGCGTATTATTAAGGAGGGTAGACATTGCAAGGCTTGTCAGCATATGGTAGAAGGTAGTAGTTACACTGATAGAGATACAGGGATTATGTACTATTTTAATTTTACTGCAACCTGCTTTACAGAGAATGCAATTTATCTTTCTGTTTGTTCATGTGGGTTAAAATATGTTGGGATGACAACTAGGGCAATTAGGACTTGGGTGCAGGAACACCGGTCAAGAGAGAATAATGCCATTGAAAATTCACCAATGGTTGGGCATTGCAGGCAGGTCACAGTGTGAATGAAATGAAGTTTATAATTCTATACTGCCACAAAAAAAGCCCTTTCAAATACAAAACAATGAACAGATCCTATTACAAAAGGAAACTAGATTTATTTATTATTTAAAGACATGTTATCCTTTTTGCATGAATCAAAGCATGGATTTCACATCTTATATCAATTAGCAATAGCTTATCAAGGCACTGGACCTGTGCAATCGCAACCTGATTCTCCTCCCTAAATATTTTCTCTTTAACAGCTAGGTTTTAACTTGTTCAATCTAAGTGATAGCAGCCTGTCTTTCTTGTTTTTTTAAATTTCAGTAGGGTAGTAAGACCTTTTACTAATTTCACCTGTGTTGCTGAAGTCTGACATTAGGTATCAATTAAGATGTAACATATGGTAGTATAAGGACCCATGATCCTTCATGATTCATTATATTGGCTTTGTATGTGCCTTCTACTGAGATTGGGGTGAGTATTCCTGCAGCTCTATGTTATGCAATTTATATATTATGTATGAATGTTCATTCTCACTTGTGTATGTTTTGACTTTGCGTTTAGTCCCACTATAGCCTATTGGTTTTTGAATAAGAAATACTCGAAACTTGGCAGCTTGCATCCGTCAAATGGCTTTCTATGGCTTATGGAATTCATGACTGTCCACTCCATGATGAAATGCATGTCAAATTGGACTATGATATTACAACACAACTGGAGTGAGACACAGTGAAATATTTGGGACTGTATTCCTTATTGTTTTTGTATTCTGGTTACACCTTGGCCATTATTATTATATTTCTGTTTACTGAATTGTTATTCTATATCATTCTATATCTACCTTGTTTATTTTCAGCCAGTGGTTTTTGTGCCTTGTTCCTGAGATTAATGAAACAGCAAGAGAATGAGATAAGAATTACATTAAAACCCTGAGTGAACAAAAATGTTTTAGCCTGGCATGTAAAAGCCAAAAAGGGCATGCTGCAGATGGGAAGGTCCCATTGAGACTTTCATACTGCCAGTCTGTCCTTAGCCACAGTGTATCTAGAAAAACATTTAAGGAGCTGATTCGTAGTTGAAATCCAGCAAGCAACATATTGCACCAATAGAGGAAGTGCTGGAAACAGCAATCAATGCAACCTTCAAAAAAGGGGGGTGATAAACATTCAGGTCTGAATTACATCTTGGAGTCATTACACAACAGACACAGACCTGTCAACGCACCCTTTCCCATTACATCCTCACCTGCTCATGTGCTATGCACGTGTGTTCTTAGTAAAGGCAGTAAGTTAGTTATACTGTGAGAGAATCTGAGGTTCAAAGCTGACTTTGTTCTCCTTCATATGTACTTAGCTGCTGTTCTTGTTCCCCATTGGCTGTGTGCTGTTACTTAATGAGAATATTATTGTGCCCAAATTTAACATTCTTAAATTTAAAACATGACCATAGTGCTTTGGAATCCAAACTTCATATCTAAACTTTCATTCATAAAAGTTGTCAGAGTCCCTGACTGGCCACCATGCATGGTTTTTTGGCTGCTGAGAACTGTAATCAAAATATGTGCAAATATTTCAACATATTGAAGAGTGCAGAGAAACACAGAAATACACTTTCACCAGAAATGTCAATACATGATGCTGTTTTTCCAAGGATTTTCCCCCTGAAATCTCCTGCTGTTTTTGGAGACTGAACTGGCAACCTGATAAAGAAAAGAGCCCAAATTGGTATAAGGCAACTTCATAGGTTTATCAGACTATGAGTACATCTTGGAGTCATTACACAACAGACACAGACCTCTCCTCTTATCTCCACTTTGGTGATGGCTTGCGAAGATGTTTCTGAATTGTGACCCTCCAAAATTAGTGCAAGAGTCATGTGTGGTATGCCTCCTGTTACTCAGTAAACCTCTTGTTTCTGCTGAGTTAACTCACGATGTGGTGTGGGCACAGAAGGTGGTGGGCCTACTTTGCTTAGGAAGAAAATACATAAGGCCTTTTATTTAGGAAAGTTAGACTATTAGTTAGATAAAAACTTAAGTGTTCTAATTACATAGCTGGCAGGAAGTAAGTAAGTGTAAGTAAGCACTCTGGGACAAACAAGGACAGAACTTAGGAGGTAGAAAAAATCCTCACTTACTGGCTATACTCATCTACTGCCCCTTGAGAAGAAGAAGAAGAGATTGGATTTATACCCCGCCCTTCACTACCCAAAGGTGTCTCAGAGCAGCTTACAAACTCCTTTCCCTGAGTTCATGTACATTTACCAGTACAATTCCAGCAGTAGGGAATATTCCAGGAAGCCAAGGCATTAGTCTTTGATCTACCCTGTGGGCATTTTTGCACCATTTGTGACCTGCTAGTCCTATATATATAATTGCCCTAACGTTTTGGCTGTTTCACACTCTTCCACTGGCTGTGCTGTGTGCTCCATCAGCCATTGGCCTTTGAATTACCACTCAAGAGTACTCGTTTGCTATTGGCTGGGTGCTGGGTCCACTCCTCTCCCTTGCTCACTGCCAGCCTGGACACTCTTCCCCCACAGAATAAACTGTCAAACTGGATGTCTCTCCTGTGGGACTAACTTTTCCCTCAGTGGCTGTTGCTAGGCAACCAAGTTTGGTTCTGTCAGTAAAATGCAAAGACAGGAGGTCCTTTCCAGGCCTTTGTTGGGAACTCATTGGGGCCTGTCCTGACTAGGGTTGCCAGCTCCAGGTTAGGAAAATCCTGGATATTTTGTGGTAGAGTCTATGGAAGCCAGAGTCTGGGGAAGGGAGAGGCCTCAGTTGAATAGAATGCCATAGAGCCCACCCTCCAAAGAAGTTATTTTCTTGGGGGGGGAGATCTATTGTCTGGAGTAAGGTTGTGATACCTGGCAATCTTCAGGCTCCACCTGGAGGAGTTAGCACTTCAGAGAAGGATCTGCCAGACCCAGGATCCTGCTATGGAAGTTGAATGGGTAATTTTTGGACTCGTCACAGACTTTCAGCCTAACCTACCTCACAGGGTTGTTGTGCAGACCAAAAGGGGGAGAGGCGAATGATGTAAGCAGCTTTAGTTTCCACTGCAGAGAAAGACTGTACTTTTCCTCCTGGGGAACCACTGCTGCCAATCTCCAGGTGAGGGCTGGAAATCACTCAGAATTAAAGCTGGTCTCCAGATGGCAGAGATCAGCTCCCCTGGAAAAAAACAGCTGCTCTGCAGTGTGGATTCTGTGTCATTATACCCTGGTGAGGTTGCTTCCCTCCTGCTCTGGTCCCAATACAGAGAAAGACTATAATTCTCCTAGATGGAGGCTTCAGGGAGGGGGGAGATGGAAAGCTGAAGTCAGAGGAGCAGATAACAGTAGGTTGATGGTTGGCTGGGAAGGAGATAGGGTTGCCAACTCCAAGTTGGGAAATTCCTGGAGATTTGAGGGATGGACTCTGGAGAGGATGGGATTTGTGGAGGGGTAGGACCTCAGACAGGTACAATGCCATAGACTCCACCCTCCAAACCAGCCATTTCTTCCTAGGAAACCATCGTTGCCAATCTCCAGGTGAGGGCTGGAGATTACTCAGAATTACAACTGCTCTCTAGATGGCAGAGATCAGTTCCCCTGGAGAAAATGATGGGGTCTGTGTCATTATGCTCTGCTGAGGTGTCCCCCCATGACAAACAATGTGATGCAGCAGTTAGCACTTCAGAGCAGGGTCTTCCAGATCCAGGTTCTTCTTATGGAAGCTGATTGGGTGATTTCAGACCATTCACAGACTTTCAGCCTAACCTACGTCACAGGGTTGTTGTGCAAATCAAAAAGGGGAGAGGAGAATGACATGAGCTGCTTTGGTCACCACTGTGGAGAAAGACTACTTTTTGTAGGTAGAGGCTACAGGGAGTGGGGGAAAGATGGAAACCTGAAGTCAGAGGGGCAAATAATGTATGTTGATGGTTGGCTGGAAAGGAAATAGGGTTGCCACCTCCAGGTTGGGAAATTCCTGGAGATTTTCGGGGTGGATTCTGGAGAGGGTGGGGTTTGGGGAGGGGTGGGACCTCAGACAGGTACAATGCCATAGACTCTACCCTCCAAACCAGCTATTTCCTCCTGGGGAATCATTGTTGCCAATCTCCAGGGGAGACCCCACCAAAGTTCACTGTGAAAAAAATGATTCTATTACAGTCCACAAACTTGCTTCTTCTTTTGTTCCTTTATTTTATATCATGCAATGCTGCTGCTTCCAAACAACAAACAACGACGGATTTCCTAGGTAAGTATTCCATTTCCTCCAATGCTTCTTCAGGTTACTTTTTTATACATGGAACTGTTTTACAAACAAATTATAGTTACAACTCATATTCATTTATTCTTTTTCAAGTGTGAGTAATCAAGGACATGCTTACCCAATGCTCTTCGCCTCCTACTCTGAGTTAATCTTGTGTTTTCCTTTGGCATCTGCTGGCTCTCATTCCTTATTACCTCCACAGCCACTCTATTATCTACTATGCCTTGATTGCTCACACCTGTTACAGCACATTACTATTTCCAAATCATATTCCAGGTAGCCATCACTTATAAAATTATACTTGGAGAACCATCCAGAGGCCTCTTGCAGAGCACTAATGCTCAGTAGCTTGGATGAAAATGCTGCCTGATACCTGTCAGTACATCTCTAGACTGTTGGGAGAAGCAAACACAGTATAACACAGAACCACTACTTGTTACTGAACCAAAGCTTAGGGTGAAATTGTTTGTGCTGGCTGTATTAATTTCTTCCTAATGTACAGGGACCATGAGATGCCAGATATCTTGAAGTTCCAAGATCCCTGCAGCCAGATAAACTAAATTGTTTTGAAGTACATGTAACTGGGAATAGAATTTCCTCCTGGATCTATAAAGGAATTCTGCAGTTGGATAAGTTTTTAGGAGATTTCTCCTGTACTTTTGGGTCTAATATTTACTCTTACCATTCATAGTGGGGTGACACATAATGTGTTTGCATTTCCATTTCTAAATTACTTGTAGTAAATAGCTGGAAAGTATTTCTTAAGATACATAGCATTACATGGACGTAGTCAGACATGACTCATACATGATTCTGGCAGTGGCCTTCCATGCTGGCTCACAGAGGATCTCAGACTCCCATATGACCATTTACACTTTGCAGAGATATCCCACCTCTATTGCTCTAGATATTTTTGAGAATGCAAGTACAAATACAGAAATAGCAAAAAAAGTTAACTAGTTTACTCAAATGTGTGAGCTAGCATGTAATGAACTGTACATTTGGCAAGATGACAAAGTGATCATTTCAAGTTTTAATGCATGGAAGGTTCACAGATCTATTTGATGGAATATTCAGGATTAAATACCCTTTTCAACGTATTAAATGAGGTTATTCTTATAATCAGAGATATAGGAGCACCAGAAGAATATTCACAGAGGTCTTAAACACAGATAAGTGGCAATTGCTAGGTTTCTCGTGATCTTCTTAAATGATGTCTCTGTGATGCCCTTGTACCAAACTGGCTCCATGGTATAACCTGGAGCAACAGAGGATGAAACAAGAGCTGAGATAACTAGAGTGAGTGTGGCAGTGTGCTTGTGATGAAGCCCAAGAACATCTTATAGGACGTTTATGGAAAACCTATGAGATGGCAGTGGGGCCCACTAAGAAAACTTTCGATGTGGCCTCCATTGCATCTGCGAGCTCTCACCTGGCTCAATTAGAACAATTTGATCTCTGACTTCATTGCCTCAAGGCAAACCAAATGTTAAGGAACTGGCTATTGGCTGTGAGGCATTTGTGAACCTTTTTGTCACTCCACCAGGACTTCCCATTCACATTTGATACAATGTTGGAACTGGAAGCCCCTCGGTCTGATACTGGACCACTTCAATTGGCTCTCCCATGAAGAAGTTGACAAGATTCTGATAGCTGTGAAACTCACCACTTGCCCCTGTGATTCATGTCTGGTTAAAGCCTGCTGGGATAGTGTTTGGATTCCTCTGGGTGATATTATCAACTTACTCCAGGTATCAGGGACCTTCCCAGCTGGTTTAAAGGAGGCAACGGTGCGTCCACTCTTGAAGAAGCCATCATTGGACTTTATGGTCCTTTCTAACTATTGCCTGGTCTCAAATTCACCAATTCTGGGCAAGGTGGTGGAGAGAGTGGTGGCAGAGCAGCTTGAGGCTTTCTTGAATGATGCTGAAAACCTGGATCCGTTCCAGTCTGGCTTTCGCCCTGGCCATGGGATGGACTCCGCACTGGTCACCCTTATGGATGATCTCTGGAGACATCTGGATTGAGGCTGGTTGGTGCTGCTGTTGCTTCTTGATCTAATGGTAAAGTTTGACATGGTCTTTGTGGTCCTTCCTAACTATTGCCTGGTCTCAAATTCACTGTTTCTGGGCAAGGTGGTGGAGAGAGTGGTGGCAGAGCAGATCAAGGCTTTCTTGAATGATGCTGAAATCCTGGATCCATTCCAGTCTGGCTTTCACCCTGGCCATGGGATGGACTCCACACTAGTCACCCTTATGGATGATCTCTGGAGACACCTGGATTGAGGCAGGTTGGTGCGGCTGTTGCTTCTTGATCTAATAGTAAAGTTTGACATGGTCTTCTCTTCACCCCACTGCATCTCTAACATTGGGATATGAGGGACTGCTTTACAATGACTTTCCTCCTTCCTTCACGTTTGGGGAGGAATTGTTCTAATGACACCCACCGGAATATGGGGTGCTGCAGGGGCTGTTCTCTCCTCGATGCTGTTTAACATCTATATGTGCCTCTTTGCCCAGTTGGTCTGGAAGAAAGGGCTGGGTTGTCATCAGAATGCTGATGACACCCAGCTCTATCTGTTGATGGATAGACTCCACCCCAGAGGTATTGGACAGGGCATTACAGGCCATGACAGTTTGGCTTCAACAGAGCTGAGTGAAATTAAATTCAGCAAAGATGGAAGTCCTTTACCTGAGAATCCAGCTCCCAACCCTTGGTAGGATACCACTGAAGCTGGCACTGAGAGTGAAGAGCTTGGGGGTGCTCCTGGATGCCTCCCTTTCAATGGAGGTCCAGGTTGCCACTGTTGCTCGATTGGCCTGAAACTCTGAAACTCTGGCTCTCAGGCCCTGGGAGTGGGTTTGCGCTTTGGGCTGTTTTCTGGGGTTGCACCATTCAGACACAGAGCAGGGGGGTGTTTTGCAGACCCCAAACCCTGCCCCCAAAGAGTTGAGTCTGAATGTCAGCAGGGAAAGGAGCAATGGGAGATACCGGGCCAAGATGAGGAAAGCATGAAGGCTCTGCCAAACTTCTCTCTCTCCCAAGTGTGTCTTTCCCACCTTCCTCCAAGGAGCTACCAACATTTCCACTTGACCTGTAGAAGGAGGGGATAATTTCAGGGTGTGCCTGGGAGGGTCTGGCTAAAGCCTTCTTCCAGCGTTGTTTTGCCTCTGATTTAATTTAATTAACTGCTGTGCCCCTCTTGCACCTCCACAAAAAATCTCTAACTATGGGGCTGCTCCCGAATGGGGACTCAAGAGTGGCTAACAGTGTTGTCCTCTCTTCATCTTTATCCTCCCAACAGTCCTGTGAGGTAGGTTAGGCTGAGAGAGTGTGACTGTCCCAAGGTCACCCAGTAAGCTTCCATGGCAGAGATTCATACTTGGGTCTCTCAGATCCTACTCTGATACTCTAAACACTGGCTCTGAGATGCAGAAGAGCCAGTAAAATGTTGATCTGTATTGATCAGCACCACAGTTATTCATATAAAATGCATATAAATGACATTCAGTATAGCATGCAATACAAATAGATCTTCAAAAACAGCAAAAAAACCCCAACTAAATCCATTAACAAAAATACAAATGAATGTAAAAATAAATGAAACCTGGAGCAGCTGTTCATCTCTGGCAACAAAAGACCGGTGCTTGCACACAAGCAAGCACCAGCTGTTGCCCACCCCCCACATATCCTCGAAAGGATCACATGGGAGGGTGAGCCTATGGGAGGTCAGTGTGGGAGCACTGACCTATCAGGGAGGACTGGCCAGCCAAATCTAGTGGTGGCAGCCATTCCCTTGGCCAGGCTGGACGGAGAAGAGCTCAGGAGCAGAGCATCGTTGTGAGGAGCCTTGGGGGGACAAGCCTTGGGGTTTGAGGGTCTTCAGCACATGGGGGTCACGTGGTTATGCCCCCCCCTTTCCCCCACCATTGCCAGGTTCCTCCTACGCTGGGGACCCCTGGCCACTTCTTTGTCTGAGTGGTGGCTGATGAGGCCCTTTAGGGGCCTCTGCCACTTTGGGCCTTGCAGGGTGCAGGTGGTGGGTGCAAGCACCCCACCCCACCTCTCGCACCGGGCCTCGTTGAGCAGGGAGGCTGGGCCCCGCACCAGAAAATGCACTTCCATGTGGCAGCGGGCAGGCCTGGGGCAGCTGAACGAGCTCAGATTGGCTTTGAGGGGGCTCTTTTTCGCCTGCTTCACATGGTTGTGGAGGGTTGTGGCATAATTAGGCCTGGTGATCTGGTTAGGCCCTGCTGGGATGGGAAAGCACGGGTTGAGAGGGTGGACTGGAGATGGCAAGCACCTTGAGTGATCAGTAATGGGGGGGTCATCAAACTGGGCACCTAAGGGCTTGGCTGGCCAGGAGCCTCAGAGGGGTGCTCTCCGGGGGATGGGGGAGCACATGGTGAGCCTTAAGTCTTAGCAGTCATGGCGAGGATGTGCTCCTCTGTCCCCTCTTGGCACCTAGAGTGCAAGCAGGGAGAGATTAGGGTCTGGAAGGATTCCGGACCTGGCTCTGAGCTAGGGTGGCTTTGCCCTGTTAGGAAGCCTGCTGTGCAGGCACAATCCAACCCATGCTTAAATTGAATAATGATACAGATCAGCTTGTATGTAAATAAAGTCCCAGTTGTAACCCATAAGTGTGTTGTGTTTCATTCAAGGGGTGGGTGGGCAACTACAGAAACCTGGTTTCAGCAGGACCAGAGTTCAGAGAGAGAAAGACAACATTTGAATGTCAGTATGTAAGGGATCAACACTAAATTGGCACAAAGTCAAGCTGTCACTAACAAATGGTCATCTGCATTACAACTCATTAAGATTTTTTTTTAAATACATTTGAGAAATGATTTGTGTCAGCACTGAATTATCAGAAATCACATGATTCTGGAGCAGGACGAAATGGCATAATAAATATTCTTATGTAGCTCTCAAGTGTTTATAGGGGCAAATCAGGACTAATTTGAGAATGAATCATTAATTAGTATGAGAGAAAGTGAGCTGCTTTATGGCGTTTGGGATACCAGCAGATCCTACAGTTTTGCAGTCAGTTATTGTCTTTTTTGCAAAATCCTGTTGCAGTAAATTCATTAAAAGCAAAATCCAAAGCATGGATTAAATTATTTCCTAAACTCTGCCATTATAAAGGCATTACTTCTGTAGTTAAATTTTTAGGATTTCTCCTACACTTTTGGCTCTCATATGTACTCAGCCCCAAAATATGCAGACGGTTGCAAGCAAAATCTGTTTGGCCAGAAGTAGCTGAAGAAAGGCTTTTCTCTTGTATACACAAATACGACTAATGAGACTTCATCATAATCAACTTCCCAGCCCTGCTGCCTTTTTCTACATACCTTCTGTGGGTGAAACTGCATGGGCTGATACACTGCACTTTGCTCTGTTGTTTTATTTATGATATTAAGGATATTTGGATTTTTAGCATGGCCAGTTTTTATTGAAAAATTGGTGACACTGGCTTTTATCACAGCAGAGTTGCCTTTGTGTGGTCTCTAGTCATTTACTCTTAGGAGGCACAGCAGGCAGCAAAATCCCAAACATATCCAGTTGACAGATGAGCTTGGTCCTTTGGTCTTGGGTAGGCAATGCAATGAGCTTGTCCCCAAAACACAGCACTGCCATGCAAAGAGAAAAAGAAGGATTGTTTCAGTATAGTGTTTCTCCCAAGCACAAATATTAGCTGTTCAGCATTACAATATTTTACAGAGGCTGTTTTCAAAGGCTGTTTTCAAGACAACCAGTCTTCCTGTTGCTCCATTGTGGAGAAGATAAAGGCTCCTCAATGCACCCTCCATAATAAAAGCATAGTTTTGAAGGTTGGCAGGTTGAAGGAAGTGGGGACCATGGGGGGTTTTACTAAGGGTGGGGTGTCACCTCCAAGGAGTCTGCCAGATCCCATATGCTCCCTCCTCCTCCTTCTCTGAACAACCTGGGAGCAGTGAATGGTGTTCTTGGCTGCCACAACTCTGGCGAAGGTAGATCTCAACTAGGGTGGTCCCAGAGCATCCCCCTCCCCTCACCCTTTTCAGTAGGACTCCTCTACTGGTGGGGCATTGCCAGGCATAAGAGCAAGTTTGAGGCATGAAGAATCAGGTTTATTAGACAAAAAGAGGAAACAGTCAAGCAGTGGAAGAAAAACCATTTGTAAATGGGCAGAATTTTTCTTAGTATGTTCCAAACAAGTAGGGCCAAACTGAGAGTCAAAATAGCTGGTAAGGAGTTTTCTTAAAAACTTTTTCTTAAAGTTTTCTTAAAATGGTGACATTATTGTCCTCAGATATGCTTCCATATCTGACCCTTCCATAGTCAATAAAATTTTCCTTGGGTGAAGAATCATCTCCCATTGAAGCATTGCTTCAGCATACGTATTAATAAAACAACATGTTTTATTGTGTTTGATTTGAACATCATCTCAAAAAGTAAATTCTGCATTCTAGCAGAAAGAGCACAGCAACTTCTCTCTATTGTCTGAGCACATAATAAAATACTATTTTTTCCCTTTTCTTTCATTATCATATGGTAATAGTTCACACATTTGCTACCTTGGCTTTTTCTTTATAAATCAACCAGTCTGTCAGATTTATGGAGCTGGCTCTGTTCTCTGGGGCATGCCTCGTTTCAATTTGCAAATCATTTCTGGTAGCAAACTAGTTATGTCCTTCAACACTGGCATTATCACTACCATTCAGAGAAAACTTCATTTAGCTAAAATCTTACATCCTGGTTTCTATCAAGTTCAGCATAAGATTGAAAGAGACAATAGATTAATCCTTTCTTGCAAATTTTACAGAATTTTTTACTTCTTTGGTCATAATCCTTTAAACTGAAGTTGATTCTCTATTTGTTCCTTGAAATTCACTCTGAGCAAAGCTACATGTTTAGATTCTATCAATTTGCTGTATTTCTATACCACTTTTCTTTGCTGTTCAAAAAGATTTACAACAAAATGAACGAATTAAGGCCAATCAGAAACCTGACATATTCAAAGATCAATATAATTAAACTCTATTAAGACCAAGTCAGGAAAAAGTCCACCTAAACAATACAGTCTTGTACTAGATGAAAGAAGGGGCAGCCCTTATTTCAACTTGCCATTCCACAAATTTGGAGCCACCACAGAAAACTTTCTTGCTCTGGCAGTCACAGATACTATCTCCTTTATAGGAGGGGAAAAAAAGAGAACAAACCTTACTGTGAAGATCTTAAGGTCTGTCCAGGATCATATGGGGGAGAAGCAGTACTAAGGAAGGGGGAGATAAAACTATCTCCATCTACTTATGGAAGATGGACACAGAGAACTTTCTCTCTCCCATTATACTAGAATTCAGGATCATTCAGTGAAGTTGATCAATATCTAGCCATTTAATTAAGCAAAGTCTGAAACCTGTCTCCAGCCCAAGAAAATTCCTTAGAGCCATTTAAATTGGAAGAAGGTTTCAGACTTTGCTGATCTTGAACAGTAGAATACAGATCAATATTTCTAGCAGAGTACATGCTCCTTTAGACCCTCTTTCCAATGGTTTATGGATCAGTGTTAGGGCCTCATGCCCCAGCAGTTAGGGGCTAGAGGTGTGAAATCCTAGGGCTTCTGGGCCCCAGCAGTTGCCCAACCAGGCTGACCCAAGAGGCTAGCCCTGTGTGGGATAGTTATACCACAGTACTGGTGGGACAAGCAGACCCCTAGGACACCGTCAATGCCAAGATTATGTAATCTGGATTACTAAAAGCTGCATGTTTTTAGGGGGATACCTGAATATGAATGGCTTGTGGAGGAAATAAGAGATAGGGATATAGGAGATATATCATAATCTCCCATTCTTCCGAATAAAGCAATGTGTTGCCAGTGCATGCACATTTAGAATGATGGGAATACAAGGGTCTGTTGAGCCTATATGAGTAATTTCTGTTTGTAAGTGTTGCAACTATGCAGTGAGTGGATTATTTTCATAGTGTTTATGCTCTGAAAACAGCAAAACAAATACACATTTTGTAAAGCGGGGAGCGGTGGCACAGGCAGTAAGGCACGCCTGCTATAACATCTGGGAACAGCCACTATGGCTGTTCGAATCCCACCGCGACCAGGGTGAGCTCCCAGCCCTAGTCCCAGCTTCCGCCCACCCAGCGGTTCGAAAGCGTTAAAATATATAGAGAGCAAGTAGATAAATGGGTACCTGCCTGTAGGTGGCAGGGGGCACCCTCCCTCCTTGGGGTGTGCAGCAGGAAAGCATTGGCGATCCAGCGGGGATGGCGACAGCAGCAGAGGTGGCATGGAGGCAGCGCTGGGCGGCCGAGTCCAGAAGGAGGGCGGAGTCGCGGAATGACGAGTGGCGCGTTGGCGCAGTGTGGAGGAGCCAAAGGGACACAGCCAGAAACTGCAGCCGACATGAGGCCGTACACCGAAGACGAGGCCTTCCGGGAGGAAAGCTGTTGAGCCAGAAAGAACCTGCCCCAGAACATCATGGATGGAGTGCTGACATTTGAGGCCCACCGGAATAAGGACAAAAGAACTAGAAGACCCTGCTGCCTGGGTACTGGTAGGATGCCATCCCCCTATGAATTGTGGCCCTAGATTAGGAATCATAATCCTGTGTAAACCGCTCAGAGACCTCTTGGGGTCAGAGCAGTATAGAAATCGAAAGTTAAATAAATAAATAAATAAAGTGCATATATGTGCCAGGGGAGCTGGGATGAGTCTGAACTATCCATTCTGGAGCAGAAAGAGTCCATGAAACCAGAAATGAGTGACCAAGCAAAGCAAGAGTGGATGGGGGTCGAAAAGACATTAGAGGGGGAAAATGTGCTCTGCTCTTTGCACATGCAGGGAATGGATTGTAGCTACATGTTGTTACTCATGTGTGTGAAGCAAGCCTGACCCTCTGAAATGTTCTCAAAGAACTGTGTGAGCAGGAGTTGCCCCTCTCTTCTTAATATCAAAATATGTTCCACGTTTACAAGAGAAATGCAAGGCAGTGTGGTGTAGTGGTTTAAGAGTATTGGACTAGTATCTGGGAAACCCAGGTTTGAATCCCCACTCATACCATGGAAGCTAGTTGGGTGGCCTTGGGCCAGTCATACTCGTTCAGCCTAACTTGCCTCACAGGGTTGTTGTAAGGATAAAACAGAGGAGAATGATATAAGCTGCTTTGTTCCCCATTGGGGAGAATGGCAGGGTACAAATTAATTAAATAGTATTGAGCTGTCTAAGATGCTGAAAAGAACAGAGCAGCCCTTATCCACACATGATGCTGTGCAGCATAACAAACATGGACCATTAGGTAATATACTTGTTCCTATTGAAGATTATATTACAACTAGGAATAAGGCCTGTTGTGGAAATAAATACAATGAGCTCTAGAAAGAGGCTCTGGGAGAGTGCCAAGGCCTTGAGCAACTTCAGCAGGGTATAATGACATAGAGTCCAACATTTTACCCAGAGGAACTGATCTCTGCTACCTGAAGAGCAGTTGTAATTTTCAGTGATCTCCAGCCCTCACCTGGAGATTGGCAACAATTGTTACCCAGGAGGAAATTGCTGTTTTGGAGGGTGGAGTCTATGGCAGTGTACCTGTCTGAGGTCCTACCCCTCCTCAAATCTCACCCTCTCCAGGCTTCACCCCTCAAATCTCCATGAATTTCCCAACCTGGAGTTGGCAACCCTATCTCCTTCCCAGCCAAGCCTCAACCTGCCATCATCTGTCCTTCTGCTTTCAGCTTTGCATCTCCTCCCTCCTCCCTCCTGGAGATCAGTCGTAATTCTGAGTGATTTCTACCCCGCTCCTGGGGTTGGCAACAGTGGTTCCCCAGGAGAGAATGGCTGGTTGGGAGGGTAGAATCTATGGCATTGTACCAGTCTGAGGTCCCACCCGTCCTCAAACCTCACCCTCTCCAGGTTCCATCCCTCAAATCTCCAGGAATTTCCCACTTGGAGTTGGCAACCCTATCTCCTTCCCAGCCAATCATCAACCTACCTTTATTTCCCCCTTTCTCTTCAGCTTGCCATTTCCCCCCCAAACACACACACCTGCAGCCTCATCCGTGCTCTGAAGCCCTGACTGCCGCAGAGTCCACCATTTTCCATGCTCTGAAGCCCTGACTGCCACAGAGTCCACTATTTTCTCCAGGGGAAGTGATCTCTGCCATATGGAGAGCAGTTGTAATTTTGAGTGATCTCCAGCCCTCACCTGAAGATTGGCAACAATGGTTTTCCAGGAGGAAAAGACTCTCCAGAAAATCTCCATGAATCTCCCTATCTGGAGCTGGCAACCCTAGTCAGGACTGGCCCCAATGAGTTCCTCACAAAGGCCTGCAAAGGGTTTCCTTCCTTTGTCTGAACCAAGCTTGATTGCCTACTGTGGCGAAATGGAATCCAGTTTGCCTCACACCCTCGTCCCATGGACGTATATCACTCCTTAAGTTCGCTGCCACCACTCATGGAATCATCACTGCCTTTTTTAGCGGGACAATGGCCAAATCTCCCTATTTAGAGATGGCACCCCCAATCTTTGGGTGATCCTTGGAAAGTTGGCAACTCAAGGGTCTGGCCTTTTTTTGCTTCCCTGGGCTGCCCTTTGTTATTGTGCAGAGCAGGGCAGACTATGTGGTCAGAGCACAACACAGATTATTAGCCCAAATTAAATAATTTATTTAACTATTTACACAGTTATGGAGCACACAGACACTGTGGGAGTAAGGACACACTATGAACCAATAGGGCATAAATCAACAGGGGTTAAACACAATCCTCTTTCCTTACACACAATACTCTCTACCTCTGGAGGTTATGGGCAGGGAAACTTCCATTCATTCCCCAGTCCAGCTAACTGTGGAGTGGCTAAATTTCTCCTGCCTCCCAGGGACAAAGACTGCCTTGGGACAGCCCGCTCTTTTCCCACACTTTTTGGCCTTGGGGAAGCTGGGAACTGTAGGCCAGCAGATGAGGAAGCCCCATTCAACCCACTGAGTGATACCTCTGCAGGCCCCTCTCTGGAACTACAGCTCAATTAAACCTTTTGGGGAAACATTTTAAACAAAGAACCACAGCCATCTTACAAACACAGGTAACTGCCATTTCGTGACACCAACCAACAGACACTGAGGGAACAGTTAGTCCCACATGGGAGGCAAGCAGGAGAAGCGTCTTTGTCAAGAGAGAAAGCCAGTAATTCTGACAGGACACAGTGGCTGAAGGGGGAATAGGCGGGGAAGAGGAGCAGACCCGGCACCCGGCCAATGGCACATGAGTACTCTTGAGTGGCAGCCGATGGGCCAATGGCTGAGGGAGTGCATGGAATGTGGCCACTCCAAAACAGAATTATTATATAGAGAGATCTTTAAAAAATGAAATTATTATTTTTGTTAGGATATTAGAGAGACCCCCCGCCCAGGCATTCCCACTAAACATCATGGGTTGGATCCAATTAAATTCTCGGCTGACGGGGGATCCACTTAATGCAGCCATGAGATTCTAGGAAGAACTAGAGTTGGGTTAAAATGTAATAAAGAAACAAAACATTAATTTTAGAAAAGGCTGCTTCAAATGTGATGATCTTTCTCCAGAGATAGTAAATCGTGGCAGAACACATGCAAACTGTCATGTACAACAAATATGCATGCATTTATTTTGTTAATGAATATGGCCTTCCATACTGTTCAGTAGAGTACCTCCAGCAAAAAGAATCTCTAGCATAACTATGTCCTAAACCTATGGTAAGGCATAGCAAGGTCTATTAAAATGGTGGCAATTAATCTGCTCATTTTTGTCCAATTTTTGTTTGTGCGTATGATCTCCATGACCATTATATCATTACTGGAAAAGGTGAATCACCTTTTCACATAAGTCAATGGCAATTCTAATACCTTTTCTTGGAAAGGAATGTCCGAAACATCAGTTTTTTTACTAGACATTTTATGGCTATCTTAATCTTTCAAATGAAATGAGTCAGCATGATGCATGCTACAGGAACGGGTCCAAAGAAGAGATGGCACCAATAGGACAGAACAAGCCTCTGCTAAAACTAGCTCCCTCCCCCCTCTTTTTCTTAAATGGAACTGATTCATGTGTTTAGAAATCACCATTGGACTTGGCTCTTTTCATGACTAATTTCTTTCACTAGCCACTGCCTCTGACCTTACAACAGCAAGCAGCCTTTAGGAAAACACAGGCTTGATGTGAGAGGGCATGCTAGATCTCACGTGCCAAATCCCTCAGGACTTGTTAACTATCAGCATAAAAAAAGTACTCCAGGCCAAATGAAGGTGTAAATTGCTAAACATAGTGAGCAGAACTCAAAGACCACAAAGACCAATAGGCAGTGAGGGAAAATAAGTTAGATTTAATTACTCTGAAACGGTGCTAAAGCACCTTCAGGTTACATGTAACTCTGCAGAGGTGAGTTTCTAGGGGTGGGGGGTGGGGTTCTGCAATAGAATAGTTAGAATCCAGTAGCACCTAAGAGGCCAACAAGATTTTTGGGGTATCAGCTTTCAAGAGTCAAAATTCCTTTTGTTAGATACAAGTAGGAATGGAGATCCTTATATTCCAGTGAGGAAGTGGGAGGGGTACTGCAAAGAGGGAACTCAAGATGCAGAGATATAACGTGCATAGTAATCAGCTTGATTAGTGCAGAGGGGAAATGCTTGAGGGTAGAAAAATCAGCATCTGTAGTGAGACAAGAATCCTGTGTCCCTATTCAGCCCGGTAAGGGGGGGGTGTCCATTGTTCTGAACTTGTGAATGAACTCAGGTTCAGCAATCTCATGTTGTAATTTCCCCTTGAAGGTTCTCTGTTTGAGGACTGCCACTCTTGGGTTAACGATCAAATGACCTAGAAGATTAAAGAGGGGTGGGTGTAGGGGAGTGTATAAATGCAAGGCACCCACCAGCTATGCCCCACTGCCTGCTGTGAGCAGAGAGGTAGTGGAATCAGAGCCCTGACCCACAAACATCCAAAGCCCCCAGTGGAGAGCTAGAAATTTTTTAAAAAGGGGTGGGGTGGGTACAGAATAGAAACCAGCAGCAGAAGCAAAGCCCCAGGCTGGGTGGCACACAGAGCACTAGCCCAGCAAACATACCCCAGCTCAGAGAGTTGAGCAAAAGGGGGGGAGCTAGAGGTTAGAAACCCACACCAGAAGCAAAGCAAACTTTGGCTTTATATAGCTTTCAGATCCCATAGAGACAAATAGGAGTTCTGTAATTGGCAGCCAGCAGTGCCTGTCAGACTTTGCAGGGTCCATACTGGTGTTTCCAAGGCTGGAGAGAATTCCACCCCCACCATTGTCTGGGAGTTTGCTTTGTCGATGCTGGGTTTTCTAGGAAATGTTTCCCAATCTGCCCCAAACTGCCCCCAAAGTCTGGGAAATATTCAGGGAGCATGTGCTCTGATGAACAAAGCTTCGCAGACACCGGACTAGCCAAAATTCAGCATGAATTTTATTTTGTGCCTTGGTTCGCACCCTTCCCTAGCCCTTTTAGTAGGTGCTGTGTATATGGCTGTGCCCTTTCTCCCTATGCCAACTTCCTCTCCCTAGATCAGCCCCATGGTAATGGCATTCTCACACATTTCATATTCCAAGTGTACAACAGGGTAGGGATAGCAGTGGCTAGAAGCAGGGCATTTATAATGATTGCCCTCAACTCTGGAATGGCCCGTGTGAATTCAGGGTGAGGGGTTTTTTTCCATTTACTTGCTTTGGTTTGGCAGTCTGGGTGACAGATATTTATGGCTGGAAAACTTAGTGGTTGCTATTTTGTTTTGTTGTTGGCCAATTGGTCCAAGGTATACTTTTTTGTTAGTTTTCTTTAAAAAAATTGTTTTCAGCCTTGAAAATGTGGAATAAAAGTGTTTTCAATCAGCACTGGTCAACAGAGTGGGTCACATGGAATATTCTAGCCCTCACCACTTTGTGCTGCTGAAGGGGCTATGGGAAGGTGGTGCCCTTACTGCTGATTGTGATGGAGCTGCCAGATTCATGGCTGCAGCACTGTGCAAGCACACAGCTACAAAGCTGTTAGTAGGCTCGAGACCTAGCAAGTGAAATATCTTTTTCTCTACTCCTTTTCCTGTTCTCCGAAATCAGGAATTCTCTCTCTGTTCTCAAAAGGTGCACACTTCTATGGCCCCAAGTGGTAGGTAAAGTGGCTGCTGGCATCATCACATGGGGGAATCTGAAACTGCCACTTCAGCAGCAAACGGGAGTTTCAGTGGCCCAAGTGTGATTTTTGACTACTCACCTGCCCTTGTAGGGGTTTCCATGGCTAAGCTAGTTTGCCTTCAAATTCATGCTATGCCTCTCAGCACAGCATTCCATTCAAGCTCAGTGTATTAAAATGAAATTCACCACCAAACTGTTCTTCCCTGCTGAAAACCTGAATCAATTTCTTTTTCAGTATTCTGGGTGTGAACTCTCAGGCAGCATCCACACCCTTTTGGATACTGTGCTGTGCTATCTCTGCAGTCATTCACAATTGGCTTTTCTTGTTTTGGCAACTTTGTGTCCACAATTCCAGACATGGCTTGGTTTCTTATGCTAATGCTTGTGTCTTCATGCATTCATTTGTATTCTTTAAAATCTCAGCCACAGTATAATCCTAGCCCTGCATCATTGTTTATAGGAGGCCCTTGTTGTATGACTGAATTTTGTTCTTTGAATTTTGTAATCTGCCTTGAGTCTCAGAGATAAAGGCAGACTATAAATGAAGTAAAGGTGTCAATAAATGGCATCCAGAATATAGCAAAACATAATTAAATCCACCTCTGTGCACTAAGATTTCAGTTGTAGGATTCCACATAACCTATCGCAGGGATAACTTAGGGCCTGGACCAGCTCTTTTCTATGGGAACCAAGAAGGCTAGGAGCATCCTTGTGCAATTAGGGTGGATTGGGGGAGCAAGAAAAGAGCTGACTAGAGTGGCATACTCTGGTCACTGTGGATATAGCCATGGCAGGACCTTTCCTTAGTGTGTTATTTTAGCTGGCTGCTTCCTCCTCCCTCTCTGTCTAGAATGGTAAGTACCGAGGACCCAACACGAGCCTTCTGGATCCCTCTTGTCATTTTCACCAAAAGAGCTGTACTGCAAGCAGGGGTCTTTTTTGGGGGGGAGCGCACCAGAGCACAGCTCTGGGAGCTCAAGAGCCAAGCCCCGCCCCCAGCCCAAGTCCAGGGGAGTCTTTCAGGCAGCCGAATGTCAATTTCAACTCCATTATACCCTGTGGGCCATTGAAGTCAATGGTGAAAACATAGGGTATATTCTGAGGGCTGGAGGGGAGGGGGTTTGAGGGAGAGGCTCCAAACTCACAGGGTAGCTGATGGAGCCTCTCCCCAAGATAACCACCAAGTTTCAAGAACATTGGATCAGGGGGTCCAATTCTATGGGCCCCCGAACAGGTTGCCCCTATTCCCTCCATTGTTCTTTATGGTGGGAAAAAAGTAACTTTTTCCTCCAGACCAGCTGGGGAAGGGAAGGGGAGGCTTTTGAAAATGCCTCCCCCTTTTGCTTCCCCTTCTGACATCACTTCTGGTGATGTCAGGGGGTGTGGCATATGCTAATAGCCTAATAGCTCATTAGTATACCATATGCTAATGAGCTCCTGCAGCTGTTTTTCTACAAAAAGACCCCTGACTGCAAGCATAGGCTAGCTCTAGCCTGATGCTCTGTGTAGCCAGGCTACAAGCTGGGATAGCTGGAACGTCCCAGGCTGGTTGTCCTTCTGGAGGATGTGCCTTTTCTGGCATGGAGTGCAGACTGTATGAGGTACACATTAGTGCACTTGGTCTGGAGTGGCAATGGCACATCCATGTACATGACTCCAGTGCCACAGCAGCATCTCAGCCCTCCCAAATATTTTCAAGCATGCTGAGACCTTTACAGTTCTCTTCTATAACGTGTGCCCATGGAGCATGCCAGTCCCACCAAGTTCATTCCACTCTTTTGTGCAGAAGATATTCATAGAATATCACAGATAAAGTGAAAAACAATTGGTAAACATACTCTGAACAATACCACCAATAGTAAATAACCCATTGTAACTGCTTTATAGTTCAACCTTGCACATTATAGTGTTGAAAATGGGTAAACATAATGCTCAGAAGAACAAAGCCACAGGAATAAATACCTCCATGTGGGAGGAAACTTTCAGCACATTGAATTATGCTGGAGTCTCTCATCAGGGTACATCCTGACAAGAAATTAATTTATGTGAATGGAAAACAGAACCACATTGACAGAGTCAAAGATAATCAAAGATCATTTCATGTCTTTCTCTTTCTTCCTTTCTTATTCTTTTGGAGCCAAAAGACAGCTGAAAATTTTATAGTGTCAACTGGGGAATTTTATATGATTTCTGTGGAGAAAAAATACTGTTTAAAAACTGGAATAAATTGCTATTTTCCACATCTGGATTTTTAGCTAGAATTGTGAAGAAACTGGCTAAGGACACAAAGAAGTTTCCTATGTTGACAGACCACAGCAGCAGAAATGCCAAAGAAAGTCTGATGGCTTTGAAGAGCTAAAATTAAACATTAATTTTATTCTAGGAGTGCATGGCTACACTCACTTTCATCAGTGGAAGTCACAAAAGAATGCATTTTGACATGTGAAGAAAAACATGGAGACTCTATGCTGAGCCTTATTTGGTGTCCACTATGTCTGTGAATCCCGAGCAGTGATTCCTTCTCAGTTTATGCACACACGATCACTCATACAGACACAATTATCATATATCATCATATATCATATACATCACCACATAAGAGTGTGGTGGGGGGAACTAGCCGAAGATCCAACAAGGGCCCCCAACACACTGGTTGATATTGCCAAAGGTTAGTGGACCAGCAAGGTTGTGCCCATCCAACTTTTCACCTTTGACCTTCAGAGCAGTAGCTCATGGGAAAACGATTTGCCCGTCTTGTGAATCAGCATCAACATGCATTGTTATTAATAAATTTGTAATAGTTAAATGCTAAATGGTAAAATACATTTACGATTTGGATATTCCCTGATCTTAAATATGCTATATTATCAGTGGAGAAAATTTGCAGAGGATGAAAGAGAAGGGGCCCAAGTCTCACTTAATTCCCTCTTTATTCCAACCCTCATCACACATACCTTCCATCTATGCAAGTCCCATCATCTGCAGCAGAGCTTTTTGGATGGTCATTTGGATTGATTCCAACTGAGAGAGGGTTCTGCTTGACCATCCAAAAAGCTCTGCTGAGAATCATGGGACCTGCATGGATGAAAAATATGTGTGAAGGAGATTGGAATAAAGATGGAATTAAGTGAGACTGGGCAAAAAAGGCTTGCTGGATCCAACCCTGAATTTGTCTCTTGTGTTAGCCCTGCTATCACTGTAAAGAATTATGTTAGCATTCAGGTCCTCAGGTGGCCAACTCTGATGCATTTTATCTGCCCATTTGGTAACAGCTATTTTGCTGAATTTTGAGCTGAGGGCACATTGAAAATGATTTGTATTGATCCCACCCCCTCATCCAACTATGCTCTACCTCCAGACCCAACACTGCCTAGCTAATACTTACCAGGTTCTACCTCCTGACTACTCAAAATGTATTTTTGACTCTGTCCACCAACCGTTTTAAAAATCGCAAGTATTTTAACATGAGATTTCCCTTTTTTATAGTGTCCTGACTCTTGTGCTATTGACAGCAATCTGATGGTGGATACCTTTTCCCATTTCCCATTACTTTATCCCCCCCTCTGGGAAAAAAATAATTACCTCTCAGTTCTTATTTATGAGAGGCAGTCCAGCAATCTACCCCTATGACAGTGTGAGTTAGTCTTCAAAATTATGCACACATTCCTCTAGCTGTGTCTGAAAAATGAGGTGCAAAGAAAACCCACAGATATAAGAACAGAGGATAGAACTGAATAACAAAAAAGAGATTCAGTTTAGGAATGTATCCCACCCACAGATCATATGTCTTTAGGCAACTGATGCAGGTGCACAGATGACACTACATATAAGTCTTCCGCAATTTTCCTTCACCAAAGACAAAGTAAAAGGGATAGTCCTACAGAAATCCCATGAAATTAAATAACAGAATTCTAGAAAAGTATAGGATTGCTACCTGTTTTTCCTGATGGAGCTTCTATGCATAGGGTTTAGGGATGGGAGTTCATCACAAATTTTGGCTGGTTTGTGGCAGGGTGACTGGTACAAACATTCCATGAACTTTGGTGAAGTTTGTGAAGGTTCATGGCAGTTCATAAATGATTACATTTTCCAGACACTCTCCGCTCAATTAAACTGTATACAAAACTCCAAAGCAATGGAGTTAAAGAAAGGAAACTGTGTCTCTGCCTGCAGTTAAACTCTTCCCACCAGCATTAGCAATCAGTAAAATATTGGCCTAGTTGTGGCTTTTGGAGAAGGCAGCAAAGTTGCCTTCTGGTCAGTGGCTAGAAAGGGGGCAAAAGCATCCCCACTGCAATGACTGGGATTTTCTGTGTACACTTCAGATGAGCAGACAATTATTGCACTAACTAGGGCTCAAATTGTGAAGCCATGGTCACCCTAGGGGCCTTTGGACCAGGTCAAGTCATGTGATTTATCTCTATGGTGTTTGAGCTGCGGATGGGTGGATGAGGAGAAGGAAATGGAATCTTTGTTTGTGGGGCTATGCCCCCCCCCCCCCAAGTCTTCCTGCAGAAAGTATCTGAAATTCTAATGATGCAATCCTAAACAGAGTTACACCCTTTTCAGTCCACTGAATTCAATGGCTTAGAAGGGTATAACTCTGCCAAGGACTGCATCATAAGAAAGCAACTTGCAAGTGAGTCCTTTCCTTTATTTGAGTCCTTTCCTATCCATACAGATCCACACAAAACACCTCTCAGCTACTGCTGAGGTTGATTGTGTCACTAGCATGCAAACAGTAACTAACTGCTCACATGTATGGGCAGGTGATAAATTTCTCCCTTTTGACTCCAAGTCCAGAAGCATATTTCTGCTTGGGTGAGAACTTTAATGACCAGTTGAGTGTGAAAGTGTGTGCACCACAAGTTCAGGATAGCCCTACAGAGTTAGAAGAAAGCTCTCTTTCAAAAAGATTGTGGTGTATTGCTTACCTAATATCCCCTTGTCGTTTTTTGCTTCCTTCTCAGAAGTCAGGCCAGCTGTCCCCTAGGCATAATGCATGCATTGAGACAGATGGCTTGAGTATTTGGCAACATATGTGGAGTGACCTGTGTGGTGTTCCAGGTCACCTGCATCTTCATACTGTGGAACCGCTTGTAATTCATGCACGTGGCCTGGCATCCATGAAAAAGAGCCAATTTTATCTGGTACACTGGGAAGCGAACTGATAGGAAAGCATTCCAGTTTGCCTCTAATCATCCTTTTGCAATGTGCTGAGGAAATGGATATAGTGAGCATAAGGGCTGAGCAAACAGAGAGCCAGGTGTCAGGTGACATGAAGTTGGATATATCGTCTTGGCCTCTGAACTATTCCTGTGGCACAGAAATTTGGCGCATAAAATTCCTCTTTGATCGAGCTTATTATATAAGCAACTAAATCGTCTAGCTTTGTATATTTAGGAGCTTAACATTTTTTGAATACCCTCTTTGTCCAGCATTCATCTGAAATGACATAAAATCACATTGAGAAACTGTGCATTAGATGGGTGGGGGAGGGTATCCATTTTGGCATGATGTTTTGAGGCCTAGCTTTGTCCTTATAACAAGTAGCAACAGGTAGGTCTTCTTTTCGGGGATTAGTGGGATTTCCATCATGGTAGTTATACAGGCATTTGTTGAACAAATGGAAGTTCTTCAGCTGGAGAAGACAGTTATCTTAGTGATACACTTTCTTAGGTCAGGCAACACATAGGATTCCATTCACAGACTCATATCCTGGTTTGTGCTGATGTATGTTGGTTCGTACATCATATGAAATGTATAGTTAAGAGTAACTGTGCATAATAAACCAGCATCAGATCCTGGTTTGACAGACCTAAATAGTGACAAATGGTGGAGTGGCCAACATTCAGACAATCACAGGCCCTGGTCACATGGAGTATTTGCCCCACGGAAGGCACAATAGTCTGGCGGATTTTCCAGGCACGATCACACCGGAACATATGGGAGGCGTAGCGCACCCATGGCCAACCTGTGGTGTGCCGCCGAAGATGTGCATTTAAAAGGTACCTGGATCAACATACTGGCAAATGGTTTACCATGAGCTGCCTACGGACTCCCACGGTGTGATCGTGCTGGCACGCAGCTATTCCCCCGGGTTGTCCTCTTTGCTTCGTGCACTGACGGAGGAAGCCCCGGTGTGCCGCCGTCGCATCTGATCACCCAATGGCGGATCAGATTGCGACGGCGCAAATACCCACGCCTCTGCCCTGTGTAATCCGGCCTGTGTGACTGGGGCCACAATAGCCATAGTTAGTTTAATAAAGCCACGGATTTGTATGATGTCTCAACTGAACTGTTATATAGTTGGCAGAAATATCTGGTCAAGTTATGATCTCTTCTCACACAATATTTTTCATTGTCAGTAAACCTGTTTTTCTTGCATTTGTTGACTTTTACTTGTCTCTTGTACTAAATCCGTATCCATCAACAAAGCTGCATGTAGATGAGACAACTCAGACAAGATATATCATTCATTTGATTTGTAAAATGAATAATCAAGTAACTGTTTACCTATTTCTCTAGCTTGTAAGCCCCTCCCCCTTTCCCCAGACTTGGTTTCCCAGGAGGGGGTACAAACAAGAGGGTTGCTTCTTAGGATTTCATCAGGCTGAAGAGTCTTGGGAGCTGGCACTTCATGCCACCCTCTCAAATGCTGGGGCAAGATTAGAAACCAAGCTATCCCTTCTGGCCTCTCCTCCTTATATAGCTTTCTATATTCATATAGTCAAAAGTAAGCTTAAAGACAGAAAATCATGCAGGCTGCTATGTGAGGAAATAGGTCTCAGAGAACCTGTTGCATCATTTAGCTCCCTCTCTATATGGTGATAGACTTTTTTGAAGGTTATCAAAGGCCAGTCTCTTATTTACAGGTTGGATTACACAGATATCATTCACATGGTCAAAGTAAGCAGAGAGAAGGTCTTATCTGAAATACTGCCTCTCCTGCTATGACTTACCACGTTACCTGTATTCAACATCTTGCAGTTTGTTGATGGTACCTGGCCCTTGATCAGCTCGGCTCTCTGCCATTAGGGCCAGGGCTTTTTCTGTGGTCACCTTTATAGAATGCCTTGCCAGAGGAGACTCATGCCCTTTGGGACTTAGTTAGATTCTGCAGGGCATGTAAAACTGAACTTTTTTCAACAGGCTTTCACTTGATTGTGTTTATATCAGGTAGTCTCTGTTCAACTCTGGGTATTTTCCCCCCCTAGTTTTCAGATTTTCAGGGCTTTCAAATTTTGAAACTGATATTTTTTAGAATTTTGTACTGATTTTATTGTAATTTACTTATATTGGTTTTAATTTAGGTTATTCTACGTTGCTGTTAGTTGTTATGTGGCATTTAAATTCTTTAAATCATATTACTCTGCATCATTCTTAGATGTCATGAGCTGCATTTACTGTGGGAGGGACAGTATATAAACCTGAAAAATAAAATTAAAAATTAAAAAATCATCAGGTAAGTATCTCAGGGATGAGTGTCCAGGTAATGCTGGCTCTGTAGATTCCACCTAGTCTTGCCAAGTCCATTGCAGGCTGAGTCAGTCTGGCATTCCTTCAGTCGGCAAGGATAAGACCTACAGGGTAAGCCCATCAGGCACCCACTCTTTGTGGATTCAAGAATAGGGATTCTAATGACCCTGGGAAGAGGGCTGGGCATATGCTTTCCTCAGCAATGTCTGCTGCTCTCCCTGTCTCAAGTCTCTTCTGGCAATTTATAGTCTGAACATGGCCCTGCCCCACTGCCAACAGCACTGCATCACTTCTGGTCTACCCATGCTCAATTCTGATAGGGTCTGCATTGGGGTCATTCACCATGTCTCCAAACAGCCACTGTGGTATAGTGGTTAAGAGCAGCAACCTCTAGTCTAGAGAACTGAGTTTGATTCCCCATTCCTCCACATGAAGCCTGATATTGGGCATGTCACAGTTCTGTCAGAACTCTTTCATACCCACCTACCTCAAGAGGTGCCTGTTGTGGGGAAAGGAAGGGAATGTGATTGTTAGTCGCTTTGAGACTCCTTAAGGTAGAGAAAAGTGGGATATAAGGAGGGAGAAATCCCCTACTTTCTTTCCACAACGTCTTCCTCATATGAACACTTCATTGCTTCTTAAGTGAGCTGAATCCAGGGGTCTTTTTTTGGGGGGAGCACCAGAGCACAGCTCCGGGAGCTCAGGAGCCAAGCCCCGCCCCCAGCCAGTGTCCCAGGGAGTCTTTCAGGCAGCCGAATGTCAATTTCAGCTCCATTATATCCTATGGGCCATTGAAGTCAATGGTGAAAACATAGGGTATATTCTGGGGGCTGGAGGGGAGGGGTTTGAGGGAGAGGCTCTAAACTTACAGGTTAGCTGATGGAGCCTCTCCCCAAGATACCCACCAAGTTTCAAGAACATTGGATCAGGGGGTCCAATTCTATGGGTCCCCAAACAGGTTGCCCCTATTCCCTCCATTGTTCTCTATGGTGGGAAAAAACTTACTTTGGCAGAGTATGGTGAAGTCGCTAGGGAGTTGGTTCTAAGAAACCTGGTTCAAACTATCCTAACCTCCTTAGAGGATTGTTGTGAAGATAAAATAGAAAAAGGAGAACTATATAAGCTACTCCAAGCTCTTTGGATAAAGAATGGGATAAAAAGCCAGGTTTAGACAAGGGATGTGCATTTGGCTTGGCCAAAGCTATTTGGCAACAGTGGGGGCCCCCAGGTCCCAGCCCCCTGACAAGGCCCTACAACTTCCTAGGCAGCCCAGGACCCCCAACTCTGTACCACCCAGAGAGGATGCCAGAAAGAGAGGGGGCTGGGGGATGTTGGCTATGTTGGAGATCCAGGGAGGGAGCTTGGGGTGGGGGTGGGGTTGCACGGGGGAAATAATTAAATTATCTAAATTGGCTAATGGCCCTCCAAGAAATTTAAATGCCCCCCAACTTAGAAATTCCTGGCTACAGGCCTTTGGCAAGTATTTGGGGCCTTGAACAGTGGTGGGAAAGGGGGCTTAAACTTTAAATGGGCAGCATTTACCTCTTTTCCCTGCCTCTTCCTTTGCTTCCCTAAGCTAAGGGAGGAGAGGAAAAAGGGGACCTCACAGCCAATCACTGCCATGCATTTGCAACTTTGCAAGGCTGGTGTTGCTGCTGGGCTACCCCAGCCAGCACAGCACCACTTACCTTGCTTGGGAGGTGGGGAGGGAGAACTTGCAATTCTGCCAATAGAATTGCAAGTTTCAATGCTCTTTGATCAATCACAGGACAGTGTTATTTTTTTCAAACTCTCCTGTGCATGGGCAGAGAGCATTTAAGCAGCAGGAGTTCTGCCTAGTAGCTAGACTCCGTTTTGGCTGGCTGCTTGGCTGGAGATTGCTGGCCTTGGCTCTTCAGTTGCCTGCTGCTGCTGCTGTTCTGCCTGGCCTGCCTTTCTCTCTCACCTGCTGTGTGGACCGTGAAGTGGACTGCCTGACTGGACTGAAGCCTGAAGACATCACCTGGTTTGGGAAATAATTACTTCAGAATGATATTTTCAAAGAATATTTTTTAAAAGGAAAACATTTAAAAGATTTTTCTAAAGTTTTCCTTTACTTATCCTGTGTTGGCCTGGTTGGGTGTGTGGGTTCTGTTGGGCATTGGGGGAAGGTTGGCTTAGCATAACAGCTTTAACTTAACTTTTTCTGAATTTTTAGAACCCATTTAAAATGTTAAAAGTTTGTTTCTCTTTCTTAAACAGTACTATTTTTGGATTGTTTATTCCTTTTGGTTGATGGGGGAGCTGGTGGGGTATGGGTTATTTTATTCACTAGGTGCCTTGTTCTGCTCACACTAGTTTTCTTGGGGGTTGTGTTATTTGTTGCACTGTTGTGAAGGTTTGGCTTTTGAGATTTTCACTGTTTAAGAGTTTGCATTCCTTTTGGTTGCTGGGGGGGGGTAAAGCTGGTGGGCTGTGGATTGCTGTTGTTTTGGCTTGGCTTGGGTAAGATTTCCTTAGTGGTGTCATTGGTTTTCTTTTGGTTTTAAAAGGTTTTACTGGGCTTGGTGGGTGCTTCTGGTTTATTTAGGGCCATTAAATAGGCTGTTCTATTAATAAGGAACTCTTCTTTTTTGGCTTTTAAAAACTTTTAAATAATTCAGCATAGGCTGTAGTTCATACCTAAATAGGCCGGAGGTAGGATACTGTTAAAAGAGGTGAGATTTTTCTTCAAAGCAGTGGAATAAGTAGGTCAGAACAGATTTGATTGAAAGAAAGCAGTGTCCTGTGCACTTGACCTTCATTGAAGGCCAGTGCTTTTAGAGAAATACATTTCATAGGTTGAACCCTAGCTTTTCAGTTCTCAATAGGGAACACCTGCATTTTCAATTCAAAACAGGAAATCAGGTTTGTCCCAGTAGATTCTAGTCAGGAGAAGTTTAATAAAGAAGACCCCAGTACTTCTGAAAAAGTTTGCTTTCCATCTCAAGGATAGCTTTTAAAAACCTCTAGCCAGGAAAAGGCAGGATCACTGAGTTTTAAACAAAACCAGTAACAAAAAGAGCCTGAAGCAAAGGATAGGTTAGGGTCCTCTGAAAAGCAAAATAGAGTTTGGGTGGGAGGGTTCTTAAAAAGGAGTCAGGTTCTGTTAGGTTCAGATAGTACAGGTAGTTAGGTGCCTAAAAACCCTACCCACTGCTTAGACAAGAGTTTGGCCTGGGTAACATGATAAGTGGCAGAAGGGAATGCAAAAGGGCCCTAGGGGCAAGGTGAAGGAGAACACTACAGGGGTGGAGGGGAGGGGGAGGACAGCAGTTTTCCCCCCACCTGTGTACATAACCACTCCAGAGTGACCTTTCACCACTCTGACCTCTGGCTGTAGTGGTACAATGAAGAAGCCCCATCTTGGCAACTTCATTGAGGCTGCTTCTGAGGTGGGCCCAGAAGAAGTGCTCACAGGTTCTGGCACTGGGCAGGGGTCTGCTGCTCAGGCAATCCCTCCTCAAGCTGTTGTTGCTGAGGCTCAGCAGGAGGAGGAGGGGTAGCAAGAGCTGTCTTTGGAGTTGAGCTTTGGGGACAGTTTGCTGTGTTGAGAGCTCACCCAACAGACTCAGAGTGTTATAGGGGAGCTGGAGGAACAGCTGGGTGACCAGCCCACTGCTCTGGTTCCTCTAGACTCCAACAGGCTTTCTGGGGAGGGACAAGGGGGAGGCTGCCGCCATCTCAACCCCCTCCGTGTCTTCTGTCCTGTGGTGACCAAATCTGCTGGTCAGCTTGGACCCACTTCATCTCCAATGTCTGGAAGCACTTCCAGCTGACAGAGGATCCTCACTATGCACAGTGCCAGCTGTGTAGAACCTGAATCAGTCATGGGAAGGACCCAAGCTATCTCACTCCTGTCACAATGTGGAACCACCTGAAGAAGCACCATCAGATGGAGCTTCTTTGGGGGGAGAGAGAGGCTGCCACTGGGGTGTCAAGCCGCCACCAACAACCAGCCAGGAGGTGAGTCATACTATGACCACCTCCAGAGCTGTCCCAGAGAGTTCTGTGACAGAGAAGGGACACCAGGCATCTCTGACAGAAATGTTTGATGAGGGTGGCACTAGGATGCCAAGGGGAGGAGAAGCAAGCTAATAAGGTCATCACTTGCTTCATTGCCAAGCTGATCACGAAGGACTTCCCTTCTCTTTGTCTGAAAGTGCTGTGTTATGAAGGATGCTCAGTTATCTAGCACCCTGGTATGAGGCTCCTGCTCGCACCACACTGAGCAGGACCATGGTGTTCTCGCTTTACAGAGATGCCAGGGACTTGTAAAGGAGCAGTTGTCTCATGCTGCCAGGAAGACTGTTCACTTCACTTCAGATGTGTGGAACATGATGTGTATCTCTCACTGACTGCACACTGGTGGCAACCTGGTGAGGTTGTGGGTTCAGGTTGGAAAACACCTAGCGATAGGCAGGGACAGAGACCCCAGGCTGGCTATCACCAGGCTCTGCTGCATGCTGAACTATTCAATGTGCCACACACAGGGGACAACATTGGGGCCATCATCAACAGACAACTAGAGGAGTGGGTAGGCATATGGTGGCTCAAAAATGAAGGCAGAGACTGAGAGATTGGGCCTCAAGAACATTTTCTGTGTGGCCCACCTTCTCCACCTCATGGTTAAGGATGCCTTGGGCCTGGGTTCTCAAGAGAATCCCAGGTATGTCTAGAAATGTAAAATTTCCAGAAATTTTGAAGCTTGGGAAAATCCCAGTTTCCCCCCTTTTTTTCTGGAGAAAAAAAAGAAATTTTTGGAAAAATTGAAAAAAATGCTACATTAGCACTTCTTTTTTTCTTTTCCAGATTGAAACTCATTCTGTTTAGGAACATAAAATATGACTACGGACAATTTTAGTTGGCATGAAATTATCACACGTAGCATATTAAAAATATAGTGTATCCAAACAATTATTACAACAGAATTTACTTTTTAAAAATATTTATTTGTAATTGTAACAAATGGAGCAACAATCTCCTGAACTGTTTACTGGTTTATGTGGAACAGACAAAAAAAACCTCCACAAAACAATTTTTAAAAATCCAGAAGTAACAATTATTCATATTTCCTCTCCACAGTATTTAATGATTAAAAAAAACCTTTTGTAACCTAGGACTTGCTTTTCCTCAGTGCACAGAAATTAGATTAATCTGATACCATACATACTTTTTAGAAATGATTTGAAAAATATTTGAACACCTTGTCTTAAAATATTTTATTTATCATGTGAAAATAAAACATTACATAATTATTTTTTTTCTTTTCTTTTTTCAATTTTCCCATTTTTTTGGGGGGAAAACAAAAAGGCTTCAGGAAAAAAATGAAACACCCCCCCCCCATTTTTTTCCTGTTTTTTTTCCAGGTTTTTTTCTGGGCCTTCACATCTCTAGGTATGTCACTGTGACCTGTGAATACAGGCATCTCATCCAGAAATGCCAGCACATCATGGGTCATTTCTCCCACAGTAGTAAGGACACTTATCTGCTGTGTAAGAAACAGACACTGATAAGTATGTCAGTGCATTGCCTGATCAGTGACATCACTCACTGGAACTCCACCTGTGTCATGCTCGAGCACTTGGTGGAGCAGAAGGGAGCCCTAAATGCCCTGATCTCTGAGACCGGGGTCATTCAGGGAGAGAGTCAGCTCATCCAGGAGGACTGGTTGACCATTTCTCAGATTGTGGAAGTTCTTGGGCCCTTCAAGAACTTCACAGAGATGTTCTTATCTGACACAGGAAATCTGGCTCTGGTCATTCTCATGATCCACACAGTTTGTGAGGACCTGGCCTCATTTCTGGAGCCAGCTGCAGGACCTGCAGACTTTGTTCCAGTAGTGTATGTGCTGGTGAGAAGGCTGCAGGAAGGACTTGAGGCTCACTTTCATCCAATCATCAAGCAGAAGGTTGACATGTTGCAAACATGTATGACCCATGCATTAAGGGTAAGGTCGCCAAGTGGACCAACCAGTTCAATCACTGGAGAGACGAGCTCTACCGGCAGATTGAGCACATGTGGGCCAAGAGTGGCATGTTGCCAGGAGCTGAGGAAGTGTGTGTGGGGAAGCAGCTCTGCTGCTGCTCATCCCCAACCTCCCCTGCTAGGTCATGCCCCCCCCCCCCAAAGGCTCCTGCCATAATGAGTGTTGAGAAGGCACTCATCCGGCGGCTCATTGGTCCCTCTGGGAGAGGTAGATCCGTGAGAGCAGACACGGCAGCTGCAGTGGTGAGAGAAGTACCCTTTGAAGTGCACCTACCTACTGGGCCAATCCCCCCACTGGCATTCTCAATTGGACCACTCACCCCAGAACACCTCCATGCAACCCTAGTAGCTGTGCTGTACTGGGCAATGTAAGTGTACTCTGGTTAACTCACCACCAGCCATCCCCAAACCAAAACTGAATGCTGATTAAAACAGCAGCAGCAAAAAATGTGTCTTCCTCATCTCAATGGTGATCATGAAAGGGATATGGTAGGATCCCAAACAGAAACAGCAGAACCCACAACAGTACCATGAAGAATTGAGGGTTTTTTCTTTGCAGCGATGAGAGGGGGAGGGCCCATGATGAAGGGCAGTCACACCTAGGCTAAGGTTCCTCAAATGGGACAGTGATGGCTGGCGTGTTGCTGCTGAGAGAGGAGGATCAAGGTAGATAGACACAATTCTTCCCTCTCACTTCCTGAGGCCCTCCCTGAGGAAACAAGGTTCCTGCCACCTTGCAGTGTTCTGTTGGGTTTACTGTACTGTGCTCTTTGTTCCCAAAAAGCCCTGCAGGGAATGGGATATCAATACTGAAATATGTAACCAAGGTGGTGCAATGGGTAAGCTTGCAGATGGACTGGGCAGTCCCACTAAATGCCACTATTTAGATTTTGAGTTTTTCGATTGGGATGTAACTCTAGCTTGCCTCTTCATGGTGCACTTTTATTCTTCTATCCCTCTTATAGCTCCAGCTTTACTTCCTCTTCCATCTTTGTTCCTCCCTTTCACTCTGCTTTTTTCCTCTCAATATAGAGTCCGCCCAGCAACAGATCATTGGTCTCCCTAATGGGGAAAACGTCTAAATTTCAGCAATGAAATAACTTGCAGAACAGCCTCCTCCATCAGAACCTCTCAATGAGCTCTTTTGTTTTATCCATTTTTCAATGTGGTTGCTCCTGTTTCTTCAGTGCTTTTACACTATTTATATGCAAACTGGTGAAAAACATGATGAGTTAAATGGTAATACTTCTACTATTAAATTACAGTAGTATGAAGGGCAGGGGGGAAGATGACTGTGGTTTCATCCCAAGCATGAAAAACCCACAGGAGACACTGGAGCTTTCGGACTGAAACAATCTGTTCATGAAATCTGGTAATATCGCTACCTTCTTTCCACAAATATAACTCTTTGGGAAGCTGATAGAGAATATCTGAAAATATATTTCCATTCTCTGAAAACATCTACAGTTTTGAGTATGAAGATGATTTTAAAGCACATATTCCTCTTTTTCTGTTCAGTCGTGTTAGAATTTCAATGTATGTACTATTGCAAAGAATTTTTAAAAATGTAAGTTCTAAAGCTGAATTTCTTCCCCACCCTCTGCTCTGTCATTAGAAACAGATTGAGAAGGGAGACTATGGATGAAAATAAGAAAGGTCTTGACCCTGATCCATTGCCGATCACAAGCCACAGTTTTTAAAGTGCCCATTGGGTATTTTGCATGTATTAAATTAGCTTAAAATAGCACAGGGCTTCATTTAACGAAATAGTTATTTTTCATTCCAATACATCTCCAGCTATGAAAACAATCTTTGTTTCTTTTGCAACTATAACTGGTAAATGACCTTGTACTATAGATTTGAATTTTGAATCCTTAAAAAATATACCACTGATTGGATGAGACTGTAGTTTGAACCTCCAACTTACTTCGGAGGAAGATTTACAGATGTTCTCCTTGGTCCCTGAAAGCATCTTGAACTCTATTCTGCATCTTACAAGAGCAAGTGAATACTGGCTTAAAGACTTAAACATATAAATAAAAAAATACTGTAGAGCCCTGACCTGGATAGCCCAGGCAAGCCTGATCTTGTCAGATCTTGGAAGCTAAGGAGGGTCAACTCTGGCGAGTACTTGGATGGGAGACCTCCTTGGAATATCAGCAGCCAGGAAGCAGGGGCAAGCTTTATCCAGCCGCCTCTCTGAATACCCTTCAGGCCTCCAGTATGAGTCAGTCACTAGAGGTCGCCATGACTTCCATGGAAAATACAAAAAGAACCCCCCAAAATGCTGTAGAGACTTTCCTTCTAGCAGATGCAGAGTCACATGTCTTCACTGGGCACCCTGGCTGCTATGAAAATCCGAGCTGAAGTTGAGTTTGGAATGGGACCAAATTTGTTCCAGCCTGATTTGTGCTTATGCACCAGGTTATCTCATTGTTCATTAACTTTAATCTAAACTACTTTTATTGTTGTCATCTCATTGTTTTATGCATTTTTAATTTGACAAGATTGTAACAGACTTTGGCCATATGCAATAAATTTTATTACTACTACTGTCCCAACTATTATCTTAGAGAGCAGTCCTAAGCAGGTCTACTCAGAATTGTACTCAAGTCTATTCAGTGGGACTTACTCCCAGGAAAGTGTTCTTAGATGGCACAGCTAATGATGCTATATATAATACCAACACCAATGCATAGATACAATCTTCAAAGATGTGCAAAACTACTGTGTAAGTTTTTTGGTTAAATAGGAACTTTATTTATATTTAACTTGGACTAAGACCCGTTGTGGAAATAAATACAACGGGCTCTGGGAGAGTGCCCTGGCTTTGGGCACAAAGTGTGAATTTGCTGTGGTGACCTCAGCAGGGTATAATGACAGAGACCATCATTTTCTCCAGAGGAACTGATCTCTGCTACCTGAAGAGCAGTTGTAGTTTTGAGCTATCTTCAGCCCTCACCTGGAGATTGGCAACAATTGTTACCCAGGAGGAAATGGCTGGTTTGGAGGGTGGAGTCTATGGCATTCTACCTGCCTAAGGTCCAACTCCTCCTCAAACCCCACCCTCTCGAGGTTCCACCCCTCAAATCCCCAGGAAATTGCCAACCTGGAGTTGGCAACCCCATCTCCTTCCCAGCTAACCATCAACCTACTGTTATCTGTCCCTCTGACTTCAGCTTTCTGCCCTCTCTCCTGCAGAGTAGTTGTAATTCTGAGTGGTCTCCAGCCCTCACCGGGAGATTGGCAACAATGGTTCCACATGAGGGACTGGCTGGTTTGGAGGGTGGAGTCTATGGCATTGTACCTGTCTGAGACCCCACCCCTCCTCAAACCTCACCATCTACCCCTCAAATCTCCAGAAATTTCCCAACCTGGAGTTGGCAACACTATCTTCCTCTCAGCCAATTGTCAACCTACCCTTATCTGCCCCCTGACTTCAGCTTTCCATCTCCTCCCCACTCCCTCCTGGAGAGCAGTTGTAATTCTGATTGATCTCCAGCCCCTACCTGGAGATTGGCAACAATGGTTCCCCAGGATGGAATGGCTAGTTTGATGGGTGGAGTCTATGGCACTGTACCTGTCTGAGGTCCCACCCCTCCTGAAACCTCACCCGCTTCAGGCTCCATTCCTCAAATCTCCAGGAATTTCCCATCTGGAGTTGGCAACCCTATCAGGACTGGCCCCAATGAGTTTTCTCTCAAAGGCCAAAACAGGTGACAGGACCAAGCTTGGTTGCCTACCAACAGGCACTGAGGGGAAAGTAGGGTTGCCAGCTCTAAGTAGGGAAATACCTGGAGATTTGGGGGTGGATCCTGTGGAGGGCAGCATTGGGGGGGGTGGAAGGACTCAGCAGGGTATAATACCATAGGGTCTACCCTCCAAAGCAGCCATTTTCTCCAGGAGAACTGATCTCGGTCATCTGGAGATAAATTGTAACAGCAGGAGATCTCCAGGTCCCACCTGGAGATTGGCAACCCTTGGGGAAAGACAGCTGCACAGCAGGGGGTGGAAGAGAATGGTTTGATGGCCACTGGGCCAAGATTGGCAACAATAGTTCCCCAGGAGAAAATGGCTGGTTTGGAGGGTGGAGTCTATGGCACTGTACCTGTCTGAGGTCCTACCCCTCCTCAAACCTCACCCTCCCTGGGCTCCAACCCTCAAATCTCCAGGAATTTCCATACCTATAGTTTGCAACTTTATTTCCTCCCCTCTCAGCAGCCTCTTCCTAGGCAAATTTCTGTCTTTCTCATTAGCGGGGAGCAAAGCAATTTACTTCATTATTTTCGGCTTTGTGATCTTTACAGCAACCCTGTAAGGCAGGTTAGGCAGAAAGTCTCCGGCTGGTCTGAAATCACCCAGGCAGTTTCCATAGGGATGCTCCTGCTGAGCAGGAGCAAGCAGCCAGGCCTAGGGTTGCCATTGCCAACAAAGACACATTGATGCAAAGGAGGATGGAAAAGTCTCCATATCTCTATTTTGCCTTCAATTGGTTTTGATGCCAGCAGAGTAAGAAAATACCAGAGGCTCTGGGTGGGTGCCCCATGGTAAATGCACCAAACAATTCCTAAAGATTCTCCACTGTGTAGATAAATCATTTTCTACACTCACAGTGTCCCCTGCCAGAATTAGTACCAGAGCTTTTTTTGCCTTGTGGTATTCTGCTTGTGGTGTGACCTGTCTTTTTTGTGGTGTGGCATGGTTGTGTTATTGGGTTTGTTTCTTTTGAAGGGGAAGTATTGTGAGTGAGGACATATTTCACCTCAGAGTACAACAGGTTGCATAAACAACTGACAATTCCAACTGTCTTGTGGGGGGGGGGAGTTTGAGGTGTGAAATGGAGTGAAGTCCAATCAGCTTCTGTATGCAAATGAGCTTGAAATGCTGGCCCAATCAGAGAAGAGTGGCCTAGGCTGCAGTGGGTGGGAGAGAACTCAGGCAACACAGCTAGTGGATAGGGACAGATTCTGAGCGACATACCAGGGAGCAAATTGATTTTGCCAAGCATAGAATCTTGCCAGACCACTACCCTTTTATTTAATAGGACAGGACTAGTTGTAAAGCCCATTATGAAAGCAATACAACAAGCCCTAAGAAGATGTGATGTGTAACAAATGCATAGGCTGGAATGAGGTAAAGTAAATATTAGCGGTCTGTAAGTGAAATATACAAATGTGGAAATAAAGTCTCGCATACCTTATTTTACACAATAGCTGGTGTCCAAGTTCACACAATGTGGGCTTGATGGCTGAGTATGTATTGGTCACCTGGGGGCATGTCACGTTGTTCTAGCAGTAAAGATTGGACTGCTATTGAAGACTCACTCTGGTCGCAATCACACACAGAATTAGTGGCGCCATTGGCAAGAATGCCAGGAGGATTTAAAGGGCACGATCAGACACCAACATCTGCCAAGCATCCTGCTCCCATTGGCAACCTGTTTTGCTCTGCTGCAGAAGCGGAGTAAAAAGACACCGGGGAAAGTCCAGTAGCAAATGGGTTTGCTGCGAGCTAGGAACAGACTTTCCCCTGTGTGATCATGCCTGCATGCTCTCATGGTGTTGGGATGGTCTGATCGGGCCATCCTGACTCCATGCCATTGGTTTTTTCTCCATTTTGGTATGCATATCATCGCACACTGCATAGGGAGTGCTCAGTACGGACATGCGAATCATCAATCCCTTGTTGAAGTGCACTGGAGATACATGGCAAAAAAACCAACAACCTGACTCACACGCAGTTGCGTCTGATCATGCAGTGGCAGGCTGCCCCTGCAGCTCCCAGGGACTGTGTGATCACACAAATGCGGGTCAAATTCTTGCAGAACAAATAGCCTCGCTTCCCCCATGCTGCCTCTGTATTGTTAGCTCTGTATTGTTAGCTGGGAGTTTTCAGTGTGATGTGTTGGTGTCAGGTACCCCTGCCATAGGGGTGAAGGGTGGGAAGGAGGGACCAACGAATGGATCTGTGTTTTCTCTGGTATGTGTGGAGGTGACGGGGTTGCCTGGGAAACGAAGCAATTTTCATCTCGGGCTATCGCGCACCAGGCCATTTGGCCTTGAAAGCCAGGCTGTTTGTCTCCTTTCTGTTTCTTAAGACAACAGCTAGGCCTGGGGAATTTACTGCTTTGTGGGAATGCAATTTGTAACACCTTTTTGCTGGTTCCCACGCTCGGGCTATGTAACCATTGGTAGAGTGCCCTCCCCTCCATAGAGTAAGGCGCCTGACAGTTTGTTAGGAATCATCTTCATTGGGACTGGTCGAACCCAGCACTTCTCTCGCAGAGATGAGTGACGGAGAAGAGACTATCCCAATCCAGGATCCTCCAGAGGATGGGAAGCCTCCAGTTACGACAGTGCCGGTCACTACAGCCATCGTCCCACTGGACAACCCGGTCACCTATGTGCCGGCGTCGTGGGGCATGGAGTACGACCTGGGAGGCCCCTATGGGGACCCGTATGGAGCCGCCTACGGGGGAGTTACGACCTGGCCGAAGTGGCGGGACTGGTCAAAGCCGCTGGCCGAGACACAGGAGATGTGGTTCCTCACCCCCCGGGCTTCGATCCGAGAGAGCCGATTCGAGAGATCGGTCTATCGCCTGAGCACGGCCTAAGGGGCGGAAGACACACGCCCAGAACCTGGGGACCCCGAGGGGCCCGGCAGGAGTCGAAGATGGAGCGGAGATCCCAGTCAAGATCGAATCCTCCGCCTCATAGACGAGTCCTTGTCCCGCATCCCCAGGATGATCTCAGAAGGCATCCGAGAGGAAATGGAACGGAGACAGCAACAGGTACCGCATGACCAGCAACCACCCGACCAAAGAGTTGTGCCTATCCAGGTGTGCCGGGGCAACCCGGGGCACCTCCGGACCAACCCACGGGGCCCCCACCACAGGGGCCGCCGGCGCCGAGACCGCAGGGAGGGCCAAGAGAGTGGGGGTTCTTGCCGCCATAACCGGCTGAACTCTTAGACGCTGATTTCGACAGGACCCTGGAAAAGTTTTCGTACTTCTTGGTGAGAACCGAAAAATTCATCGAGAATTGGGGCCATTCATTCCAGAATGAGGAGCGAATCGTAGATGCAATCGCGTCTCACCTGAAGGAAGCGGCGGCGGACTGGTACATCGCGCTCCACCAAGAAGACGGGAGAGAGCTCTGAGAGATTGACGTGTTTATGTGGGCGATGAAAGACCAGTTCGAAGACATCAACGCGAACAAGATGGCTCGAGCCTTCCTTCGTTCCTTCCAACAAGGCTCACTGACGGTGAGGGAGTACACCGCCGAGTTCCGGAGGCAAGCAGCGAAGGTTCGAGGCTGGCCGGATGGGGTGCTGGCAGAACAGTACCGGTTGGGGCTCAACGCCGAGATACGCCGGATGGTGATGCGTGGAAGAGACCCCGAAACCCTGTCGGGTTGGATGAAGGAAGCGGTTGCCACTGAAACCTCCTTGAAGACCATCAAGCTCGATGACACGGCTGCACTTAGTAAGGGACCCCAAGCGGGCCATAGCCCAGCACCCAGAGGGAGAGTCCCACCCACCACCCAGAAGCAGAAGAGCGGCACCCGTGATCTCCGAATGAAGCAAGGATTATGCCTGAAATGTGGAGAGGCGGGCCATTTCACCGCGAGTTGCCCGGGAGCCTCCACCCCTCATGCTTCGGGAAAGGGGCCTAAGAAGAAGTTTGACACGTCCACCCCGAAACCAGTGGCGAAGCCGCGAGGAGCGAGGGCCCTCCAGATCACCTCGCTGAGCGAGGCCTCTGACTCGTCGAAGGAGGAAGCTCCGCTGCCAGGAAACAAGAAGGACCTGCTGTGAATAGTGCTGAACAGCAGGTCCCGGACTCGCAAGTGCTGAACCCGGTGAGCAGATCCTCCTCCCTCTTCTTTCTGTTACTTTGATGGACCCGGGTCTACAGACCCACGTGAGGGTACGAGCTCTCATTGACTCGGGGTGCGGGAAAGACATTATCAACCCTTCCCTGGTGACGGGGCTGGGGGCGAATGTCCTTAAACTAACTGAACCACTAGTTTTCACCCAGATGGATGGCTCCACTATGAAAGAGCTGTGTAAATATGAGACTGTGCCACTTCGCATGGGGGTGGGGAAACACTGGGAGGTGAGGCCGTTCATCGTTACCTCTGCCGTGTGGTTCCCACTGGTCCTGGGGAGCCCGTGGTTCTTTGATCATGACCCGCACATACAGTGGGAAGTGGGAGAAGTTAATTTCATTTCGCCGAAATGTGAGCGGCACACCTGGGACGAGGCGTGGGGGCCCCAACGGGGGTTGGACTCCCCGATACTGATGGGGGTGGCGGAAGCGGAATGGGAGGAAATCCCCAAGGAGTACCGGGACTTGGCCGCTGTGTTTGGGGAGGAGGAGGCAAATGAACTACCCCCCCATAGAAACTCAGACTGTGCTATCGAATTACTGCCAAACCAGAAGCTCCCTAAAGGGAAACTGTATTCGATGAGCCCGGCCGAAAAGATAGAGCTGAGAAAATTTATTGACAAAAATTTGGAAAGAGGGTTTATCAGACCAGACTCCTCACCATTTGCTGCCCCCGTTCTGTTCTGGAAAAAGAAAGACGGGGGTCTGCGGCTTTGTACTGACTACCGTGGTCTTAACGCTGTTTCGGCTACCAACGCTTACTCCCTCCCCCTGATCAAAGACCTCTTAGCAGCTGTTGCTGGGGGAAAGTGTTCTCTAAACTGGACCTTAGGGATGCTTACTTTCGAGTACGCATTAGAGAGGGGGATGAGCACAAGACAGCGTTCAACACCCCCCTGGGACAATTCGAGTATCTGGTGATGCCCTTCGGCTTACAAGGGGCACCTGGGGTATTCATGAACTTGATCAATGAGGTCTTACACAAGTATTTGTTCAAGGGTGTCCTTGTTTACCTTGATGACATACTTCTGTACTCCCCCGACATGCGCTCCCATGTCAAACTGGTCACGGAGGTCCTGCAAACGTTGCACAAGCACAAGCTATTTGCCAAACTCTCCAAGTGCGAGTTCCATAAGTCGGAAATTGCGTTCCTGGGCTACCGCATCTCACGGGGATTGAAATGGACCCAGATAAAGTGAAAGATGTGGTGGGGTGGGAGCCCCCCAAAACGAGACAGCAACTCCAAGCATTCCTCGGTTTCGCCAATTTTTATAGATCATTTTTATCGAACTTTGCACAGGTGGCCCTCCCCCTCACTGACCTCCTCAAAACAAAGGGGAAAAGCCCAGAATGCACCCGGCCGGGGGCCCGTTTAGACTGGACTGACGACTGTCAGAGAGCGTTTATTCAACTCAAATCCCTTTTCACCTCTGAACCGGTCCTGGCACACCCAAATGAACTTAAAAAATTCATTGTGCAAGTCGACGCCTCAGACGTCGCTATGGGGGGGCCATCTTGCAAGAGGGGGACGATGGCAAACTCCACCCACTGGCGTATGTCTCCAAAAAGTTTACGGATGCTGAACGAAACTGGTCAGTTTGGGAAAAGGAAGCGGGGTCGATCCGGTTGGCCCTCTCGACATGGCGGCACTGGCTGGAGGGGGCGAGAGTGCCGTTTGAGGTGTGGACAGACCATAAAAATTTGGAGTTGCTCCGCTCCCCTAGGTCTCTGAATGCAAAGCAACTGCGGTGGGCGGATTTCTTCTCTAAATTTGACTTCACCTTGCACCATTTCCCCGGGAAGGCAAATTCCTTAGCTGACGCTTTGTCCCGCCTTCCTCAACACAACAGTAAGAGGGAGGAGATCAGAGACTCTGTCTTCACCCCCTCCCAACTGGGGGGGGGCGGTAACTACCCGTAGTCAAACTAAGTCTCCAACCCCCGCGCCTCCCTCCTCCCAATGGGAGGCGAAATTTGCTGCAGCCCTGTCCAAGGCGGACCGTGACGTGCTGGCGAGGGAGGAGGGAGCCATGGAAGACGACCGTGGCTGCTGGTGGAAGAATGGGAAGCTTCTTGTGCCTTTATCCCTGCGGGGGGAGGTGATGTCCTGGGCCCACGGCTCTAAGCTGGTGGGACACACGGGGTTTGTTAAATCACTGCAGTTGCTCCAACGATAGTTTTGGTGGCCGGGACTCCGCAAAGATCTCTCCCTGTTTACACAAGTATGCTAAGTGTGCCTCATGAGCCAGGGAAGCCCCCGGGTTTACTCCAACCTCTACCGACCCCAACACGGCTGTGGGAGGTGATCTCCATGGATTTTATCACTGACTTGCCCCCGAGCAAAGGGAAAACGGTTATTTGGGTGGTTGTAGACATGTTCTCGAAACAGGTGCACTTTGTTCCTTTCAAGACCATCCCTTCGGCAAAGAAACTGGCCAAGGCATTTTTGCAACATGTCGTGTGCCTCCACACGCTTCCGGTGAAGGTGGTCTCCAACAGGGGGTCCCAGTTCGTTTCCCATTTCTGGGGGGAGTTGATGGCATTGCTAGGGGTGGAGAAGGCAGTCAGCAGTGCATATCACCCAGAAACCGATGGGCAGACGGAAAGGGTTAACCAAACCTTGGAACAATATCTTCGCTGTTTCACTAACTTTCAGCAGGACGATTGGGAATCGTTGTTGCCCCTAGCTGAATTTTGCTACAATAACACCTGTCACTCTTCCACGGGGGTGTCTCCTTTCATGGCGGTCCATGGCTATGAAGCCCCCCCTCTGCCTTTTCTGGCTTCTCCCAGCCTCCCGGTGGGAGAAGCAGGCGATTGGTGCAAACGCCTACAGGAGGCATGGCCCCTGTTGGCAAAGACTTTGGAACAGGCCAAGGCGGCTTACAAGGAACACGCGGACAAAAAACGTGATGCTGCTTGGACTCCGCAGTGTGGAGAGTTTGTTTACCTCTCCACACGACACCTCAAGGGCTTGCAGCCTAGTAGGAAGCTGGGTTGGAAGTATGTGGGGCCTTTCCAAATCAAAAGAGTGTTGAACAATGTGACTGTTGAACTTTTGTTGCCTAAATCACTGAACTCTATTCATCCTGTGTTTCATATAAGGCTTTTGTGACGTTCCCCTGCAGAGAATGTGTGGAGACCACATCGCCCCACCCCGCCTCCGCTGATGGTGGGGGGGAACCGCACTATGAGGTCGTGCAGATTTTGGACTCCAAGATTTCTCGCAACAAGCTCTACTACTTCATTGAATGGGTTGACTTTGGGCCTGAGCAGAGGGAGTGGGTGAGGGCAGATCATGTTCGTGCTCCAAAGTTAGTCCGTCAGTTCCATAAATTGTACCCCTTGAAGCCTGGAGGGTAAGATGTATTATCAGGGGGGCAGGATGTCAGGTACCCCTGCCATAGGGGTGAAGGGTGGGAAGGAGGGGCCAACGAATGTATCTGTGTTTTCTCTGGTATGTGGGGAGGTGACGGGGTTGCCTGGGAAACAAAGCAATTTTCATCTCGGGCTATCGCGCACCAGGCCATTTGGCCTTGAAAGCCAGGCTGTTTGTCTCCTTTCTGTTTCTTAAGACAACAGCTAGGCCTGGGGAATTTACTGCTTTGTGGGAATGCAATTTGTAACACCTTTTTGCTGGTTCCTGCGTGCGGGCTATGTAACCATTGGTAGAGTGTAGGGAGGGGCCCCCCTCCATAGAGTATAACCAAGGATGCTTCTTCTTTGTGGGTCATTCCTAACAATGCTTATGTACTAGTGCTTTGGCTTTGCAATATAATAAACACTATCCTTCTTCATGAGGCCTGGTGTTGACTGACTATCTAAGGCGCCTGACAGTTGGCTTGCTGCATTGTTCTACCTGCAGAGATTGAACAGTGCTTGAAGGATGTCCATTTTGTGGTTGTCATGGTATGTTACCATGTCTTTTTGGCATATTGCATTTTGGATGCCTTGCCTTGTCACGTATAGACTGCTTGCATTTTGCCTCAGCATGTTCTTCTGAAGTAAGTTTTCTTTTTTGGCCCGGTAGGCACTTGTGATCGAAAACCATTGTTGTTGTGTATAGTGTTCCTTCAGTTGGTGAATGCAGAGCAGGAATGTGGACAATCTTAGTATGCAGAAGCTGTTGACTGGAGCTTGGAGTGATTGTAAAATGTGTGCTTTAGGAAGCAGGAAATTGAAGAATGGTAGGTGGGCAGCAATGTGATTTTGAAATGTGTGTAGGCAGGAAGGATTGTTGAGAATGGAAAGTGGCCATAGTGAAAGAAGACAAAGTGTAGGGATAAGCAGCAGGGTCAGGTGAAGATTGGGTGGAGGGCAGAAATGCAGAAGAAATCAATGAGTGGACTGTCAGACCATGATTATAGGATCCATTGACTCATTTTCCAGTAAGTGGATGGGGAACAGAATCCCTTGGTTATTTCCCCATGTACTGCCTCCCTTATCTCTTAACCTTGCAGTTAGTGTTAAACTGTAAAGCAGCATCTCTTTACATAGAATGTGTTTTCTGAGTGCCTTGTATTGTCTTCGAGTTCACCAAGTTCCTCTTGTTTTGTTATTCCATGATCCTTCCTTGTTGCACTGTCACTTTTTTATTAAGGATTGGGGTCATTTCCTCCCATGGTAGTGTGTTCGTTGGGGTAATGTAAGTGATGTATTTTTCCTTTGTCTGCTTGTTGCATCATTTCACAGGTATCCACAACCTGCCATCACCTTGGTTGCAGTTGTAGGCTTACCTGGTTTTTTCATGTAGAGTGTGTGTCTTCTTGGTTCGTGTGGAGTGTGTGTCTTCTCAGTTCTCCCTTTGTTTGTGTGATGTTTGAGGTTTCATCTGTGTCAATTGTAGTCTGTGCAAAGTAAAGAGTCAGCTCATGTTAGGAAAGAGGGATTGATGTTGTAAATGAGTCAGAGTGGTTTTGTCTAAATCATCTCCCCACTCTGCTCTCCCAAGCATCTCTTAATTTTTCCATTGTTTGTAGACTCCGCACTTTCTTTTGTCTCAGTTTTCCTGTAATTTTCTCCATGTCTTGTACACGTACCTGGTCCTGTGACATGTATGGCATGTCTTCTCAGAGCTGTCTCAGTATCCTGTGAGTTTTTGAGGTTCTCTGAATCTGAAGTGTTATCTGTAGAAAGTAAAGCATTAAGTGATGTTAGCCACCAAAATGTTGCAACCATGACACATTAGTTTCTTTTTGTCTAAAGATCTCATGTGCTATGACCAAAGCGTGTATCAGTTTTTCCTGTTTTGCAGAGCTAACTGGTTTGATCCACAGTCCTGCATCTCTTACTGTATTCTCCATGGTCACAACTTCAGTCAACTGACCAGGACCCTTTGGAAGTTTTAAGGAAAGGGTTCTCCAAGCAAAGTGGGAAAATCTGCAATGTTCCACTCATGTACATACCCTTTTATGGTTCCCATCTCATGGAGAAGCATGCCTGAGAAGGCCAGGAAGGCTCCCACAGAGCCATCATTCCATAAACCATGCACAGAAATGTGCAGGAGGGTATTCTTGTAATGGAACATTGTCCCCATGTCTTGTTCACTAACCTGGTCCTGTGACGTGTATGGAGTGTCTTTTCACAGCTGTCTCAGTGTCCTGTGTTTTTTGTGGTTCTCTGAACATGAAGTATTGTCTGTAGAAAGTAAAGCATTAAGTGATGTCAGCCACCAAGGATGGATGTTGCAGCCATGAGACATTGGTTATTTTTGTCTAAGGATCTCATGCCCACAGGACCATCATTCCGCAAACCATGCAAAGAAATGAGCAGGAGGTATTCTTGTACTGGAACACTTTCCCCATGTCATGTCCACTTACCTGGTCCTGTAACGTGTACAGTGTGTCTTTTCACAGTTGTCTCAGTCTTCCATGGTTTTTTGTGGTTCTCTGAATGTGAACTGTTGTCTGTAGAAAGTAAAGGATTAAGTGATGTTAGCCATCAAGGATGGACACAGCATCTATGAGACACTGGGTTTTTTTGTCTAAGGATCTCGTACCCACAGGACCATCATTCCACAAACCATGTACAGAAATGTGCAGGAGGGCATTCTCATACTGGAATATTCTCCCCATGTTTTGTCTACTTACTTGGTCCTGTGACGTGTACAGTGTGTCTGTTCACAGCAGTCTCAGTCTCCTGTGATGTTTGTGGGTCTCAGAATCTGTTGTCTGTGAAAGTAAAGCAGTAAGTGATGCCACCTACCAAGGATGGATGCTGCATCTATGAGACAGTGAGGGTCTTTTGTCTAGAGATGTTGGCTGCTATGGCTGAAGTGTGTATCAATGTTTTTGGGGTTTGCACAGCAAACTGAGTTTGATCTGCTGTCCTGTGGGACTGCCTCTGCTATTGGAGTGCATGATCAGAAGTTCAGTTAAGTGATCAGACCCCCTGGGCCAGTAGAGAGAGAGCACGTGCAGCTGGCCAAGACAGAATCAGACCCTGGGCTCTGATGTTCCAGCTATATTGATGGCCTCTGTGTGGCAAAGAGAGTGTGGGTGATGGTGTACATACCCCTGGGCCCCCTTGTCCTGCTACAATGCCTGTTGAAGCAACTACCAGTGGGCTGAGGGAACCAGGGCCAGAGCTGGCCTCACAGCCTCCCTCTGGCTTGGGAGAAGGGGCCTCACTTGAGCTGGCTGGCCACCACTGTCCCAGCCATGCACAGGAAAGAAATCCTCAGAAGCAGTGCTGTGACCTGGCCGCTGAGCCCACAGTTGCTTGGAGGGCTGGCATCAGAGCATCCCAAGCCCCTCCTACTGAACTCAGAGGGACTTCCTTTGAAGTAAAAATGTGCAGAATTCACAAAATCAGTAACAGGAAAGAAGGAATGATGGAAGGAGGATTTATGGAGGGAAGGAAGGAAAGAAGGATGGAAGGGAAAGAAGGAGGGAAAGAAGGGAAAGAGATGGGCAGAAAGGAAGGAAGAGAAAGAGGGAGGAAGGGAGAAAGAGAGGGCTCTCCCAAGGGCTGAAGAATGGCCGGCAGGCAAATGACCGTGGCTGCTCCTCCACTGATCTTCTCCTGATGGCTGGTCAGGCAAATGGCTGCTCGGCTGCTGAGGTAAACTGTTCAGATTGGAGTTTTGGTGGGAGCTGGTTCTGTGGGCAGGACTCTGGCACACTTTCTGATGGGCAGTTCAGGCAGCCAACTGATTTTGGCAAGCATAGAACGTTACCATGCAAAAACACGTTTATATGTAAGGACAGAATGGCTTCTTTTAGGTCATAGCCTAAATCAGGGATGGCCAAACTTGCTTAACGTAACAGCCCCACAGTATAAATGTCAGATGTTTGAGAGCTGCAAGACATGAACAAATATTACACACACGTTTTTATTGAAAAATATGCATATTTACTTTTTATTAACATTAAAACAGACTGTGTGAAAGAGCCGCATGTGGCTCCTGTGCTGTAGTTTGGCCACTCCTAGCCTAAACTCACAGATGAGCTTTGATAGAAAAACAGAAAACAGTGTTCATAGCTGTTATTCATGGTTTTGGAATAAAGTTAGCATTTCCCCCCTAATATACAACATTGCTGGATGACCAGTTCTTTGTTATTATGGTATGCTGATGTTTCCTCAATGGGTGCTAATTTTTAGGTGATAATTACTTTGGTGACATCATCTCTCTTCTAAACCCAGAGCAGTGCACACACATGCACTTTGTTTAGAGACTTAAAGTTCAATCCTAAACAGGCCTAATACTTTGAATACAGATCCTTTAGCCATTTAGATAATTACAGAGAACTAATTGTGAGTTTTGCAATTATGCTAATACCTTTTGTATAGTTTCAACAAAAATGTTCATAAACTTGCCACTTCTTCCACAAAACAACAAGATGTGTGGTTTTCATTTTGGACTATATAGAACATTTCAGCATCCTTTTTTCTATTCATAGACCTCTGAATCATGGTAGCAATTCATATATTACTTTGTTTCGTTGCGAAAAATGAACATAGGGAAAAAACCCAGCTTCCTGATGAATTTTGTTTTCAAAACTGTTTCATTTGTGAATGGAATAAGATTATACATGCAAAACACTGAAGCACAAAGAATGATTTTTCAAAGACTTTCTATATCAAAGAAGATGCATATGATAACGATATTTTTAAGACCAATGGTATGAAAAACCTCTGTTTTATTTTTTTGATTAAACCTATCCACAAAACTGATTCATATGATGCCATGTTTAAACAAACCCCATCTCAGTTACAAGCTAGGAAAGATGTGGGTTGGGCAGCAGAGTAGACCACATCTTTAAGCTATTAGGAAGTCTTATTTTGTGAATGTTTCCTTGAATTGTTCGAAGTTGTCTGGAGGACCACACAAAATCTGATGTTCAAAAGACTGAAGAGATCTTAATGAGCTGAGAACTGTAGCTACTCTAAACTTTGAAGGTTTGCAGCAGCCTCTGGCCATTAATCCCCCCCTATTTATTGGGACAGAATATAGCATTTTCAGTGACTATATTGAAACTTAATAAGTCATTTGGGATTATGCTTCAGGATCACATAGATTATTATGTTTTTGTATTAAATGATTAAATCTTTGTTTAAACAAATATTTCTAAACATCAAACACCTCATCTGGCTCCTGGGGCTGAGAATGGATTTGCCACCCAAAGTATTTTCTTGCTTATTTCACCACGGACATTGTAAAAAGTAAGAGGCATGTGCTGTGCTGCACTCAAGAATAGTTCACAACAAATGAGCCAAGACATTTTTAATAAAAGTTCCAATCTATTTCAGAAAATGATTTTGTTTAAAATAAGGTCCAAGAAATGCTGCTGCAAACACACTGGTTGTTGTTCTGCCACGAAACGGTACCAAAAAGCAAGACCAAGACATAAAAGGAAGATGAATCGAGCCATTAAAAGATAGCACTCAGGTAAACTGGTTGAGGGAAAAGAAAGAGCCAGGGAAATGACCTATTAAAGAGAGGATCAATATCTCCTTGGCTGGGGTCACACGAGCGAGATAATGCGGCGGGGAAGTGAGGATATTTGTTTCATAGCAATTTGACCCACATTTGTGTGATCACACAGTCCCAGTTCCCTAGCGAGTTTTCCAACACCGGGAAAATCAAGTACTTTCCAGGTATTTGTGCTCTGAATCCACGATTTTGCCTATCTGGACAGCCATCTCTCACAATGATTGCGATTAGGTCATCTGGACATCCTTCTTCCAGTTTTTGTTTTTGCGACTTTCACCATCTGTATGTCCTTCTTCCAGTTTTTGTTTTTTTGACTTTTGCCATCGTGTGCATGCATGTGCATGCGCATATGCACACATATGCACATGTGCAAGGATTTTTTTTAAAAAAAAAAATTGTGCCACACTGCCACTTGGGCAGCGCGGCTGTCTGCGATCACACAGGGGCAAGTTTGTCTGTGGCCCATAGCAACTTGTTTGATAGTGGACTTCCCCCAATGTCTCTTAACTCTGCTCTTGCAGCAGAGCAAAACAGGTTGCCGATGGGTGCGGGGCGCTGGCCAGATGTTCACGTCTGATCACGCCATTAAATCCACCCAGCATTTGCATCTATGGCATGGTTAATTGTGTGTGTGATCGGGACCTTCAATGGGAATTTATAGGAGAATCATGTTAATCAAAGATACTCTGTATAGATGCCTGTGTTTTTCTATCTAATCCTAACTTTGAAAAGCTTAAGGGAACTGTAGTTTAAGGTCAGAGGAGAAACAGGGGAAAGGCCAGGCCATAAGTTAAAATCCTAATAGAGCTCAGCTAGTTAGGTGAGCAGAAAAAAGAGAAAGAATTGTTTTTCCTATCTGCTGAGGCAAGGACCAAATCAAATGTAGAAAGGCTATTGATCCAATTTTTTAAAAGTTCCTACTAGTTAGCAGTCCCACAGAGAATCAAGCTGCCAGGAAAGTAATGGAAGCAATATACCAGAATATATGAGATCCTGCCCTAAATTGGCTTTGGGGGACTTATATTTATTTACTTATTAATTAAAATATATATGTCCAGCCCTCAATATACCTCTAATAGCTTCCGGTTTGTTTCTAAGCACAATTCAAATTGCTGGTTTTAATATACAGTCCTGAACAATCTGAGAACAACATATCTGCAGGGCCGGTGAAGCTACCTTCTGGCGCCCCTCCTCCCCTGTGCACCCACCAATTTTCAAACATCAAACATAAATGCATTTTAGAACGAATGAAAAACACAGAATTTGAAATTGCTAATTTCTTTTTTTTTAATTGTGAGAACAAGTAATACAGTCTCTCAAACAGAAAAACACAAATCACAAAGCATTTCGAAAAATCCTTTTAATTGTGATGTTGGAATTTAAGTCACTTTAATGATTTGCTTTCTGATGTCCATTCTGCTGCCATTTCACAGAAAAGTCTGTTGCCACACCCAGGAAGTAATGGCAAGTGGCAATAAGCCCTATTACCACCTGCTCCCTCCTCCACATTATTCCTAAGAGCCTGAGCAGGGGCGAGAGGGCACAACTTTAAAACAAATCCCAGGGTAGAATGTAGAACAGGTAGAGGGGAACTGGAATTCTGCATCTTTATGCCTCACAGCACAGAGACCAGGGAGCACAACTATAGCAAGAGGGGAAAGCAGATCACTATATTTATTATGCCTTGATTTTAAGTGTGTCCCTCTTTATTCCTCTATCTGCAATCACCAAGGTTTTTTCCTTCTCATAGTTGTGCACAATTCCAAAACAAAAATTCTCTACCCTCCTTGCTAAGAGAATGTTACTCATGTTTGAAACCATAGTCAAGTTTCCTTCTTCTCTACCATCATTTGCTAACTGGTCAAAAATTATGCCAGGAAGGGTGGAGAGAATCTGTTGAAGCATCTGCAAAATTCCTTTCTTTTGGCAGCAGGAAAACATAAATCCAAAAGCCTGCTCAGAGACTGAGATGTGTTTCTTCAGGAAGGCACATCAGTTCTGCCTCCTGCGCCAAGTTCTTTCTCTTGGAACTCTTAACCACCTGATTCTCAGCAGGCTTCCCTGTGCAGAAGGGAGCCCTCAGATCCTGCCCTGGTCTTCACTGGCACCCACAACTCAAGCCAGGCTCATCTCTCCGAGGGCTCTTCCTCCCCCTGCCACTGCCACGCAACCTACCTGGATTCCTCCAGTGGGAGCTTGGCCAGCCGTTGACTACCGGGGCAGCTGCAGATATGCTGAGCAGAGGCGCACACCCAGAGTGGCTTGGGAGTCTGGGATGAGGCCACGCTGCTTCCAGGTGCCTTGTAGCTGAGAATGCTGTCCATCCATCTGGACCCGGCGGTGAGGAGGAGGAGGAGGGGTCAGAACCTCAGCCTACCCTTCCCTATCTTTCAAATGGGGGCAGAGGCCACCGCTGGCTGTCTTTCTCCCAAGAGAAAGACACCAGTGGAGCGGAGGAATCCCCCCCAGAAGAAGGTACCTGTTTAGAACAAGTCTGAATCACCCACCTGCCCTTGAAGGACCAATACCGACACGATGCTCTCTGCACATTCCCCGAGGAGGAACCAGCATGTCTCCAAAGCTGGGTCCCTTTTTCACCCCCCCTCCCCCCGAGGCAGCCAGGAGGCTGCAGCAGCCCAGCCTGGCCCAGCCTGGAAGCAGGGACCAGCACCTGCCTGGGGGTGCCCCCTGCTGCAGCAGCAGGAAGGGCACCCGAGGAGCAGCACCGGCCCCAACTCCCTCTCCACTCTGATTCGGCTGGCGGCCAGGCAGGAAGTGGGTAGGAAGGGGAAGGGTGCACCATTTTGGGATCTCCACCCTAGGCAGTCACCTTGTTGGCCTAGTGGGAGAGCTGGCCCTGCATATCTGATCCCAAGACTGCCATCCTACATATGAATCAGAGAAAGAGTGAGAGCAGGCTAAGCCCATCCTTTTCACCTGAGTTTTTAATGAAAATTACGATGTGTGGTTACATCTGTTATTTGTGTTTATTTTGCTAGTTTATATTAAGAGAATGTCATAATCTACTTATCTTTTTATTGTTTTATATATGAAATGTTAATTTATAAGTAAGACATTTTAAGGACTTCCACAGTGATATACAATTTTCAAAAGTAAATAAAAAGTTGTGTTTATCAAACTACAGGCTGCTATAGAATTGTTACACAGTTGTATATTTAGAATTTTGCCTGCATGCAAGATGAAGAGCAACATAATCACTACAAATTGCTACAGAAGTTCTATGCATGTATATGTTATAACAAATTTGATCAATATAATGCAGTCCTGGTTTGCCACATCTGTGTTAGTATGTCTGCTGGTTTCAGTGGTCTGGGTAGAATATTTTGCCATGGATCTTGATATCAAATTCTAAGGAATAACACCAAGAAACCGCCAGGTGTGCTGAAATGGCGGCATGTTTTTGGAATGATACTTTCCATCCCATATTTCATACAATTTATGACCCAAATTTGAACACTATTAGTAGTGCACCATCTAGTACTCTTGGAAGAAAAGGAACATGCTTCATTCTTCCAAGACCAAGGGACATATTTTGGTCTCTTGGAACAGCAAATGAAACATGACCAAGACTTTGACTTCTTAAGTTTATCCTCTGTGGTCATTTAAGCAACCAGTAGAGTGTGGCAATCAGTAGAATAAAGCTAAAATGAACTTTCTACAAATAAGTATTCATAAAAGCTACCATTTTCACATTTTGTTAACTGAAATCTTTAATATTTGTATCTTTAAAACACAAAACAACTAATGAGGCATAACTGAAACTGTACACAAATATAACAAGTGGGAACCCACAATTACTTGCAGGAGGCTTCTCATTTTCCCTTCCCCCACTATTTCCTTTTTACCTTTCCTGAAGGCCCTCATAAACTCTCTTTAGGATTGCCAACCCTGGCTTAGGAAATTCCTAGAGAAATTCCTTGGAAGGGTGAGATTTGGGGAGTGAAGCAACCTCAGCAGGGTATAATGCCATCGAGTCCACCACCCCCAGCAGTTAATTTCTCCAGGGGAACTTTGTCATCTTGAGGTAAGTTGTAATTCTGGGTGATCTCCACCCCCCACCTGGAGGTTGTCAACCCTAATTCCCGTGGAGGAACTAGCTGCTTAGGAAGGTGGCATTTATGGCCTTATACCCTTATGAGGTCCCTCCCGTCCTCAAACTCCACCATCTCTAGGCTCCACTCTTCAAAACTCCAGATATTTCAACCCTGTCTCTTTCCCACCCAACAGCCAAGCTACCTTTATCTGACCCTCTGTCTTCAGCTTCCCCCCACCTGCAGTCTCTACCTAAGAAAACTGTTGCCCAGTTTTGTGGTGCTGACCACTGGAAATGATCCACTTGCATGGTAGGGAACCCTCAAAGACTTGTGACGTGGCATCTCACTTTCCCCTCTATCCCCATCCCAACACTAGTTTTTCTTTCCCTTCCCCTGACAACCCCCATATCCTCTCCCCTTCCCCTGCCTCCTTCTCTCCATCTCAGCCATTCACCAACCTACCTTTCTTTTATATACCCTCCATCTACAGCTATATTTATTATTTACTTCATCTTTATCCCACCTTTCTCCACAGTGGGGACCAAAAAAGAATTGACTGCACCAGTCATCATGTCACTCCCTCTTTTAAATTCTTCTAGTACAATCTAACAGCAGACTTCCAAAAAGATTTGTGTTGATGAGTTAACTTAAGAATGGGTTTCCTTGCGGTTTGAAGGGAGGGTATGAATAAGTGCATGCATGAGGGTATCTGCATAAATGTGTACACAAGTGGTTGAATTTTTAGATGCCTGTGTGGCAGTAAGCAGATACTCCTGATGGTTCAAGAAGCATGACCCCAACCCATTAAACTTTCAATCATATCAAGAAGTGTTTGGTTTAAAATTTTTGCTCTCTTTTGGAATACTGAAACTTTTAAATATAAATAATGCAAGCAATGATGCTATAGCCATGTTTGTTTTTGCAATTGCTTTTGACTTCTAATGTAACTTTTTAATTATTTGACTTTAAAAAAATATATTTTATTTTGCTTTAAATTCCCATAATACAAGTTTATACAAAATATCATGACAAGGAAGGAATAAAATTTAAACTAATTTATCAAGGATAACCTACAATATGCCCAAGGTGGATTGATTTCTATTATATCTATTATCCTATCTTTATAATCCATTTGGGAACGTTCCCAAAAATTAATTCTACGTTCCAAAAATTTATCATTATATATATTTTGTTTTTCTTACCCCACCCCTTAACCCCAAATTAATTTTTCAGTTGCTATTGATTATTACTTGTCAATTTATTTCTTTACACTTCTAATGAATAATTATATTATGTAACTATTGCAATTAAAGGAAAGCAAGAATTACTGCTGAACACCATTTTTTAAATCTTCTAGTGTTTATCTTCAGGACGTGCTGCCTGCTCCAGAATCTTTAGTTCCCCAAAGGAGTCCCTATAAGAGACTTGCCATTGGCGGGCTGGGGATCTTCCCCATACAGTTTTACCCACATTGTGCAATATCCCAACTCAAATTTAAATAAAAGTTTTTATTCCAGCACTGCCTATTTCACATCCTTATCAAGTCTAGTCCTATGAGCAATGACTTTCAGTTTCGGCGGAGCGAATGGCGGCAACCTCTCGGGATGCTCCCGGAGATGGTTAGCCCACACGCGGTTGGGGGGGTCTTCGCTTATGCGAAAGACCCTAGTGAGCCTTAGGCAAAGGCTCTGAACCGGGGGCGCTTGGGGAGTAGCCTCTTTGCCGGCAGGTAGCTGGGAAATTGAGGCTTTCTCCCCGCCCCAATCGGCCCCACTGTGTTGTGCCCGTATGGGAAGTAGCAACGCCACCGACTTCGACGAGTGAAAAAGCAGTGGAATGAATTAAAATAAAAAGAAGAATTGGCAGCGAATCATGAGTTGGAGATCTGTTTTGAAGCGGTATAAATGCGCTCTGCCCCATAAACGTATAAGCGTATGGGAGGAAGGAGGAATCCCCACCCCCTTTGAAAAACGGGACTGTTAAAGGAAGAGTGAAGGGGGGTGAAGCAAAAAAGCGATTTGGTAAAAGTACCTTTGGGGCTTTACTGAAGATTAAGAAGTTTGCTTGTCTCCTGGGTGTCGCGGCACAAACTTTATTAAAGTAAACAATAAAAAATGGCGGGGCAGAAAAGGGTCCCAGAGAAGCCGGCAAAGAAGGGGGGAGCGACTTCCGGTCCTGGCAGCCTCCCCCTAGAGCCAGCTGTTAATCAACAGAAAAGCGAGCCACTGCGCCCTCTGCTGGATCAAATGCAGAAAATCAGCTAAACCCTTTGCAACATGGAAAGTGTTCTCAACAGTCAACAAAAACAACTAACAGAAACAGCAAAGAAGATGGAGGAGATCACACAGAAGTGTCTGGTCTCGACGGAAGACACCAAGAAAATTAAGAAAATGGTCAACAAATTAGAAAAACATCAAGATACACAAGAAAAAAGGATTTTAATGCTTCAGATGGAAAAATCAAATCTGACTCTCCGCTTAAAGGAAGGGCATAAAGGAAGAAGAGAAAGAAGATCTTAGAGCTATACTGGCGAATGCCTTGGCACCACCAACTGGCAGAGAAGTGAAAGAATTGAAGGATGAGATGGATGTGGCCTATAGAGCCTACTCCAGCTTCACAAAGAAAAATAATTTGCCAGCAAAAGTGGTTGTCAAGTTTACTAAGCAGCGCACTAGAGATCAAATTTTGCGTGCAGTTTCAGCAGTGCCCTTGAAGATTGGAGAGCAGACTATCAGAACTTTAAAAGATGTTCCATATGAAATTCGTATGAAAAGGAAAGCATATAAAGGATTGACCATGTTTTTACAAAGACATCAAACTATTTACAGATGGTGCTTTCCCGAGGGACTGGTGTTCAAATTTAAGGATAAAAGAGAGAAGATTGACTCCGTCTTCAAAGCTCAAGAATTTCTGAAGAGACACGCCAGTTCAGAGGAAGATGCAGAACTCGCTAACTGGACAGTGCTAAGCAGCGAAGAGGACAGCGGCCCAGAGGAGGGAGGTGCCGGAGTGGGAGACGAGAAGGCAAAAGAGGGCCCATCATATAATCTGAGGGACTTAAAAAGAAGACACCCCAAGATATAGCAGCTATTCATGAGGCAGCAGAAGGGAGCTGATCAACAACTAACCCCAAAGGACTTTACTAACTTAACTAATAGATTTATTTTGGACTTTCGGCAGGATGAAAAGAAGATCTTCCAACCACGGCGGATGCCAAAAACTGTATTTGTACTAACTAAAACTAACATTTTAACAGAAAATTCACTCCAACTCTTTTCTTAATCCATCTATATACCCTACCTTTTTCTTATAAAAAAGCAATAAAATTCTCTCCTTTTTAGGAGAGGTTTTTACAAAAACAAAACAAAACAAAGTCTAGTCCTATGAGCCACTAGCAGCCTGTGTAATAGCCATAATAATTTCCTCTCCCAAAGGTACATCATGAGCTGTCCAAGTCCTTCCCATTGGGTAACTGTGAGATGACCCAGGGGTAACCACCGATATGGCATTTTTAGTTCTATTAGTCTCTGTACCACTGGATGCATATTTCTTCGAGCCATCAAGATTTCATATGGGATGTCTGGGAATATTTGGGTGATAACATCATCTAGTTTCAAGCCTTTTTGGCTACAAGCAGTTTCTAAAATTAATTTCTTTGTTTGCACATCTACAATCTCTGCAATAACATTCAGGAGTAAGGCTGGTGACCTAGCTCTACTAGTGTTTAGTCTGTATGCTGTCATAACAACTGAACCTGGAAGTTTCAGCTCCCCACTCAGCCAAGAATTTAAAGCTGTAAGGTTGGTATTCAGTTCAAAGTTTGGTGGAATCCCACAGATTTTAATTTTCCGCTCACACACTCTAAGTTCTAATGATATTAACTTACTTTCGGACCAGGCTTCATAATCACGTAGCTCCAAGATAGCTTGTTTGTTATTTTTCACTTCTGCTGCAGCTAAGTCTGTAACTGCTTTAATTTCTCAAAACACACACAAACTGGGGAAGTCGCTATCATATACAAAAAGTATATATTACAATAGTGAACACATCAAGTGTGCAAATATAAATACATTTATAAAAATCCAATATTACAGACCAACAGTTTACAGTCCAACAGTGTCAACAGTTTTCCAACAATTTACAGTCCAACAGTATCAACAGTTTTATGAAGAGTCCAGCTTCAACTTTGTTTTGATGGAAAACTTCATCAGAAGTGATTACCTATGACGAATACATACACTGATCTTACTAATACCTATTACAAAATGTTAGAAATATTTTAAAATATTGTTTATTGAATAATTAATTGACTGGACAATAATAAAAATATTTACCAGCAACCATTATGTGTTTGAATCCTATTTTGCAGATGAACAGAACATTCTCTATGTTGCTATGCAGTATACTATCTGGGACTAGTCCTTCTGTTAATAAAAAGAATACAGCATGTGAACTCAATATTACAAACAAACCTATCATTAACCAAGAAAAAATGGCTCACAAAAAGTTACTAACTTACCAATAGGCTTGAGAGCTTTTTATATGCAGGCAAATCTCTATGTGGAGTTTTTACAGCTACTAAATGCTTCTAACTGTGATATATCATTCTTAGCACTTATAGGATACTAAGTATCTACACCTGCAATAGCAGTTAAAGTAGCAATGTCTAAGGTAATACAAGAGCATTTAAGGCAGGGAATACAAGAGCTAACTCATAGAAAGCATTTAAGGCAGGGAATACAAGAGCTAACTCATAGAAAGCATGAAATATCAGCAACAATAATGTGTTTGTATCCTATTTCACAGATGAACAGAACATTCTCTATGTTGCTATACATTCTCTATGTTGCTATTTGGGACTAGTCCTTCTGTTAATAACACGTGAACTCAATATTATGTACCAACCAAGAAAAATGCCTCACAAAAGTTACTAAGGCCCTGGTCACATGGAGAATTTGCCGCGCAAAAGGTATGAATGCTGGGTGGATTTTTGGGACAGGATCACACCGCAACATCTGGCAAGCGTAGCGCACCCGTGGCCAACCCATGGTGTCCCACTGAAGATGTGCAGTTAAAAAGTACCTGCAAAAATTTACTAGCAAATGGTTTGCCACGGGCTGCAGAAGGACTCGTTAGATGTGATTGCACCTGCGCGTGCCTATTCCCTCCGGTCATCCTCTTTGCAGCATGCGCCAGAGGGCAAAACCCTGGTGTGCTGCCATTGTGTCTGATCGCATAATGGCAGATCAGAATGTGACGGTGCAAATAGCCACACCTCCCCCACGTGTTTTTTGGCATGTGTGGCCAGGGCCTAACTTACCAGGCTTGAAAGCTTTTTATACTTGGGCAAATCTCTATGTGGAGTCTTACAGCTACTAAATGGTTCTAACTGTGATATATCATTCTTAGCACTTATAGGATACTAGGTGTCTGCACCTGCTATAGCAGTTAAAGCAGCAATATCTAAGGAAACTAAAGCGTTTAAAAACACAGCACATTAAAGAGACAACACACAACAGGGAATACAAGGGCTGACTCATAGAAAACAAGAAAGGTCTAAGTCACAATTCAATCCCAAAGGGTAGTGAATCCTTAAGCAATGTATCCAATACACCTCATGTCTTGCCAGAGCTTTTTAAATATCCACTCTATTATAACTGAAAGTATAAAATGTTTCCAACATGAGAAAGAAAAAAATCATTACAGTCATGCCCCATTTCCAAGAAATGAGGGACAAGGGGAGACTCAAGATGCTGCTGCAGTATACAGGATTTATATTCAATGATCCGTGTATGGACATGCCGACATAATATTTAGGATTAGGGCAACAGCAGTGGAGCAGGTAAATCACCCTTTTAGTGGCACAGTTGGTAAATTGTTTAAGTCTTACAGAGAAGTTCAGTTCTGAAAATTCTATCCAATCAGTAACTATAGCCTGAGCACATACTGAACACTGTCCACAATGTTGGTGCCTTGCTGTGGCTACCAATGTTCTAGTCTGTGATGAAAAGTCTGTTCTAATTAAAGTATCTCTGATACTCCTGGTTCTTCTAAATCCTATTAGTGGTTTCTCAGTATACCCTGGTATTTCACTAATCACATGCCAATGCCTCATGATTATTTTTTTAATGTGTTCAGCATGTGGAGCACAAAATATCTGACTGGACCTAGCTTTTTTGTCAGTAGATATTAATAAGCTATTCCTTATCCTTTGGTCTGCTCTAACTGCAGCATTAGCTATTATTTGTGTGGGATAACCCTGCTGTAAGAAATGTCTATTTAGTTTTTTCCTTTCCTGGTTATAATCTACATCAGATGAACAATTTCATTTAATGCGTAAATATTGCCCATAGGGCAAATTACGTTTTAGATGTTGCGCATGATATGATTGAAAGTGAAGATAAGATTTTTTATCAGTGGGTTTAATATAAGACTAACCCTAACCCTAACCCTCACTGCCAATTGCCTAGACCCACTAATATAAATAATCGTGTCCAAAAAGTTTATCTCAATCTGACTACTTTTAGCTGTAAATCTTATATGAAGTTGGTTAAGCCACTGCACAAATGTATGAAATATAGAAACATCATCCAAAACAAGAAAAAGTTAATCAATAAACCATTTGAAAAAAATAATATGATGAAAAAAAGGATTAGTAATAGGATTAGAAATCCAATCCATTTCAAACTTGGCCATAAATAAATTAGCAAAAGCTTGGTGCAAAAGTGCTGCCCATTGCTATGCCCTTAATCTGAAAAAAAGTCATCTTCAAACCTAAAAAAACTGCACTCCAAAATAATATCAGTTAAGTCCAGCAAAAAGTGTGTTGGTGGCATTTTATCGGCTCTAAGCTCTAATGCAGCTTCTATACACGTACGTGCTTCCGAATGCAGAATATTTGTATATAAGGTTGTAATGTCTAAGGTTGCCAAAACTGCATTGTTAGGAACCACCATACCCTCCACTTTGGTAAAAAAAATCCTCAGTGTCGTTGATATAACTAGGAATTGTGGGTATGAATGGCTGCAGAAATGAATCAATATATCTGGACAATGGCTCCATGACTGAATTGGAGCCAGGAACTATTGGCCGACCCGGCGGTGGAAAACCGGGTTTATGTACCTTTGGTAATGCGTAAAAGATGGGCACTCGAGAAATCTCATTCACTAGATATTCAGCTGTACAGGCACTGATATAATTTAAAGCTACAGCTTCATTAATTACAACTCGAATAACCCTTAGAGCCTCAGAGGTTGGATCAGTAGTTATCGGTAAATACGATTGTGCATCAGTCAGTAAGGCATAAACCATACTCAGGTAATCTTTTTGGTCCATGACCACTATCCCGCCACCTTTGTCAGCCTCCTTAATAATTATATAAGGATCTTCAGCAAGGCTGCGTAGAATAGTACACTTATCAAAAGAAAGGTTGCGTCTATATTTACATTCAGAATTCTCAAGTCTGTTTATATCTTTAAGAACTAGTCTTTCAAAGACTGTAATGTTGGCAGAAGTCAAGTCAAGTCAAGTCAAGTCAAGTTTATTAGTACGGTCAAGCGACCAGCCAATATAAAACATTTCCAAAAAAAAAAGATTGAGGTAAAATACACGGTAGATACATAAAATTAGATAAATATATAAAACGGCATTAAGAGCAAAAGTGGGAGCAACACAGTGTATCATTAAGGTGGAAACAGGAGCAATATTACTTTATCATTAACTTGCTGTCTGAGGTACAAGCTTCCTCTTTTTAAGTGCCAGGAAGCAAAATTTTGCCACAGCTACAGATATCCTCTCTTTCCGATCTTCCAACAAAAAGGTTAGAATCCTTGGTTCCGCAAATTTCAAATGGACATCCAGAGGTTTAAATGTAGACAACAATGGGAAAATTAACAGCTGCCTCTCCATAGCGTAAAAATTACAATGTAACAGAATATGTGGGACCGACGCTGTCTCAAGACCTGTACAGGGACAACAGTTTTGGGAGATAGGCCAATGCAAGAACCTTCCTTGTAATAAATTAGAGGGTAAGGCATCAAAACGAGCTCTAGAAAAAGCCCATGTATAGCCATCATATATAATGTTAGAAAGATAAGGAGCAGGTGCAAAACCTGCCCAAGATTTTAAAACTCCATATCTCGAGGGTAGAAGCGCTTCTTCTGTCTGCGCCTCTATATCCATTAGACATTGGGATACTATAGATTTAGCTTTGGTCAATCCTAGGTTGAAAAGACTTACAGGGTGAAGCCCAATTGAACCAAGTTTAACCAATATTTTGGAGGACCATTCAGAATATGGGGTGGCAGCTAAAAAGGATGGAATTGGGCCTGTAGGCTTCAAATGCGTTCTTAACCAGTAATAAATCGAAGCAATCCAAATTTTCATTTTCACTCTTGGCACCCCAATCTCCTGCCTAAGAACTACATTTGCTGTACATTTAGGCGCATTAAATAGTGCTCTAATAAATTTAGATTGAACTTTTTCCAGGTCCTTAAAATTATTATCACTTAAAGTAATTACTTGCATACCATATGTGAGTTGGGTTAAAATCTTTGCATCAAACAATTTTAAGGCCACTTGAATTACACCTTGGCCTTCCATCCTGAAGAATCTAATAATAGCATTAGCATTTCTCTCAGCTGAGCAGATTGTGGAACTTATATGCGCTGAGGAGCTGCCATTATAACTGAAGGTTACCCCCAGATACTTGTATGTTTTAACTTGCTCTATAGGGTGTCCGTTTATTCTCCAAGTATCTTTCTTATAAGCCCTATTAAAACAAATAATCTTGGTTTTAGAATAATTAATCGTTAATAGTTCCTCATTACATTTCTTGCTAAAGATTCTTAAGGCCCGGTTAAGACCAACTCTAGTTTAGGACAGTAGGATAGCGTCATCTGCGTACATTAGAATTGGAACCCCCTCTCCTCCTGAGAAGTTAGGGGCATGCACATCTACTCCATGAAGAGACTGAATAAGGGAGTTGACATAAATATTAAACAAGGAGGGGGCAAGTAAACAACCCTGTCTTACTCCCTTCCGGGAGGGAATGAATTTAGATAACATTCCTTCACTGTTACATCTGATTTGTAGTTGCATGTTCTCATGCACTTTAATCATCAGATGTAAAAGTCTTTTATCTATAGTTGAGGAATTCAGCTTTGCCCAAAGTCTTCCCTGAGAGACAGAATCAAAGGCCGCCTTCAGATCCACAAAGGCGACAAAAAGAGATTTCTTAGCTACTCTAACATATTTTTGAATAAAATAATCTAGAACAAGACAATGATCAAGAGTTGAACGACCCTGGGTAAAGCCCGCCTGTTCTTTACTTAAATAATTATCATGTTCAAGCCAATTATGTAATTTAATTTGCAGATGTCTGGAGTACAATTTACCGATGGTATTTAAAAGACTAATCGGATGATAATTATTAGGGTCTAACCTGATACCTTTCTTGTATATAGGATTAATAATTGCAAGGCCCCAGTCTGATGGAATCTGAGCAGTATGGTCAATATGGGTAAAAAGTCTGGCCAGTATCGGTGACCACCAGTCAACGTTACTCTTAAGAAGATCTGGGGGAATGAAATCACTCCCAGGAGCCTTCCCATTTTTTAACTGCTTAATCATTAAGGTGACCTCTTCTAATGTAACTGGGGGCCAAATAGGCAAGGTCTCTGAAGGGACTACCATAGAAGGGGTCAGCTGTGGATCATTATATAATACCTCAAAGTGTTTTTCCCAAATCACAGTGGGTATAACATTTGCCATCATATTACTTTTATTCCCATTTACTCCAGACACAAACTTCCAGAATCCCACATTATCCCTGTTCTTAGTAATCTCTATTAGAGTTTTCCACTTCGATAGCACATGAGTACTTTTTTTTACTTTCATAGAGCCTTGTAGGCTTTTTTGCTAAGCTGAAAGTCATTTAATTTATTAGAATTTATCATAGCTGCCCTACAACTCACTATAAGGATCTGCTTGGCCCGAATACATTCTTGATCAAACCACCTTTTATGAAAAGTTTTATTTTTATTATTTTGGGGGGTGTTGGGTCTCGTTAAAATCGGATTGAAAAATTTGATAAGCTCTTTATAAAGAGATAGTAAAGAATCACTATCAACAGGAGAATTCATAATCCTGGAATGGAGTGCCATACCCTCCGCCGAAAGCGAACGTACGGTACATTTCTCATTAAGTGCGTTAGTCCATTTATTTTTAATCCTGATATGAACAATCTCCTCATTTTGGGTCCTTCTGGTATACAGATTTGCCGGTTGAACTTCAGTGACCCAACTAAAATTTAACGGGAAATGGTCACTCTCAGGTCTTAAATCAACCTTAAATTGGGATAACCTTGAAAATAAATCCCCAGAAATCAAAATATAGTCAATTGTAGATCTTTTTTGTCCTGAGCAAAATGTAACTTGCCCTGGATAATCACCCTTAACTGAACCATTTAAAATTAATAAATTCAGTTTAGAGGCCAGGTGAATCAGACATAAACCAGAGATATTTATCCCCGGGTCTAGCGAAGTACGATTGGGTGAAAGTTGGTTAATTTCCAAATCAGAACAACCAAATTTATCAAAAAGTACTGCATTGTTAAGGCCCAACCTAGCATTTAAGTCCCCCCCTATAATAAGCATTGCATATGGGAATTTTTGGATACAATCTAATATAAACTGTTCCACCTCCTCCCAAATTGCTCTTGTTAAATCTTGGGAGGGTTGTGGTCTCAAATAAAGATTGATACAAATTATCATGTGTTTATGGAAAGTCATCACTACGGCAATGGCCCAATTGTGACTACTAGTAAGTTCCTTAGTAGATACATTCAAAGAGCAAGAAATGAATATTCCTAATCCACCAGATGGTCTCCCCTTTTTTTGGTTGGAGAGGCCGAGGTTAAAATTTGTGTATAGTTAGGAATAATAAAATCATTAATCATCCATGTTTCCTGTAAAGAAATTACATCAAATTGTGTAATATAGTCTAAAAAATCTTTATCCATCCTTTTGGAGGACCAACCTGCAATGTTCCAGGATATTAGGGAGACTGTTTGTCAATCTGCTGATTCGATGATATCCAGGACGCAGTTTTGGTCCTTAAAGATACAACCATTACTGGCACTTTTATTAGAGTCCAAAAACGATTCTTTAGCCAGAAGCCCATTTAGATTTCCAATCATAGGAGAGCTTAAGGTTTGAAAATCAGAATTAGAAGTTACATCCACCAGAGCGGCCACGGGGAAAGGGTTTATCTTGTTTGACAGCTTAGCAGTAGTCGAGCAACTTTCACTGTCAGAGGTCTTCTTAACATTACTTACTACTTCCTTCTCTGTCTTGCAGTTATTTGAATCCAATAGCATGGCAATATCCGTAGCAAAGTTCATTATAATGCTGGGATGTTCGGGCTCTTCATAGGCTTTATGATTGTGTTGGAGTGAAGTCACTTTTAGAGTATTAGAGTCTAAGCTCCCGCAATGATTCCCCATTGCCAATAAGCTATTCTTCAACAGCTCCAATCTATCCACAATAACAACTTGATCTTCTCTTGGGAGTTTTGGGAATACATCCTTCAAATCTTCCTCTACAGAATTGTCCAGATTCAAACTTGTATGGGTAAAGGCTGTAGAGGGTGGATACTCCCTAGGCAGCTTATCAGACTTATACTCCACATCTAGGGCAGGGGTTTTATCTTCCCTTAGGGAAAGGTCCATCAGATCAGGTTGATCAGATGTCACTTTATTCCTTTCTATGTTCATCTTACAGGCCATTGGCAGGAGAGGGACAGGTTTCAGGGTATTTACAAATACTCGTGCTGGAAAAATCCCTTTTTTCCCTAAGAACTATATTTTGCTTCATCATTAAAGAGGGAAAATGTCCGCTGTGAAACTTGAGTAGAACTCTCTGCACCTGATTAGGCTGACTGATCAATTCCATAACATCTAAATCAATTCTGGAGACACGTACACCAAATAGTGTGCTTAGATGTTTGAGTGCCATCCATCTAGTGTTCCACCTCAGAACCCTACCTTGAAAACCACAGATAGTCAGACAGATTTGCTTTGGTTGTAGGGTCAGATGAAATCTATGGCTCCCATCTCCACTTTTGGTTGTAGGATGAAAAAAGTGGTTGAAGCTTTATCCCTGCTTGATGGATCAGTAGTTTTCTTATTAGGCAAGTTATCAGTGCCTGGGGAATTACTGAGCTTATTCATCACGTAAGCCTTGGGTCTCATATCCGACAATTTCTCAAGCTTCTCCTTGATGTCCTTTAAATAACCTAGAATATGCTTGACTGTAAGGAAAGTCAATTCTGTTATACTACAGAGAGTCCTCTCACAGTCACAGCAAGGCATTTGTGCTGGTGTGGGACTGGGGGAAACTTCTTCTGTGTCTATCCTCTCCTCCAATTTACATACTTCTTGAGCTAAAGCCGCAAATCTGTTAGAGACAGGGATTTTGTAAACAGCAGCAGTGGGAGGCCCTCCTCCGACAAAGTCATCTATCTTGGTTTGTTTGCATTTCGGAGGAGAATAAGCCTCCTCCGCGTCTCTGGAGCGTTTAGGGCGTTTCCCATTGCTCATTACGGCTGTTTTGGCAGAAGTCACATTGGGTGTAAAGTGTGATTTAGGTATAAAGGTAGATAAACATGCTTCACTGCTATTGCCAAAAAAATACTTTAATCATTCTCATTAACTGGAATAAGTCAAGACGTGTCTGAAACGAATTATAGCTAGGTGTAGGTACATACCTCATTCCTAAATTAAGTACACTCAGCTCCTCAGTGGTTAATACACAGGAGGATAAGTTTATCACTAAGGTTTCTTCCCCCTGTGTTTCTTGGAAAATTGGTGTAAAAAATTCTGGCATGCGGCATTTTTTCACTTATAGAAAGTGATTAGTTCTAGAAAACGGACCCTTATCTCCAGATGTGTTATTAGAGTCCTCTGCCTCTGTAATATCGTAATCAGTGACAGTAGTTCTAGAATCAGCTCACGATACCCGCCATGTGTTGTTCTCAGCAGGTGCATGCCATTTATAAATTTTGGGTGTAATCCCTATTGTTTCTTTCAAACTTTTTAACCTTAGTATCCCTAATCTCTTTTTCAAATGATTTAAGCTCATCTTCCAAGATTTTAATATGGCTGCCAAAATTCTCAGGACTATTAAGTAATTTGTCTTCCATGGTCTTAATCTCAATATCAAGTTTTTCTATTTCCTTGGTAGCTTGGTCAATGATTAACAACATCAAGTTGTACAAACACTTATTCAAAATCGTAATCCACCTTTTTAAAAACTCATCATTGCCCAAAAACATTGCAGGTCCTTTTTGCATCCTAAGACCCCATGGGATCATATTGGACAAACAATACTCATTTAAAGAGGAGGTGTGTAATGCCATTTTCACCTTCCTCTTACGCATAAATTCAAACTTAGTCCAGTCCACATTACCATGATGACTAAGATTACTTGTTAGTCTGGGAATATTACCCAAAATTCTATCCCTCTCCTGATCCAAAAATCCAAAATGTTCCACTGGTAATGACATGGTCAAAAAATCCAAATAACAACACAGCAGAATGCTCCCAGTGGTGGGGGGCAGTCTTTGTTAGATAATTCTGTTTCTTCCTCGGCTGGTAAAGGTCTGTGTGTTTTCTTCTTTTGACCCTTGGGTTGTCCCATCTCAGTCTTCAAGATTAGGAGTTAAATAATTGGAACTTCCAGCAGATGTTGATTAGAACGCTCACACCAGATGCTGTCTCCGCGTTGTTTCAAACTAAAAGAATTTAAAATGCCTACTATAAATAATAATGTAACTTTTTAATGTAATGCCCTTCATTTGTTCTTACCAACATAAGAAGAGAATTATTAATATTTGGTGACATGTATGATCATGAGTTCAAGGAATTCAGAAGGGAGAAATGCTCAGGGAGCCATCCAAGATTACTGTATTTTAAAGCTATAAATACTTGAAGAAATGGCTTTGCCAAAGTGGGTCAAGTCTTGTCAAGAAGGGAGTTTCCTCCTTGGCTGATGATTCTCCATACAGAGATATAACTCTTTGTCAGCTTCATATGTACACATGCAGATACAACACCCAACCAGATGACTCCTCTCAACATTGATTCACTTGACAAGCAAGCAAGTTATACCTCATTTTTTTTGTATGGACACTCTATGTACACAGAGAATGTACATGTGTCTTTAGTACTGTTCCATTATTAAACACTGTCTTCTGGAGAAGCCCTGTGTTGTGTGACTGACTGAAGAATCTGACATGGTGTTGATAAAGACCTCAGCCTGAGACTTTAACAAGTTGATGATGCCTTCAGCCTTTCCATAGCTGGGATCTCCTAAGTTGTAAGCACATAAGAAACATATGAAATGCTCTGCTTAATCAGACTAGTGGTCCTCCTAGTTCAGCATCCTGTCTCACATAGTAGTCACAGTTACTCAGGAGGGCCAACAACAGGACACAGAAGCCAAGGCCCACCCTTGATGTTGCCGGAGGACAAACTCTTGGCCCTCCAGGCTCTCATTTCCTTGGTTAGGGCTCAGCCGAAGTGCACATTGAAGGAGCTGCAGTCCCTGGTGGGACACTTGAACTTTGCTTGCCAGGTTGTTTTGCCCGGCAGGGCTTTCTGCACAAGGCTGGCCAGAGCAATGGCCGGGGTCAGGGCACCTCATCACCGGGTACGGGTGACCAAGGGCATGAAGGAGGATTTAGGTATGTGGCTCCGGTTCCTGGCAGGATACAATGGGGTTACCATTTGGCAGCACCTGATGGATGTGCAGGATGCCATCCAGTTCCACTCTGACGCAACCAGCAGCGCTGGGTTCGGCGTCTACTACGACGGCAAGTGGTGTGCATGGCCATGGCCCAAGGAGTGGGACTGTTCTGTGGTGCTCAAAGATCTCACTTTCTTGGAGCTCTTCCCAATACTGGTGGCAGTGATCATTTGGAAAGATCTCTTTAGGAACAAGAGGGTGCGGTTCTGGTGTGACAACCAGGCGGTTGTGCGGGTGGTGAACAAGCAAACTTCCAAGTCAGACCGGGTGATGCGGTTGGTTCGCTGCCTGGTTTTGGCCTGCTTGGCCGATAACATTACATTTTCTGCATGTCATGTGCCAGGCGTGGATAATAGCATAGCGGACGCTTTGTCTCGCCAACAGGAGGAACGCTTCCGCATCCTGGCGCCAGGAGCCAACCACATTTCAGATCCATTTCCAGAGGAGCTGTGGGAACTTGGGAAGGTACAATAAGGCGGGGCATCTACGGGTCCCTTGCTCCCTCCACTCTCGCCATGTATACCAAGGCTATAGATGCCTTTTTTGACTTTACTGCGGGGTTCGGGGGGCCACAGACCTTGCCGGTGGAGGGGGACTGGGTGCTTCGCTACATGGCATGCCTGCAGGACAGTGGGTTTTCCCACAGAACCATCAGGGGTTGCATGGCTGCCATCACTTTATTTAGCAAGGCTGAAGGGTTCAAGGACCCATGCCACTCATTCCAAGCTCATAGAGCGGTTGAGGGCTGGCGGTGGCAAGCTGCATGGCCTCCAGATCGTAGATGGCCCGTGACCTTTGAGTTGTTGGGGGGGATTTTGCGGGAGCTGCCAGCACTGTGTTGGTCCCAGTACGAGACTGCACTCTTTGAGACAGCATTCATCCTGGCCCTTTTTGGGGCCTTGAGGGTCGGGGAGCTGGTAGCAAGCTCCAGAATCACGTTCACCAACATGCCCTTGGGTGTTCGGGATGTTTCCTTCGGACCGAAGAGGATGTCATTGTATATTCGGAGGTCAAAGATGAATCAGCTGGGAAAAGGGGCACGCCTGCACCTGGGGCCACTACTGGGCGGCCCATGTCCAGTGCACACCATTCGAGCCTTTTTAGCAATGTGACTTAAGGGAGTTGGTCCGCTGCTTATCCATAGAGATGGGGCCCCATTGACGAGGTATCAGTTCACAGGGGTTTTCAGGTCGGCATTGGGGGCTTTGGGCTTACCAGGTGAGGAATTTGGGCCTCACTCCTTCAGGATCGGGGCAGCCACCACGGCTGCAGGTGTCGGCCTACCGGAGGCGCGTATATGGGCCATAGGCTGCTGGCACTCTACAGCCCTTAGGGCGTACATCAGACCGCAGCTGGAGTCCAGCCAGTGACCGTCTCTCTGACTCCTCAGTTCCAGGACAGGTGTACAGGACAGTCTGGATTTTTGGGCACAGCATCGTCCATTGGGCAGGTTTGTATGCATCCTCGTCGGGCTGGGGCAAGGACTTGGGCTTGGGAGGTGCAGCGCGCATTACATGGATGGCACAGTGAGGCATGCGGTGGAGGTCCCTGTTGCCCTGGTTGGGGCGTGTCAGGGCAAAGCGCCACCCTCCTGATGCACTGCTGCTGCAGCTTGGGGAAAATGATTTGACCAAGTGCCCCGGGGTGTCCCTCAAGCGCCAGGTACTGGCCGACCTGGCCTTAGTGCACGAGATCTTGCCCAGGACTGTCATCTTCTGGTCGGATTGGTTGGAACGGAGGTTGTGGTGGGGCGCAACTCATCCCAAGAAGGTGGAAGTGGCGAGGCGGAAGGTGCCCAGCAGGCTGGGCCGAGCAGTCGAGTCGGCAGGCGGTATATGGATTCGCCACCCAGACATCTCGCACAAGATGCAGGCCCTGTTTCGAGCGGATGGCGTACATCTATCAGCATGGGGTATGGATATCTGGTTGCACGGATTCCGTCATTACCTGCTTTCTTGGCTACAGCTATAAGGGCGTTGGCGGGAACAGGACTGATGTTCCTGTTCTTGTGGTGGTAACAGCATGGGGCCAGATCTGTTGGCGGAATTCGGCCTGCGTGCCAATTCCAGAGTTGGGGACCCCTTGGCGTGAGGGCTGAATGGAGCTGGCTAGCTTGAGGAATAACAGCGCTTGCTCTCACAGCCAGAGGGCAGGGGAGATCACAAAGGGGCAAGCATCCGTGTGAACTCCAATAACCTGCCCTCCCGCCATCTCTACCCTGCCAGCTGGCTGGGTAACAGTTAACTTGGCTGGCACACGTGCCAGCTGATAGGTCGGATCCGGTGGACCCATGCTGTGCCAATGCTCTACAGCTGTAACCAATAAAAGTTGTGGCCAAATTTATCCACCTAATTTCCAAAGGAACTGGTTGTGTGTGTTCATTTCAAAGTGGGGGTGGGTGGGTGTACAAAGCGGGCCGATCTCGGGTCCCAAGTAAGACATGGAACCGCAAGTTCCTATTAGTACTGGTATTCAGAGCTTTATTGCCTCGGGATATGGAACTTCCCTTTATCCACCCTGGCTAGTACCCACTGAGTCAACATTTTCTTTGAGCTATCCATTATAATCCCAAGGTCCCGCTCAGTTCCACCAAATTCAGACCCTATCAGCATACACAGCAGGAAATCACTTGACTAGGGATGGATATTAAAAGGGAAAATGTGGTTTGATTTGATTCATGGTTCATTGCTGAACCATGAACCAAGCCCCAAACCAATCCAGGAGGCTGGTTTACAAACTGAACTGGTTCATGCAGTTTGTGGCCCTGCAAACCACATTGAAAGGGACCAGATCTTGCAGAGTGTGCTCAACCTTTTCAGTAGACATTCAGCCTCCAGCAACAATGCCAAACTAATCTGAGATAATTCTTCAGCTGTGATGTTAGGAAGATTTAATGGGATTTCATACCCAGATTGATTCTGTAGTTGCAGCAGCAGTAGAATTGACTCTGTGGATCTTATTTTGCTTGATTTTCGGCTCTAAGAGTTGAACTGATCTCCCCTTTATTTAATCGGGACTTCCTCTCTCCAGAAGCAAAATCATCCTGGTTACTTAGAGATGAAGACAAACAAACTTTTCTGCGTGTGGCAAAGTTTCTAGCAACTGTTGTTAAATCACATGACAACTTTTGCAGTAGCAATATTTAAATTCGCTCTATGCAGGTCTACCCTTGTGCCTGACCCAGAAGCTCCAACTGATCCAGAATGTGGCTGTGCAGGTCCTAACAGGGCCCTCCTCCAAAGGCACATATGCAGCCTGTGCTGTGTGAGGTACACTGGCTTCCAGTGGAGCACTGGATCCAGTTCAAGATTCTGGTTTTGACCTTCAAGGTTCTTAGCAGTCAGGGACTACCTTCAGGATTGCGTCTCTCAGTATGTCCTGGGAAGAGCATTATAATCTGGAAATAAGAACCTCCTGGTGGTCCCCAGCCCAAGGGAGATCCAGCTGTCCTCAACTAGGGCCAGGGCCTTTTTAGCCCTGGCCCCTACCTGGTGGAACTCTCTGCATGTGGACATCCATGCCCTACAGGATCTGTTACCATCCTGTGGGGCTTGCAAAGCAGAGATTTTCAACTGGGTTGAGGACAATGACAGCCTAGCACTCTTCACATCCTGCCCCCCTCACTGCTCTGCATTTTACTTAACCCAGGGGGCAAGCAGGTATTGGAAATTTATCTGCATCTTGGATTGTACTGTTTTACTGAGATTGTTGAATTTTAATGCTGTTTTAAGTCTAGTATTGTTGTATTTTTTTATTGATGTAAGCTGCCCTGAGCCCTGAGCCTAATAAGTCTGATTTAATAAATAAGTAAATCATTGTCTGACACCATTACCAATTGGAAAGCATTCTGTTTCTCCATATTCTGTCCTAAAAATAGCCTCCTATCCAGACTACAGGTTGCACAGGCACTCCCATTTTTTTAAAAAAAACCCCAACCATAGTTTTTCACAATCTACATAGTCAAAAGTTTTGCTGTAATCTATGGAACACAAGCTAATTTTCTTACAAAATTATCTTGCATGCTCCAGTAAACAATGTAAATTTGCAATATGATCTTTAGTAACTCTTCCCTTTCTGAATCCAGCTTGAACATCTGGCATTTCTCATTCCAAACTCAGTTGTAAGATTTTGAGCATCACTTTACTTACAGGAGGAATTAACGTGATGGTGCAACAGCTGCTGCGGTCTTTGACATCTTTTTTTTCTTCAGAACTGGAATGTAAATTGAGTGCTTTCGGTCTTGTTTTGCTTTCTATATTTGTTGGCATAGTCAATAAGATTTTGATGGACTCAGTTTCTGTGTCTTGGAATACCTCTATTCTACTCCTGGTGATTTGTTTCTCAGTTGCTTTTGGTGCAGCTTTCACTTTACTTTCTGAAACTGTAGGTTCTTCTACCAAAGATTCTTCTTGGAAGGAGTCTGTCATATTTTCATCTCTTCTGTATAGTTTTTCAGGGTATTGTTCCCATCTTTTTTTATTTTGTCCTGTTCAGTTAATATTTTCCCATGTTGATCTTTCAGCATACTTAAGTGTGCTTTAAATTTCCCTTTCTTGAATCTTGTTGAGTAGGTCCCTTGATCTTCCTTTCCTGTTCTGTTCTGTTTCTGATCATTATAATAGTTCTCTTTGTCTCTATGCGCAAGTCACTGGAATGCAGCATTTACTAATCCTATTTCTGTCACCTTCTATTGTTGCTTCTCATCTATCCTTAGCAATTTTAAGAGTTTCATCAGTCCTCAACCAAGGTTTCTTATTTCTTTTGGCTACAGAAATAGTTGTTGTGCATTTGTCCATAATAAATATCTGTGGTTTCAACACATAGATTTTCTGGTTCACATTCACTTGAACTTAATAAATCTGTTCTTTACATGATTATTAAACTCTTCAGGAATGTTGCTTACATTGTATTTTAGCACTATGTTTTGATGTTTTTCGTCAACTTTATTATAATTCTTGATATTAACAATTGATGGTCTGTACCACAGTCAGCTCTTCGTGTTGTTTCTCCATCTTTTGCTTCCAATTATGTAATCTGTTTGATTTCTTTACTGGCCATCTAGTGATATCCATGTATACAGTCATCTGTTTAGTTGCCTGAAACATGTTTACAATGAACAAGTGGTTCTCTTTACAGAATTCTATGAGTTACTCTTCTGCTTCATTTCATGCTGTTAGCCCAAATCTTCCAACAATATTTGATTCTGCTTTGTTTCCTACTTTTGCTTTCCAATCACTTATGATTATCAACATATCTTGCTTAGGTGTATGATTGATTTCTTCTTGAACACTTGAGCAAAAGCTTTCAATTTCTTCCTCATCAGCATCTGTAGTTGGGATGTAAACTTGAGTGATGGTTATGCTGATAGGCTTTCCGTGAAGTCAGACTTTGCATTACAGCCCCTGACTGCTTCTGCTACATCTTGGCTCACTTAACTCTGCGTTTTCTGTGTTTGTCATTTCCTAAGGAAAACACTTTATAATTTTCTGATTGAAAATATCTTAATCCAGTCCACTTTAGTTCACTCATTCTGAGGATTACAATACTTAAATGATCCATTTCTTGTTTTACGATTTTGAGTTTACCTTGATTCACACTACTCATATTTCATGTTCCTATTCTATGCGCTGAACAGCTTTTTACTTTCCTTTTGTATCCATTCACGTCCTTTTGGCTTTAGTCCAGTTGAATAATTAAGACTAATGCTATTCATAGTTGTCCACAGCTCTTCCTGATTGAGTGCCATCTGACCTGGGGGTTCCATCTTCTAGTATTACATCTTTTCCGTTTTGGATTGTTTCAACACAGTGTTTTCAACATAAGGGAAGATCAGAAGTAGTTTATCATTGCCGCCTTCTGTGCAGTACTAACCAGGATTAGCTGAAGTGGTCTTTAAACCTAAAATAGAGTACAATGACATGACAAGAGAATGTCAGTGTTTTAAACACAGCTTCCAATGAGTTCTCTATGTGCATATGAGTATAATTACCATTGTACACTTGTACCATAGAATTCATCACACAAGTAATTTCGTTTTATAGGGTTTATGCAATGTGCTCCAAAAATTGCAATAATCTTTCTGTTTGGCATTGTTATGTTGTTCTTCATTAGGATCACAGACATTGCTTTCCAGCAACAGTTGGAAAAAATTAGCAGTTTTATTTACTGAAAATTGTGAATTGTACAGTTACCCAGTGATTTGCTCAACCAATAGTATTTTGGACAAATGGAAACTCTTGGAAATCACAGAGGGTGTTTGAAGGGGGTTGGTGGAAAGCAGAGCTACTCAGCAGCAGCTGTAACCTCTTTAAGTTATCAGAGAACTTTTTAGCCTCCAAACTTGGGGTGGGTTTTAAAAATCGTACAGGTTTTTTTCAAATGTTGTCTTCATTTTTAGTTCTGATCTTACTTTTTCTTTTTCCAAATCTATGCATTCTTTTTTAAAAAAACAACAACAACTTTTATTAGGATATATAGTACTTCACAATTTAGTCAAAATAATATAACTCATATCCTTTTCTTCAAACTCCCCTTCCCCCCCTGTTGGCTCCCAGCATTGCTTCCACCATTTTATCAATACATAATGCATGTTAATACACTGTTATCATATAAATTCTACAGGTAACACAATTCACTTATAGGCAATTACTATTGGTACTTATTGGTTATATAAATTTGTTACGTCACTAGTAATTTTCCAAGCTAAATATGCTGTCCTTCATTTCCCAATTCTTCTGTATATATTCTTTAAAGTCTTTCCAGTCTGCCAAGAAAGTTTCTGCTTCTAGGTTGTTGAGTTTTTTAGCCTACTTGTCCATTTCTGCCATGCATATTAATTTTCTTAGCCAGTCCCAGAGATCAGGAATCTTTTCACTTTTCCAATTTTGAGCATAAAGCATTCTAGCAGTTGTTACCACATACCATATCAATGTTCTTTTACTCACATTTATTTCTTCTAGTTTAAGACCTAAAAGAAACATTTCAGGTTTTTTTATAAAAGTACATTTCAAAATTTTTTCCATCTCTGTATGTAAAGTAAAGGTAAACGTTCCCTTGCTCGAAAGCCAGTCGAATCCGACTCTAGGGTTGCGGTGCTCATTTCCGTTTCAAAGCCGAAGAGCCAGCGCTGTCTGAAGACATTTCCGTGGTCATGTGGCCAGCATGACTAAACACCAAGGTGCACGGAACACTGTTACCTTCCCACTGAAGTGGTACCTATTTATCTACTTGCAATTTCTTGCTTTCGAACTGCTAGGTTGGCAGGAGCTGGAACTAGAGACGGGAGCTCACCCCGTCATGCGGTCTTGAATTGCTGAACTACTGACCTTCCACAGCCTGCAATTCAGCGTCTTAACCACTTGAGCCACCGCAGCTCCTCTCTGTATGTATTACAGCCCAAAATGCTTTTGCTTTATCGCAAGTCCACCACATATGATAAAAAGAACCTTCAGCATGTTTACATTTCCAGCATTTGTTAGATAAATTTTTGCCTATGTTAGCTATCTTTTTGGGTGTCATATACCATCTGTACATCATTTTAAAACAGTTTTCTTTAAGGTTAGTACATGTAGATATTTTCATAGCATTTTCCCATAAATATTCCCAAGATGACATGGGAATTTCCTTGTTCATATTAATTGCCCATTTAATCATTTGCTCTTTAACTACTTCATCTTCCGTATACCATTTTAACAAAATCTTATACATTTTCGATATCATTTTCTTCCCTCCCTCCAGCCACACATTTTCAATTTCATTATAATTTCCCCTAAACCCAGCCACTTTTTTTATCAGTCCTCTACAAATCATAAATCTGTCTGAAACGCAACCAAGCATTTTTAAAATCTAATTGACTTTCTCCTTTCAACACATATGCTTTCCCTTCAAGTCTCAACAGTTCCCTGTATTTCAACCAGTCTTGGCCCCTGTGTTCTGAAAAAGGTTTTATTACTTCTGCTGGTACAATCCACATTGGTTTTTCCTCCGGAAAGAAATTTTTGTACTTAGTCCATGAGTCAAAAAGAGTTCTTCTGATATAATGGTGCTTAAAAAAATTATCCATTTTTTATTTACCATAGTAAAGATACGCATGCCAGCCAAACCTACAATCGTGTCCTTCTAATGCCAACAATTTTCTATTTTCAAGACTAATCCACTGTTCTAACCATGTCAAACAGACTGCATCATGATAAAGTCTCAAGTTTGGTAGTTGAAAGCCTCCTCTTTCCTTTGCATCACACAAAATTTTCATTTTGATTCTCGGTTTTTTCCCTGCCCACACAAATTTAGAAATTTCCTTTTGCCAAAAGTTGAATGCTTTTACAATGGGAATCGTTTGAAATAAAAACATAAAATGTAGTAAAATATTCATTTTGACCACCGAAATTCTGCCCAACACGATAAATTTAATGTATTCCATTTTTCGATATCCTTTGAAACTTGCATCCACAATTTTTCATAATTGTTTTTAAAAAGGTCAATATTCTTCATTGTCAAATACCCAAATATTTTGTTTTCTTCACCACTTCACAGCCTATAGACTTCTGCAGCTCCATTTGTTTGGACCTTGTCATATTCTTGCACATCACCTTAGATTTTTGTCTGTTCACATAACAGCCTGCTATGTCTCCAAACTCTTTTATTTTATGTAGTAAAAGCGGTAAAGTTTCCAATGGTTCCTCTGCTATAAACATAACGTCGTCAGCAAAGGCTCTATACTTATATGTAACTCCTTTGATTGTCAAACCTTTAATTTCCTTATCCTCTTTAATGTTCCGAAGCAAAACCTCTAGAGTCCATATAAACAATAGCGGAGAAAGCAGGCAGCCTTGTCTTGTTCCTTTTTGGACTTTAAAATATTCTGTTATTTCATTGTTTACAACTATTGTTGCTTTTTGTTCCGAATATATTGCTTTAATTATATTTAAAAAGGGTTCTCCAATATCCAATTTCTCTATAACTTTGAACATAAATTCCCAATTCAAATTATCAGATGCTTTTTCTGCATCAACAAAGAAAAAGTCGACCTCCTTTTCTGGATGCTTATCATAATATTCAATTGCGTCTACTACCGTCCTAATATTATCTCTTAGTAGTCAGTCTGGCAAAAATCCGGCTTGTTCTTCTGCAATAATGTCTTTCAAGTAAACTTTCAGTCTCTCAGCCATAATTTTGGCAAATAGCTTGTAGTCATTGTTCAGCAGCGAAATTGGCCTATAATTTTTCACATTTGTTAAATCTTGTCCTTCTTTCGGGATAAGAGAAATGGTTGCTTCTTTCCAAGAGTCCGGTACTTTCCCTGTATCTCTGATCTGATTTGCTAAAAATTCAAAAATCGGGGCTAGCTCCTCTTTAAGTTTCTTATAAAATTTAGCTGAAAAACCATCTGGGCCCGGGGCTTTCCCCAATTTTGCATCGTCAATAGCTTTATAAATCTCCTCTATGGTAATAGGTTTGTTAAGCAAATCTTTTGTTTTTCCCGTGGGGCTTAATATTTTTAAATTGTGCAAATAGTTTTGGCCTTTTCCTTGATCCATTGGATTTGCCTGGAAAAGCTTTGCATAATATTTTTAAAATTCTCTCATTATCCCTTTACCATCCATAATTTCTTTGTCTCCTGTCACAATTTTGTTTATTATCTTCTTTTCTCTTCTTTTCTTGAGTTGCCATGCCAAATATCTTCCTGTTTTATTGCCTCCTTCAAAAGACTTTTGTTGAAGTCTCTTTAAATTCCAATAAATTTCTTGATTTAATATAACATTCAATTGATCTTGTAGAATTTGTATCTCCTTCAATATTTTCTTTTTCCCAGGTCTTTTCTTTAATTCTTTCTCTTTTATTCTAATCTTTTCCATGAGGTGACTCTGCCATGCCCTTCTTTCCTTTATCTCTTTGTTGTTTAACAAAATCAAAATTCCTCTCAACACTGCTTTATAGGCATCCCATACCATTTGGATCCCTGTATCTTGATTCAGATTTGCCAAATTTATGCATTCTGAGTTTTCAAGACACTTAAATCAATGGGGAGGAGCCATGGCTCAGTGGTAGTGCATCTGTTTGGCATGCAGAAGGACCCAAGTTCAATCCCTGCCATGTCCTATTAAAATTATCGCAGCCAAAAACAGGGGAAATACACAGTACAAAATGACAACACAAAAAACCAACTGGGTAATAGAATCACACCAATGCATAGACACTCAAAACTAAATGTTTACCTTAAATTATAACATATAACACATCACCTACAAATGTATCAATATAATCAGGAGACACGGAATCATGGGAATTTCTGTGGAAAAAAGCCTTTAAAATGTCAACCTGTGTTAATATAAAAGAAAACTGTTATAAGATGATGTACAGGTGGTATATGACACAAAAAAAGATTGCTAATATTAGTATGGATAAGAACTTGAGTAATAAGTGTTGGAAATGTAAAAAAACAGAGGGTTCTTTTTACCATATGTGGTGGTCATGTGATAAAGCAAAAGTATACTGGTCAAATGTACATTGTGAGATGCAGAAGATATTAAAAATTCCTATCAGGAAAAGTCCGGAACTTCTTCTCCTAGGTTTGACAATGGAAAAAATTCCACAAGAAAAGAGGACATTACTATGGTATATGATCACATCGGCGAGAATGGCTTTTGCGCAACAGTGGAAAGCGGAGAAGGTGCCAGATATACAAGACTGGTTGAGGAAACTGCTGTTTTTAGCCGAAATGGACAAAATGATGAAAAAACTAAATGGACAAATGGCAGAACAATATCTAAAAGACTGGGAAGGCCTGAAATTGTATATGGAAACCGAATATAGAATGAAAGGAAAAATGTACAATCTTGATTTGTATTGAAACTGAATGAGAAATGAAATGAACACTTGATGGTACTGTACCTTTATTGGAAACTATGTTTGAAAAAGTCAGGTTTTTATGTATCAGAATTGTGTTACCTGGTTTGTCGATTGTTATAAGTCTAAACTTGATTACCTTTTAACTTTTTTCTTTTTTGTTATTAGCAGTGTTGGAAGCCTATTAGGGGGGGGGGATGGGATGTAATTTTTAAATTGTATTGGTAACGATTTTTAACACTTTTGAATATATTCCAATAAAATTTTGTTTCAGAAAAAAAAATACAATCAGGAGACACCACTGAATACATAGGAAGTCCTTAAATAATGAAGACTCAAAATAATCCAAGGTGTTCAGAAAAACTGTCGGAGACAAATGACGAAGGAAGTAACATAACCAGATAACTTCATTTAGAAAATGCTTGGCCAATGTCCAAGTTCTTTTTGGCTGGTTCCCAAGCTGCCTGGCTGGTTTCACAGTTACTTCCAGCTGCTGTTGTTGCTAATGTGCAGTCGACTGCTAATCATGTATCGCAAGGAAGCTTCATCAGAGCATTCTAAAACATGACTCTCTTATAGAAGTTTATAAACTTAATTGGGGAACTGCATCTCCCATGTCCTTTCAACAGTCAAAAGGCAGAGACAAAAGGCAGAGTATTTAAGGACTTCCTATGTATTCAGTCTGGAGCTGCGGTGGCTCAAGTGGTTAAGACGCTGAACTGCAGGCTGTGGAAGGTCAGTAGTTCAGCAGTTCGAGACCCAGGTGCCGCATGACGGGGTGAGCTCCTGTCTCTAGTTCCAGCTCCTGCCAACCTAGCAGTTCGAAAGCAAGAAATTGCAAGTAGATAAATAGGTACCACTTCAGTGGGAAGGTAACAGCGTTCCGTGCACCTTGGTGTCTAGTCATGCCGGCCACATGACCACGGAAACGTCTTCGGACAGCACTGGCTCTTCGGCTTTGAAACGGAGATGAGCACCGCAACCCTAGAGTCGGATTCGACTGGCTTTCGAGCAAGGGAACCTTTACCTTTACCTTTATGTATTCAGTGGTGTCTCCTGACTGTATTGATACATTTGTAGGTGATGTGTTATATGATAATTTAAGGTAAACATTTAGTTTTGAGCGTCTATGCGTTGGTGTGATTCTGTTAAAATTATCAGCAGGTAATGTGAAAGACCTCCACCAGAGACCACAGAGAGCTGTTGCCAATCTCAGACAATGCTAACCTTGATAGACCAATGCTTTGTTTCAGTATAAGACAGTTTCACATGTTCATGTGTTCATTCATTGGTCTATCTAGCTTACTGTTGTGAATTCTGACAGGAAGCAGGTCCCTACAGTCTCAGGCACAGAAAGGCCTTTCCCAAGACTAGCTACCCAAGATCTCTGAACTGGATTGAACTTGTCACCTTCTGCATGCCAAGTATGTTCTATGCCACTGAATCTCAGGCATAGAAAGGCCTTTCCCAAGACAACTACCCAAGATGCCAAAGACTGAACCTGGAGATGCCAAAGACTGAACCTGGAGATGCCAAAGACTGAACCTGGCACCTTCGGCATGCCAAGTATGTGCTCTGCCACTGAATTGCGGTGCTCCTTGAATTCATATCTATACAGCCACTCTAAAACAATGACATCATATAGTAAGGTAGGGATAGCCAAAACAGGATATATATCCTAGGGAGAAAGTAAAAGATGTGTGAGCAGTTAATGCCTCCAGTGCTAAGTGAGTGATGACTGACTGACAAGGGAATTCAGGAAATATGACTGCATAGTGATAACAGCCCACATAGTGAGGATCAATAAGCCTTCAAATACATGATACATGCATACACACACTTGACAAATGACATTTTACTTAACCTTCAGTGAAGGTGTTGGCAAATAGGTCAGGCTGACAACTCTTCTGACATGACTTTATCTAATGTAGATACCCGCCCTGTCCCAAAACACAGCCAAGAACATAAAAAGCTCTGACCCACACTTCCTTCATTTTTCCTGACCAAGTAAAGATTGTAGACATGTGTTAGATAGCTTCTTTAGCACAACCTGGATCTGACGATGTGAGATCTGGCTCAAAAAAATTTATGCCACAATGAATGTGGATCTTTAAGTCACTACAAGACTTTATTATTCCGGTTGCAGAGGGCCATCACAACTGCTCTCTCTGATATTTAATACAGCACTGAATTTCATTTAGAGAAAAGGAAAGCATTCTAATCTCTTCAAAATCAAGATACTCTGAGATCTAATGGAATGCAGTAGCTATGAGCAGTGGCCCAAAAATCTCACCTCTACCACAGACTGGAGCTCCCGGTCTCCCGCCAATGGCGATGGAGGCCTGGGGCTATTTTGCCGCCGTGGAGGAGGACGGGGCAGCGGCAGCGTCAGGGCGCAATGCGCCATGACGAGGGCGGGGCGGAGCCAGCCCAATATAGCCGTGGCTCCGCTCCCGCCCAAAGCAGTTGCAGCCTCGTGCTCAGTGGAGGCTGTGCTGCCGGCATACCTTCTGTCCTGAAGGACGGGCCTGGCGTCTGGTGTAGAGGTTGTCGGGCCGGCAGTTGACAGATCGCGCTGGGAGGCTTGCCTGGCGGCGTTATTGTTTTTTCATTGGTGGTGGAGTCTTCGAGGCTTCTCGGCGGCCGTGTGCTGGTTTGGAGTTGTTGGGTGGGGGGGTGTCTTCCTCTTTTCCTTGCCTAGCTGTTGCCTGTTTCGTTGGGCAGCGTTTTCGGGGGAGTTTGGCTGCGTGAGTTACTGGGGGGAGTTTTCTTTGACAAGGGGGGGGGGTTTGCCCTCTGCCTGAGCTTGGGGCTGCAAGTAGAGGGGCCATCATCCCCTGGTTGGGATCCAACATTTCTTTCCCCCTTGTTGCTGGGGTAAGTTGGGACTGGTAGTTGTACACCCTGCAATTTCTGTTGTTGCCAGGGGGTGGCAGTTTGGCGGCAGACATCTTAGGAGTGGCGATTTTGATAGTAGGCTTTGAATCTGGCTAGCTTGAATTTCAACAGCAGCCATATTAGGAAAGGATTTGCTGATTGGCAGTTGGGGAGCAGCCATTTTGTGGAGCACATTCCGAGGAGCCATTTTGAATTGTTTTAGGTTAGGGGTTGTTCTTGTTACAACTCCCCCCCTCTTTTTCCATATTCCTCTCACAATTTTCTAAATTTATTCGAGCAGCATGGCTCCCAAGAAAGGGCAGGACAAGCCTAAGCCTGCACCTAAAACTCCTCCTGCTAACCCTGCACCACCTTCATCTGATGAAGAGGATTCTGATCCTATTAATTTCGCTATACTTGCCAGGCTTGAGGCTTTAGAACAGCAGAGGTCTAGGCCTTCAACAGGAGGAGCCCGCTCGGTTGGCGGCTAAAAGGGTAAAAAAATCTAATCTTTCGTCTTTTCAAGCGCAGATATTAGCTCGGCTGGCGCTGCTTGAGGACGGTCAATCATCCACTTCAGGGATGGATGCCACGAGGAACGGATCTGCACAAGAGAGTGAAGGAAGCCAACAGCTGGAGCTGTATAAGGGTACAGCACGTCCTTCACGGCAGGAGGGTAAGACTAGTGCTGCTAGTCATGAGGACACATTGTGGCCATGGGGCTCGAGCACTCAGGATGCATCAGGGGCTTCTTCCTCAGGCAAGGGTTCCTCACCTAGGGCTGGGGCTTCTGCATTGCCCAGTGGTTGGCACTTTGTGCCACCGGCTGGGGATGGTGGAGCCAGGCAGTATTCTGGGCAAGGTGGGTGGTACCCACCGAATCCAGGTGGTTATTCATATGAGCAAGTTCCAGCTAAGGCTTTACCAGAGGGTGATATCGCTTTGCCATTAGGTGACCACCTTTCCTTGGCTTAAGGGGAGTTATGTGGATGTTTTCACTCTTTTATTCAGAGAACTGGACAAGAAAGACAGGGAGGACTTGGATGAGAGGGACAAAGAACGCATTAAGCGGCGTAAGGTAGACAGGACCTGGGGCAATTGGTTCCCGGGTTTCCTCATTTATTCAGGTGTGATAGTGCGCCACCAGCCTTGGAGGGCATCTGCGCTTTTACAATACATGGACATCATTTATAAAGCCTTCACGGGTTTTACGGGGCATGCATGGTTGGAATACGATGAAGGTTTCCGCACAAGGGCGGCGATGAATCCGGCCTTGCGTTGGGACCTTATTCATCCCCATCTGTGGCTGCAGGTTGTGTCTACACCTAAATCATCACATGCGGAGCATTCTGACAGTGGTCATGTTGTACAGCGACTGCAAAGTCAGTACCCTTCCCGAGTACAGGTGGGGAATGCGATGCAGAGGCGTCCTCTGTGTTGGGAATTTACTTCCCACGGAACATGTGGCAGAAAGTCTTGCTCCTTTCAGCATGAGTGCCCCCTGTGTGCGGGGCCTCACTCACTTGCAAATTGTCCCAAGCCGAAAGGGCGTTTTGGTGCACGGGGAGGTAAGCGCCCCGGTGGGGGTGGAAGTCAGACAGCCTTTAATGACAAAGGGACCCAGCCCAATTAAGGTGGCGGTATTGGAAAATTTTTTGAAAAATTATCCAAATAAGAAGGATAGCAGGTATTTACTTGATGGGTTTTTGTTGGGGTTTAGGATTCCTTATCAGGGTGAGCGGACCCCATTTTGGGCTCCCAATTTGAAGTCAGTCAAAGGGATGGAGGATATTGTGCGGACAAAAATTGGAAAGGAATGTAAGGAAGGGAGAGTGTTGGGGCCTTTTCTCTCCCCCCCATTACCTACCTTACGAGTGTCTCCTTTGGGCGTTGTACCAAAGAAGGCTCCGGGTGAGTATCACCACATTCATCATTTATCGTACCCTCGGGGCGGATCTGTGAATGACGCTATACCCGATGAACTTTGTTCAGTCCGATATATGTTCTTTGACCAAGCCATGAGGGTGGTTCGTGGTTGCGGCCAGGGCGCCCTCTTAGCTAAATGTGACATTAAGTCGGCTTTTCGGCTTCTGCCTGTCCACCCGGCTGATTTTGATTTATTAGGTTTCGCCTTTGAGGGATATTTCTATATGGACAGGGCCCTTCCTATGGGTTGTTCCATGTCCTGTGCGGCATTTGAGAGGTTTAGTTCCTTTTTGGAATGGGCCTTGCGGTTCAGGACGGGATTGGGCTCTACAGCTCATTATTTAGATGATTTTTTGTTTGTAGGGCAGGTAGGGACTGGGCAGTGTGAATTTTTACTGTCCAACTTCATTGAGATGACGGCTGAGTTAGGGGTTCCCCTAACGGAAGAAAAGACCGAAGGTCCAAGGCCTATTTTGACCTTTTTAGGTATCAAGATAGACACTGTTCATCAGTGTTCTAGGCTCCCCTTGGACAAGTTGGAGGGTCTTCAGGTTCTTGTGAAAAAATTTAGGGCACTTAAGAAAATATCTCTGCGGGAGTTACAACAGTTAGTGGGCCATCTCAACTTTGCATGCAAAGTTGTGGCTCCTGGTAGGGCTTTTGTCAGACGACTCTGTGATGCTATGCGCGGCCTTCGCCTCCCGCATCACAGGACCAGGGTGACTAATGGGATGCGACAGGATCTTTTGATTTGGGAGGAGTTTCTAAGTTCTTTTAATGGGGTGTCATTTTGGAGAGAGGAGTTACGTTTAGAAGCTGAGTTGCAGGTGACATCAGATGCTGCCGGCTCATCAGGTTTCGGGGTGTATTTTAGATGACATTGGTGTGCCGAAGATTGGCCACAGGATTGGTTCCAGGCGGGCTGGGTCAAGGACCTAACCTTTCCGGAGTTTTTCCCGATTGTTGTAGCAGTGGGGATTTGGACGGCGGATTTTGCTGGCCGTTCAGTCCACTTCTGGTGTGACAATCAGGCAACGGTGCATGTAATAAACTCTTTGACATCTAAGTCAGCTAGGGTTATGAAGTTAGTTAGGGCATTCACATTGTTATGTTTGCGGAATAATATATTGTTTCGTGCACGGCATGTCCCGGGCGTAAGTAATGGGGTCGCTGACGCTCTCTCTCGGAAACAGATGGGGAGATTCCGTCAGCTGGCCCCGGAAGTGGACGTGCGCCCGGTAAGGATGCCTCCCAGTTTTTGGCAGATTGGAGGTTTGAAGCTGAACGGGCGATAGGAATGGCCCTGGCCCCTTCAACACGGAAAGCATACATGAGGACGGTGCATCAATTTGTTAGCTTCAGGAATGAGGTCGGATTACGCAACATATGGCCCATCCCGGTCCCTCAATTGATGCAGTTCTGCATCTACTTGAAGGGCAAGGGCTTATCAGTTCACTCTATAAGGGGCAGGCTGTCCTCCCTGGCCTACGCAGGTAAGGCTGCAGGGCATGAAGATAGGACAAGTGACTTCCGGATCAAAAAGATGTTGGAAGGCTGGTCCCGCGAAGCGGGCCAGTCTCAGGATTCCAGGGAACCACTTACTCCTTCAGTTCTAATGGGTATTAGAGCACTGTGGCCTAGCCTTTGTGCTGATGAATACGAGGCTGCTCTCTTTCATTCAGCTTCATTGATAGCATTCTTTGGGGCGCTGCGTATAAGTGAGCTTGTCCCAGCTTCAAAGCGCGATACATCTGATCGGGCTCTTAAATTCAGTGACATCAGGATTCAAGATGACTGTGTGATTATTCACATTAGGCAGTCAAAGACTGATCAGTTAGGCAAAGGCTCAAGGATAGAATTGGGAAGCTGTTCTGAGGCTGAACTATGCCCAGTAGCAGGTTTGCGTCATTACCTGGGTTTTCGGGGAACAGGCAGTGGGGTATTATTTCTGCACAGAGATGGTTCACCTCTTACGAAGTTCCAGTTTTGGGCATTGACGCAGAAGGCACTTCATGCACTAGGCTTGGGTGGTTTTCGCTTCGGGACCCACTCTTTTCGAATTGGAGCTGCTTCTACGGCAGCTGCCATGGGCTACTCACGGGAGGATATACAAGGTATAGGGCGTTGGAGATCCCACAGTTTTAAAAGTTATGTTCGTCAATGTAAGTTTTGAATGGAATACATTACTAAAATAGTTCTTTTTCAGGTGCTGTGGGCCGGCAGGTGCGGAGGAGAGTGGTAATATGCGGCCACAGTATGGTTTTTTGGGCCGCTCATCAGGCCAGGAGGACGACGTTTGGTTCCCAGTTGGGCCTGAGTGAGTCGGCATTTATTGAATGGTGGGGAAGGAGGGGCATGTATTGGCCCAGTTTACTCCCACTGCTGTTTGAGGAACGGCATGGGCCACCTCCTGATGTTTTACTTGTGCACCTAGGTGGCAATGATCTTGGCCTGATGAAAGGCAAGGCCCTGGTGATTCAGGCCATGGAGGACCTGGCAAGGATTCAAACACGATGGCCTGGGGTGCTGATAATTTGGTCGGCAATTTTGCCGCGGCAGGTTTGGCGCAACCTGGGGGATCCCAGATGCATTGACCGGGCTCGTCGCAAGGTCAACCGTCAGATGCTGAAAGCCATGGAGGGTGGCCTGGGTCAATTTTTACCACACCCTGAAATTACGGTAAGAGATGCTGGCCTTTACAGGGTGGATGGTATTCACATGTCAGACAAGGGCAACAAATTGTTTTTGGAGGACATTCGGCAAGGGATTAGGGCTGCACTAGGTTGTTAGGTGGCCGCGTCGGCCAAAGCAGAGGCTTGACCTCGCCAGTGGCAGAATAGTGCAGGGATAGGAAAGCAGAGAATTGGTGAGCACCTTAAGCCATTCCTTGTTTTAGGAACATGGGGGTCATCAGGAACGGTCTGCAGGTTATTAAGGCCTCGGGCAGTGAATGATTATCCCCTCTGGGAACCTCTTAGGTAAGCTCCTCTCTGCAAGCTGTATGGTTTCAGGGGTAGGTGCTCCTGGGAGGCCACCAGTGGCTGGGCTGCCGGTCGCAAGCCAGATTAATGGCTCAAGATCGGGGTTGGTGGCTCGCCCACATACTGGGCAAGGAGGTTGGTCGCTTTGACACCGGCCTTGCCTGCTCTGCTCTTGAACAAATGCTCCCTTGCCGTGTTTGGTTAGTTAACTGATATAAAGTTAATAAAGTGGCCCTTGTCTGATCCAAAACTGTTGTCTGTCTCGTTATTCCGACTGGGGGGGCAATGGAGCTCCCGGTCTCCCGCCAACAGCGATGGAGGCCGGGGGCTATTTTGCCGCCGTGGAGGAGGACGGGGCAGCGGCAGCGTCGGGGCACAATGCGCCATGACGAGGGCGGGGCAGAGCCAGCCCAATATAGCCGTGGCTCCGCTCCTGCCCAAAGCAGTTGCAGCCTCGTGCTCAGCCTGCCCGCCCTCCCTGTTTCTAGTGTAGGCTTACGCTGGTTGCCTACGGGGGCCAGGTAGGAATTTTTCGCCTTCATCCAAGATTGGCATTGGGGGTGTTGGTGTTTTTGCCTACCTTACACTGGTGAGCAGTGGAAAGATGGGTTCAGGGTGCGGCTGTTAAATAGGTGGTCACTTTGGCAGAATAGTGCAGGGATAGGAAAGCAGAGAATTGGTGAGCACCTTAAGCCATTCCTTGTTTTAGGAACATGGGGGTCATCAGGAATGGTCTGCAGGTTATTAAGGCCTCAGGCAGTGAATGATTATCCCCTCTGGGAACCTCTTAGGTAAGCTCCTCTCTGCAAGCTGTATGGTTTCAGGGGTAGGTGCTCCTGGGAGGCCACCAGTGGCTGGGCTGCCGGTCGCAAGCCAGATTAATGGCTCAAGATCGGGGTTGGTGGCTCGCCCACATACTGGGCAAGGAGGTTGGTCGCTTTGACACCGGCCTTGCCTGCTCTGCTCTTGAACAAATGCTCCCTTGCCGTGTTTGGTTAGTTAACTGTTATAAAGTTAATAAAGTGGCCCTTGTCTGATCCAAAACTGTTGTCTGTCTCGTTATTCCGACTGGGGGGGCAATGACTAGCATGATTCAGACATGCTGAACTACCTGAGAATGAAGCTTCTTGCTAAGAGCTTTAACTAGTGAATGCTGCAATTCTTCTATTCTCTATGACTGGATTTTTAATTTCAGTACTTGGCTGAAACTGCTTTTTAGGTCTGTGCATAAGTGTACACATTCTTCCTCACACTGAGACAATACTGTTCCATTTGAACTAAGCTGAACCACACAATTAGTTGCATGATTACTTTCCTGACCTTTCTTAATTTATGAGCTCAAAGGTCAAGCAAGCAGAACACTAAAACTGTCACAAATTTAGGAAGCAACAAGATTAGTGAAAGGTCAAAGGTTGGGTCAAAAGGTCAAATGACAGCAATATTCTTCATGACAAATAATCCAGACACCACTCTGAGAAACAAAGCCTCTTTTCCTTGCATAGCAGCTTGCCCTTGACATAAAGAAATGTTACTTCACTCAGAAAAATATATTGATATTCCTTTTTATTTCAATAAAAATGTTCCTTAATGTTACATCTGGGTTGGGGCATGGAAAGTTCAAATGATCCCCATACTGATAGTGTTAGGCAAGAGTAAAATATATATAGATAAATGGTTGATGCCTAGTTCTCATGTTTTTTTAAAAAATATATGAACCGAGGATTCAAGCCCTTTAGATGGTAAATATCTCAGCCACAGATTTATATCATAATAACTGTTCAAACAGAAAAACAAAAAAACAACCTATCATGCAAAAGTCCCCCCCCAATCTTGATTAAACCATATGAAGGGGCACAATTTGGGGACAGCAAAGAGGGTCAGAGCATGGTTCCAATTGTTATAACTAGTTTAAAAGGTCCTGCATAGGAGACATGTACATTCAAGACACTAATCCTTTTATTTCATTAAAAAGATTGACAATTTGGCCTATGTTGATCAAATTACTATAATTCTTATGAGATAACAGTTACAGAAAATACTCTCAAAATACAAAGTGGGTTTTTGTTTTGTTTTGCAGTTTAAACATATTGAACGCTTTGGTGAATATTAGCTGGGCAGGTGTGCTCAAATTTCTGTCTCCTCCCATTATAATACTAATTGGCATCACAGTATTATCTAATACAACACTCTCACTAACTCTCACACACAATTGCTGTGAGAATAAAATGGAGGCGAGGACAATGATGTAAGCTACATTGGGTCCCCACTGGGGACAATGGTGGGTTATAAGTGAAATAAATAAATAATCTTATCAATCTATCCAGTACAATTTTATTCCACCCTTTCCCCAAGAACCACAGGGCAACATACACCATTCTCTTCTTCCCAATTTACCCTCACAACAATAGGTGTTTAGATTAGGGTTGCCAACTCCAGGTTGAGAAATTTCTGGAGATTTGGGGGCACAGCCTTTGGAGGGCAGAATTTAGAGACTGGAGGGAGCTCAGCAGGGAAGTGATGCCATAGAGTCCACTTTCTACAGCTGCCATTTTGTCCAGGAGAACTAAGCTCCGTAGTCTGGATATCAGTGTTAATTTTGAGAGAACTTCAGCCCCCATATGAAGGATGGCAAACTTAGTTTTGATTATGAAGATAGTGACAGGTTAAAGGTCAATCACTGAGATCATGCAAGGTGGGGAACAGAACTCAGATCTCAAAGATCCTAGTCCAAGGCTTTAACAACTACAGTACACTGCCCATCTATTTACACTGCCCCCTTCTCACTTTCAGCTTACATACCCTTCCCCACAAAGAGCACTTGATATATGTAATTTTGAGCTATTGGTAAAAAAAAAGGCTACAGAACTTGGATCTAAATGCTAAATGCTAAAAGTATAAACATGGATTATTGTTAGGATAGATCAGGACTGCTGGATTTGCCTAGGATTAACATTACTGGGAGAACTGCTATTGTATCAGTAACATTCTTATTCCACATACCAATTGTCAGTCAGCTTAGTCTGTGGCCTAAGACCACTAATATGGGCAAGGGATACCAGTGCTCCTGGGGAGGGGAAAGTATAATGGTGAGACCAGGCAGGAAGGGAAGGGAAGGGAAGGGAAGGGGGCAGAGAAGTAGATGAGCTCGGCCCCCTTCCAGCCTGTGTCCCATCCCAACAGTGGTAGGTAGTGGGGCTAGAATTAATGACCCTTCTCTGACACTGGTGTTGTGTAACACCAGGTCCATAAATAATAAGACCATGGTCCTTTGTGACTTCCTGCAGGAGTAGGTTGTGGACCTGGCATGCATGATCGAGATCTGGGCATGAGATGGGGAGACAGTAGCTATCTCCCAGCTGGTTCCTCCTGGGTTCTCAGTCCTCCACCAATTGTGGACTAAGGGGCAGGGGGGAGGAGTGGCCCTGTTCATTCAGGAGGCTTACTCCTTTAAGGTGCTCCCACCACTGAAGCTCACAGGCATAGAGTGCACTGGCTTTGTGTGGGAAGCCAGGGAGAGTTTGGCTGTTTGGCTAGTGTACCATCTGCCTGACGAACAGCCTGTCATCTTTGTTGAAGGCCCTGTCAGGATGAGCATTGGAGCGCCCTAGGCTGATAGTTTTGGGTGTCTTCAATGTTCATGCCAACAATGTGGCTTCCACACAGGCGATGGACCTGGTGTCGTCCATGGTGGTGCCAGGACTCTCCCAATATGTTTATATTGACAAGGCGGAATAAAAATTGAAAGCAATTAAATAAATAAATGTTACAGCCCCCACCATCTAGTGGGGCACATATTTGATCTGATCTTCACAGCGGGGCTTACAGTGGACCAGATTACTGCTATGGCAGTACCATGGTTGGATCACTATGCCCTAAAGGCCTGCGTGAATATTCCACTGTTTGGGCAGTGAGCATATTTTAGCTCACCCACAGAGCCAAATAGGCCCTATGTGGATTCAGATGGTCCTACTGGATCCAATGCCCCCTGGTGGCTCCCTAGATGAGGTTGTCAAGGACTGGCACAGCCAGCTCCAGACAGCCATCAATGAGATTGCCACCTGAAGCCCTCTGTGCCCTTGCTCTAGGCTCGCTCCATGGTATACCTAGGAGCTAAAGCTGATGAAGCAAAGGCTCAGATGGCTAGAGAGACAGTGGTGGTGGGGTCATGACAAAGCTACAAGAGCATCCTATAGGACATTTATGAGATCCTATGAGATGGAAGTTAAAGCCACTAAGAGAAAGTATTACACAGCCATTATTGTATCTGTGAGCTCCCGCCCAGCCCAATTATTTAGAATAATTCAGTCTATTACTACTCTGCCACAAGGCAGACCAAATGCTATGGAATTGGAGATTGGCTCGGGGGCCTTTGTGAGCTATTTCGCAGATAAAGTCTTGTCGCTCCGCCATGACCTTCCTGCCACAATTGAGTCAGTAAGGGAACTTGAGGCTCCATGCACATTTTTTTGTCAGGTTTTGGATTATTTCAGTCCACTCAGTCTAGAGGAGGTTGACAAATTACTCTCAACTGTGTACCTGACCACTTGCAGCCTGGACTCATGCCCATCATGGCTATTTAAAGTTGGCTCCGATGGGCTATGAAGTGCCCTAAGGGCTATTATCAACAAGTCCCTCTCTGTTCCCTAGGGCCCTCAAAGAGGCAGTGGTACACTCCCTCTTAAAAAATAATCCTTGAACTCAGCCAAATTGGCTAATTAAAGACCAGTCTCCAATTTTCCCCCATTTGGGAAAATTAATTGAGAGAGTGGTGGTGATTCAGTTGCAGGGGTTTTTGGATGACGTGTCTGCTTTAGATCCCTTCCAGTCTGGTTTCTGACCAGGCCATGGGATGGAGATGGCACTGGTCACCCTCATGGATGACCTTCAGAGGCACCTGGATCGGGGTGGTTCGGCAGTGTTGCTGTTGTTGGACCTGTTGGCGGCATTCAACATGGTCAACCACCAACTACTGATCCGCCGCCTTGCCAACACTAGGATCCAGGGGTGTGGCTTACCTCTTTCCTTCAGGGTCAGGGACAAAGAGTGGCGTTAGGGGATCAACTGTCCCAAAGGCACCCACTAATCTGCAGAGTGTCCCAAGGAGCATTACTTTCCCTGATGTTATTTAACATCTACATGCACCCCCTTACCTGGGATGTCATCAATACATGGATGATACTCAGCTCTATCTGTTGTTGGGCAGCCAGTCTGACTCTAGTCTGGAAGATCTGGACCTGGCATTGCAAGCTGTGGCTGGTTGGCTTAGACTGAGCCAACTGAAATTGAATCTGTTGAAGACAGAGGTCCTGTGCATGAGTTGGAGTGGACTGATGGTAGGGATCCCACTCCCGACCTTCAATGGGGCACTGTTGGTGCCAGCATTGGAGGTCAGGAGTTTCGGAGTGCTTTTGGATGCCTCCCTAATGATGAAGGCCCAAGTAGCAGCCACTGCACAGTCAGCCTTTTATCATCTTTGGCTGATGAGGCAGTTGGTTCCCTTCCTTGAACGCAATCACTTGGTGACAGTGATCCATGTGATGGTCATGTCAAGATTGGATTACTGTGATGCTCTCTAGATGGGGCTGCCCTTGTCTCAAATCTGGAAGCTGCAGCTGGTGCAGAATGCAGTGGCCAGGCTACTGTTAGGTCTTCCCATGCAGGAGCACATCCAGCCTGCACTAAAAGCACTGCACTGGCTGCCTATAGCGTACCAAATTTGATTAAAGGTGCTAGTTCTTACCTTTAAAGCCCTTTATGGTCAGGGGCCTACATACTCGAGGGACCGCCTTTCCCCACATGTTCCCCAGAGAGCACTATGATCAGGGTCCCAAAATCATTTGGCATTCCCAGGCCCCCAAGAAACCAGGCTGGCTTTGACAAGGGCCAGGGCCTTCTCAGTAGTGGCTCCATACTGGTGGAATGTCCTGGGACCTTTTACAGTTCCGCAGGGCTTGCAAGATGGAGCTCTTCCACCAGGCCTTGGATTAGTAAACTGCACTTAACCAACTGAGACCCTGGCCCCAACACAAATACCACCATCGACAGCCTGTATACACCGATATGACCCAGACTCATTTGCCTGCTGACTGTACCTCTATGCTACTGATGTCTCGCCATTGACATATGAGATGTACTAGCACTTTATGTAGTGTTTTTTATACTATTTATATTTATATTTTATTCAGTTCTCTGTATTATCAGTTTAATGGAATTTTATGTGAGCCACCCTGAGCCTGCTTCGGCAGAGAGGGTGGGATATAAAGTAAGTAAATAAATAAATAATGATGGATCCTGACAGGAATGGGGAAAGTAGAAAACAACTGCACAGTACCCCCTCTCCTTAATATGCAAACATTTTTTTGCTGCTATGTGTAGTTTTTCTACATATTTGTTATTTCCCCTCTCATTTATTTTGATTCCACGACTATGCTCATTTCTATATGCATCTCAAAAATGCCTATGCTGGGAAGCATTAAAAGAAATCAAGACTATCGTGTATCTAAAAATAAAAGTAATCAAGACAACCAGTTGCCTTATTGTGTAAATTTCACCAGGAAGAGAGAAGAGAACCAATCTGGGAAGGCACAAGAAGAGACATTGCTAAGTGAAGTCTAGAAGTCCAGGATAGGCCTGGGGGGAAATGAGGAATAAATGGAAACACACCAAGGGGAAAAAATGGAGGGAAGAAACAGAAGGATCCCCCTTTTTTGTGGGGCTCTGCATCACTCATTAGTATCTATTCAGCTGCAAAATGCTTCTCTGTGGTGAAACACCACAGCATGAGCATACACTAAATAACTGACGTCTCACTGGACTCAAAACACTCAATGCACCGTGTAAACAGAAGGTAACAATGCAGCTAAAATTAATTGTTTTTACATTCTATTGGAATAAATGGAACTCCTTGATTGCTCATTACTGCTAAGTGAAGTCCAGCTGGTATCAATAGAATTTAAGAGTCCAACTAATTTTCTCTGAATCAAAGGCACAACACATTTGTACAGGAATCAGTTCAAACAGAAGGATTAAGGGAAATTTATGTTGTCAACTGGACTGGAGAAAAATGTGAAAATAAGCAATTGGGCATTGAAATAGGGATGGGCATGATCTGAACCACGAAGCAAAATTCATCATGGTTTGTGACGTGACGGATCTATCATCATTAACTTCCACAAACTTTTAAAGCAGTTTGTGGTGGTTCATGGATAGAGCAGAAAGCAAGGGTTTAAAGGGACTCTGAGTCCCTTTAACCCCCTGCTTTCTGTTCCCCACAAAAGCTGCAAAATCAGCTGAGCAGCAAAGAGCAGGTTGCTCCCCGTCGCCCAGCTGTTTTTTGGACTTTCTGCAAACCCCGTTCAAAGGGACTGTGGTTTCTTTCATTGGGGTTTGTAGGGCCATGAACTGGTTTGGTTTGCAAACGAACCTCCCAGTTCAATTTGGTTTGTGATTCAGCCACAAACCACAAATTGACATGAATAATATTTTTCCAGTTTGTGCCCATCCCTAGTAAACAGCATCCCATTCTGGCTCTATTTGAGGGACAGAAAATTTTTCTTCAGGCCATTTTACCATGTCAGGGAATAGCCACAATGATGACATGCTAGATCTCCTGGAATTACAACTGATCTCCAGACGGCAGAGATTAGTTCCCCAGGATGAAATGGTATAGTACTCTGTTCAAAGATTCCTCAAACCCCACCCCCAAGGTCCACCCAGCAAATCCCTGAGTGTTCAGACCTGGAGCTGGCAACCCTAGAACACATCCAGAGAGGGAGATGGAAATCAGGGCACTGAGATTTTCTGTGTTTTATCTGTATTTGCAGAGCTTTGCTGTTCATGATGCAAATTGTTACTAGCCTTCTCTTTGGAAACACAAAATCACCTCTTATAGATTTGCTTGCTACAACTGCTTGCTTCACTGTCTTCGAGGGCTGCTGGCTATATTATAGTACTAGAATTTGTATTACACCCCACCCATGTGAGTGGAAGCTGAAGGAAATGGCTGAGGAATTTGGAATGCTGACAGCCAAAGAAAAAGAAGCCTGAGTCTTTGCAGATGGCTGGCAAGAAGCAGCCTTGGAAGACCACAGACTTTTGCTCTTGGGGCTCTGCTTTGAAGACCAGCCCCATCTCTTAGAGACTAGAATTGACTTTAAAAGAACTGAGCAGCTCCGCTAAAAGTAGCAGCCTCCTGCTCCTCTCTTGCCAGCAACATCTGGTACTACAAAACACAGAATTAAAATTTGGGGGGTATGGCATTTTCTTCTATTACACCCTTCCTCCAAGGAGCTCAGAACATGTTTCCCCTTCATTTTATCTTCATAACTAGCCTGTGGGGCAGAAGCAGCTGAGAAATCGTAACTGATTCAGATCACCCTGTGAGTTTCTTAGCCAAACAGATATGTGAACCCAGGCCTCCATGGCCCGATCCATTGATCCTTTTTGTGCCATGGCACCCCACTGGCACAACAGGATATCACAGCCCTGTGAATTTCTTTGCCCCCCCCAATGGCAACCAGTAGAGCAGTGGTGTGGAGAGTGCACATGGTGGAGATGTCACTCATCATCATAATTAGGGTTGCCAGTCTGAGCCTGGCAACTGGTGGGAGAGTTGGGGGTGGGGACACTGGGAGGGCACGATGACAGCTTTGTTTCCAGATAAAACCATAGTGTTTCTGCTTGTTCCTAGAGTTTTCCCTGAAAGGGACACAGCAAGACAGCCAATGTTATCATTATTGTTTCTTTGTTTTTCTTCCACTACCGCTTGGAAGTGGTGGTGGGCAACTACACTTGTCACTGGGAGGCCATTGACCATAGTGGGAGACCTCCAGCCATAGCAAGAGCCCTGGGCAGCCCTGCATCACATATCTTAGGATTCTAAACATTACTGAAGAAGAGAGAAGGCATAAAGGGTGGGGCTACTGCTTTCAATCAAGGTTCAGCATGAAATTCTGAGCAACTCCCATATGCAGCTGCTATATTTGTAAAATAAACAGATATGACAAAACACTCATTATCTATCTGTTATCCCACCCCTACCGCAAGGAACTCAAGGTAGCATATATGGATCGCTCTAGAGTTTTCCCTGGAAGTAATAGCAAGACAGCCAGTTGATCCTGGAAGCAAATTTGAAACCCGTGTAGGTGGAACAAGACTAGAGTGATATGGTCCCTACAACCAACTCCAGTCAACACTCTGGCCACAGAATTCTGCACCAACTGCAGCTTCCAGACAATCTTCAAGGGCAACCAACCCCATGCACTGCAGTAATCTAATCTAGATGCCTAGCACAATGGCAAGATCTTTTCAGCACAGGAAGGGTTGCAGCTGGCTCATCAGCCAAAGGCATCCCCCGACCCCAGCCATAGCTTCTACATGTTTATCCAACAAGAGGCCTAAGTCCAGGAGTATCCCCGAACTATGAGCCTGCTCCTTTAGAGGAAATGCAAATACATCCAGAACAGGAGATAACCCATTTCCTGGGTCAGGCCTTCCTCTCCACCAGTAAGGCCTCTATTTTCTCTGTTACAGTCTCAGTTAACAATGCAAAAATAATTGCAAGTTCACAGAAATATAAGTTTATTAATAAGATAAAAACAAACACCTAAGGTATAATTGAAAAAGAATATATTCCTGCTGTAACTTTTCAGAAACGCTTTGTGAACTTAAGTCAAGCAGACAGATATACTCCACTGATAATGCTGTTCAGTTTTTCCCCTTTCCCCTTTTTTTGTTTTGTTGTTACAGGTTTTCGGTCAGACACATGATGCCTGAAGATGAACTTTCAGATGAAAATTGGGGTGGGAGGTGGAGAATAACAAGGTTTACCTGGTTACCAATGTTATGTGTTTTGAAGTGTACACTGGCTGACAGGCTTTGAGGTGCTTGCCAAGCCATTCTGTGATATTCTTGGCTGTAAGTGAGAGTTTGTCAGGTATTTGGCTAGACAATTGAGCCCACTGAAAAATGAAAAGAGGCTGGCTCCAGACTTTATAAATGAGAGGTATACATTGTTTGCAATTCAATTTGCAGAAACGTTAAGGTCCTCTTTACATGCTGCTGCTACCCCATGGAAGCCACTTTCCTACATGGCTGGGAAATGTGAGTAAATTATTAGACAGCCAGTATGGAGTAGTTCATAAAACAAAGTTTGAGTCCAGTGGCACCTTTAATTCTGGGTATAAGCTTTCATATGCATGCACACCTCATCAGATACATTCAAACAGTTTTCCTCAAGCCTTACACATAGGTGTTGGGGGGTAGTTGCCAGGAAGGGCTAGTTAGAGTCAAGATGCATAAGTAGCTGGGTGATAAGTATAGCTGAGATTAAGTTCCATCAAAAGAAGGAAAAATCTACAAATTACTTGAAACAGCGGAAATGGACAAACTAACTTTGCAATTAAAAGATAAAAAAGAAGAAATCTTTGAGAAAACCTGGTCAAGGCTACATAAATGGATTGAGGAATATCTTCAAAGATGTACAACATAATTATTAAAACATAATCTCTATATTTTAAACTGTTAAAATAGTTTAGGTGCACAAAAGAATGATTCCGGTCCCAATCACACGGAGAAGTAGCCACAAGATAGGCACGAATTTTACCAGCACGATCACAAGGGAACATCTGGCAAGTGTCCTGCACCTGTCACCAACCCGTTTCTTACCACCGAAGAAGTGCAGTTAAAAACTACCAGCAAAAGTGCATTATTAAAGGGGTTTGTGATGGCCCACAGATGAAGGTTCCCATGTTGAAGCACGCCGGAAACACACGCTGATGAACAAAACACTGGTTCACCGCCATTGCGTCTGATAGCATAGTGGTGGTCAAATTGGGATGGTGCAAATAGCCTTGCCTCCCCCCCCATGTTATCTGGCTCGCATGACTGCAGCCTCCATTTATGTAAAACTTAACTAGATACAACGAGTACATGCTTGTTCTATGTTTTGTGTTAGCTTATTTGTATATGTAGTTTTTGTCTTTCTTTTTTCCCTACAAAATCAATAAAATCTATTTTTAAAAAAAGTATAGCTGAGATTGGATTAAAGCAGTTATTAATGACAGCAAATTAGCATACAAATGCAAGACTTAACAAACAGATGTGAGAGCAAAGGCTCGATCTGCATCTAGCATTTGCTCTGCTGCCTTACCAAATCCACGTTGGAACAGAAATTCCCATCTATATTGCATGCAACTTTCACTTTGATTGAGTGTCGCATTTTATGGCAGCGTCCAGACTGCATGCTGCTTTCACTTCATTTGATCTCTGGTTTTATAGTGGCTGTCTGCATAGATTTATGGCTGTTTTATGGCCATTCGGGGGTGACTCTGCTGTCAGTACTCTGCTGTGTTGGCCCGGGATAGTTGACTGTGGTTTTGAACTGCGTCTTTTTCTGTTCCAGCGTGGGTTTGGTAAAACAACTGAGCAAACGCTAAATGCAGATTGGCCCTTCATTTGGGTCCAGTCATACTTCCAAGACAAAGTTCAATTCTGGGTATAAGTGAGAACTGAGAGACTTACCATGTGTAGATGCACACTTCTTCAGATATAGTGAAACAGGTTTCCTCAATCATTACATATGGGGGGGTAGTTACCAGGAAGGGCTAACTAGAGTCAAGATGCATAAATACAGCTAAGATTGGAATAATAACCTCTGTGGATAGCAGCAAGTAGCATACAGATAATAAAAGAGTTAACAACAGATGTGAGAACTAAGTTTGAGTCCAGTGTCACCTTTAAGACCAAAAAAGTTTAATTCTGGGTAAAAGTAAGAACTCAGTGACTTAGCATGGATAGTGAGATAAGAACCTGATATCTCTGTTAAGCTGTGGGGGTTCCATTGTCCTGAGTGCTGCAATAACTTGTAATTCAGCAATCTCTCCCTCCAGTCTGTTTCTAAAATTCCTTTGCAGTAGAACAGCTACTCTGAGATCCCCCATTGAATGACCCGAGAGGTTGAAATGTTTTCCTACAGGTTCTTCAGTTTTGTGATTCTTGATTTCAGATTTGTGTCCATTAATCCTTTGGCATAGGGCAAACAAGTCAAACCCTACCTAGAATTAAACTTTGTTGATCTTAAAGCTGCCATTGGGCTTTGTTCTTTTGCTTCAGACCAACACAGCTACCCACCTGAATCTATTTCCAGTATGTGGTAATTAGAGTGCTGGACTATCATCTGAGAGACCCATGTTGGAACCTCGACTCTGGCCACTAACACATTCTCAGCCTAACCTACCTCACAGGGTTGTTTTGAGGACAAAATGGAGGGCAGGAGGATAATGCAAGCCACTAAGGAGAAAGGCAAGGTATAAATGAAGAAGATAAATAAATAAATTCAGCCACATTCACAGAAGATGCTTTCACACATGCTGAATTATGCACTTTTAATGCACTTTCACTGACAGTGAAAGGAAAGTCCGATGCTGCAAAGAACAATATTGCATAGGAACCTGGGGGCTTCCGGTCAGAGTAAAATGGTGAACTAACGCACTCCTGCAAATGAGCGGAGTGGACGGCGGCTTCTTCTGACAGTTTGGGCAGTTTTATTGCCCAACGCAGCATCCTCCAGGCAGGGGGGTGCCAAGCAAGCAACGAGGTCCAAGTGAGAGTAGAGATCGGCATCCGCAAGTCCCAAAGGGGGCTTGTTTATGCCTTGAACTCCTCTCAGGAGCGGGCTTTTGCAAATCAGCACTAAAGAAGCTAGCCGAGCTGAAGAATCAGCTTAAATTCGCCATTTCCCAATCTCTTAAGAAACGATCTACTGTTGAAATCAATGAGAAATGATGCGAAGTCCCAAGATAAACATTTAAGGTAACCGAAACGATTTGCTTACCGGGGAGAAGATCTAACGAGTTTTGAGCAAGGCGGTTAAGCGCATAAGGCTCTAAGCTGTAGAATCGATCCATCGTTAAAATCAGAAGAATTCGTTAAAGCGCTAAAAAGGATTAAACTGACTTTGTCTAACATTCCTGCGGTCAGAGACTGAGCGATAAGCATATGAGCGAATGTGACTGGAAAGATCACGAGACAAAGGTGTAACATTTAACTGTGTCCGGCTGAAACCTGACTGGCTAGAGAGTGTGTTGGAGGACTGAAAGAGAAGCGGACCGGAAGTGTTTCCGGTGGGACTCTGTTAACGTGGGACCGGAAACAGGAAGTATAGAGAGAGCCTACTCTAGCCAAGAAAACCATAGAGAAATTGCGCCCACCATTTTGTGGAGGACTGAATTTTAAAACGTATTTTTAAGACGAAATAGACTGTTAGCACGAGCGGAACAAAGTGGAATTTGAAGGGAAGTGCGAAAACAACTGAAGTGGACTGATAAATTTTCAAAACGGAATCAAAACTCAGGGGGAGAGCGGCATCAGCTGCAAGTCCAGGTATGTCTTCCAAAGACAAGAAAGAATGGCAGACAGCAATCAAAGCAATGGAGAAGCGCATGCTAGAAGCGATTCAAGGTATGATAAAACAAATGGACAAGCAGTTTGAGGAGAAAATGGAAAAACAGCTGGAACAGTTGGAAGAAGTTCAGGAAAAAAAATGTGGCAGCCTTGAGAGAGTTAGTACTTGCGGAAGTGGCAGAGTTTAAAAAAGAAGTGGAAAATACAAGTAACCAAGTTAAAACTTTGGCTACAAAAACAACAGAAATGGTGGAAAAGACACAAGACTTGGAAAAGAAAATTGAGGTGAATTCACAAAGTAACCGGAATTTGGAGGCAGTTGTAGAATATAAGGAAAAGGAGTACAACAAGGATGTATATTGTCACCTTGCTTATTTAATTTATATGCCAAGTACATCATGCGAAATGCTGGCCTGAATGAATCACAAGCTGGAGTTAAGATTGCTGGGGAAAAGATCAATAACCTCAGATATGCAGATGATACCACTCTGATGGCAGAAAGCAAAGAGGACCTCAAGAGCCTCTTGGTCAGGGTGAAAGAGGAGAGCACAAAAGTGGGCTTGAAGCTCAACATCAAAAAAACTAAAATCATGGCATCCGGCCCCATCCCTCTTTGGCAAATAGAAGGGAAAGTCGTAGAAGTGGTGACAGACTTCACGTTCCTGGGATCCCAGATCACGGCAGACGGTGACTGCAGCCATGAAATTAAAAGACGCCTGCTCCTTGGGAGGAATGCAATGGCAAACCTAAACAGCATGATAAAAAGCAGAGACATCACCCTGCCAACAAAAGTCCGCATGGTCCCAGTAGTAATGTATGGCTGCGAGAGTTGGACTATAAGGAAGGCCGAGCACCGAAGGATAGATTCTTTTGAACTGTGGTGCTGGAGAAGACTCTTGAGAGTCCCTTGGACTGCAAGGAGATCAAATCATTCAATCCTAAAAGAAATCAACCCTGACTGTTCCCTGGAAGGCCAGATCCTGAAGTTGAAGCTCAAATACTTTGGCCACCAAATGAGTAGGGAGCACTCACTGGAGAAGACCCTGATGCTGGGAAAGGTTGAAGGCAAAAGAAGAAGGGGACGGCAAAGGATGAGATGGTTAGACAGTGTCATCGATGCAACGGACATGAAATTGAGCAAACTTCAGAGGACAGAGGAAGACAGGAGGGCCTGGCGTAATCTGGTCCATGGGGTTGTGAAGAGTTGGACTGGACTGTGTGACTGAACAACAACAATGCACTTTAACAATTGTTTGCAAGTGGATTTTTCCACTTCACACAGTAAGTTCCAGTCTTCTGTCTTTCTCACATTGGAGTATAAATGAAGTAAAGAAATAAAAATAGATGTTCAGAATATTTAATAGCATCAGCATTCAAACAAGAGAATTTTGGGGATGGCAGATTTGTTTCATCTCTACAGATCTGAATGCTCCTCTGAGATAAAAAACTAGCATATCAGGGGAAAACCAATCTAGTACCTTCCCCTTAATGGAGGGGAGGCGAGTTCTTTTTAGAACCAGATGTTGGAAAGTGGAGAGATTTCAGATGCCAAATAACATTAGCAGGCAAATGACAGTAGTGGATGTGATTTGATTAGGTGTGATATACAGAGAGGTACATAAGGACATAAAAGAAGCCAATGTTGGATCAGGCCAATGGCCCATCCAGTCCAACACTCTGTGTCACACAGTGGCCAAAAATACCAGGTGCCATCAGGAGGTCCATCAGGACACTGATGCCCTCCCACTGTTGACCCCCCCAAGCACCAAGCATACAGAGCATCACTTGCCCCAGAGTCCCTATCTACACCTTATGGCTAATAACCACCAATGGACCTCTGCTCCAATTGCTTATCTAATTCCCTCTTCAAGCCATCCATGCTTGTAGCTGCCACCACTTCCTGTGGCAGTGAATTCCATGTATTAATCACTCTTTGGGTGAAGAAGTACTTTCTTTTATCCATTCTAACCCAACCGCTCAGCAACTTCATTGAGTGCCCCCGAGTTCTTGTATTGTGATATTGTAATAGGCGCGGTGAAATCAGCATTGGTATTGAGACAGGAAACCCAGGCCTCAGTTCAATCGAGGTGGATTGAGCTTCATTATCAGTTGCAATTCAGCAGCCCTACCACAAATTGTGTTAGTCTTTAAGGTGCTACTGGACTCCTACTCTTTCCAATGAGAAAGAGTATTGTTACTCTGTGAAGTGTCTATTTTTGCCCTCCATGTCTCCTTTTCTTTCAACCTCCATTAGCTTGTCCTTTCTCTGCTGAAATGGGGATGAAATAGTGCAATGAAGGTTCAAAAGAGTGAGAACAGGGGGAGAGCCTCTGTTACTGCTAATAGCCTGGTGAATGAAACATTTGTAATTTTAAAATCCTGTGTGAAGGTGCAAATTATAGAATGACAAAGCAACCCATTGAGATGTTCAAAGGTCACTATAATTTCATTTGATACTTCTTTTGTTAGGAGAGCTTGTCCATTCAGGAGTTTTTAGGGATGACGTTCTGTCTGAATTTGCTGGAATAAATTCTTTATAATGCAAAGCAGCATTGCATCATTCAGCCTGGAAGCCAAAACAGGCACTTTTGAAACTCTGCTTTCAGGACCACAGAAGTGGCTTCACTTAATAATTCTTAAATTTCCAGTGGCCATTAATTATATAGAGAAGCACATGGCAAACTGAAGTTTCACACTTTGAACGTGTTGAGGAAATTGAAACACACACATATACAATTCTACTTCGCTAGACTGTGAGCAGTCAGTGTTGTGTTTAAAAGGAAGTCTAGAAATATCTGGGAATTTTATTTTCTAGTTCCCTAAATTAAGCAATTTTATCTACTGCAATAGACAGTGCTGCATAATTTCCATTCTCTCAGAGCAAGTTTGACAGCTGAAACTATTGTAATAAATCATCAAGTCATCCGTTTTGCAGGGATGAAGGCACTGACTCAAAAATGATGTGATAGCAGAGATCAGTACAACTACTAGGAGAACAAAACAACAACAAAATGTTCAAACTTTAGATTAGCAATAGCACAAACATTCACAATTACCTTCTTCATGAGTCCAGCTCATAATTCCTGATTGTATAGTCAGGAGACATTCACACCAAAAGGTTTTGCCTACCTTAGAATTTTAAATAAGAGTCTAAACATATAGGTCAGCATTCAGCACGCCATGTGTCTGAAGGATATTGCTTTATAAATGCACACACAGAAGCCTCTTATTCAGTTAAGCCTCATACTCAATTAAACACCTATTGGTTACTGAATTGTTGACTAGACTACCCAACCATGCAGTCCTGGTTTTGGTTACCATCTTTTTTTTATCTGAGTTAATCTAATGATTTTTTGCAAATGCTATATGTGTCTATTATAATCCATCTAAAAGAAGAAGATATTGGATTTATACCCCGCCCTTCACTCGGAGTCTCAGAGCAACTTACAAACTTCTTTCCCTTCCTCTCTGCACAACAGACACCCTGTGAGGTAGGTGGGGCTGAGAGAGCTCTTTCAAGAACAGCTCTGACAGAACTATGGCTTGCCCAAAGTCATCTAGCAGCCACAAGTGGAGGAGTAGGGAATCAAACCCAGTTCTCCTAGATTAGAGTCCATGTACTTAACCACCACATCAAACTGGCTATCTAGACAGGGCAGTTAAATCTCTCTGCTGTGGCTTATGCTGTAGAATAAGAGCAGGACAGTTGAAACCAAACTACAATTGCCAGAGGTCACTATGATAATGAACATATGAATTCCACTTTCACTATGAATGTAACAATGGGGGGGGATGCCCTGTGGCCTGTTTGGGAAGGGAGAGCCTTGTGGGGACGGGGCATTCCCCCACCTTTGCTCCCCTCTAAGCACCTCCTGGCAGCTTTCCATTTCTCTCCCCTCCCATCCCCTCCCATCCCCTCTGGCTGGCCCAGCTCACCTGAAACCTCAGGAGTGCCTTGCTTGATCCGGTGCTTGCCATCCCTGCTGAGCACACAGAGGAGCAGGCCCAGGCTAAGCAGTGGCAGTGAGGGCTATCTCAATGGATAGGGAGGTGGGGAGAGCAGCAAGGTTAGGGGAAGGGTGGTGCCAAAGGTGGGGATGAGTGAATGCCAAGGATGGATGGGTAGTGGGGTGCCAGGGGTGGGGGGTAGATACAGAGAGCTGTAAAGGTGGGGCTACTGGAGTGCCAAGGGCAGGAGGGGGATAGGTGGGGAGAGCAGCAAGTTTGGAGGGGGTGAGTGGCATGCCAAGGGGAATGGGAGAAAGGAGTGACATAGGGGGTAGGTTGACAAATAAAAGGAATTGGAGAAAGGGGAAGGTTATCAGAGAAGGAGGGGTAGAGGAGGAAGAGGGAAGGAAGCAAAGAGAGGGAAGGGATGACTCTCTCCACAAGTTCATTGGGGAAGGAGATAAAGAGGAAGGTTGGAAGAGGATTCAGTGGCCAAAGAGGAAGTGCCAACTTCTGGAGGAGCCATGGGATGTTTTGGAAACTGCAAGCTCTGAGGTCCCATTGGGGAGTTGGGGGGTGGCCTGTTTGAGAAGGGAGGGTCTTGTGGGGAGGGGGCTTCCTCCACCTTTGCTCCCTCTCCCTCTGGAAGTCTAAGCACCTCCTGGCAGCTTTCCCTATGACATATGTAGATGTTGTGACTCGAAGTCCTGAGTCCAGTCCTGACACCCAAACTCCAAATAGTACAATGACGTCTGTAGATGTGGTGGGTCAAGACTCAGAGTCCAACCCTGACACCCAACCCCCAAAGTGTGCAACAGTGTATGTAGACATGGTGGCTTGAAGCCCTGAGTCCAACCCTGAAACCCAAAACCAAAATTTGCAATAATTTATGTAGACAGGATAATAAAAAGTAGAGACATCACCCTGTCAACAAAAGTCCATATGGTCAAAGCAATGGTATTCCCAGTAGTAATGTATGGCTGTGAGAGCTGGACCATAAGGTCGAGTGTCGAAGAATAATGCCCACTTATTTTAATTGTTGTACACTGCCCTGAGCCCATTTGGGGAGGGCAGTATATAAATCTAATAAAATATATAAAAATAAATAGATGCTTTCGAATTATGGTGCTGGAGAAGACTCTTGGGAGTCCCTTGGACTGCAAGGGGATCAAATCAGTCAATCCTAAAAGAAATCAACCCTGACTGTTACTGTGAAGGCCAGATACTGAAGCTGAAGCTCAAATACTTTGGCCACCAAATGAGAAGGGGGCACTCCCTGGAGAAGACCCTGATGCTGGGAGAGATTAAAGGTCAAAGAAGAAGGGGGCGGCAAAGGATGAGATGGTTAGACAGTGTTATCGAGGCAACAAACATGAAATTAAGCAAACTCTGGCTGGAGTATGACAGAAGACAGAAAGACCTGGCATGATGTGGTCCATGGGGTTGCAAAAAGTCAGACTTGGCTGTGCAACTGAACAACAAGATGTAGATGTGGTGGCTTGAAGCCCTAAATCCAACTCTGACACCTAAACTCCAAAGGGTGCAATGATGTATGTTGACGTGGTGGCTCAAAACCCTGAGTCAAATCCTGACACCCAAAACCACAGTGCTCCTTCTCTCTCCCCCAGTTTCTTCCACCCACTGTTCCCTCTGGCCATTGTCACTGGCCTGAAGCCTCTGCACTTCTTTGCAGAGCTCATACTTCCATTCCATGAGCTCTGCATTACAGAGAAAATGCTGACCTTAATCCATGGGTCACAGATACAGGCCAGCTTGTATTCTCAATACTTTGCAGAGGCTACAACTTGGTGGTGATGCCCACTCGCAACCTCTCAACCAGGGCCCAGACCCATGAGAGTATAGTTGTCCCCTCAGGGCCTGGCTGCAGTGCAGAGGCCAGCTCTTTGTCCAGCCCTCGAATCAGGGGGATGACTTGTCCCAGCCTGGCCATGTGGGCACAGAGCATGTCGGCATTGAACTGGAAGGGCTTCAGGACATGCACAGTTTGGGAGAAGGTTAGCCAGTCATTCAAGCTGATGTTGAACTATTCTTCCCCATGCAGGATGGCCATGGAGGAGATGACATCCTGCACAGTGCTCTTCTGCTCCACCACCATGCAATCATGGTGTATGTGGAGTTCGAGTGGACAGGCCCGTAGCTAATGACTTTCTGCTCAGGGGGCCCATGTTTTTTTCAGGGGGCCCACCACCAATGTTCCCTCTAAGCTGTGGAGGGGGGAGAAGAAGCCTTTGCAGGGGCCCCGCTTCAGTGCGGCCCTGCAAAGACTGGGGACGGGGGGGGAGAAGAAGCCTTTGCAGGGGCTGCGCTGAAGCGCGCCCTGCAAAGACTGGGGGGGGAGAAGAAGCCTTTGCAGGGGCCGCACTGAAGTGCACCCTGCAAAGACTAGGGAGGGGGAGAAGAAGCCTTTGCAGGGGCCGCACTGAAGCACGCCCTGCAAAGACTGGGGGGAGAAGAAGCCTTTGCAGGGACTGCGCTTCAGCGTGCCCTGCAAAGACTGGGGACGGGGGGAGAAGAAGCCTTTGCAGGGGCGTGCTTCAGCGTGGCCCTGCAAAGACTGGGGAGTGGGGGGGAGAAGAAGCCTTCGCAGGGGCCGCGCTGAAGTGTGCCCTGCAAAGACTGGGCGGGGGGGAGAAGAAGCCTTTGCAGGGGCCGCACTGAAGCGCGCCCTGCAAAGACTGGGGGTGGGTGGGCAGTCAGCAGCCACTCACCTTGTGGGTTCCAAGGGCTGCTGCATTGTCCTCACTCATGTGCAGTGCGTTTCTTTAGGCGGGAAGGGTGCGAGTGGGGCTGGGCAGGTCAGGAGGCGGGAGCAGATGAGGCTGGGATGTATAACTCCGCTTTATGCTGGGAGGGGTGGAGGGAGGGGCGGAGCAGCAGAGGCAGAGTGGAGGTCTAACCTCCCTTATGAGACTGCTCCAGAGGAGGGGGGAGGGGGCCGGGGAGAGGAGGGGGGATCAGAGGATGGGGGAGGGGACCCGCAAAACCCACGGAGGGGCCAGGCCCCCAGGGCCCCACACAGGCTACGGGCCTGCCAGTGGGTGGTTGGTTCCTGGATGAACCAGTGTTCAGGCTCATCATCAACCCCCTGCCTCTCATACAGCAGATGCTCAGACTTGATACTGCATGATAATTGGGAAGTCAGGCACTGGCAGGTGTTGAGCAGGGACTGCAGCTCAAAAGTGGTAGCATCCCAGGTGACCCTCACAGTGCAGCCCAGCCCCAGAGCATCCTTCACCACAAGGTGAAGGGTGTGCACCAAGCGGACAATGACCTTGAGGCATGCAATCTTCACCGCTGTCAGCTTGCTTTTCCTTTTTTTTTTTGGGCCCCCCGAAGGGGATTTTTTTATTGCTTTTCTAAATACTACAAAAGAATCACAGAAAACTACAAGAAACAAGAGGGGGAAGGGGTCTAATCTACAGGTAAAAAAGTGATCGTCCCAAAACTACATTAGAAACCCCAAGTATGAGCAATTATTCTTAAGCTTAACATATAGTTATACAATTTAACATATTTAGATCTAGCATCTTCTGTGGCTGGTGGTTCTGTTCATCTAATGCTGCAAAAGAAAATAAACAAGTTAATTATTGCTCTCTTAAAGACACACCAGGTATTCAAATGCTATAATAGTAGGCACTTCATTCAAAGTCCTTCAGCCTCTATTTTGCTTTATCTTTGTCTTTCCTAACTCTCAGATCATAAGTAGTTGGTACTGCTACTCCTAGCTCCAACCCCAAATCCCCTTCTGTGGACCCTGAGTCCTCTTTGCCACTCGGTTTGTCTGTCTGGTCCCACTTTCCGCCTTCCTTTGGATCATTGTGTTTTCCCAGGAATTCTTGCACCTTAAAAATGGAATCAATCTTTTCTCTATTGTCCTTAAATTTGAACAGCACTCCTTCTGGGATTACCCATCTATAGGGTACAGAATTTAATTGTAAGAAATTAGTCAGTTCCTTGTAGCGCTTCCTTCTCTGTCTAACTTCAAATGGAATGTCCTTTAAGACCTTGATTGTAGAGTTCCCAATTTTCAGGGGTGTCCTCGACGTTGCTTTCAATATCTAATCTCTGGCACTTTGTTTGGTGAATTTCACCACTACCTCCCCAGGTAGATTTTTTTTTTCCGTGTATGTAGAGTGGACCCTATATGCCAGGTCCATCTCACTTATAATTGTTTCCATTTTACAATCCACCACGGGGGCCAATGCCTGCACCAGTATAAGCCTGAGATCTTCTCTATCAGTCTCTGGTACATCCTGAAAATGAAGAACCATATTGGCTTTTTCCATCTGAAGTTGAATCAGTTTATCCTCTTGCAGCTCTTGTAGTTTCTCAATTTTTTGGACTTTTTTCTTAATTTGCTTATTAACAGTGTCTGTTTCTAAACACTTTGCAGCCATTTGTTCCATTTTTTTTTTTTTGATGTTTCTGTCAGCTGTGTCTGTTGCACAGCCAATGCCTGGTTAATATTCCCAAGATGTTGATTTATAACAGCCACCTGCTCCAGCAGAGGGCGCATCTGCTCTGCGAGCAGCTTAGCGATGTCAGAGACTTCCTCAGAGTGGGGACTGGGAGGGATTACTTGCTTCTTCCCCACTTTCTCCCACTTCCTGCTTGGTCCCGTCATGTTGGAAAGATTGTTTACATTAACAGAGTTCATGCCAAAGGATCTGAATTTCGACCCAGCGCTTTTTCAAGCCTGGTAAGTCCCAAGAGACCACTTTTACTGCTGGATTTTTCATTCACTGCCCTCTTCTCGCTTATCTTAATAGTTCCCAAGTGGGGGGGAAACGCTCCCTCCTCCCACCGCTTCTGTTGGGGGAGAACGCCTGGAAAGTTTTATTTCTCATTCCACCAAACTCACAGTTTTGCTGATCACTTTATTCTTGTTTTGCTTTCTCTTTCAATGCTTCATCACTCCGCTCGTCTTGGCTAGCGCCTCTGTGGTCGATTCACATCAGCCTCACAGTACGTCAGGACCATCAGGCTCGGAGCCTCAATTCTCCTGCTGCACGTGGGAGCAGAGGCTACCAGGCAAAAGTCCCCTGGCCCGGAGTCCATCCCAAGGATTCCTTGGAGGATTACGCTTGTGCGAATCCCCTCCTGGCGCCTGTACACGGTACATGTCCCGAGAGAGTTTGGGAAACACGTCCACTAGTCAAGTCGCCATGACTGGAAATCTTGCTTTTCCCAGTGTCCATGATCATGTAGCCATGGACAATGTTGCTGCTGCTCAACCAATCCCTCAAGCTACTCTGTATTATAGCTGTAATGTTTGCCACCATGTGGTCTGCATGCATCCCCTGGGCATGGAGCAGAACCACTTTGTAGCCCAGTTGCAGGACTGTCCCCTCCTGGGGCCTGGAGCCCACAGTCCAGACAGTGAGGTCCTTTGGTTGCCACCAGTGGGCAGTGAGGGAGAGGTAGCCATGCTGCCAGCAGCTCCAGAGGTCCACGGTGAAGTGGACAGTTCAGCTTTGCAGTCAGAAGAGCTTGCTCTTGACCAGCACCACTGTGGAGCCATGCATGGCAGGCAAGACTCACTGGCAAATTGTTCTCTATGAGGGGACAAAGTACCATGGAGCCAGGTGGTGCTACATCCCCCACAAGGGAGAAAGGTTGACCATCTACTGCAATCATCTTACCAATGAGGCGAGTGAGTGCTTCCTGAACTCTCCCCCTTGCGCTTTTGGGTGGCGCTGTCTGCATCCCTGAAAGCATGATCTCTTGGAGGGTGGCCTGCCTTGGAGTCCTAACCATGGCATCCTTAATGTGGGGAGCCTTTCTTGGAGGGCCCCCCTGTTCCCCCTCTGCTTGTTCCTGCTGAGAGGGAGTGGGCCTCTTCCTCCTCCCACTGCCCACCAATTCTTCCTCCAATGGCAACAAAGAGGGGTGCACCCTTTGCAGGTGCTGACAGAGAATGGCAGAAGACAGATATATAGTGATGCCCCTTGGGGAAGCACTCCAAATAGAAGCTTGTGGCATCAAAACTCATGTTTGGACTTGGCATCACTGTATGTCACCTTGCAGGGCACAGTCTCCAGAGCATGGGGATGTGTCATTTGTGGTGGTCCAAAGATTGTTTTGGGGTGCAGCCCAGCCCCGTGTCTGCCTGTGTGATTGTCCTGGGGGCAATGTGCTTTGGAGCAGCTGGTACAAGAACCAGACTTTGGACCAGGACACAATATATGTCCCCTCGAAGGGGAGAGTCTGATGAACATGGAGGTGTATGAAGTGTGGGAGTCCCAACCTTATTTTGGGTTCTAAAGGGTAACCAGTTCTTTATTCAAATCTCCTTAGAAATAGATGCCTCTTGGAGGCACTCCAAATGGAAGCTTGTGGTGCCAGAAGCAGTGTTTGGACCAGGCAGTGCTGTATGTCTCCTTGCAGGGGACAGTCTCTAGAGCATGATGATGTGTCATTTGGGGTTGTCCAAAGATTTTGGGGGCATGCAGCCGGGCCCCAGTGTCTGCCTGTGTGATTGTTGTAGGGGCACCCCACTTTGGAGCAGCTGGCACAAGAACCACACTTTCAACCAGGAAACAAGATATATCTTCTTGAAGGGGAGAGTCCTGTGAATCTGGGGGTATATGATATATGGTGGTCCAGACCTTATTTTGGGGTTCAGAGCTTTCCAACTCTTCTCAGTGTTTCTGGATGAATTCATGAATAAGTCACAAATAAAGAATGAATAAGGAACTGTGAATAAGGAACCAACTTCAGCCTCATTTCAAAAATGATGTGGAGAGAATGGAGTGGATGAAGAGGAGAGCAATGAGGATGATCAGGGACCTGGAGACCAAGTCCTGTGAGGAAAGGCTGAGGGATTTGGGAATGTTTAGTCTGGAGAAGAGGTTGAGGGGGGACATGATTGCGCTCTTTAAGTATTTGAAGGCTGTCACTTAGAGGAGGGCAGCGAGCTGTTCCTGTTGGCAGCAAAGGATGGGACTCACAATAATGGGTTTAAATTCAGGGTGGGGAAGTTCCAGCTAGATCTTGGGGAAAACTTTTTTACAGTAAGAATTGTGCAACAGTGGAATCAGCTACTTAGGGAGGTGGTGACCTCCCCTTCACTGGCAGTCTTTAAGCAGCAGCTGGAGAAATACTTGTCAGGGATGCTCTAGGCTGATCCTACATTGAGCAGGGGGTTGGACTAAATGGCCTGTATGGCCCCTTCCAGCTCTTAAAGCAGCAGCTGGACCAACACTTGTCAGGGATGCTGTAGGCTGATCCTGAATTGAGCAGAGGGCCGAACTAGATGACCTATATGGCCCCTTCCAAATCTGTGATTCTTTAAAGCCCTTCATGGCCTATTTTTGAAGGACCATCTTCTTCCATATGCCTTTGTGAGCCAGCTATGTTCGTTAGGTAGCCATCTTTGGCTGTCCCATCACTTAGGGTGGCTTGCCTGGCATCGACCACCAGGGCCCAGACTGCCCTCCTCTAAGTGACAGCCTTCAAATACTTAAAGAGCGCAATCATTCGGGGTGTCAAATCTGGGTTGGGAAATTCCTGGGGATTTTGGGGGGGTGGATTTAGGGAGGGCAGGATTTAGGGAAGGAAGGGATGTCCGCAGAGTATGATGCTATAGAGTCCACCCTCTGAAGCAGCCATTTTCTCCAGGGGAACCGATCTCATCTCTGTAACGTGGAGATCACTTGTAATTCCAGGAGATCTTTGGGCCCCACCTGGAGGCTGAAAACTATAGAGAAGAATATAGGGAGACATGATTGCATTGAAGGGCTCTCACATGGGAAAAAAACAAAGACTTTTAGATTCCAGAAGGTGATCAGGTAGAATGGATTTAAGTTGCAAGAGGGTTGATTTTGGGTGACTATCAGGCGAAATTTCCTAACACCAAGAGCAGTTCAGCAATAGAAGGGGGGGGCCTCTTCCTTGTTGGGGGTCTTTAAGCAGAGGCTCAGCACAAGGATAACTGAGTTCATGCATGGAGCTGGGGGTTGGACTGGATGTCCTAGAAGGACCCTGGCAACTGCAGGACTCCGTGGCTGTATAACTCTGAGTTCATGCATGGAGCTGGGGGGTTGGACTGGATGTCCTAGAAGGACCCTGGCAACTGCAGGACTCCGTGGCTGTATAATGAAATGAAAGACATGTACCTGAAGGAAGGAAGGTGAGAAACCAAAGACAGAGGGAAAGTACATATAGTAGGGTAGGGAGCAACATAGCCAGTTCTTTTGCTGCAGCTATATTGTTTCTGTGTATCAGTATATTTAAGTAACAGATCATTAGAACTATGCTAAGCACACAAGCTAATAAATGTATGTTCTAGTCTGACATGAACGGAAATGTCTGTGCAATTTAGAAGGGAAAATGAAAAACAGCAACCAAGAGCCAACTCCAGTCAAGATTAAGCACTTATAACTACCTCCAATTTCAATTTTAACTATAGTCTTAATTCACCCCTTGAAATCACAAGAATATATAAATGCTCAACAACCCCAAGCATAAACCTTCTCTAATAGCAGTCCCACAGGGACTCTGCTCCAGACTGCCTAATAGCCAAGGGTGACCATACTTCAACAATAACTCACTTTGAAAAATGGAGGATTTAATTCAGTCTTGAAGATCCACTGCTGAGCTGGCACAAAGAAGGAAGAGAATTCTCCTCCTGTCAGATGTTATTAGGCAAGTGCTTTAAAAACAGGAATGTCTGTCCACCACTCATATCAAGTAGATACACAAAAGCATATGAACAACTGCTGCTGCTGATACTAGGAGTTACAGAATTGAATGGCCATGCACAGCAGTTCTGCTCTCTTCTAATTAACCTAAAGGGGGAAGAGAAGGGAGGCATGCACCTTCCTGCCTTTTGAAGGGAGACAGTCATGTGTTGTGGAAACATCAATGAGATGCCCATCACAAACAGGAGGAAGGCTTGACTTCTGCTGCATGTCCCAGCTGGGACTGCCCTTGAAGACAGTTCAGAAACTCTAATTAGTCCAGAATGCAGCAGGAAAATTGCTGGCTGGGGTATACTACTGGCAACATTTCAGACCTGTGTCGACAGATCTTCAACTGCTATCTGGTTGCTTCTGGATACAATGCCGGTTTTAACCTCTAAAGCCCTTATGACTTGAGTTCTGGGTAGTTAAAGGGCCACTCATCCCCAGATAGTCTTGCCTGGACTCTTGGGAAGGCAAGGTAGCCAACCATCCATGGACTTTCTGCTAAAATCTACTCCCCCCCCTCCCCTGCTGCCAATGATGTTCCAGGGAGTCAACAGACTCCCCACTGATATCACTGGTGTCTGCAGTTGGAAATTGGTGCTCCCTCTTCTGAAGTTTTCAAAATTGTGTTGTTAGATACAAGCCATTGTTACCTTCATCTCAAAACCTTTTTCACGTCATTGTGCCTTCTGAGGTAAAGTAGATATCCATTTGAGATGAGGAAACTGCCAGTGTGCTGTAGCGACTAGAGTGCTGGGCTGCAAGGCTCATGTTTAAACCAACAGGATGGTGCTGGGTGACAATGGGCCAGTCACTAGCTTTCTCAGGCTAACCTGTCTCACAGGCTTGTTGTAAGGATACAACATCATGGACACTGATAGGAGTTCTTTGGAGGAAGGCTGAGATAAAAAATGCACTCATAGAGGGGGCCCTTTCAGTAACTGCCCCTCCCAGCTATGGCATACCCACTCCAACTCCCTGTCTCTGGTCCCACTGTTCGGACACAGAATTAAAAAAAAAAATTCAGCTGGCTTTTAATTGAACAATGTGTAGTTTTGATTTTTCTTAGGATTTTAGTTAGTTGCTGTCTGTTGATTACTTATTGCTGTTAGTTTCTCTGTTGGTTTAAAGTTTGGGTTATTTTTAAGAAATCGAAGCTCACAGGCATTGAGTGCATGGGCCTAGTGTGGGAAGCTGGGGAGAGTTTGGCTATTTGGTTGGTGCATTAGGACAATAGCCTGTCATCCCTGGTGGAGGCCATGTCAGGCTGGGCAGTGGAGTATCCTAGACTGATAGCCTTGGATGACTTCAATGTCCATGCCAACAATGTGGCCTCCACACAGGCGATGGACCTGGTGTCATCCATGGTGGTGCTAGGACTTTCCCAATATATAATGCCCCCCACACATCAGGCTGGGCACACGCTTAATTTGATCTTCACGGTGGGGGTTCCAATGGACCGGATCACTGCTTTGGTAGTGCCATGGTCAGACCACCATGCCCTAAAGGCCCATGTGAATGTTTCACCCCGACCCTGTTTGAGTGTCGAGTATATTTTGGCTTGCCTGTGGAGCCAAATGGATCCTATGTGGCTTCAGATGGCCCTGCAGGATCCAATGCCCAGGCGGCTCATTGGATGAGCTTGTAGAGGCAAAGCAGACTCTCAGCAGCCATCAATGAGATTGCTCCCCAATGCCCTCTGTGCCCTCGCTCTAAGCTGGCCCCTTGGTATACCCAGGAGTTGCAGCTGATGAAGCAGAGGCTAAGACGGCTAGAGAGACAGTGGCAGTGTTCATGTGATGAAGCTACAAGAACATCTTATAGGACACTTATGAGATCCTACAAGATGGCAGTCAAAGCCATGAAGAGAGAATTCTACTCAGCTATGATTGTGTCTTCTAGCTCATGCTCGGCACAGTTGCTTAGAACTATTCTGTCCTTGACAGTCCTGCCACAGGGCAGACCAAATGCTAGGGAATTGGATATTGGCTGTGAGGCTTTTGTGAGCTATTTTGCAGATAAGGTCTTGTCGCTCTGCCACAATCTTCCCATCACAGTTGAGACAGTGAGTGAACTTGAGGCTCCATGCACGTCTTCTAGTCCAATTCAAGGTGCCCTTAGGGAAATTATTAACAAGTCCCTCTCTGAGGGACTGTTCTGAGGGGCACTCAAGGAAGCGATGGTCCTTGGATCTGGCTGAATTGGCTAACTATCAGCCGGTTTCCAATTTGCCCTATTTGGGCAAATTAATCGAGAGGGCGGTGGTAATACAGTTGCAGGGCTTTATGGATGACGCTTCCATGCTAGATCCCTTCCAGTCCAGCTTTCGCCCAGGACATGGGACAGAGATGGCACCAGTCGCCCTCACAGACGACCTCCAGAGGCATCTGGATTGGGGCAGGATGGCAGTGCTGTTGTTGTTAGATCTGTCAGTGGCATTTGACATGGTCGACCGTCAACTACTGATCCACCGTCTTGCCAACATGGGGATTCAGGGACTTGCCTTGCAATGGCTCCTCTCCTTTCTCCAAGGTCGGGGACAAAGGGTGGCTCTTGGAGATCAGCTGTCCTGAAGTCAACCGCTGGTCTGCAGTGTGCCCCAAGGGGCAGTGCTCTCCCCGATGTTATTCAACATCTATATGCGTCCCCCTTGCCCAGATTGCCTGGAGGCACAGGCTGGGGTGTCACCAATATGCTGATGACACCCAGCTATATCTAATGTTAGGCAGCCAATCCGACTTGACCCCAGAAAATCTAGACTGGGCGTTACAAGCCATGGCAGGTTGGCTTAGACTGAGCCAATTGAAATTGAATCCAATGAAGATGGAGGTCCTATGTCTGAGTCGGAGTGGACAGGGGGTAGGGATCCCTCTACCGGCCTTTGATGAGGCGCCATTGGTGCCAGCACCAAAGGTCAGGCGTCTGGGAGTGCTCTTGGATACCTCCTTAACAATGGAGGCCCAGGTAGCAGCCACTGCCAAGACAGCCTTCTACCATCTTCGGCTGATCAGGCAGTTGGTTCCTTTCCTTAAACGCAATGATTTGGCAATGGTGATCCAGGCAATGTTCACCTTGAGATTGAACTACTGTAATGCTCTCTACATGGGGCTGCTCTTGTCACAAATCCAGAAGCTGCAGCTGGTGCAAAATGCAATGGCCAGGCTGCTGATGGGTCTCCCTGTGCGGGAGCACATCCAGCCTGTGCTGAAGGCACTGCACTGGCTGCCGATAGCATACCAGATTTGCTTCAAGGTGCTGGTTTTTACCTTTAAAGTCCTATATGGTTTGGGGCCTATCTACTTGAAGGACCACCTTTCTCCTCATATTCCTTACAGAGCACTGAGATCAGGGTCTCAAAAACTACCTGACCCTCCCTGGACTGAAAGATGCCAGATTGGCCTCTACTAGGGCCAGGGTCTTCTCAGTAGTGGCTCCATACTGGTGGAATGAGCTCCCGGAAGACATCAGGGCCCTGTGGGACCTTTTATAGTTCTGCAGGGCCTGCAAAACAGAGCTCTTCCATCAGGCCTTCGATTAGGAGCTGCTACCAACAACACTGAACTCTTTATGACAACAGGCTCTTTATGACAACAGTAACTGCCTCTGATGTCAACAGTAACATCTTCGGGCCATACATTCTGGCTGTGTGAGCGTGCATGATTATTGTTGTAGATCACTGAAATGATTGCACTTTTAATTTCATTGTACTATGTACAATGACAATAAAGTATATTATTATTATTATTATTATTATTATTATTATTATTTGTTACATCATGACCTATAGTTACCGCCACTTGCACTTTAACTGTATTTATTTATGACTTGTTATTTGTAATGTATATGACTTTTATGATTTGTTTTGTATGCACTGAATTTGTATTTTATTGAATTTTTAACTTTTAATGTAAGCTGCCCTGAGCCCCCTTCAGCGGGAAGGGTGGGATACAAATTGAATCAAATAAATAAATAAAGTCTGGTGGAATTGTTTCATTTATTACTGATTATAGTTATCATATGGATCTTTAACTTTTTTTTTTTTTTTTTGCCATAAGCACCTTGGTAGGGAGACAGCATCCTAGTCTTAGGGAAATATGCCATTTGAGGTGTCCCAAAGTAAAAAATAATGTAACTCTCTCCATTCAAATGAAACAGCAGGCGGGGGTGGGGGGAGACAATGTTGAATACTGGTTAGCATGGAAACTAGGATCTAAGAGATCAGTGAAATGCCTACTCTCCCATGAAATGCACTGGGTCCGTCTCTCTCTCTGCTCCAACCATATCATTGTAAACAGGATGAAACCCATGTACACTGCCTTGAGCTGTTTAGTGGAGGAGCAGTGTTGTGTTCTGAGGTTTGAATTACCCTCTAGTATCATAGTTCTCTCATTCTATTGGCCACCTAATAAAGACCACCCATTGGCCCTGAAGCTTCCTTAGCACCAATCAGACCTTGTGTATATAGTTACATTGTATATAGTTCACTGTTGAAATCATATAAGTTTGGGTGCCGCTCTACTCAGATCAGATCAGAGCTGAACAATGTCTTGAATAAAAGCCTTGTTATGGTTCATCGTCTCCTGCCTGTCAATACTTAATACTGGCAATGAGGATGGGATCCCAGGCCTGACCGAACGGGGAAGAACAATCTCTGCTTGCCCAGACTGAAATCACTAGGGCGTCTAGAGCTGAATCACTATGGGCATGGCACCCAAGGGCCATATCAAACCATTCGACCCCAAGGTTGGGAACTGGGAGTTCTACCTAGACAGTTTTGAATACTTTCTCACAGCAAACAGCATTGAGGGAGATGAAGTTCACCATGCCACTTTTCTGAGTAACTGTAGCCAGGCTGTATTCGACATTGCTCGAGATTTAGTAGCTCCATCCAAGGTTCTGGAAACACCTTTCAGTATCATAAAAACGCGGCTCACTGAGTATTTCAAGCCGAAAACTTCTGCTGCTGTTCACCGATGTGCTTTCCATCAGCGAAACCAGAAAGAGGGCAAGTCTGTCACTGAGTACATCACCACACTGAGAAGGGCTGCCCGAGATTGTCAGTTCCCAGATCTCAATTCCATCCTGTTGGATCATCTGCTCTGCGATGTCAAAGATGACAGCATCAGGCGAGCACTGCTGTTACAAAAATAACTCACTTACGAGTCAGCACTTGAGGAGGTACTGACGCTGTGCACCATGGCGATACCGTTGACTCCACTGATGTTAGAGACAACCAATTAGAATCATCGAAGGGTGGCATCCACAGAACGAGGACCAAAACAATAACCACCCAAAGGCTGCACCACTCTCAAAAAAGCTCAAAGGGGAGTATGCGCTGGTTGAGGTGGCAAGCATGCCCGCAGAGACTGTAAATTCTGCAACGCCATCTGTCGTGATTGTGGAAAGATGGGCCACCTTGCCAAAGTCTGTTGTTCGTCACAAGCTCCTTCCACGCCAAAATATTCCGTCGTTCAACAAGCGTTTCCACCAAACCACAACAGTCATCCTGTTTCCCATCTTCATGATCATTCAATTGTAAACCACACTATAATAATGAAGTAAGCATCTCAGAAGATTACACCAATCACCTGTATATCCATCAGGGTATTCATACGTGTCCCAAGATTAAGGTGACTGTTTTCCTCAAGGGTCGTCCTTGCCAGATGGAAGTTGACTCGGGTTCCGTGCTGTCCATCATCCCATGGAGCACTTTCCAACAAGTGTGTCCCCAATTCTCTGCACGCCATCTCCAGAAGTGCAGTCTACAACTCTTCAATTTCCAGAGAAACCGCATTCCTGTTGTCAGCATTGCGCCTGTCCAGGTCAGGTACAGGAAATTCTCCAGTTGCCTTAACTTGCTCGTTGTGGAAGGTCACCATATGAGCTTTATTGGTCTGGACTGGTTCACTGCCCTTGGTATTGACATTATCGGCATCAACCACACCAGTCAATCTAGTGTTGCCAATTTCATAAAAGAATTTCCAGATGTCTTCAGCTACAAGCTTGGTTGTTACAAGGGTCCACTTGTCTCCTTCACCTTGAATCCTGTCATCAAACCCATATGCCTCAAGCCGCAGCGATGCCCCATTGCTCTTAAGCCACGTATCAATGAGCAGATAGATAAGGTGATAGCCCAAGGTATCTTGGAGCCCATAGCCAATGCCTAGTGGGGAACTCTGATCATTACTCCAATCAAACCAGATGGATTGATCCACTTGTGTGTGGATTATAAGCGCATCCTCAACAAGGTCCTGCAGCCACATGCATACCCGGTTCCTGTGGTAAGCCATCTGTTAGCGTCCATCTCCAGGGGCCAGGCGTTCACCAAAATTGATCTAGCCCAGGTGTATCAGCAACTGCCTGTCAATGCAGCCACGGCCGAGGCTCAAACAATTGTAATGCACCATGGTGCTTTCAAGGCGAACCGTTTACAATTCGGGGTAAGCGTCGCCCTGGGACTATTCCAGGAACTAATGGAGTGCCTCCTGAAAGGCTTACCTGGTGTTGTCTGGTATTTTGATGATGTGTTGATTGCAGGGGCCTCTGACTTAGAACTGTCTGCTCATGTGTGAGAGGTCCTCCACCAGTTAAAGGAGGTCGGTCTGTGGGTGAAGGAGAAATGCAAGTTCTTCGTTCCGACAGTCCAGTTTTGGGGGTTTCTCCTGGACAAAGATGACATCCACGCGGCCCCGGACAAAGTTGCCGCAATCCACAGTCCTTTTTAGGACTACTTTTATCACAATTTCCTGCCAAAGAGCCACTTCATTGGCTTCTGGACAAATCCACTCCATGGGCGTAGGGCCACCGAGAACAAGCAGCGTTCCAGGCCGTCAAGGCTCTACTAGTCTCCAATAGGGTCCTTGTCCATTATGATGAAAGTCAGCCGCTTGTTTTGACCTGCGACACATCGCCCTATGGGATCGGGGCGGTACTCAGTCACCGGCTGTCCACAGGACTTGAAGCTCCTGTAGCTTTCTACTCTAGGACTCTGCTGCAGAGAGAAATTATGCCCAGATAGACCAAGAAGCATTAGCCATTATTGCAGCTATTAAAAAATTCCACGATTTCATCTACGGTCATGAGTTCGAGGTCAACACCAACCATAAACTGCTGCTTGGCATTTTTACAAAAGACCGCCAAACTCCACACATCCTGTCACCTTGTATGATGTGTTGAGCTGTCCTTCTCTCTGCATATGACTTAACCCTGGTCCACAGACCTGGAAAGACCATCAGGCATGCCGATGCCCTCAGCCACCTGCTGCTGCAAGAACAACATGAGGCCCCAGTCCTAGAGACAATCCTCATTAAGGAACTGCTGCAGCTGCTTCTCACGGTCTCTGATGTTGCATTTCACACTGCTTGGGACCGCATGCTCAGCCACGTTTATAGCTATGTGTGGAGGGCTGGCAGCCGGGGAAGCTCAAGGTCAAATTCCAACCTTACCAGTCACACTCCGTGGAGGTGTCAGTGAGTAAAGGCTGCCTTCTCTGGGGAAACAGGGTGGTGATCCCTCCCCCCTTAAGACAACAAGTGTTATAAGCCCTACATGTGGGGCATCCCAGCATTGTAAAGATGAAGGCTATCGCCAGAAGCTATATTTGGTGGCTGGGGCTTGACCAGCAGATGAGAGATGGGTCCAAACCTGCCAGCCCTGCCAGGAATCAAGGCTGGAAGCTCCGTCTGTTCCAGTCCACCCCTGGGAGAAGCCACAGGGACCATGATCCCGTATCCATATCAACTTTACCGGCCCTTTCCAGGGCAAAACACTCCTCCTCATTGTCGATGCCTACTCAAAATGGTTGGAGGTCACTTCAATTACCTTGGCTGTCATCACCAGCTGCCTGGAGTGGCTATTTGTCATGTTTGGCCTTCCGGACTTCATTGTGTCAGACAACAGGGCTCAGTTCAACTTTGCTGAGTTCCAGAGGTTTGTGGACAAGCAGGGTATCCGATATGTCACCTCAGCCCCTTTCCATCCAGAGACGAATGGCCAGGCACAGCGCATGGTGAGGACCATGAAAGACTCACTCCGCAGACTCAGCAGGGAAAATTTCATGGCAAACCTCATGGACTTCTTACTGCATCAGCATTCTATGCCACATGCCGCCATGGGGAGGACCCTGGCAGAGCTCTTAATGGGACGTCAGCTGTCCACGCACCTGAGCTGTATCCACTCGGACCTTGCACTGGACACCAGCCACGACCCCATCACCTCAGGATCCACGAAGTCCTTCGCACTGGGTCTATGCCCACAACAACGGAGAGGGTCCATCATCCTCTGCTCAACAGGGTCTCTCTTGTATGAGGTGCAGGACAAGGCAGGGCAGGTCTGCCGCTGACACATGGCCCAGCTATGACATTGTTGGCCAGCCCAGAAGGAGTTATTGCAATGCTCCCCAGTTCCTGATCCTTGCTCATTCCCTGCTGGGGGGCTGTGTCACTCAGAAGAGCTGCAGCTGCCACCTCCGGTCCAGGAGGTTGAGGAGCCATGAGAAGAGCAGTTCCTGATTAGGTCAGCTGAGCCCAGTCTCCTCCCCCCCACTCATTTTGCCTGCTTGCCACAGTGAACTGTCATTGTCAGGTAGTCCTGCCATGATGGATGGAGGGGAGGGGAGGATGGCTATGGGCGCCATGGTGGCGTGACGGGCGGGAGGTTGGGATCGTAGGGGTGTTGATTTATGCCTGGTGTATGAGAATGGAATGTGGCTCTGGTAACCCCTATCTGGTAGACTGAACATTCTGACCTTGGAGAGTCAAGCTGCGAGCTTTCCTATCTCTTTCAAAGCTGCAGCTTTGCTGAGATTAATGGGGGCGGTGGGAACTTCATTAGCGTAGTAACTTTCGATTCCCATTCGCATGTTATTCCCTGATTGGTAGAAGGGGGGGTCCCCATTCACCCCCTTCCCTGTATAACTGCCTGCTTTGTGTAACCAAGTTATTCTGAACAATGTATCTGCTCCAGTAACCTTCCTATTGCAGCTTTTCAATAAACGCTATTCTTGTTTGAATCACAAGGCATGGTGTTTGGCTGACTAAGTTAGGGCTTCTGACAGTTTGTTCAGAATCATCATCAAATTCCGGGACTGGTCAGAAACCCGTGGCTCCAACATGAGTAGCGGTGAAGATGACACTCTCCCGATCGAAGATGAAAAGAAAGAGGATAAGAAACCTCTTGGGAAGAACGTACCCAAAGAGACCCCTGACACGTACGTGCCGGGAATGTGGGGTCAGGAGGACGACTTCGGAGGACCCTACGGAGATCCATATGGGGCCGCTTATGGAGGGGTGACCACCCGAGTCGGACGCAGACGAGACTGGGTGAAACCCCTGGCAGAAACCCATGAAACGTGGTTCGGAACCCCTCGGGCATCGGTGGGGGGAGGCCACCCCGAAAGATCGGTCCGCAGACTGATGACGGCGGGGGCCCTGGAAGACACCGGCCGAGACTCCGAGAACCTGGAAGGTGCCGTGGTGAGAAGAAGGTGGAGTGGGGAACCGAGCCAGGACCGCCTGATGCGTTTCTTGGATGAGTCCCTCACCCGCATCCCACAAATGATCGCGGAGGGCATCCGGGAGGAGCGTGAGCAGCAACGGCGGGAGGAACCACCAGACAACCCTCCCCAGGATCAACGCCCGGTGCCGGGTCCAGACCAGCAGAACGTGCCAGCTCCGCCTCCGGCGCAACCAGCGGGACCAGGACCACAGGGGCCACCGGGGCAGCCACCCCCTCGTCCATGGGGGTTCTTGCCACCGAAGCCTGCGGAACTCCTGGACGCAGATTTTGATGGAGACCCAGAAAAGTTCCCGTTCTTCCTCGTGAGGGCTGAAAGATTTATCGAGACCTGGGGCCACCTTTTCCAACGCGAAGACCGCATGGTAGATGTCATAGCATCCCACCTGAAGGGAGCGGCAGCTGACTGGTATGTCGGGCTTCACCAGGCCGACGGGCGGGAACTGAGAGAAATTGATTCTTTCATGTGGGCCATGAAAGAGCAATTCAAGGACGTGAACTCCAATAAAGCGGCTAAGGCGACAATCCGGGCCCTCAAGCAAGGTGCAAGATCGGTAAGGGATTACACAGCGGAGTTCCGTAGATGTACGGCCAAAATCCGAGGAGTGCAAGATGGAACCCTCGTGGAGTACTACAAGTTGGGGCTCAACGCGGAGATTCGCCGGGAAGTCACCAAGACCCAAGACCCAGACACACTATCTGGTTGGATACAAGCCGCCATTACTATGGAAAACCGCTTGAAAACCATCAAATTGGATGATGCAGCTGCGATGATCAATCGGGGCCCTACACCGGCCGCCCAAGGAAAACACCCCACACCGAACCCAAAACCGAAGGATGGCACGAGGGAACTCCGGATGAAGCAAGGTTTATGCCTCAAGTGCGGGGAAGGAGGCCACTTCGCCGCGAGCTGCCCAAGCTCCCCTGCCCCGACTGGGGCGCCCAAGGGAGTCAAGAAAAGTTCGACACGTCCACACCAAAGCCGGTAGCAAAGCCGAGAGGGGCAAAAGCTCTGCAAGCCAAGCCGCTCAGCGAGGCATCAGACTCATCGGATGGCGAGACCGTGCCGCCGGGAAACGAGACGGACCTGCTGTAAACAGCGCTGAACAGCAGGTCCCAGACTCCCAGGCGCAAACCCCGGTGAGCAAACCCCCTCTCTTTTCTTTCTCATGGTGACTTTAGTGGACCCGGGTCTATTGACCCATGTGAGAGTACGGGCTCTCATTGACTCTTGGTGTGGGAGAGACCTCATCAACCCCACACTAGTGACAGGACTGGGGGCAAAAGTAATTAAACTGAACGACCCCTTGATTTTTACGCAGATGGACGGCTCCACCATGAAGGAACCCTGTAAATACGAGACTGTACCCTTGAGGGTGGGGATTGGGCATCACTGGGAGGAGAGGCCCTTCGTCGTCACCCCGTCTGCCCGTTTTCCCCTGGTACTCGGGAGCGCATGGTTCTTCGATCACGACCCACACGTTTTATGGGGGGAGGGGAAGGTGAATTTCATCGCCGAGAAATGCCGGTCCCACCTGTGGAAGGAAGAGTGGGGACCCACGACGGGGGGGAAGCCTCTAGTGATGGCGGGGGTGGCAGAAGCGGAACTAGAGGGGATCCCTCCAGAGTATCACGATTTAGCTTCCGTCTTTGGGGAGGAGGAAGCCGATGAACTGCCACCCCATAGAAACTCAGACTGTGCGATTGAAATTAGTTAGGGCTTCTGACAGTCATCTGTTCAGGGTGATATGGCATCTAGCCCACAGGATGGGCCGGCACCTTGCCACTCAGACAATGGACCTGTACAGGACTTTGATAGATTTGAAGAGCCCCCCAGTCACTGGGACTATGGACATTCCCAAGGTACTCCACAGGGAGGCGCGTCGGTCTGGCTGAACAAGGTGCGCCACCCACCTATCTTAAAGACTACCTCGTCTAAACCAAGGAGGGAGGAGTGTTGTGTTCTGGGGTTTAAGTCCATGCTGTTTGAATTACTCTCTAGTATCATAGTTCCTTCATTCTATTGGCCACCTAATAAAGACCACCCATTGGTCCTGAAGCCACCTAAGGTAACCAATCACAGAGCCCCACTTAGGTCCAATCAGACCTTGTGTATATAGTTACATTGTATATAGTTCACTGTTGAAATCATATAAGTTTGGGTGCCGCTCTACTCAGATCAGATCAGAGCTGAACAATGTCTTGAATAAAAGCCTTGTTATGGTTCATCGTCTCCTGCCTGTCAATACTTAATAGGCAGGATAAACAAGACAAAACTGCCATTCACTTCAATGAATGTCATACTAAGACAGAGCCGTGTGTGTGTATGGTATCCTGTGGGCTTTCTATTTTCAAACCTCTTGCTTGTGAGGGCAGTGAGTTAAACAGGTACTTCCTGCCATGATTCATTCTGTTTTGGTGAATTACCTGCAATTTAGGCTCCCAACAACTGTAAAAAGAGTCTGCTCTAAGCCTGTCTACTTCACCTACATTTATGTTCAAATTCACCACCTGGCACATGAACATAAATTGGCAGATGATGTCTGCATTACTGTCTGCCTGGAAATTCTCTCAGTTTGGAAAAGGGCCAGCAAATCAGACACAATGAAATACTTTCTTTTCAAATATAGTTTTATTCTAGATCATTTTTTCAGCTTCCCCCCCACACCCCACTTACATTATGTTCTTCTCAAGAGATGTTATCTGCATCCACAGAGCTGTTCTTGGCTGAAAAGCTCCCTCTGCTGATTTACAAAGGTAGTTAGAACAGTGCTTGCCTAGCAACAATGCAATTCCAGTTTAGTCAGGGGTAGTCTCTGCCTGGTACCTGTTTTTGATAATCCCCTTTGAATATTTTGTGCCAATTGACAGCAGATTCTGTAGCATGCCTGCCATAATATGTTTGTCCAATTAGCAAATACCAATGGATGTGTTTAAGGTGATCCCAGGTCCCATATGAAATTAAACATTATATGAAAAAGCTATCAGAATCTTTTAGGATTAAAAAGAAGGGCTGAAAATGTGGCAAAAAGAAAGCAAGCCCATGTAGAACTGGCTGTTGCAGAGTAAATCAAGAAGGGTACAGTGAGTAGAGAAAAGCCCTCAACAAATGTGAACCAATTTTAGGATACCTCAAATGTCACAACAAATATCATCAGCAGGCGAGTGTGCCATTTTTGGCAGCCATGACCATTTGAGAGCTGAGTCTTGGACCTCCTTCTTTCACAACCATCTGAATGAGGTACCGGTGAACAACTTTGCAGCTGCACAGCAGTTGAGGTGGTGGCAGCAGAGTTCCATTTCTTGCTGTCTTACAAGCTGCTTTTGCATCCATGCAGTGGGTGAAACTGTTTCTCCCCTCAAGGTCATGGATGGTCAAGTCATGTCACACACACAAACAGTTTCTTTAATGGCATTTCATAGAAGTAAAACATCATATCTAAGAAGTAAAATTCAATTTCTGGATAAGATACAATTTCCAATAAAATACCCTGCATTGAGCATTTACAAAATTTTACTGCGTATAAGAGCAGCAGCCAGTAAGAACTTTGCCACCAGTTCAAGTATGTTTTCCTCAGTGCTCATTATACTATAGAGGGAGGATACTACAGCCTCCCCAGAGGTGTGTGAAAATGTGCATGTGTGACATTATCTCAGTAATAGCAGGGTTATTACACCAGATTATATGGCTTTTAAACTGTGGTATTTATCATCTCTGGCAAGCTGTTTGGCCTGCTTGCCATTTATTAACCAATTGGTTGCCAAGTCAGTTTCAGTGATGTCAGTGGGAGGGGCAGGAGGACTCCCCCTGGGCTGTAAAATAGTCTGATTTACAAGAAATGAAAGGACTTCTGTTTTTGCTGTAATCTGCAGTAAATCCATCTGTATGGCTTGCAGCAATAAATCTGAAAACATAACCTTGGGTAGCTGACCATCAGCTGCTATTACTCAGCTCCTCAGCTGAGGTTCTACTTGACTATTCTCTCCCCACTCTGGGATGATAAAAAAGATCAGCAAGGAGCTCTTCTGGTAGTGGGAGTGTTGTGTATTAAACTGTAAATCAAGCCTATACTTTGCAATGTTAAGCTTGACTCTGAATGTGGCTCCTCAGCTGTCGCATTACTATTGGTCGGTTTCTGCGAAACCTATGCAAGTAGCCAATCACTGTGTGATAATGTATCTAAGAGGGAACGTCTCTGATTGGACTTTATCCCTGCAATATTATTGGTCGTTAACTTGTTATGGGTGTGGCTTTGTCAGCCCGGGAAAGTTTAAAAGAAGGAGCTGTGCTCCCCTTGTTGTTATGTGTTCCTGACTTACAGTTGCTGTTTAATAAAGCTGAAATCACTTGAAGCTGAATCCTTTGTTGAGTCTCATACTTAACAATTGGGGATGAGGATGGGATCCTAGAGTGGGTAGGCAGCCCCACTGAACCGAGACAGCAACGGCGGACGAGGACACACACCTGGTCGAGTCGGCTGAGGCTCCACGAGCAGTAGTGGCAGCACCGTCAGCCCAGATGACCATAAATCCGGCGTTCGAGGCGTTTGACCCGGCAACGGAGGACTGGGACTCTTACCTGGCACGGTTTGAGTTTCACCTCCAGGCAAACCAGACGAGGCGAGGAAGAAGGCGACACTACTGAGCTCCTGTGGCAAGGCCATCTTCGACATCACTCGGTCCCTAGTTGCGCCCACGGAGCTTAGCACAGCTACATGGGCTGATATCACGGCAAAGCTCAAGGGCCATTTCATGCCGCAGCCGTCAAAGATAGCCTGCAGGCATGCTTTTTACAAGCGGTGCCAGGGCCCGACTGAATCAATAGCCGAATTCGTCACTGCCTTGAGGAAGGCGGCCCGGCCTTGTGGTTTCACCGACCTGAAGGAGGCCCTCCTCGACCGACTGGTGTGCGGCCTTCAGGATGAGCGCCTCCAGCAGCGCCTGTTCACCCGTTCCGAGCTTACGTATGCTGTGGCCTACGCTGAGGCCGTCGCCATTGAGGCCGCCAACAAATCAACCCGAGAGGTGCGACAACGACCGCCACCGGCAAGTAAAGAGCCTACTGTCCACCAGTGAGTCCGACGGCGAGACTGATGGGGTATGCAGAACCAGGGAGACATGCCCACCGTGGACCAGACTGAAGACTCCAGTAGCATGTTCCTGTACTGGTTGCAGAGGCAAGCATGACAGAGACCTCTGTTGGGCCAAGGAGCTGATCTGCCGCACCTGTGGCAAGCGGGGTCATCTGGCCTGAGTCTGTCGTGCCACCAAAAGATCTCCACCATCTTCGCGATGTGCAGACTCTAGGGTTCGTGTTCAAAACGACGACAAGGCATCTGGCTGTCATCAGACTGACTCCTGCTGCTGCCCATCAACGATCCTGGCCACCGGAGGCAAGCCCAGCAAGAAAATCTACGTGACGGTTCATCTGGACGGCGTTCCCTGCGCCATGGAGGTGGACTCCGGATCATCCATCACTGTCATCTCTACAGAAATGTGGCAATGCTTGTTCCCGAGGCGAAGCCGCCACCGTCTGGCACCAGTGTCGACACGCTTGACCGACTTCCAGGGACGGCGCATTCTGTTGGCAGGAAATGTGACCTTCCACATCAAGTTCAAAGACCGTAAGGCTGAGCTGTCTCTCCTGGTGGCAGAGGGTGAGAGGGTTAGCCTGTTGGGCCTCGACTGGTTTGAGGCATTGGGGATCGCTATCACTGGTATCAACAAAATTTGTGTAAATAAACAGGACTCATTGTATAGCGAGTTTCCTGAAGTGTTTGGTGAGGGGCTCGGCATGTACACCGGCCCCCCGGTTTCTTTTGATTTGGACCCTTCAGTTCGTACGATATGACTGAAGTATAGGAAGGTCCCACTCGCACTCAAAGCAAAAATGTTCTTGAACCGGTACCCTACGGAAAGTGGGAGACTCCAATTGTGACGCCTGTCAAGGCTGACGGGTCTATACGAATATGTGCAGACTACAAATGTACAGTTAACAAAGCTCAGCAGCAGCATTCCTATCCAGTGCCAGTAATCAGCCATGTACTGGCATCACTGGGAGGGGGAAAAGTCTTTGCCAAGCTTGACCTGGCTCAAGCTTTCCAGCAGTTGCCGGTGGACAACGCAACTGCTGAAGCCCAAACAATCGTTACCCATAAAGGGGCTTTCAGGGTAAAATGATTACAATTTGGAGTAAATGTCACCCCGGGCATTTTTCAAGGGCTAATGGAGGGGCTCCTGCGTGGGCTACCCGGTGTCGTGCCCTATTTCAATGATGTTTTAATTGCGGGCACAGATGATTGTGAACTGATGTCTCACTTAAGAGCAGTGTTGAGTCATTTTAAAAATGCCGGGCTGCGGGTTTCATAGGGTGGCTGCTGAACAGCAGCAAGCAGCCAGGCCAAGTTGAGTCATGCAAATTAGGTGGTATCAAGTCACCCAGAGGGTGCTGCCTAGGGATGCCAGCCTCCAGGTGGGATCTGGGGATCCCCTGGAATTACTGCTCAGCTCCAGACTACTGAGATAACTTCCCCTGGAGAAAATTGATGCTTTGGAGGGTGGACTCTAGGGCACTGTACCCCACTGAGGTCCCTGTCCTCCCCAGGCTCCATCCCCAAATCTCCAGGAGTTTCCAGACCTGGAGCTGGCAACCCCACTACCCTCATCCCCTGCCAGTGCCCATGGGGGGACCTGGCAACCCTAGACTGCTGCCAGGCCTAGGGTTGGCAACCTCCAAGTGGGGCCTGCTGGAGAGTGAACTCCAGAGATCTGTGAACAACGGAGATCTGTCTCCCTGGAGAAAATGGCTGCTTTGGAGGGTGGATTCTGTGGCATGATACCCAGCTGAGGCCTCTCCCTTCCCCAAATCCTGCCCTCCGTACACTCCACCCCAAAACCTCTAGGAATCCCCCAGCCTGGCCCCAAGGCTCCCTCCCCCCTCCCTCCAAGGCCGAAAGAGGCCTGGAGAGAAAGGGCCCTTCCCCCACCCTTTGACTGACAGAGCCAGTCAGAAGCCTCCTCTCCCCCCCACCCCCAACGTTCTAATCTCTCACCGTTGCTGCCTGGAGTCAGGTCCCTGCAGAGGCCATTTCAAAAGGCTTTTTGGAGGAATTCAACTGTCCCTGAAGGGATTTCCTCACTTTTGGGATTTTTCTACAAACCCAGGAAGTCTACTGACTATGTAGGAAAAGCTGTTGGGGGAGAGGGAGGCCCCTGTTGGAGGGAATAGGTATCCGCACAGAAAAAAAAAGTCTGGGAATTAGAATAAGGATATTATACCCTGCTTTTCTCCCCATTGAGGAGCCAAAGTGGGTTACAGCATCGATCTCCTCTCCTCCATTTCACCCAGCCAAAAACCCTGTGAGGTAGGTTAGGCTAAGAGAGTGACTGACCTCAGGTCACCCAGCAAGTTTCAATGGCTGAACAGATCTCTGAGATCCTAGTCCAGCACTGTAGCACTATATCAAGCTGCCACAAAATGACCAATAAATTCATGCATCATGTGGGGTTTGAACTCCTAAATTCAAGATTTAAGTTATAAGCTGCAACCCAGAGAATTTTCTTTTCTTGTGTACCTAACCTGTCAAATGAGAATGCAGCAAACACATATCACATTTAGTTACTGGTATCACACAGCCAGTATTGAATTTTGTCTCAAGGATACACAAGATGGCAAAACAAGTTTGCTTTTAATTTGCAGCCTTTTGGAAGCTGCAAAAGAAGATGGAGCCCTGGCTTTTCCCACTCTGCCCTTTCCCCCGTCTCTTGCACCCACTATTTCTTCCCACAGAGGGCTCTGCCCCCACAGCTGTGCAAGGATGTTACCACCCAAGTGTATGAGTCACAGCCAAAATTGGGGGGGACGGGACATTCCTGTGTCATTATGTAGTTGAGAAGATGCTAAAGGCATAACGGAATTACAGCCTATAATACCCAAACTTCACACATTCCAATGTGCTCATGAAAAGTCCAGCTCAAAAAGCTTTTCTGGGTCAACTCCCAAATAACAAGCTGTTGAAGGCATCCAGCATCCAGTGGTTCTCAAAAGTGCAATCAGTGCTGTTATAATTTCATTGTATGGGGAGAAAGTCATGCTGATAACCCCCACTTTTACTAGACAAACCCCAAGAAAACAGTGGTTTAGTTGAGCAGTTTTGAAGCTTTGTTTTGCTTTTTGTTTTTGTTTTTAAAAAGAGGAAATGCTGCTAGTGGTAATGTGGTAACAATGTTAACAAGTGAGCTTTTCACATAGTTCCTTATTTCAATAGCTTTTTGTGAGTCTTAAGGGCATGGAAGAATGTATAACAAGAGTTGACAAAAATGACTATTGATGCTGACAAACAAATGGAACCTATCAAGAAAACTGATCTCCCAATTACTAGGTTGGCAAACCACAGTTTAAACCATTGGCTAAACCCCCCTCCTTATTAAGCACAAACCTTTCACATATAGATTGTTATTAGCATTTTTTTTTACCAACCCCTCACTAAGTTAGCAAACATTTCCAATAATGAAGCCCACTCAAAAGACAGTTATATATTTCATTTCCTACATTGATGTAGAACAGGTGTGTAAAACACAATTCCCAGGAGCCATATCAGTCTGTTTAGGTATCCCCAGTGTGGATTATGGTACTTCCCTGTTTCTTGTGTTACTCCTTACAGTGGTCACACAGTGAAATGATGCAACAGATGCTGCCTGACATCCATGGAGGGGGAAAGTGTGACATTTGCCTCCACCCCTCTGCAGTCTGCCGTGCTCCTGTCTGTAGGCCAGCATGTGCAAACAAAATATATGATCTGTGTTTAGCTAGCCCAACTCTAGAAGACACAGGGCATCAAGAAAACTGTAACCACTGTAGTACAAAGCAACAAAGCAGCTAAAGAACTGATGTACACTGCATTTTAAAAAATGGCAAACCTATCAGTGCAATCCTTATTGGAGGCACGATGTGTTGTGCTGACTGGGAAATATCCCTGGTAGTTATGTAACTCTCCTCATTTTCTCAGTTCCCACTGATGTCTGTGAACTCTAAGTTGGACAGCTATGCATCCAAATAATGTTCAGAACCAATGATTATCACATTGCCATTAAAAATCCTATTAAAATAAAAATATTTTAAAAAGGCACCTTTTATATCCAAATTTTCATTCCCAAGAGTTGATGTTTTCTCTAGTATCTAATCTGTATAATACACACACTACACTGCAGTATAATTATGCTGAAATTAATTAATTTTCCTAGAATAACCTTCAGTTCACTTTTCTCTCATCTTTTCGGTACTTCCATAAAGATTTTATATAATTCCTCCCTGGTTACTTTTATTGTATATAATAGGCGACTTTAACTACCCACACATTGATTGGGTCAATATGAGTTCTAGTCGGGAAAAAGAGATTGCGTTCTTAGACACTCTCAATGACTGTGCTGTGGAACAGATGGTCACAGATCCTACCAGGGGAGAGGCGATCCTGGATTTGGTCCTAAGTAACACCCAAGACCTGGTGAGAGATGTAAAAGTGATTGCACCGCTTGGGAACAGTGACCATAATGTCATTGAGTTTAACATTTGTACAGATAGGGAGTTGCCCAAAAAGACTGACGCAACCACTTTTAACTTTAAAAGGGGTAACTTCTCTGGTATGAGGGGAGATGTGAGGAAAAAATTGAAAGGAAGAGTGGAGAAGGTCAAAACCATTGGGGAAGCTTGGAGACTATTTAAAAAGACAATCCTAGAAGCTCAGAAAAAATATATACCGCAGGTTAGGAAAGGTACAAATAGGTATAGAAAAAAGCCTGCATGGTTAACAAATAAAGTAATGGAAGCTGTAAAAGGTAAGAAGGATTCCTTTAAGCGGTGGAAAGCTAGTCTTAGTGAGGTTGATAAAAGGGAACACAGACTATGGCAAATAAAATGCAAGTCTGTGATCAGGCAAGCAAAAAGGGAATATGAGGAGCATATCGCAAAAAACATAAAGGCCAACAATAAAACTTTCTTCAAATACATTAGAAGTAGGAAGCCAGCCAGGGAGGCAGTGGGGCCCTTGGATGACCAAGGGGTAAAAGGAGTAGTGAAGGATGATAGGGAAATGGCTGAGAAGCTGAATGTATTTTTTGCCTCTGTCTTCACTGTGGAAGAGGAGAAGTGTTTGCCCACTCCAGAAGCACCAATTTCGGGAGGGGGTTTGAAAGACCTGAATCAGATTGCGGTAACAAGAGAGGAAGTCCTCCGACTGATGGACAATTTAAAAACTAATAAATCACCAGGCCCGGATGGCATTCATCCGAGAGTTCTGAAAGAACTCAAATGTGAACTTGTGGATCTCCTGACAAAAATATGTAATCTTTCTTTAAAATCTGCCTCCATTCCTGAGGACTGGAAGGTAGCTAATGTCACTCCCATCTTTAAAAAGGGCTCCAGGGGAGATCCAGGAAATTACAGGCCAGTCAGTCTGACATCGATACCAGGTAAGTTGGTGGAAACTGTTATTAAGGAAAGAATTAGTAGGCACATTGATGAACAAAAACTATTGAGGCAGACTCAGCATGGGTTCTGTAAGGGAAGATCTTGTCTCACTAACCTGTTAGTGTTTTTTGAGGGAGTGAACAAACATGTGGACAAGGGGGACCCAATAGATATTATTTACCTTGACTTCCGGAAAGCTTTTGATACAGTTACTCATCAAAGGCTCCTAAGTAAGCTCAATAGTCATGGGATAAAAGGACAAGTCCTCTTGTGGATCAAAAACTGGCTTATAAATAGGAAACAGAGAGTGAGTATAAATGGGAAACTTTCTCAGTGGAGGGTGGTAAGCAGTGGGGTACCACAGGGATCAGTACTCGGTCCGATGCTTTTTAACTTGTTTATTAACGATTTGGAATTGGGAGTAAGCAGTGATGTGGCTAAATTTGCAGATGACACAAAGTTGTTCAGGGTGGTGAAAACCAGGGAGGATTGTGAGGCACTCCAAAGGGATCTGTTGAGGATGGGTGAGTGGGCATCAACATGGCAAATGGGGTTCAATGTGGCCAAGTGCAAAGTGATGCACATTGGAGCCAAAAATCCTAAATATAAATACACGTTGATGGGGTCTGATCTGGCAGAGATGGACCAAGAGAGAGATCTTGGAGTCGTAGTGGATAACTCGCTGAAAATGTCTACACAATGTGTTGCTGCAATAAAGAAGGCCAACGCTATGCTGGGGATTATTAGGAAGGGAATTGATAATAAATCAGCCAGTATCATCATGCCCCTGTATAAATCATTGGTGTGACCTCATTTGGAATACTGTGTACAGTTCTGGTCACCACATCTCAAAAAGGATATTATAGCATTGGAAAAAGTGCAGAGAAGGGCAACTAGAATGATAAAAGGGTTGGAACACCTTCCCTATGAAGAAAGGTTAAAATGCTTGGGGCTCTTTAGCTTGGAGAAACGATGGCTGAGAGGTGACATGATCAAGGATTATAAGATTATGAATGGGATTGAGCAGGTTGAGAAAGAAGTACTTTTCTCCCTTTCTCACAATACAAGAACTCCTGGGCACTCTATGAAATTGCTGAGCAGTCGGGTTAGAACAGATAAAAGGAAATACTTCTTCACCCAAAGAGTGATTAACATATGGAATTCACTGCCACAGGAGGTCGTGGCAGCTACAAGCATGGACAGTTTCAAGAGGAAATTAGATAAACATATGGAGCAGAAGTCCACCAGTGGCTATTAGCCACAGGGTATAGATGGGAACAGTCTGGGGCAGGTGATACACTCTATTCTTGGTGCTGGAAGGGGCAGCAGTGGGAGGGCTTCTGGTGCCCTGGCCCCACTGCTGGACCTCCTGATGGTACCTGGTATATTTTGGCCGCTGTGTGACAGAGTGTTGGACTAGATGGGCCATTGGCCTGATTCAACATTGGCTTCTCTTATGTTCTTATGTTCTTATTGCTTAATATATTTTAAAAGTAATAGCATTTGCTCATACTAAAAAGTTCATAGTCCTTTCTTCCAGCTGTTCCTTTTCTATCTCTTTTTGGATAATTAGATCTAGATAACTTCCCATAACAACAGGTAGACTGGAAGCTGCCGGCATATAATGGAAATGTATATTTTATTAACTAGGTTTTGCACCTGATCTTGTTTCATTAGCATTTAAGAAATTTGTTTAGCTCATCTGAGTACTCTTGAAAAGTAAGTTCATGGGCTAGTTTTCTTATTTTTTTAACAATATATTAGAGCACTTTTAATAGGTCTCGAAACACTGGCAAGAGATGCATTACTAACAGGAATCTATCATTTCAAAGCTGTGCAAAGTATTTCCACAAGGAAGGGAGACTAATTATATCCCAAAAGGGAGTTTTAACAGGCAAAAATTTCATCCAAGGAGAAGTGTTGTCCAAGTTCAAGTGGAAAAGCTTACTTGTCTGATCCTGTTGTCTTGTATTAAAGAGATACTGAAAATTTGCTCGAAACCATAGGCATGCCTAATAATTAACATGAGACAGAAAGTCCCATTCTAATTCTCTTACAGGAACTGCTTTGAACAAGCCTCAGACATCAGGCAACATTGAGAAACTGATGTACACTTGCTAAAAAAGAAAAAAAAATCCAAGTTGCAGAATCAGAGAAATTATTAATTTTTACTTGTTTTGATAATTTTACATTTATAACATAACAATATAACCTGCATAAATAATTAAAAATATCTTATAGCATTTGTTGAAGATATTTTCCAGTGTTTATTGTTCATACTTGTGATCTGTTTTAAATATATCTTCCGAAAATCTCTTTCACTGAAATCAGTGAATTTTTTTCAGGTGTTTAATTATGGCTGAATTGTGCCTTTTATTCTCAGGAACTGGAAGGCTTTTAGAAAATACAGATCCTTAACGAAGTGAAGTTGGACTCAAGGGAATTTTCCCCAGTTGCCATGGCCCTTCGTTTTCTTCCTGTTGAAGTGGCAAAAATATGGATGAGCCACTTAAGCTGGAGGAAGATTCCTTAAACAGAAGGCTTCAAACTTTGCTCAGTGGAGCAGTGGGATAGGGGTAGGATCCACCCCAATGAGTGTGGCAGAGCCCAATCCTGAACTCCAGTGGGGGGGCACAGCATTTTCAGTGGATCCAATTCATTGTTGTGATTTACAAAATAAATCTAAGAAAATCTCTGAAGGATTTCCGTATAGTTTTTTGTTTCCATCAAACATTACCCAACACAAAATTTGAATTGAATTCACACACTCCTGCCCAGACACAATATCTATAAGATATTTCATAAGACATTCACAGGCCTTAAGTCAAAAGATAGCCCAGGAAACTTATTGAGATGGATGGTGCAGAACCAGCTGAGTGCCTAACAGTGAGAATGCTAGTTTGCCTTCCTCAACAGATATCAGAAAATAATGTGTCGGCATCCAGCCAAAAGCAGAATTGCACAATTCTTTACTGCTTTTTCTTTTCAGATGCATTTCAAGTACATTTGCTCCACATCAAAGGTGGATCATTCTAAACAACTGGTTTGTCTTTTTAAACACATGGAGCTGCCCTCTTTCATTCCTCACTTAGCAGAAAACTGAGTTCCTTCTTTTAGCTTCTACTTCTATACCAAAACTAAATTAAACTTTGGAACTTTAAGAGCATTTATTATCTCTAAGAAACTATGTTTTATAGCCTGTTCTCCTTAGGTCAATTTTTCTATCACAGATCCTTAGATTTAAGATTTCTTAGAGCTATCAGATTGCATCCAGAGTTGAAAAAGCCACATAATTATTGAGTGTTATTCATTAATGGGAATTCAAATGGCAACTGTTAACAGTCTGGCAACACCAGGATAGGAGTGTGGGCGCCCTCCTCCCTTTCATTGAGTCATAAAAAGAATATCAATTACCTTTCCTTTGTTTCCAGCATGGCAGTTTATGTCTGGGTCAGTTTATTATTACAAGTGGAATCTGCATGTAAACCCCAAAGACTTACCTGCACAGATTTACAAAAGAAGAAAAAATAAACAGTTGCAGTTTAAAGGAGTTTAACCTGCTAAATATGGTCTCCAAGACTGTATTTAAAAAAAAATCTAAAGTACGTCAAAGAAAATAATTACTCATAAGGAACAGCAAGATATGCGTAGGTTATTTCAGGGTATAAAATCAGTGTTAATGAGCTGATTATTTAAAAGTCTTTCATTAACAACTTTAACTTCCTAAAAAGAAGGGAAATGTCTTGTTTGATTTGCTTTTTGTCCCATTTTCCAGTGAATAAAAGGCTCGTTGGTAAGGTTTCGAATGGTCTTTGTCTCAAAGCATCATCAAGTAGCATGTATGATCATCCTCATTCCTACAGTGCTTTTACAAAATGATTTATAGTCCTCATTGAACAGCATCCCTGGGAAACAGATAATCTTAAATAAGAGACTGGGAATTGAGGCTTAGGAAGTATTGATCCATTCACAGCTGCATGATTATCACATGATAGCTGTGACATGCAATGACAATTTCCATATTGAACACCAGAAATTGCAAATAAAATTAGCTTGCATGTGATATCACATGTAATTCATTTTCCAGCAGAGTCTCTTCACATGGTCTGTCTCTTGTTATCAAGTGTACAGTAATGTGGAAAGAAATCCAGTGATGTAAAATTCACCTGAATCACCAACTGCAATATTCCATTAGTAGAAACAAAGTCACAGACAGCACTATGAATCTTTTTTACTTCCAATATGGAGAATGGAGAGGTAAAATTGATGGGGCCCATTCATCATGTGGGGTTTAATCTGGCCCCACCCAGCAGATAGCCACCCACCCATACTGCTGGGGGCCGCCTTTGATTCCTTTGAAGAAGAAAGTGCAGCCTTGTTGGGGGTGGAGCCAGCACACCTTAATGGCCGGCTCTACTCCTGCCTCCTCAGTTGCCACCTGGAAGCTCAGTGAGGCAGGAGATGCTTCTGCTGCTCCTTGCCTCCGGCCTTGACCCTCATGCAGGGAGGCTCAGACAGCCAGAGGTGGCAGTGCAGCTTACCTTGGGCAGCAGAAGCTAGTGGCAGCAGTAGTGACCCAGCAGCAGTGGACACGGCTCAGTGGAGACCTGTGGCAGCAGAGATTGGTGGAGGCTCAGTGTCAGAGATTGGCAGTGGTCTGGCAGCAGCAGAGACCAGCGGTGGCCCGGTGGTGGCTGGGGAGATTGGCAGCAGTGGGCATAGCAAGTGGCAGTGTTTTTACAGCCCTTCAGCCTCTTGTCAGGCCTCATGGGGCCTTTAGAGGCAGTCTGTTCTGCTGGGTGTGTGTTAAGCATCCAGGGACTGTGGCAGCAGACATGTGGTAGCAGCTGGGGCTCCTGGGGGCAGGTTCCTTTTTCTTTTTCCTTCTCATTGAGTGGGGTGGGGGGAGCCTACTCAACCTTCCCTGCCACAACCCCTTTGGGTGAGCTGCTTCTAGTTGCAACAGGGTGTTACCAGCCCCCCCCCCATTTTCTTCTGGGCTTGGGGTGTGTCTACTGGTGCTGGGGGCTGCTCACTTTTAAATGATCAGTGGTGGGTGGCCAGCATCAGAGTAATTGGCCATTTTGTATATGGGGTGGCCATTTTGTCTAACCAGCACTTGGTAGGATAGTTGGATCAGGATTTGTTACCATGGCCAGGGCTCATTTCCTTCCAGAGGGCACCGGAGCACACCGGCCTGGGCATGTTGGTCTCCCTCCAGGGACTGACAGGCGGGCCATCGGGGCGGCTTCGCTTCCTACCTCCTTTCCCAGGGAGCAGGCAGGTCTACTAACATGGTGGTGGTCCCCCTCCCTCCCTCCTTAGGGACAGCCCCGGAGGGTCAGGCCCAGCTCTCCCCTGACTGCCTTCCTCCGTTATTTGTGCCAAGGAGCTGGAGGAAGGCACTTGCCACATGCTCGAAATCCGCAGGCTTGGGAAGGCACATCTGCCTCCAAAGCCTCCACTCTTTTAGAGCCACCTTTCAGCCCTTAAGAACCCTTCAAGGAAGGCATCCAAGCTATGGCGCCCCTCCTTGGCTCAGCTGCTGCTTCCCAGTGGGTGGCCTGCCTGCCAGCCACTCACCCTGCATCGCCCAGGCCTGGCAAGCCCGGCTCCCGCCTCACCCATCAAGTAACTGCAGCTCCATCAATGGCTCACCTGGCCTTGCTGGAGGTTGTGAGCACTGCACAGGGTGGGCTCCCATTGGCTGTCAGCAGCATGGCCATGGGGAGTGTGAGGGCCATGTTCCATCTGGGTGGGAGGGGCATGAGCTCATGCTGTCTGCCTCACTGAGCCTCGCTGGCATCTGCAGTGGCTGTAGCTGAGGGAGCATGTCTGCAGGCTGGGCCAAGAAAATAGAGATGGCCACCAAGTCCTGCCCAGAATGCGACCAGCAGGTGAGCATCACAGAGCCCTAGGGGATCCTTGTTAAGGTCTTTTATTTAAAATAATAATAAAAATACTCTGGAGAACAAGCCCCATGGATTTCATGTAAAATAAGATTTTTATAGGGGATGCAAGGAGACCAGGGTTTACTGTCCAATATCTTAAAGTGAAAAGTGAATTATTTAAATACTCCTTGGTTCCTGTACTTTAAATTAGAAATAAGACTTTTATGGGCTACTTGGACAGATTTTTAGTGAATTGTTTTTAGAAAGTAAACCATGAAACAACAAGACAGACACTAAATGCCCCTTTACACCAGGGAAACAGTTCAATTTACAGCTTTGTTTCATGTAGAATCTTTATATAATCTAGAAATGACCAATTATAGGGAGTATTAAATGCCACTAGTAAATACATATCAAATTATTTATAAAATTATATACTGCGAAATCTTAATGCAGTCAAAACAGATGTATATTTCAAATTCACTGAAGTAACTGCAGGAAACTTATTTGTGCAGAGGAAACAGGAACGTTTTTCTTTTCTGTCCTCCCAAAGTTGCTGCCTTTGTTAATTGGAATGGTCACAATGGGTCCCTGTAATTTAGCGGGTCTAGAATGCACAATTCTTCTAAATTGGCACAGAAGCAAGTGCCCAAGGTCTGTCACTCTTGAATGTATTGATTCTAATGACTTCTGTATTTCGGGGGATGGATTTAAGATTGCTGTGTAGGGCAAGCATCTTTAATCATCAGTAATGCTGTGAGCTCCACACTTTATGGAGGCAAATTACCAGTGTCTCATTACCAGTGCTGATATCTCTACTTCTACTACCCTATTGCCTACTCAGGGGGTGTGGCATATGCAAATAAGTTATGCTAATGAGTTATGCTAATGAGCTCCTGCACCTCTTTTTCTATGAAATGACCCCTGACCATGGCTCTCAAGAAGGGTTCTGGAAAGTCTAAGGGCAAGCAGCCTGCCCCTAAGGCTCCTCCTAAGAGACCAGCTCCTGCTCTTTCTTCTTTTGATGAGGAGGAGGGGGACATAGTTCAACAGGACATTTTGCATAGGTTGTCAGCTCTTGAACAGGCCTGTGGTGTTTCTCCTCCCATGGGGCCTGCTAGCAAGGATGAGGGGACCAAAGAACAGACAAGGTTTGCCTCCAATACTCAGTTTCAGGCTTCTGTTTTAACCCCTCTCTCTCTTCTCGAAGGCTGGGCTGCCGACCCTTCTGGATCTGGTGAAGGCCAGAAGCCACGTGAGGCGACTGAAGTGGCTCCTCTGAGGCCTGCTGAACATAACTAGTGAGCTAGATCAGAGGTGGCAACAGTGGCTACAGGTGCACAGGGCCCATCTGGCAAGTCAGGCACCACACAACCCAGGGCTGGTTTGGCCATAGGGGCCCTGGGGTCAGCCATCTGCCTCTGGGTCCCTGGCATCCACCCAGTCACACAATCCATCTGCAGGTTCTGCCTCCTCCCAGCCAATGGGTGTGGGCTTCAAGGTACTTTGCACTTCCAGCAGCCTGGAACAGTTACTCAGGCCAGGGCCCAGCAGTTCCAGTAGCTCCCTGGGGAGGTTGGGGTTCACTGGTGCCTTGGGGGACCCCTTTTGCCCAGGTGCCTGTTAAGGCTTTACATTTTGGGGACACAGCCTTGCCCTTACCTATAACTTAGGAAAATATGTAAAGGTGAGTTTGTTGATGTCTTCTCCCTTCTGTATCATAACCTTGAGAAGAAGGATAAGGAAGTCCTAGATGACAAGGAGAAACTGAAAAGGAGGAAGGTTGATAGGACTTGGGCCAATTGGCTGCCTGGGTTCTTTATAAATGCTGGCATGATAGCCTGTGTGCAGCCTTGGCGGGTTGCTTCCCTGATTCAGTATATGGACATTATATATAAAGAGTACATGGGATTTACTGGGCCAGCCTGGCTGCAGTATGACAAAGAATTTTGCATGCACACAGCTCTGAACCCCATGTTTCAGTGGGATCAGGTTCACCCACAATTGTGGTTGCAGGTCATGTTAGGGTTGCCAAGTGCAACTTCGGAAATATCTGAGGACTTTGGGGGTGGAGCCAGGAGACTTTGGGGGCGAAGCCGGGAGACTTTTGTGATGCCACTTCCTGTGATGTCACTTCCAGGTCAAACGGCAGGTAATGTCACTTCTCAAGCTCCACCCTTTCTGATGATGTTCACTTCCAGCACACTGCACCAAACTACACTTCTGTCACATGGCTCTTCCCTAATGATTGTGGCTCCCAAGAACAGGTTAGAGATGATAGCCTGGGAGGCACCCACACAGCAGCCCTGCCTACATAACACCATGTCATGGACTCAGATAGCTCAGGTTAGTCTGATCTCATCAGATTTTGGAAGCTAATCAGGGTCAGTTCTGGTCTGTACTTGGATGGGAACCATAAAGGAAGCCCAGAGTTGCTATGCGGAGGCAGGCAGTGGTAAACCACCTTTGAAAGTCTCTTGCCTTAAAAACCCTACAGGGTTACCATGTGTTGGCTATGGAGCTAGTTTTAAAATTGTGAGCAGACAAACTTTGTTTTTTTAAAATTAATTATAGAAACTATTCAAATATAATCTCTCTTCCCTTAAGAAAGAAAGAAAGACCGACCAGACAAAGTTAGAGAGGATAAATAGGCAGTTTAGTCTTCAGTAGCAATGATCAATTTCAGCAGAAAATGGGGATCAGGCAGTTGTTCCAAACAATTCATAGAAAAGATGGACTTTAAGGAATCATCTGGAAGAGGTGACAGAAGTGGCATTCTGTGTGTGAACTGAAGGCATTTTGCACCAAAAGAAAAAAAATGGACTGAGAGAGAAAGATAGAGAGAGAGATAGAAAGCAAACACAAAAAGAGAAAGAGAAAAAAGACAAAGTAAGAAAAAGAAAGGAAGACAGAAAAACAGAAAGAAAGAGAGAAAAAGAGAAAGGAAGAGAGAGGTAGAAAAAAGATGGGAAGAGAGGAGTGAAGGAGAAATAAAAATGAAAGGAAGGAAAGAAGGAAGATAGAAAGGCAGGCAGAAAAATGATAGGAAGCAAGACAGAAAGAAGCAATTAGAAGCCTCCCTTTCACTCCTTCCTGCTTTTTTTTGGGGGGGGGGTAAAACCGGAGCTCTGAAATGACTGCCTGTGCTTTTAAAATGAGCAGCTGGTAGGTTGACCTGGACTGCTGGACTGCTGGCTCTAAAGAGCAGGCAGCCACTGCAAGCCTCCCTTCGATCCTTCCCACTTATAGGTGGGGGGGGGAACAGAGCTCTGAAATGACTGCCTGCGCTAGAGGAAAAATGGAAGGAAAACCCAACAAGACCATGAGGCAGAGCCCTGGGCCAGCCCAAACCTTACTTTCCTGGACCCTCGACTCTTCTGGGCTCTGAGAACTGCTCAGGCTGCTCCTGCTGCAAACAACAGGGGTGGGACTGGCAGGAGGAAAATCACTCAGCAGCGCACACTAGAGGGAAGTGGAACTGATGCTCTAGCCCTTGTCTCTATGGCTTTCATAGCCATAGAGACTTGGAGGACTAAAATGCCAGAGCATCACTCTTCTGACTGCCATTTTGTCCCCCGGTACCGGATTTCAAAAAAGCGGGTAAGGGGGGGTCAAAATCTGGGTTTCCCCTACCCCCAGTGGGGGCTTGGCAAGCCTAGGTCATGTCCCCTGTGTAGCCTAATACAGGTTCATTCAGATAGTGGCCATTTAGTGCACTGTGTCCAGTCCCCGTGGCTTCACGAGGCAGGTAGTTCAGCCCCACCTGCTTTGTTGGGAGTTTGGCTCCCAGGGCATCTGTAACTGGAAGACATGTCAGTATAAGCATGAATGCCCCTTGTGCAGGGGGCCCCATTCCTTCATCAACTGTTTTAAAGGCTAAGCCATGCCACAGACAGAGGAAGCAGGGTGGGGGTGGAGGGGCCCAATCTTTTGGTAAAGGGCCCCAGCTCCCTAAAGCTGAGAGTACTTGAGGTGTGGCTGATTAAGTATCCCAAGAAAGTGGATGCTAGGTATTTGTTGGAAGGCTTTCAATTAGATTTTAGGATTTCCTTCATGGGCCCAAGGTGCCCATTTCTGGCTAATAACCTTAGTTCTGTTAGGGGCCTTGAAAAGATTGTGTGAGATAAAATTGATAAGGAAAGGGCTGAAGGCAGTGTATTGGGTCCTTTCCCTTCCCCTCCTGTCCCCAATCTGTGGGTTTGTCTCCTGGGGGTGGTGCCTAAAAAGGCTCCAGGTGAATTCCATTTGATTCACCACCTTTCATTTCCTTGGTGGGGTTCCATTAATGATGGCATACCTGATCACTTCTGCTCTGTTTGTTACATGAGTTTCAACCAAGTGGTTTGCTTTGTGTGACACTGTGGCACAGCTGCACAGATTGCTAAATGTGACACAAGTTTGCCTTTCACCTTCTCCCAGTGCACCCCAGTAACTTTGAGTTACTGGGCTTCTTCTTTGATGGCCTATGGGGTGCTCTGTGTCATGCACTGCCTTTGAGCACTTTAGCTCATTCCTAGAGTGGGCAGTCTGGTTTCCAGGATGTTGCACACTAATTGGACAACTTCCTGTTTGTGGGCCTGGCAGGTTCTGTGCAATGTGGTGGACTTCTGGCTAGCTTTCTTGGGATGACCACAGAGTTCCACTAGCTCATGAAAAGAGAGAGGGTCCTGTTTCATAGCTGACATTTTTGGAGGGTCAAGCTGGACACGGTGGCACAGTTGTCCTGCTTGCCTGAGAGTAAGGTACAGGATTTACTTGCCAGGGTCACCAGCTTCCTTTCTAGGTGGAAGGCAATGTTACTGGAGCTGCAACAACTAGTGGGACATCTCAACTTTGCTTTTAAGGTTGTAGCTCCAGGGTGGGCATTTTTGTGAAGGGTTTGTGATGACATAGCTGGTCTGCACCTTCCGCACCACAGGATGCAGATTACGACCTGCACGTACACTAACCTCATAGTATGGCACAATTTTTTGGAGTCTTTCAATGGAGTGTCTTCTTGGAGAGAGGACATGAATCTCAAAGCTGAGCTTCAAGTCTCTTCTGATGCTGCAGGTTCGTTAGGTTTTGGGGTCTACTTTTGTGAACATTGGTGTATGGAAGATTGGCCTTAAGACTGAATGGCTGCAGGTTTTAATCGAGACCTCAACTTTCTTGAATTTTTCCCAATATTTGTGGCAGTTTGGCTCTGGGGTGATGATTTGGCAAACCTCAGGGTCCACTTTTGGTGTAACAACCTGGAGGTGCTTCATGCCATTAAATCCCTCTCTAAGTCTCCTACAGCTTAACATTTTGTTTTTGGCCAGACATGTTCCAGGGGTAGATAATGGGGTGGCTGACACACTCTCTCATAAACAGATGGAGAGGTTTCATCAGCTGGCCCCAGAAGCCAATCCAGCAAGGATCCCCCAGAGCTATGGCTGCTTGGAAGGCCAATGGCTGCAGAGCACCAGGAGGCCATACAAACTCCCAGCACCAGGAGGGCTCCCAGCACCAGGAGAGCATATGGCCATGCTGTACAACAGTTCAAGGAGTTTAGGTTCCTGACCATAGATTGCAGTCCCAGGGACCACCATTCCACTCGGTGGGCTGGCATTCCAGTGCCCTGGCAGGTTTCTTGTAGTCAGTTCTACATTTTCTTTGTGACTTTTTTCTTTGCAAATTGCGGCAACAAGTGTTAATTATTGATGGACTAGGAGTAAGGCCCATTGTAGGAAGAAATACAATGAGCTCTAGAAGGTAGCTCCAGGTGAGTGTCCCAGCTGTGCTTTTGGGGTGGCAGAGGGAAGGGGAAAATAGAGGAAGGCAAGCCACATTTCCTTCTGTTTAGCTATAAGGCAGGGCTGTCTCAAGTCATTTTGCTGCCCCAAGTGGGTAGTATGGGAGGACTGCCTCATGGTAACAGGTATGGTTCCCTCCACCCCTGACTTATGTTGATTTGGGGTTATGCAGTGGCAGCTAAGGTAGAAAAGCACCTCCTCCTATGCCATGTCTTTGGGGTTCCAAGGATCTGGAAAGTGGTTCCACAGAAAAAAATTTTGCACCATTCATTGAAGAGAAATTTGGATTAATATTTTGGGTAAGAACTTTTCATTCTCTTGAGACTCTGCCCAGTATGAGATTATTAATATTGTAACCAATTCTGTTTTTGCTACCTTTTATGTTAGTATTTGGCAATCTTGTGCTGGGAAATTATTGTTGAAATCTCTGAGGAAGATTTTGAAACAGAAGGATATCTGGACCTCTGTTGGAGGAAGACAGAGCACATGTTCTAAAGAGACTTTAAGGAGTCCTCCCTCTTGAAACTTTTGTTTAACAGAAGAGAACTGATATTAATTAAGAGGTTGTACAATATCTTTTGAGATTCTTTGGACATGATATTTGATATTTGGATGGTTTTGATACCTTATATGTTGTGATATTTATATGATAAATAATATATGATGAAATTACTGTAAAATATTATTCTAAAAATATAAAAATTATTTATGATATGTTATAATCACCTGTAACACGTTATTTGTTATATGTTGGTTTTTCCTACTTGCCGTGGGTCCTTTTTTGGTTTTGGAGGAGGGGAAGCAGCATAAAAGTAGTCCAGTCAGTCTTCCTATTATTTTTATGAAAGTGGAGGGGGAAGGAGATGCAGATCAAAGGACGGTTTCTGGATTGAAGCAAGGATCAGAGGGAAACAGACATTCTGTGAATGGAGGGGAGATGATAACAACTATACCATTAATTACAAGAAAAACAAATAGTGAAGATCTGCAAGTTGGGCTGATGACCTTCAGAGTGCAGCTGCAGTTTGAGTCCCTATTCTGTCTCATGGATTCAGACATAAATTACATAGGAGGAACTTACACTTTCTTGTTTCTCGAAGTTGCTTATGAACAGGGAGACTTTTGGACAAACCCTGCCTTAGTTCAGGCTTGGTGTCATTTTGCCATATGAAAAAATGGTGGGTCTTCTGAAGGTCCCAATTATCTCCTTACAAATGGGTCGTCACAAATAAATCATTCATATCACCTCAAATAAACTCAAATGGAATGCTTTTGACTGGAGTTCATCCATAAGAGTTTCTGAATATATGGGTAGAAAAATCTAGTGAGATAACATACATATTTGAATAATACCTTGAAAGCAACACTACAAAGAAGCAATACAGCAATCTCAAGTGTGCTAACCACTCAAATCCCCACACCAATACCAGAGACGCTCAATTATGCCAGTCCCTTTCACATCCTCCTTTCAGATAGCAATCATGGGAACCAAAGGTTGAAGAGCTGTCCATGTTTACCCCAACACCTTGAGTTTTTTTTCACATAGCTCCTGTCAAGCTCTCTCACCCCTGGACCTGGTGGTGTCTCCAATTTAAGAAATACACTGTTAAAAGGGAGAAAGTAGCATTTTACATTGCATGTTGACTCTGTGGTTCTTACTATGATGGGGGAACTTGCTGTCTATTACTGGCTGCTGAACTGTCTGGATCCAGATGCATGTTCTTGCTCAAATTCATGGGAATTGTAGCTACTTCGAATCTGTCACATCCACAGAGATGTGTTTTTAAAGCTTTAAAAACTAAAAGGGGGATCATCTTGGGATGCTGCAAGTCATTGGGGTGGTTCCAACTAGAGATGTGCACTTAGTATATACTGCACCAGAAAAATACCAGGAAAATACCTTATTCAGTTGTATTTGGAGATCTCAAATTAAAACTGTTATTTGGGCATGGCTAGAAGGCTGAGTTGACTTGGCAAGTCAAGGATTAAAAATTTAAATGCTTGCTGAGTTGACTCGCAGAGTTGCACCACAGTGGCTGCATGGCTCTTCAAGTCAACTCAGCAAGCATTTAAATTTTAAATCCCTGTTGAGTTGACTCCCACAACCACAGTCAAATCCCTCATACTGCTTTCTCCTTGTGGATCACTTCCTTCCCCTGAGTCAAAGTCTGCCTTCCCAGGGTGCTGCAGTACCAAATGAGTATATAAAAGGTGCCCTTGGGCACCCTCTCTATCATCCAGGGGTCCACTTCCTGACCCCCTGTTATGTATCGACTGTGGATCATCCCCAAAGTAGTATCTGAGATTGGCTGAGCTTGTTGCTCAGGAACAATAGCTTGCCAGGATTCTGGAAGGGACCAATGGGGAAGTAGTGTTACGTAAATAACCTATCATTGGGAGTGGGGTGTGTTTGGGTGTGGTGCTTGCATGCTATTTAAGCAGCCCTGAAGTTTGTCTTGTAGTATTCCTGAAATCACTAAATAAAGAAGCCTTCGCCACAGAAGCCACTGACCAGTTCACCACGGAGGTCTTGACAGTCACAGAGCCTGCCATCTTCAGGGAGGCAAACCACTGTGGCACATTACGTGGACACCCCGGAGGAGGACAAAGAGGTACTGCAACTACATCAATCCGCCCATCTCAGCACTCATTCATTCGCTTTGTCACACATCATCAAAACCGCCACATCAACACAATGCGCCAGCTGTGGGGAGCCCCACAAGCGGAGGTCCTGCCATTTCCAAGATGCCACTTGCAGGAGCCACAGAATGGTTGGTCACATTGCCCAGGCTTGCCATTCCAAAGGAAACTGGCAGCAACCGACTGCACCTCTGGCGTCTGCACACACAACGGAACAACACATCTTCTCCATCCAGCAGCAACAGGTACTGAAATTAAAGTGACTGCCTTGATCGAGGGAGCCCCCTGCAGGATGGAGCTAGACACAGGGTCCTCCATTTCCATAATCTTGGAGGACACTTTTAGAAGGCTCTGCCTGACGGGGGGGCCCTCACCTTAGACTGGTCAGTTTCACCCTATGGGACTTCCAACAAAATGAAGTGACTGTGAGAGGGGTGGGCCAGTTCTGGGTGCAGTACCAGAATTTTGATGGACTTTTGGACTTGCTGGTGGTGGGGGGCAGTCACATGAGTCTCCTAGGACTAGCCTGGTTCACACCCCTGGGGTTCTGAGTCACTGGAGTGCACCACATTGCCACAAAAAACTTTCAGAAGGTGTGCAATGAGTTCCTGACCATCTTCAATGGGATGGTCGGTTGCTACACCGGGGCCCCTGTCTAACCCAGAGGTGCAGCCCATATGGCTGAAGGCCAGGCACATCACGTTCACATCGACCAAAAATAGATGAGGAGATGGATTGCCTGGTGGGTCAAGGCATCCTAGAGCTAGTCCCACATGCCCTCTGGGAAACCCCGATTGTGACGCCTGTAAAGCCCAATGGGGACATCTGCATCTTTGCAGACTACAAATGTACCATCAATAAAGCACTGCAGGACCACTCCTATCCAGTCCCAGTAGTCAGCCATGTCTTGGCCTCTCTGGTGGGTGCCAAGGTATTTGGAAAGTTAGACTTGGCCCAGGCCTACCAGCAGCTGCCTGTGGATGATGTGACCACAGAGGCCCAGACCACTGTAACGCACCAGGGAAAATTTAGGGTGCGGCAGCTGCAGTTCAGGGTCAGTGTGGCTCCAGGGATCTTTCAAAATCTAATGGACTCTCTTCTTAAAAGGAATTCCCAGGGTCCAGCCCTTCTTTGACAATGTTCTGATTGCGGCTCCCACAGAAGAGGACTTTGCCAGCAGGCTGCACACTGTCCTGCAGTGATTCCAGGCTGCCGGCCTCAAGGGGAAGCGGGAGAAGTGCCTCCTGGGTGTTCCATGGGTCGAGTTCCTAGGGTTCTCCGTGGACACCAATGGCATCCATCTGGCCCCAGACAAGATGTGCACCATTGTCGACGCTCCCACGCCAACCTCCAAGCAGGAGCTTCAAGCTTTCTTGGGACTGCTGAATTTTTATCACTGTTTCCTGCCCCACAAAGCTGTGCTTGTGGAACCACTTCACTGCCTCTTTGACAAGAAGGCCCCGTGGGTCTGGGGCCACAAACAAGCCATGGCATTCAGGGCCATTAAGGAGCTGCTCACCTCCAATGCAGTCCTGGCCCACTTTGACGAGTCGCTGCCCATCATCCTCATTTGCAACACTTCTCCATATATTGTTGGCACCATCCTTGGACACCAGCTGCCAGACAGCAGGGAGGTCCCTGTGGCTTATTACTCCCACACCCTGTCTTCAGCCAAGTGCAACTACATGCAAATCGATAAAAAGGCACTGATGATCGTTGCAGGGGTGAAGAAATTCCATGATTACCTCTATGGGTGTCAGAGGGCTAAAGCTCTGTGTTATCATTTACAATATGTTCATTGTTCTGTGTTTACTATCTTGTCCCTTGCTTTTGCGCCTGCGTAGAAATGCCAGCTGCAACGTGGGAGAATACTCTCCTGCTACCTTGTCTTATCACGGCGGCCTTGAAGAATAGGCTTTGGAGCGTTCCTCAGTCTGGGGAATTTTCCAGTCCTACGTGACTAGGTGGTGGTGGGGGGGTAGTACTCCCAAACATTAAGTAATCCTCCCGCTGGGAGTTTCCCACACGTGCGCTAAAAGTTCATTTGCTAGTTTTGGCTTTTCATCATGCTATATCAATGTCTGACTGACCCCATGCCGCCATTCCTGACAATAGCAGTATTACTGTGGGCAACAGCATTGTATTCCAATAAAGCATCTCTTTACCTGAAGAATGCCTAGATCTACTTGCTATTGAGCCTGACAATGGGTGGCTGTTCGCCATTGTGACAGACCACAAACCCCTGCTGGGTCTACTGGCTCCGGATTGCCAGACCCCCCAGATGCTCTCACCTCGGGTGATGCATCGGCCCATCTTCCTGGTAGGTTACTAGAACTCCCTCCTCCACCATCCAGGAAAGGCGATGGGGCATGCCGACACCCTCAGCTGCCTACCGCTCCACTCCGTCAATCCCAACCTGGCTCCCACACACCAGATCATGCTCATGGAAGAGCTTCTGGACCACCCTCAGCAAGCTGCAAATGTTTCCCACCACACTGTGAGGAACCATGTTTTGGACTGGGTGGGGAGGGACTGGCCCACTAGCCAGGTGGGCCCGGAATGTACAGCCTTCTCCTCCTATCGGGATGAGTTATCAGCCCACAAGGGATGCCTACTGTGGGGGAGCTGGGTGGTGGTCCCCGCTCTGTTGCACCAACAAGTGCTGTCGGCCCTGCATGAGACTCACCCCAGGATTGTGCGAATGAAGGCACTCACCCAAAGTTACATGCAGTGGCCAGCTTTAGACAGCGAGATAGAGGCCTGGATCAAGTGCTGCAGGCCTGCCAAGAAACCCAACTGGAACTGCCCCAGGCACCTGTGCAACAGTGGGAGTCTACCCACAAACCCTGGTCCCGAGTACATTTGGACTTTGCCAGCCCCTTCCAAGGACAAATATTCTTCATTTTGGTGGACTCATACACCAAGTGGCTGGAGGTCATGCCTGTTGCCTCCATCTCCTCCACAGCAGCAATCCGGACCCTCAGATGGATCTTCAGCACACACAGCCTTCCCAACATGGTGGTGACTGACAATAGGACAGCCTTCACCTCAAGGGAGTTCCAGAAGTTTTTGGGCTGCTACCTCATCTGTCACGTACACTCCACGCCCTTTCAGCCAGCCACCAACGGTCAAGCAGAGAGGATGGTGCAGACCACAAAGGAGTCCATCCGGTGTATCATCCACGGAGATTGGGACCACAGGCTCGCAGCCTTCCTTTTTGGCCACCAGGTGACCTTGAGCACTACTACAGGCCACAGCCCAGCTGAATTCCTCATGGGCAGGCACCTAACCACTCAACTGGACAGGCTGCACCTAGATCGAGCTCCCAAGCATCACCCGTCATCAGAGAGCCAGGAAGTGCCCAGAGGTTTTTTTCCCTGGTGACTCCATCTATACAAGGAACTCCTTGTGGTCCTGCTTGGGTCCCTGCCAAGATCATCAGAGTCACTGGACCTCTGTCATATGAAGTATCAACCAACAATGGCCAGGTCCTTTGAAGACACATTGACCAGTTCTGCTGCCATCTCCTTCCTGCAGAGCAGGAGCCACCATCAGCAGTTGTGGGAGACTATGAGGCATGTCCACCAAGACCACAAGAACCAGAGACCGCAAGGGAGTTCCCACTTGAAAGTGCACTGACCAACCATCAAGAGGGTGAAACACCTGACCAGGCAGCCATGGACTTCCCAGAAGTGATGCCAGCACTGCCACTGCCTGCCAGCGCTTGCTGGGGGGGGCATCCAGAGACCGCACTTCCTCAGAAAGAGCTTCAACGTTCAACCCGGGAATGGTGCAACCAAGTGTACCTGAAAGACTTTTTGTGTTAAGGTGTTTTGGAACTTAGGGGGGGAGGGGTGTTGTGTATCAAGGATGGGCCATCCCCAAGCTAGTATCTGAGACTGGCTGAGCTTGTTGCTCAGGAACAATAGCTTGCCAGGATTCTGGAAGGGGTTAGTGGGGAAGTAGTGTTATGTAAATAGCCTATAGTTGGGAGTGGGGTGTGTTTGGGTGTGGTGTTTGGAGGGGTCTTTTTTGGGGGGAGCACACTGGAGTGCAGCTCCGGCAGCTCAGGAGCCAAGCCCCGCCCCCAGCCGGAGTCCAGGGAGTCTTTCAGGCAGCCAAATGTCAATTTCAGCTCCATTATATCCTATGGGCCATTGAAGTCAATGGTGAAAACATAGGGTATATTCTGGGGGCTGGAGGGAAGCGGGTTTGAGGGAGAGGCTCCAAACTCACAGGGTAGCTGATGAAGCCCCTCCCCAAGATACCCACCACGTTTCAAGAACATTGGACTAGGGGGTCCAATTCTATGCACCCCCAAATAGGTTGCCCCATTCCCTCCATTGTTCTCTATGGTGGGAAAAAGTTACTTTTTCCCCACAGTGCTGTTAGTAGTTCTGGGGAGGAGGGGATTTGAGGGAGAGACTCCAAACTTTCAGGGTAGCTTTGAGAGCCTCTCCCCACATACACCCCCACATCTCAAAGTAATTGGACCAATGGGCCTAATTCTATGGGCACCCAAACAGGTAACCCCCATTACCTCCATTGTTTCCAATGGGGAAACCCAGCCAATGGCTCATAGGATATAATGGGGCTGAATTGCCGCCAAATTTCTTTCATTCCCTCCTTTCCTTCTCTCCTTTTCCTCTTTCCCTCCTTCTTCCCCTTTCCCTCTCCCTCTCTCTCTCTTTCTGTCTGTCTGTCTTTCTTTCTTTCCTTCCTTCCTTTCCCACCTTCTTCTCTTTTCTTTTTTCCTCCTTTCCCTGTTTCCCTCCTTCTTCCCTTCTCTCTCTTTCTTTCCCTCCTTCTTTCCTTCTCTTTCTTTTCATCTTTCCTTCCTTCTTTCCTTCTCTCTGCTCTGTCTCTTTCGTTCCATCTTTCCTCCTTCTGTGGCCCAACTCTAGTGAGAAGAGGTTTAAACTTTAAACCCCTTCTCTCTTAGCTCCCCCACCCTGGCCAGCTGGGGAATGGAAGGGGAGGCTTTTGAAGATGCTCCCCTCCTTTTGCTCCCCCTTCTGACATCACTTCCAGTGATGTCAGGGGGCGTGGCATGCTAATAGCCTAATAGCTCATTAGCATACCATATGCTAATGAGCTCCTGTAGCTCTTTTTCTACGAAAAGACCCCTGGGTGTTTGCATGCTATTTAAACAGGGTGGCAGCCCTGCAGTTTGTCCTGTAGTATTCCTGAAATCACTAAATAAAGTAGAGCTGTTCACTGCAATGCATATTGAACCCAGTATTTAACCCACACCCCTTCACTGCTGCTGCAGCGAGCAAGCCCCCATTTTCACCTTCTCCCCTTGCAAAAGTACCTTCCTGGAGTGCTGTAGACCTTGGTCTTTCATTGCTCACACCCCCTGACCTTCTTCTTCCAGGCCAGCCAACATGACCCCTGCAACCTCTGTCAAATCCCCCATACCTGTTTTTCCTTGTGGATCACTTTCTTCCCCTAGGTCAAAACCTGCTTTCCCAGGGTGCTGCAGTCCCGATTGAGTATCCAAAAGGTGCCCCCGGGCACCAGCTCTAACAGCCAGGAGTCCACTTCCTGACCCCACCTTTGCTGCTGCCATGAGCAAGCTCTCCTTTTCACCTTCTACCCCTGCAAAAGGACCTTCCTGGGATGTTGGAGACCCTGTTCGTTCACTGCTCGCACCTCCTGGCCTTCCTCTACCACTGCCAAGGTTTGGCCAGCTGGCATGACCCCTGCAACCTAAGCAGGGGTTTACCTAAGGTACAATGGAGGAAGTTGATTAAAACAAGATAAATTGTGTTCATGTTGAAGTTCTCATCATCCCTGTTCCATACTACATACTATGTATGATTAGTCCCCATTTGCATTAACTTTCAACTGGTCCATTAACTGTGTTAGAGCACTCCAAGATAGATGTCAAACCAAACCATTGGTTTCCATTCTGAATTGCCAGTTGCTCAGTGATACAAAACTCTTTGAGGCACCCAGAAAAGGTGCCTTTCTTACAGTAAAGAAATTTACAAAGTATTCAGAAGGAGAAGGAAGGAAAGGACTGTTGGAGTTATTTAACACAGGTCATTTGTCCTCTGTGAACATGACAAACATATTTTCATCCTGGTATACTCAACAGGGAGCTCTGACTGTCTGCACCTTTCTACTGAGTGTACTTGTGGAGGCAAACCCACATTTATCTTTGTTTAATATGCAGAATGGCTGTTAGTGAAATTAATAGATCCTCTTGAGCTGCTGCTTTGATTTACAACCATACTGCAACTCCACTACAGAAATCCCTATGAAAAAATGACTGCCGGCTGATCATACTTTCCTTTGAGAGCTCCATCCGTTTTTTCTAAAAATTATGAACCAGTGTTTTCTGTTACATTTCTAGTCTTATCTAACACAACCCTGGATCATGCATATCAGTTTTTAAGCTCATTTCGAAATAACTAGCTGCTATACAGCATAAAACATACACAGTTCCACAACAGTAACATCAGAAATTTAAAACTGCCTTGTGAGAGTTTTCCCCTCCCTTTATTTGTGGGAGAATGTATAAACATCTGCAAGGTTTTTTTAAAAAAAATACGCTCATGAAGGAAATACGTTGGCTGCGCTGGAGTCAGATTTACATTGGTATTTATTACGGTTGCACATCTCCATATGCTTGTTGGGAGTAAGCTTGAGTTCAGTGTGAGTGACTTCTGAGTAACCATGTATAAAATCAGGTGGCACATTGTATTTGATTGGCAGTTATTGTACAGCATAAGACTCATTTGATATTTTCTAAGAACACTTAGATCAGAAGAAATTATGGAGCTGCTTGAAGTAAAGACTCAGTTTCTCATTTTTAGACAAGCAATCTATGGCTTGTCCATAGGGCTATCCATTAAGTAAAGACGGTTTTTTAGCTGTTTCACTGATTAATGAATTTATATATTGATTAAATTTGTTTGCATACTGCACAGTCTCAAGAACTCAGTACAAATGTACTGAAATATTAAGTCTCAGATAGCTTTTCCTAATTAAATGGCAAGTTATCACTTATTGCTACAACAACAACAAAACCAGATTTATTCACTCTAGAATCAGTAATACTTGAGGATCCAAACAGTGCACAACAGCTCCATCACATGTGCAACATAGTGAAGCTGGGATGGAGGTAGAAGGGCAGGCTAGAAGCAGGATCCTGAGAATGTCCTCTTCCAAAGAGGAGCAATTTTTTGAGAATCTGGAGACAGGTAGTTCTAGAAATGGAAGTCAGCCCTCACACCCCACTAGGATGCCTGCTGGCAAGACATCTTTTAGGACCAGATATTAGGCAGAATTTATTTTCATCTACTGCAATCTCAGCCATAAATTGTACATTGAAACCAAAACACTAATTTTTCATTCTGAGTTTTCCAAGGCAATTTTATTTTAGTCCATTACTCCTTGGAAAAAAAATAAAAATTAGATCTATATTCAAGCTATCCAGAGGGTCTGGCTATGTGTGGTCTTCTCAGTTTGTTGTAGTGGTTAAGTTTGGTGTCAAGTGGCTAAGTTTGGTGAGCCAGATCAGTGTAGTGGTTAAGAGTGGCAGACTCTAATCTGGAGAACCGGGTTTGATTCCCCACTCCTCCACATGCAGCAAGACAGGTGACCTTGGGTCAGTCACACTTCTCTGAGAGCTGTTCTCTTGAGCTGTTCTCTCAGAGCTCCCTCAGCTCCACCTACCTTACAGGATGTCTGTTGTGGGGGAGAGAAAGGGAAGGAGATTGTAAGCCACTCTGAAACTCCAAGTGAAGGGCAACGTATAAATCCAATTCTTCTTCTTCCTCCTCCTCCTCCTCTTCTTCCTCTTCCTCCTTCTTGTTCCCTCCTTTGTTTGTTGGAAGATCAGAATCTTCACAAACTGACGTTGTGGGATCTGGGAATATACTTATGCCAAAATGATTGCATACCACTGGTGTAAAACAATCTAAACAGCTCCAGATTCTCATCCTAACAGACTGAACTGTTTGTAAAGCCATTCAAAGGCTCAAAGGTAGGGTTGCCAACCTCCAGGAGGAACCTGGAGTCATCCTGGAATTACAATTCCAGACTATAGAGATCAGTTCTCCAAGACAGAGTGGAATCCCTGCCATCACATCCATGCTAAGCTGCCTTATTTCTCCAAACTCCACCCAACCCAGAGCTGATAAATCTAAGAAAGGTCAGTCCTTCCAGAATGCAGGGACATCTTTCAAGTTTAGTACAGAACAACATGCCTATAAAAGTCTGTGCAAACTTAAAGGGTCTAGATATTTTTTTGAAGCTAGGCAATTTAGGAAGGAAAATAATTGGTATGCCATTATCGTCAAAGAAGCAGAAAACCAAAACGTAATTAAATCATTTGGCAATCTGAATTTCATTGGCACATAGGGAACATATAAATATTCTTTAATGATCTTCATTACCTTTCCTCTTCCTGATATACTACTTTTATTTTTCTAGGAATTATAGTAGCTGCTTAGATCTGACAGCATTAATAGATCTCAAGACAGAAAGCCTGTTTGTGTTTGAGACTTGGAAGCCAAGTTCTGAAAGATGTTTGGCAGTACTCTTATGATTAACACTGTCTGGAGCTGGTTAGAACTCACATACCAAGCAAAAGCATTCAGTCAATCACTACCACATTCTTGATAGAATACAACAATTTAAAAAGTGCTTTAAAGCCATGAATGCAATCCACAAAATAACGCATGGATTTTACCCCTTTGCACTTCTATCCTCCCTCCACAATGATCTAGTATGGCGAAGAACACCTGCTGTGGGGTGGTGGGAGGCATTTTTCAAGCAGCCCAGTTCCAGTTGCCTTGCTTGTTTTTCCAGAGGAAACCCATATTTTGGAATCCCAACAAAGCTGGCACAGCATGCACTGCACGACAGGATAAAATGTCTGGGAATGCAATCCAAGGGTGTGTGCTTGCAGCAGCTTGTGAAAACTGTTTATCAGAGTTAGGCCAAGATTGCATTAAGAACCATGAAATACTAATGGGGAGTGGAGTTGGAATTTGTGCAGGATTGTTTATTCAATACTTGCCGCAGAGTCAGCAGTCATACTTTGGTAAGGAAGAAATTCATCAATATACTGTCCTACTGAACCAAAACTGATTTTACTGCTTTAACAACATAAAAGTCATCATTTTTAACTTACTTAGCATATAAAATTGCAATATTTGACATAGGTATGGAATTTAAAAGTTATAAATGCCTTTGTTTTCTACAGCTAAAATTGCAAATATACCCAATAGTTGCAAGAAAAGTGCAAATTGATGCATCCTATGGGTCCGGTCACACTGCCGTTTTGATCAGGATTCGCTGCTGTTTCCTTGCGCATGTCAGTTTCATGTTCATACACGCCAATCCGCCTCCTGCCCTGAAGCAGGCTTACTCGCACAATGCTTCCGGGTTTTCCTGACCCCTGGAAAATCTAGTGTTTTCCTGACACTTCCGCTTTGATTGCGCGATTTCACCTGTGTTGACAGCCCATCTCTCGCAAGGATTGCGATTAGGGCCGTCTGAACGCTCTTTGTGCTTCTTCTTCTTCTTCTTCTTTTTAAAAAAGCTTCTGGTTTGAGCGCTTGAGCAAACATGCGCTTAATAAATCCATTTAATGTTTAATAATGGATTTATTAAGCGCATGTTTAGTCAAGCACTCAAACCAGAAGCTTTAAAAAAAAATGCACAAAGATGGCCCTGGAGGTGGGAACGAGAGGCAGGGGCTCCGGCAGCCTGGATGGGGCTGGCAAGGAGGATGGCGGAGACGGCAGAGATGGCGGAGCCTATTTTCATGGGGCAATGGCGGCAGCGGCACCGGCAGCACCCCCCCAAAGTGTCGGCAGGAGCTGCAGCTGCCCAAGCCTCCCTGTGGCCGGCAGGATCACCTGGAAGGACAGCGCAGCAGCAGGCAAGCGGGTGCTGGGAAAGAGGAGCTGGCTGCATGTAGACAGCCCAATGTGAATAAAAATGTTCCCGATTTAAATAAACCAGGAACAAAGCGCATGTCATTTGCAGTGTGACCAGAGCCTATGCTACCTTAGCACATTTACCTTATTTTTTGCTATCTGAAAAGTAGAAAAAATAGAAGTTAAACTGAAACATAAGCTTTGTGGTAAATAATATAAAATATTTTATCAGAGTGCAGTGATTATATAGAATTCACAATAAATTGAAACTCTTAGCTTCCAATAATAATATATATGCAGCTAGATGTGGTCTTCTTTCTGTGGCTACTGGTTAGAGAACTCAGTTCTCAATTAAACTTTCTGAGTTTTTCTCTAAGCCTGTGATAGAGTTTCTGCCCCATCTCCTTCCGAGCTGTTTTTCAGTCCAGTAAGGTAGGACAATAAGCTACTTGTTACCCAGTCTGTGGGTATATGTTACCTGGTCTGTTGGTATATGTGTCACATTGATTTGATGGAGAGAGAGAAAGGTCAACTACAAGGGAAGAGTCAGGAAAAAAGGACAATAGAAGGCATGCAAGCTCCCCTCATGAAGATTAGGTATCCTTCTAAGTGCAGCAAGATATTTTTTAGGATCTTAAATCTGATGAAGTTTTGTTTTAGTAAATAATATCATGTGGCTCTTCATAATATTCCCAGTTCTCTGCTATCAAATCCGTACATTTCCCTCAGGCCATATCTACGCAGATGTTTCTATGACAGTTCTCCATATATTTTTTCACATATTTTAATTGTCTGTTTTAAAACTTTTCTAGGCATCCATCTTAATTTGTTTAATCTGCCAGGCCCAGATCAGCTGACTTCATCAGATTCAAAATCCTTAAAATGTTTTAAAACCCCAGATGTAAAATATATAACACAGCAAGGAATCACATTCTGCAATAAGAACCGAACAGAAACCTCCAAGGATAGCCCCATATGTCACTGACATGATTTACAGCATGGGCACTGGGGAGCTGAGGCTGATATCCATGCCAAATTATTTGGTGGTTTTTATGATGTGAAGAAGCACCTGCAAGGTTTTAGCTGTAATTCAAGCATATTTCACTTACTGCCTAAATTACCTTTGAACTACCTCAGCCTCCAGAGGAGGAATAAAGTTTTACTGATCTCCTTCACCTTCTAATTCTTCAATACTATACCACTTAAATACTCAAGAGAGGAAAGTTTCAGTCATGAGGAATATTTTTTTTAAAGCCCAACTCTTTGGTATTGCTACCACTTTATTTTGCAAAGTCACCAAAGTGACTCTCAATATAAATGAAACAGAGGCTGAGTTCAGACTGGCAGTTTGAAGCAGGAGCAAGTCATGGCAAAAAAGCCCCAGAACAAACTGTTCCGGGTTTTCTCAGTCACACTGTGCCCACTGATGCGGGAGAATACTGGGAAGAAGTGTGCAGGAGCATTCAGACTGCTGGCCCGGAGGTGCGGCTGTAAATGGCTTTTTTGTGGTAAATTGGTCAGATGCCTATGTGTGCATGAGTGCATGAGCGCGCTCATGCACTCATGCACACATAGGCATCCACAGGGGTCTTTTCGTAGAAAAACAGCTGCAGGAGCTCATTAGCATATAGTATGCTAATGAGCTGTTAGGCTATTAGCATATGCCACGCCCCCTGACATCACTGGAAGTGATGTAAGAAGGGGAAGCAAAAGGGGGGAGGCATCTTCAAAAGCCTCTCCTTCCCTAGCTGGCCTGGGTGGGGGAGCTAAGAGAGAAGAGATTTAAAGTTTAAACTCCTTCTCACTACAGTTGGGCCACAGAAGGAGGAAAGAGGGAAGGAAAGAGAGAGAGTAGAGAGAAGGAAAGAGGGAAAGAAAGAGAAGGAAAGAAGGAGAAGGAAAGAAGGAGGGAAAGAAAGAGAGAGAAGGGAAGAAGGAGAGAAACAGGGAAAGGAGGAAAAAAGAGAAGAGAAGAAGGTGGGAAAGAAAGAAAGAAAGAGAGAAGAGAAGAAGGAGGGAAAAAGGAAAAAGAGAGAAGGAAAGGAGGGAATGAAAGAAATTTGGCGGCAATTTGGCCCCATTATATCCTATGGGCCATTGAAGTCAATGGTGAAAACATAGGGTATATTCTGGGGGCAGGAGGGGAGGGAGTTTGAGGGAGAGGCTCCAAACTCACAGGGTAGCTGATGGAGCCTCTCCCCAAGATACCCACCAAGTTTCAAGAACATTGGATCAGGGAGTCCAATTCGATGGGCCCCCAAACAGGTTGCCCCATTCTCTCCATTGTTCTCTATGGTGGGAAACAAAGTCTGAACTCAGCCAGAGTAACTAAAAATAAAAAGTATTTAAAAAAATCCTTAAAATCAATGATAAATAGTTGTGAGCAAGAAAAGATGGCATTCTGTGAAATACAAGTACAGCTCAAAGGCCCCTCAATTTATAGACTATTTCCATAACCTTCCTAAAAGGATCAATAGAATGACCCTGGTGCATCTTTAGGTGGGAGTTTCACAAGCAAGTAGCCACCACTAAGGCAGACTTTTTTCAGAGTTACACATTTCACCTCAGAAATAGCATACACATAGAAAGGTCCTTATAGTGCTGTCCAAAGCATTCTAGATTACATGAAGCTCTAAACGGTCTTCAACAGCAGCAGCCTTATGTGAAACAAATTATAGCAGTAAAGCAAAGTGGTTACTAGGGCACAGAGAACAGTGGCAAGTTCTTTAGTTTCCAGTAAGGCCCAGCAGCTAATATGCCACCTTAAGCTATGGAAAAGTACTCCTGGATCCAATTGTCACTTGGGGATCCAACATCAAAGGACTCACATTTTCACCATTGCTCCAGTCAACATTATTTATTTCATTTATACTTCTCCTTTCTACCCAATGAGGGCCCAAAGTGGTTTACATCATTCTCTTCTCCTACATTTATCTTTACAACAGTAAAGTAGATTAGGCTGAGAATCTGTGACTGGACAAGGTCACCCAGCAAGCTTCCATAGCAGACTGGGGATCCAATCCTGGGAATCTCAGGTTTTAATCTGACACCCTAAACACACTGGCAGGGCCAGCCCCAACTTATTTTGCACCCTAGGTGAGGATCCCTTCTGGCACCTCCCCGTGCACCCACCAAAATCCACTGGCTGGCCCCTCCAGGTTCCTGGCACCCCACTGGGAAGATGCACCTCAGAGAGGGAACAATCAAGGGGCCCCCACCCCCAGTGCAGCTCCCTCCCAGCTGACCACCCACTGCCCTCGCCTCTGCAGAAGGCCAGCCAGACTAGACTGGAGGGGGGGGGGCACAAGAAAGCAACCGAGTCCAGGCTGAGGAGGGGGTGGAAATCCAAAGGCCAGGAGGGGTCCAGCCCCAGCCCGGTGGAGGAGGAGAGGAGGGTGCTGCCTGGCAGAGGCCATGGCTGCCCACAGACCCACCAGGTCTCGGTTATCCCCCCCGCCCCAAGCCAGGCTCTTCCTCCACCCTGGCAGGAACAGGACTTGCTGGCCAGGGGGAGAGGCAAGGGAGGGAGGCTGCTGTGGGGTAAATGGGGAGCTGCCAGACCTGCCCCGGGAGGGAGGGGGTGGCCAGGTGCAGCATCCAGCCCAGCCCACAGCAGTGGCTCGCCAGAGTGAGTCCTGGCAGCAGTGCCTTGGAGGAAGTGGCCCCCTGCTCACTCGGGGCTCGGCAGCTCCTTCTCTAGACAGCTGTGCTTCTGGACAAGCAGCGGGCACTCAGCTTGCTGCTCTACCCCCCCCCAATGCAGGTGACAAGTGGGGCACTGCTGCTGCCCCCTCTTGCCCTCTGTGCTCCTGCTGGGGCCTTACCTCGCTTCTGCCCCATGCTCTTGGGAGGAGCCACCGCTGCCGCCACGGTAGCTCCCAATGCAGAGCTGGTGGGCTCTCCCTCCTGCTGCAGATGGCAGCTCCTGCTGGCCGGCTGGCTCCGTCCCACCACCCCAGTCTCCGGGCAGCAGTGGTCACCCGGTCAGGGCTTTTGGTGGGGTGGGCAACTTTTAATGGGGAGGTGGGTGCAGTTTGGTGCCCTAAGGGCCGGCCCGCCCTAGGTGAATACCTAGTTTGCCCAGTGAGTGAGCCAGCCCTGCACACTGTTCTAACTGGAGCTTCAAGTTCTTTAGCCTCGGGGAAACAAATGGAGAAGATGGAGGAAGTCCAAACCTCAAACCTAGACAAAGTGGCTACTGAACTCAAGAATGAGATTTCAGGGATCACAAAGGAATTACAGAACCTTACTCAAAAATCTACTGATATGGAGAACAAGATGCAAGTAATTGAAAAGAAGGTCCAAGTAGTGATGAAAGAGACTCACAGAATTGACACAATGATGGAATACAGGGGAATGGAGACACATCTTAGACTAAGAGGTATGGAAGAAAATTTGAATCAGGATATTTACAATGTGATAATTGAAGTACTGTCTGATGATCTGAAAATGGAAGAACAAGAAATGAAATATAGCATTGACCTGACTTGCAGAATTAACTCAGCTTATGCCCAGAAGAAAAATTTACCAAGAGATGTGATAGTTCAGTTCACAACCAAGAGAGTTAAGGAAGAGGTTTTCAGAAAACAATTTAAGGAGGCATTGGAAATAGATGGGAAACTGATAAGAATTATGAAAGAACTCCCAAGAGAAATCATCCAAGAAAGAAAGAAATTTAAACAGTTAACAGATAAGTTGAAACAAAAGAATATGAGATTCAGATGGGAGATTCCTCAAGGATTAAGTTTTAACTTCCAAGGTGCGAGACATACCATTAAAGACTGAGAGCAGATGCTGACATTTATATTGGACAATAACAAAGACTTTGGAGATAATTAATGACATACCACTATGGAATACAAATTCAATTCTTGGAATGTAAATGGACTAAATTCACCCAATAAGAGAAAAATAATAAGACATTGGCTGGAAAAACAAAAGTGTAATTTAATTTGTTTGCAGGAGGTTCATATCAAAAAGCAGGACCATAAATTTTTAATCAATAAAAAATTGGGTGAAGAATTTTTTTCCTTGTCTGTTAATAAAAAGAAAGGAGTTGTAACATATGTTAAAAAAGAATTGGAACCTAAAGAAATTTTTAAGGATAAGGAAGGAAGATATATAGCGGTGGAAATCATGTTACATGAGAAAAAAACACTGGTTGTTAATATTTATGCACCAAATGGAACAAAAGAAAAGTTTTTTAAAGACCTAATATCTGAGTTAGACCAAGTGACATATGAACAAATTATTCTGATGGGAGTTTTCAATGGAACGATCAGTAACAAGTTAGACCGGAAAACAAAAAGACTGGACGAAAAATTAGGGAAATTACCAAAGATTTTTTTTGAACTAGACAAACAGGAAAATTTGGAGGACGTATGGAGGAAATGGAATCCTACAGGTAAAGACTTTAGTTTTTACTCTAACAGGCATGACTCTTTTTCCAGAATAGACATGATATGGATGTCAGGAGACCTAGCATTTAAGACCCATAAAATTGAAATAATGCCAAAAATAAACTCAGACCATAATCCACTGCTGTGGACATCTAAACAAGGGAAAAAACAATTCAGATGGAGGCTGAATGAAGACTTATTGGACAAGCAGACCATAGTTGAAAATTTATGCAAAGAAACAAAGCTCTTTTTTCAGGCAAATCTGAATCAAGATACACGGATCCAAATGGTATGGGATGCCTATAAAGCAGTGTTGAGAGGAATTTTTATTTCATTAAACAACAAAGAGATAAAGGAAAGAAGGGCACGGCAGAGTCACTTCCTGGAAAAGATTAGAATGAAAGAGAAAGAATTAAAGAAAAGACCTGGGAAAAAGAAAATATTGAAGGAGATACAAATTCTACAGGATCAATTGAATGTTATATTAAATCAAGAAATTTATTGGAATTTAAAGAGACTTCAAGAAAAGTCTTTCGAAGGAGCCAATAAACCAGGAAGATATTTGGCATGGCAACTCAAGAAAAGAAGAGAAAAGAAGATAAACAAAATTGTGACAGGAGACAAAGAAATTGTGGATGGTAAAGGGATAACGAGAGAATTTTAAAAATATTATGCAAAGCTTTTCCAGGCAAATCCAATGGATCAAGCAAAAGGCCAAAACTATTTGCACAATTTAAAAATATTAAGCCCCACGTGAAAAACAAAAGATTTGCTTAACAAACCTATTACCATAGAGGAGATTTATAAAGCTATTGATGACGCAAAATTGGGGAAAGCCCCGGGCCCAGATGGTTTTTCAGCTAAATTTTATAAGAAACTTAAAGAGGAGCTAGCCCCAATTTTTGAACTTTTAGCAAATCAGATCAGAGATACAGAAAAAGCATTTGATAATTTGAATTGGGAATTTATGTTCAAAGTTATGGAGAAATTGGATATTGGAGAACCCTTTTTAAATATAATTAAAGCAATATATTTGGAACAAAAAGCAACAATAGTTGTAAACAATGAAATAACGGAATATTTTAAAGTCCAAAAAGGAAGAAGACAAGGCTGCCCGCTTTCTCGCTATTGTTTATATGGACTCTAGAGGTCTTGCTTTGGAACATTAAAGAGGATAAGGAAATTAAAGATTTGACAATCAAAGGATTTACATATAAGTATAGAGCCTTTGCTGACGATGTTATGTTTATAGCAAAGGAACCATTGGAAACTTTACCGCTTTTACTACATAAAATAAAAGAGTTTGGGGACATAGCAGGTTTTTATGTGAACAGACAAAAATCTAAGGTGATGTGCAAGAATATGACAAGGTCCAAACAAATGGAGCTGCAGAAGTCTATAGGCTGTGAAGTGGTGAAGAAAACAAAATATTTGGGTATAGAGTTGACAATGAAGAATATTGACTTTTTAAAAAACAATTATGAAAAATTGTGGATGCAAGTTTCAAAGGATATCAAAAAATGGAATACATTAAATTTATCTTTGTTGGGCAGAATTTCGGTGGTCAAAATGAATATTTTACCACGTTTTATGTTTTTATTTCAAACGATTCCCATTGTAAAAGACCCGAAAGCATTCAACTTTTGGCAAAAGGAAATTTCTAAATTTGTGTGGGCAGGGAAAAAACTGAGAATCAAAATGAAAATTTTGTGTGATGCGAAGAGGAAGCTTTCAGCTACCAAACTTGAGACTTTATCATGATGCAGTCTGTTTGACATGGTTAGAACAGTTGATTAGTCTTGAAAATAGAAAATTGTTGGCATTAGAAGGACATGATTGTAGGTTTGGCTGGCATGCGTATCTTTACTATGGTAAATAAAAAATGGATAATTTTTTTAAGCACCATTATATCAGAAGAACTCTTTTTGACTCATGGACTAAGTACAAAAATTTCTTTCCAGAGGAAAAACCAATGTGGATTGTACCAGCAGAAGTAATAAAACCTTTTTCAGAACACAGGGGCCAAGACTGGTTGAAATATAGGGAACTGTTGAGACTTGAAGGGAAAGCATATGTGTTGAAAGGAGAAAGTCAATTAGATTTTAAAAATGCTTGTTTGCGTTTCAGACAGATTTATGATTTGTAGAGGACTGATAAAAAAAGTGGCTGGGTCTAGGGGAAATTATAATGAAATTGAAAATGTGTGGCTGGAGGGAGGGAAGAAAATGATATCGAAAATGTATAAGATTTTGTTAAAATGGTATACGGAAGATGAAGTAGTTAAAGAGCAAATGATTAAATGGGCAATTAATATGAACAAGGAAATTCCCATGTCATCTTGGGAATATTTATGGGAAAATGCTATGAAAATATCTACATGTACTAACCTTAAAGAAAACTGTTTTAAAATGATGTACAGATGGTATATGACACCCAAAAAGATAGCTAACATAGGCAAAAATTTATCTAACAAATGCTGGAAATGTAAACATGCTGAAGGTTCTTTTTATCGTATGTGGTGGACTTGCGATAAAGCAAAAGCATTTTGGGCTGTAATACATACAGAGATGGAAAAAAATTTGAAATGTACTTTTATAAAAGAATCTGAAATGTTTCTTTTAGGTCTTAAACTAAAAGAAATAAATGTGAGTAAAAGAACATTGATATGGTATATGGTAACAACTGCTAGAATGCTTTATGCTCAAAACTGGAAAAGTGAAAAGATTCCTGATCTCTGGAACTGGCTAAGAAAATTAATATATATGGCAGAAATGGACAAGTGGACTAGAAAGCTCAACAACCTAGAAGCAGAAACTTTCTTGGCAGACTGGAAAGACTTTAAAGAATATATACAGAAGAATTGGGAAATGAAGGACAGCATATTTAGCTTGGAAAATTACTAGTGACGTAACAAATTTATATAACCAATAAGTAGCAATAGTAATTGCCAATAAGTGAATTGTGTTACCTATAGAATTTATATGATAACAGTGTATTAACACTGATTATGTATTGATAAAATGGTGGAAGCAATGCTGGGAGCCAACGGGGGGGAAGGGGAGTTTGAAGAAAAGGATATGAGTTATATTATTTTGACTAAATTGTGAAGTACTACATATCCTAATAAAAGTTGTTTAAAAAAAAAGTTCTTCAGCCTCATATGGGCTACTAACATCATTAAATAGGCAGTCAGGGATAACTTTCATGAATCACTCTTGACATAAAGCACTAAAACTGCAGTGGCTCAGTGGTTATGACACTGAACTGCAGACTGGAAGGTCGGTAGTTCAGCAGTTCGGGACCCAAGTGCCGCATGACGGAGTGAGCTCCTGTCTCTGGCCCCAGCTCCTGCCAACCTAGCAGATCGAAAGCAAGAAATTGCAAATAGATAAATAGGTACTGCTTCAGTGGGAAGGTAACAGTGTTCCGTGTGCCTTGGCATCAAGTCATGCTGGCCACATGACCATGGAAACATCTTTGGACAGCTCTGGCTCTTCAGCTTGAAAACGGAGATGAGCACTGCCCCTCTAGAGTCAGATTTTGACTGGCTTTCGAGCAAGGGAAACCTTTAGAAGAAGAAGAAGAGGAGAAGAGTTTGGATTTATACCCCACCCTTCACTGCCCAAAGGCGTCTCAGAGCGGCTTACAAACTCCTTTTCCCTTCCCCTCCCCACAACAGACACCCTGTGGGGTAGGTGGGGCTGAGAGAACTCTAACACAAACTGTCCTTGAGAGAACAGCTGTGCCAGAGCTTGTGACTGACCCAAGGTCACATCAGCAGGTGCAAATGGAGGAGTGGGGAATCAAACCCGGTTCTCCCAGATAAGAGTCTGCACCTTTACCTTTACCTAGCTGTCATGACCCTGTCTGCCTAGCCCAGAGACACTGGCCCAATCTGCATCTAGCATTTGCTCCGCTGTTTTACTAAACCCACACTGGAACAGAAATTCCCCTCTAATTGCATGCCACTTTCACTTTGATCGATTGTCAGATTTTATGGCAGTGATCTCTCAGTTTTATGGTAGCTGTCTGCTTAGATTTATGGCTGTTTTATGGCCATTCAGGGGTGACTATGCAGTCAGTATGGCATTGGCCTGGGGTATTTGAATGTGGTTTTGAGCCACATCTTTTTCTGTTCCAGTGTGGGTTTGGTAAAACAGTGGAGCAAATGCTAGATGCAGATTGGGCCTCTGACTCCTAAGGAGAAGAAACCAAGGAAGGGAGGGCCCACTGGAATGGGTCCAGCACTGTGGAAGTTCTTGCTACCAAATAGTTCAGCAAAGCCAGAGCCCCCCCATCAGACCCTGAAAAGGAGACATTGCCACCAGGCTCCGAAATAACCACCAGGCTTCTGCCAGGCAAGATGTGAACCTAGGCCTGTCACCTCCAGTGGATGTTCTCACTCTGCAGGAACAGAAGCGGCAGAAGGCCCCAGGCTGAGGTGGCTCAAAGGAAGTTGAGTGCTCCACTGGCTGCTTGCAACCCCATCCCAGAGCCAGGCTGTGAGAAGTATAATTGTTCACAGGATCTTGGCCAAAACCCAGAACAGCCAGGAGCTCAGCACCAGCCAGCAGGGCAGTGGAGCCTGATTACTTCCCAACCTATTTAAGCTGAGGCTTGATAAATTGCTGGATCAATTAGTCCACTAGGTAAGATCCCCATGCTCCAGCTCCCTGTCTCTGGCTCCAGTCTAGTTTCTTTAGTCTCCTGATATGATTCAAGCCTAAGAGCACAACCCCAAAGGAGACTTGACCAGACCTGCCTGCAGAGCACAGGACAACAGCTTTCCTTTAGCCTTCAGCAAGGGGTGTGTGATGGACAGCAAGCAATTGTAGGCTTTTAGGCAATGCTACTGGAGAAAGGGTGAGCTAACTGAAGAATGATGTTAAGTTCACAGAGCTCCTTTGGATTGGGTAAAGTCTACTTACTGTGGAAGGGAACACTGAGCTGTTTAAACAATTCAAGTGGGAAGGAGTTGGTGGATCAGTTGGAGTTGGAGCTGGAGCTAAGGAGGCTAAGGAGGAGAATTAATAGAAAACTAGTGAGAGACTCTGAAGAGAAAAAGGGTCTGATAAGCCCTGTCTGGAGCAGAGCAAGTGTGTTGTGACTGCTGCAAATAACAGACTTAGGGTGATTTCCCACTAAAGCTGCCGCGGGGTTGCGCTGCCGTTTGCCCCGAGGTTTTTAGTCAATTTCACACCCGAAGCCGCGGGGCTGCATTTTGACCCGCGGCTGCCCGCATTCCCCGCAGTTTCGTAATCCTGTTTTTTTAGGATTACGAAACTGCGGGGGAAATCGGGCGAAGCCGGGGGTCAAAATGCAGCCCCGTGGCTTCGGGTGTGAAATTGACTAAAAATCTCGGCGCAAACGGCAGCGCAACCCCGCGGCAGCTTTAGTGGGAAATCACCCTTAGGATAGAGACAGTCAGGGCCGACTTGAGGTGGTTCTGCCCCGGTGGGGCCTGGAGACCCTTTTGCCCCCGCCCCCTCCCCCGATCATCAGAAAAGCCCAGCGGACTCGCACCTGCCTGTGGTCTGCAGATCCTCTGTCCTGTCTTGCCCGGGGCCAACAAAGGGGCTGCCGAGGCCTCCCCCTGGTGCTCCCCCTCCCCCAATGTGGGGATCCGGAGGTCTGCTGCCGCCCCTGAATACGGAGGTTTCCTTCAGTCACTCGAGCGGGATATTAAGCTGAAATAAATAAATAAATAAACAAATTAAACTCCCGAACACTGAAGAGTGTTCTGGGCCTCAGGACACTGAGCCCCCCCATAAAGCTGAGAACCAGGCAGCAGCCTGACAAATCCAATCCCTTAGAAACAAGCACCCCGTTAGAAAGCAGCAGCTCCAGGGACACAGAGGCACAACCTCATGCAGAACTATTAAGACGGTTGTAAAGAACCCAAAGCTGTCCAGCATACTTGAAAGAGTATGTTTGTTCAGGGTTTGCTCCTTCTTAGGGGGGAGGAATGTTATGTATTGTAATTATATTTATGAGCTTGAGGTCTGAGAAGGTATCCTAAAAGTGAGCAATCTGATTGGCTGCTCTGCAAAGCAAGCCAATCAGAATAGCTAGAGTTGTTCCAGAGGGAAGAAAATCTATTGGTTATTATCTCTATTTTCTTATTGGTTATTAACTTGTTTAAGGGCATGGTTACCATAGTCTGGACAGTTTAAAAAAGGAGCCTGTTGCTCCACTGTTCCTTGTGTTGGTTTACTGTTGAATGAATAAAGCTGAATCACTATTTAAGATCGGACTTACGTCTCATATTTAACAGGGATTTGACCAAGAGGCACAGAAGTCCCTCAAGCAAGTCAAAAGAGGTTATTGCTTTTAAGGAAAAGAGAATAATAATCTGGCCAGAGGAAAAGGGGGCTGATAGGGAAAAAAATCCAGTCTAAAAAATATATATGATTAAAACATACTAAAATCTCAAGTCTGTGTGACCATCCAGTAACAAGTGCAAAAGAAGGTATAAAAGACTCTAGTAAACTCTGGTGGTGGTCACACGCATGACATAATGCAGGGGGAAGTGAGGCTATTTGCTCCGGAGGAATTTGACCCACAGTTGCTCAATCACACAGTCCCTGGGAGCTGTGGGCACAGCCCGCCACTGCATGATCAGATACAAACCTCAGTTGAATGGGGAGGTTGCCACATGTTTCTGGTGCGCTTCAATGGGGGTTTGATGATCATTATCTCTGCACTGAGTGTGCAATGATGCACATACTGAAATGGGGGGGGAAACAACAGCATGGAGTCGGGTTGGCCTGATCAGACCATCCTGACGCCATGACAGTGCACTGGTTTGATCACACAGGGGAAAGTCCGTTCCTGGCTTCTGCAGCAGAGGAAAACAGGTTGCCCATGGGTGCAGGTCGTTTCCCAGATGATTGTGTCTGATTGCACCCTTAAAATCCACCTGGCATTCGCACCTATGGTGGGGCTAGTTCTGTGTGTGATCACAGCCTCTGTATCACAGTAAAAGCATGGAAACATCACTAACAGGATCAAGCCAAAATAAACCAAGGAAAATAACTCACTAAATATGTCTAGTGTTGAATGAATGTCTCTTTACCAAACCTACCCAAAGTTCACTTGTAAATATAATTTTCCAACCCCTGCCTGTTTATTCCAATAAGTTTGATTTCTGTTTCAACTTTCAGTGTGCCTAGGTGCCTGTTTATAGAGGTACAAACTCTACTCAATCCCAGTTCCTTATTTGGGGTGTAAGCCAACAAAGAATCAAACTGTAATAAAGTGGGACAACAGCATTATAATAAAAGTTTATTTGCCACAAAAGAGTAGTGACACACTACCTAAAGGCTACCCAGTTATCAGATGGGGAACTGAAAATGTATAGGGAGGTTGGAGGGAAGATCTTAGACCTTATAAGCAGGGCTCTTTTTGTAGCAGGAACTCCTTTGCATATTAGGCAACACACTCCTAAGGTAGCCAATCCTCCAAGAGCTTACAGAGCTCTTCTTACAGGGGCTACTGTAAGCTCTTGGAGAATTGGCTACCTTAGGGGTATGTTGCCTAATATGCAAAGGAGTTCTTGCTTCAAAAAGAGCCCTGCTTATAAGGGTGATTGTTTGATGGGAGTGCCTGTATGGTACAGGGTGCTTGACAGAAGGAAGTAGAATTCTTCACCCTTGCTTCTTCTTCTTTTTAAATATTAAACTGTTTATTGAAGATTACGATAAAATACAGTGCAGTACCTAGTAAAGCCTTGCTTCTGGTAAAGAGAAGTGTATGAAAAAAACAGAAAACATGCAAGTTGTACCCCCCCCCCCAAAAAAAAAGGCTAAGAGACATAAAGCCTGATGACTGGCATTCATTTCACAAACAAATCTCACCAGCCTTAAAAGAGCTGCACTGGCTGCCCACTGGCTGTCTGGACCAATTCAAAGTGTTTTTATTGCTGTTAAAGTACTAAATGGCTTCGGACCAGGCACCCAAAGAATCCTCTGCTTCTCTATGAGTCCACTCAGCAGTTAAGGCTGGTTTTGTCTGCCCCTGATGTTGATAAAAGGTGTGCAGAAACAAGAGTCAGAGCCTTCTCAAATGTGGCAACCTTGTTGTAGAATGCCTTTTCCCACATTCACCTGCCAAGTGCCAAGTCTTATTTCAGGAGGGGTGTTGAAAGACCTGAGTCAGATTGAGGTGATGAGAGAGGAGGTCCTACAACTGATAGACATCTTAAAAACTGATAAATCACCAGGCCTGGATGGCATACATCCGAGAGTTCTGAAAGAACTCAAATGTGAACTTGTGAATCTCCTGACAAAAATATGTAATCTTTCATTAAAATCTGCCTCCATTCCTGAGGACTGGTAGGTAGCTAATGTCACTCCCATCTTTAAAAAGGTTTCCAGCGGAGATTCAGGAAATTACAGGTCAGTCAGTCTGACATCGATACCAGGTAAGCTGGTAGAAACTGTTATTAAGGAAAGAATTAGGAGGCACATCGATAAACAAAAACTATTTTTTTATATAGACTACAAACTAAAGAAAAAAGGAGGGGGAACTAAACATTAAGGGAGAAAGAAAAGCAAACCCACACTAAGCTAAAAACCCAAGAGTAAGAGATCATTCCACCTCGTTAGTATCTATGTTAATACAACACAGTTAGCATGCATGAATACCGCAAGTTCCTGTCTAACTTTCCCTGTCTCAAAATTAGCTAATTAATTGTTATGAGAGTATTCCAGAGCATCTCTCAAACTTGCTTCATAAAGGCCAGTTTCAGAGTCCTTCTGCCTTTACTTAAGTTTCCTGTCCCTAAGTAGATAAGCTGGTCTTCAGGCATCAGCGCCTTCTTCTGCTGCCAGGTCCTCGTCCGTCTCTGAGGGAACAGAGCCACTTGAACCAGTTTTGCCGTCTTCTTTAGTCCCCAGGTGACGTTTGAGAAATTCCTTGGCTTTAAACACAGAATCGATCTTTTCTCTCTTATCATTCATCTTAAAGACCACTCCTTCCGGATCTACCCATTTGTATCTAATTTGGTTGGTTTGGAGAAAGAATGTCAAGTCCTTATAACTTTTCCGCTTCTGATGAATCTCGAATGGTATGTCCTTTAGAACCTTGATACTGTCGTTCCCCATTTTCAATGGAGCTGCTGAAGTTGCTCGTAAAATTGCATCCCTAGTTTGTCTTCTTGAAAATCTGACTGATATTTCACCAGGTAGGCTATTCTTTTTGGTGTAGTTTGAATACATCCTATACGCTGCATCCATGTTGTGCATAATTTCTTCTGCTTTTAAGCCTACAACTGGTGTGAGAAGATCACTAAGGAGCTTCTTTAAATCTTCCTTCGAAGTCTCTGGCACCCCTTGAAACCTGAGGATCATATTAGCTTTTTCCATTTGCAAGGACAAAAGCCTATATTCTTGATGGTTTTGCTTATTCACCACTTGATCCATTCTTTTCTTCAACTTTCTGTGTTCGGAGTGCATCTCCTTCACTTCTGCAATTGTCTGCTCTGTTTGTTTAACCGTTTCCGCCACTTGGAGCTGTTGTGCTGCCATCGTCTGATTTAAAACGGCTAACTGCTGGTTAATACCAGCAAGTTGATCCATGACTGGCTTGAGTGTATCCGCTAGTAGTCTTATGACATCTGGCCCCTCCTCCGGCCTGGGACTCTGACTGCCCAGAGGTTTCAGTTTCGTCACCTTCTTCCCAACGCCTGACATCTTGGATTATTGTTTACAGGAACCAACCGCTCCTTCACCACCTCTGAAATTCGCTTATGTGTAAAATCCGCTCTGGTAAGTCTCTCAAAACCAAACTGCTTTTCTCTTTACCCTGCGCCCACCCTTTTTCTTCTATTTGCCGCTCATGTGGGGGAACTCCCTCCAAATCGGTGAGACAAAGGGGCAGGGAATTTGCCGTTTCTTCCTTAAATCGCTTGCATTGAACTCACGTTCATCCTCGGCTACCTGCAGCCTCGCCTCAGTTGTCGCATCTCTCCCGATCTCCTCCGCTTGCCCCGATCAGCCTAGCTTGTGCCATTCGGCCACCAGCGGTAGGACCGTTAGGGCGAAGGAGCGCCTCAATTCCCCGGCATTCCGCTGCCGAAGAGGCAACTTCTTAAAAGCCCTCTGGCTAGGAACCCTTGCCCAGGGTTCTGTGGAGAGGACACTTCTGTAGCCCCCCTCCAAACCGCTGATGTGCTAGCCACTCTCCCGAGCCTCGGGAGTAGTGGCTGCCATTGCCACGCTGTTGACCGGAAGTTGATAAACAAAAACTATTGAGGTAGACTCAGCATGGGTTCTGTAAGGGAAGATCTTGTCTCACAAACCTGTTAGTGTTCTTTGAGGTAGTGAACAAACATTAGGACAAGGGGGACCCAATAGATGTTGTTTACTTTGACTTCCAGAAAGCTTTTGATAAAGTTCCTCATCAAAGGCTCCTAAGTAAGCTCAATAGTCACAGGATAAAAGGACAAGTCCTCTTGTGGATCAAAAACTGGCTAATAAATAGGAAACATAGAGTAAGTATAAAGGGGCAATTAAAAAAAAAAACTTTTATTGCTTTTCCACTACAAAAACTACAAGGAAAGGGAAAAGGGAGCTAAGACTAAAATACAAAAGCTAAAGCAAGGATCATATTTCATAATATATATATAAAAAGCTTATTGTGTTTCCCAAACTTAAGGTAAAATAAAAAATATAAGAGGAATAGAACTGTTTAAAATTAATGTAAAATCAAGCTAAAGCAAGCATATTTAGCCAAAATAGGTGTAATCCAGTTTCACACATAACAAACAAGTAAAAAACTTTCAGAGTTAAACTACATATGGTTTTGCTTATTTCTTATTTTTCTTTTTCGCTTTTGTCATAGGTCAGTCTAACTTTGAGGAGTTTTGGAGCCACTGGTCCTTTTTCAGCATCAGAGTCTTCTGAGGATTTTCCAGTTGTACTTCCACTGTCTCCTGATTTCATGTTCACTTTCTTCTTCAGTTTGTTTACTGCCCTCTGTTTTCCGTTTTTCTTTGGCTGTTGTTTGATGTTTCTCCAAAAATATCTTTGCTTTTTGGACAGCGTCAATCTTCTCTTTCTTATCTTTGTAGTTGAAGATAAGTCCTTCCAGAAATATCCATCTGTAGAGAATGGATTGTTTGTGTAAAAAGGAAGTTAGATTTTTGTATTTCAAATGGAATATCTTTTAATATTCAGGTTTCTTCACCTTGGATTTTCAGGGTTATCCCATTAGTAGCTTTTAGGATTATATCTCTCATTGATCTCTTGGAGAATTTAACAAATACTTTACCAGGCAGTTTATTTTTCTTAATGAAATCTGGATAGGTTCGGTAAACCATATCCATATCACTTTGTATCAGTTCCACTTTCAGATCTGTCACTGGTGCTAATGCTTCGTTTAATATCGCTTAAGTTCTCCCCTTTTTGTTCTGGGGTACCCTGAAACCTCAGGACATATAATGATTTCTCCATTTGAAGCTGTAGTAACTGCTCCTTATCGGAAATTCACTCTTTTCCCACCACCTCCAGTCTCTGATTTATAAAGTTTGTCTTAGCTTCAACTTGTACAACCATTTTATGAGTTTCTTCTGTCTTAGTAATCATTTCTTTCAGCTGTTTCTGAAGATCATCAGATTTACTGCTGCAATTAGTCATCTGGTCCAACAAAGGATGCAAAGCTGTAGTTAACATGTTTGGGAAATCAGTAGGCACTTCCTGCTTATGTCTTGATGTCTGTGAGCTGGCAATTCCTGGAGAAGGATTCTTTTTTGCCACCATTTAATCTCCTCGTAGAGACATTGTTTACATAAGAAAAAGTTCATTTGGACACTTGTAGGTCTGTTTATTTAATTGCGTTCTGAACTGGTTTACACCATCTTCAGCTAGGTTAACTTTCAGCACCAACCGACTCTCTGCCCTTCGCTTTATACACCATGACTTTTTCCTGGGGGGGGGGATTCCCAACTCCTCCTCCTCTTCCAAGTTAACTTAGGGCTTTTGGGCTGTTAGTCGCTTCCCCACTTAGTTAGTTCCAAAGATGCTTAAACTCATAGTTCATCCCAACAGTTGCTTCAGCAGATGGATGGGAGCAATGAAACGCTAGATCTCTAGCTCACTTCATCCGACATGCACCTCAGTGTCCATGTTGGGCTCACGGCAGTGGGACCTATAGGGGCAAAAGGGAGCCTCAATTCTTCGGCTGCCGCCTTAGAAGAGGCATCCCTCATGCCCCAGGCTATGAGCCCCCTACAAGGGCTCTCGGGGGACCCAGAATCATCTGGGACTCCTCCCATCCACAGTGATAATGGGGCACTCACATCATAGCAAGATGGAGTGCACCTGTCCAGCAAGTTGCCAAAAACTAGAACTCCCTAAAAGGGCAATTTTCTCAGTGGAGGGTGGTAAGCAGTGGAGTACTGTAGGGATCAGTACTGAGTCCGATGCTTTTTAACTTGTTCATTAATGATTTGGAGTTGGGAGTAAGCAGTGAAGTGGATGAAAACCAGGGACGATTGTGAGGCACTTCAAAGGGATCTGTGGAGGCAAGTGGGCATCAATGTGGCAAATGGGGTTCAATGTGACCAAGTGCAAAGTTATGCACATTGTGGCCAAAAATTCTAACTATAAATACATGTTGATGGGGTCCGAACTGGCAGAGACTGATCAAGAGAGAGGTCATGGAGTCATAGTAGATAACTCACTGAAAATGTTGAGACAGTGTGTCACTGCAGTAAAAAAGGCCAGTGATATGCTGGGGATTATTAGGAAGGGAATTGAAAACAAATCAGCCAGTATCATCATGCCTCTGTATAAATGGATGGTGTAACCTCATTTGGAATACTGTGTACAGTTCTGGTCACCACACTTCAAAAAGGATATTATAGCATTAGAAAAAGTGCAGAAAATGGCAACTAGAATGATAAAAGGGTTGGAACGCTTTTCCTATGAAGAAAGGTTAAAGTGCTTGGGGCTCTTTAGCTTGGAGAAATGACAACTGAGGGGTGACATGATCAAGGTTTACAAGATTATGCATTGGATAGAGCAGGTAGAGAAAGAAGTACTTTTCTCCCTTTCTCACAATATAAGAACTTGTGGGCACTCAATGAAAATGTTGAGCAGTCAGGTTAGAACAGGAAAAAAGAAGTACTTCTTCACCCAAACGGTGCTTAACACATGGAATTCACTGCCACAAGAGGTGATCGCAGCTATAAGAGGGAATTGGATAAACATATGGAGCAGCCACAAGGTATAGATAGAACTCTCAGTCTGGGGCAAGTGATGCTCTGTATTCTTGGTGCTTGAGGGAGGGCAACAATGGGAGGGCTTCTAGTGTCCTGGCTCCACTGATGGATCTCCTGATGGCACCTGGTATTTTTGGCCACTGTGTGACCGTGTGTTGGACTAGATGGGCCATTGGCCTGATTCAACATTGGCTTCTCTTATGTTCTTATTCAAGTTTGGGGGACCTGGTTAAAACATACTTGTTTCCCCAAATATTTGGTTGACTTTGAATAGATTTGTGTGCATGTGTATATTTTTTTAAAGAAGGAAATCCAAAAGGAGTCATTGGTGGGAAGTCACATCCCCCTGCAAGTTCTCATCTCCATGCTGCCTCTGCTTTCCTACATTCTTCTCACAGCCCCCCACAGCCACTCCACTTTCCTTGCTTAATTTCTTCCCTCCTACCTAACTTCTCATTTTTGCCCTAAACCTACCACTTTCCTTATAGACCTCCCCCACTCTGCAGCTTTCCCCCTTTTCCTGATTTTCACCCTCTGTCCAGCCACTCTGGCTTTGCTTCCTCTCTTCCCCATCTTGTTTCTTGCCTGCTTTCTCCTCCTTTCCCTTTCAACTCACCTTAGTGTAGTCTTATTGTTGTCTGTGATGGCCTAGGCCATGGGTGTCAAACCTAGAAGAAGAGATTGGATTTATACCCTGCTCTTCACTACCTGAAGGAGTCTCAGTGTAGCTTACAAACTCCTTTCCCTTCCCCTCCCCACAACAGAAACCCTGTGAGGTAGGTGGGGCTGAGAGAGCTCTGGCAGTAACTGCTGTTTTTCAAGAGCAGCTGTGCCAGAACTATGGCTTGCCCAAGGTCATCCAGCAGGTGCAAGTGGAGAAGTGGGGAATTAAACCCGGTTCTCCCAGATTAGAGTCTGCACACTTAGCCACTACACCAAACTGGCTCTACAGCCCACGGGCCAGAACCTGCCCATTCAAGGCTTTAATCTGGCCCACCACAAGTGGGGCTTTCTCCTTTCCCCCCTCCACCCTTCTCCTGCCTTTTCTAGGGTTGCCAGCTCTGGGTTGGGAAATACTTGGAGATTTGGGGAGTGGAGCCTGGGGAAGCTGGGGTTTAGGGAGGGGAGGGACTACAGCAGGGTACAATACAATGGAGTCCACTCTCTAGAGCAGCTATTTTCTCCAGGTGTTATGTATTGAGATTGAATCATCCCTGATTGAATTACCCCAGAGACTGGCTCAGTTTGGAACATAAGAACAATAGCTGACCAGGACTCTGCAATAAACCAATCAAGTAGTAATGTTATGTAAATAGCCTATCACTGGGAGTGTGGTGTGTTTGGGTGTGGCAATTGCATGCTATTTAACAAAGCTGAGGCTCTGGATTCTTGTCTTATAGTTTTGCTGAAATCACTGAATAAACCTATGCTGATAAGTGCCATGAATCTAGAACACATTATTTAACACTGGCGACAAGGATGGGATCCTGTTGAGCCAGCCCAGCAGTCACCAGCACCGCACCATGCACCGAGCTCCAGTTCCATGTGCATCGCTCTTGGGACCATGGCTGCCGCTCCAGGACACTTCAATGCATTCAACGCCACCAAGGAAGACTGGGAGTCTTACATTGCCTGGTTCGAGTTCTTCCCCGAGTCCTCTGGGATTGAGGCGCCAGGCAAAGAAGTGTGAGACCTTCTTCCACATTTGCAGCCGCTCAACCTTCAAGGTTGCTGCTCACTTATCGCTTCCGCAGAGCTTAAGGACACCGATTATAAGATGATTTTGGACCAGCTAAAGGAACACTTCTCTCCAAAACTGTCTGTCATCACTGCCCATCACGTATTCCATACAAGGAACCAGGCCGTGAATGAATCCATCACAGCATTCGTTACAGCTCTCTGACTGATCGCCCAGCACTGCAACTTCCATGACCTTGAGGATGCACTTCATGACCGGCTGGTCTGCCGCCTGAGGGATGAGCAGATTCAAAGAAAGCTCCTCACCAAGGGCAACCCCAACTTCAAGGAGGCCATGGAAGTAGCTCTTGCCATGGAGGTTGCAGAGCAGTTCACCACTGAGGTCTGGCAAGTGAAAAGCCCGCCATCTTTGCGGAGGCCTACCACCACAGCCCATCACGAGGACACATCTGAGGAGGAAGAAGAGGAGGTCCTGCAACTCCAGTGCCCGACACGCCGCAACACTCACCCATCTGCACTGCCACGCACCGTCAACATCGCCATATCAACAACATGCACCAGCTGCAGGGAACTCTACAAATGGAGGTCCTGCTGGTTCTGGGATGCCACATGCAGGAACTGCGGAAAGGTCAGACACATTGCCTGAGCCTGCCATGTCAAGGGAAACTGGAGGTGACCTGCAGCAAGCCTGGCCACCACACACACCATGGAACTGCACACCACCTCTGTCCAGCAGTTGCATCATCTACAGGGAGCTGCTGGTAGGCCTGAGCTAAGTTCAGCTTTCTGAAGATCTTGGCGCCACAAGAGAGGCCAGGATGTGGTTGACCACTGGAACCGGGTAGGAGTGGTCTTGCAGCGCCTTGTTAATGGTACATTTGTAGTCTGCGCAGATTAACTAAAGTTGTTTTACAAAAGGAAGCAATTGTTAAGGACTGTAAAAAAATTAAAAGAGTTTTTTGAAATTAACCTAAATAAAGATACTGATCTGAGAATGGTTTGGAAAGCAAGTAAAGCTTTTATGAGAGGCCATTTTATACAATATAATGCTGAACTTAAGAAAAAGAGACAAGAGAAGACACAAAAGGTATTGTCATCTGAGCCTCTGGAGTTGCTGCCATGGCTGGTAGGAGGGGGGAAAGATGGTGGTCTGCTGCTGTCCTGGAATCTTAACTTTCATTTCTTCTTATGCTCTTCTTATCTATGTAGCCTCAGCTAGTGACTTCGGTACCTTGTTACTGCTTTCCCCTGGGAATGACAATCCATTAGCTTAGGCGCGCTTCTGCTGATGCCCTGTTTGGACCTGGGTTGTCAGGGGGGCCATTTGAGTTATTTTAACTCCCCGCTGGTACGTTTTCTGGTAGTTCTAACACAGAATGTATGCACAGAAGACCTGCCTTTACTGTACTCGACAAACTTTACTTTTTTGCATGAAAGTTGTTGGGAACTGATTGCTGTGGGACTCTGACAGGCATTAGATGAAATTAAAAGAAAAGAGGATGAACTAGATAATTCCTTGGGAAATATTAATATCTTTCATCAGATAAAAATTCTACAATGACACCTTTGTTAACAATAAGACAAATGTAGGTAAAATTGAATCTTGTAAAACAAAGAAATTTTGAACATGCAAATAAACCTGGAAGATGGTTGGCATATAAATTGAGAAAAGAAAGAAAGAAGAGATTGACATTGAAACTTCGAGAAGTTGATATGTTAGTTATGGATAATGTGGGTATTCGAAAAATAATTTACAATTATTATTCTAACTTATACAAAGGTCATGACACTCCAATGACAAGAATAGAGGAATATCTCAGAAAACAAAACTTACCTAAAATTACAGAAGAACAAAGACATATTATGAATGGTCCTATAACAATAAGAAAGGCTGAAAAGAAAGTGAAATATCTGGGCATTATATTGACAAATATGAATTGTATGTTGTTTTCAAATAATTAGGTTAAGACATGGAATGAAGTTAGAAAAGATTTGTTAAGATGGGACACATTGCAATTGTCATTGTTGGGAAGAATATCTATGATCAAAATGAATGCTGTTTCTTTTTCAGAATACCTGTGCTGACATCTGACATACCATTTAAACAATTACAGAATGAAGACGGGAAAGAAAGAGGAGGACTGGGCATTCCTGATTTGAAATTATATCTTGCAGCTGCTAAGAAACAGAAGGTTATTAGAACTGGAGGGACATATATTTGAGATTTGGTTGGCATGGATATCTTTGGTATGAAAAAGTAAGGTTAATGTAGACTTTAAAGATCACTATATTAGACATGTGCTATTGTGGATATGGAACAAATATAAATTTAGGCTTTGTCCTGAAACATCTTTGTGGCTCTATAGATGAGAAATGGTATCTAAACATGAATTGTTAACTTACCATGATTTATTAACTTTCACACAAGGTGAATGTAAGATGAAATCAAGGGAAAATTTGATAAAGGAAGGATGTAATTGGCAATGATTTTTCTATGAACAAATATTAGAAACATTTAAATCAGATAAACAACTCAATGGTTTTGACAAAAATAAGATGGTATTCAAAATGGAGTTATGTACAAATGATGTTCAAGTTATTGCTAAAATGTATAAGCTCTTACTGAAATATGAAACAGAAGAAGAACAAGTGAAAGACTGCATGATAAAATGGGCTAAGAACTTTGGATATGATATATGTACCAATGGGAAAGAATGCCGTTGAAGGGCTTGAAACTCACATTGAGTGTTAATCGTAAAGAAATTTTTTATAAAATGATGTTTTGTTGGTACATTTCTCCAGATGCATAGACTAAAATGTATAAAAATATGTTGACTAGGTGTTGGAAATCTGAAAAGCATGAAGGGACATTTTATCATACTTGATGGACTTGTAATAAAGCTAAGAAATTCTGGATCAAAATACATTCATTAATACAGAAGATTTTAAAAATTAACACATAAATGAAACCAGAAGCCTTTCTTTTAGGACTGATGGACAGACAGCTTGAAAATAGTCATGGAACTTTATTGCTTTACAGCACTGAGATTTCTCTATGCACAAAACTGGAAATTGTGATTTAAGATGTTAGAGTTTGGGGAAATGGCCAAACTTATGTCTCTGATTAAGGAAAAGACAATATTCACCTTTATTGCCAGCTGGAAGCCTCTTATTGACTTTCTGAATGCAATTGAAAAAAAATTGAATTGATGATTTGTGGATTTGATGAGTAAGGAAAAACTTAAATAATAGAAAAGAATAATGAATAAGGATGTGTTGTTGTAATGGTTACGATATTGGAGTAAGTGGTTACGTTTAAACTTTTATATTTAGCAATAAATGATTGCATTGGGCTTTATTGTTGAGAAAATTTGGCAGTTTTAAGGATATGTTCCTTCATTCTTTATTTCCTCTTTGTTCTGTCTTATTTTTCTTGTTTGATTTTATATCTATATGAAAATATTTAATTAAAGTTTTTAAAAATAAACATTGGTAGAAAGATATATCTAAGTTTGTATGGCAAGGGGAAAAACCATGTATTAAATATAAGATTTTGCAAGAATTTAAAGAAAGAAATGAGTTGAGTTTACCTGATTTGAAATTGTAGTTCATTGTGTATTGTTTAATTTCAATGAAAGAATGGCTGTTTTTGAGAAACAGAAGATTATTAGAATTGGAGGGACATAACCTGAGGTGTGGGTGGTATGGCTATTTGTGATATGGAAAAACAAAGGTTAATGTGGATTTTAAAAACCATTATATTAGATGTATGATTCTGAGGATAAGGAGTAAATATAAACCTAGGTTGTGTCCAAAAACACCTTTATGGATTTCAGCACAAGTAACATTTTACAGACATGAAATCTCTCCTTATAATATTTGTCTTTTGGGTCCGCAACGTTCAATGCGTGCCTACAGTGTTTGGCTGCTCAAACTGTCAATCAGGCTGGCCTCCACTCCGCCCCCCACCCGCCCAGGATGAGGCCGGCCACGATGGCCAGGGAGCCGCTGCGACGGCCTCCACTCCGCCCACCCACCCGCCCAGGACGAGGCCGGCCACGACAGCCAGGGAGCCACCACGCTGGCCTCCACTCCACCCACCCACCCATCCAGGATGAGGCTGGCCGCAATGGCCAGGGAGCCACAGTGCCGGCCTCCACTCGGTCCACCCACCCGCCCAGGACGAGGCTGGCTGTGACAGCCAGGGTGCTGCAGCGCCGGCCTCCACTCTGCCCGCCCACCCGCCCACCCTCCCAGGACAAGGCCAGCCGCGATGGCCAGGGAGCCACAGCACCGGCCTCCACTCCACCCACCCACCTGCCCAGGACGAGGCCAGCCGCGATGGCCAGGGAGCCCGCCCACCCATCCAGGATGAGGCCGGCCGCGATGGCCAGGGAGCCACCGCGATGGCCTCCACTACGCCCACCCACCCACCCAGAATGAGGCCCGCCGTGTTCCGGAATCAGGCCATCCTCCCCCCACCCACCCAGGAGATGGCCTGCGGTGGCTGCGAGGGAGCCGCAGCGCGCCAGACCTCCCCTTCGCTTCTCCCCCTCCCCACCAATCCTGCCACATGGGAGAAGCTCCCACAGCCCCCCGCCCCTTCTCCCACCCCGTGCCTCCCCCCTGCCCCTCTTCTGTCTTCCTTTCTCTGTCTCTCTCCTTCCCACTCTCTCTCACTCTGTTCCCCCCTTTCTTCTCTCCTCTGCTTCCTTCTACTCTCTCTCAATCTCTCTCTTTCTACCGTTCTTTCTTCCTTCCTGGCTTTCTTTCCCCTTCCTTCCTTCCTTTCTTTCTTTCAAACTTATGGCCCTGAACCCCCCACTCTGTCTCTGCCTCCCCCCACACACTCTGTCTCTGACTCCCCCCACACTCTGTCTCTGACTCCCCCCTCTTTCCCTCTCTCTCCCCCCCTTTTCCTGCCTTCCCCGCCTCTAACTCACTCGCTCTCTTCCTTCCACCTGCCCTTCCTTCCTATCTAGGGCCTGTTGTCTACTGCCACAACGGGCTTTCCTCACTAATGTTAAATAAAACACAAATAGTTAACTTACTGCGATTTACTGGAATTTCTCAAGGAGAGTGTAAAATGAAATTAAGAGAAGACCTGTTTAGAGATTAATAGTCAATGTTTTTTATGTATGTTTTTTATGTATGGTCAATGGTTTTTTATATACAACTGTTAGAAAGAATTAAAGTAGATAAAATTGTATGTTTTTGAAGAAATGAAGACAGTATTTGAAATTGGCTGTATTTGAAATGGAATTATGTACAAATGATGAACATGTTATTGCTAGAATGTATAAACTCTTGTTGAAATATGAAACAGAAGAACAGGTGAAAGAATGTATGACAAAATAGGCTAAGGATTTTGGGTATAATATACAAATGGAACTTCTGGTTGGATGGTGGCCAGCTTCAATGTATTACTGGAGCTCTGAGGGTTTTAAGGTTTTACTATTTAATAACTTTTTAATTTGTTTCGGACTGAGACTATTTTAACAGCAAATATCACTTACTACATCAAGTGAAAGACAGAGTGTTTAGCATGCTGTTCGGAACTTGAAAAACTCCTTGCTAATCTATTTCTCTCTTTGGAGACTAAGGCTATTAATAATGTTTGAAGAAGCAAGTCAATTAAGATAGACACTTGCTGGTTTTAGGAGCAGAAAAACTGTTTTTAAACTCTTAAATGTTTATCTGAACTGCCTGACCAAGAGAAATACTAAGAGAGAGAGAGAAAGAGAAAGAAATTTAATTCATTTAGTGTTGCCTAAAGGGAGTGGCCTTGAAGGGGCCTTGAAAACAGCTTAGATGAGCAAGGAGAGAAGAGGAAAGGGCAGATAGAAGAGGAACGAACCTGATTTCTCTAGTACCCTGGCAAGGGCCTGTCCCTGTCTTTTGTACCCCTCTGATTATGAACATTTTACTTAAGGAACAAAAAAGGTCTTACCCATATGAGGGGAACAGGACTTCTCTGCTAGCAAACAATCTAGATTAGAGGATTTCTCCACCTTCTTGAAGCTACAGAACAAATATGCCTGCCTGGAGGTGGACGTTGATGGGGATGGTTGCCCCTTAGGCCATATTTCTTCAAATGCAGCCCAAGAAAAAGCTCAAGAAACATGCTTAATGTCTCATTCGAGGACTAAGGGGAAAAATGAGCACAATATGGAGATGGATTTACTAGCTCATCAGACTATGTAAATAGTGGAAACACTCCAAAAATATTCACCCAGCTTGATCTAACTATAAATCTACTGCAGGAGAGAGAAAGGGATTCCTTAACCCAAAAAAGCCCTATGTCCCCCAGCGACTTTTAGGGTATTCCATGCTGACAAGTATTGGATTCTTAATAAGAAACCCATAGCTTCAGCAAATGGCCTTGGTAATATTAAGAAAGCCACTCAGTCTCTAATTTACAATTCCAGAAGTGTTGTATTGAATATCTATCCTTTTTGTGAGAAATATATCAACTGGTCTACTAAATGGAGGGCCAGAAACCATCTGGCTGTCCTTCTCAAGACTGCTCCAGCTACGATTGATGTCTCTAAGTCGTAAAGACTACCAGGACCATTTTACATTCCCACACAAGCCAAATTTTGTCATATATGCTTTCACACCCTGCCAAGCAATTTGATTTTGGGATCAGGCCACAAAGGCATTTTAGAAATACCCAAATTCAGAAGCTAGCCCTGCCAACCTCAAGACAAGAGCTGAATTTTCTGAGAAGGTAATTAAAAACCAAATTCAGAAGGCAGAAGTGATTTCCTCAAACTCTCCGCTGTTATTGGATCAAACAGTTCTGTTAAATTTACTATTGCCTATGAGGTTTACTAGCCCAAAGACCCTTAAACCTTCTGTTGCCTTAAAACAACAGCCATTGTTAAATTTCAACTACCCATTCGATGATAGCAGACTCAGGCTGGTCAGAAAATGAGGTAGAAACCAATCTCCTATCCTCTTCTGACAATTTACCTGAACTCGAAAAAGACTCCCTGATAAGCTAACCTAAACATTTGGTATCTACCCTGAAGAGCCTAAAGCAGTCCCCCTCCATTAGGCACCAACTGTGAGTTCTTGTCTTGCTGCTCCTCAGTTCTCAATGAAGTCCCCAGAGAAAAGGGAATCTCTCTCTTTTGGAAAAAAATGACTTCTTTTGGAATCAATGGATACAATTAATAATGGATGCATCCAGGGCCTTTTTTGTAGAAAAAGCCTAGGAGGAACTCATTAGCATAATAGGTCATGCCCAACAGCAGAAACTGATTCGCATATTAGGCCACACCCTTGACAGCACAGCTCATTAGTATATTAGGCCACACTCCCATGTTACCAGAAGTGTGGTCATCCAGCCACATGCACCTTATGCTTCTTATTCTGTTTACCTTGTTTATTGTCAAAACTCAGGGCTTTTTTGTAGCACGAACTCCTTTGCATGTTAGGCCAAACACCCCTAAGGTAGCCAATCTTAATGAGTTTCTGCTGTTGGGTGTGGCCTATTATGCTAATGAGTTCCTGCTGGGTGTGGCCAACTCGGGAGCCCAACGGAATTCCGTTCCTGTGTGTTCTTACACTACTGGGGTGACAACTGCAAGGGCCCAGGGAGGCTAAAAGGTAGTTTAAGCATCCTAGTTTCTCATTCCCTGGCAGTAAGGACTACAATTCTGCACCCTTGAAACATCTGACAATGGCTGCTCACCTTCAAATAGGCCCTGACTTGCTATTAGGAGTCAACACACATTTCTCTCCTCAACAAAGAAAAATGAACACCTCAGCAATTTGGTCAGACCTGGATCAATGTGTTGACGACCTCTTATTAGATAACCCAGTGGACAAGGTCCTAATAGGAGGGAGTTTTAATGCAAGAATTGGCCCCAATAACCACTTTCTCCACATATAGGCCGAAGTCAGACTGGCAGTTTCCCCCACTATAGCTGCATGTGAGCAACATTTCACAAGCGGATTAATGGGGCCATTCACACAGGCACATCTGTCTGGAGTTCCCCACTCGTAGTCAACCTGCTGTGTACCGCTTCACTCGCGCGTTTAAAAGATACCTGGTGAAAGTGGTAGCAAATCCCGGAGAGCATGTTTATCCCACTTCATTCCGCTTCCGGGAAGTGTGAATGCTAACCTGAAAAGCCGGGAACAACCTGCGGTAATAATGTCCGCTGGGTGTTTCTGTGCATAAGGTGCATTTGATTGCCCTGGAGAGGCAGCAGTGATATGATTGGATGTGCTCTTCTCTACCACCCAATGCGGTGTCGGCACAATGGGATCCTCCCCAAATTGCCGTTTACAGCCATGCCTCCGGGCCAGCAGTCTGAATGCTCCCTCGCGCCTCCTCCCGGTATTCTCCCATATCAGTCCTCGCAGTGTGACCGGGAAAACCCGGAACTGTTTGTTCCAGGTCTTTTTTTGCAATGACTCCCTCCCGCTTCAAACTGCCAGTCTGAACTCAGCCATAGTAGCTCCAGATGAGGAACAAATCCTCACCCATTATCAGCACTCTTCCAAACATAGGAAGGCAAACTTCACTGGCTCCTGTCTTGAAAGTAGGGCCAGAAGGTTAAACTTGTGCATTCTGAATGGATCCACATATGGGGACCACCCAGGCAATCTCACATTTATAGCAGTGAAAAGGCACAGCGCCATTGACTATATTTTATCCAGTGGGAACGTGCTTCCACTTGTAAAAAACCTCCAGGTTCTACCCAATTTTGAGGGTGATCATTTACCCCTCCTTCTGCACTTGAATCCACTGTCTCAAGAGTTTTATCTTAAAATTCATCTAGATCATATATCTTGCCAACTGAACAAGTGGGCTGCCATGCCAAGTGGATGCTCCAACTTGAGCAAAAGATGAAGGTGATGTTGGCTGAAGAAAATTCCTTGGTGAATTGAGCTGCCTTTATGGAACATCTTGAAGGTGTTGATACCCTGATCCCATACAACAATCTCTCTTGGAGACTGAAGCCCTTATTACTACAAGACATAGAGCCACAAATGAAAAACCAGAGAAGGCCTTCGAATCTCTGCATTCTATACATATAAAATTGCTTCTGAAATAGAAAGCTTGAGTCTTCACCATCTCTATCTAGCCTTCAAGAAATCATACAAATAGATAGTGGCCAAAAAGAAGAAAGTAGATATAAGGGCAACATGGGATAGTCTAATTCAGGCAGACAAAGATAAAAATTCCAAATTGTTTTGGAAAATGACCTCTAAACACTTATTCAAGGATTCTTCCCCTCTGGATTTGTTAATCACAGCTGATATCTGGGAAGCATATTTCCTCCCTCTCCTCCTTTTTTAATTTTAATAAAATCTTTAAAAAATATACAAAGCTATAGAAAAATAGAATTTAAAAAAATACCAGTGTACCCCAACAATATATATAATTGACCTAACATGTTGGCACTTTCCAGCTCTCCCATTGGCTGTGTTGTGCACTCCATCAGCCACTGGCCCATCAACCACTGATCAAGAGTACTCGCATGCCATTGGCTGGGTGCTGGGTCCACTCCTTTTCCCTGCCCACTGCCACCTCAGTCACTGTTCCCTGTCAGAATAAACTGCCCAAACTCCTGCCTTTCCTGATAAAGACACTTAATCTGTTTGGCTCCTGTGGGACTAACTTTCCCTCAGTGGCTGTTGCTAGGTAACCAAGCTTGGTTCTGTCAGTAAAAAGGCAAAGGCAGGAGGCCCTTTCCAGGCCTTTGTGGGGAACTCATTGGGGTCAGTCCTGACTAGGGTTACCAGCTCTAGATTGGGAAATTCCTGCATATTTTGTGGTGGAATCTATGGAAGCCAGGGTTTGGGATGGGGAGAGGCCTCAGCTGAATAGAATGCCATAGAGTCTGCCCTCCAGTTATTTTCTTCTGAGAACCATTGCTGCCATTCTCCAGATGAGGGCTGGAAATCACTCACTCAGAAAAGATTGTACTTTTCCTAGGTAGAGGCTCCAGGTGTGTGTGTGAAGTCAGAGGGGCAGATAACTGTATGCCGATGGTTGGCCGGGAAGGAGATAGGGTTGCCACCACCAGGCTGGGAAATTCCTGGAGATTTTAGGGGTGGAGCCTGGTGAGGGTGGGGTTTGAGGGGGGTGGGTCCTCAGACAGGTACAATGCCATAGATTCCATCCTCCAAACCAGCCGTTTCCTCCTGGGGAACCATTGTTGCCTATCTCCAATCTCCAGATGACAGAGATCAGTTCTCCTGGAGAAAATGGTAAACTATGTGTCATTATACCTTGCTGAGGTCACCTCAGGGCACCCACCCAGGGCCTCTTTCTAGAGCTCATTGTATTTATTTCCACAATGAGCCTTATTCCATGTGTGTGTGTGTGTGTGTGTACAATACATATACCAACTATATATTAACTATAACTCCAACAACCCAGCAGATAACTTTTCACAATTCCTTACACCAGATTAACATATGAACAGCAGAAACAAACAAAGATGTCCATGAGAAATTAAGTATAAAAGGTTGTTGAGATATTTCCCCCCAGAATAAAATGTTCCCACAACTTTTGTCCCCATTCCTGTACGGTTGGAATCTTTTTATCTTTCTGAAAGATTTATACAGAGGATCTACAGTATAACCACTTGCAGAGCTTAGCCAATCTCCCTGACCGGGCTCCAGCTTCTGTAAAAGGAGTCACATTGCTTATAAATCAACTAAAAAAAGGAAAAGCTCCTGTCATTGACAGCATTAAAGAAAGATCGTGCAAAGACAATACTGCATATTATTTAAATGATTTATGGGATCAGGGAAAGCTGGAATGAAAGGAATTAATGAGTGGTTTTCAGGTACTGGCAGCTGAATTGGGGGTTCCATTAGCAAATGAGAAAACAGGCGGCTGATATCTTCACTGTGCTTTCTAGACATTATTTATAATGCTCCATGGGAGCTTTGCCAGTAGCTCTCTGACATGCTACATATTATGACGGAATTGTTAGTGGATTTCATAGGGTCAAGAAGGCAATGCTTAAGCAATTGCAAGGTCCTAGTTGGGGTCCTGAATGTTTTCATGCTTGGCCAGAGCTCCTGGCAGGGCCCTTTTGCATTGCCTCTAGGGAAGGTGCCATGGCTCAGTGGTAGAACATTTGTTTGGCATGGAGAAGGACATGTTATCTCCAGTTAAAGGATCTGGCAGTAGGTGACCTCTGCTTGAGACTCTGGAGAGCAACTGCCTGTGAGCAGACAATGCTGACTGAGGTGGATTAAAGGTCTCATTCACTATAAGGCACTTTCATGTGTTCATGTGATATGGGTGGCACACTTCATCATTGTTTTCTGGGCTTGTGGAAGCAGGTTTGTGTACTAGGCTGGACTTCTTGGCTTAATACAATGGGGGCTCCTCATAAAGACAGGAGTGGCTGATGGAAGTGAAGTTCCAGGTGCAGTCAGATGCTGCAACTGGTTCCAGCTTTAGTGTCTTTTTGCAACACAGATATTGTAACTGGTTGTGGCTGCAAGGATGGTCATAACAGCAGAGATCCTGAGGGATTTTCTGTTTAGCATTTTTTCTCTCTAGTCCTGCTGGTGCACGTATGGGTTGATAGGTTGACTGTTGTATGTGAGTGTCATCAACACCACAACTTCCACCCCACCCCATCCCAGGAGTCATGAAATCGATAGACACCTTTGTTTCCCCATATTTAAAGTATGATGGGGGGGCATAGCATGTGACTAAAGTGGATGATGACACTTCTGATAGCTTGTCCTCAAGCAGTGAAATTTCAGGCATTTTTATTTATTTATTTAAAACATACATTAGCTGCATTTCTACCTTACAGGAACTCAAAACAGCTTACAATGTAAGCAATAAAACACAATAAAATACACAAAAAACCCACTAGTTTAAAATCAATAAGTTAAAACTGCCTGTAGCCAGAAGAACTGAAACTAATCAAATGCTGTCATTAATAAAACTGTCTTCTTCTGACCCCTAAAACTGAGAGAAAAGGGGCCAGGTACAACTCCCTGGAGCAGTTGTCCTATAATCATTGCACTGCCACTCAAAAGGCCCTTTCTTATATACCCACTAAAAGAGAACACTAGAACACTAGAACTAGAAGAGAACACCAGAACACTATGTACCTGCTAGAAGAGAATGATGGGATAGTCAAGAGAGCCTATCTCTGTGATCTTAGTTCCTGGGCACAAATGTAGGTTCTTCATATACCCTGGTCCCAAGCCATATAAGGATTTAAAAGACAAAAACAACACATTGAATTGATCTCTGAATCAGATTGGAAGCCAGTGTAATTACTGTAAGAGTGGAATCACATGACCATGGTAATTGGCACCAACCAATACTCTAGCATTCTGCACTAGCTGCAGCCTCCAAACACTATTCAAGGGTAGCCCCAGGTACAGCATATTGCAATAGTCCAATCTAGATGTAACTAAGGCATGGATCAGTTTGGCTAGATCATACTGAGCCAGGAAGTAACTTACTGGTGGGGAACCAGTCAGTAACCTACTGGTGGGGTTTGCTCTGGACTTCTGCAAGGATTTCAACTCATCTCCAGACATGAGAGATCATTTCCCCTGGAGAAAATGGCAGTTTCACATAGTGCACTCTATGGTATCCAGGGGTCTTTTGGGGCTGGAGTGCACCAGAGCACCGCTCCAGCAGCCCAGGCACTGGCACAAATGGTGATGGCGGCAAGCCCCACCCCCAGCTCCCCATACCGAAGTGCTGTGGCCCGGGGGTGACCTGAAGAGTCCTGTCACTGGCCTCCTGGCCCGCATTGGAGTGCTGCAGCCCCGGGGCGGCCTGAAGAGGCCTGTCGCCGGCTTACCGAAGCCCACGCTGAAGCACTGCGGCCTGGGGGCAGCCTGAAGAGGCCTGTTGCTGGCCTCCCGGGTCCCGCACTGGAGCACTGCGGCCCCAGGGTGGCCTGAAGAGGCCCGTCGCTGGCCTTCCAGGGCCTATGCTGGAGCGCTGCGGCACCGGGGGAAGGCATTAATGGTGGTAAGTGAGGGATCGGGGCATGGGAGCTTGATGGGGGGGTGGGAGAGCCTTCCTCCCTCTCCCCATCTCTTTGCCCTCTTTCTGTCCCTCCTTTCCTTTCCTTTCTTTCCCTTTTCCTCTTTCTTTCCTTCTCTCTCTTTCTTTCCCTCCTCTCTTTCCCTTCTTTTCTTCTCTCCTTTTTCTCTTTCCCTCCTTTTGGTCTGTCCTTTTCCTCTTTCCCTCCTTCTTCCCTTCTCTCTCTTTCTTTCCCTCCTTCTTACCTTCTCTCTTTCCCTCCTTCCATTCTCTCCTTTTTCCCTTTTCTTTCTTCTTTCCTTCTCTTTCTTTCCTTCTTTCCTTCCTTCTTTCCTTCTCTCTACTTTCTCTTTCTTTCTTTCCCTCTTTCCTCCTGTGGCCCAACTCTTCACTTCCCTTTTCACCCCCTCAGGTTGGCTGAGGAAGGGAAGGGGAGGCTTTTGAAGATGCCTTCCCCCCCTTTGCTTCCCCTTCTGACATCACTTCCGGTAATGTCAGGGGGTGTGAATATGCTAATGAGCTATTATGCTAATAGCCTAGCTAATAGCCTCCTGCAGCTCTTTTTTTACAAAATGACCCCTGATTGTATCACATCCCGGCTGAGCACCCTCTCCAGGCACCACTCCCAAATCTTCAGGAATTTCCCAAGTCAGAGCTGGCAACCATAGTGAACAAAGAGGCCTAAGAACAAAGGAAGAGCCATGCTGGAATCATACTGAGGTTTCATTTATTCTAGTTATGTTTGCCAACTTCTTGTGTGGCTTGAAGATCTTTTCCCCTGAAGAAAATATCAGTTCCCCTGAAGAAAATGACCGCTTTGGAGGGTGGCTTCTGTGGCCTGCTGAGGTATTTCCTAACCTGGAATTGGCAACCCCAACACAGCATCCTTTTTGTAAAAGTGGTTCAAGAGATGACTCCATAAAGCCTAAAAGTAGGCTATAGAAGCCTTCCACTGCTGTAGGTTTCTCAAGTTTGTTATTCAGAGATTCAATTTAACAATCATGGTTAATAGTTGGTATAGGGTAGACCCTAAACAATCCTTTTGAAAAACACAACCTCTAACAAAATGTGTGGGAACAAATTCCAAAGCCTGAAACATATAAACTAAAATGTCCCAGGTGCTTTAGCCTCCCTTGCTTAGGCTCCAACCCAGTGATCATTTTGTACTTTTCTGTACTTTTCTGCATTCTTCAATACCCTTTATGCAAACTATACAAACTATTCTAAATGTGACCACACCATAGATCTATGCATAGGCCACAGAATGTGATGTAAGATGACCCTATGCCAGCAACAAAGTTTCTAACCTGCTTGAATTATGACCTTGACCATTCTGTGATGACTTTGCCCACCTCCTCCCTCAGAGGCAAGATTTTCCCTCTGTTTTTCTCTCTCTTTCTGAATAATCAGCCTTTTTTGTCTAATTTCTTCCTTTCTGAAGAACAATTGCTGTCCCATCCTGTCACAGTATGATATTTTGCTAGTACACAAGATACACTGTCCAGTACCAAAACTCCTTTACAACACACAACAGTACTCTTCTTGAGCTTTAGCAGCTCAAGATTTAAAAGGCAGTTTCTAAGCACACCAGACCAGGGAATCACTCCACTCATCAGAGCTATCTCCCTTTTTCAACTAGGTAGGGAATTTCTTCTCTCACTAGAAAATCTATCCTCTTATCTGGCCTGAATGGGATTCTTTTTTTTTTACAGTGTAATTTTTTTATTTTTTAAAGACAAACATAACACAAAATGAGGATATCCATTACCTCCTTAAAAATTCCTTATTCATACTTTAGCCAAACATTAATTTGTATATTTCACCTTGTATCATTGTATAGTTCTCTTGCAAAAATATAAAAATAAAGTTTTGTATATCCTAATATAAAAGTGTCTTATGTCTGTTGTTTTATCTGTTGTATCATTCCATCCATTTATAAAATCTTGACCAAGTGTTTTCAAAAATTTCCTCAGGTTGTCCTTTTAAGATTAAAGTTAGCTTATCCATTTCAGCAGTTTCCAAAATTTTGTTTACAAGTTCTTCTCTTGAGGGTACTTCCTTTCTTCTCCAGTATTTTGCATAGAGAATTCTTACTGCTGTTGTTACTTGTATTATAACATATGCTGTTCTGCTTGGTGCTGATTTTCTGGCTGCTTCTGAAGTTGTTCCTGTAGCCCCTAGTAAATCCTGGTCTTCCTCTTCAGTGTTCTGTGGATTGTCATCTTCAGTTTTGAGATTTTTCTCATTAGTCTTGAGAAAGTCTTCTGCCTTAAAAGTTGAGTTGATTCTATACCTTTTACCTTTGTAAGTGAAGAATATACCTTCTGGAATTAGCCATCTATAGGAGACTTCATTTCTTCTCAATATGGCTATGAGTTCCATATACTCTTTCCATTTTTCTCTCACTCTCGATGGAATTTCTTTTAAAACCTTTACTTTACTTCTGTGTCTGCAATATGTAGAGAAGTTTCATTTGTTGTTTTTAATATTTCATCTCTGGTGGTTCTCTTGTGGAATCTCACATGTACTTCCCTAGGAAGTTGGTTTCTTCTTGCATATGCTGAATTCATTCTGAATGCAGTGTCAGTCTCCTCTGACACTTCCACTGTCTCCTCTGTGTTCATGTATTTTGCCAGTGTGTCCTCATCTTTCTCCTCTGGGATATTTTGGAATATAATATAATAAATAAAATAAATAAAATAAAATAAAATATAATAAAACCATTTTCGTCTGGCAAGATTCCATGCAATCCAAAATCAGTTCGCTCAGTGATCTGTCATTCAGAAACTGTCCTTATCCACTGGCTGTGTTGCCTGAGTCTTGCCTCCAATATTCTAAACGGTTTGTTGTTCCTCCCCCCCCCATAGCCAGTCAGAACACAGAGATCATTTGCATATGTGGCCTGATTAGCCTTTGCCTCATTCTAAACAGTTTGGTTCTGACTGTTGGGAGTCACTGAATGTGTCCTGAGGTAAAATTCATATCCCAGTCTTCCATTAAACAGTCACTGGAGTTGCCAAAATACATATTCCAATCTTCCCTTAAATGGGCACTGCGGTTGCTCGAAAGCCAGTCGAATCTGACTCCAGGGGGCTGTGCTCATCTCCGTTTCCAAGCTGAAGAGCCAGCACTGTCCGAAGATGTTTCCATGGTCATGTGGCTGGTATGACTAAATGCTGAGGCACATGGAATGCTGTTACCTTCCCACCAAAGCGTGAACTGCAGAGCTGCTGACCTTCCAGTCTGCAACTCAGTGTCTTAACCTCTGAGCCACCATGGTTCTACCTATATATATGGACTGGTAATTTCCATTTCATTGTATCTGAAGGAGTGTGTGTATACACAAAAGCTTATACTTTGAATAAAACTTTGTCTTAAAGTTGCCACTGGACTCAGACTTTGTTCTGCCACTTGTGTAATTATAGGGAAGGGAATTCCTTTTACTGAAATTCAGATTTTTAGATATCACCATTGATTCCTCTTATGCTCTTTTTCTCTCTTAAAAGAGGGATTTGTTTTTGATTTTACAACTTCAGCCCTTGAGGTTGTTTTAGGTTACCTGCCACAGGGTGGTGCTCTAGCAGGAATATAAGGTCTGGGAAAACAGTGAATTTTTTTTTTTTCAGAACCTCCCTGTGCCTCTGCTCTTCATATTTTTCTTAGACCAAAAGAGAACTGCATTAGAAACTGACTACAAATTCCTAAAAAAAAGGGGAAAGAAATTGGTTACTGGATTCCAGGGAGAAATTGGGTAATGAGACTTAAATAATTTTTCTTAAAGCTACTGTCCAAATACCTGAATCCTCCATTTTAGGCAGACAGTCTGAGATAAAAGATCAAAGGCCAACATCTTTTCTACTTTATATGCACTAGAACATAAAAGAGCTCTGCTGGATCAGACCAGTGACCCATCTAGTCCAGCATTCAATTCCACACAGTGGTCAACCAGTTCCCCTGAAGGCCCAGCGAACAAAGCAAAGAAGCCTTCCTCTGATGTTGCTTCCTAGCACTGGTATTCAGAGGTTTACTGCGTCCAGACATTGAGAATTCCTTTTTTAAAAGTTTTTTTTATTTCATACATATAAAATAGACAATCAACATACAAACATAGAAACATGGATCATTGGGGAAGATTTGTTGTATCATTTTTTCTCATGTTCTCATTTGACCTCATACTGTAATTTAAAAAGTTTGTTTCTTTTATACACCTTATAATTTTAATAAACACCTTTTGCTCACAGGTATAGATATACTTTCTTTTAATTTTGGCTGTAAGTCTAGGAATTTGATATGTTCCTCTATCCATTTATAGAACCTTAGCCATGTGTCCTCAAAATCTTCTTTGTTATTTCCTCTCAATATTGAGGTTAAGTTATCCATCTCTGCTGTTTCCAGAATTTTACTTATACTTCTTCCTTTGAGGGAGCTTCACTTCTTCTCCAGTGTTTAACATATAATATTCTTGCCACTATTATAATATGTATAATGAGGTAAAAGTCTTGTTTTTTATATTTCTCTGGTGATATATTCAATAAAAACAATTCTGGTGTATAAGGTACAGTAGTTTTTAACACTTTTCATAAAATTTCATGTATCCAACTCTAATATTTTTTAGTTTTATCACATGTCCACCACATATGGGTAATCTGGGGTAATATACCATCTATAAAATGTTTTGTATACATTTTCCTTATATGAAGTCACTTTAGTAATCTTTACATTTGTTTTCCATACATGTGACCATTGATCTAGATCAATATTATGATCCAGGTTTTGTGCCCATTTGACCATACAGTTTTTAACTATTTCATCTTGTGTTTTATCCTCTAACATAATTATATACAATTTCTTATTCAATTTATCATCAGTATGTAACAATATCTTATCAATTTCTATTATATTTGTGTAAAAGCCTAATGGCTTGTCTTTAGCAAATCTCGACTCTATTTTTACCCTTTCCCACCAACCTGTATTAATCTTTTGTTCTTTAAGACTTTCTGTTGATTTTAATTCATTTTTATTATCTAACAAGTCCTCATATCTCAACAACATATTTTTACATTACATTTGGATTTGTAAAAGCTTCCAGTGGTGAAGCCCATTTAGGTGTCTTAGTATAAAAAAATCTTTTAATTCTTTCCCATACCATCAGTAAGGATTTCCTGATCAAATGTTGTTAAAAATAGCTGTGTATCTGATTTTCCATACCACATAAATGCATGCCAACCCAATAACAGATCATGCCCCTCCAAAGTTAATATTCTAGTGTTTTCTAATGTGATCCATTCTTTTAACCAGATCAGTGCTGCTGCTCTATAAAATAAAAGCCAGTTTAATAGCGCAAATTGAGCTCTTTCTTTAGCATCTTGTAAAGCCTTCATTTTTATTGTTGGTTTTTTACTCTGCCATATGAATTGTGACATTACTTTTTTGAGCTCTTTAAAATACTGTAGATTCTGAAGAACTGGTATTGTTTGAAATAAGATTAGTCTTGGGAGAATATTCATCTTTATTGTAGCTATTCTACCCATCAAGGATAATTGTAGGTTTTTCCATTTTTCCAGATCTTTTTAAATTTCTATCATAAGTTTCATATATTCATCTTTCAGCAAAGACCTACATCTGTTTGTAATGTTTATTCGTAGGTATTTTATTTTATTTTGTGATTGAAAGCCATATTTCTCTTGTAACTGTTGCACTTGATCCTTGTTCATGTTTTTAGTTAACACTTTTGTCTTGGTCAGGTTAATCTTCAATCCAGCCACATATCCATAGTCCAATAATGTTTTCAGTAGTTTCACAGTTGAATCGACTGGGTTTTCTAGGATAAATACTAGGTCATCTGCAAATGCTTGCCATTTATATTCTATTCCTCTTACTTTAACTCCTCTGATGTGTGTATCCTCTCTAACCATACTATTCAATACTTCAACTACAAATACAAACAGTAAAGATGAAAATGGACAGCCTTGTGGACAGCACAAATCCTTTGTGAATTTCAATGTTTTGTGATAAATCACCATTAATGAGAACCCTAGCTCTTTGTTTAGTATAAACTGCTTTGACCATTGTAAAAAATTCTGTACCACATTGAGAGGTTAACACCTGCTCCGACATAAAACTCCAGCTGATATTATCAAATGCTTTTTCAGCATCCAAGAAAATTAGAGCCACCTGTTTCTCTGGATGAACTTTGAAGTATTCAATAACATTTAAAACAGTTCTTACATTATTTCTAAGTTGGGTAAAAAACCTGCTTGATCTTGGTGGATTATCTATATCAATATTTTCTTCAGTCTCGTAGCTAAAATAGAAGCATAGATTTTATAATCCACATTTAATAATGAGATGGGTCTATAGTTTTTGACCTCTTTCTCATTTGAGTTTTGTTTATGTATCAAGGTTATTAAGGCTTTGTTCCAAGTATCAGGTGTTTTTCCTACTCCTCTTAAATTCTGTATAACGTATTTCAAAGGTAATATCACTTGATCTTCAAATATGTGGTAGAATTCTGCTGGTAAACCGTCAGGGCCTCCCCCCCCCCCTTTTTTTTTGGCTTCTTTATTGTTTCAGTGATTTCACAGGTTAAGTGATCATTCAAAAATTTCCATTGTTCTTCATTAAATTTGTTAGTATTATATTTCTTTCAAAAAATCTTTTTTTTTTAAATACAATTTATTATTGGATATATCACATGTTCATACAATTTAAACAAACCAATACATATCCATTTTTCTTTCTCCCTCTCCCCCCAAACAAGGCTTCCCACACTGCTCCAACCCCCTTGATATTTCTCTTATACAATTACATTTACTACTAAACATATTTCTTTGACTAATGGTAACAATTCAAAGATCTAAGTCTCTTTCCACTTCTCCTCAATAGCTGTCAAAACAAATCAAACCACGTTTTACATCCCAATTCTTCAACAAGTATTCTTGAAAGTCTTTCCAGTCTCCAAAAAAGGTTTCGTCTTCTTCATTGTTTAATTTTCTTGTTAATTTGTCCATTTCTGCCATAAACAACGTCTTTTTAATCCATTCCCATGTTTCAGGTACTTTATCTTGTTTCCAACATTGAGCAAAAGTCAGTCTAGCTGCTGTAATCAAGTACCATAGTAGTGTTCTCTTGGCTACATTTATTTCTTCCATTTTAAGACCTAACAATAACATCTGTGGGTCTTTCTTAAAAGTACATTTCAAAATTTTTTGTATCTCATTGTGGATCTCAGTCCAATACTTTACTGCTTTATCACATGTCCACCACATATGGTAAAAAGACCCTTCATGTTTCTTACATTTCCAACATTTGTTAGACATACTTTCATTTATAATAGCAATTTTTTTAGGCGTCATATACCACATTTCAATAAAACCTTGTACAGTTTAGAAATCATTTTTTTACCTTTCTCAAGCCATACAGTTTCAATTTCAGTGTTATTTTCTCTAAAACCATATTCTCTTTTATCGGTCTTAAATAAGTCATAAATCTGTCTATACTTCAACCAATCATATTCAAATTCCACATCAAATCTGTCTTTTAACACAAAGTTTTTCCCTTCTAATTTTAAAAGACTTTTATAAGGTAGCCAATCTAAACCTTGATTTCTTGAATATGGATTAATCACTTCTGCTGGTACTATCCAAAGTGGTCTTTCTTCTGAGAAGAATTTTCTATATCTCATCCAAGTCTCGAACAGTGATCATCTTATGAAGTGGTGTTTGAAAAATTTATCTATTTTTACTTTTCCATACCATAAATATGCATGCCATCCAAACTTGTTATCATGCCCTTCTAGAGCCAATAACTTTTTATTTTCTAAATTAATCCACTGTTCCAACCATGTTAAACAGACGGCATCATAATACAGTCTTAAATTTGGTAGTTGTAGACCTCCTCTTTCCTTTGCATCACATAAAATTTTCATTTTAATCCTTGGCTTTCTTCCTGCCCATACAAATTTCGATAGTTCTTTCTGCCACGTATCCAGTATTTTCCTTTGTTTTAATATTGGAATAGCTTGAAATAAAAACATCAAACGCGGCAAAACATTCATTTTTACAGTTGCAATTCTTCCCAATAACGATAGATTCAAGGTATCCCATTTCTTCATGTCTTGTTGAATCCTGTGCCAAACCTTTTCATAGTTATTTTTGAACAAATCAATGTTTTTCATGGTCAATTCAATTCCTAAATATTTAGTCTTTGTAACTACTTCACATTGAATTTTCTCTTGAAGTTCTGTTTGTCTTTGTTTCGTCATATTTTTGCACATCACTTTGGTTTTACTTTTATTAACGTAGAATCCCGCAACTGTTCCAAATTCTTCAATTTTTTCCATCAATTGTGGTATTTTGTCGATTGGATCTTGAATCATAAACATTACATCGTCTGCAAATGCCCTGTATTTATATGCAAAACCTTTCACTGTGAGTCCTTCAATGCTGTTATCTTTTCTTATCGCTGTCAATAATATTTCCAATATCCAAATAAACAACAACGGGGATAACGGGCAGCCTTGACGTGTTCCCTTTTGAACTTGGAAGAAATCTGTTCTTTATTTATATTCAAAGCTGCTCTCTGTTCTGAGTAAATTGCCACAATCATGTTTAGAAAAGACTGTCCTATATCCATTTTTTCAATAACTTGCAGCATGAACTCCCAATTTAAATTGTCAAAAGCTTTTTCCGCATCTAAAAAGAGGAATCCAACTTCTTTTTCTGGATGTTTGTCATAGTATTCGATTGCATCAATCACCACTCTCAAATTGTCTCTAATCTGTCTATTTGGTAAGAAACCAGCTTGTTCTTCCGCTATAGTATCTTTCAAATATTTTTTCAGTCTTTCCGAAATAATTTTTGCAAATAATTTGTAATCATTATTTAATAGCGATATTGGTCTATAATTCTTTACTTCAGTTAAATCCAAACCTTCTTTGGGTATCAATGAAATATTTGCTTCTTTCCATGAATCTGGGATCCGTTTAGTCTTTCTTATCTCGTTCGACAGAAGTACTAAGATAGGGGTTAGCTCCTGTAAACTTTGCTGTAAAGCCATCTGGACCTGGAGCTTTGCCCAACTTTGCATCTTCTATTGCCATTGTCACCTCTTCCTTTGTTACTAAACCATTTAATAACTCTTTAATTTGTTTTCCCAGCACTGGAACTTCAATAGTCTCCAAATATTTCTTAATTTTCTGTTGGTCAATTCCTTTCTTTTTGAACAGTTTGGCATAGTATTTGAAGAAGACTCTTTTTATACCTTTCAGATTCATAACATCCTTTCCGTCTTCAGTAATTTTACTTATAAAATTCCTTTCTTTTCTATTTTTCAATTGCCACGCTAAAAATTTTCCTGGTTTATTTGCACCCTCAAATGCTTTTTGCTGTAATTTCTTCAGATTCCAATATAATTCTCTATTTAGTAGAACATTCAATTGATCCTGCAGAAAGTGGATCTCTTTAATAATCTTTTTCTTCCCTGGCCTTTTCTTTAATTCCTTTTCTTTTTGTCTAATTTTTTCATGAAGGTCGTTTTGTTGTTGCATCCTTTGTTTTTTATCTTTAGAATTCAAAGAGATAAGCAAACCTCTCATTACTGCTTTGTACGTGTCCCATACGACTTGTATATCAGTACCTTTATTTAAATTCAGTTCAAAAAAACTTTTCGTTTCATTTTTTAAAGTTTCATTAATTAATTTTTGGTCCAATAAGTCCTCATTAATTCTCCAATATAATTGTTTAGGTTTTTCTTTAGATATCCAAAGTAAAGGGTTGTGATCTGAGTTGGTTTTCGGTAAAATTTCTATTTTGTAGGTTTTTTGTGCCATCTCCTCTGACATCCAAATCATATCGATTCTAGAAAAGGAGTTATGTCTGTTAGAATAAAATGTATAATCCTTTGTCTTAGGGTTCCACTTCCTCCAAACGTCTTCTAGTTTCTCTTGCTTCATTAGCTGGAAAAAAATTTTTGGCAGCTTTCCAACCGCCTCTCCACTTGCTTTGGACTTTCTGTCCAATACATTGTTCACTGTGCCATTGAAGTCTCCTGCAAGGACTATTTGATCATAATTTAAACAGTCCAACTCTTTAGTCAAATCATTAAAAAAAGTCTCTTTTGTCCCATTAGGTGCATATATATTTACAAGCAATGTCTTTTTTCTATTCATCATTAATTCCACGCCAACATATCTTCCTTCTTTGTCTGAGAAGATTTGTTTAGGTTCCAATTCTTTGGTAATGTATATCACTGTTCCTTTTTTCTTATTAACTGCTGATGAATGAAATTCTTCTCCCAATTTTTTATTAACCAAATATTTATTATCTTGTTTTCTGATATGTGTTTCTTGCAAACAAATTATGTTACATTTTTGTTTCTCTAGCCAATGATTCACTAATCTTCTTTTGCTTGGTGAATTTAAGTGATCATTCAAAAATTTCCATTGTTCTTCATTAAATTTGTTAGTATTATATTTCTTTCAAAAAATCTTTAATCTCTTCTGGTATAGCTTCTCTTTTTGATATAAGTTTCTATAAAATGTCTCACTTTTTTTAGCTCTGTGGGCATATTTTTTTCTTTTCCTTCATCAACTTTTAAGATTTTTATTTATCTTTTTTCTTTTTCCTTCCATAATTTATATGCCATCTTGTTGGTTTATTAGAATTTTCAAAAAAAGTTTTGTTTTGCATAGATAATTTTTTTTTTGCTATTTCTTCTGTCAATAAGCAGTTCATTTGGTGTTGTAAGAGTTTTAATTTCACTCTTAAGTGCTCAGCTGAAGTATCTTGCTTTAACTTATCTTACTGCTTTCTAATCTGTCCTTATATTTTCAAGAATTTTTCCACTTTTTTTTTTCATATGTGCTGCTTCTCTAATTAGCCAACTTCTGGCATATGTCTTAAACATGTCCCATACTGTTCTGATATAGTTATCTGGTTGTATGTTTTGCTGAAAGAACATTTGAAACTATTTTTTTGTCTTTGTTAGAAATTTTACATTTTTCTATAAAAACGTATTGAGTCCATCTACTTTTCTCTGAAGCATCTTTTAATGTAAGCATGAGAGGACTGTGGTCTGCAAATGTCACTGGTAAAATTTCCAGTTCCATTAAACCATTTGTAGTTCTTGAGGAAATCCAACACATGTCTATCCTTGACCATGATTTATGTCTTGCTGAATAAAAGATATAGTCTTTCTTTTTTGGGTTTCTGATTTTCCAAACGTCAAACAAATTATGTTCTTCTGCAGGTTGTAAAAATGTATTAGGAAGTTCATTGCCTTGTTTCTGTTTTACAATTAATTGTTTTTCTATCTGAAAGTCTATCAAAAACAGCATTGCAGTCTCCAATCAGACAGATATCATCGTTTTGTTGGAAGGTAAGTTCCTTAAGTAATTTGAAAAAAAAATCTTGATGTTGATTAGGTGCATATATATTTACTAGTAAGGTTATTTTGCCTTGTCTTTGCACTTGAACCATCAAAATTCTTCCATCTTCGGAGCTATATATTAGTTCTGGATATAGATGTTCTTTGCATATGTAGCTACTCCTCTCTCTCTTTTTTGTTCTTTGTCTGAAGCTATAATTTTTTCCCCAAGTTTTTAATCTCCAAATATGTTTGATCTGAATATCTTATATGGGTCTCTTGTAAATATATAATATCCAGTTGCATCTTCTTCAGTTGTTGAAAAGTTTGCCTTCTTTTCTGGGGTGCATTTAATCCATTGACATTTATTGAAATTATTTTTATTTTCCCTCTATCTTTATTTTGGATTTTATCATTGCTTTTATGCTTCAGTTTGAAACTTGTGATCCTCTGGGTGTAGTACAGTCATCTTAGATGTTCTAGTTGTTATAGTTATTCCAGACGGTCCTTGTGTTTCTTGCTGGGCCTCATCAGTTTGCAAACTTCTTCCTCCTACATCTTCAGATCATCACCATGTGTTTTAATAAAATCTTCCACTTTGAATATAGAATTGATTCTATATCTTTTTTCCTTGTAAGTAAAGAGGAGGCCTTCTGGAAACAGCCATCTATATGAGCTTCTGTTTCTTCTAAGAATGTTTGCAAATTCTGCATATTCTCTTCTCTCTCACTCTCCAAGGGATTTACTTTAAGATTTTTATTTCTGTCTCCTCTATTTGGAAGCGTGTCTCTCTTGTTACATTGAGAATGTCATCTCTTATTGTTCTTTTATTAAATCTTACTTGTATTTCTCTTGGTAGACTGTGCCTTCTTGCATAAGCCGAATTCATTCTGTAAGTCTCATCAATTTCATTGTATATTTCATCTGGATTTTCTGCACCCATATAATCTGCAAGTGCCTGTGCCAGTTTTCAGATCTTCATCTTCCTTCTCTGGTACATTTTGAAACCTTAAAATATATGCTGCGTTGTCAAGTTTTAGTTTAATGATGGCCTCCTCTATATAATTTTGCTTAGATTCTACTTTCTCCACCTTTAGATGCATCTTTTCAGATTTATCTTCCATCTGATAAACTGTTTTGGCCAAGATGGACAGGTCTTGTCTATTCTCCATTAGCTGTTTTTGTACTTCTGTCATCTGCTGTGATAGGGAGTATAATTTAGTTTGTACAGGATTAACAGCTGCAGCTACCTCCTCTTGTATTAAAGTCTGCAATTCTTTTACCGAAAGCTGTGCTAAGGTGGCAGAAATGGATTTAGTTTGATGAGGAGATATGGTAGAAGGGGGAACTTTCCCTTTCTTATCCATAATTCTATATTCTATATTGTACCTCTGATTAAAGAAACATCTCTTTACTATTAAATACTCTATTAAACAGAGAAGAGAAGAAGAACAAAGAAAAGGAACCCTTTTTAGTTATCCATAAACACTCTAACAGTTAATATAATCACAAAGAGCAGTTATCAACAGTTTGTGTTACACTCTGTACAGGCTATATTTTCAAGATAACAACATGTAACCTTCAAGGGCATAACAATTCCAAATTTAGAGTCTCTCTTACACAGAAATGATGTTCAGAAAGTGAAAGCAAGCTCCAACCAAATCCACAACTGTGTTTTATCTTCTTTTTTCTGCTATACTGGACAGCATAATCTCTTCATTCCATTTATATTTATATTTATTCTATTTATATTCCAAACGAAGCAGTAAGTAAAACTGTAATTCAATTGTATATCTTCACAAATGTCCAAATTGTAATCCCAAAAGTGTTAAGATCAGGGCATCACCAGGCATCTCCAAACTCTTAATATTGTAGTCCACAGGGCCAAAGTGGGTTATATAGAAGTTAAAAAGTAAAGTATTAAATCAGGAACTAATCCCAGACCTTCACCACTTTCTCCTCATTTTAGCCCTTTTAAAAATGTTCCAAGTGCCAATTCTTCTCTTTAGATAGCCTCTTCAGAGGAGGGGGGGAGGTGATCCTTTCCACCCATCCAGTCTTTTAAAAAATCTCTTTAAGGGGGCTATATAAACACAATTCCCTTCCAACTGCATTGCTTTACTGAGTAGTCACAGTGTGAAGACTTTTAAAAGGTTCAGATGGGGTCAAAATTCTGCTTCCCTCTGTCCTGGTAGTCACGGCTCCACAGCTATGGAGAAGCCACAGCTGCTCTCATCCAGGTTTGGGCTTTCGGGTGATCCTGGTCTTAATCCGCTTGCCACTGCTCATGGAGATTCCAGGATCAAGCCCTTTGCAATCGGACCCCTCTCCAGGGGGTCAGGGGATGGGTCAGAAGACTTTGATCCCCCACCAAATCTGGCAATCCAGCTCAGCTTCATGGGAGCTGAGTCCACCATCTGCCCAGGACATTAAGGATTCCTTTAATCATCTTAGTGAATAACCCTTGAAGAACCTATTCTCCAGCAATCCATCTAATTCACTACACTGACAAGTTATTCAAACATGATGCTTTTTGCAGATAAACAAGTGAGTGGGTATTTAAAAATGAGGAAAAGCTTATGAGCATGCTCACTGTGCTTTTTAATCAACACTGAGAAAACACAACTAGCCTTTCCAAGACTCAGTAGGAAGAAAATGCTTCCATAATTCAAAGACTGAAAGTTAAACATAGAAGGTGGTTAGGGAGAATTTGCCAGCAAACACATCATAGTAGTGTCTTCAATAGTAGAATTGGACTGCCTTTAGTCCATTTTGTTTCTGTAAAGATTTATTTGGCAGCCCTGCTCATTACTGATCCAGCTTTGGCCTGAACTGTCAAGATACTAAATTGCCTGCTCTTCAGCCCATTTGATGTCATACACCACGTTAATATACAAGAATTACACTTTGGTACACCATAACTAATGGACAAGATGCAAAGTTCAATTCTATGAGCTGCTGTAATTGTACAACAGTTTAACATACAAACACCTGCATGTGATGGATCTTCTTTGCTACTGCAGGCCAAAGCACACTGTAAACTAGATTAGCTAGGTGTGTTTGTAAGAGGAAGTATTTGAAGGAGGAAAGGTGATATATGGAAGAGTCTGCCTTGGAAAAGGAAATTGGATCTAACAAACCTTAATGTGTATGCTCATAATGATAGGATTCACCAGATTTCTAGAGACCTGGATTTTAGAAAGTTCATTGGTGTAACTTTACTGATAGGGTTTCTGCCCTTGGGATGAAAAAATTCAGCACTTCAAGACTTTCTTAAGAATGTAGCTGTCTTTGTATTGAAGAAGTAGTGAGAAATAGGGGAGAGATAAAGATTCTGGAATGATTGGCATCCAATGGAACATGTGATGTCATTCATCAGACTCATGCTGGGAAAATAATCATTTTTGACAGGAACTTTTTGTGTCACACAACTAATATTTGTGGGCCAGATTCCACTTGTCAAACTGAGAATGTCAGTTAAATGTACGAGGAGAAGCTTTGTGTATGAGATATTCATCAAATCACACATCTTTAGCAGTTTTCAAATAGAGAATTTACCCAAAGACCAAAAGTATCAAATACTATTTCTTGGAAAGTTCACAACCAAAATAAAATAAAAATCAGCAACAAGATAAATGCTGTGTTTGATTAACCTGAGGTATGAAAATACAATCACAACCAAATGAATACTGAGACTAATAAGCATGCCTTGGTGGGGAGGGTGGGATACAAATTAAATAAATAAAATAAAATAAATGCCACAAAGCCCTCAGAAAACAAGCTAACATTCACATGGTCGTGAATATGCAGCAATGTTCAATTTAGCATCTCTTTCTTTTCTACAGTATTCATTAGTATTCTTTGCTATGGGAGTCCTGCAGAAGCCTACTAGGTAGGAAACAATGCCATGCCTCCTGGTTAAGGAAAGGTTTAGGAGCTAGAAAATGGGGTTTTGACCTGTTGTGATCCATGGACCTACCAGTTGACAGATTTTCACATGTGTTGTTTCTCCTTAATTTGAGAGATATCAGGTCCCCAGATTCCTTTTCCTGATACCTGCCATTCACTGCATGTTCTTTTATTTCTTGAGGACACCCTAGGCAGAAAGAATACAGAGGCAGGAGAGAAAGGAAGCTTTGAAAGAATATTCATTGTCAAAATACTGTTTCTGCCTGCCACAAAGCTGGGATATAACTTATCATCTTAATTTATCCCACCCCTGTCCCACTTTTGAGTCCCTTTTTTGCCTAAGAGCTAATTAATGTTTAAAAAATAACAGTTCCAGTGTGGTAGCTATGTCAGTCTATTGCAGCAAAACAAAATAGAAGTCCAATGGCAGTTAAAAGAATAGCAGTATTTATTCTAGCATGCGCTTCCATCAGTCAGAGCTCACTTACTCAGACACAATGCAGACAAGAAAATAATCTAGCACATTTTTACAGAAAATTATGGGAGGAGAGGGGAAAAGTGAGGAGCTGAATAGAGAGAGGCTTGGTACAGTAAATCAGGTGAGATTCTCTGTGTGGACGATCAATATTGCCCTTTGGTACTGATAATGAATCTCTGGCTACAAAGTTAATAATACTAAATCAGGCTTGATGGAAATAGAATTAGCAAAGGGGAATAAACAATTTGTTACAGACATAAATAACTCACCCTGTTTTTAGCTTCAAATAACTTACATCCCATAATACGACAAAATCTGTGCCCAGTAATTAGAAAGGCCAAAAATGACCTAAAGAACTGGGCTAAATAATACAAACTATCTTCGTTGAGACAAATCTCCCTTAATCCTTATTAAGATGAAAATATTATCCATGAACCTCTTCATTGTTATGACACTCCCCCTACTAATTAAATACTCTATTCTACACCAAGTTCACCAGATACTGAAGAAATTTATCTGGGAACATAAGAAACCCAGAATTCAAAACCAAGGACTACAGCAGACATGGGGTAATGGTAGCCTAATGGCTCCCAGCACTGAGGAACTTTATTTAGCCTCAAGACTCTCAGCATTGATTAATTGGTTTAAGAGAGACAAAACACTGGCAGTCCTGGAATTGGAGTACTATGGTATAACCTGTTCATTAGACAACTGAATTTGGAAAAACAGTAGGCAAAGAGCAGACCTGAGTACAATGCATATTGCTTGCACTGGAAAAGGCATGGGGTCACTGCAAAAAGAAATTGTGATTAGAAAGTTCTGCTTGTATGCCAGTGCTGCTATACCACAATTAATTTGCAGCAGTGTTTATTTGAGGTATGAGAGAGTTTGAAACTGACAAGGATATTTGTCTTCCTTAAAGATAGAGCTATCAAATCTTTTCCAGAGCTCCAACTTAAAGCTGGTGAAATTCCCCTGCCATTCTTTCAGTAACTACATATCAGTACCTTTGTTCAATGTGAACTAAGTCAGATGAATATTTTCACTCTCTAAATAGATCTGACCGTATCTCAAATCAAACTGAGCTGCAAAAGTGGTTGGTAGCAACAATCTATGGTTTACTCGTGGATCCGGAGAGCAGGAGGAAAATTTACAAGAATCAGTGGGGAAAAGATCTACAAATAACTGTTTCAGAAGATCTTTGGCTGAAACTGCATACAGATATTTTAGAGATAACAGTTAATACAAGATAAAATGTTATAAAAATCATGTATTGCACTGGAACTCTCTTTCATGTCTGGTGGCATTGTCCACTAGCATATAGATTCTGGACCAATGTATTCAAAGAGATTAACAATATCCTAGATGGTAAATTACAGGGGCTGTGGTGGCTCAATTGGTTAAGACGCTGAACTGCAGACTGGAAGGTCGGTAGTTCAGTAGTTCAAGACCTGAGTGCCACATGACGGAGTGAGCTCCCATCTCTGGTCCCAGATCCTGCCAACGTAGCAGTTCAAAAGCAAGAAATAGCAAGTAGATAAATAGGTACCGCTTCAGTGGGAAGGTAACAGCATTGTGTGCACCTAGGTATCTAGTCATGCTGGCCATATGACCACAGAAATGTCTTTGGATGGTGCTGGCTCTTCAGCTTGGAAACGGAGATGAGCACAGCATCCCTAGAGTCAGATTCAACTGGCTTTTGAGCAAGGGAAATCTTTACCTTTACCTAGATGGTAAATTAGTGTGTGAACCTAAGGTAGCTCTTCTGAGCATTTTGCCAAGTTATACCATGGGGGGGAGCATGTAGTTAAAAATCTGTTGGTTGCTGCCAGGCAACTGTTAGCACAGGCTTAGAAACAGCCAAGTCTTACAGGCGTTGATGAATAGGCATATTGTGTTCATGTATAAGATTACAGCCAGGGCTGGCCTGAGGTTTTTTTTGCACACTAGGCGAGGCTAACGTGTATTTCCTGCCCAGGCGAGGGGGGGGGGAAACAAAGCAAAGTGCTTGCTTGGTGAGGTTATTGGCAAGAGGGCTGAGCCCAGTGCCCAAGGGATGGTTCTTTGGTCCCCTTCCACTCTAAGGCCAAGGCTGGCTGCCTGCCTGCCCCCCTTTTCTCCTCATCTTTCTTCCCCAGAGTCCTCCTCTGTTTTCTTCCTCTGCTCCTTCCCTCTACCCCCCTCACCAGCTACAGTTTTGGTGATCTGCAGAGCTGGAAGTAGGAACAAGAAAGTAGGAACAAGGGGAAGCTGGTGATCACTGGCTCTGCCCCTGCCCCTCCCGGCAGCTCACCTCTCCCCTTTTTGCTTGGGCAAGTCTGGCCAGGGCTGGGAGCTGTGGGAGAGGAGAGCCATGCCACCTTCTCCTTCGCGTGGACACTGGGGAGGAGACATGGGGCATCCGCGGAGATCAGAAAACCGAATTTGCGCCCTGCGCCTTTCTCTCCCCCTGAGAGGCCATCTTGCTCCCATCGCCTGCCCCCTCTCTCCGGCCCCACCAGCACTTTCCTGCCTCCCTCTCAACAGCCCAGCTTGGGGACCCCACCACCCAATCTGCCCAGCCCAGCAAGCTGCAGAGAGAAATGGGGAGGGGAGGGAAGGCAAGTGTGGGCTCAAAGGCTCTTTGCCCCATGTTGACATGGATGAGGCCCCCGAGAGGATATCAAATGGCTGAGAGGAGGTTTGGAAGGAGCCTCTGGATGGAGCACACCTGTGGGGTAGAGGAGGAGGAGGAGGAGAGACCTGTCAACAAAGGGGCATGCTCTGGAGCAGGCACCCAGAAAGCCATGCTGGGGGTGGGGGGGGGGCAGGTGGAGGAAGGGGCCTTGCTGCACCCCTCATGACCTGGGTGTAGGGAGGGAGGGCAGTCACATTGGGAATCAGGGGGAGAAGAGGCGGCGGCGGCCAGGGTGCACGGCATGAGCTTTTGGCAGGGGTGGGGGGCTTTTGGCAGGGGAGGGTGGCTCAGTTTGGTGCCCCCATGATGGCCCTGCCCTAGGCAAAATTCTAGTTCGCCTAGTGAGTGGGCCGGCCCTGATTACAGCTTATAAGAAAATCCTTGAAGAGGAAAGTAAGCTCCAGGAGATGTATATAGAAACATGGTTTCCGTTTATTGTATATTGGAATAGAAATAAATTAGTGGGCAATATCTTCAGATATATCTGAACAAAAGACTACTAGGAAAATAAATTGGACAGCAGTAGGCACAAATTTATGAGTAAATAATTAGAAGCAGTAAATATAACAGATTGTAAGAGTATGGATTCTTGTTCTCTTTTCTGTCTTCTTTTTAAATTGAATTGGATGTATGATAATTGATCTATGGAATATTCTCTCATGTTTTATTCATTACTATATGGGAAATAAATATAATAAAATAATATCTGGAAAAAAATATTGTCATTTAGTATGATACGCAACTCCCCCCACTCCAATCACATACATTTCAAAGGAGCAGCCAGGCTTTTCAAATGCAGCCCTGTAGGCTTTAAAATATTGTCATTCCAAAGCCATCAGGGGTTTAAATTCATACCTCCCATTGTCTGAAATCTGTGGGATTTTTGCCATGAACACCAGCAAAGCCAGGCCTTTCCACATATGCCTTGAACTGCAAAACTCTGGGAAACTATATCATTTTCATTCTTTTCATCAGACAAATTAGCTCATCATGTCCAATTCCATTAGTCACAGTGCAGGATGATAATGTGTACCCACAGAACCAAACAGATGTATACAGATGTTTTATTGCTTCTATTGTAAGACTGGAGGATGGGACAAGAAATTCTAGGAGTTTATATAAAACACACACACACACACACACACACACACACACACACACACACACATACATATACATATATATGCACTCCTCCACTTGCACCTGCTGATGTGACCTTGGGTCAGTCACAAGCTCTGGCACAGCTGTTCTCTCAAGGACAGTTTCTGTCAGAAGTTCTCTCAGCCCCACCTACCTCACAGGGTGTCTGTTGTGGGGAGGGGAAGGGAAAGGAGTTTGTAAGCCGCTCTGAGACACCTTTGGGCAGTGAAGGGCGGGGTATAAATCCAAACTCTACTTCTTCTTCTTTTCCTACTTTATACATACAAAAAAAAATTTGTCAGCTACTACATATTATTACATACTATTACTTTAATTCCTGTAGCAGCTTTCTCCTAATAGTATTTAGAGATATTTATTCTAGTTGCACCCAGTTTTTAACAGTGTAAATAAAACTTACCAACAAATAGACATTAACTTTAGCCAGTCCCCAATGTCTAAACATAAATATCAAATATCTTCACATTCAGCATTCCCCATACAAATGAATTATAGGCCTCCTTCTATTCAGCTACACCAAACTTTAGCAATGTAATCAAATATTTTCCACCCGCAATTAAATATTTAAACATTATACTTTAACTATACCAAACTAACTAACCCTAGATATCAAATCCCGTTCATGTTTCATAGGCATTAGCTTTAACCAGTCCTCTTATTTAGACACAACTCTCAGAAGTCTTCATTTTCAGCCTGCCCCATACAAACCCCATCATTCCATACATTATACATATACACAGGAAAAAATATTTTATCACCTACTACATTTTATTACTTGTTTTCTATAACAGCTTCCTCCTAGTAGCCTTGCCTACAGGCACCCTCCTAATACTATTCAGGGATTTTCATTCTGATACCACCTAATTATTAATAATCTAAACATAAAATTTTCCATCGTCTTACATAAACTTAAGCATTAAACTTCAGCCAGTCCCAAATATCCAAATGCAATTATCAGATGGCTTCTTGTTCTACCTAAACCAAAGAGATCCCTATCATTTCATACCTTATACATACAGGAAAAAAAGAATTGTTTTGCACCTACTACACATTGTTGTTTTATTTTCTGTAGCAGCTTCCTCCCTGTAACCTTACTTAAATGTCTTATCCTTATTCTAATTCCAGACTTTTTTTTTTCTGTGCGGATACCTATTCCCACCAACAGGGGCCTCACTCTCCCCCAACAGCTTTTCCTACATAGTCAGTAGACTTCCTGGGTTTGTAGAAAAATCCAAACAGTGAGGAAATCCCTTCAGGGACAGTTGAATTCCCCCCCAAAAGCCTTTTGAAATGGCCTCTACAGGGACCTGACTCCAGGCATCAACGGTGAGAGATTAGAACGTTGGGGGGGGGAGGAGAGGCTTCTGACTGGCTCTGTCAGTCAAAGGGTGGGGGGAAGGGCCCTTTCTTTCCAGGCCTCTTTCGGCCTTGGAGGGAGGGGAGGGAGGGAGGGAGCCTTGGGGCCAGGCTGGGGGATTCCTGGAGGTTTTGGGGTGGAGTGCAAGGAGGGCAGGATTTGGGGAAGGGAGGGGCCTCAGCTGGGTATCATGCCACAGAATCCACCCTCCAAAGCAGCCATTTTCTCCAGGGAGACAGATCTCCGTTGTTCACAGATCTCTGGAGTTCACTCTCCAGGCCCCACTTGGAGGTTGCCAACCCTAGGCCTGGCAGCAGTATAGGGTTGCCAGGTCCCCGCACGGGCACTGGCAGGGGATGGGGGTAGTGGGGTTGCCAGCTCCAGGTCTGGAAACTCCTGGAGATTTGGGGATGGAGTCTGGGGAGGACAGGGACCTCAGTGGGGTACAATGCCCTAGAGTCCACCCTCCAAAGCATCAATTTTCTCCAGGGGAAGTTATCTCAGTAGTCTGGAGCTGAGCAGTAATTCCAGGGGATCCCCAGATCCCACCTGGAGGCTGGCATCCCTAGGCAGCACCCTCTGGGTGACTTGATACCACCTAATTTGCATGACTCAACTTGGCCTGGCTGCTTGCTGCTGTTCAGCAGCCACCCTATGAAAGCCAGCAGTGATGCAGCAGTTAGAGCCTCAGAATAGGTCTGCAAGACCCAGGTTCAGATCCCCATATTGCGGTGGAAGCTGACTGGGTGATTTTGGACCAGTCACATACTTTCAGCCTAACCAACCTCACAGGGTTGTTGTGCAGATAAAAAGGAGGTGAGAATAATGTAAGCTGCTTTGGTCCCCACTGTGGAGAAAGACTATAATTTTCGTTGGTAGAAGCTGTGGGGGAGGGGGTGGAGACAAAAAGCTGAAGACAGATAAAGGCAGATAAAGGTTAAGTTGGCTGTTGGGTGGGAAGGAAATAGGGTTGCCAACTCTGGATTGGGAAACTCCTGGACATTTAAGGGGTGGATCCTGGGGATGGTGGGGTTTGAGGAGGGGAGGAACTTCAGACCAGTATAATGCCATAGACTCCACCCTCCAAACCAGCCATTTCCTCCATGAGAACTACCATTGCCAGCCTCTGGGTGAGGGCTGGAGATCACCCAGAATTACAACTGTTGTCCGGGTGACAGAGATCAGTTCCCCTGGATAAAATGGCTGCTTTGGAGGGTTGAGTCTATGGCTCCACCCCCAGAAGGGAGAAAGAGTGTGAGATAGGTAAGGGTAGAGGGGAGGAAGCAAAGGTGTGAGGAATGGGATGACCATCCCGCAAGTTTCTTGCGGGTCTCCACTTGTTTCTTTATATTCGTGGCATTGTACTTTTTTATTCTGTCCTTTCTATTTTGTTGGTTCTGTCGTCAGTTTTCTGGGTCATCTGTTATTTTTCTTTGCAATTCGCCTAGCTCTGCTTTTACCTTGCTTGGTCTTTTTTTTTGCATGATTGTTCTTGGATATTCCCTTTTTTCAATCCTATCCTCACCTTTTGTTTGCTGAGATTCTTGAATCCACACTTTTTCCTGGAGACATTCTTTTTTCTTTCTATAGATTTTACGGATATATCTTGTATTTCCTTTTCTCATATGAAACTCTGTTCCCTCCCTGGGCTCTGCAGACAGTGTTGATACTGTGTAACGTTCTCTTCATTTTCCCTCTCCAGGTCTGTATTATTATATTTCTCTTTTTTTATCATTTTATTTATGTACATTTCCATTACACACAAAATCACAAAAGACAAAAACATAACCAAACTTACCAACAAAAACACTAAACAACAATCATCCCTACACACCTATACATACACAACAACAAAACATATCCTATCTTTTTATTAAATTACTTATATTGCTTTGCGGTCAAAGTGAACCATTAATGCTTTTTCCCATCCACTTATATACTTTTTCCCATCTACCTTGATATATTTGTTCATCCTTTCCTGAGGTTAAGATATTTAATTTATCTAACTCAGCTATTTCTATCAATTTTTCTATTATATCTTCTTTACTAGGGGTGACATTTTTCTTCCAATATTTAGCAATCGCAATCCTTGCCATTGTAACTATATAGAGTATCAATCTTACATCATCTTTCTTGAATCCTACCGGTAGTATGTTAAGCAAAAAGACTTCGGGCTTAAATTCTAAATTAATATTAGTGATTTCCTTAACAATTTTATTGATCATTCGCCAAAATTCTTTAATTTTTCTACATTCCCACCAAATATGAATGTAAGTCTCTACTTTTTTCCCACATCTCCAGCATTTATCAGACGCCTCCTTATAACACTTTGCTATTTTATCCGGGGTCCAGTGCCATCTATAAAACACTTTGTATATGTTTTCTTTATAGTTCGTTGCTCTTAGCAAATTTAAGGATCTCCAAGCTCTGGACCATTGCTCAGTCGCAATCGTATGTCCTATGTCTTGCATCCACCAAACCATATTTGGTTTAATAACTTCGTCTATTAAATCTTCCCCTAAAAGTAAACTATACAGTTTCTGTCCACCGATGAAAGCCAAATTTTATTGAGTTGTGTGGGTGCATTTATAAAATTTATTTTTGGATCTTTAATAAATCTGGATTTTAATTGTTTTTTCCCCCAAATAGTTAATTTAGCCGTTTTAATTTCTTGCGTCTCTAAAGATTTTAATTCATTTTCTTTTGTCAATAATATTTCATATGTTAATATTTTCTTTTTTTCATATAAGGTTGGCAGTATGAATGCCTCTAAAGGAGATACCCGTTTTGGAATTTTGCTGTAATACCTATCTTTAATTTCCTTCCATACTTTACTCAATGGACCTCTAAACACATGATTTTGGAATATCTGTTGTTTCTTGTCCATGTTATACCAAATATGGGCATGCCTTCCCATCTGTAGGTCATGCCCCTCTAATTGTAAGCGTCTCTCCTCTTCCAATAGGATCCAGTCTCTTATCCAGCCCATAGCCGCTGCTTGATAGTATAACTTCCAGTTTGGAAGTCCCAGGCCACCATATTCTTTTTTATCTGTAAGTAGGTTTTTTTTTGTTGATTCTTGGTTTTTTGGCATGCCAGACAAATGTTTTGACCATACGATTTAATTTTTCCAGCCATTTCATATTCCTCAATATCGGAATACACAGAGCCAAGAAGAGGAAACGTGGAAGAATACTCATTTACATTGTAGCAATTCTTCCCGTAAACGAAATATGCAAGTCATGCCATCTACTTAGATCTACTCTTATCTCTTCTAATAATTTTACATAATTATTTTTGTATAAATTCTTATTGTTATTTGTCAAGATTATTCCTAGATATTTAATTTTATCCACTATCTGAATATCTGAGATATTTTGGATTCTTATTTGGTCTTCACAACAATTTTTAGTAATAATTTTTGTTTTTTTCATATTGATTCTTAACCCTGCCACTTGTCCATATAGTTGAAGATCTTGCAATAGGAATGGCAATGAGAAAACCGGTTCCTCTAGGATAAAAACCCAGGTCATCCACAAATGATTGGAGTTTGTATTGTTCTTTTTTAAATTTTAGTACCTGTTATATTCTTATTTCTCCTCACTATCTCGTTTAATGTTTCCAATCCAAAGATAAATAACAATGGCGACAACGGGCATCCCTGTCTTGTTCCCTTCTGGATGGCTATGTTGCTTGTCAGTTCTCTATTAATAATAACTTTCGCATATTGTTCTTCATAAATCGCTTTAATTGTATTTAGAAATTTTTCTCCACAATTCCAGAACGTCAATTTCTGTATTATGTATTCCCAATTTACATTATCGAATGCCTTTTCTGCATCCAGGAAGACCAGCGCCATTTGTTTTCCAGGGGTTTGTTCATAGTATTCTAGAATGTTGATAATATTTCTTATATTATTTTTAATTTGTCTTTTAGGTAAGAAACTTGATTGGTCCTTATGTATAGTCTCTACCATAATCCTTTTAAATCTATTTGCTAGAATTGTTGCAAAGATTTTATAGTCTACATTCAATAACTAGATAGGCCTATAGTTTTTGATATCATTTCTTTCTGATTCCGGTTTATATGTAAGAGTAATTAAAGCTTCCTTCCACGTCTGCGGTATTTTACTTATAATCAAAACATTATTAACCAAATCTTTTAATAAAGGTGATATTTCATCCTCTATTATTTTATATACTTCCGCGGCAATTGCATCCGGTCCTGGGTGTTTTTTTTTTTTTGGCTTTTAATTGCCTCTACCACTTCACACATGGTGATTTTTTCATTCAATTGCTTTCTTTGTTGCTCTGAAAACCTACCTATTTCATACCTCTGTAGAAAATCCTCGATTTGCTGTTTATCTTGTGGATTTTGTTTATATAGGTTTGTATAAAATTTTTCTACCATACTTTTTAATTCCTGAGCTTTAAATTTTATCTCTTGCCTTTCGTTTTTTAATGCCAAAGTTATTTTCTTATCTCTCTCTTTTTTGAGTTTGAGTTAACCACCGCGAGACTTTATTTGCATTTTCAAAAAGAACGCTTTAGTATATTCCATCTTCCTTGCTATTTCCTGTGTCAACCATAAATTTATTTGGTGTTGTATTAGTTTTATTTTTATCCTGCTTTCCTTCATGTCTTTTACATTTTGACTCACCTTTTCTATTTTCCTTAATTCCAAGGTCAATTTTTTAAGTTTTTCTCTTTTTTGTTTATTTCTCCCCGCCTCTTGTCTTATAAAGATACCTCTTATAAATGCTTTTAAAGTGGCTTCCGGCCGGAGTTAAAATGGTGAATTGACGCACTTTGCGATTTGGGCAAGGTGGACGGCGGTATCTGATGATAGTCTGGGCTTTACCTGGCCCAGCGCAGCACTCCCCAGGCGGGGGGGTGGCAAGCAAGCAGCCAAGCCTGAGAGGGAGTTGAGATCGGTGTGGATAAGCTTCGGAGGAAGCTTGTTTACACCTTGATCTCCTTCCGCGAAGAGGGCAGTTGCAAGTCAGCTCTACAAATACCAGCCGGGCTGAGAATTCAGCATAAATCCGTCATCTACCGACCTCTTTAACATCAAGATTAACATCGTTTACAGAAGAAGCACTGCGAAACCCCGAGATTACAAGCAAGGTAACAATTGAACATTTCCTCCCGGTTTGAAGAAGAACGCAAAATCTAAACGTACGGATAAGCGTAAAATGCTTTAAGGAACTAATCCGCTTGATTTAAAAGTAAAAAGAAAGCTTTCCTTTAGAGAAAACGGCGGAAAAGTGACTTTGTTTTGCATTCCTGTGGTCAGCTAAGACTAAACTCTGCGCAGTAGAAACGAAACTGACTGTGATTCTATGGTACAGGAAGTAGGCTAGAGTGGATGTTTTCGAAGTTGTTTTGCCAGAAGTAGACGGACGTTTTAGAGTGTGACACCGGAAGTTGGATTACCGTGACGGACAGCTAAACAGGAAGTTTCAAAAGAGCCTACTCTAGCCAGAAAATCATAGAGAAATTGCGCCCGCCATTTTGAGGAGGACTAAATTTTAAAAAGTTATTTTTAAGCTGAAAAAGCACTGGAAAAAGTTATAAAGGTGGCGATTTGGCTTTAAGATTGATAATATAAAGATTGCTTAGTCTTGAACTTGCCTCCAAGACGGATTTGAGGCCAAGACCAAGGGCTGCCTCATCACCTAGTCCAAGAATGACTGCAAAAGAAAAAAGAGTGGCAGGCTGCCATGGAAGCGATGGAGAAAAGGATGACAGAAGTGGTGCAGAGTTTGGGAAAGCAAATAGAATCACAGTTGCAACAACAGCTGCAAATACAACTGGAGCAAATAGAACAAGTGCAAGTCCAAGTACAGAAAAAAAATATGGAGGAGTTGAAAGAACTGGTACTAACAGAAGTGGCAGGGATAAAAAAAGATACGGAAGAAGTTAAAAAAGAGGTTCAAAGTCTGGTGACAAAATCAGAAGAAATGGAACAGAAAGTTAAAAGAACCCTACTAGAAAATACAAGACTGGAGTCCATGATGGAATATAGGGCTACTCAGAATCATCTGAGATTGAGAGGAATTGAAGAGGAGGAAGATCAGGACTTATGGGCTTTAGTAATCAATACGTTGACAACTTATATAGGGGAGGATCAAGGAGATTTGGACCCAGACTTCGACCTAATCTACAGAGTAAATTCAGCTTATGCCAAGAGAAAGCAATTACCCAGAGATGTGATTGTTCAATTTGTGACCACAAAAATGAAGGAAGACATTTTCAAGAAGCAATTTACACAACCGTTGGAAATTAATGGAAAGAAAATAATAATTTTAAGAGAAATTCCGAGAGTGATTTTACAAGATAGAAAGAAATTCAAGAAATTAACAGATAGGTTAAAAGAAATGAGCATCAGGTTCAGATGGGAGATTCCATATGGATTAGCATTCTCATACAACTCGGTGAGATTCACAATTAAAACGGAAGGAGACATGTACAGATTCAAAGAGAACAATTTTGATGACTTTAAAGACATTTAATTCAAAACAATTATGGATTACAATTTTTTATCTTGGAATGTGAATGGATTAAATTCACCAAACAAAAGAAGATTAGTGAATCATTGGCTAGAGAAACAAAAATGTAATATAATTTGTTTGCAAGAAACACATATCAGAAAACAAGACAGTAAATATCTGATTAATAAAAAATTGGGAGAAGAATTTCATTCATTAGCAGCTAACAAGAAGAAAGGAACAGTGATATATATTACTAAAGAATTGGAACCTAAACAAATCTTCTCAGATAAGGAAGGCAGATATGTTGGCGTGGAAATAATGATGAATAGAAAAAGAACATTGCTTGTAAAATATATGCACCCAATGGTGCAAAAGAGACTTTTTTTAATGACTTGACTAAAGAGTTGGACTGCTTAAATTATGATCAAATAGTTTTTGCAGGAGACTTTAATGGCACGGTGAACAACGTATTGGACAGAAAGTCTAATGCAATTGGAGAGGCGGTTGGAAAGTTGCCAAAAAAATTTTCCAGCTAATGAAGCAAGAGAAACTAGAAGACGTTTGGAGGAAATGGAATCCTAAGACAAAGGACTATACATTTTATTCTAATAGACATAATTCCTTTTCTAGAATTGACATGATTTGGATGTCAGAGGAGATGGCGCAAAAAACTTATAAAATCGAAATTTTACCGAAAAATAACTCAGATCATAACCCTTTACTTTGGATATCCAAAGAAAAACCAAAACAACTATATTGGAGAATCTGAAGAAATTACAGCAAAAAGCATTTGAGGGTGCAAATAAACCAGGAAAATTTTTAGCGTGGCAATTGAAAAATAGAAAAGAAAGGAATTATATAAGTAAGATTACTGAAGATGGACAAGATGTTGTGAATTTGAAAGGCATAAAAAGAGCTTTCTTCAAATACTACGCCAAACTGTTCAAAAAGAAAGGAATTGACCAACAGAAAATTAAGAGATATTTGGAGACTATTGAAGTTCCAGAGCTGGGAAAACAAATCAAAGAGTTATTAAATGGATTAGTAATAAAGGAAGAGGTAACAATGGCAATAGAAGATGCAAAGTTGGGAAAAGCTCCAGGTCCAGATGGTTTTACTGCAAAATTTTACAAGAAATTTAAGGAGGAGCTAACCCCTATTTTAGTACTTCTGTCAAACAAAATAAGAAAGACTAAACGGATCCCAGATTCATGGAAGGAAGCAAATATCTCACTGATACCTAAAGAAGGTTTGGACTTAACTAATGTAAAGAATTATAGACCAATATCGCTATTAAACAATGACTACAAACTATTTGCAAAAATAATTTCGGAAAGGTTGAAAAAATATTTAAAAGATACTATAGCGGAAGAACAAGCTGGTTTCTTACCAAATAGACAAATTAGAGACAATCTAAGAGTGGTGATTGATGCAATTGAATATTATGACAAACATCCAGAAAAAGAAGTTGGATTCCTCTTTTTAGATGCGGAAAAAGCTTTCGACAATTTAAATTGGGAGTTTATGCTGCAAGTTATTGAAAAAATGGATATAGGACAGTTTTTTCTAAACATGATTGTGGCAATTTATTCAGAACAGAAAGCAGCTTTGAACATAAATAAAGAAAGAACAGATTTTTTCCAAGTTCAAAAGGGAACACGACAGGGCTGCCCGTTATCTCCGTTATTGTTTATCTGGATATTGGAAATATTATTGACAGCGATAAGAAAAGATAATAGCATTGAAGGACTTACAGTGAAAGGCTTTGTTTATAAATACAGAGCATTTGCAGATGATGTAATGTTTATGATTCAAGATCCAATTGAGAATATACCACAATTGATGGAAAAAATTGAAGAATTTGGAACAGTTGCGGGATTCTTCGTTAATAAAAGCAAAACGAAAGTGATGTGCAAAAATATGACGAAACAGAGACAAATTGAACTTCAAGAGAAAATCCAGTGTGAAGTAGTTACAAAGACTAAATATTTAGGAATTGAATTGACTATGAAAAATATTGATCTGTTCAAAAATAACTATGAAAAGGTTTGGCACAGGATTCAGCAAGACATGAAGAAATGGGATACCTTGAATCTATTGTTATTGGGAAGAATAGCAACTGTAAAAATGAATGTCTTGCCGCGTTTGATGTTTTTATTTCAGACTATTCCAATATTAAAACAAAGGAAAATACTGGATACGTGGCAGAAAGAACTATCGAAATTTGTATGGGCAGGAAGAAAGCCAAGGATTAAAATGAAAATTTTATGTGATGCAAAGGAAAGAGGAGGACTACAACTACCAAATTTAAGATTGTATTATGATGCCGTCTGCTTAACATGGCTGGAGCAGTGGATTAACCTTGAGAATAAAAAGTTATTGGCTCTAGAAGGACATGATAACAAGTTTGGATGGCATGCATATTTATGGTATGAAAAAGTAAAAATTGACAAGTTTTTCAAACACCACTTCATAAGACAATCACTGTACGAGACTTGGATGAGATATAGAAAATTCTTCTCGGAAGAAAGACCACTTTGGATAGTACCAGCAGAAGTGATTAATCCATATTCAAGAAGTCAGGGTTTAGATTGGCTACCTTACAAAAGTCTCTTAAAATTAGAAGGGAAAAATTTTATATTAAAAGATAGATCTGATGTGGAATTTGAATATGATTGGTTGAAGTATAGACAGATTTATGACTTATTTAAGACCGATAAAAGAGAACATGGTTTTAGAGAAAATAATACTGAAATTGAAACTGTATGGGTTGGTAAGAGTAAAAAAATGATTTCTAAACTGTACAAGGTTTTATTGAAATGGTATACTGAGGATGAAATAGTAAAAGAGCAAATGATAAAATGGGCAGTAAATGTTAATAATGAGATACTTATGACATCTTGGGAATATTTGTGGAAAAAGTCAATGAAAATTTCAACTTGTGTAAATGTTAAAGAGAATTGCTATAAAATGATGTACAGATGGTATATGATGCCTAAAAAAATTGCTATTATAAATGACAGTATGTCTAACAAATGTGGGAAATGTAAGAAAAATGAAGGGTCTTTTTACTATATGTGGTGGACATGTGATAAAGCAGTAAATTACTGGACTGAGATCCACAATGAGATACAAAAAATTTTGAAATGTACTTTTAAGAAAGACCCACAGATGTTATTGCTAGGTCTTAAAATGGAAGAAATAAATGTAGCCAAGAGAACATTATTATGGTACTTGATTACAGCAGCCAGACTGACTTTTGCTCAATGTTGGAAACAAGATAAAGTACCTGAAACATGGGAATGGATTAAAAAGACGTTGTTTATGGCAGAAATGGACAAATTAACAAGAAAATTAAACAACGAAGAAGACGAAACTTTTTTCGGAGACTGGAAAGACTTTCAAGAATATTTGTTGAAAAATTGGGATGTTAAACGTGGTTTGATTTGTTTTGATAGCTATTGAGGAGAAGTGGAAAGAGATCTAGAGCTTTGAATTGTTACCATTAGTAAAAGAAAATAAGTTTAGTAGTAAATGTAATTGAATAAGAGAGATATCAATGGGGTTGGAGCACTGCGGGAAGCCTTGTTTGTGGGGGAGAGGGAGAAAGAAAAATGGGTATGTATTGGTTTGTTTAAATTGTATGAACATGAAAATATATCCAATAATAAATTGTATTTACAAAAAAAAAAAAAACACTTTTAAAGTGTCCCATATATTAGTCAATGATGTATCTTCTCTTTTATTTAACTGTATACATTCTTTTACTTCTTGTTTAAGTTTATTAATAAATTTCTTATCTTTAACCAGGTTCGTATTTATCTTCCCTCTGTTTATTTTATATGATCCGTGTAGTGAAAGCCACATAGGATTATGATCTGCAAAAGTGTTTGCCAGAATCTCAACTTCTGCCACATATCTTATTAAATTGATATTTGCCCAAATCATGTCTATTCTTGACCATGACTTGTGCCTGCTTGAAAAAAAAGTGTAATCTCTTTTCTGGGGATTTCTGGTTCTCCACACGTCTATAAGATTAAACTCCTCTATTAACTCTAAAAAAAATTTAACTAAAGTTGGGCCCGCTTTATGCGATTTCTTTCCCTTCTTCCTATCTTCCTTAGGATCTAATACCGCGTTATAATCTCCAACAATACACAAATTCTCGGGATTTTCTTTAAGAATGAAGTTTTTAAGTTCTAAAAAAAAACTATCTTGACTTTGATTTGGGGTATATATATTCACAATTAGTATATCTGTCTCATTAACCTTGACTTGCACCCCTAAGATTCTTCCATTAGCAGATCTAAATTTCAATATTGGATTCAGGTTTTCCTTAACGTAAGTAACTACCCCTCGCTTTTTTATTTTATCCGAGGCAATGAAAGCTAAGCCTAGTTTTTTACATGATAAATACTTTTCATGTTGTTGTTTAATATGAGTCTCTTGAATATAGGTAATATTGTTTTTTAATTTGATCGCTTGATTTAATATTCTTCTTCTCTCTCTTTTTTTTTTAATCTTTTTATTGGTATTTCAGAAAGTAAACAAACAAACAAAAAAGACCCATATATTTACACACATTGCAGTATTCATACCTACATACAAAAGATAGTTATACATTTCATCCAACTCAAATTAAATACAACCACCCACATACTGCATATGCCAAGTTCATCTATGTTGCTCACCTGATCATATTTATAACCTTTCACCAATCATAACAGAAATATTCTTGCTCTTAAACCTTTACCAAACTCAGTATTTTCATGGAGCTGTCCTATTCACCTTGGTAATTAAGATCTTATATCCTGTTTGTTCTACTAAAAAAAAAAAAGAACCTAGTAGATAAAGATTATGATCCAACTGTTTAGACAAGCACTCATAATTATTCTAGTTGTGAAAATTCAAACTAAATTATCTTTTAATCATATTTAGTTAATAGTTCTTTTTTCCAATAAAGTATTTTATTTTAAGGATAAAGCTTAAATTCATCCTTCTTGGCTATTTTTTCCCAATATACCGTCAATAAGGGCTCTACAGGAAGCTTTAATGCAGCATCTGACTATAGCCCCACAAATTTCCCCCCAAATTACCACAGTACAAATTACTTTTTCCTTTCCACAATAACAATACAGGCCTTCCCTTTTATTTCCAGGAACCTTTTATTTTCAATAACTCTATAAACCCAACCATATAAAGTAGCAATTCTACTAAACATTGTACGTATCATATGTTTCCTCCTTCTTCCCCATCCTTCAATAATCCCCTTTTTCCTACCATCAACATGGACATTACAGAAATTTTAAGAGAATATCTAACTCAAAATCTTATAAAGTTATTATTTTTAATAACTAACTAGACAACCCATAAATTACCAGATTACAGATTATCTTTTTCCTTTCATCATAACATTTTCTTTCACCATAACAAGAAACTTTTCTTTCTAATTTCAAAACTCTTATAAACCCACACAGAGAAAATAATAACTCTACTCAGCAACAGACATAACTTTAGTTTCTTCCTTCTGCCCCATCTTTCAGTGGTCTCTTTCTTCCTTTCGATCTCTTTTATGTGTCTTGCATCCTTGTATTCATGACATTTTAAGTCCAGATCTTTTCTTCCATGCTTTAAAAACTCAGTTTTTTTCCTTGATGTTTCTGATGAATCCTTTTTCCTTTCAATCTCTTTTATATGTCTTGCATCTTTGTACTCCTGATATTTTAAGTTCAGATCTTTCCTTCCATGTTTTAACAGGTCAATTCTTAGTCTTTTGTTCCTGTCAAACTTCGCTAAGCAGATCCTTCCTGCTCTTTTTCTTCTTTTTATCTTGTTCTCTTTCCCCCCGGCATTTGTGGTAAATTCCATTTCCTTATCATTTTTCCTAAGAGGGGCTTTTTCCTTCCTTTTAGATGCCTTCTTAAAGTTCCCCCATTTCCAAACTCTTTTTGCTCAGATAACAAATGGTTAACTTGCCACTCTCTCGTCTTCTCCCTCGAACAGTTGGAATCCTCAGCGTGGTTCTGATTATATTGGGGCTGTTCGCCATTTTCCTCAATGCTTGAATCTATACCTTGGACTCTTTCACACAAATTGTTACAAGCTTCTTTTACTGCAGACACAATTTCTTTCAACAAAAAGTTCCGAAATTGATCCCAAGACAGACTACTAATTAATGTATCCGGGTCTAGCTCTTCACTTTCATCTCCCCGCTCCATTTTGCAAAAAATGCCTGTTTCCAACAAATCCCCACAGATACTTTCCACTCTTTCTACTCCTTTTCTATAAACATTTCTCTTCGTTGCTACTAGTCTTCCAATCCACACCCTTCAGCCAGCACTCACGACTCAAACAGGATAATTTTTTTTTTTTCCTTACCCTCGTCGCTTTGCTGCAAATTTCCTCACCAAACACTTCAAAGCCGCTTTCATAAGTTTGGAGATATCCTTTAAGGGTAGTAAATCCGACATCGCCTCCCTTTCAACTTGCTCATATGCAGAGTTATACTTTCATTGCAATGTGCTTCTTATTTTGATACTATAAGTTAAAAGGGGCTGGTCGTCGCTAGGGAAGACATGGCGAACCATGTCTTCTCCGTGTCTTCGCTCCTGCTTCGGGGCAAAACTGCCACACCCCGCGATTTGCTGTCAGCGGGGGTGGCTGAAAGAGCCCCCTGCTACTCCACCTCCCCCCAGGAGGTAGAGCGGGGTTCCCCCTCTGCGTGGGGGCCCCCTAAGGAAACGAAACGGGAAGCGGACGGCTCGAGAGCTCCCGAGACGCGTCCGCTCGCAACGCCGCTGCCCTCTAGTGTCCCTTCTTCTTCTCTTTTGAGGACTATTTAGGCCGTTAACATTAATCGATATTAAAGATACTTTTTTATTTAACTTATTGTTTCTTCCCCAGATAGCTGAACTTCTTAAGCTGTAACCTAATTCATATTTGAGATTCCGCTCTGTATTTTATTTGCTGCTTCTTGTAGCTTTTCTTCTTCTGCTCTCCTATTGTGGACGTTGATTGACTCCCAGCCATATTTCTTTCCATTTCTTTATTTGCCCTTTCTTCTCTCTCTTCTTGCTCTTCTTCCGAATCTTCTTCATAATCCGATACCTTTTGCCACCCCAATTCTTCTCCAAACCTTTCTAAAAAGTTTTCCAGTTTGAAGGTGGAGTCTATCCTCCATCTTTGGGCTTTGTGTGTAAATAACAAACCTTCGGGTACAAGCCATCTATACTGGGTTTGGCTCTTCCATAGTAATTCTGCTAGGCCAGTGTATTTTTGCCGCTTTTCCCTCACTCTCCAGGGGACATCCTTTAATATCCGTATTTCCTCCCCTGCAATTATTAATTTCTTCTTAGTTGCCTCTTGCAGTATCTGATCCCTCATCGATTTCCTTATAAATTTAGCATGGACCGCCCTTGGGACTTTATTTTTCCTGGCATACGCCAAATTTCTTCTGTAGGCCGCCTCAATGTTTTCTACTATTTCCATTTCACTGGAAATATGAAACTGCTCACTAATATGTCTTGCGAGTTCTTCCTTCAAGTTTTTTTCCAGCTTTTCAGGGACATTTTGAAATCTAAGAATCATTTCTGATTTTTCCATTTCTAAAACTATCAATGACTCTTCAATTTTCTCTGTCTTAGCTTTTAATTCCAGTACCTCTTGGTTTATATCTTCCACCTTTTCCTTCAATTGGTTTGTAGTTTTTGTCAATTTTTTAATTTCTATTTTAATTTCTTCTGTGTCACTTTTTAGTTGGTTAGCTATTTGGTCCATTTTATTTTGCATTGGCTCTAATTCTTTTTTTATGATTTCTGCGTTTTGCTCCGCCGCTATCTGCAAAAAAAATTTCATCATGTTTTGTAACTCCACCGTTGAAATATGTGGTTTTAATTGAGACAAGCCCCCTGTTTGGCCAGGGGATGCTGTAGGAGTTTTTTTTACCTGCCCCTGAAGCCATTATTAATATTAAAAGCTCTCTTATAATTTTTAAATCTGGTCTAGGTCAATGACTTAATTTCCCTTTTGCTTAAATTAGTTAAGCTCACTAATGTATTGTTAAGTGCTCTCTTAAGGTTTTTATATCCGGCCTCAATCAATACTTTAATTTCCCCTTTCCTTGAGTTAATTAACCTCATTAATGTGGTATTATTATACACCAATTCCTCCTTTTACGTTACATTACACCGTTGTCTAGCGTCTAACCTCTCTCTTATGTAATTTTCCAGTCATTTTCTGGTACCAAACCTGTTTGATATTCGCTACTGCTTCAGCTAACTTCAACTTTCCTATAGTTCTCTACAAGTCTTTCCTTTAATCACTCCTCTTCCTTTCTCGTCTCTCTCTTGCCTATCCTTTATTCAGTCCTCTCTCTTCGTATTTACTCCTATATATGCTTTTCACATTCTCTCCTCTCCGCTCTTCTGTCCATCCTTCTCTGTCAGTCTCTGTCGCCTTCCCGTCTCTCCAAAGGGCTCCTCCGTTGTGCGCCGTCACTTCAGACCACACCTGCTCATTCCTCTTCACTCAAATCTTGTGCGCTTCACTCTCCGCTCCGCTCTTCCCTCCGCCCTTCTCCGTCAGTCTCTGTTGCTCTCCCTACCCTCCAGAGGGCTCCTCCGTCACACACCGTCATCTCTCACCACGCTCGTCCGATCCTCTCTGCTCCGATCTTGCTGTGTCACCCCATCCGGTAAGGACCGCTGCTTAAGGAGACAGGAGAGAATTAATTGTGTAGTATAATTAATCTATTTAAGAAAAACAAAGAAAACAAGCTTCTGTTTCTTACTATCTCTCCTTGTTTTGCGTTACTCTTACTAGCTGCAATCCCCCCTTCTTCACTTTTAATCTTCTCTGTTTCTCTTCCCGTCCCTTTCTCTTAGGTTAGTTATTTCCAATCCTTCTCTCCCTCACCCCAGCCTAAAGAAGTAAATAAACAACACTTAGCTTCGGTTCTATAAACTTTGCTTCCTCTCAGTCTGTATTTTTGAATACTCTCCAAGCTTCCCCAAAGGTTTTGACCTTCTCCACTCTTCCTTTCAATTTCTTCCTCACATGTCCCCTCATACCAGTTCCTCTTAGCCTAGGGGCTCTGTAAGAAGCCCAGGAAGAGCCAGAAAGACAGGGACCTTGGCTCCTTGGGTTCCCAGTAAGGTAAGTAGACTCCTACAACAGGAACCATATAAATACAAAGGATTTTAAAAGGGGGGTTATAGAAAAGTATTTGTTTAAAAACAATTATGAAGCCAGAATGCCAGCAGGGGGTTGGGGGCTATCCAGTGTTTTGCTTGGAGTGCCACATGTATGACTATCTGCCCACTGGTCAGAAGTCTTGGGTGTGTGCTCAGTGCAAGGAGCTCCTGGTTCTCAGGGAGCGAGTTTGCTCCCTTGAGGCCAAGGTGGCTGACCTGGAGAAGCAGAAACAGTCAGTTAGGTGCACGGGGAAGACTCTCAGGGACTTGTTAGGTATGTCCCACTCTGGATCTGGTAGCCCGGCTGCTGCCAGGGAGCATGAGGGTCAAGGGGAAATGGGGCACCATGCTGAGGATAAGGGGAATGTGCCCTCAGAAGGGACCTCTTCTTCAGCTGGTGAACGGGTATCCTTTCGTACCAAGGAACCATCCCTGGGAAGGGTGGGAGGGGGCTCTTGGTAGTTGGTGATTCGATCCTTAGGCAGGTAGACAGCTGGGTGGCGAACCCATGTACTGACCGTATGGTGACTTGCCTGCCTGGTGCGAAGGTAGCGGACATTATGCATGTTTTAGATAGGCTGGTAGATAGTGCTGGGGAGGAGCCAGTGGTCGTGGTGCACGTCGGCACCAACGATGTGGGGAAATGCAGTCGTGAGGTCCTGGAGGAGAAATTTAGGCTGTGGGGCAGGAAACTCAAGGCCAGGACCTCCAAGGTAGCCTTCTTGGAAGTGCTACCTGTTCCACGCGCAGGGCCGGAGAGACCGGCACAGATCAGGAGTCGGTGTAGGGGGGAAGGGTTCAAGCTTGTTAGGCACTGGGATGCTTTTTGGGACAAGAGGGAGCTGTACAAAAGGGACGGTCTCCACTTGTCATGAGAAGGAACCAGACTGCTGGCGATCAAAATCAAAAAGGTGGCAGAGCAGTTTTTAAACTGAATAATGGGGGAAAGCCAACAGGAGATGAAAAGTCTCTGGTTCGGGATGGCTCATCTCAAAGAGATGAAGGGGTAGCTATTACTTTTGTACAAGGAAATGGATTACAATTGTCCACTGAGACTGTGGCTAATGATAGGAACTGCCTGGCAAGGTCTCGAGGCAGCAAGAGGAAGGCTGTGGGCTTAACAAACGTGGGAAACTATAAGTGTTTATACACAAATGCTAGAAGTCTCCGAGGTAAAATCGGGGAGTTGGAATGCTTGGTGTTGGGGGGGGGAAATAGACATTGTGGGTATTTCAGAAACTTGGTGGGATGAAGAAAATCAGTGGAATACGGTCATTCCTGGTTATAAATTATATCGGAAGGATAGGGGAGGAAGGGTTGGAGGTGGGGTGGCTCTGTATGTCAGAGAGGGTATACCGTCCAGTAAGATTGAGAGGGTAAGAGAACAGGATTCGCTTCTGGATATGCTATGGGTTGAAATAGTGGGTCCAAAAGGAAGCTTAACAGTGGAAGTTTGTTATCTCCCACCAGATCAAAAGATAGAGGAGGATTATAAAATGATGAATGAATTAAAGATAGCAGCTAGACGAAATAACTGTGTCATAGTAGGCGACTTTAACTACCCACACATTGATTGGGTCAATATGAGTTCTAGTCGGGAAAAAGAGATTGAGTTTTTAGAAACTCTCAATGACTGTGCTATGGAACAGATGGTCACAGATCCTACTAGGGGAGAGGCGATCCTGGATTTGGTCCTAAGTAACACCCAAGACCTGGTGAGAGATGTAAAAGTGATTGCACCACTTGGGAACAGTGACCATAATGTCACTGCGTTTAACATTTGTACAGATAGGGAGTTGCCCCAAAAGACTGATGCAACATGTGAGGAAGAAATTGAAAGGAAGAGTGGAGAAGGTCAAAACCTTTGGGGAAGCTTGGAGACTATTCAAAAATACAGTCCTAGAAGCTCAGAAAAAATATATACCGCAGGTTAGGAAAGGCACAAATAGGTATAGAAAAAAGCCTGCATGGTTAACAAATAAAGTAATGGAAGCTGTAAAAGGTAAGAAGGATTCCTTTAAGCGGTGGAAAGCTAGTCTTAGTGAGGTTGATAAAAGGGAACACAGACTATGGCAAATAAAATGCAAGTCTCTGATCAGGCAAGCAAAAAGGGAATATGAGGAGCATATCGCAAAAAACATAAAGGCCAACAATAAAACTTTATTCAAATACATTAGAAGTAGGAAGTCAGTTAGGGAGGCAGTGGGCCCCTTGGATGACCAAGGGGTAAAAGGAGTAGTGAAGGATGATAGGGAAATGGCTAAGAAGCTGAATGCATTTTTTGCCTCTGTCTTCACTGTGGAAGAGGAGAAGTGCTTGCCCACTCCAGAAGCACCGATTTCGGGAGGGGGTTTGAAAGACCTGAATCAGATTGCGGTGACAAGAGAGGAAGTCCTCCGACTGATGGACAATTTAAAAACTAATAAATCACCAGGCCCGGATAGCATTCATCTGAGAGTTCTGAAAGAACTCAAATGTGAACTTGTGGATCTCCTGACAAAAATATGTAATCTTTCTTTAAAATCTGCCTCCATTCCTGAGGACTGGAAGGTAGCTAATGTCACTCCCATCTTTAAAAAGGGCTCCAGGGGAGATCCAGGAAATTACAGGCCAGTCAGTCTGACATCGATACCGGGTAAGTTGGTGGAAACTGTTATTAAGGAAAGAATTAGTAGGCACATTGATGAACAAAAACTATTGAGGCAGACTCAGCATGGGTTCTGTAAGGGAAGATCTTGTCTCACTAACCTGTTAGTGTTTTTTGAGGAGTGAACAAACATGTGGACAAGGGGGACCCAATAGATATTATTTACCTTGACTTCTGGAAAGCTTTTGATACAGTTCCTCATCAAAGGCTCCTAAGTAAGCTCAATAGTCATGGGATAAAAGGACAAGTCCTCTTGTGGATCAAAAACTGGCTTATAAATAGGAAACAGAGAGTGAGTATAAATGGGAAACTTTCTCAGTGGAGGGTGGTAAGCAGTGGGGTACCACAGGGATCAGTACTCGGTCCGATGCTTTCTAACTTGTTTATTAATGATTTGGAATTGGGAGTAAGCAGTGAAGTGGCTAAATTTGCAGATGACACAAAGTTGTTCCGGTGCTGAAAACCAGGAAGGACTGTGAGGCACTCCAAAGGGATCTGTCTGAATGGGCGTCAACGTGGCAAATGGGGTTCAATGTGGCCAAGTGCAAAGTGATGCACATTGGAGTCAAAAATCCTAAATATAAATACACGTTGATGGGGTCTGAACTGGCAGAGATGGACCAAGAGAGAGATCTTGGAGTCGTAGTGGATAACTCAATGAAAATGTCTAGACAGTGTGTAGCTGCAATAAAGAAGGCCAACACTATGCTGGGGGTTATTAGGAAGTGAATTGAAAACAAATCAGCCAGTATCATCATACCCCTGTATAAATCATTGGTGCGACCTCATTTGGAATACTGTGTACAGTTCTGGTCACCACATCTCAAAAAGGATATTATAGCATTGGAAAAAGTGCAGAGAAGGGCAACTAGAATGATAAAAGGGTTGGAACACCTTCCCTATGAAGAAAGGTTAAAATGCTTGGGGCTCTTTAGCTTGGAGAAACGACGGCTGAGGAGTGACATGATTGAGGTTTATAAGATTATCAATGGGATTGAGCAGGTTGAGAAAGAAGTACTTTTCTCCCTTTCTCACAATACAAGAACTCGTGGGCACTCCATGAAATTGCTGAGCAGTCGGGTTAGAACAGATAAAAGGAAATACTTCTTCACCCAAAGAGTGATTAACATATGGAATTCACTGCCACAGGAGGTGGTGGCAGCTACAAACATGGACAGTTTCAAGAGGGAATTAGATAAACATCTGGAGCAGAAGTCCATCAGTGGCTATTAGCCACAGGGTATAGATGGGAATTCTCAGTCTGGGGCAGGTGATGTACTCTATTCTTGGTGCTGGAGGGGGCAGCAGTGGGAGGGCTTCTAGTGTCCTGGCCCCACTACTGGACCTCCTGATGGCACCTGGTATATTTTGGCCGCTGTGTGACAGAGTGTTGGACTAGATGGGCCGTTGGCCTGATTCAACATTGGCTTCTCTTATGTTCTTATGTTCAGTCATATATTCGGTTTCTCCTTCGACCTTCCACGCCCGGCTCCACAGCAAGGAAGAAAAAACGTTTCTTTGCTGTCTTCTCCTTCCCTTCTGCCTGGAGGCCAACCAAAAAGAAAACCCTCCAGAAAAGTTGCCACTCTTCTGGGTTGAAGCCTCTTGCAAGCACCTTCAAAAAGAAACAAGAAAGTGCCTTGGCATATAACATTGCAACGAAGTGAGGTTGTGAGGTAGAAGTGAGGAGCTCACTCCCACACGTCTGTCCCCTCTGAGCTCTTGCCGCCATTTTTTCTGTATTATTATATTTCTCAAGGATATTTTTACATGCTTCTTCAGTTGCCTTCCACACCTCTTCAAATAGAAACTTTTAAAATTGGTCCAAAGTCAGCTGCCCAACTTTCATATTTTCTAAGTCAATCACTTCAGTCTCCCCTGATAATATCATTCTTCCCCGCAGATGCCATTTCCTATCTTTTGCTTGAATTCTTTCCTAGCCGCATTTACTCTTCGAGAGTTGAGGATATTGCTGGGGAGTCAAATAGTAGTGGTCTTCACCAACATTTAAGAAAATATATGCTCGGACTTGATTTCTGGTTTGGCAGGCTGATGGCAGCCATTTCTCCCAGCTCCTGGGGACATGGACTACAAACCAGCAGGTAGAGAGGGGGTGTGATCGTACACATCCCCCCAGGTCTTGAGGGATGAGCCCTGAGTCAGGGGGCACTGAGGTTCACCGCCACCCCGGCTTCTAGCCTGGAGGTGGGGGTTTCCTTTTGCCCCGATAGTCTCTCCGCTGTGTTCCAGTATTGGTCGAGGATTCGTGTACTGGACCAAGTGAGCAGTGATCAAGTTCTAATTAAGCAACTGGCTGAATTGATGAAGTAACTGAAGAAGAGTGAGTAAAAGTTAAATGACACATTAGAGGGAAGTGAAGTTTATCCCTGTAAGCATGGAAGGGAGGTAACTGCGGATGACCAGATAAAGGAAATTAATTACTACTGGATAAATGGAGCTTGAAGGGACTGTGATGGAGGAGTGCTGAGATTTAAGAACTGAGTAACTAAGCAAACATTCGGGACTTTAAAAACAGTATCTGAAAATGTACACCATCTGGCTGGCAAGAAATGGCTAGAAGGAAGAATCAGAAGTTTTCTTTTTAAAGACTGTTAACATCACAGTAAGAGTCAGAGTGAAGCAAAGTCTACCCCCCCCAAAAAAAAAAGAGAAATGGGGGGAAAGGGAACTCCCTCCCCCCATATAACAATGTAAAAATAAAGCTCCTAAGGGGGTAGACGGAGCAAGAAGAGAGAAAGGATTGAATGGGAAAACTTACGAGTGTTGAAGTGTTCTCATGAATGGCGGCTGTAAATGCAGCAGAACTTTCCTCTAGCAGACAGAGGGTGGGAAACCCCCTTCGAAAAACAAAGTAACTATGTAAACAGTTGAAAACAACCTCAATAGGCATTGGAAATTGTCCTTTTTCTTTTTAAAGAGACTTTAAACATCTCCGTGAGTGGTGGCTGTGAAGTGTGGCAAAACTTTGTTTAAATGGGGGGGGAACCTCCCCTTTAAAAATAAAGTACTTTGGAATCAACTTGAAATACTCTGGATAGACCTAGAGGTAACGGAATGATCCGACGGATTTATGGGACCCTGGCAATTTGGTAATAAAAAGAAGATAAACAGACCCCTAACTCTGAAAATGGCACCTGTTGCATCGAAAGAATTAAAATGAAACTGAATCTTCTCCAGGAAGTCGAAAGCTTAACCGAACAATAAACTCTACTGAGAAAGACTGGTGGGGCAGCGAGGCAGCTATGTCCTCCTTCGACAAGCGGGGTGGGGAGAGGAAATTCTCCTCCTAAAAATAAAGTTACTATGTATTTAATAGGGGGGATGGAGCTAATAAAATGTTGGGTGAAAGGTGGGTATGTGGGTTAATTGTTCAGGAGATAGCGGATTTCTAGAAGATATCAACAATATGGACTGTGAGCTGAAGAAGATGGACAGAAGAAGATTCTCCAGCAAAGATTTTTTTGAGATAAGGCTTTTGGCTAAGGGGGGGATGTATGGATAAAATAGGGGTGAAGGGATCACATAGAAAAGATGGATGTTTGATGATGATTGTTTAAATGAAATTTAAATGTATTTTATCAACCTAGACTAGTGTTATAAATGGAAGAGGTGAAGGGGATGTTAGTTGATGCCTATTTAGATTCTTTCTTTTTTTTTCAATAAGAGTGTAAATGGAATGAGCTTTAAGAAGAAGTATATTCAAGCCTAATTTTGATGTATTTAGTAATTTCACCTAAATAATTTTGGATGTTGGGGGGATCGCAGGTAATGGTCAGTTAAAACTTTTTAAACAGTCAGATGGGCAGAATGTAATAGCCAGATGGGCAGAAATTATTGTTATCAGATGATGAGGATGCCTGATGTTTGCATAAAAGAAATTTAAGTGTATTTCAGAAGTATATTGCAAATAGTCAGTATGAGCTAGAGCTTCTATAAGTGATTTATTCAACTGTCACCTTCAAGGTTAACAACTGAAAGCGTTTCTTAATGCTGTATTTGTAAGCATTGTATATGATCACCACACCTTGGATTTTCTTTTCTATTTCCCCTTCTTGTAGTATGTATTAGTAACCTTCCCCTTTTCTGTAGTTTTTTGGAAAATGCAATAAAAGATCCCCTTCGGGGGCCAAAAAAAAAAAAAAAGCTCACTCGCTTTCTTGCCTTTGCTGTAAATAATAGTTATAAATCCAAAAATTTAAAGAGGGTGATCACAGCTGTGCAGACATGGTGGACTGTGCTGCTCCGTTCTTTGCTCCTGCGTTGAAACGAATCTGGCACAACCCCCCAACCGCTGTTTAGGGGTCGCCTGATAGAGCTTCCTGCAGCCAGCCTTCCTCCAAAAGGTCTGGCGAAGCCCCCGGCTGTCTCTAGGACCCAGGGGGCTCCCAAGAAGCGAAAAAGGATGGGCCCAGTTGAGAGCGTCTCAGCTGGGCTCCCACACGCTGCGCCATTACCCCGGAAGTCCACCAGGAACCAGCAGGAGCTCTTGAGCAGTTACCAAGACCAGTCCTGCAGGGGAAGCTGATTTGGAGGCCACCACCACCAATGCTCCATCTAAGCTGTGAAGTATTATGAGCAAAAATTCTACTTTGTGAGCTACTGGCATTAAAGTTGTGAGCGAGCAATTTGGCTACTGCAAAAATTAGTTTGCTCTGGAGCCATCCTTCCTGAGTTAAGACAAAATGTGTGAGCAGGAGGCTAAAAACTGTGAGCTAGCTCACACTCACTCAGCTTAGAGGGAACACTGGCCACCACCATACTTGGGGAGTAGGATGCCAGTGTGGGAGAACACAGTTGTATCCCACCACCTGTGTTCAGTTGTAGCCAGTCTTCCCATCTGCCCGTGTTTGTGGGAATGACCCCTTCAGGCACCCCTCATGTTACTACATGTCAGACTCAGGTAGTGGGGGTGGAACAGTGGTTGCTTGAGAAATGGGGGAATGCAGCAATGGGTAAGTTGGGTGCCTTGTTGGAAAAGGAGAGGGGTGACCTCCAAGACAGTGACTCAAGCATCCCAGGAAGAAAGGGTGGATGTTTTGGCAGGAACAGTAAATCAAGCCCCACAGCCAGAAGTCAGAGCCCCAAAAGTGCTGGGCTGAGTGAGTTGGTTCAATGGCAGAGGAGAGAGGGGGACCCCACTTCAGAGACTCAAGCTACCTAGGAAGAAAGGGGGGTGCTTTTGGCAGAAGCAGTCAAGGCAATCCCTGCAGCCAGCAGTCAGAGAAAAGAGCAGCTTGCAGAACCTACAAAAGTGGTGGGATAACTTGGATGTTTGAGTTGTGAAGGAAACAGGCAACCCCTAAGTCACAACAAAAACACATTGTAAAAGCAAAAAAATGGAACCCAAGTTTCCCACCGCTTGTATCAAAGAAAGACACAGGAAGGGGAAAGGCATTGTAGCACTGGAACTCAGGAAAGGGAAAGAGGGTGAGAAAAAGAGAAAGGATGATGCTTTTAGTCTGGCAGTTTATATTGTAGCCAGGAGGTCCAGCAGATTTCTCCACCCACCCACCGACCCCAGTAATTTTTTTCCCCCTCCCCAGGCCTACCAAAAGATTTTTTCCACACACGCAAAGAGAACTAGACCTGCGAACACCCGATGCAAACAAAGGACAAGAACGCACCTCCAGGAATTATATATACACACTCCTCCCATTCTGAGGCAGATGGATGGACATCTCTCATTGGAAATCAGAGTTGTCAATCAGCCTCGGATGGTCAGTATTAGTCTCTCAATGGCTGGAAAATCCCATCCACACCTGATTTTCTGCCCAAACTCCATGGATGGAGTTTTGCTCCTGAGAGTGCACAAGAGCTTCCAAGCCAGGCTGAGAAGCTTGGGGGCCTTGGGGCCTGGACATGTGACCTTTGAAATAAATTCATTCAAGCCTCAAATCATGCCAAGTTCGGGCCAGTTTTTGGCTCAGCATTTGGGTGTGTGCCTATCCCTAATGAATTTGTTGATGAAAGGGAGTTTCAATGATCCACTCTCCCTCATGGCTTTATAAATACCTTTCCAAAGTAGGGCAATGAAAACAACTTTTGAATATTTTTTTAGACTACACTGAGATTTCAGACCAAAGTGGCTATGAAAATTTGCCTGAATCCAGTTATTCTCCTAGATGATTGCCATTCCTACATAAAGTATCCCATATATAATATGGGGTTACATAGTGCTTGAATGTTGATTCCAGACAGAAACATTAAAACAGCATGACACTAAATTGAAAGGGCTTTTCATCATCATTTTAACCTTTTCTAGCAAAGACATGTTTGGCTTGTTTGTTCACTCTGGGTTATTTCTAGTGCACTAGTGACATCATGTGGCTGGATCAGAATATTTTCTTGATATACTATGTTGCTAAAATGCCAAAATTAATGATATTTTTAGAAAGCAATCTATGATTCCCTAAGTAAATATTAATAGGCACTATGAGACCTTCTTGTGATTGTTCAGATGAAAATAGTATATGTGCATAGGTCCATATCTCCAAATCCAGTTCAAACATCTTGAATGTCAAAGACCATAAAATGTCAAATGTATCGCTGCATTTTGCATGCAGCAAAGCATGTTATGGAGAGAAGATTTTATGTAGCTGTTTAACATAGCCATTTCTCAAGGTCAACTGCAACTAAAGTAAATAATATATTAACTTAATAACGGTATAGAAACCTGTATCAAAATTGATATAGATTTACCAGGATCCATTGCACATTCATTGTAAATTGCAGGAGTCTGTATAACAGCATACTTAGATGGCATTTAGTTGGATCCAGACTAAATTTTCCAATGGGAAACTACAAGTTAACTACTAACAGAACCTATTTCTGCAGGGAAATTATGCGTTAAAAAATTCTTTCTTTTTTTTTGGCCCTCTGAAGGGGATTTTTTTTAATTTGCATTTTCTAAGACTACAAACTACAACAGAAAAGGGGAAGGGAAAACATCTAAATCTAGGGAGAAAGAAAAGATAACCACAACTAACTAAAACCACAAGAGATGGTGATCTTCAATAATGCTTATATCAGTTATAATAATAATAATAATAATAATCTTTATTGCATTAGCATAAAGCCATAGCAACAGTGCAGTATAAACAAGTAACCAGCAGTAGATTCAGGCAGGTACTAATAAGTCAATCATTTTACAAAGATAAAGGATCAAAGTCATGCCCCCCGGTGCCCCCCCCAAGGGAAAGAAAAAGAAAAGGAAAAAAAAAACCCTTAAAATTATCAATTTGTACATGGTCATCAGCTATCAGGAGTGAGCTAATTAAATTCGGGTAGATTTACTTTCCTGATTTTACTGATCACTACAGCTAAAAAGGAGGCCACTTTAGCCGTGATTTGCTTGTCAGTAGTATTATCAGAGAGTAGCACTGAAACTACCCAGGGGAGGGAAGGGAGCTTTTCTTTTCTCAGAATGGGAGCAATATATCTCTCTCTTTCCTTATTCCACTTGGGACAGAAAAGCATTATGTGATCCATAGTTTCTATCATCTCTTGACTGCAATCACAGAGTCGTTCCGAGAACGGAAGTCCCGAAAAACGGCCAAGAAGCACCTTGGAGGGAAGGAGTTAAGTCTCGCTAAGGTGAAAGCGCGACGTTGTCCTGGGATTTTAGAGCATAGCAATATGTCGGAATCGTCTCAGGAGGGGCAAGACCCAACGATAAACCCGAGCAAGTACGTCGGGCTCTTTGAAGGGTGCTACTAAAGTCAAGCTCCTTTAATTTCAATTTAATTTCTCTGAACAGCTCGTTAGGTAATGGGGTTGGTATATCAATCCCCAGGATTTTTAGTTTCTGTTTAATTAACTTGGATCGGCTGCTCTTGTAGGTGTCATGGGGAATTAGGTGTGAAAAACCCGCTTTATTTGTGCTGCCCCCTGAGTATCCTTCTTCATAAACAGCTTAAAAGCTGCGAGCCAAGCTCTCTGTTCAATTGATGGTTGAGCAAATTCAACCCTGAGTGCAGTTCCTGCTACACATCTAGGGACTGCCGCAATTTCCCTCAGAAAAGTGTGTAAGGGAGAATCAAGGGTTTCAGATACTCCTTCAATCCACACTGCGCACCCATAAAGAATCTGCGGGATAACCTTAGCATTGAAGATCTTAATGGCAGCTGGTATGTGGTTTGCGCCTTTGGAATAGTAGAATTTTTTAATCGCCTTAGCTGTGATATTTGCAGCTTTAAGGGCCACCTGGACATGTGGTTTCCAAGATAGATTGTAATTAAAAGTGATGCCCAGGTAGCTAAAGGAGGGAACTCTCTCCAAGGCCCCACCCAATGCGCTTATCTTGGGTCCATTGTTGAATGTTCTGGAGAATCTAAGGACCTTTGACTTGGAATAGTTAACTTTAAGGTCCTCTTTATGTATGTAATAAATGCATTTATTACTGATTTTAAGCCCGGTTCTGTTTTGGAGAGAAGAACGGCATCATCTGCGTAAAGGAGGATTGGAATCGGTGTATTTGCCACAAAAGGGGGGTGTTTGGCCTGGGATTTAATGCTTATATCCATGATAGTCCATAAAAAGCTTTAAAAAGCATTGAGCATGATCTAATAGTCCCAATTCTGCATCGGCTTAACTATTTTCCCAATTCCAGAACCCTCCCCAAATCATCTCATAAAATTAGGCTTTATACGGGCTTTCAAGGTCTCAGTCCTTATTTTTGCTTCTCTTTGCGGTCTCTCAGTTGGTAGCTTTGTTTGGGAGCAGCCTCCCCCTTTTCTGCAACCGAGTCCCCATCCGAGGATACAGAGTCCAATTCGCCAGTAGATTTGCTGTCTTCTTCTTCTTTAATCTCCTCTTCTGGATCTCCCAGTTGCAGCCGCAAAAAACTCTTGAGCTTTGAAAACAGAGTCAATTTTTTCTCTTCTTTCCTTTATTTTGAAAGTGACACCTTCGGGAATTAACCACCTGTATGCAATGCTATTTGTTTGTAAAAAAAGGATTAGTTCCTTATACTTCTGTCTATTTTTTCTTATCTCAAATGTAATGTCTTTTAAGATCCTTATGTTGTTGCCTCTGATTTTCAGGGGTGTATTTGTAGTTGCTTTTAAAATTAAATCTCTTAAATGTCTCTTTGAGAATCTCACAACAATTTCCCCAGGCAGATTATTCTCCTTAGTATACGTAGAGTAAGCTCTATAGGCCACATCCATTTCGCTGAAGATATCTTCTGTTTTCAAATCCATCATTGGGGCCAATGCATCGCTTTGCTTTAGATTCTCATTAGGGGCTTCTGACACCCCTCGGAACTGGAGTACCATATTTGCTCTTTCCATTTGCAGCTGTAACAATTGTGTTTCCGTCGAAGCTTGCTTCTTTTCTAGCACTTGCTTCTTTTCCCCTGCTTTTGTATAGCTGGCATCTTTTACTTTTTCAACCACCTGCTCTGTTTTCTTTGTGGTTTCTACAAGTTGCAATTGCTGTGCTGCAAAATTCTGGTTCAGAGTTGTCAATTGCTGGTTGATGTTGGCCATCTGGTCCAGCAGAGGGCGTAGAGAATCTGCCAGAAGCCTAGGGAACTCTATGGTCTCTTCCAGCCTTGGGCTCATGCCTCCTGGTGGTTTCAGTTTCTGTCCTTTGTCAAGTCGTCTCACCACCATCTTTCTGTATTGTTTACTTTAACTGAAAGTTTGTAAAGTCTCTGAATGCCTCCAATGCGCTTTGACTTTGACTGGTAAGGTTCTTTAAGTTGGTTTTTATGCTTGATCTTCTGCTCCCCCCTTGCTAATCTGCCTTAAAGTCTCTGCATGTGGGAGGGGCCCCTCGCCCGCTTGCTTCCCACGCTTCTGCCAAGGGGGGTGCTTCCCTTTTAAACCGCTGATCCTCCGCTTTTAAATTATTCACTGCTTCTTGCTTGTCTTACGACATCGCTTGTGATCGTCTGGTCGCACGATCTCCTCCATTTGTCCCAGCCAGCATCTCTAGGTCCGTTCAGATGCACAGTGACTGGACCACTAGGGCAAGGGAGCGCCTCGATTCTCCAGCATCTTGCTGGAGAAGAGGCAGCCCCCTCAGAAGCCCCTTGGCTGGGAGCCTTTTCCCCAAGGCTCCCAGGGAGCAGCAATTACTCGCCCCCCCCCTACAATCCACTGGGGCACAGATCGTGTCCCAGGAGTATTCCAAAGACACATCTGCTTTCAAGCCGCCATTAACTGGAAGAACATATTTCAGAAAACATGCACCAATCCAATCAAATATTCTTTCATATATTCTTCATCCTTTAATTCTCCTGATTTCTAATTTTTCCTGACAATATGAATATAAAAGGCTGCCTTATACCAAGTCAGATTATTGGTCCACCTTGCTCAGTGTGGTCTATCCTAACTGGTGGAAATTCTCTTGGACAGAGAAGTTCTTTCCCACCTGAGACACTTTAAGTGGCAATGCCAGTGGGTAATTCCTACAAAGGCAAGGTGGTGGCAGTGAGTGAACCAAAAGAGGGAGGGAGAAAAAATCCAAGGGTCAAGAAAGCCAAGAGAATGGCAGAAGGCCAGGCAGAGACTTGGATGCAAGATGGAACAGTACTCACAGGTCAACAGGGCTGTCCCACCACATGAAGGTTGAAATTTTCTTCTGAATTGAATTTGAGAGCCAGTTTGGAGTATTGGTTAAGAGTGTGGACTCTAATCTGGGAGAACTAGGTTTGATTCCTGACTCCTCCACATGCCGCTGCTGGTGTGACCTTGGGTCAGTCATAAGTTCTTTCAGAGCTACTCTCTCAAGGGCAGTTCTCAAGAGAGCTCCCTCAGCCCCATCTACCTCACAGGGTGTCTGTTGTGGAAAGGGGAAGGGGAAAGGATTTTAAACTTCTCTGAGACTCCTTCAGTTAGTGAAGGGTGGGGTATAAATCCAATCTCTTCTTTTTTTGTCACGAATTGTGATTAGAAGAGTTTCCAGACTGTTAGGAATTGTGGTTAGCAATGCCCATCTGGTCATAGTATGTGTGCAAGCATGAAAATAAAAGTAAAAATAAAATAACATGGAACCTCATTGCATTTGAAAGCTAATATAGGAGTTTATTATATGAACTCAATTCCTAGATAGGAAAGATGAGAGCTAGATTCTCTAATCTAACTAACTAGACGGTCTGAGATACAGGAAAGCATTCTGCTCTTATGTTGCCAAAATGGAGAGTAAGGCAAAAGTAGTGTGGGTGAGAGAGCAAGCCAGAAGGAAGGAAATAATCCCTGAGAGTATCAGTCTACACTTCAAAGGGTATAGCAGCAGAGTAGAAAAGAAAGGATGCACTGTGACCTGGCCTCTCTATCTTCCTGACTCTCTTGTAGTCTCCCTTGGTTGTCTGAGGCAAGAGACAGCATATAGTCCTTGACAGTTTTTTCTGAGATGATGAAAGAACAATTTTAATGTAATCCAAGTTGTTATTTTATTCATTTACGTTAGGGATCACACACAGTGATTTTGTATCTGATGATCGTAAGTTCTCATGTGGATTCATCTTTCTAGTTGAAAGAACCAAAACAGGCAGCAATAGCCAAAACATTTTCGGTCATGACTTTCTTCCTAAATGGAACAACCAGGAAACACAAAAGTACCTAACACAGCTGGAGAGAAATTTCTTATAAGGAAAAAGTCCTGTGGTCAGAAATACATTGGAGAAACAACTAGGGCAATAAGAACACACATCCTTGAGCACAAATCAAAAATTAAGCATGAACGAAGGGATGCACCCCTCGTGGAACATTTTCTATCAAAGAAACATCGGCATGATGTTTTTTAAATTTACCGTTTTGGAGGTCATTCAACCATGCCAGTATGAGAAGAAAGATTTAAGGAAGGTTTTGCTTAAACGTGAGGCTTTCTGGATTTATAAATTAAATTCCTTATATCCTAATGGTTTGAACATGTCCTGGGATCTGAGCTGTTTCCTGTAGTTCTATATTGATTGCTGTGAGTGTTTGCTGGAGTAACTCTGTACTTCTTGTCTCCTATGTAAGTTTTTGCTGGATTAATTTTGTACTTTTTGTCTCCGATGTGGCTAGCACTTCACGTCACTGAAAAAGAACTGTATTTCTTATGTTGATTGCTGTGAGTCTTTGCTGGACTAACTTTGTATTTTCTAGAAATATATTTATTAAGAGTTGTGTATTCTATGTGGCTAGCACTTTACTATTGAAGAAGGAACTGATGAGGACTTTTTCCTTATAAGAAATTTCTCTAGAAAATGGATTGGTGAGCCCCATGAACTACATGCTTTATCTGTAAACTTTCTGTAATAGTGTTTTGAATTTGGGTTGCTTACTCTATGATTATATTTCTTAGATAAACTTTTTCCTGGCAATGATGATGTAAGATCTTAAAACAACTAGGAAGCTGTGCTAGTAAGTTTTTTATTATTATATGATTAATGTTTATGAATTGCACATATGATGAGGTATGTATATTGAATTTTTATATGAACTTTATAGAGTCTTCAGGCTGGAGAAAGACCACTGTATTGGTTGAAACAGATTTAATCATTCTGGAGGACGCCGTTGCGACTCTGCATGTGACTCTGCATTTTTAGTCAGCTGTTTTTCAGTTTAAAACTGTTTGTTGTTACTGAAAATAACATATACATTGATAAAAGCATAATTTGTATTGGAACTCTGTAGCCTTTTCACAGTTCTTTCTGTCCTTTCAATTTTATCAGCAGAACTGTGACCTCTTTTGTATATGGACCTGACGTTTTGCCAGTAGCTGTGACTGGCATCCTCAGAGGTATAACACAGAAAGTGGAGCCTGTGTCAAGGTGAGCTCTCCTTGACACAGAGAGTAGTCCACCTTTCTGCATTATACCTCTGAGGATGCCATTCACAGCTACTGGTGAATCATCAGGTCCTACAATGCCAAGACCACTGCCACACAACCCAGAAAATCTACAGCAACTAATTACCAAAACTCTTTTTAAAAAATTATACAAAGTTGCAAAGATAAAATTTCAAAATTAAAAATCCCATTTTCAGTTTGAGCCATCTTAAAATTTAGAAAGATGTAAAGTTAATTTTTTAAAATCTACATTATAATCTGTAGTAGTAGTATTTCTTGTTATGGTCAGTGACTAGAGTAGTCAAACGACAGTTAGCAATATTTCCAGGATACAATCAATTAAGATCACATAAAAATCAATAAAACAAAAAAAGAAAAATGCAATATATTTTCAAATACTAAAATCCCTATATATAAGATTAACATAGGCTCCGATCACACGCACAATTAGCCATGCGAGAGGGACGAATGCAGGGCAGATTTAATGGGCACGATCATATGGACACATCTGGCAAGTGTCCTACACCTGACGCCAACTCATAGCAGGCAGCCAAAGACGCGGAGTAAAAAAACACCATGGAAAACCCAGTATCAAAGAGGTTGTAACGGGCCGAGGATGGAGTTGCTGGTATGATCGCTCTGGCACCCTCCGATCACGTCACCGGTTCCTGGATAAAGCACACCAGAAGCAGGCTGCAAGGGAAAACACCCACTTCACCCGCCGTTGTGTCAGATTGCGCAGGGGTGGATCAAATTACAGCGGCACACATAGCCTTGCTTCCCCCCCGCATTTTCCAGCAAGTGTGCCCGGGACCATAGTTTAATAGCATACAACAACATTACTACTCCAACTTCACAAACATTCTCTATGATAATGCATTTTTCTTTTAAAAAATTATCCTTTCTTAAATAACAAAGGCCGTAATTTTAGTCATTTCCATGATGCTCCGTGGTTAAACAAGCCAAGCTGAGAACTGAGATCATTCTAGCAATATTCTGATAGAACTAGCAATATTCTACTACTTCTGCAGCAATAAAAAGATTACCAGTTAATTTCATAGGTAGCTATGTTGCTGCCGTAGAACAGCTAAATTCAAGTTCAATGGCACCTTAGAGACCAACAAGATATTGGGGGTATAAGAAGAAAAGGAGGAAGAGGAGGAGGAGGAGGAGATTGGATTTATACCCCACCCTTCACTACCCAAAGGAGTCTTAGAGCAGTTTACAATCTCCTTTCCCTTCCCCTCCCCACAAGAGACACCCTGAGAGACTGAGAGGGCTGAGAGAGTTCTTTCGAGAACTGCTTGTGAGAGAACAGCTCTGAGAGAACTTGTGACTGACCCAAGATCACACCAGTAGTTGCATGTGGAGGAGTGGGGAATCAAACCCGGTTCTCCCAGATTAGAGTCAGCACTCCTAACCACTACATCAAACTGGCTGTCAAAGATCCTAGCATGGAGCTTTGACTCTTGAAACCTTATACACCAAAAATCTCATTGGTGTCTAAGGTGCTTTTGAAGTTGAATCTAGCTGTTCTACTTATTAACCTGTAATGCTGTTCCTCATGCCTTCAGGCAGGCAGCAGAGCAAAGACTATGGTCAAATCTGCATTTGCATTTTTAAATCAGTTTTGTGCTGTTCTGCCGCCATCTTTCTCTATGCTTGTTTGAAGAGTTGTTTGAAGAAGATTCATTTAAAGCAGTGCAGAGGCTCAATGACAGTGCAGCCACCACGAGAGGGTGATAAACATATGCAGACATGCAAAAGTATGCTAGAACTGTTAATGTGTGAAAACTAAAGCAAATGTAGACAGCTTTTTTGAAGATGGTGTCAGAAGGCTGGGACACCGGTGGGAAAGGCAAATGCAGACTCGACCTATGAGCCTTTCTGCACTCATCTGCTCCCCCAGAGTTTGCCCACAGCCACATCGGAAGTGGAATCTCCCTCTGCATTGCATCCCACTCTCACTTACCTCCTGCATTGAATCTCTTTCCAGATTCTGCATTGTTTTATGGACATTTGGAGGTGACTTCACCGTTATCATGGCTTGCCCTGGGGGTATCTGAAAGTGGTTTCTCCCCAGGCCTTTTTGGTCTTCAGCTTCCAATTTGGAGGGAATAGTAAGCAGATTACTTGCTGCGGTTTTAGTCACCTTTGTCCATTCCCCTGTCCCTATTTTCACTTCCGTTCTGACACTTCTAGCTTGTGGGGGTGGGGGTGTTTGACACATTCCTCCATCCTTTGCATATTGGACCCTAGGGAGGGATCTGTTCCTTTCCCCCCAAAGCCGATCTGCACACAACTTGGAGGGCAGGTAGAGGGTAGCTCGGGAAGGTCAGGAACAGCATTTTGGAATGCTGTTGAGGCAAAATGTATCAACATTAGAACCACAGAAATGTGTATTGTTGCTACAGAGTTTGTTTTATTGTCTCTCACTTTTACAGCCCTTGGCTTGTGGCAGCTTGAAACCCAAACTTCCTTGCCTCTCAAAAGTTCCACCATATCAAGACACAATAGGGTTTTAAGATTATGATGATCCAAAATAAGTGTTTTTTTTCTTATTATTGTGTTTTTGGCTTTTTGAATATTCAAGAACACAGAATAGATGTGTGTCCTGCAATGTGAGAGATTTCCTTTATACACAGGAAGTTTGACTCATGCTTATTATTCATAGACAGCATAGATGTGCCCATTGTGTCAGCACACTGATCTCCTTTCCACTTGCAAAAATAAATTAGAGAGAGTTCACTTTTTGAAGCAGAGGCTGGGTGCCATGTACAGACTCATCAAAAGTAAAGCCCCTATGATAGAACAGCAGCAAACCATTTCTCAGGCTGCATAATCTGGAAGACTGTTGTGTTCGTATGAAGTCCAAGACCAAAGGGACACTGAACACTTTTAAAGATTATTCTGAAGAAATCTGGTCCAGCAAGCTCAATTTTTGATGATAAACTACCATAGATTTGGGGGGGAAGGAGGAGGTGTACAGCTGATATGAAAACCTTTTTTGTATCTGTTAGAAAGCAGAATAATTTGCATTAGTGACTATGCTGTCTTCTCCCCAACAGATGGCAATATCATACAGAGTAAGTAGAGTATGACCCTCTTACTGAGAAAGTGAATGCTAGAATTAAGCTACAAAGTACTTTGAAGGATTTGTGAAATATAAATGGAATATTGTTGATGGTGTTTGCTTTTCCTTATAAATACTTAGGTAGTTAACAGCTGATCAGAAAAAAAGAAATCTGACCTTAGATTGAAGAATATACCAATTTCAGTTTTTCATCTTAGCATATTGGGGGTGGGGAACAAATATTTTGCCTACAACTGACTAGTTTCCTGAAAACTATCCCCCTCTTGCCTCGGCAAGAGTTGTTAAATTCTGCTGTAAGGGAGTCTACCCTTCTATTCCACTCCACTTAACAAAGTTTGAATCCTTTCTCCAGCCTAAGAAGCCTTCTTCCAACTTCAGTGGCTTTTCTGTTGGGGGAAAAGGACACTTAAGTTTAGGATCTAATCATGTCTACCTCTGTTCCTAAAAATGTTGAATGTATGTAGATTGGTTCGATAATTCTAGAACAGATGGAGGGTTGCATGTTTATCACTACTGTCTGTGAGCAATATTTACAGTGCCACCCTAAGCAGCGCTGAACCCTTCTATCCCATTGGCTTCACTGGACTTCGAAGGGTATGATTCTGGAAGTAGAATTAAAATCTGTTCCAAATATAATATCTCAAATACAAATGGGTTCTCAATATGAGATATTTAACAGACTTTCTATATTACTTATCTATTTAAAGTTCTAATGAAAAAGAAGGATATGGCTGCACATGATTCCACTGTTAGCCTCTTGCACTCCAAAGATGATGTGACTGAGCACATGCTTAAGGAAAAAGTTATTTCAGAAATAACACTTCAAATCAGAGAGATTCTATTTCCTTTCATTCTTTACATTTGAATGCAGTAAATTAAAGATGTGAGTCTTTCTTTTCCAATTTGGATTGTTTTCTCAGGGATACCAGACAGATGAGCATGTACAGATCTTCCATGCTGATAAAGTGGACTGCCTATGATACTGATATTCAGGGCAACTGAAGTAACTGACTGCACTGAATTATCAAAGGATGTTCTCAACACATTCTGCATGTGTGTCTGATATGTATCTCAATATTATGTCACCAAATGATGAAACTAAAAGATTTGGACAGTTAACATCTGCTGCATCTGATTTACCAAGTGGATTGGGATGTAGAGTTTTGTATGAGTGTGGCCTGTTAATTTGATTTCCTATCTTAACATCTTAATGATTCAGCTGGCTATCTCATTCTAGGCTTATGTTATTTTTGTGCATAGGTCAAGATGTGTATATCCAGTTAAATTAATACCTGCCCTAAATGTTACCAGAAAATGAAGTAGGATTGAGATAGAAGAATAGATCTTAGCTGTGAGACCAGTTGATGGAAATAAAAAATCTAAACAAAACCAGGGATGACCATCACCAGTATTCTAGATGGCTGCTGCAGGAAACAGAAACCTGAAATGTATGAAGCTCAGTCTGAGCCAGAAAGACAGTTTCTTTGTTACTACAGAGTTCAGCTGATGGCAGACAGATGCCACATTAGTGATCAGTGGGTCAGTAGACTGCATGACCCTGGGAAAACAACCTCAAGGTCTGAAAGAAAAGGAGGAGAAAAGGAGGAGATGTTGGAAAGATCTATGATCTTACACCCATGGATGGCTATATATACTCTATATACTCCATCTATATAATCCATCCTCAGATACCTTCTAAAGTGTAAAAAAGGTACTCAGGACTTACTGCAGTTGTGGTTGTTTTGATGATGGTAGAAGGCTTGGTTGTACTGCAAGGCACCACATGTAAGGTTACAGTTACTGTTGTGGACATGTGTCTAGGCAGATAAGCACCCATTTCATTTCCAACTTCTGTTAATAGCTAAAATGTGGTGGGATCCTGAATTCCTTGAAACACATCCTATTGGAAGTTCTGTGTTGTCACCAAAGAAGGTAGGCCTTCTTTAAGCTCTTTCTAGAGCTTAAACCAATTATGCCCAATGGGATTTTAAAGGAAAAACACAACCATATAAGACTGTTGCCATCTTGGGGGAGGTGGGGTTTTGGCGAGCTAATGGCGGCTGTGTCTCTGGGATCTCCCAGGGATGCAGCTCGCAAACCAGCAGTTAGAGAGGGGGTGTGAATGTTCACCCCCCCCCAGGGGCCCTTGCGAAGGGTCTCCAGTCATGGAGCTCTGAGGGTTGCCTCTTTCTCGGCACACTGTTGGGAAATTGAGGTGTCCTTTTGCTCTGACGGTCTCTCTGCTGTATTCTGGCAATGACTAAGCTACGTACACCCCATCAAGCGAGTGGAGGTCGAGCGGCAAATAAGCCTATCTGTTGGTGAGATCTACTTGATCTACATATGAAGAGTGAGTAAAGCTGAAATGAAACAACAAAGTGGTAGCCCCCCGGGGAAAAGCGAGGGGGAGAGGGGACTCTCCTTCACTAAGAACTGTTTATAAGTATTACGGAGCTAGAAGAAAGGGGGGGGCATGTTTAAAAGTGGCAATGGACTATACAGAAAGATTCCAGGAGGCAGTTAAGCATTGAAGCAAGTTTTTCGGGTCTTTGGCAAACTTTGTAAAAGTAAATATCCTTAAAAATGGTGACAGACAACGTAGTAAGAGCAACAAGCAATATCCAAGCTTTCTTCAGGAAGTGGAAGAGCTGCTGGTTAACCATGTGTCCAGAAATAATCATAGACTCTTGCAAACTGTGTTATAAGCCTTTGTCCCCTATTGGTATAAATGAGGTACTATGCATAGGGGCTTCCAGGATCAAAGAGGAGAGTCAAATGGGCATTTGCAATTCAAAGGGCCTGTATGCAGACCATAAGCAAGGCTTAAAGCAAAGGAGTATCCACCATGCTTATATCCTGATTAAGTCTGCTGGGCAATAAGGTGACAAGACTCTCTTCAAGTTGGGCAGTGAAAAGCAAATTGGAATGACCCCTATGATTGAAGGCAAGAATTTAAGCAGAACTGTCCTGGAAAAAGGAGAAGGAATGTTGTTTTGAGATGGCCAGTTCCTGATACAGCAAGATGGTGCCACAGGGAAGAAGAAACAGGAAAACAGCAATGGAAGAGAAAATGAGATTGTGTTATATCTACTGAAGGAGACTTATTGTTAATTTGCTTTTAATGGTGGAGGGAAAAATAATGGTTAAATGAGAAGTCATTGTGCTCTGTAATTTGTATCTAAATTAAATAGCGATTCTCCTGGACTACTTTTCATATAGTCAGATTTGTTGGGATGTTTTCATAAGCTATGATGATGATTAATCACTCTCAATGTTAAAGAAGGCTTTTTACTATTGTTAAGCAAATTTTTGACAAGCTGTATGTGACCTCCAACCCTTGAGTTTTTAGTGGGTTTTCTTTTCTTTCTCCTATAGTGTGTAGATTCCCTCCCTAATTTCATTGTAGTTTTTAGTAAATGCAAATAAAAAATCCCCTATGGGGGGGCCATAAAAAAAGGCTGTTGGCATCTCTCCTTATATATAATTGTGTTTTGGTCATGGACTCTTCTGAACATTCCACACACTCCCAAATCAATTCACTCCCTGATCTGTCACTCAGAGGATGTCCCTAGCCACTGGCTGAGTTGCCTGAGTCCCGCACTGGTTGGGTGCTGGGTTTGCTCTTCTTCCCCGATCACTCCTTCAGCCACTCCTTCTGGCAAATGGCTTTCTCTCTTGATGAAGACATTTGCCTCCAGTGTGAGACTAATTTTTCCCTCAGTAGCTGTTGGTAGGTGTAACAAAATGGCAGTTACCTGTGTCTGTAAGATGGCTGCTGTTTGTTTGTTTACAATGTTCCCCTGTAAGGCTTAATTGAGCTGTAGTTTCAGAGAGGGGCCTGCAGGGGTATCACTCACTGGGTTGAATGGGGCTTCCTCATCTGCTGGACTACAGTTCCCAGCTGCCCCAAGGCCAAAAAGTTCAGGAAAAGAGGGACCATCCCAAGGGGCGGGGCAGCATCAATATAGACTCCAGCTAGGCCATAAGCCAGAGACTTGGGGGAACCCTGGGAGGCAGCAGAAATTCAGCCACTCCACAGTTGGCTGGACTGGGGAATGAATGGAAGTTTCCCTGTTCTCTTGGGCAGGAGAGAGAGGCTGAAGCAGAGCCAGAGGCTGGTCCAAGGAGACATCCTATCCTAAGCCCACAACCTCCAGAGGTAGAGAGTACTGTGTGTAGGGAAAGAGGATTGTGTTTAACCCCTGTTGATTTATGCCCTGTTGGTTCATGGTGTGTGCTTACTTCTACAGTTGTGTCTTATTTATTTAGTGTGTGTGTGCTCCATAATTGTGTCAATAAATAAATTCATTTACTTGGGCTAATAATCTGTGTTGTGCTCTGACCACATAGTCTTTCCTGCTCTGCACAATACCAAAGAGAGGGGGTAGCCCATGGAAGCAAGGAAAGGCCAGACCCTTGGTTTGCCAACTTTCCAGGGATCTCTCAAAGATTAGGGATTCCATATCCAAATAGGGAGATTTGGCCAGAGGGGTCTCACTGTCCCTCTAAAACAGGGGTGTCAAACTTAATGGTCACGAGGGCTGGATCTGACCTAAATGGGATTTTGGGGGGCCGAGTCATGTGTGTCATAAAATGTGGTGCCATGTATTGGAGACATACACTTTATAAAGAACACAGATAAACACAATTAAAGACATTTTTTTTTTACTAAAAACACAAATATGCCAAAAACAATAATTCACAATCTCTCCTTTTAGTAATTGAATTTTGGTTCCACAACGTTCGATGCACGCCAACAGTGTTTGGCGGCACGAACTGTCACTCAGAAGATGCTGGGTGGGTGGCTGCTCTGTGCAGTTCCAACCATGTCAGCCCTGGCCAGCATCTTCCGCTCACTCTGCTCTGGACCTCTGACAAGAGAGGACCATCAACAGAGTGAGTGTGGAGTTCGCCCCCCCAAAAGAGGCAGGCCTCCCTAGGAAGGAGAGGGAGGGCCCTGCAAAGCTGGGGGCAGCAGCCATGGAGCCTCCCCGCACCAGCCTCAGGCCCTCCCCACCCACCCAGGCGAAAGCCACAGGCGGTGGCTGGGCAGTCGCCATAGGCCAGCCACAGGCACTCCCAACCATCCACCGGAGAGAAAACCGCCAGCAGTGGCTGGACAGCTGCTGCACACTGACCGCAGGCCCTCCCGCCAACCCACACATGAGAAAGCCACCACCGCCGGCTGGCCAGCCACTGCATGCCGGCTTCAGGCCCTCCCACCCACCCACCCACCCATGAGAAAGCCGGTGATGGCAGCTGGTCAGCTGCTGCATGCCAGCTGCAGGCCCTCCCCACCCACAAGAAAGCCACCACTGGTGGCTGGCCAGCCCCCGCATGCTGGCTGCAGGACCTCCCGCCCACCCACCCATAAGAAAGCCAGCAGCAGCAGCCTGCCAGCCATTGCATGCTGGCTGCAGGATCTCCCCATCCACCCACGAGAAAGCCAGCGGCAGAGGCCAGCCAGCCACCGCACGCCGGCTGCTTGCACTCCTGCCTACCCACACACACATGAGAAAGCAGGCGGCGGCAGCCAGCCAGCTGCCACACACCGGCCGCAGGCCCTCCTGCCCACCCAAGAGAAAGCCACCAGTGGTGGACGGGCTGCCGCTGCACGCCGGCCACAGGCCCTCCCACCCACCCACCCATGAAAAAGCCAGTGGCGGTGGCCGGGCTGCTGCGGCATGCTGGCCGCAAGCCCTCCCGCCCACCCACCCACGAGAAAGCCAGTGATGGCAGCCGGGCAGCCACCGCATGCCACCAAGTTTCTGAAATACCCACGTCTACCCCCCCCCCAACGCCAAGCATTCCAACTCCCCAATTTTATCTCGGAAACTTCTAGCATTTGTGTATCCCAATGGGCAGATAGTCATACATGTGACACTCCATGCAAAACACTGGATAGCCCCCAACCCCCTGCTGGCATTCTGGCTTCATAATTGCTTTTAAAATAAACCTTTTATATAATCTCCTTTTAAAACCCTTTGTATTTATGTGGTTCCCATTGTAGACATCTACTTACCTTACTGGGGACCCAAGGAGCCTAGGTCCCCTGGCTTTCTGGCTCTTCCTGGGCATCTTACAGAGCCTGTAGGCTAAGAGTCCTTAGGCTAAGAGCCACAGGCCAAGACCCTCACCCTTTGGCTTGTGCTCATGGGGAAGCACTGTTGCCAATCTTCACTGAGGGGTGGAGATAACTCAGAATTACAGCTGATCTCCAGGAGGGAGGGGGGAGGAAATGGAAAGCTGAAATCAGGGGCAGATAATGACAGGGATTGTTTTTTTTTTTTGGCCTCCTGAATGAGATTTTTATTGCTTTTTCTATTTACTACAAAACTACAACAGAAAATTCCAGGGTGGGGAACTACAATCTACAGGAGAAAGGATAACCTCTAAAAACCCAAGAGTTGTTGATCATACAATTGATTTAAATAGAAATCTGCCTCGTAAATGTGAATTGACTTCCACTGAAAATAATCATCTCACTAAATATCATTAATTTTTCACTCACTAATACAGATATAGTTTCATAAAGAGCTGCCCCCTGTTAATATACTTCTTGCTAACATCTTCCAGAGAGGATTAACAAACTACTTTCTCCCCCTTTCCCCCCTTAAGTGATAGCTTGATTTAGGGGCTACAGCCCCTATTTCAGATTCTGAGTGCTCTGAGGAAGATCCAGTCTCTCCTTCTTCGCTCTCCTTGGTGCCATCCAGGGTGCCTTCTCCCTCTCCTGGTGGATGACTATGTTGACGCAAAAATTCACAAGCCTTATCCATTGAATCAATCCTTTCTTTCCCATTTGCATACTGAAAGATTAGTCCCTCAGAAACCAACCATCTGTACGCAACCTTCTGGATTTATAGAAATATCACCAAGTCTCTGTATTTCCTCCTCTTTCATCTTATCTCAAATGGAATGTCCTTCATAACTCTAATTTCCTTGCCTCTCCACTTCAAGGTAATCCCTTTCAAGAGTTGATCTCTTGTTCTTCTTCGGGAGACTCTAATAGTAATTTCCCCTGGCAGATTATTCTTTTGAATATATTCTGAATATGTCACGACGGGGTCCGGGGCCCAGGTGCAGGGGGGCTGCTAGGTGCTGTAGTCAGAGAGCGTTCCAGGGATCAGCCAAGGTATCAGTCCAGTCCAAGCAAACAAGGTTCAAAGCGGAGCGCAAAGCCATCATCAGGTTTACTGTTAGCCAGAGGTCGAAGCAGAGTCCAGAAGCCGAGCCGAGGTCAAGAGCCAGAAGAGCGTTCAGAAAGGTGCCGAGGTCAGGAGCTGGAGAGTCCAGATGCAGGAACGAGGATGGGCGTAAGGCGAGCTGTCTTTTGACGAGTTTGCCAGCACGGTTTGCTTGTGGCTGGGGATGTTCCTAAATACCATGCAGGCTCGTTAACTCATTAACCGGTCACCATTAGGTCCCTGCTCCAGTTAATACTCGGGGCTCATTGACCGTCGCCCCCATGCACGTGCCTCTTTCCGTCGAGCCACTAAGTCTTTGCGCCTGTAAGCTCCCTTGAAGTCTCAAGATGTAGCTTGCCTTTTCCATTTGCAGCTGTAGTACATGAGACTCTTCGATTTGGCACTTTTTATCAAGCGCCTTTAGACGAGACTGTGATTTTCTCCAGTAGAGGAGAAAATCTGCCAGCAACCTTTGGAGTTCCAACTCATGCTCCCTGGCAGCAGCCGGGCTACCAGATCCAGAGTGGGACATACCTAACAAGTCCCTGAGAGTCTTCCCCGTGCACCTAACTGACTGTTTCTGCTTCTCCAGGTCAGCCACCTTGGCCTCAAGGGAGCAAACTTGCTCCCTGAGAACCAGGAGCTCCTTGCACCGAGCACACACCCAAGACTTCTGACCAGTGGGCAGATAGTCATACATGTGACACTCCATGAAAAACACTGGATAGCCCCCAACCCCCTGCTGGCATTCTGGCTTCATAATTGTTTTTAAACAAATACTTTTCTATAACCCCCCTTTTAAAACCCATTGTATTTATATGGTTACTGTTGTAGAAGTCTACTTACCTTACTGGGAACCCAAGGAGCCAAGGTCCCTGATTTCTGGCTCTTCCTGGGCTTCTTACAGAGCCCCTAGGATGAGAGTCCCTAGGCTAAGAGCCACAGGCCAAGAGCCACAGGCCAACTCACCCTTTTGCTCGAGCCTCACCCTTTTGCTCGAGCCTCACCCTTTTGCTCGAGCCTCACCCTTCGGCTCTCACCCTTCGGCTCATGCCTCTTGCAAGCTTCCTGCCTTAAATAGAAGTGTCCCCCAGGAGAGGGTGTGGCCAGCAGCTACTCAAATTCACCCTAGGCACTTAATTACAGGCAAACAATGACCCTTTCACACCCTAACTCCTGCAGCCAGGAGTCTGCTATTCAATTTCACCCAGGCACTTAATTACAGGCAAACAATGACCCTTTCACATCCTAACTCCAGCAGCCAGGAGTCTGTTACAACTCACCCACACACTCCCAAGGAAACAAAATATCCTATGTAAATACATCCCATCCCCCCTGTTGGGTTTGCTGAGAAATAAAGAAGAGTACTCTTTGACTTTTACAAATACTGGTGCCTGACTTTCTGGTGAAAGAATTATATTGGGCAGTTGTCCTCCATACATCCATAAGTTATATACCACAAAAACTTGAAGAGACTAACATTTATAGTGACCTGGTCAGATACAGTATAGTGAGAACTGATCAGTCACATCATAAGTAAAAATATTTTAAATCCAGTACATCTATAAGCCTTTCCAGGCGGTGACCCCATGGCTCGGTCATGGCTTGGTTATAGCACCCTTATATATAATAACTCCTTCTTAGCCTTAAGGCCCCAGTTCCTCCTACTAGTCCACCAACATGCTCTGACTCTGTTAGTCAAATTGCTATATTTCTTTAATAAAAGGTTGGGAAATTATGATATTAATGAGCAATTGGCATCATTATAGGATCATGACCTATATATACCAGCGTCCCAATTATCCAAGTCACAGAAATAGACACAAATAGTAGATCTTAAAAGTCACTAGTTTAATTTACTGAAGGAATATCCACACACACACAAATATAAAATCAAGCAATCAAAACACACAATATAGAGCTAGGACATTAAGGTAGAAAAATATTGAGATGTTTGCATTAGCAGGTAGTTTTGTTGAGAGGTGATACTTTTACCTGTCCGGATGTGGAGAGTAGAATCTGCAGCGAAAAATAGAGTGACACTAAGGGAAGGGATCGTGTACTGACTGGCAGTGCATGTGAGAGGTCCCAAACAGAGCTAGAATGGAACTGGCAAGGTAGGGCAAGGGCGGGGGAGAAGAAGAGAGAGCAATGGGGTGGCTCTCTCCTTTTATACCCTAAACTGACTAAAAGCAGATGTTTCCTCTGTCATGTAGTTCTTCAAGAAATACTGGAAAAACCCGGATAGGTCATGAGAATGGGATTAATAGTTGGGCAATAGAAATACTGTTTCTCTAATACTGACATCTCTCAGAGAAAAAGGTAGACTAAAGGAGAGAACAGATTAATAGTCTGGCAGCATCATTGGTAGTTTGATTCAACAACCAGATGTTTAAACAGTGACATCATCAGGATGGGTGGCTGGCAGATGGACCTGCTTCCTAATCCTATCATGGAAGGAGCTTCTTTTATTTAGGTTGAGGTTGCATATGTGCTTCACCTGAGGATGTCAATATGCAAGAGGTGTGGGGGTGCCTGTGTGCTGGAGAAAAGAGCTTTTCATGACATCTGGGCAGGAATATTCCTGGTTTTTGTAGCTGAATATGGCTTTTCTTCTGGATCTGCTCCTGGATCTCTGTGTGAGCAGGATCAGGGAGACTGGCTTGCCATCTACCAGGGTCTGCAGTGTCCTTGGGGATGCAGAGATAGGTAGCATCGGGTGTTCCATGGGTCCACGTCTGGTCTAACATGCTGCTTTAGTACAAGGCTTCCCTTGGCTGGGCACATGTCTTCCATCCAGTAGGTTGGCACTGTCTCATGGTCACCATTCAGTCCATTTTCCCTGGTACAAGGTTTGCACAGTTCGGCTATACAGTTTATAATGCATATCAAGTGTCAGCAGGTTAACAGCTTTCCTTAGGATACTCTGACTTTGCTGTGTTAAGCATCCATGTTCTGCCACTCTCTGAGTCCACATTTTAAATCTCTTGCTTTTCCAAGTTCAATTCATCAAGGGAGCTAGGGTTCTTCCTTGCCTACAGCCCCTGTGCTCGGCCCATGCCACTTCTTATGCCCTCGGCTGTCACCTATTACTCCTGGGCCATGGGCCTTCTTGGTGCCAGTTCTCCCTTCTCCACAACCATCCTCACCCACAGACACCTCCTGAATCCACCTCCTGTGAGTCACTGGCTGGGCTGCCATATCTTCCTTTAGGCCACCTGTCACTGCTCCTTCCTTCCCAACTTCAGCTGCTGCATCCTCCACCCAACCTTTCCTCTTCTTTTCAAGTCCACAGCTGTTCACTCAGCCTCCATCCTCCTGGCAGTGTTGGGTCACCCCTTTCAGCTTGACTGTATTTGTTTCCATTTGGGCCTTTGGAAGCTCCCATACACTGCTCAATCTTCATGGGACCAGGACTCTGGACACAAGATTCATTGTACTGCAATGTCATTAAAAACCCCACCCTTCTAGCATCCATTTACTATCATCCCATATATAAAGGGCTGAATTTCCAAATAGCCTTATGAGGTGACAGAAGCCTAACAGAATGAATCCCGGCAGAACAAAATCAAGTGAAGTGGTCCCCTTGCAAGCCCAACAGAACCAATATGTAATATTGAACCCCAGCAAAACACAGGGCCAATGTGGCAATACAAGCCCAACAAAACCAATGTTAAATCAAAGAATCCCAGCAGGGTTTGTTTGTTTTTGTAGAATTAAGGGAACTCCACAAATGCCCAGCAGAACAATCTTAAGCAGGGGTGTGTGAAAGCCCAACGGAACCAAGGGTGATACACAGAAGCACAGCAGAACAATCTTAAACATGGGGGAACTTTTGCAAGCCCAGCAGAACCAAGAGCAATACACAGAAGCCCAGCAGAACAATCCTAAGTCCAGTTTAGTGAAGACTTTCCCTGTCACCGCCTCTGCTAAGAGGTCCTTTATTAAGGGCAGTTGGTAAACATTCATGCCCGACACTGCATTCAAGCCCCTATAGTCCGTGCACAGTCTAAGGCCCCCATCCTTCTTTTTTCTTTTCTTTTTTGGCCCCCCGAAGGGGATTTCTTATTGCTTTTTCTATTTACTACAAACTACAACAGAAAATTCCAGGGTGGGGAACTACAATCTATGGGAGAAAGAAAAGATAACCTCTAAAAACCCAAGAGTCGGTGATCATACAATCAGTTTAGATACAAATCTATCTCTTAAATGTGAATTGACTTCCATTAAAGATGATCATCTCACTAAAATGTTATTCTTTTCACTCGCTACTACGAATATAGTTTCATAAAAAGCTGCCTTCTACTTATAAATTTCTTGCTAGCATCTTCCAGAGATCTTTAACAAACTATTTTTTCCCTCTTTTCCCCCTTAAATGATAGCTTGATTTGGGGGCTACCACTCCCAATTTAGAGTCTGAGTCCTCTGAGGAAGATCCAGTCTCTCCTTCTTCTTCGCTCTCCTTGGTGCCATCCGGGGTGCCTTCTCCCTCTCCTGGTGGACAACCATGTTGACGCAAAAATTCACAAGCCTTGTCCATTGAATCAATCCTTTCTTTGCTGTTTGCATACCGAAAGATTAATCCCTCGGGAATCAGCCATCTGTACGCGACCTTCTGGCCTTGTAAAAATGTCACTAAGTCTCTGTATTTCCTCTTCTTTCTTCTTATCTCAAATGGAATGTCCTTCATAACTTTAAGTTCCTTGTCTCTCCACTTCAAGGTAGTCCTGTTAGTCGCTTTCAAGAGTTGATCTCTTGTTCTCCTTTGGGAGGATCTAATAGTAATTTCCCCTGGCAGACTGTTCTTTTGAATATACTCTGAATATGATTGAAAGACCGTATCTATTTTGCCTTGAAATTGGTCCGGTGTCATATCTGCCAAAGGGGCCAACAAATCACCCATGATTTGGTATAGATTCTCCCCTTTCTCCTCTTTAATCCCTTGAAGGCTCAAGGTGTAGCTTGCCTTTTCCATTTGCAGCTGTAATACACAAGACTCTTTGATTTGGCACTTTTTATCAACCGCCTGCAGATTTTTATCCATTTTTTTCGAGTTGGAACCAATCTTTTTAAGTTCCTGCTCCGCTTTTTCAATTTTCTTTGCATTTACTGCTGTCTGTGCTTGTTGAACGTCAAGCTTATTATCCATAGCTGTAATTTTCTCCAGTAGAGGGCAAAGCGCCTCTGCCAGCAACCTTTGGAGTTCCACAGTTTGGTCCTGTCTAGGCGCTGAACTTAGAGGGCTGGAACTTCCTGAAGAAGGTTTAAGTTTCTGTATCTTGTGCCTCGCATCTTTCGGCAGCGCCATGTTTGGGGATTGTTTACTGTTGGCAAAAGTTCATTGAAGTCTCTGGAATATCTTATTCATTACAGTCACAGTCACAAAGAAGGGGGGGGCAGTTGCTCACCACCTTTGGCACCGCTTGAGTTGGGACCTGCTGCTCTGTGCCACTTACAGCAGGTCCTGGCCTTTTCCCACTGGTTCCTCATCATCATTGCTGCTGGGCTCCAAGCATCCATCTGGGATGTTGACTTGGAGCACTCACTGGAACTTCAGCTTGACCATACTCTTCTGCAGTGGAGTGTCCTGCTGTTTTTTCTTGGGCACTTTCCCTCCTGAAGTGGGACCGGTGGCTTCTGGACAGGAGGCAGCATGGTGGCCCCCCTCCCCACGCCAGAGGCAAAGAGCTTGCTTCAAGTGCTGTGCCCAAACTCCCTCTTTTGGCTTAAGGGTCTTGGGATTCTGCCCTGGAGGGCCTCCTCTTGGGTAGGCGGCCATGTTGTCGATCCAGACCATCTGCAGTCTGCTCTCCATGTTGGCTGCCTTGTGCATCCATGTGTTCAGGGAGACTGGGGGCACATTGTGGAGAATGGTCTCCCAGACCTCTGGGTGCAGTCCCAACCAGTACTGTTCTGCCAGTACGCCATCCGGTCACCCCTGGATCTTAGCCACATACCTCTTAAATTCCTCGGAGTACTCCTGGACAGTTCTCTTCCCTTGCTTCAGGAGGCACAGATTGTTCCACACCTTTAGCTCTTCCGTCAAGTCCTCGTACTGCTTGCAGAGGGCTCATATAAAGGCATCGACTTCTCTCAACTCTGGTCCCTGTGCTTTGTGGAGGCTGACATACCAGTCAGCCACTCCATCTTGCAGCTTAGAGGCAATGTAAGTGCGCCATCTGAGGGGAACAGATGGCCCCAGTACTGCACAAAGTTCTCCAGCTGCACCATGAAGAAGGCCAACTTTTCTCGGGTGCTGTCTAACATGGCTTCTAGTAGCTCTTTTGGCTTGCGCTTCCATGGTGGGGCTCCCGGTGCAGGGACTGGTCCCAGCGGCGGCCTGGCAGGCAGGTTCTGAAGTGGAGTCAGTGACACGGTGGGGGAAGCTGGATGGTTTAGGTGCAGCTCCCCTTGTATCACCTGAGCAACCATCCTTGGGATGTCCAGCAACATCTCCTCCAGCATGTGTATCACTTTGGCTTGGGAGATCTCCAAGTGGGTGAGCTGTTCTTCCCATGCTCCTTCCTCAGCCCCGTCATGGTGTGGGAGCCCCTACAAGGGCTGCCAATCATACTGACTCCCCCCCGGGGGAGCCAGAGTCAACATCCATGATTCCTGGGTCTCAGCTCCAAACCATCACTGTTGTCTGGATTGGGATGAATCTCCAAATAACTTGGGAACCATCCCTCCCATGGCACCCATCACGGGTGTCAGGGTAACCTTGGTTGGTGTGGTGGTGGTGGCTGGAGTGGTCAACAGAGTAGTGGTGGTTGGTACCAGGACATCAGTAGTTACTGGTACCACAAGCCCCTTGTCTCCGCTCATCTTCGAAAAAGATGCGGGTAGAGGCAATGAGAGATTCCTGACACTCTGTTAGCTCCATAGTCAGACTCTCAGCAATGTTCCTGCAGAAGTTTCAGTTTACTGAAATCTAGTTCTAGGACACCCTGAAATCTTGTGTCAGGAATGGCGGGCAAAGATACAGGAATAACAGATATACCCCCTTCATACATGACCCCCTGATACATTAAGGCCAATAAGCGAGCACCTGAAAACGCGGGCAAAAGTAACGGTTACATTCTCAGCTGAAAGCTAGGAACGAGCAGAGTAGAGCTCCAAGGACACTTTACAGATAACACACGGCAGCTTCCCAGGAAGGGAGGGGGAGGGAGGAGAAGGAGAAGAAGCTACCCACACATTCCATCCCATGGCAGCATTAGCTGACAGGTCCTGAGGAAGTACTGTACTGATTTCTGGGATAAGTTTAAACAAAAATTGATTTATTTAATAAAGAACAAAATAGGTTTCTGGTTATTTTGAACAGTTGCTGAAGAAAGGAACTTATAACTATAACTGGCAAAACTTGGTGTTACAAACAGTCTCTCAACCTCCAAACTCCACTCTGATAGGCTTATACACTTAGTATACTCTCTCTGTCTTACATATAGCCACACAGGCTAGTCTCTTTGTTTTATTCACATTGAATGGAATCAACTCTCTTAGTCGCACAGACTAAACTGTTGGTCTTATTCACACAGAATTAGACTCAACATTCCATAATCACACAGACTATGCTCACTCTTCAGACTTTTCACACAGAATCTTCTTATAGACAGACACACAGATTCCTCTCAGAACATCTCCTCCCACACTCTCAGTCATCAGCCAGTCAAAATACACTCATCTCCCTCTAGCACTCTTCTTTCAGTACTGCAGTCAAACTGAACATTTAAAGGAACACACACACCAAAACATGGAATCATCCAGTATTTTGCATGGAGTGTCACATGTATGACTATCTGCCCATTGGACAGAAGTCTTGGGTGTGTGCCCGGTGAAATGAGCTCCTGGTTCTCAGGGAATGAGTTTGCTCCCTTGAGGCCAAGGTGGCACACCTGGAAAAGCAAAGACAGTCAGTTAGGTGCACGGAGAAGACTCTCGGAGACTTGTTAGATATGTCCCACTCTGAAAATGGCAGCCGGTAAGGTTCAAAAGCAAGTAGATCCAAGCATACTTAGGAGTAAGAAGGGCTTTATTGGAATACAGTGCTAAAACCCACAGTGTAGAGGTTATTGTCAGGAATGGCGATGCAAGCGGCACAAGCATGTTTATAGTGTGATGCAAAATTGCGACTAGCAAATGACCTGCAAGTGCGCGTGCAGGAAACTCCCGGCGGGAGAATTACTTAATAGGCGGGAGACGACTCCCTCCTCCCCTCGTCTTCTCAGGACTGGAAAATTCGCATACAAAGAAGAATAGCCCAAAGCCTGCACTCAAGGCCACCGTGATAAGACCGAGCGGCAGGGAAGAAGCTCCCACGTTACTGCTAGCATACCTACGCAGGCGCAAAAGCAGGGACGAGATAGGGAGCACAGCACAATGGACACAGTGTGGAACAATACAGAATCATTACTGACACTTTGCCCTCCCCAAAACATACCCCACCCGCCTGGGGGGGGGAAGACAGGGCTGCCCGGTTTATCCGGGAAATGGGTGTGAAAGTCCCAGATTAAATCTGGTGCTTGTATGTCGGAGACTTTCACCCATTCACGATGTTGAGGTCCAAAATGAACCCATTCCACAAGATAGTACAAATGTCCACGGAGCATTTTAGAGTCCAGAATGTCAGCCAGTTCAAAGTGCTCCTCGCCATCAATCATCAAGGGGGGTGTCATGGTAGGTTCCGGGCGCCACTTACTCGGAGGGTGCACCAGTTTGAGAAGGCTGAAAAGGAAGATGGGATGAATGTTTTTAAGCGACTTAGGCAAGTCAAGTTGCACAGTGACCTTATTTATACAACGTAGGATCCGAAAAGGGCCGATGTATTTCCACGCTAATTTCTTGGAAGTTTGGGGGAGGCGCAGATTTTTTGTGGATAAATACACATAGTCACCAGGCTGAAGGTCCCAACCCACCACCCTCTTTTTATCAGCCTGTTTCTTGTACTGGGCTTTGGCCGCATCTAACGCTGCAGAAATCATCGGCCAAGAATCACGGAAAGATTTACACCAGTCCATAGCCTTTCCCTCTGTAGTTTCATTTGCCAGGTCATAGCCCAGAGCCACCTTGAATGGAGACATTCCGGTTGAGGCATGCCAGGAGTTATTGTAGGCAAATTCGGCTAAGGGAAGCAATTCTACCCAATTGTCTTGCTGATAGTTAGTGAAACAACGCAAGTATTGTTCTAGGGTTTGGTTAACCCTCTCTGTTTGGCCATCGGTTTCTGGATGGTAGGCACTGCTGTGGGCTCATTCGATACCCATGAGAGCCATCAACTCAGTCCATAATTTTGAAACGAACTGAGCCTCGCGTTCGGCAATTATTTTGATTGGCAAAGCGTGGAGTCTAACAATGTGATGCATGAAGGCTTTGGCAAGTCCTTTGGCGGTTGGTTAGCCCGGGAAAGGAATAAGGTGGGCTTGCTTTGAAAACAGATCAACAACCACCCACACAACTGTCATGTTTTTGCTAGGAGGTAGGTCTGTGATAAAGTCCATAGAAATGACCTCCCATGGGTGACCAGGGGTCGGTAGAGGCTGTAAGAGACCCGGGGGTTTCCCCGCCCGGGTTTTACACCTGCTGCAAACCTGGCAGGATTGTACGTATGTGGATAAGTCTTTCTTTAAATGGGGCCACCAAAAGCTACGCTGCAAGAGGTGCAATGATTTCACATAGCCGAAATGTCCAGCTGGTTTTAGGTCATGGACTGCCTGTAAGACCTCCGACTGGACACTTTCAGGCACGAATAGCTTGTTTCCTTTATACCAACAACCGTTAGATTTATGCACCAGGTCCCCCTGGGCTTGTAACATCTCCTTTTCTTGTTCAGTGATGGCTTGGGCAAACCATTTTCCCCAGGGCTCAGGGGAGAGGTGAGGTACCGAAATTTTTTGGCTTTGTTTGCGAGTTACTACCACCCCATTTAGTTGGGATGGGGTGAACAACGACTCCCGTACCTCTAGTTTCTTGCTGGCATGTTGGGGTAGGCGAGAAAGGGCATCAGCTAGGTGGTTAGATTTGCCCGGGAAATGGTGCAGAGTAAACTGGAATTTAGAGAAGAACTCAGCCCATCTAAATTGTTTGGCGTTGAGGATCTGAGGCTTTCGAAGTACTTCGAGATTTTTATGGTCAGTCCAGATCTCGAAAGGAACTCGGGCTCCTTCCAACCAATGGCACCAGGTAGCCAGTGCTAGACGTATAGAGGCTGCCTCTTGTCCCAAATGGGCCAGAACCTTTCTGTCTTGTTAAACTTTTGAGACACATAGGCCAGTGGGTGGAGGTGCCCTTGCACATCCTCTTGGAGGATTGCCCCCCCCATTGCAGTGTCTGAAGCATCGACTTGGACAATAAATTTCTTTGTCTCATCAGGGTGAGCAAGCACCGGTTCAGTTGTGAATAATTTCTTGAGTTGGTCAAAGGCTTGTTGGCAAAGAGGGGTCCAGTCTAGACAAGCCCCGGGTTGGGAAGCCTTAGCCCCCTCCCTTTAGTCTTTAGAAGGTCCATGAGGGGGAGTGCGACCCGGGAAAAGTGGGGTAGGAATTGGCGGTAGAAATTAGCGAAACCCAGGAAACTTTGGAGCTGTCGCCTGGTTTTGTGGGGTTCCCACTTTAAAACATCATGGACCTTTCTGGGGTCCATCTCTAACCCGTCCAGGGAGATGCGGTAGCCCAGAAAATCAATACGTGTTTGGTGAAACTCGCACTTTGAGAGTTTTACAAACAGTTTGTGCTTTAACAATCGAGTAAGGACCTCTCGTAGCAATGCAGTGTGAGTTTCTAAGTCTGGGGAGTACACCAAGATATCATCCAAGTAAACAACCACCCCTTTGAACAACAAGGGGTGTAGCACCTCATTTATCAAGCTCATAAATACCCCAGGGCCCCCCTGTAATCCGAAGGGCATTACTCGGTATTCGAATTGTCCCAGTGGGGTATTGAAAGCCATCTTATGCTCATCGCCCTGCTTGATGCACACTCTGAAGTAGGCATCCCGCAGATCCAATTTGTAAAAAATCTTTCCTTTGGCGACTTCCGCAAGCAAATCTCTGATGAGTGGCATAGGATAGGCATTGGTTGCAGAGACCGCATTAAGGCCTCGATAATCTGTTGGGTCCTGTTGAGCTGTGCCACTTACAACAGGACTGACTCGTTTCCCTGCATCTCCATCTCTTCCTCTTCCAGAAATATTGGATCCGTAGGCTCTTGGTTGGCAAAGAGAGCCTGGGGATTGCGCGGCTTGGCAGTACCTCTCCTTGGTGGGGGCACCGGGTGCCATCTCTCTTCCTCTCGTGGAGGGACTCGGGTGAGGTCCTCCTTAGGGCAGGAGGCGGCGAAATGCCCTTTCTCCCCACATCTGAGGCACAGACCTTGTCTCATGCATTGGTCTCGGAGCCCACTCTGGGTGGTGGTGGGTTTGCCCTTCGCCTGGGTCGTGGAAGTGGCCGGGCGGTTATTCCCTAGGGACATATCCAGCTTCATGATGCGGAGTCAGCTTTCGGCCCACTCCGCTTCTTCCATCCAACCTTGGAGTGTGCGCGGCTCCTTTGAGCTGAGGACGTTATTGCGGATGTCCACTGGTTGCCCAGGAAGTGGCTGACCGGGCGGAGGGCGCGCTGGCGGTGGGGGTTGGCCGGGACCCGGGGCAGGTCCGGGTTGGTTCAGCAAATGTGTACGAATTGCCTGGTCCATCATCCCCGGCAGGGATTGCATCAGCTTGCCCATGTCCCGCATCAATCTTTGGGTATCATCCTCAATAGTATCCATTCGTGTATCCACATCCTTACTAGGGCTGGGCCTCACTGGCCCATGTGGAGTACGTCCCTGGGGTAGACCAAAGCTTCCATGGGGGTCCATCAGGCTACCCCGGCTCTGGCTTCCCGGTAGGGACCAAGTGGTCTGGGTAGTGTCCAATAAATTCCTAGTCCATTCTCGTGGCTTTCGTTGAGTGACCCATTTATCCCACGGAATTGGGCCAGGCTGGTAATAGGTTCGGGGTATTGCCCCTCCATGGCTCGGGACCGATCCGGCTGGACTGTGGATTGGGAGGGTGTACGCTGCTCCCAAAGTGCTGATCACTGGTGGGGTGACTGGTCCCACCGCACAGTACGGGACCAAGGCTGTAGTCACTGGAACCATCGTTACTGGTAAAACCGTTACCGGCACGGTGGTCACAGAAACCGTGGTCACTGGAACAGTAGTCACTGGAACTGTAGTCACTGGAACTGTAGTCACTGGCATGGTGGTCACTGGGACCGTCACTGGTGCTCCTTCGGGGCCACTCATCCTGGCTAGGAGATGCGTAGGCCAGATGGAACACGATGGTAGATTCCTGACAATTTCTGTCAGGTTCAAAAGCAAGTAGATCCAAGCATACTTAGGAGTAAGAAGGGCTTTATTGGAATACAGTGCTAAAACCCACAGTATAGAGGTTATTGTCAGGAATTGCAATGCAAGCGGCACAAGAATGTTTATAGTGTGATGCAAAATTGCGACTAGCAAATGACCTGCAAGTGCGCGTGCAGGAAACTCCCGGCGGGAGAATTACTTAATAGGCGGGAGACAACTCCCTCCTCCCCTCGTCTTCACAGGACTGGAAAATTCTCATACAAAGAAGAATAGCCCAAAGCCTGCACTCAAGGCCACCGTGATAAGACCGAGTGGCAGGGAAGAAGCTCCCACATTACTGCTAGCGTACCTACGCAGGTGCAAAAGCAGGGACGAGATAGGGAACACAGCACAATGGACACAGTGTGGAACAATACAGAATCATTACTGACACAGCCCTGCTGCTGTCAGGGAGCATAAGGGTCAAGAGGAAACAGGGCACCATGCTGCAGATAAGGGGAATGTGCCCTCAAAAGGGACCTCTTCTTCAGCTGGTGAACGGGTATCCTTTCGCAGCAAGGAACCATCCCTGGGCAGGGAGAGGGGGGGGGCTCTTGGTAGTTGGTGATTCGATCCTTAGGCAGGTGGACAGCTGGGTGGCGAACCTGCATACTGAACGTATGGTGACTTGCCTGCCTGGGGTAAAGGTAGTGGACATTACATGTATTGTAGATGGGCTAGTAGATAGTGCTGGGTAGGAGCCAGTGGCCATGGTACATGTTGGCACCAACGATGTGGGGAAATGCAGTCATGAGGTCCTGGAGGAAAAATTTAGGCTGCTAGGCAGGAAACTTAAGGCCAGAACCTCCAAGGTAGCCTTCTCAGAAGTGCTACCTGTTCCATGCGCAGGGCTGGAGAGACAGGCACGGATCAGGAATCTCAATGCATGGATGAGATGATGGTGTAGGGGAGAAGGTTTCAAGTTTGTTAGGAACTAGGATACTTTTTGGGACAAGAGGGAGCTGTACAAAAGAGACAGTCTCCACTTGTCCCGAGAAGGAACCAGGCTGCTGGCACTTAAAATCAAAAAGGTGGCAGAGCAGTTTTTAAACTGAATATTGGGGGGAAGCCAACAGGAGATGAAAAGTCTCTGATTCCAGATGGCTCATCTCAAAGAGATGAAGGGGTAGATGTTACTTTTCTACAAGGAAAAGGATTAGAATTGTCCACTGAGACTGTGGCTAATGATATGGACTGCCTGGCAAGGTCTCGAGGCAGCAAGAGGAAGGTTGTGGGCTTAACATGCATGGGAAACTATAGGTGTTTATACACAAATGCTAGAAGTGTCTGAGGTAAAATTGGGGAATTGGAATGCTTGGTGTTGGGGGAAAAATAGAAATTGTGGTTATTTCAGAAACTTGGTGGGATGAGGAAAATCAGTGGGATACGGTGATTCCTGGTTATAAATTATATCGGAAAGATAGTGGGAGAAGGGTTGGAGGTGGGAGGGCTCTGTATGTCAGAGAGGGTATATAGTCCAGTAAGACTGAAAGGGTAAGTGAATTTGATTCATTTCTGGAAATGCTATGGGTTGAAAATAGTGGGCCCAAAAGGAAGCTTAACATTGGGAGTTTGTTATCACCCACCATATCAAAAGATAGAGGAGGATTATAAAATGATGAATGAATTAAAGATAGCGGCTACATGAAATAACTGTGTCGTAATAGGTGATTTTAACTACCCACACATTGATTAGTCAATATGTGTTCAAGTCGGGAAAAAGTGATTGCTTTTCTAGACACTCTCAATGACTGTGCTATGGAATAGATGGTCACAGAACCTACCAGGGGAGAGGCAATCCTGGATTTGGTCCTATGTAATGCCCAAGATGTAATGCGCTGGAGCTGCGGTGGCTCAAGTGGTTAAGACGCTGAACTGCAGGCTCTGGAAGGTCAGTAGTTCAGCAGTTCGAGACCCGGGTGCCGCATGACAGGGTGAGCTCCTGTCTCTAGTTCTAGCTCCTGCCAACCTAGCAGTTCGAAAGCAAGAAATTGCAAGTAGATAAATAGGTACCACTTCGGTGGGAAGGTAACAGCGTTCCGTGCACCTTGGTGTTTAGTCATGCCGGCCACATGACCACGGAAACATCTTCGGACAGCGCTGGCTCTTCGGCTTTGAAACGGAGATGAGCACCGCAACCCTAGAGTCGGATTCGACTGGCTTTCGAGCAAGGGAACCTTTACCTTTTACCTAATGCCCAAGACCTGGTGAGAGATGTAAAAGTGATTGCACCACTTGGGAACACTGACCATAATGTTATTGAGTTTAACATTTGTATAAATAGGGAGTTGCTGAAAAAAGACTGACACAACCAGTTTTAACTTTAAATGGGGTACCTTCTCTGATATGAAGGGACATGTGAGGAAGAAACTGAAAGGTAGAAAGGGTCAAAACCATTGGGGAAGCTTGGAGACTATTTAAAAAGACAATCCTAGAAGCTCAGAAAAAATATATACCGCAGGTTAGAAAAGGCACAAATAGGTATAGAAAAAAGCCTGCACTGTTAACAAACAAAGTAATGGAAGCTGTAAAAGGTAAGAAGGATTCCTTTGAGCAGTGGAAATCTAGTCTCAATGAGGTTGATAAAAGGGAACACAGGCTGTGGCAAATAAAATGCAAGTCTGTGATCAGGCAGGCAAAAAGGGAATATGAAGAGCATACAGCAAAAAACATGACCAACAATAAAACTTTCTTAAAATACATTAGAAGCAGAAAACCAGCCTGGTAGGCAGTGGGGCCCTTGGATGACCAAAGGGTAAAAGGAATACTGAAGGATGATAGAGAAATGGCTGAGAAGCTAAATGCATTTTTTTGCCTCTGTCTTTACTGTGGAAGATGAGAAGTGCTTTCCCACTCCTGAACCACTGATTTCGGAAGGGGTGTTGAAAGACCTGAGTCAGATTGAGGTGATGAGAGCGGAGGTCCTACAACTGATAGACAACTTAAAAACTGATAAATCACCAGGCCCAGGTGACATACACCTGAGAGTTCTGAAAGAACTCAGATGTGAACTTGTGGATCTCCTGACAAAAATATGTAATTTTTCTTTAAAATCTGCCTCCATTCCTGAAGACTGGAAGGTAGCTAATGTCACTCCCATCTTTAAAAATTTCCAGAGGAGATGTGGGAAATTATAGGCCAGTCAGTCTAACGTCAATACCAGGTAAATTGGTAGAAATTGTTATTAAGGAAAGAATTTGATGAACAAAAACTATTGAGGCAGACTCAGCATGGGTACTGTAAGGGAAGATCTTGTCTCACTAACCTGTTAGTGTTTTTTGAGGGGTGAACAAACATGTGGTCAAGGGGGACCCAATAGATGTTGATTACTTTGACTTCCAGAAAGCTTTTGATAAAGTTCCTCATCAAAGGCTCCTAAGTAAGCTCAATAGTCATGGGATAAAAGGACAAGTCCTCTTGTGCATCAAAAACTGGCTAATTAATAGGAAACAGAGAGTGAGTATAAATGGGACATTTTCAGTGGAGGATGGTAAGCAGTGGGGCACCACAGGGATCAGCACTCGGTCTGATGCTTTTTAACTTGTTTATTAATGATTTGGAGTGGGGAGTAAGCAGTGAAGTGGCTAAATTTGCAGATGACATGAAGTTGTTCAGGGTGGTGAAAACCAGTGAGGATTGTGAGCCACTCCAAAGGGATCTGTTGAGGATGGCAAGTGGGCGTCAACGTGGCAAATGGGGTTCAGTGTGGCCAAGTGCAAGGTGATGCACATTGAAGCCAAAAATCCTAAATATAAATACACATTGATGGGGTCCAAACTGGCAGAGACTGACCAAGAGAGAGATCTTGGAGTTGTAGTAGATAACTCAATGAAAATATCTAGACAGTGTGCAACTACAATAAAAAGGCCAATGCTTATGTTGGGGATTATTAGGAAGGGAACTGAAAACAAATCAGCCAATATCATCATGCCCCTGTATAAATCAATGGTGCAACCTCATTTGGAATACTGTGTACAATTGTGGTAACCACACCTCAAAAAGGATGTTATAGCATTGGGAAAAGTGCAGAAAAGGGCAAGTAGAATGATAAAAGGGTTGGAACACTTTCCCTATGAAGAAAGGTTGAGGCGCATGGGGCTCTTTAGCTTGGAGAAATGATGGCTGAGGGGAGACATGATCGAGGTTTATAAGATTATGCATGGGATATAGCAGGTTGAGAAAGAAGTACTTTTCTCCCTGTCTCACAATATAAGAACTCGTGGGCACTCAATGAAATTGCTGAGCAATCAGGTTAGAACAGATAAAAGGAAGTACTTCTTCACCCAAAGAGTGATTAACCCATGGAATTCACTGCCACAGGAGGTGGCGGCGGCTTCAAGCATGGACAGCTTCAAGATGGAATTAGATAAACATCTGGAGCAGAAGTCCATCACTGGCTATTAGCCACAAGGTATATATAGGAACTCTCAGTCTGGGGCAAGTGATGCTTTGTATTCTTGGTGCTTGGGAAGGGCAACAGTGGGAGGGCTTCTAGTGTCCTGGCCCCACTGGTGGACCTCCTGATGGCAGCTGGTATTTTTGGCCACTGTGTGACAGAGTGTTGGACTAGATGGACCATTGGCCTGATTCAACACTGGCTTCTCTTATGTTCTTATGACCTGGGGATCCCCCAGAATTATAGCTCATCTCCAGACTACAGAGACAGGTTCCCCTGGAAAAAATGGATGCTTCGGAGGGTGGATTCTGTGGCATTGTACTTCACTGAGGTCCCTTTCCTCCCCAGGCTCCATCCCCAAATCTCCAGGAATTTCCCAGCCTGGATCTGACAACCCTGTTCTCAATGCATGTTTTACATATAAGACATCAGGGAAACAGGATTAAATAACACAATAACTTTTATTCACTTCCAGGAAGAGGAAAAACAAGGTGGTTGAGTAATGAGCCTTAAATCTGTCTTACTCACCCCCCACATCTGATTTCTTCAGTCAACCATGGGCCCTGATTGACTGTCATCTGCTCTGCCCACACCCCCCACACCAAATCTCACACCAAGGGATTGGGCAAAACCTTTGCCCATGCATCATATTTGCCTATTCATGTGTATAATGGGGAGAAGCTATTTTATGGAGGAGAAATACTGAGTGCACAGGCAGAATGAGCTAACTGTGCTCCTTCCTAGCTCACCTTGGTGTGCTCCTCTATTAGAAGCATATTTTTTCTAGGCCAAGCTGTGATATAGGAAGTCACTCAGACTGAGAGACAAAAGGAGGGGGGAAATAGCAAAGTGAGAGAAGGACTGGGAGGGGGCAAAATTCAGCTTCCTTTGCCTGTGCATTACATGATACTAAAGAAACAAATGTGCACCTTTTCACCCTTCTTGGGGATCCCCAGAAAGCTCACTCAGAAGCCAGTTCATGAGTCCTTCTGCCCCTTCCATGAGAGTTTTAATATAATGGAGGGGTTTTCCCTCCTATGTAGAATAAAAAGGAAGGTCCCTTGGTTGAGGGATGCAATCCCTAACCAGTGGTGATAGATCAGTGGCTATGACGTATCATAAGCTCCCAGAGACATTTGGATGGTATTGTTGGAAATGTAGTGTTGGCCTTGATTGATCTCTGATCCATTCTAGCAAGGTAATCCATGTTTTTATGCCACATTAGTTCTGCATTCATAGTGCCGTGGTCCTTTTCTCCACTTGGAGACACCCCCCCCCCCCAGTAATCTTATGGTTTACATTTATCCTTTGAAGCACAATAGACTACAAAGATAAACAAGATGGTAATGACATTGCTTGACCCTGTTGACCTTTTCAAAAGGATAATGCCTTAAGAACCTAAGAACTGTCTTGCATCCAACCATCCAACACCCTGTTTCCAACAGCAGTCAGTCACTGGGTTCTATACAAACAGTTTTTCTGTTGGTGAAAAAGGGAAGAGGAGGTTCCCTGTGACTACCTAAAAAGGCTGTGCTGGTGATCATGGGAACTGCATGTGAGATGAGGACTGTAATAAGATGCAGAATTCAGAAAGATTTGAATAGAAGAGCTAGTGGAATCCAACCTATGCACTGAAGTGGCATCTGCTTCATAGTTCACATTAGGGGAAATTCAGTGGTAGATCTATTGTTCCTATTTTTAAAATGGGAAGGCAACCCAGACAATATCGATCATTTTTCTCAACTTTGGTCCATTCCAAGGAGCCCTTCAGCTCCTGCTGTTTTGATAGTTTAAGTACGACCTTTTCCTGTATCAGAATGTTGATCATGATCATAGCAGTGCTGTTTTTTTGTCTCTTCAGGTCATATTGCTACTTTGTTTCACCAATGAGCATTCAAAACCTTTAGACTACCTAGTAGAGACAAATACATACACATACAGAGTAAATGCATCTTTCTCTTTTTTGGCAGGAAAAGAATTCATCCATGCAATCCTATGCAGTATTACTCCATTCAAAGCTCAGTAGCATCAATGGGCCTAGATTGGAGTAACTTGGCAGAGGCCTTTTTAGATCAGCACCTTACTAAAAGAATAGGCTAAGACATTGCCTGCACTTAGACATGTTATGTGAGGGGTACAAAAATATATGGACAGAGAATTTTATTGTTTGTGTGTGTTTCACTGCTGTAAAATTTTCTTGGGTAGACATTCAAATTTGGGGCCTTTTTTCCTGTAGATTATTGCAATATTTGAACATTCATGTAGGATGCTCATCTTGGTGGCAAAATATATGTTTTTGAGGTTGATAAAGCCAAATATAAATATCAGTTGTAGAGATAGCCATTTTTCCTGTAGCCACCATTTTGCAAGATGGCAAATCTTTTTCACATTCTTGTAGGTTCCTCATATTGGTGTCAAGGAGATAAAAAGTAGGCCAAGGCTGATGGTGTAAAATAAAGATATTTTAATAGTTAAAATTCCCTAAAATTCTCTATGTGTTTCACCAACAGGCTTTGTCAGGGGTATCTGTTAGTCTTGCAGTAATTCTTAAAAAGAGTACAAGATCTCCTGAGTACAAGATCTACAGCCTTCGTCAGGGGAATCCATTAGTCTTGCAGTAACTCTTCAAAATTAGTTTTGAAGAATTACTGCAAGATTAACAGATCCCTCTGATGAAGCCTGTTGGAAAAACACATAGGGAATTTGGGATATTTTAACTGAGTAATAAAATATTTTTACCTTATTTTGTACCATCAGCCTTGGCCTATTTTTTAATTTCTTAGTGACTGGTATGGCTCTTTTATTTTCTCCATATTGGTGTCAAACTATGTTTTTGGGGTTGATAAAACCAAATATACTAATCCTTTTGTTGTAGAAGCAAAATAAAGTAGTATTGTTTAAGGCATGTAATATCGGGGGGGGGAGAGATAAATCCAGACAAGCTTTTTTTTTTTAAAAAAAAAATGTTTATAATTGTTAGGAAAATAATGAGTCCAGGAGTGTTCCCTGGGTACTTATACCCTACCAGAGTTCAATGGGCTGGACGGAGACTGGCTAGATATTGAATCCCTTCCCAGAGAGGGAGACAGACAGTTGGGTCACAAGAAAAGTATTTATTGAACCTCAGAAATAAGAAGCAAGAATTATATAACATACAAGTCAAAGAAAATCACCATAATCAAGATATGGTAGAGATAGAGAGCTCTGAATAAAAAACTTGGAATATACTCCATCTGCCTGCCAAGACCCTCACAGAATCACCAGGGGATGTTGACGTGCAGCCCAGAACAATGCGAGCACAAGCATTATATATCTCTCTACTACCTATAGGATCCAGTACAAATGTCACTTAGGAATGAGGCAAGCTCGACAAGAACCAGCCTCTTCATACTAGTCTGATATCGATGAGGTCAAGAGACAGCTCCTCCATCAGGATAAGGTGCTAAGGAATCTCACAACTGATATTCTGTGTTTAGACTCCAGCCTTGTACCCTTGTCTCCATGAATGTCAGGTATGTTCATACACCAATGGCATATGCAGGGCAATGTTGGCTTGAAAGGATATAGCACTAGCTAGGTGCAAACCTTTGTGGGATATTGAACCAAAGAATAGATGTTAAGGCCAATTCAAAATGATAGCCAAAGAAAAAGGCCTAGTCTCAGTTATGTGTAATGTCTGCCACAGTTCCTCACTTTGAGACCAAGACTCTTACACAAGCAAAATTCCAACAAGTGGAAAACGGAGGCAGGCAATTCATGATGCAGCAAAAGCACATTCCACATTCTATAATACTCACATCTACAAAAAACAAAATCTTTAAAAAGCGATTGAACCAATCTGGCACTTTTGACAAAAGCACACACACCACTTTGTTGGACAAGCATAATATCTAAAGCCAATCTATTCTGAATCACAATTTTAGCAGCAGAGGATATTTCAGACTGCAAGTTTTGCAAGGACAATATTGTAAAGTTAAAACTTTTCTCCAGTTCTGCAGAGACATTCAGCATAGTTCTTTCCAGCTGATATACACCCAGCTATGGCCAGAAAGCTCTAACAAATGCATGAAAGCCTGGGGGGTTCTGAGACAGAATTTGGGATTGATTCCCATCTGGTAAGGTGATGGAGGAAACTCCCCATATTAGGGATATATTTATGTATATGTATGAAGGGTGTCTGGTCTTTTCTCTCTGGTTGCCAGCTACCCAACTGCATGGTAGAACTGACTGCTGGCAGGAGTACCATACAGATGCTTGTTCCCAGGTTGGACCATAGGAACTTACCATGCCAGGCTCCCCATAGTAAAGGGGCTGGGCCATTCATTGACAAGAGTGTTACCAGTGCCTGGATTCTTGGCCTATGCTGCACCAGTGCTCCAATGGCTGTAGCCAATAAAGCTATGGCCTGTTTCACTCCAACGTGTCTGTGCATGGGTTTCTTATTGGTCTCCCCCCTTTCCTGCCCAGCTCCCCTCCTCCCACCCTTAGGACCACAAATCAGTTTCAGTACTGAGAAGGCTGATCATTGCATAGTACCCCATGCAAACTGGACAACTGAGCACAGTGCAAAGTGTGCAGTGATACTATCAATGACACAGATGTGGAGGTACTACTGCTTCAGTATATGTCTACCTTTTGTACCAAAGATTGAGATGAGCTTTGGGTCAAATTCAGAACTGGAGAAAAATGACATTTATTTTCTTTACATTAGTGTCTCACCAACCTTGGACTAGAAGCATGCAGTGTCATTTTAAAGTGCCTCACTCTAACCAGCAATGATGTTTTAAGTAAGTTTGGGACCAAACCAGTAGCAGTGAGAGCAGAGCCTCTTAAGCTGGTCTTACAACTGGTTTAAGCATCCAGTTTCTTTTTCATGTGTTCCTGGGTCCTGTCATTAGAATCAGTGCTCTTAGCTGAGTTATCCTTCCTCTTCCTGAGGAGGAGCAGCAGGGCCCAGATCCTTTTAAACTCATCACTAGAGTTTCCTGCTTCTACAAAGGAAGAATGGCTGTGGGCTGTTGTGTGCACTTCTGCTTCTTCTCAGGGCCTCCGCCCTTGCTTCTTTGTCTTATCCTTTCCTATGGTTCTGGGGGAGAGTGGTGGGACTGGAAGGGGGTGTACCCATACTGAAGCCTCCTATCTTGAGGACCCTTCTGACTCCAAGGCTGGTGGTTGTACTGGTGAAGTGTCTGGGAGCAGGTTCTGTTTCTCTGGGCCTAGCTTACAGGGCATGTCTGTATGTGTGGGTCTCAGGGACAAATCATCTGACAGGGTTGACAACTTCTAGGAGGCATCTGTAGATCTCCCACTATTAAAGTTGATCTCCAGACTCCAGAGTTCCCCTGGAGAAAATTGAAGTTTTGGAGGGTAGACTCTATGGCATTATACACTGCTGATGTCCTTCCCCTAAACCCTGCCTTCACAGGTCCTCCCCCCCCCAAAAAAAATCTCCAGATATTTCCCTACACAGAGCTGGCAACCCTATCCTCTTATGATGACTCATCCTTCCTTGTGACAGAGAGTCATTTAAACTCCTGTCTCCTCTTCAGTGACCTGGATCCAGATAGACATTGGGGTACCCACTGCTGGATTTTAAATAATCTGACTGACATTGGAATTAACTTGTTTACATGGCATTTTATGGTTCTATTGTTTTAAATTGGTATTTTAATAGTTGTTTTATTGGTATTTATTATGACTGATGTAAACCACCCTGAGCCCATCCATGGTGGGGCATTATATAAATCAAATAAATAAATTCATTGCAGTAGTGCCCTGAAACACATACAAACAATAAAATTCTCTATACACACACACACACTTGCTGGGGTGTATGATGGATACAGGACTATTAGAATAGTTTGCAGTGACAAGTCAGACAAGTGATATTATCTTGTACACCTGAAAGCATAACTTTCTGTGGTGGGAACACTCATCCAACTTTTTCTGTGCTTCTGGGATAATTTATCAGCCTGTTTTTTTAATAACAGTGAGACCAAAGATATTTGTTTGGACATCCCAGGGAATGATGCCCCTTGTTAGGTATGAGACTTAATGAAGAGAGTGATTTCAACAGTGATTCAGCTTTATTTAACAGCAACAAGACAATCAGATAACACACACAAAACAGAGGAGCACAGCTCCCTTTTTAAACAGTGTGGGTTAATAAAACCATGCCCCCACTTTGGTTAACAACCAATGACAGTTGAGGGATAAAGACCAATGAGGTTTGTTCCCTCCATAACAATTTAGACAATTTGGATTGGTTATAAAACAGTACAGAAATAAAGCAACAGTACAGAAATAAAGCAATAAATAGGATTGTTGAGGCTTACAATCCTTGTCCTGACTCCAAGCTTAACATAGAAAAGAATACAGGCACCTGCAACCATACAAAAGTCATGGAATTTTTTAACTCCAGCTATGAGGGCAAAGCCCTCCTAGTCAATTTGTGCATAGTTCTTTTCTGCAGCCAACAGGGAATGCCAGTAGTATGCAATGGGTGCTTCTTTTCCGTCCGGCATGACGAGGCTTAACACAGTGCCCACCCCGTACGGGGATGCATCGGCGGCCAACACAAGTAATTTAGATTCATCCAAGTGAGTCAACACTGCTTTGGATGACAGGAGTTCCTTTACAGCACTGAAGGCCCGCTCCTGCCTTGTACCCCACTCCCACTGGGCATTTTTATGCAACAATGCATGTAACGGTTCTGCCATAGATGCCTTGTGAGGCAGAAAAGAATGATAAAAATTAAGTATTCCTAAAAATGATTGCAGCTGTTTTTTAGATTTGGGAATGGGCACATTCTGGATCGCAGATACCTTATCTGCAGTGGGGTGAACACCGTTTGCGTCGATCAGGAATCCCCAAAATTCTACCTGGTCCACCCTGATTCAACATTTCGAATGCTTTACCTTTAGGCCAGCCTCCCTGAAGCAGCCTAATACTCATTTTCGCGAAGATCTTGCCTCCTCCCAGGGATGCCAGCACATGACTAATAACCAGCACTGGATAGGAGTGCTTCTGCAAAGCCTTGTTGATGGAACATTTATAGTCGGCGCATATACGTACAGAGCCATCAGATTTTACAGGTGTTACAATTGGTGTCTCCCACTTTGTATGAGCACAATCACATGCACAATTAGCCATGCCATAGGCATGAATGCTGGGCAGATTTAAAGGGTGAGATCAGACACAAATATCTGGGAAGTGCCCCGCACCCGTTGGCAGCCCATTTTGCTCCACCGCAGAAGCAGAGTAAAAAGACACCAGGGAAAGTCCAGTAGCAAACAGGTTGCTACGGGCCATGGACGGACTTTCCCCTGTCTGATCGCTGCAGTGCACTCTCATGGCATCGGGATGGTCTGATCAGGCCATCCCGACTCCATACCATTGTTTTTTCCCCCTTCTCAGTATGCGTATCATCACACACTCCATAGGGAGCCCTCGTGCTGAGATGTAATTCATTGATTCCTCATTTAAGCACATTGGGAACAACCAGGCCCCCCCCCAAAACCCAACTTACCCACGGTTGCGTCTGATCACGCAGTGGCAGGCTGCCCCCACAGCTTCAAAGGACTGTATGAGCACGCAACTCTGGGTCAAATTCCTCTGGGGGAAATAGCCTTGCTTCCCCCGCATATTATCTCACACGTGTGACCGCCACCTATGAAGGATGATCCTGGAAAGCCGTTGATGGACTTCCTCCTTCCCAGTGATTCTCTGCTCAGGGGGGGGGAAAGAAACCTTTTAAAATGCCAAGTGGAGGTTTGCTGCTTGCCAGCCTCCAAGGAAAAAATGCATCCCCAGTTTTGCAAGGCACTATAGCAAGTTCTTTCTTGCAGAAAGATGAACTGATAGAGCAATTTGTAAGATGCTTCACTCTGACCATGGATGGGATGCTCTAAAAAAAAAAAGCTGCACAGGATATGCTAGTCTGGAAGTGACTTCCTTGGGCGCCCTTGCCTCCAAATCCTAGCTAGGTTGGAACTTACTATAGATCCTTGAGGATAAAAATGCACTTTGTGCATGCTTAGAGGCTCATTACCAACACATCCTCCCTACCAGTACTGAGCCCAGATATGATGAAGGAAGCATGAACATGCCCTTTCTTCTGTTTTTAGTGTGTCATTCTTGCACTTGTGAGCCAATTTTCCTTGCTGCAGTTCCCAATTCCATTTTATATTTAAAGTCATTTTACACCACTTTGTTATATGCCATTTCTCCTAAAAAGATAAAAAATAATATTCAAAGCTGTATTACAATGAGGAGAAATCAGCATGTCAGAAAGACTCATGGGTTTGATTTGCACAAAAGGAAAATTGGGGTTTTCAAGTCAAAATAGAGAGAGACTGCAAAATTAAGGAGAGTTGCTACATTTTAAAAAAACAAAAACAGGTCTTGGCTTTGATGTAGAGTAACCCCTGCATCAGAGCTCAATTAGATACTCCCTATTTGGCATTCATACTTCCTTGGCAGATCAGCATTTCATCAAAGAACAGGTTATACCTGTGTTGGATGCTATATAAAATCTAGGAGGATCTCCCACATTGTCTCCAATAATGGTGAATTTAAAATTGTTTAATGACCAGTCTTCATCTGCGAAGTTAGCTTTTCCAACCACTGTGCCAGTTTTGCGATTTTCAAACATATGAAATATTTTAGATCTAGTGTGAGGAGATATTTCATTAGTACAGGTTACTTTAATAATAATTGTGATAGTTCCTGTAAAAAAAAATTAACTACTCAATAAAATTGTTTCATTGGAGAACATCCCTGAACCACTTCTCTGAAATGTTAAGTCCGGAAGTTCTGTATACAAGCTTCAGATGCACGGTGACCCAGAAACATGGGACCACACTCAGGATCAGAAACATGGGACCTGCTTCTCCTTGGGGAGTGTGGCGGCTGCTTCCATTGCTGCTAGGGAATCTGAGCAAACATCCCATCATGTGGTCTTTCTTTTTATTTCTCTCTAGCTAATGGAAGTACTTCATAATTCTTGACAGAACCTATTGACTTAGTGTGGCTATTCAGTTCAGTGATTGCAATATATTCATGCCAGGAGGCTAGGAAACTGAAGATAGCTAAAAGCCTTGTTTCAGTAAATCAAGGAGAGTAGAATAGGAATGGTACATGTAATTTGTCTTCTATAACTGCAGAAGTGACAGTGAATTTGCTCAATTTTCACTTTCAGTCTAGTTTGCAATGAAGATTTCTTCCTTACTTTTTTGACCAAATGAGAAATTACTGCATGTGCGCCTCACATACTTTGCAGAAATGTTCACTCCCTTGCAGTGCCCCCAATTTAGCATGCTACAGCACATGGTATTTTTAGAATTCTTTTTTATTTTAAAATGCATTTAGAAATTTAGAAATGCAGTTTATGTTTCAAATCAATCCCATGAACTCTAGTGAACTCAATAAGATCACAACAGGGATTACAAGTCAATTTCATCTAAGCAAGCCAATTCAGCTAAAACAAAAGCCAGAAAAATGCAAATGCCAGTCTCTCTCTTTGTCTCTGCTATAAACATTAGGCTGTCCTAGTACTCTCTTCTGTTCACCAACTGCTTCCAGAGTTTTGGGACATTTTATTCTGGAATGCCAACAACTGCAAGGAGACCCCATGACTAGGGATGGGCATTTGGCTAAGCTGAACCGAAAAAATACCCAACAAATACCTTATCAGTATTTTAGGGGTATTAATTTAGCTGAATCAGATTCTCTAATCTGATTTGACAAACTGATAGTGATCCCAAATAAAAGGCAATCTAATTCAGCTTTTATTCAGGTGCATTCACCATACCAGAGCTGCTGGCCATTTAAACCTAACTGCTGAAAGACAGTCCACCCCCCAAATCTCTAGGTATTTCCAACCCAGAGCTGGCATCTGTAGATGGGAGGGCTCCGACTATCATTTCCAGCTGTTGAATTTCTTTGGTGAGGGACTCACATTGTCACAGTTCACAAACTAGCCATATTTTGGGAGTCAGCGTGAGGGATGTGGATGGACTGAGGAGATCCTGCTTCAGTCTTGGGTAGGGATGACAACTCTAGCCTGGGAAATTACAGGAGATTTAGGAGCAGTGCCTGGAGAGGGGGGACGACGACTGCAGAATGGTGGAAGCTCAGTGGGGAATCAATGTCATAGAGCTCATGCTGAGCAGCTGCCATTTCCCCCAGGCAGAGCCCCCCACATAGGGGGAAGGGTATACTTTACTTTGATCCAGAGGTGGCCCAGGCTGTGATCCCAGTAACTATGAGGAAAAAATCCCTGAGGATAAACTATAAATCAGGGGTCCCCAACATGGTGCTCAAGGCCACCATGGTGCTCTTTTGGGGCTTTTTTCCCAGCAGTGCCATTGGAGAGTTGATTGTAGAGTTTTTAAAAGTTGATTCAACAATAGCCGCACCATAGCACAAGGATCTTTACTATGTTTGTATGCAAGGATTTTTTTTAAAAAAATGTTAATTTAAAAAAGCTTTGTGTGAAACAGAGCTTCTGCCAGAAATATTGAAGAGTTACCATTAGAGTTCTGCATAGCTTCACTTACTGAGATTTTGTGGTAGGCTTTGCCTCTTGTGGAAGCCATTTTGTGGTTGCACCCACCCCTCTTTATCAGAATTCCAGTGGTGCCTTCAGGCCTGAAGAGTGGGGTTGCCAACCTCCTGGTGGTGGCTGGAGATCTCCCACCATGACAACTGATCTCCAGGCGACAGAAATCAGTTCACCTGTAGAAAATGGCCTTTGTGGAAGTTGGACTCTTTGGCATTATGCCTGCAACCCTGTCCTTCTGACCCCCAAAATCTCCAGGCATTTCCCAACCCAGAGCTGGCAATCTTACTAAAAAGGCTGGGGAGTGCTGCTATAGATCATGCCCAAGGATATTTATAGAAACTTATTTCATTTTATCCATGTATCTATGTTCAGCTGTCTTGTGAAATTTGTTGGAACCCATCAGAAGCAGTGTTAGCAGCAGTTTCAAGCAACATTCTGAAAATTCCAGCCTAAGACCCTTTTCTAGAATAAAGAGAGTGTGCTCATACAGTTAAAGTAGGAATATGCCAGTGGGAGGCAAACCTCTTGGGCAGTGGGGGCAAGGACTGCCAGCACCCCCCTGTACAGGGCACACAGGTCCCAGGCTGAGGAGGGGGGCAACCCATGGGGGAAAATCAGTGCACTAGCACCAGCCCAGACTGGTGCATATTAAAGAGAGCCCTGTGTGACATGTGAGAGCTCTGAGCGTGTAGGGAGTCCTCCAGCAGCTATGGCACTCTAGAGACTAGGAGGAAGGAAATGCTAGAGCATCACCTGATGACCACCATTTTTTCTCCCACTGCCTGATGCTTCCAAATCAGGGGAGTGGTTCTCAAAGAGGGGGATCCCCCACCCCCATGGGGGGCTGGCAACCCTAGCTATTACAACATTTTTGACAAAACAGCCCTCAGTTTATCTGCCTCTGTTGTAAACCAGATGTGTTGCTGAGCCCTTGGAGGAATATCGACTGTTCACACATACACATATGCATACACACTTTCTATGTTGTGGTACTTTTAACAGATAGTTGAGGTACATTTAAAGGTGTACAGCATACATTCTGCAATGGCAAATTTAAAAATAAATCCCCCAAACAAGAGAAATCTTTACCAAGGCTCTTGATCAACTGCATCTCTCAATCCAGCCATTTTCAGCAGGACACAGGAAGGAGACCCCTTGAGAAGCTTGCTTTTTATTCCTTTCCCAGTAGATACTGTGCCTTGAGAAGGGCAGCCATCTTAGACACAGTTCTTGCTGTTTAATTCTACAGACAAGCACACACCCACCTCCTCTGCTGGAGGAGTCTGCCCATTCCCCAACTTAATACGGGAGCATTTGTTTGCCCTGAAATACGACAGCCAATGGTGCAAATAAGTTATCTTTTGTGCTTCAGCTACTGTGCTTCACACAAGAGTAAGTGGGGCTACTCTCATGTAAAGAAGGCAGAGCAAATGAGGCTGCTGAAAAGTTCAAATACTTCAATGCATGTGCAAAAAAAACATGCAAAAAACCTTCAATGTGGAACTGATGGAACTCCTGAGGAGAAGTGTGAACTTATCCCACTGATGGCATTATCATCAGAAGTGGCACAACATGTACGAAAACGTGAAAGGCAGCTGCAGTCTGAAAATAACCAGTCTTGTGATCTTAGGGCAGGCCTCAGTCATTCTTTCTAAGTTAGACTTGAAAATATTTTTCATTAGTTTGCAGTGTTAGATGGTTCACCCTTACCAGCATTAATAGTAAAACCTCTGTAGCTGCCAACAAATTCATAGTGTACTGTATTCCCTATATCTCTGTCCATTGCTGTTAGCCTAGCTGTCACAGTTCCAAAAGGCAGGTTTTCAGAAATATTCAGATGAGTATCTAATGTGTTCCTTTAGGGAAAATAAGGAGAAATGAAACACTAGCCTGTTGGTTCAAATATTTAAATAACATAATGTGCTGCATGTGCAAGAATCGTGTTTTCTTCAGCAGGCTTCCACATTGGACACACCAACAATGAAAATCTCAGGAATGTTTTCACATTCAGCTCCATGAAAAATTGACAGCTTGGATATGACAAGGAATTATTGAGAAAGGAAGCATGAGTGATTTATGCTCTCTCCCCCCATACCACCCTGTTTATTTGGAAGACGGAATATGTACGTTTCCAATGAAGGGACAGAATAGACTTCTGTTTGTTGATGAAATCCACCTCTGTCTTCTTCATACAAGAAACACAGGGAGAGGAATAATGAAAGGGGTTCTGGAATAGCTAGACAAAGAGCTTTTTTTAACAGCAAAATTTTGTGCACACTATAGTCAGACGTGAATGCACCCAGAAGTTTCCAGGTTGCATTGCTAACCTAATTTCAATGTGCTATTTCCAGAAGGACTTTTTAAAAAATACTGCATGCCAAGTACAGTATGAAATTTCAAACTCATCAGCATAAAAGGAGAGCAAGCCCATGTATGCTGAGTGAAATGGACACCCTAAGACTGTAATCCTAAAAGGGAGTAAGCCTCACTGAATAACATGAGCCTTACTTTTGAGTAGATCTTCTTGGGATTGCTCCTTGAAAGCAGACCCATTTAGGGCGGAAAGAAGGTGCATCTGAATTTTAACTAATCAAAATCAGAAATGAAAAACGCCAAGTTCATTAATACAGTTCCTATAACTGTTCCTATAACTGTTCCAAAGTTGAATAACTGTCAGTAATGTTTATAGGTTTAAATTGTGTATTGATGGCTTTTATATTGTAGATTTTATTGTCATATTGCAGTGTTTTATACTGGCTGTGTAAGCCTCCCTGAGCCAACCTTGCTGGGAGGGCGGGGTAAAAATCTAATAAATAAATAAATAAAATGTAGAAATATTCAGATTTTTGCCACACTACCTGGCTGAGTGTTATGTCTTCAGAGACATAAGTGTCAGCATAAGCGAGCAGGTGCTCATTATGCAGATTCAGAAACTGTCTGGTATTGCCCAATCAAAGGGCTTATGGAGGGTACATCTTTGATTGGTTATGGAAATGTAATATGATTGGACATTATCTGTAAGCTATGATTGGCTGTTATGCATAACTGTTATTGGATATTGATATTGTTGTGGGCGTGGCTACCTCCGCCAGGATTGTATATAAATCGCTGTTTGTGACTGTATTCTTCGTCTAGCTTTTCTAGCCCTTAGCTGGTCTAATCTTGGAGCTAAATAAAGCTGAATCACTTGTTGAACTTACCTCCTGCGTTAAGTCTCATACTTAACAAGTGGCGACGAGGATGGGATATAGCGGGTAGGCAGCCCCGCTGAGAGAATCACGGAGGTAGTTCTGATCGACCGCGAGCCTCTGAGGGAGCCGTCTGCTCCAGAAGGCGCCATGATGAGCTCCAAGTTTCGGTTCGAGCCGTTCGAGCCAGCGACGGAAGACTGGGAAGCGTACCTTACCTGGTTCGAGTTCCACCTCGAGAACAGCAGAGTGACGGATGCCGCGAAGAAACGAGCCGCGCTACTTAGCTCGTGTGGCAAGGAGGTGTTCGACATCGCCCACTCGCTTGTCACACCTGATGATATCAAGACCGTGCCGTACGCCACGCTGATGGAGAAATTGAAGGCCCACTTCATGCCGCAACCCTCTGAGATCGCTTCCCGGCACGCATTCTACAAAAGGCGGCAAGGCTACAGCGAATCCGTAGCCGAGTTTGTGGTGGCATTGAGGAAGTTGGCAAGGGCTTGCAATTTCGCCGATCTCGAGACAGCCTTGCGAGACCGGCTGGTCTGCGGTCACCGCAATGCCAAGCTGCAACAACACCTGTTTGCCCTCAAGACGCTGACATTCAAGGTCGCGTTCAAGGAAGCCATTGCCGCTGAGGCTGCTGAAAGGTCAACGTGAGAAGTGCGACAGCGGCATGCGGCAGCCGAATCCAGCATTCACCTACAGGTCAAGGACCGTGAGCTAGCACCTGCCGTTGATGACGTACGAGAGCATTGTTCCAGCAGCCAGCCGTGAACCCAAGTGAAGACTGCGCCAGCGCGTCAGTGCCTTGGTTGTGGTGGGAAGCACGAGCGCGACACCTGTTGGGCCAGAGAGTTGGTTTGTTGGGCTTGCGGAAAACGCGGACACATCGCCAGAGCCTGCAAGTCGAAAAGATCACCGCCTACCTCGCCTCCGCAGCGCTCTCAATTCCGAAGCAAGGTCAACACAACCTGCTATTCATCCCTGTCGTCCCGAAACCCGACCCTGTCGTCCAACCCCTCTTCATCAACCGTCCTCACCACGGGAGCGCCCCGGAGGAAGAAGATTTTCGTCACCTTGTTCCTCGACGGCGTTGCCTGCCCTTTCAAAGTCGATTCCGGGTCGGCTAGAACAATCATTTCAACGTGCACCTTGGATCGTCTTTTTCCGAGCCGAAGCTGCCGCCACCTCCTGCCCACTGACACCCGTCTTGCAGATTTCCATCCCATTGGCAGGTGAGGCGGAATTTGAAGTCTGTTTCAAAGAGCAAAAGGCGGCTCTGTCCCTGATTGTTGCTGTTAGTGTTACAACCAAAGATTGAAATGGAAATTGACAAGCTCCTAGAGCAAGGGGTTTTGGAGGCAGTTCCGTACAGCAAATGGGAAACGCCCATCGTTACTCCTGTCAAACCTGATGGATCCATACGTATTTGTGCAGATTATAAATGTACAATTAATAAGGCATTACAACAGCATTCCTATCCTGTACCTGTGATAAGCCATGTACTTGCATCTCTTGGGGGAGGCAAGGTTTTTGCAAAATTAGACCTTGCCCAGGCATATCAACAGTTGCCCGTAGATAACAATGCTGCGGAAGCACAAACCATTGTTACGCATAGAGGTGCGTTTAAAGTTAAATGCCTACAATTCGGGGTTAATGTCGCACCTGGGATCTTCCAGGGTTTAATGGAGGGGTTGCTCAGAGGTATAAAGGGAGTGATTCCCTATTTTGATGATGTGCTTATTGCGGGGAAGAGTGATGAAGAATTGCTTGAAAGGGTCCGGAGTGTTCTGAAGTGTTTCGATAAGGCTGGGTTGCGAGTAAAACGGGAAAAATGTGCGATTGGGGTCTCAAGTGTCGAGTTCCTGGGGTTCAAGATTGACGAACGATCTGGAGCACAGGCCAGGAAAGTGCATCACACACGCTGACGCCCTGAGCTGCTGAGACTGGTCTGGATCCGGCTCCAACGGCAGACATCTTTGCGCTGGATGAACTGTCAAAGTCTCCCATTTGGTCCGTGGACATTGCTACTGCCACCCAGAAAGACCCAACACTATCCCGTGTTTTAAACTGGGTGTGGAGGGGGTGGCCAAGTGTTTGTGTTGAGCCTGAGTTCAAAGCATATTGGGGGAGAAGGACTGAGCTATCTATCTCAAAGGGTTGCATCCTGTGGGGAAATAGGGTGGTGGTTCCTCCCAAACTAAGGGAAAGGGTGCTTGAGTCCTTGCATGCCGGGCACACATGAAGGCCCTGGCCAGGGGATACCTGTGGTGGCCAGGGTTGGATGCCAATATTGAAGAAAGCTAAACCCCATTTGAACAGCTGCGAAAATCTATCACAGATACATAAAAATTTGCAGCTAAATTTTGCTATCATCTTCTAATAAAATATGTAATGTCTCCATATGATCTTTATTTTGGAACAAAGGAAGAATTAAAAGATTTCTAGGCTCAGAAAAAAAGTTTATTGTTTGTGGTTGTTGGGTCACCACTTATCCTCCTGGCAGGAGATGGCACCTGCGATGCTGAGAAGGGGGTAAGGGGGAGATAAAACTTGCCGAGGCTGCAGAATGCAGAATGCAGGGTTATGTCATCTCTGCAGGGCCTGACACTGGAGTGGAGGTACACCAGGGTCAGCTCTCTCTCTGAGGCTCTCAGACTCTGCCCTTCCTCTTCAACCTCCGGTCACATCCTCCTCAGCCTCGGCGTCAGGTGCCCCTTTTTCCCCTTTGTGTTCCCCGGCTCCTCCCTTTCTATTCCCTCTATAGGTCCCTTCCCTTGCCTGTCTGCCCTCCATGCTTCCCCATTGGCGGGGCCATGAGAGCCTCATAATAGGTTCATCCCACCTTCTGCACATCCAGGCCTCATCCCTTGGTTTGCTCCTGCTGGGCAGAGCTGTGGGATAGGCTAATGGCTTGCTGCTCCACTGGCTGGGCCTACATCCAACTGGAGGCTGGGCTCAGCCCCACTAGTGTACCCTCCCCACTCTCGCTTTCCCTGGCCTGGCTTCCCACAACTGCAACCAAGCATGCCCCATCACCCATCCTCCCAGTGCCCTTGGTCAGGTCTTGGCACTTGAGGCTTTGGGCCGTGGCACCTCCCTTACCTCCTCAGGTTAGATGTACTGGTCCCCAGGAGGTGAGGTGCCACTGCTCCTCGATTGCTGGCTCCCTGTCCCCATGCTGCACAGATCCACAAGTGACGGGGTGGCACTGTCTGTGGGTCCCACTTGGCGGCTGCAGATCCTCCTGGGACTTGGAGCTAGGCTTGTTCTTTGGCTGCCACTTCAGAGTCGCTCCCTTGCCATCTCCAGAGCAGGGGTAAGTCAGGACCCAGACAGTGGTTTATTGTTCATTGTTCATTTGTTGTTTATGCTATTATTAAAATTAAAATTAAAAGTTTTTAAAAAGAAAAGTAATTATATTCAAAGGTCAGATGATACAGGGTGTCTACACTACCTGCACTACAATCACATATTCTATCAGAGTGTGATATCTTAAAATACCACCCTTGCAAAACTCTAGATGGTGGGCATTAAGGCATGCCAATGTAAAGGCACGCCTATAGTGAGGAACAGTCAAATATGAGCAGTAATCAGGAAGCTCTCCAGGTGGAAGAATAGCGACAAATTGAGTAGAACAAACACATTGTGCTCTACAGATTGGATTCCTATGTGGTAACAGCATAAAGGGAGACCAAGGAAAGATTGAGGAGCTGTAGTTGTTGCTTGACAAGTTTATCCCAGTGGGAAATGTAAGAGTCTTCTCTGACTAAGTTGAGGTAACCCTCTTGGATGTTGGAGTGTATACTTTTAACTTTATTTTATTTATTTATTTATTTATTTATTATTTCAACTTTTACCCCGCCCTCCCCGCCAAAGCAGGCTTAGGGCAGCTTACATAAAATCCAGTAAAAACAATATGCACCACAGTTTAATATACAGCATAAAATACACAGTAAACAATTGAATATATCAATGGCTATCCAGATGTAGTAAAGTGCGTTTAGAACACATTCAGCGGTGCATCCCCTCCAGGTAGCTTTAAGGGGAAAAGCCTTCAGCCAAGCCTGAGCTTCAAGAGATGTTTGACCCAATTCAGCTTGGAGGGCCATTTCTGCTACACAATTCGGATTTCCACAGATAGAATGTAGGAACTAAAGAAGAACTGAATCTAAGGATTCCCCTATTTTGTCAGTCCAGATACCAGCCCCATATAAACTTCTGCCACCACCTTGGCATTAAACAGTTTGATGGCAGCTGGGATATACTGAGCCCAGATGAATAAAAGAAATGACAGATAATATTTGATATCTCTGTAGCCAGTGTTTTAACATGAGCAGCTTACTTTATTTAATTAAACTAAGGACCAAGCTAGACATGATGTGGCATCCATATCACTATTAAAAAAATAGTGCATAACTGTCAGATTGGGGCTGTAGTCATTTTTTGAGTGAATACTGCACAGTGGCTACAGCACCAGATTTGGACAAGGGAGATCTGGGTTCCTAGTCAATCTCTCAGGCTATCCTAAACATAAAACTAGAGTCTGGGAGACATGGGTTCAAATCCCCCCTTTGCCATGAAGCTTGTGGGCTGATCTTGGATCAGGTGCTCTCTCAGCCTAAGGGGAAAAGTATTTACAACACTCAGAGCTTTTAGAAGGAATGGCAGGATTAAAATGTGATAGAAAGGTAGTTATTGTGGGAATATAATGGGAAAGGAGGACTGCTTGTTTGAGGGAGAATAGGATAAAAATATAATGAATCAATCTAATTTTTGCTGCTTCTATGAAATACAACAGTTTTGCAGGGCAAAGATATTTTCCTTGAAAACACAAAATCTTCATAAAATTAGTTCTTGAATCAGGCCATTAGCATGGGCCCCAGACCCACCTGGGAGCCCATTTACAAGCCCATTGGGAACAGAAGGGAAGGCAACTCTGAAAAATGGCTGGGGAAGCCTCTGCAGCTGTGCAGGCTCCCCAGTGCTTCTTCTCCCAGCCTGACCAATCAGGTGTGACTTGACATGGTGGGAGGCAGGGCTTGGGCTGGGGACCTTGAAGAAGGAGATTTGCTCAGGCCTGCCTCCCGGGATATTAAGGGCCCTACCATGCCACCAAGGTCTGTTGGCTTTCTCTGCTGGCATTGGGGAACCAAGCTCATGGTGTTTGAGGCCATGTTTCTCCAGTACCTGGCCTTGATACAGGACCAGGGCTTTACGCCCCTACCAAACCACAGTCCAGCATCTGACACCTAGTGGCCATTTCCTTCTTTAGCAAAGCTTATGGCTACCCTAACCCATGCACCTCTTTTGCCACTTCCTGGGCCATCAAGAGTTGGCAGAGGCTCACCCCAAGTTCACCCACCCCATGAAGACCCATTACACTTGCTATGCTGTCTTAGCTCATATGGTGGTTCCCCAAGCTGTGCTGGTCAGGATTCAAGGCCAAACAATTTGAGGCCACCTTCACCCTGCCCATTTTCATTAGGGTGTGCTGTGGCCAAATAGTGGAGATGCAGGGCATGATCATTTGTGATTCAGAAGTCCATCGGGTTGTCAGGTGGTCCACAACAGACCAAAAAGGCCTAGGTGTACCTCCATGTGGTCCCTATGCCAGCCCTTTGCCCAGTTAAGAACACTTCAGCCATCCTGTCACTGCTCCCTCTTCAAACATGAGGATGGCTCACCACTCGCCAGATACCAGTTCACCAGCATCCACAGGCCTAGCCTGGTAGTGCTAGCCCCCCCCCCCGGGAATATGGGACTCTCTCTTTCAGGATTGAGGTGGCCACTACTGCAGCCAGGTTGGGTATTCCCCCTCTCACACTCTAGGCCCCTGATGGCGAACCTATGGCATGGGTGCCAGAGGTGGCACTCGGAGTCCTCTCTGTGGGCGCGGGCGAGGAGGCAGCTGAGCCTGCTTATTATGCTGCTGCAGCTGCTGCACCAGGTGAGCCCTGGTTGGAAAGCAAATACCACACATGAGAGGAAAAGACATGCAAACCCCCGGTGCAGGCGCCCTGCTTGTTGACATGAGGGAGGGAGAAGAGGGGAATCGCTTTCTCCGTGGGCTCCACCTTCCTCACAGCCTGACACCAACCCACAATCCCTGCCTCCTCAAAGCCCAGGAGCTGCTCAGCAAGGAATCCCCACAGCCTGACCCTGACCCCTTAGCCTGGGAAACCATGGCAACTCCCCTTCCTTTGCAAATACGCGCTCCAATCCATGCCCCTTCTGCCCCAGAGGAGTGAGGCTGAGCATTCCCAGGGATGCCCACTCAGGCTCGTTGCCAAAAGTTGCATCTGCGTGAGTGCGCCACTTCAGTTTCCAAACCCGCCTTCTTTGGGGAGGTGCGCTATTCCTCCTCCCCCTCCTCCCTCTTTGGCTCTCTGCATGGTCTCTCTCGCTGCGCCTTCCAGTGTCCTGTGCTGTAACCTGGAGTCCAAAAAACTTTAGTACCCACCCCCTTCGCTTCCTTTCGGGGCTGCCCCGCTGCTTTGGGTGGCATGTCTTGTGTGCCTGCTCAGAGGCTGTGATTAGAAGGGCTGTTCAAGGAGTTGGACATGGAGACTGTTTTGGAGCTGGTGCTGCAGGAGGGGGTGGCAGCCAGTGCTGTGGTGAGGTGGCTCAAAGTGAGCCAGAGCTCCCGCCCTGTGGAGGTAAGGCATAGCACCCCTCCCCCGCAATTATAGCTTCCTAAGAGCTTCCAGAGAATCACACATAGGGCAACCCCCCCGCCATGATGAAAGACTGTCCCTGAACTTCAGAGCTCCCGATTCTCCAGCGATGAGCTGGGGCAGAGGGATGAGGCAGAAATGAATAGCCGCTTCAAAAGCAGTACCCAATCTTGTGCATACTTATTCAAAATTAAGCACCACTGAGACAACCGAACTTGCTTTCAAGTATGAGAGCATAGGATTGCGCCTTTAGTAAGATTGTAAATTTGCTCTGGCTTTTCACACTCATGGGAATAACTAAAATGCCGTTTGGAGGAGCCGTGTAGGAGGGCAGATGTATGGGATGTACTAAAAGGAAGGACAGGATTGCCCATTGGAAACAATAGGAAACACTTGAAGGCCCACTGGAAATAATGGGAGACAGGAATGCCAATTGACTTGCATGGGCTTCATTGAAATACATTATACTACGAGTTGCAATAAAAATGTGAAATGGAATTTCCATTAGGGTCTCTGGGCCCAAATACACTACTCTGGGAATGGAATGAGAGACCACAGAGTGGAATGACAGCCCCAGGCTGTATCAGGGTGTTCAAGAACTGGAATGACAGGTCCCAGAGTGGAATGATAGCCCCAGGGTGGAGCAGGAATGTTCAGGGACTGGGATGAGAGACCACAGAGTGGAATGACAGCCCCAGGGTGAGCAGGAGTGTTCTGGGACTGGAATGAGAGACCACGGAGTGAAATGACGGCCCCAGGGTGGAGCAGGAGTGTTCAGGGACTGGAATGAGAGACCACGGAATAGAATGATGACCCCAGGGTGTAGCAGGAGTGTTCTGTGACTGGAATGAGAGACCATGGAGTGGAATGACAGCCCCTGGGTGTAGCAGGAGTGTTCTGCTACACCCAGGGGCTGTCATTCCACTCTGGAGTCTCTCATTCCAGTTCCAGAACACTCCTGCTACCCCCAGGGGCTGTCATTCCACTCCGTGGTCTCTCATTCCGTGCAGCCTTGATATGCTTTGGGGGTGGGTCACCTGGTTGAAGTGCTCAAGTTGAAGTGCTTTATTTGTTCATCGGTCAAGATTTGCAGGATCAAAATTTAATTTACTTCGAATCAATCTAGAAGTGGCAGATTCCACTGAGTGTGCTGTTTTTCTGTCTCTTTCCCATGGAAGAGGGAAGAGGGCTGTCACTTTAGGTGTGAAAATGTGTAAGATCATGTTGAGAAAGACAGACCAGGTAAATAGGCGGGTCCTGTCCTGTACTAACTGGAAGGAGTTTGTGTGTATGACGTCAAATGCAAACTTCATGCCAAATGCAAACTTTTACCTTTCGGTAAAAAGCTGTTTGTATAATTGAAAGCTCTCGTATTGTGCTTTTCTTTTAAGACAAAAGATGTTAATGAATTGTTTTTTCTAAACTAAAACCTCAGTATTCTGGTTAAATTGCCGTGTTGGCACTTTGCAATAAATAAGTGGGATTTGGATTGCAGTTTGGGCACTTGGTCTCTAAAAGGTTCGCCATCACTGCTCTAGGCCATTGGCATGTGGAGGTCTGCCATTTACAAGATATATATCCAGCTGCATCTGGGTACTGCCTACTGATGTTTTCTTCATTTAGTTTCAGCATCCCATCAGAAGTCTGTCCAGGTTTGTGGGCACAGCATCGTGCACTGGGCTAGAGTATACATGACACCTACTGGCTGGGGTAGGCGTCTAGGACTGGAAGGATCATTACACATCAACTAGATTAGCATGAGAGAGATGCTTTGGGACTCACTTGTGCCCACCATTCTTCAGCACATCCATTGAAGTAGGCACCCCAATGCCCTGATCATTCAACTGGGTGAGAATGACTTTGGTGCCCACAAGGGTGGTGTACTATAGATAAGACTATAACATTTCTCTTTTTCTGATTATTCATATTTTTCTGGTTTTATAGGTTTCTTTCCTAAGCAAGATTTTCTTAGGATGTAATAAAGGCCTTTTTAAGTAGTAAGCTTTTCTCTTCTAGGTTGGATTAATTTTTTTTTGCTGATGCTAGCAGACAAGACAATAACATTCTTTTGGTAGAAGAAGATAGGTATAAAGTTCATGGTTTTTAATTGTTTAGGTTACAAGTCCTCACTGCCAAGGCGTGCACACTTAGATATACTCATTCCAAATGTACACCCCCAAAAATACCTTATCCAGAGAGATATTTCAGAATGTCTACATATCCTGATCACAAATATTTCCAGAAATATTGGCTTCCGGTCGGAGTTAAAATGGCGAATTAACGCACTTTGCGATCTGTGCAAGGTGGACGGCGGTATCTGACGACAGTTTGGGCTTTACCTGGCCCAACGCAGCACTCCCCAGGCGGGGGAGTGACGAGCAAGCAGCCAAGCCTGAGAGGGAGTTGAGATCGGTGTGGATAAGCTTTGGAGGAAGCTTGTTTACACCTTGATCTCCTTCCACGAAGAGGGCAGTTGCAAGACAGCACTACAGATACCAGCCGGGCTGAGAATTCAGCATAAATCCGCCATCTACCGACCTCTTTAACATCAAGATTAAGCACTGCAAAACCCCGAGATTACAAGTAAGGTAACAATGAACGTTTGCTTACCGGTTTGAAGAAGAACGCAAAATTAAAACGTACGGATAAGCGTATAAAGCTTTAAGGAACTAATCCACTTGATTTAAAAGTAAAAAGAAGGCTTTCCTTTGGAGAAAATGGCAGAAAAGTGACTTTGTTTTACATTCCTGTGGTCAGCTAAGACTAAACTTTGCATAGTAGAAACGAAACTGACTGTGATTCTATGGTACAGGAAGTAGGCTAGAGTGGATGTTTTAAAATCGTCTGGCCGGATGTAGATGGACGTTTTAAAGTGTAACACCGGAAGTTGGATTACCAAGACGGACAGCTAAACAGGAAGTTTCAAAGGAGCCTACTCTAGCCAGAAAACCATAGAGAAATTGCGCCCGCCATTTTGAGGAGGACTAAATTTTAAAAAGTTATTTTTAATCCAAAAAAGCAACGGAAAAAGTTATAAAGGTGGCGATTTGACTTTATGATTGACAATATAAAGATTGGTTAGTTTTGATTTGCCTCCAAAATGGATTTGAGGTCAAGACCAAGGGCCGCCTCATCACCAAGTCCAAGAATGACTGCAAAAGAAAAAAAGGAGTGGCAGGCTACCATGGAGGCGATGGAGAAAAGGATGACAGAGGTGGTGCAGAATTTAGGAAAGCAAATAGAATCACAGTTGCAACAACAGATGCAAATACAACTGGAGCAAATAGAACAAGTGCAAGTCCAAGTACAAGAAAAAAATATGGCAAAGTTGAAAGAACTGGTACTAGCAGAAGTGGCAGGGATAAAAAAAGATACGGAAGAAGTCAAAAAAGAGGTTCAAAGTCTGGTGACAAAATCAGCAGAAATGGAACAGAAAGTGAAAAGAACTCTCCAAGAGAATATTAGATTGGAGTCTATGATGGAATATAGGGCTACCCAGAATCATCTGAGACTGAGAGGAATAGAGGAGGAGGAAGACCAGGACATACGTGTGTTAGTAATAAACACGTTGACAACTTATATAGGAGAGGATCAAGGAGATTTGGATTCAGACTTTGACTTAATTTACAGAGTAAACTCAGCTTATGCCAAGAGAAAGAAATTACCCAGAGATGTGATTGTTCAATTTGTGACAACAAAAATGAAAGAAGACATTTTCAAGAAGCAATTTACACAACCGCTGGAAATTAATGGAAAGAAAATAATAATCTTAAGAGAAATTCCGAGACTTGTGTAGATTCAAAGAGAACAATTTTGATGATTTTAAAGACATTTAACTCAAAACACTGATGGATTACAAATTTTTATCTTGGAATGTAAATGGACTGAATTCACCAAACAAAAGAAGATTAGTGAATCATTGGCTAGAGAAACAAAAATGTAATATAATTTGTTTGCAAGAAACACATATTAGAAAACAAGATAACAAGTATCTGATTAATAAAAAATTGGGAGAAGAATTTCATTCATCAGCAATCAATAAGAAGAAAGGAACAGTGATATATATTCCTAAAGAATTGGAACCCAAACCAATCTTCTCAGATAATGAAGGAAGATATGTTGGTGTGGAAATAACGATGTACAGAAAAAGGACATTGCTTGTAAATTTATATGCACCCAATGGAGCAAAAGAGACTTTTTTCAATGATTTGACAAGAGAGTTGGACTGTTTAAACTATGATCAAATAGTTTTTGCAGGAGACTTTAATGGCACGGTTAACAATGTATTGGACAGAAAGTCTAATGCAATTGGAGAAGCGATTGGAAAATTGCCAAAAAATTTCTTTCAGTTGATGAGACAAGAGAAACTAGAAGACGTTTGGAGAAAATGGAATCCTAAGATTAAGGACTACACGTTTTATTCTAACAGACATAATTCCTTTTCTAGAATCGATATGATCTGGATGTCAGAGGAGATGGCGTTAAAAACTCATAAAATTGAAATTTTGCCAAAAAATAACTCAGATCATAACCCTTTACTTTGGATGTCAAAAGAAAAACCAAAACAATTATATTGGAGGATTAATGAAGATTTACTGGACCAAAAATTAATCAATGAGACATTAAAAAAAGAAACGAGAAATTTTTTTGAAATGAATTTGAATAAAGGTACTGATATACAGATCGTTTGGGATGCATACAAAGCGGTAATGAGAGGTTTGCTTATTTCATTAAACACTAAAGACAGAAAGCAAAGGATGCAACAACAAAATGATCTTCATGAAAAAATTCGACAAAAAGAAAAGGAATTAAAGAAAAGACCAGGGAAGAAAAAAATTATTAAAGAGATTCATTTTCTACAGGATCAATTGAATGTCTTACTAAATAGAGAATTATATTGGAACTTGAAAAAACTACAACAAAAAGCGTTTGAGGGTGCAAATAAACCAGGAAAATTCTTAGCGTGGCAGGTGAATAACAGAAAAGAAAGAAACTTCATAAGCAAGATTATTGAAGATGGAAAAGATGTTGTGGATTTGAAAGGTATAAAAAGAGCTTTTTTTCAAATATTATGCAAAATTGTTTAAAAAGAAAGGAATTGACCAACAGAGAATTAAAAAGTATTTGGACAATATTGAAATACCAGAGGTGGGACAACAAATTAAAGAACTACTCAATGGTTTAGTAACAAAGGAAGAGGTAATAATGGCGATAGAAGATGCAAAATTGGGCAAAGCTCCAGGTCCAGATGGCTTTACAGCAAAATTCTATAAGAAATTCAAGGAGGAGCTAACCCCTATTTTAGTACTTCTGTCAAATGATATAAGAATGACCAAACGGATCCCAGACTCATGGAAAGAAGCAAATATTTCACTTATACCTAAAGAAGGTTTGGACTTAACTAATGTAAAGAATTATAGACCAATATCACTATTGAATAATGATTACAAATTATTTGCAAAAATAATTTTGGAAAGGTTGAAAAAATATTTGAAAGATGTTATAGCGGAAGAGCAAGCTGGTTTTTTACCAAATAGACAAATAAGAGACAATTTGAGAGTGGTGATTGATGCAATTGATTACTATGATAAACACCCAGAAAAAGAAGTTGGATTCCTCTTTCTTGATGCGGAAAAAGCCTTTGATAACTTGAATTGGGATTTTATGCTGCAAGTAATCGAAAAAATGGATATAGGACAGTCTTTTTTAAACATGATTGTGGCAATATATTCAGAACAGAAAGCAGCTTTGAATATAAATAAAGAAAAAACAGATTTTTTCCAAGTTCAAAAGGGAACGCGACAAGGCTGCCCGTTGTCTCTGTTATTGTTTATTTGGATATTGGAAATATTATTGGCAGAGATAAGAAAAGACAATAATATCAAAGGACTTACAGTGAAAGGCTTTACGTATAAATACAGAGCATTTGCAGATGATGTAATGTTTATGATTCAAGATCCAATTGAGAATATACCACAATTGATGGGAAAAATTGAAGAATTTGGAACAATTGCTGGATTTTATGTCAATAAAAATAAAACGAAAGTGATGTGTAAAAACATGACGAGACAGAGACAAATTGAACTTCAAGAGAAAATCAAATGTGAAGTAGTTACAAAGACTAAATATTTAGGAATTGAATTGACTATGAAAAATATTGATTTATTTAAAAATAACTACGAAAAAGTTTGGTATAAGATCCAACAAGCCTTGAAAAAATGGAATACCTTGAATCTATCGATACTGGGAAGAATTGCAACTGTGAAAATGAATGTTTTGCCTCGCTTGATGTTTCTATTTCAGACTATTCCAATATTAAAACAAAGTAAAGTATTGGATACGTGGCAGAAAGAAATATCAAAGTTTGTATGGGCAGGAAGAAAGCCAAGGATTAAAATGAAAATTCTATGTGATGCAAAGGAAAGAGGAGGACTACAACTACCAAATCTAAGACTTTATTATGATGCCATCTGCTTAACATGGTTGGAGCAGTGGATTAATCTTGAGAATAAGAAATTGTTGGCTTTGGAAGGTCACGATAATAAGTTTGGATGGCATGCATACTTATGGTATGGAAAAGTACAAATAGACAAGTTTTTTAAACACCACTATATAAGACGATCACTGTTCGAGACTTGGATGAGATATAAAAAATTCTTCTCGGAAGAGCAACCACTTTGGATAGTGCTGGCAGAAGTGATTAATCCATATTCAAGGAATCAAGGTTTAGATTGGTTACCTTATAAAAGGCTTTTAAAATTAGAAGGGAAAAACTTTGTCTTAAAAGATAGAAATGATGTTGAATATGATTATGATTGGTTGAAGTATAGACAGATTTATGACTTATTTAAGACCGATAAAAGAGAACATGGTTTTAGAGAAAATAATAATGAAATTGAAAGTGTATGGGCTGAAAATGGTAAAAAAATGATTTCAAAATTGTATAAGGTCTTATTGAAATGGTATACTGAGGATGAAACAGTAAAAGAGCAAATGATAAAGTGGGCTGTAAATATAAATAATGAAATAACTATGTCATCTTGGGAATATTTGTGGAAAAAGTCAATGAAAATTTCAACTTGTATAAATGTTAAAGAGAATTGCTATAAAATGATGTACAGATGGTATATGACTCCTAAAAAAATTGCTATTATAAATGATAGCATGTCTATCAAATGTTGGAAATGAAGGAAAAAAGAAGGGTCTTTTTACCATATGTGGTGGACTTGTGATAAGGCCGTAAGTTACTGGACTGAGATTCATAATGAGATACAAAAATTTTTGAAATGTACTTTTAAGAAAGACCCACAGATGTTATTGTTAGGTCTTAAAATGGAAGAAATAAATGTAACCAAGAGAACATTATTATGGTATTTGGTTACAGCAGCCAGAATGACTTTTGCACAATGTTGGAAGCAAGAAAAAACACCTGAAACATGGGAATGGATTAAGAAGATGTTGTTTATGGCAGAAATGGACAAATTAACAAGAAAATTAAACAACGAAGAAGATGAAAACTTTTTTGAAGATTGGAAAGACTTTCAAGAATATTTGTTGAAAAACTGGGATGTAAAACATGGTTTGATTTGCTTTGACAACTACTAAGGAGAAATTGAAAGGGACTAGTCTTTTAAATTGTTACCATTAGTAAGACAAAGTAAGTTTAGTTAAATGTAACTGAATAAGAGATATCAATGGGGTTGGAGCACTGCGGGAAGCCTTGTTTGGGGGGAGTGGGTGAAAAGAAATGGATATGTATTTACTTGTTTAATTTGTATGATCGTGGAAAATATATCCAACAATAAATTGTATTTACCACAAATATTTCCAGAAATATTTTGGAATACCAGAAATATCCATGGCTGGTGTTTAAAAGCTCATGGATTTTTTTTCCTGCTGGCCAATGGGAGGGATGGAGGCAATTCTCACAAGCAAATGGGATCACATATTCAGGGGAGCTCTCCAGGTTGGTTCTGTTGGGGTTCTCTGGTTTGACATTGGTTCTATTGGGCTGGAAATAGTGTCCTTTCCCTTGCTTCAGTTGGTTTGGCTTTGATTTGCCAATGCGACATTCATTGTGTTGTGTTTGTCACATTGGACTGTCATTCTGCTGGAATTCTCTGATTTGATGGTGACTGTGTTGGTCTTAAACTAATGATTTCGTGACCCTCTAAGCCAAAAGAAACCTACCACTACATATAGTAGCCCACAAGACTCTTAAAGAGTGTTGCCTTTCCTGCCTCCATGAAAATGCAAAATGGAGAGGGAGGGAGTTCGTCACAGCAGCCCACAATACACAGCTGATTATTGTTCTTGATGAGAGTCACTTGATGAGAGTCACTCCAGTAAAATTCATTTGCCTCCATAGTCTGAATAAAGAGACTCACACAGGTGTGTTTATTAAAATAAAGGGCAGCTTTATTAACTTTTAACTTTAAATGATGAACTGAAACTTGACAAGGGCCAATTAAAATGTAAGCCTAGGCAAAGGGATACCCCCTGATCCCTTTCCTGGCCAAAACCGGGGGAGCCACAGAGCCCCTGGCACAAGTCAATGCTAACATGGCTATTGACAGGCGGCAGGACATGCTAATAACCCCCTGAAAGGAAGCCAGCTACCTCAAGCTACAGAACTTGAGGGAGACTGAATCCTGGGAGTATTGCAGGCTGTTTGCAATCCCCACCTGGGGCCCATGCCAAGATATGGTTTCTGCTAAATGCACCCACACCCCAATCAAGAGGGGGTCTGTCTGTTGGTCTCTCCACCCTACAAAACCAGCCAGCTTCCTGCCACAACAAGGGTCAAGCCTCTGCTTAGGCCCTTTTCCCCACAGACTGGCTGACAATATGCCTGAGCCCTTGCCACAGTTCATCAAGAAAAATTCTGTTCCCAAACTCAGACACATGCACCACATCATGAGGGAATTCTTTAGCTATCTCTGGGTATGAGATATAAAATCCCAACCCACATGGCATAGCCTTCTGGATCTCTCAGTTGGCCTTCTGCCGGCCTTTTCAATACCGTGTGGGTTACAAGCCCATTTCCACACCCTCTGTGGAAGAATGGAAGACCACACCAAGTGTACTCCTGGCCAGAATGCCATGATATCACACATGTCTGCCTGTGCTTGCATGGTCAGGGCGCTGCCCTTGACTATACCGAGGTCATTACCACTAAGGTGAATGACCAGAATGTCAGGTGGAGGACCGCTCCTCTCCAGAAACAACAAGGGCATCAGCCCAATCTAGTGGAGGCCAGGCCTGCCTTGCCACTCCACCATGGTGCAGTTACTGAGGCCCAACTAAGAACCCATCCCTGTGTGTTCTGCCTAGTAGGCTGCCCAAAAGGCCATACTGTGGCCCAAAATCATGATCCGTAACCTCTGGCCTAGAGCCAAGGACCATAAAACCAAAAAACAACAATAACCAATTAACGAAAAATCATAACAGTTTATAGGAAAACCAGAGGCATGATGTATGCCTGATAAGTGTCAGAGCACCACCTCCCAACTTTCTGAATGGCTGGACCTGGATAACCCATGGCCACCACCATAGAGGCTGCCCCAAACTGAAAGAAGTGGGTACCAAACCTAGCACCAGACAAACCAAGCTTAACCAAAAACTTGGATGTGAGAGACCAAAACTGGTATTTTGTCAGTGGAGGCTTGTCATCATGGACAAACAGGGGACCATCCCCTTGGCCACACTGACCAGTGTACCGGCGCAGAGCCTTTACAGGGCAAAAATCCTGTTCAGCACAAGGGCCAAGAGAGATCTCACTCCCATTGCCCTTCTGGTTTGTTTTAGATTGCAGCACCCAAATGACAACCTGATCCCCTTCAGAATGGATGTCACCAGCCTAGAGGGCTTTCCTAGATGGATCCAAGCAGGATTCTTAGACCAGCTCACTAATGCACAGGGCACCAAAAATGCTGTCAGGGCAGCAGCATGAAACGATGCAATCTGATAGCTAGACTGGCATACTTGGCTCCAAGTGCAATAAAGGCCCTTCAGCACCACAGGAGAGATGGGCTGCCAGGCATCCCACTGGGTTCGAATGTTAGCCAAATTGCCTTACTGCTTATCAAGCTTGGGGGTACTCTAATATTAAAGGGCAATTGGCATATAGCATAGGGACATAACCTGTGTATACCAGAGTCAGAATTCCCAGAGTTCATGAATAGATGAGGAGACCAGGTTGATGTGATAAGTGGTCTTTTACTCAATAATTCTCAAGCATACAATAATAATTAGCAAGCACACACACACAACACAGAACTAAGAAATTAGGCAGAAAAGACAGCAACTTTTGCATTAGCAGGAATATTGTTGGTGGGTGATGTCTTGTCACTTGTCTGGTGAGATGAGTAGACCTTGCAGCAAAAAAGAAGTAAAAGAAAGAGAGGGATTGGATTGTGAGCCAGCCAGCGACACACGTGGAGTGGTCCCAAAGTGATTAGGGATGGAACCTACAGGTGGGGTGGGATTAAGAGGGCAAAAGCAAGAGAGGGAACTGTGTCTCAATTCTCCTTAAGTAGGCAAATTGTGACCTGAGACAATAGCCAGGTGATCATGAGTTCCTAGAAAATGTAGACAAAAAGAATAATATCTTAGGATGGATGGGAAAAAGGAACAACTGTTGGACAATTTAGGGTTGATGGGCAGCAGAGAGTGATGCCTCTTGGGGAAGGGGTGAGACAAAGGAAGGGGGAAGGAGTGTGCAATCATTTTAATGAGCCAGTGCTTGTCATGAGCATTCTCTTGATCAGTAGCAGGAAGGCTTAATTGCTTCTTTTGTTTCTAGCTGGGCAACAGACTTTGAGAATGACTCAGGGGGAGAGGGAATGTGCCGCATGTTGGAGAAGCTATCCCTTCATAACTGCTTACAGGAACATCTGGCCTTTGTCAGGACATGGCTTCTCTCTGGTCTGTTGCTGGTCCTGTGTTTATGGAGACCTGGTCTGCTGGTCTGCATCACAGTGGTTGTGTAGGTACAGGGTGTAGCATGGGCACAAGTCCTCTGTAGTCTTGGGTCCAGATCTAGCTTGGCATGTGCCTATGGCACAAGGCTTCCCTTGGCCACAGTGCACAGTTCATAGTTCAGCATGGGGTACTCTGCTTAGGACCATAGCTCTGTCCTTTGCCCTGGCACCCAATTCACAGTTCAGCAAGGCAATGTACTAAAAGAACCTCTTTAACAGTGCCATCTGTAACTTCTTCATGGCAACACTAACCTCCTGAAACCAGCCCTCCAACATTTTGCGAAGGGAGAAACCAGCAGTGAACTCAGCAAATCCCTGGGCTTTGCTGTTAAAGGCCAAAGCAGCCAACTGCCCTCTGATGGACTTAATCGCTGAGTCCTTACCTTTCATCATGACACAGTACTGTTGCAGGTGGTCCACAGGGATGGGCCAAGCATTCTGAAGCCCTACCTGCCTCCTAAAGACCTCAGATTGATGAACCTCACAGCCATAAGTTCTCTGAGTGCTTGGTGCTATTGCTAATTTGATTGCCCTGTGAGCTGCCAAGCTGCCACAGTTCCAGGGGCATCCTCATTGGATGTAAACCTGCCTCCGGGGCCAGCTGCCGAAACCTCTCCATTTGTTTGCCTGATAGAGTGTCCACCACCCCATTACTAACCCCCAGGATTGCTTGGTGAGAAACAATATATTTAACTGGAGGCAGAGATGAGGAAAAGGCCAAACCAAACCCATGACCCTAACAGAACTCGAAGTAAGGGAATTAATAAACTGCACTTCTGCCATATTGCCACATCAAAAATGTACTGTGCAGTTGGCCAACTGCTCATCTCAAATCCAGAGTGCCACTAGAAGGGGGGAGGGGGGAAAATCCAGAAAAGTGAGATCTCAGCAAATCTCACCAGGGGACCATTCCTCAGGCCATTCTTCAGTGCACCAATGACCCCTGAAATAAATCCCAAATCTGATGGAGGCATCGGAAGTAACCTGTAATTCTGCTTCAAGCCTTAGGTCATCATGCCAAAATGAATCCCCATTAAACTTCTATAAGAATGTCCCTCATACCTGTAAATCCTCCCTTATGTCCTTATTAATTCTCAGTCTGTGGTGAGGGCTACACAACCCACGCATAGCTCTGCACACAGGGCCGGCTGGAGGTGTTTCTGCACCCTAGGCAGGTGCAGATGCCAACCTCCTGGTGGGGCCTGGAGACCTGCCATGCCGCCCCCACCTCCTCTCCCCCCAAGGGGGAGGGGGAGGGCGGGTGAACTGCAAGCCAAGGAAGGGGTGGGGTTTTAAACCCCCGCCCCTTCTGTCCCAGCACAGGCTTGCCCGGGATGTCCCAGTGCTGGCAAGCCAGGGAAGGGAGAGGGGAGGGTGGGCAAGCTCTGTCACTGCCTCCTGCGCCCCACTGGGGCGCTCTTCACTGGTGGCGGTGGCAGGGAGGCAGTGGAGGCTGGTGACGGTGGCGGGGGGCTTTTGCAGGGGGTGGGGCGCAGTTTGGCACTCCTGTGGGCCAGCGCACCCTAGGCAAGCGCCTAGCTCTCCTAGCAGGCGAGTCAGCCCTGTCTGCACAGACGATGAAGAAATGCCCAGCCAGGTGCCACTACCTTGCATGCAAAATTCACATGCCCCACTAACTGCTGAATCTCCACCAAGGTGGCCCTCCTTTTAGAGAGGAAAATGGCCACATGAGATTGCAACTTATCTAACTTCACCCAAGGTAACCTAGAGGTCTGGGTTAATGGTGTCTAATTCAATGCCCAAAAATGTCAAGACTGAGGACAGGCCCTCTGTCTTCTCATGTGCCAAGGGGACTCCCAGCTCCCCAGCTAAATCCATAAAGGACCTTAGCAAATGAGCACAACGGCCCGTACTGGCAGGTCCCACAAAAAGAAAATCATCAGGCAGTAAATCAAGATTAGGCCTGCTTGCACTGCAAGGCCCATTCTAAAAAGGAACTGAAACACTCAAAGGCAGATCAGGGTACCAAACAACCCATAGGAAGGGACTGATCCATGTAGAATTGGCCTTCAAAAGCAAATGTCAAAAGTTCAAAATCACTGGGGTGAACTGGCAGGAGATGAAATGCCGACTTGATGTCACATTTCACCATCTCTGCCACTGGGCTGCACTGGCAGACCACCTGCACAGCTTGGTTAAAAGATGTAAAACAGACAGAACAGAGGTGGTCAGGGATAGCATTATTAACTGAGCTACCCTGAGGAAAAGACAAGTGATGTACGATATGATACTCACCTACCGCTTTATTAGGAACCACACCTAAGGGAGAAACCCTCAGCTTGGGAACTGGGGGAGCCAAGAATGGTCCAAGCATCCTGTCTTCCCAGCATTCCTTGGCTATCTTTTCCCTAACCACGTGTTCCAAACCCACCAGGGACTTGAGATGCTGAGACATAAAACCTCCCCATGGACCCTCACAGGGTATCTTAAAACCATTTTGCACAAGGAGTCAATTTCCCACTGGAAGCTGTGCGGCCACATTTTGACCTCCAGCTTCACCCGATTTTCCCTGCAGTTTTGTGATCCTGTTTTTTGAGGATCATGAAACCGCAGGGAAAATTGGGCAAAGGTGCGGGTCAAATTGCAGCTGCACAGCTTCCAGTGGGAAATTGACCAATGGAAACGGGACAAAGGGAGGCATGACAGCGGTGCAGTTCCTTGTGCGAAATCAGCCCATGAGTAAAACCTTCCAACAGATATAAACTATGTACACAGTGAGGATAAGCCTCAAGCCATTTCTTAAGCTGAGTCAGTTTTATAGGACTGGGTCCCTTTTCCAGCCAATGGGGATGGGGTTCCCACCCCCACCAGGTCACCCTTTTGTTCAGCTCTGGAACAGGAAGCGAAGCCATGAGACTCTCTGCACAGAGCATATGTATCTAAACTTACAAGGTTTTCTCAAGCATGCCCCAAGTGAGGCAAATTCCCAACATATCAAATGGGGCTGAACATTTGGCCCCTGGAGGGGCAAGAAGCCACAACCCCAGGCCCTCATTGCATAATATGGCCACTATCCAAATGGTCACCCAATGAAGGCTTAGGTGTAGCCATCAGCTGGTGCCACAGCTGTTGATGCAATTAGTCCCACTGCAAGGTTGGATTGACTGCTGCTCTCATCCTGAACTCCTCATCATATTGTAATCAAGCAGCCCCAGAGAACTCCATATAGGCCCCATAAATGCTGTCCATGTTCTTTTCAATGACCCTGAAGAGCAAAGTGAATACATCTACAAACTTCCCTTTTAAGATTTTCTCCCTCATCGCTAAAGTCAAATGATCGGCCCAAGGGCATACCAACTTCCCCATGTGGCATGGCATTAAAAGGAATGGAACCATAAGAGACTCTCCCCAGTTAAGAGAAACCCCAAGTGCCCCAAGAGGACTCTTGTCCCAGGGAGGAGCCATGTGGTAAATCGTTCCCATGATAGGAGGCAGCACCGCCCCCTCCATGGCTCTACCAACATGGAAGGAGGTATCTGGCTGTTAGTAGTAGCAGCAGTAGGTGTTGGAGGCCCTGAGGTAGCTGCCGAGCCCCATGGCCCCCATGGCCCCCATGACCAAAGAGACCCCACAGATGAAGAGTCAGACTTACCTACCTCTTCAGCGGCCACAACAGCCACTGTCACCAGCTTGGCCTTCACCATAGGATGCAGACCAGTTGTCCCCTCAGTTCCCATATCACTCTGCTCTGTCATCGCATCGCCAATCCCTCTGTGAGGATAAGAACTGAAAGGATCCTCTAAGGCAGAAAAGTGTGCCAAAACAGATTGGTTAAACTGGGACACTAGCACTCACTGAGCCAACCTTGGAACCTCAACCTTACCCCGGGCCACAGTAATGCACCAGGTGCTCTCAAGAGCCTCAATCTGCTCCAAAATCAAGTGCTTCTACTGCACCTTGTCATCCTCGTCTGATGAAGAATGAGCAGCTGAGAACCTCTTGTTTTTCTTTAGCCAGACCCTTGACCTTCCCAGAGGCCATGGCCGAAGTGCTGTAAAATGGCCACCTAACAAAATGGTTGCCCCCACCAAAACGCACGTGAATCCAGGTGGGTGTCTAGCATTGCAATCCCAGGTAGAGAGAGGACATGGGGGTGGATGTGCCACCAGGGACCGGGCATCTACCTGAAGGGGGCCCCACCCACTCAGAAGCAGTGTTGCCTCTAAGCTGAGTTGGTGTGAGCTAGCTCACAGTTTTTTAGCCTCCAGCTTGCACCTTTTTGTCTTAGCTGAGGAAGGATGGCTCTAGAGCAAACTAATTTATGCAGTAGCCAAATCGCTCACTTACAACTTTAATGCCAGTAGCTAACAAAGGAGAATTATTGCTCACAAGACTCCACAGCTTAGAGGAAGCATTGCTTAGAACCCAATTAATTCCCTGAAACCACCTCCCTCACAATATTGATATCAGAAAAGAATTTGTATCAAACCATGTCCTTGTATCATACGGTTGCCAGCCTCCAGGTGGGGCCTGGCGATATCCCGCTTTTACAATTGATCTCCAGTTGACAGAGATCAGTTCCCCTGGAGAAAATGGCTACCTTGAATGGTGGACTCTATGTCATAGTACCATGCTGAGGCCCCTCCCCTCCCCAAATTTCACCCTCTCCCAGACCCATCCCCAAAGTCTCCAGGTATTTTCCAACCCAGACCTGGCAACCCTATTGTATTGCAATGGAGAGAAGTGCTCCTGACACCACCACCGCTGCCCTGCTAGGCCAGAAACCAGATGCAGAGAACTGCAAGCACCTCCTCATTGTCTGATTGAAATGAGAAGATTGCCCATTAGAAGGGCAAACAGAGCAACTAAACAACAGGCTCCGTCCCCTTCAATATCCATATTGTTGCATATTAAGATGTAAAAGATGGCCACGGCCGGCTAGCCAGGCCATGCGGTCAGGCAGATCCTCGGACCTTAGGTCCTAAAGATAATGGCCACCCCGGATCCTAGGGCATGCCAATGGGCTCGCCTGGATCCGACAGGGAACCTATTGAAACTAAGACTTGTAAATAGAGCCAATTATGGGTGATGGGTGTGTGTGGGTGTGGTACTTGGGTATGCATATAAACCGGGCCCAGCCTGGCTAAAACCATGCTTCGTTCTGCTATGTAATCAATAAAATGTTTGCTGATTTCACCATGCTGAGTCTCTGGCCTCAGCACTTTTCACATATGGGCGGGAATCACCTAGCAAGTCTCTTCCTCCTTCCATGGATACAAAGGAGGCCCTCCATTCTTAAGCAACCATAAGGGTTGCAGCCTAGTAGGGCCGTATTCTAGACAAAACCTCACTAAAATTGAGAAAATAGACATTAAAATAAAACAACTTCAGAGAAAAAAATATATCAAGTATTTCACTCTGTCACAGAGTTTTAAATTATCTTTTAGTTCATCCTACTACAGGATCTGTTTCATAATCCAGAGCTGTTTCAGCTGTTTGATAAATCCCACCATTTGCTGGGTGCAGCACAAAATATGCTGTGGTGCTGGCCTAAGAATGCAGAATAGAAACTGGAACAGAAATAAAAAATGGTTTTAAAAGTACAAGAGGAAGAAGTCATTTGGGGTGCTTGTTTTGAGAGCACTCTTTGGAAAAGAACACACTGCAAACTGACATTAATCTGGTGAACACAGTTTAAGTAAATTAAACCTTTGTACTCATCCAATTCCAAATATCAGATATCTTCACAAAGGCTGTTAAATCCTCAGTTGTAGTTTTCCAAATCACTGTTTTGAGATATTCCATTCATTTTTAATAATGGAGTCTGATGGCCATAAATCATAACATTTTCATTGCTCTCTAAATCCTTGGATTTACTCAAAAGAAGAATGTCTGCTTTATATTTATGCCCTCTACCGTTTGAAATTAAATGCCAGTGGAAGAAGAAATCTGTTCCCCAGATTTCCCTGGGATGAAAATTACTACACACAAGAATCATCCAGGTTATAGGCCTCTGGTCCCTTGCGAAAAGGAAGTTTGGCAGACCTCATTGCTGTTACAGAACAACTACTGAGTGTTCACAAAGAATGAAAGGGAAGGTAATTACACACAGATGGAAGGCCCATGTTTATAGCTGCTTCACCTTTGTCTATTGGAGGATTCAAATGGTAGGAACAAAGTTCTTTAACCCATACCACCTTAGTCTCCTCTTGCCATATATAAGCCTGCTAGGGGAGAGCACCTAACATCAAGCCTGAAGACTACTGGAGTTCAGATAAACTATTATAGGACTTAGTTCATCAACACACCAGATTAATAGGCCACGAGTTGTATGGGTAGGGTTGTTGCTAAAGTTTGGCAACAAGCAGGGCTGGCTCCAGGAATTTCTGCGCCCTAGGCGGGCGCAGATCCCAACCTCCCGGTTGGGCCTGGAAACCCAGTCATGCCGTCCCCCCTCCTTCCCCCCCAGGGAGGAGGGGGAGGGCAGGCAAGCTATGCCCCGGCTGGGCGCTCTACAGCGGCGGTGGCAGCGGCAGGAAGTCCCTGCTGGCAGCCGCCGCCTCCCCCGCTCCAGGGAGGAGGGGGAGGGCGACTTGCGCCCTAGCCAGGTGCTTTTCGGTGGCGGCAGCGGCAGCGGGGAGATCCCACTGGTCACCGCCAGCCGCCTCCTCCTCCTCCTCCTCCTCCTCCCCCCCAGGGAGGAGGGGAGGGCGACTTGCGCCCTAGCTGGGTGCTTTTCAGCAGCAGCGGTGGTGGGCGCCTGGTTAGGGTGGCGGGGGGGCTCTTTTGGGGGGGAGCAGGGCACCATTTGGTGCCCCTGAGGCCAGTGCACCCTAGGCAAGCGCCTAGTTCACCCAATGGGTGATCCGGCTGTGGCAACAAGCAGCTAAGGTCATCCAGAGAGCCAGTTTGGAGTAGTGGTTAAGTGTGCAGACTCTAATCTGGGAGAACCGGGATTGATTCCCCACTCCTCCACTTGCACCTGCTGATGTGACCTTGGGTCAGTCACAAGCTCTGGCACAGCTGTTCCTGAAAGAGCAATTTGTTTTAGAGTTCTCTCAGCCCCACCTACCTCACAGGGTGTCTGTTGTGGGGAGGTGAAGAAAAAGGAGTTTGTAAGCCGCTCTGAGACTCCAAGTGAAGGGCGGGGTATAAATCCAATCTCTTCTTCTTCTTCTTCTTCTTCTTCATCCAACTACCTGGAGAAAAAAATGCCTTCCTCCTTAACAGAGGCTTAGGGTTCGGTCACACTGCCGTTTTGATCGGGATTTGCTGCTGTTTCCTTGTGCATGTCAGTTTCACATTCACAAATGCCAATCTGCCTCCTGCCCCAAAGCAGGCTCACTCGCACAATGATGCTGGGTTTTCCTGACCCCTGGAAAATCAAGTGTTTTCCTGGCACTTCCATTTTGAATGCGCGATTTCACCTATCTGGACAGCCCATCTTTCGCAACGATTGCGATTAGGGCCGTCTGAACGCTCTTTGTGCTTTTTTCTATTTTTTAAAAAAACTTTCGGTTTGAGCGCTTGAGCAAATATGCGCTTAATAAATCCATTTAACGTTTAATAATGGATTTATTAAGCACATGTTTAGTCAAGCGCTCAAACCGGAAGCTTTTTTTAAAAAAAAAAAATGCACAAAAGACAGCCCTGGAGGCGGGAACGAGAGGCAGGGGCTCCAGCAGCCTGCATGGGAGCGGCAAGGAGGATGGCGGACATGGTGGACACGGCGGAGCCTGTTTCCATGGGGCAATGGCAGCAGCGGTGGCACCCCCCCCCAAAGTTTCGGCAGAAGCAGCAGCCGCCCGAGCCTCCCCCGTGGCCGGCAGGATCGCCTGGAGGGATGGCGCAGCAGCAGGCGAGCGGGTGCTGGAAGAGAGGGGCTGGCTGCATCTTGTCAGCCCAATGAGAAGAAAAATGTTCCCGATTTAAACAAAGCGGGAACAAAGTGCAATTACCTTTGTAGTGTGACCAGAGCCTTATTTATTATTTATTTATTACTTTAGATTTGTATCCCGCCTAGCCAGAACAAACTGGCTCAAGGCAGCGTACACAATAAGATAGATAAAACAATAAAACAATAAATACATTAAATTTGACAAAATTCACAAAACCCAGCAGTTTACATATGTATTAACGAGTACAGATGGAGGCAGTTAGTGTATATGGTCTGAAGTGAGGAGGCCATGCACCAACATTATAACCTAAGGCTATAGTATGTTCAGTTTCCAGTGGCTCCAGTGGCGGCTCCTAGTTTTACAGGCCCTGCAGAACTGTAAAAGGTCCCGCAGGGCCCTGATTTCCTCCGGGAGCTCGTTCCACCAGTGTGGAGCTGCCACTGAAAAGGCCCTAGCCCTCGTGATGGCCAATCTGGTGTCTTTCAGGCCCGGGAGAGTCAGGTGATTTTGTGACCCTGACCTCAGTGCTTTCTGGGGCACATATGGGGAAAGGTGGTCCCTCAGGTAGGCCACACTTAATGGGATGTTATTCACCAGGTGATGTTATTGAACCCCATGCAGTGAAGAGCTTCAACTGCCCATTTCTACATATTAAGCCTTATGAAAGGGGCAAGATTTTGTTCTCCAGGCATGTTGGCAAGCATATAGACAGCATTCAGAGATTGATTTGATTTGTAAAGAAATGCATTTTCTCCTGGGAGATTGGCAAGGAACATGGCCTTCACTTTGCGTTTTAAAAGTTTTTTCCCCTCTGGGTGAAGAAAAGCAAGGGTGGGGAGAAGTCTGTGCAATTGCTTTCTAGCTTACCTGTATATATATGCTAATAGATTTGGCTAGAGACGATGGAGTGGGTCTAAATCTCAGAGCAGGCTCTATTTGGATCCATATTACGTATCAATCAATTCATTCATTTTCCACTTTTCCTAAAAAGAATTTAGATCATCCCCTGCCTATTCCTAACCCATCTTTGCGTGTTCAATAAAATCAATAATCCTGTTTGAACTTTATTTTGTGTCAAGTGTCATTTACAAAGGGAATTATAAAAGGGCTCCTGCTTAGCTATCATAAATCTCTGGACTGGGCAAAAACCAAATAACTTCTCTATCACAGGGTGTGGGGTCAGCCTGCCATCTCAACCAAATGCCTTATGCAAGGTTTACAGGCCCCGAGGAATTGTAATAGATCCCATAGGACCCTGATCTCACTTGGGAGCTCATTTCACCAGGTAGGGGCTGGGGACTACCAAGAGATGTTTATTAGTCAACCTTAGTGCTCTATGGGGCTTATATGGGGAGAGGCGGTCTCGAAAGGCATACTGCCCCCTGGCCGTGTAGGGCTTTAAAGGCCATTGTCCCGGCCCAGTGGGCTCGGGACTCAGCCCAACCCCCAACCCCCCCAGCAGGAGAATCCCCACAGCTACTCCACCTACCAGCAAGGCCCCCGACTCAGGGGGAGAAACGAGGCATCCAAGGAGCCAGAGAGGAGCACAGCGGGGACACAGGAGCAGCCCGCGCTGAACCCTGGAGGGCTGACAGTGCTAGACGAGCCCGCCACCAGGGCCGAGCCTCTTGGGGGGTGGCCGGGAGCAACAGCGGGCCTCTGGAGAGCCCCTGCAGAACAATATGACTGCTGGTCAGTGCCGGCGGCACGACTCTGAGGCCACCCCAGCCGCTGCCAGTGCGACTTCCGTCCCACCTCAACTGGCTCGGTGTCCAGGCTGAAGAAGGAAGACGGGGCTGGGGCGGGAAGGGCCGGCACAGCAGGGCCGATGGTGGTGCTGGGAGTGGGGTAGGGATAAAGGGCGGTGAGGAGGAGACGCTGGGGAGGGCAATTATCTGCCCCTCCGACTTCAACTTTTCATCCCCCCCACACACCTGGAGCCTCTACCTAGGAAAAGTACAGTCTTTCTCTGCACTGGGGAACCAAAGCAGCTCACATCATTCTCCTCTCCTCCTTTCAATCTGCACAACAATGCTATGAGGTAGGTTAGGCTGAAAGTCTGTGAGTGGTCTGAAATCACCCAATCAGCTTCCACAGGAAGAACCTGGGTCTGGCAGATCCTGCTCTGAAGCACTAACTGCTATATCACACTGGTTGTCATGGGGGGGTCACCTCAGCAGGGTATACTGACACAGAGTCCACCATTTTCTCCAGGGCATCTGATCTCTGCCATCTGGAGAACAATTTTAATTCTGTCGTCACCTGGAGATTGGCAGCAATGGTCCCCCAGGAGGAAATGGCTGGTTTGAGGATAGAGTCTATGGCATTGTACCTGTCTGAGATCCCACCCCTCCTCAAACCCCACGGTCTCCAGGCTCCACCTCTCAAATCTCCAGGAATTTCCCAAACTGGAGTTGGAAACCATATCTCCTTTCCAGCCAACCATCAATCTACCTTTATTTGCCCCTCTGACTTCAGCTTTCCATCTGCCCCTCTGCAGCCTCTACCTAGGAAAATTACAGCCTTTCTCCATAGTGGGCACCCAAGCAGGAGGGAAGGAACCTCAGCAGGGTATAATGACACAGAATCCACCCTGCAAAGTAGCCATTTTCTCCAGGGGAACTGATCACTGCCATCTGGAGAGCAATTTTAATTCTGAGTGATCTCCAGGCCTCACCTGGAGATTTGCAGCAATGTTTCCCCAGGAGAAAATAACTGCTTTGGAGGATGGACTCTATGGCATTCTATTCAGCTGATGCCTCTCCCCTCCCCAAATTCTGGCTTCTGTAGATTCCACCCCAAAATATCCAGGAATTTCCCAACCTGGAGCTGGCAACCCTAGTCAGGACTGGCCCCGATTAATTCCCCACAAAGGCCAAAGTAGGACTGGAAAGGGCCTCCTGCCTTTGCCCTTTTACTGATAGAACCAAGCTTGGTGGCCTAGCAACAGCCACTGAGGGAAAGTTAGCCCTACAGCAGGAAGAGTAGAGAACGATTTGATGGCCAGTGGCCCACCTCAGTAGCCAGCCAATCATGGAGGAGCCAAGCAGGAGAAGTGTCTTCATCAGGAGAGATAGCTGTTTTGCCAGTTTATTCGGACAGGGAAAAGTGGTCAAGCTGGCAGTGGGTGGGCAAGAGGAGCAGACCCAGCACCCAGCCAATGGCATGTGAGTACTTTTGAGAGGCAGTTGATGGGCCACTGGCTAATGGATTGCACAGCACAGCCAATGGGAGAGCTGGAAAGTGCTGATATATTAGGACTTTTATATATATCAGATGGATAATTACAAGTTAAAATGAATATTGTTAAAAAATTGGTGTACTGCATAGATTATCTTTGTGAATTTGATAGGCAGCTGCAAAAAACCTTGCACAAGAAGTTGTAGTCTTCAAACTGATGCCCATAAGAAGCTTTCTTCCTAGGAACCTTCTGCACAGAGCAAGAATAAAATTAACACCTATTTCCGGATAGAACCAGCAGGAGAATATAACATGATAATTTGTTTCAACAACACTGGCAGCACACAGACAAACTCTCTCTAACATAGGAGTCTTTATATATCTCCCATCCAACACTGCAGAGGGGAGTACATGCCAGCTGGCTAGAGAAAATGCTCTGTGATGGGTAGGGGGCTCCAGAGACAAAAGATAGGCTGCCAGAACTACAATATATCTGGTGTTGTCCAGAGCCAAAAAATGTGATACTCTGCTAATATCACATTGCCATTCAGTATCTAGCACCCTCTGTTTAATGGATGCAATTGCCTGATCGAGTCCCATTACTAGGAGGGTCTGTGGAGAAAAACCTAGAGTCGTCAACTTATGATGAACCGCAGTTAACCAGGAGGATCAAAAGCAATTCTGAAGAATTAAAGGTGTTAATCCTTGGGAAGAATAATTTAATTTGATAGATGCAACCCTTACTCTGGCCTCTATTTTAGTCAGGTGAGATTCTAAATGCAAACTTGCATTAAAAACACAATTGGGCAGATGACGAGAAGAATCACCCTTAAAAATTTTGATTGGACTCTTTCTAATGGGGCAAAGCAAGAAGATGGAGGACCTAATATTGTCCCATACAGAAGCTGGGATAGAGTTTTGGATTGATATAGTTTGAGGACAGCAGGTACATATTGTCCTCTGTTAAAATGAATTTTTTAAAGGATGGCCTGGGCAGATTTTTGGGCAATTTCAGCCATGTGCTTATGATGGGCATTCCTTGCCACTGACAACTGTAATGTCACACCCAAACATTCAAAGTTCGCAACCTGCTCTAACCTGTGACTGTTGAGACTGAGGCCCTGATTTTAGGTCTCTTTTCAAAAGACATAATTTTTCTTTTTTTATAGTTAATCATCAGCTGGTTCTCATTAAAAAAGAGACTAAACACCTGTGAGGTTCTTCTGAGGCCCACAGGAGTTCTAGAAAAAATTGCCGTGTTGTCAGTATATAGGAGTACAGGAATCTTTCTATTGGTTAAAGTATGGGGATGGAAATCCAGGTTATTCAGACTACTAATCATTCTATTAATATAAAAATAAATAGCAGTGGTGCCAGAACACAACCTTGTTTCACTACTTTTGATGTAAAAATGGAGTTAGTAAGATGTCCAATCCTATTGCATCTGACTTTAAAAGATGTCTTAGAATATAAGACTCACATTAAATGTAGAAGCCTTATATTGATAGCTGTAGCCTCTAGTTTCTCCTGGAGTTTTTCACTAGAAATGGTATCAAAGGCTATCTTTAGGTCAATAAAAGCAGCATACAGTGAAACCGTGGTACAGGCTGCATATTTGTTGATTAAATGCTGCATAATCAGACTGCGTCCCAGAATGGATCTTCCCTCCTTGAATCAGGCCTGCTCTTTGGCCAATAGATTTTTTTGATCTAGCCAGGTTTTAAATTTGTCTAAAAGGTGGCCAACATAAAGTTTTCCAATTATGCTGAGCAGTCAGATTGGCCTATAATTGGATGGATCATCCCTCCTCCCTTTCTTAAAGAAAGGAATTATTATTGCCTGTCTCCACTCCTCTGGGATACAACCTGAGGGATTGAGGTAAGTAAATAATGTGGTCCACCAATCTTTTTTTTTTTTCAAACATTCAGGAGGAATGTTACCAATACCAGGGGCTTTTCCACTCTTTATTTATTTATTTATTTATTTATTGGATTTATATCCCACCCTTCCAAGCTGATTGATCAATGACTTGATTTCATTGACAGAAATGGGGCCATTCAGGAAGATAAACTATCTTCTGTGAAGAGGATTTGTGAAAGACCTCCGCATGTATCTTCCAGAAGTATGCTTCACAAATATCAGCCATAATTAAGGAGTCTAAGGGGAAGTATCCTTGAATGAAAATTTAGACATCAATTTCCAGAAGGTGGAAGAGTTTTTATCTTTGGCTGCCTGAATTAATCGTGCCCGCATTGTCTTTATGTTGGCTTTCTTCTTCTGAGCCACTATTTTTTTATAAACTTTCTTTTTTTCTACTAGATAATGACATAGTCTCAAGGAATCTGACCCAGGAGTGGTTTTATAAGTGTGATATGCAGAAATAAACACCTTTTTTTTGCCTTCAAGCATTCCTTATCAAACCACAGCTTTGAATGCTTGCTCGCATTTTTCAATTGTAGGTTGGCATCATATGTCAGCAGGGGATTCGATAACCAAAATAGATTGTCATAAGGGATCATTGGAACCCATCCCAATGGAAATTCCATAATGCATTCTCATCCGCTAAGACTGTCTTCAACCTCTGCTCAAGTTGGACCATCCATTTAGCGTGGCACCCTGATTTCTCAGATGGCATGATATAAGTCCTTGACTGGATCTTAAGGTGTGTCTGGCAATCCAGTGGAACCAAATGAAGTAAAAGGGGCAGATGGTCTCCCACAAGCTCAGGAAGCACCTGAAAATCCTTAACAAGGGGTACAAGATTTTCATTAACTAACATGTAGTATAAAAACCTTGTATGACTTGTTAGACATTGGCTGTGGTCACATGACCAGTTAGCTGTGGCAGTATATTAGCTCAAAATAAGCTTCTTAAGTTTGGGATGCCTTACATTAATCACACAGTGCCCCCTAAGCTGGCATCATAGTGCCACAGGCCTGTGGTTGGTTGGTCACATCACTAATGTGCCACAACCATGGACCCGCACCTGGGTTGGTTGTTTTTTCTCTAAGCCACACTGTGTGTGAGCAGAAGCAGACAAGCCCATACAGACAACTGGCTGTGTTCTATGGGGGCACTGAAGTGCATATCAGAGTGAGGCTGGGGTAAAAGAATGCACCAGAAATGGAGTGGAGCAATCATACTGCTCAGGTGTTTCCATGGCACTCCTGGGTGATTACATGCCTAAAAACCCACCATGGAAGCCCCTTGCTGAGGTAGCCACTGAAATTTAATCTGCATGGAAGTCATTTTAGTGTGAAGTAGGGATGAGCGTGGCACAGGAGCCAGATGTGTGCATTTAGAATAATAGAATCATAGAGTTGGAAGGGACCTCCAGGATCATCTAATCTAACCCCCTGCACAATGCAGGAAATTCACAAATACCTCCCCCCACGCCCCAGTGACCCCTGCTCTATGCCCAGAAGAGGGAGGGAATCCTCCAGGATCCCTGGCCAAACTGCCCTGGAGAACAATTGCTTCCTGACACCAAAGTGACGATCAGCATTTCCCTGGGTGTGTAAGAAAGGGCCACAAAAACTAAGCACTGGGGCAACCCTTCCTGCCCTCCCTCTCATGGTCTGCCTAAGTTCACAGAATCAGCATTGCTGACAGATGGCCATCTAGCCTCTGTTTGAAAACCTCCAAAGAAGGAGAGCCCACCACCTCCCGAGGAAGCCTGTGCCACTGAGGAACCACTCTGTCAGGAAGTTCTTCCTAATGTTTAGCTGAAAACTCTTCTGATTTAATTTCTGCCAGTTGGTTCTGGTCTGACCTTCTGGGACAACACAAAATAACTCCTTACCAGCCTCTATATGACAGCCCTTCAAGTATTTGGAGGTAAATATCATATCAGACATCTCCTCTCCAGGCTAAACATATCCAGCTCCTTCAACCTTTCCTCATAGGACTTGGTCTCCAGACCCCTCACCATCTTCATTGCCCTCCTCTGGACATGTTCCAATTTATCTATATAATTATCGTGCCCAAAACTAAACACAGTACTCTAGGTGAAGTCTAACCCGGACACAGTAAAGCGATACCACTTTGCGTGATCTGGATACTATACTTCTGTTGATACAGCCCAAAATCACATTTGCCTTTTTAGCTACCACGTCACACTCTAGGCACTTAGTGTGCTCTTATGAACTCATAAGTTATGAAAACCTGGGCTTTGCTAGCTATGTGCAACAGTGACTGAACTGCAAGGTGATTTCAAGAGATGCCAGTTACAGCACACATCCAGGAGAAGAAAGCCTTCCTGTGAAAGAGTGTGTCTATGATTGTCACCATTCCACTTTCCTGCAGCGAGGTGGACCAGCTCCCTAGCCATGTATAGCATAAAGAAGTCAGGCAGTGGCCATGCCAGGCCAAAAGACAGGGGGCTCAAACTCCATACAGAGTCTCCTTTCTTACACGTAGGCAACAGGTTCTCTCCCAACCTAATACATCACCTAGTTGAAACTGCAGACATCAGACATCAAGAGAACAATAGCTATGGCCAGCACAGGACATAATCCCATCAGGTGCCATTGTCCAACCTAGTTTGCTATTAGATCTAACATTGCCCACTCCCCAGACCTTCGACCCCAGCACCAGTCAGCAAATTTTTTGGGATAGACGACAGGATGTGGGCCAAGAGAGGTGGCCAAGCTTAGCCCACCCCTCAACCTCCTAATAAAAAAGAGTGCTCAGTACCAGCTCTTTCTCTCACACACACACACCCGACCCTCTTTTCCAGCTCTTGGTTGCGCAGCCAAGAGTCTCATCGTGCGCCTGCCGGCTCAGGGCACAATCCTCTTCCCAGCATCCCATATTCCCTCATTTTTCCTGTGATCTGCTCCTCCCAACTATGGACAGTTACAGTATTGCCTATCAACGAAACATCCTGCTAATGCAAATGTGCTATTTCCTTCTATGTATATTTCCTAGGACTTGTATTGCTTGTGTTATTGTATGCTTGTAAATATCTCCAGTAAACAAAATCAGTTTATACTGATGTCTGTCTCACCGTCTGTTTGGTGGGTCTGGAGGGAACTGCTCCCCTGTATACATAGATGCTTGCCCCCGCATTGCCTATTGCCTGATTTAAGATCATAACTCCCCAGATTAAATAACAATTTAAGGCAATTTGGCTAACAACTGCCGCCTTATGTTCAGTGTATGGTCTACTAAGACCCTCAGGTCCTTTTTGCACATACTACTGCCAAGACAAGTCTCCCCCATCCTATAATTATGCATTTGATTTTTCCTACCTAAATGCAGAACTTTACATTTATCCCTGTTGAAATTCATTTTACTTGCTTTAGCACAGTTTTCCAAGCTGTCAAGATCATCCTGTATCCTGACTCTGTCTTCTACCCCTATTTGCTACCCCTCCCAATTTAGTATCATCTGCAAATTTAATAAGCATTCCCTCTGTTCCTTCATCCAAATAATTTATAAGGATGTTGAACAAAAGAGGTCCCAGGACAGATCCCTGAGGCACTCCACTTGTCACTCCTTCACAAGCGCTCTTTGGGTACAATCTGTCAACCAGTTTCAGATTGACCTAACAGTAATAGAATCCAAACCACATTTTACCAATTTGTCATCCAGAATATTATATGGATCTTTATCAAAAGCATTACTGAAATCAAGATAGACTATGTCTACAGCATTCCCCTGATCAAGCAAAGTAGTAACTTTCTCAACAAAGAGATAACAAATAATGACTTGTTCTTAAGAAACCCATGCTGGCTCTTAGTGATCACAGCTGTCCTTTCTAAATGCTCAAGGACTGTCTGTTTGATGATTTTTTTTCTAAATCTTTTCCAGGTATAGACATCAAGCTGGCATGTTGGTAGTTACCTAGATCCTCCTTTTCCCCGTTCTTGAAGATGGGGACAATATTTGACTCCCTCCTTTCTTCTGGCACCTCACCTGTTCTCCAAGAATTCTCAAAAATAATGGACAGAGAATCTTTTAGTATCCTTGGATGCAGTTCATCTGGCCCCAAGGATGCAGTTCATTTAAATAAACTAGGTGTTTATGTACTACCCTTATGCCAATCGCATCCATTTGATCCAGAGGGAAGGGTAACTATGTCAGGCCAAACTGCTCATGTGATCACACCCATTGATTGTTCCATTTCATAAACAGAGGTGCTGCAAATTTTGTGGAGAATATCTGTGCTTGAAGAATGCTCTAATTTTTACATCCAGGATCATTTATGAAAAAAGCCTCAAGCAGCTGACAAACTTGCAGTTCCACAGTAGCAGCAGTGGAGGAGTTTTATTTAATTTTGCACTGTGGCCACTTCTGAATATATATAGTACGTTAAATTGATCCTTGCCTAGGGTCACAAATGGTTAGGTCAGGTAATTAAATGATGGAGACAAGGGCTGCAACTCCCATAAGGCTGTGTAAAAACATGCATACATGAAATAATGTCAATAACTCTATTAGATGAATTCCAAACAGTAGAAGATTAAAAAAAAAAAAAAAGTTTAGAAATCACTGGCTGACTCAGAAATTTGTTCATACTTGATTTAAACAACTGGTTGTGGAGTGGAGCACAGCAAGGACAGATGTGTGAAGGGGGAAACTAGGACTCCCATCAGACTGTGTGAAAATTAGCATGTTTGGAATGCTGCCAGTTGGCATGTACTATGTTTCTTTTAAAACAAATTTTTATTAGGATATACAATACTTCACAATTTAGCTAAAATAATATAAATCATATCCTTTTCTCCAAACTCCCTTTCCTCCCCGTTGGCTCCCAGCATTGTTTCCACTATTTTATCAATGCATAATACATATTAATTCAATGTTATCATATAAATTCTACAGGTAACGCAGTTTACTTATTCGTAACTACTACTAGTACTTATTGATTGTATATATTTGTTACATCACTAGTAGTTTTCCAAGCTAAACATGCTATCCTTCATTTCCCAATGTTTCTGTATATATCCTTCAAAGTCATTCCAGTCTACCAAAAAAAATTCTGCTTCTAAGTTGTTAAGTTTTCTTGTCCATTTGTCCATTTCTTAACCAGTCCCAGAGATCAGGATTTTTTTTCATTTTTCCAATTTTGAGCATAGATCATTCTAGCAGTTGTTACCATGTACCATAGCAGTGTTCTTTTACTCATGTTTATTTCTTCTAGTTTAAGACCTAAAAGAAACATTTTAGGTTCTTTCTTGAAGGTACATTTCAAAAAATTTTCCATCTCTGTATGTATTGCAGTCCAAAATATTTTTGCTTTATCACAAGTCCACCACATATGATAAAAGGAACCTTCGCCATGTTTACATTTCCAACATTTGTTAGATAGATTTTTACCTATATTAGCTATCTTTTTTGTTGTCATATACCATCTATACATCATTTTAAAACAGTTTTCTTTAAGGTTGGTATATGTAGATATTTTCATAGCATTTTTCCATAAGAATTCCCAAGATGACATAGATATTTCCTTATTCATATTAATTGCCCGTTTAATCATTTGCTCTTTGACTACTTCATCTTTTGTATACCATTTACCATGTAAATTTTATACATTTTCGATATCATTTTCTTCCCTCTCTCCAGCCATAAATTTTCAATTTCATTATGGTTTCCCCTGAACCCAACCATTTTTTAATCAGTTTTATACAAATCATAAATCTGTCTATAATGCAACCAATCATATTTAAAGTCTAATTGGCTTTCTTCTTTTAACATATATGATTTCCCTTCAGGTCTCAACAGTTCACTGTATTTCAACCAGTCCTGTCCCTTGTGTTCTGAAAAAGTTTTTTTTACTTCTGCTGGTACAATCCACATTGGTTTTTCTTCAGGAAAAATTTTTTTGTACTTAATCCATGACTCAAAAAGAGTTCTTCTGATATAGTGATGCTTAAAAAAATTATCCATTTTTGACTTACCATAGTGAAGATATGCATGCCAGCCAAACCTGCAATCGTGTCCTTCTAATGCCAACACTTTTCTATTTTCAAGAGTAATCCACTGTTCTAACCATGTCAGACAGATCGCATCATGATATAGTCTCAAGTTTGGTAGTTGAAAGCCTCCTCTTTCCTTTGCATCACACAGAATTTTCATTTTGATTCTCAGTTTTTTTCCTACCCACACAAATTTAGAAATTTCCTTTTGCCAAGAATTAAATCCTTTTGAGTCTTTTACAATGTGAATCGTCTGGAATAGAAACATAAAACGTGGCAAAATATTAATTTTAACCACCAAAGTTCTGCCCAACAAAGATAAATTTAGTGTATTCCAATTTTTAATGTCCTTTAGGACTTGTGACCATAATTTTTCATAGTTGTTTTTGAAAAGGTCAGTATTCTTCATTGTCAAATCTATACCTAGATATTTGGTTTTTTTCACAGCCTATAGACTTCTGCAGCTCCATTTGTTTAGACCTTGTCATATTTTTACACATCACCTTAGATTTCTGCCTGTTCACATAGAAGCCTGCTATATCTCCAAATTCTTTTATTTTATGTAGTAAGAGTGGTAGGGTTTTCAATGGTTCCTCTGCTAAAAACATAACGTTGTCAGCAAAGGGTCTGTACTTATATGTAAATCCCTTAATTGTCAAACCTTTAATTTCCTTATCTTCTTTAATATTCCGAAGCAAAACCTCTAGAATTCATATGAACAATAACGGAGAAAGCGGGCAGCCTTGTCTTGTTCCTTTTTGCACTTTAAAATATTCCGTTGTTTCATTGTTGACCACTATTGTTGCTTTTTGTTCCGAGTATATTGCTTTAATTATATTTTAAAAAGGTTCTCCAATATCCATTTTTTCCCATAACTTTAAACATAAATTCCCAATTCAAATTATCAAAAGCTTTTTCTGCATCGACCTCCTTTTCTGGATGCTTGTTGTAATATTCAATTGCATCTACTACCATCCTGATATTATCCCTTATTTGTCTGTCTGGCAAACATCCAGCTTGTTCTTCTTCAATTAAGTCTTTCAAATATATAAATTCAGGATTATTTATCAAAGGTAAATTTGATGCAACCAAGTGAAAAAATAAAAGAATTTTTGAATGCTGCAATAACTAAAGAAGAAATCAGCAAAGCAATAGGGGAAGCAAAAATCTCCAAAGCTCCAGGACCAGATGGATTTTCAGCCAAATTTTATAAGAAATTTCAAGAAGACCTGGTGCCGGTTCTAGAGATTCTTTTAAATGAAATCAGAGACTATGGGAAAATTCCAGATTCCTGGAATGAAGAAGCAATCACCTTGATACCAAAAGAGTCACAAGATTTAACTAACGTTAAAAATTATCGACCTATTTCGCTCTTGAATAATGATTATAAACTCTTTGCAAAAACACTAACAGAATGCCTCAAAGAGTATTTGAAAGGAGTTATTGCCAAAGACCAGGCTGGTTTTCTGCCGGATAGACAAATAAAAGACAATTTGAGGGTTGTATTGGATGCAATAGAATATTATGAAAAACACCCAGAAAAGGAAGTTGGCTTTTTATTTTTGGATGCGGAAAAGGCATTTGATAATTTGAACTGGGAATTTATGTTTAGAGTGATTGAAAAATTGCAGATGGGTGAAAAATTTTCAAGAATGATCAAATTGATCTATAAAGAGCAAAAAGCCACGGTGATTGTTAATGCAGAGTCAACGGAACCATTCCAGGTCAGAAAAGGTACTAGACAGGGCTGTCCTTTATCGCCACTATTATTTATCTGGATTTTGGAAATATTGCTGCAAGCGATCAGAGATGATAAAAATATAAAAGGTCTTAACATTAGAGGTTTCTCATATAAACTAAGAGTGTTTGCTGATGATATTATTTTTATTGTTGAAGATCCAATTAACACTATGCCATTGGTTCTAGAAAAAGTAAAAGAGTTTGGTGAACTCGCAGGGTTCTATGTAAATAAAAATAAATCGAAAATATTATGTAAAAATATGACTACTGTAAGGCAACAAGTGTTACAAAAAATGATAGAATGTGAAGTGGTTAAAAAAACTAAATATTTGGGAATTGATATTACAATGAAAAATATTGATTTGTTTAAGAATAACTATGAAAAACTGGGTTTCGATAAGTCATGATTTGAAAAAATGGGAGAAACTTAAACTATCTCTTCTTGGAAGAATTGCCGTTGTCAAAATGAATGTTCTGCCCAGGTTAATGCTTCTGTTTCAGACAATACCAATTGTGAAAGACATGAAAGTGCTAGTGAAATGGCAAAGAGAAATTTTTAAATTTATCTGGGCAGGAAAGAAACCAAGAATTAAAATGAAAATAATGTATGATGCAAAAGGAAAAGGTGGTTTTCAAGTCCCAAATTTGTGTTTGTACCATGAAGCTGTATGTATGTCTTGGTTGTCTGATTGGGTTAATTTGGAAAATAGAAAACTATTGGCCCTTGAATGCCACGATTGCAGATTTGGCTGGCATGCCTACCTTTGGTATGGGAAAAACAAGGTGGATTCAATGTTTAAGCATCATTATATAAGGAGAACGTTGTTTGAAGCATGGACCAGATACAGGAATACAATTCCCGATGAAAGACCTCTATGGATTGTTCCTGCTGCAGTTATTCATCCTTTTTCAGAATATAAAGGTAATGATTGGTTAACGTACCAAGAGCTGCTTCAAAAAGAAGGGAAAAAAATTGTTTTAAAACCAAATAATGAATTGACATTTGAATATGGTTGGTTACAATATGGACAAATACGAGACATTTATAAAAAAGATTGTAAAGAGGTGGATTTTAGAGCTAAAAATGATGAGTTTGAAGATATTTGGTTGGAAAAAGGGAGAAAAGTGATTTCTAAGTTGTATAAAATATTGTTAACTGTATATACTTTGGATGAAACTGTTAAAGAGCAAATGATAAAGTGGGCCATAAACATGAATAAGGAAATTTCAATGGATTCTTGGGAATTTTTGTGGAGAAAAGCTCTAAAAATATCAACTTGTTTTAACGTAAAAGAAAATTGTTTTAAGATGCTTTATAGGTGGTACATGACACCAAAAAAGATTGCTAATATAAGTATGGATAAGAACTTGAGTAACAAATGTTGGAAATGTAAAAAAGATAGAGGGTTCGTTTTATCATATGTGGTGGACATGTGAGAAAGCAAAAGTATACTGGTCAAATGTTCATTGTGAGATGCAGAAAATATTGAAAATCCCTATTAGAAAAAGTCCGGAACTTCTTCTCTTAGGTTTGACAATGGAAAAAATTAAGCAAGAAAAGAGAACAGTATTATGGTATATGATCACGTCGGCGAGAATGGCCTTTGCACAACAGTGGAAAGCGGATAAAATACCAGATGTACAGGACTTGTTAAGGAAATTGCTACTTTTAGCTGAAATTGACAAAATGACTAAAAAACTAAATGGACAAATGGCAGAACAATACTTAAAAGAATGGGAAGACTTGAAAATCTATATGGAAACTGAACAAAAAATGAAAGGGAAAATGTATAACCTTGATTCTTATTGAAAATGAAGTTACTTTAGATTAAGTTAGATTTTTGTATATAAAATATAAGTTACTTGGTTTATAGATTGTTATAAGTTTAAACTTGATTACTTTTATTGTTTTTTGTTATTGGCAATAGCAGTGTTGGAAGCCTATTGGGGGGAAGGGGGAAGGGATATAATCTATAACTTGAATTGGAAATTATGTTTAAAAATGTTGAATATATTCCAATAAAAATCTTGTTTAAAAAAAAGTCTTTCAAATATATTGTTAGTCTCTCAGCCATAATTTTGGCAAATAACTTGTAGTCATTATTTAAAAGCGAAATTGGCCTATAATTTTTGACATTTGTTAAGTCTTGTGCTTCTTTTGGGATAAGAAAAATGGTTGCTTCTTTCCAAGAATCTGGTATTTTCCCTGTATCTCTGATCTCATTTGTCAAAGCTTCAAAAGTCGGGGCTAGCTCCTCTTTTAGTTTTTTATAAAATTTAGCTGAGAAGCCATCTGGACCTGGAGCTTTCCCCAGTTTTGCGTCATCAATAGCTTTGTAAATCTCCTCTGTGGTAATAGGGTTGTTAAGCATAGCTTTTATTTTTCCTGTACGACTTGACATTTTTAAGTTTTGCAAATATTTTTGGCCTTTTACTTGATCCATTGGATTTACCTGGAAAAGCTTTGCATAATATTTTAAAAATTCTCTCTTTATCCCTTTATAGTCCACAATTTCTTTATCTCCTGTCATAATTTTGTTTATTACCTTCTTTTCCCTTCTTTTCTTAAGTTGCCATGCCAAATATCTTCCTAGTTTGTTAGCTCCTTCAAAAGACTTTTGTTGAAGTTTCTTTAAATTCCAATAAATTTCTTGATTTAATATAACATTCAGTTGACCTTGTAGAATTTGTATCTTTCAGTATTTTCTTTTTCCCTGTTCTTTTCTTTAGTTCTTTGTCTTTCTTTTTGATCTTTTCCATGAGGTGACTCTGTTGTGCCCTTCTTTCTTTTATTTCTTTGTTATTTGATGAAATTAATATTCCTCTCAACACTGCTTTATAAGCATCCCATACTGTTTGGATCTGTATATCTTGATTCAAATTTGCCTGAAAAAAAAAAAGCTTTGTTTCTTTATGCAGATTTTCGACTATAATCTGCTTATCCAGTAAATCTTCATTCAACCTCCATCTGAATTGTTTTTTCCCTTGTTTAGATGTCCACATTAGTGGATTATGATCAGAGTTTATTTTTGGCATTATTTCAATTTTATGGGTTTTAAATGCTAGATCTCCTGTCATCCGTATTTATTCTGGAAAATGAGTCATGCCTGTTAGAATAAAAAGTAAAGTCTTTACATGTAGGAGTCCATTTTCTCCATACATCTTCCAGATTTTCCTGTTTGGCTAATTCAAAAAAAGCCTTTGGTAGCTTCCCTACTTTTTCGTCGAATCTTTTTGTTTTCTGGTCTAAATTGTTACTGATCGTTCCATTGAAATCTCCCATCAAAATTATTTGATCATAAGTCATTTGGTCTAACTCAGATATTAAGTCTTTGAAAAAAAATTCTTTTGTTCCATTTGGTGCATAGATGTTAACAACCAATGTTTTTTTCTCATGTAAGACAATTTCTACTGCAATATATCTTCCTTCTTTATCCTTAAAAATTTCTTTAGGTTCCAATTCTTTTTGAACATACGTTACTACTCCTTTCTTTTTGTTGACTGCCAAGGAAAAAAATTCTTCACCCAATTTTTTGTTAATTAAAAATTTATAATCTTGCTTTTTAATGTGTACTTCCTGCAAACAAATTAGGTTGCACTTTTGTTTTTCCAACCAATGTCTTATTATTTTTCTCTTATTGGGTGAATTTAGTCCATTTACATTCCAAGAATTAAATTTGTAATCCATAGTGGTATGTAATTATTTGTCTCCAAAATCTTTGTCATTGTACAATATAAATGTCAACATCTGCTCTCGATCTTTGATGGTGTGTCTCGCACCTTGGAAGTTGAAGCTTAACCCTTGTGGGATCTCCCACCTGAATCTCATATTCTTTTGTTTCAACTTGTCCGTTAGCTGTTTAAATTTCTTTCTCTCTTGGATGATTGCCCTTGGGAGTTCTTTCATAATTATTATCTGTTTCCCATCTATTTCCAGTGGTTCCTTAAACTGTTTTCTAAAAGTCTCTTTCTTAATTCTCTTAGTTGTGAACTGAACTATCACATCCCTTGGTAAATTTTTCTTCTGGGCATAGACAGAGTTGACTCTATAAATCAGATCAATGTTGTATTTTATTTCTTGTTCTTCCATTTTCAGATAATCTGTCAATACTTCAATGATCACATTATAGATATCCTCATTCAAATTTTCTTCAATGCCTCTTAGTCTAAGGTGTGTCTCCATTCCCCTGTATTCCATCATTGTATCAATTCTGTGGGTTTCTTTTGTCACTGTTTGGACATTCTTTTCCATTTCTTGCATCTTGTTCTCCATATCAGTAGATTTTTGTGTAACATTCTGTAATTCCTTTGTAATTCCTGAAATCTCATTTTTAAGTTCAGCAGCCACTTTGTCTAAATTCAAGGTTTGAACTTCTTCCAACTTCTCCATATGTTTCCCCAACCCTTGTATCGCCTCCATGATTCTTTTTTCCATCGCCTCCATTGCTATTTGCCATTCTTTGTCTTTTTTCTGTGTCATCCTTGGTGAGGACCATGAGCCCGCTCTCTGCCTTGGTCTTAGATCCGTTTTTAGTGTTTCAATCAAGCAGTTTGACAAGCCTTGTTTACTGTAGTTTTAATCAAATATTAAGACTTGAGAAGCTTAACATCAATGTCCTTGTTCTTTAGTCCTTTATGTGCTTGACCAAATCGCCTGCTTTTCGCCTCACCAAACTTGCAGATTACTTGGCAGTTTTAAATTAAAGTTTTAAAATTTTGACCTTCTCAAAATGGCGGGCATCTTTTCTCTATGGTATAAGGTCAGAGTCCACCACTTCCTGTTGCTTCTTTCTGTCCGTCTGCTTCTCTTGTCCTCCTTACGTTTCTGGGTTGTCCCTTCCTCTTTTAAAGTAGTCCTCCCTGAGCCTGTCTGTTACAGTCCTCTTGTCTCCTCTGGTCACAGTCATCACATCCGGTTATATGATCTGTCAATCGGGGCCACCCAGCTAGAAAGTCTCGCGTTGAAATACGTAGTTTCCAGCCCCTTATCTCTCTGCTAGCCGCAGGAATGGTAAACAATCTGTCCTTTTTGGTTCTTTTAGCTCTAAATCTCAACTTTTTTCATGGGAAAATACACAGTTACTATTATTATGCTGCAAATGCTTCTCCGGATGATTTTGCCAATTGTTCCTTACTAGTCCTGGTAAGCAAATCAGTTTTTGTTACCTTTGCTGCTGCTTCTAAGGTGTACACAATGCTTCTTCTTTTATACTCTTTCTTCTTGTCTCAAGAAATTTGGGGGTGGCGGTTTTAAGCTGGATTCCCAGCCTGGCTCAGTCCTCTAGTGATGATCGCAATGCCCGCTTCGAGAGTGGGGATCAAAGCGAGAAACAAGTCTCCTCCGAGGCTTATCTCTCACCAATCTCAACTCTCTCTTGGGTCTTCAGTGCTTGCTGGTCTTCCCCCACCTGGGGAAAGCTGCGTTGGGCGCAGAATTCACCCAAACTGTTGAAAAGGACGGCTGTCCACCCTGAGCAATTACAGGGTGCATCAAATCGCCATCTTACCCCAACCGGAAGCCCCAGTTGGCATGTACTATGAGTACATGGAAAATAACTGACCAAACAGGCTCTAGTGGTTCACATAACAGCCAAATTGCTCAAGTAAAAACCTTGTTTATTAACAGCAACCAGAATGTGAGTTTAATCAGTGGGTACTCAAGCATCCTTATAGTAACACATGTTGAATGGTCACCCATTTCCCAGTGATAAATGCTTTTCTTATTTAAGATTGGATTTTGTTATGTATTCACATATATAAATGTAGGAGTTTGAGTTCAGCTCCTATTAGAGCATGGTATCCTGAAGCCTGAAATCTGATTGGACAGCTGTCCAATCAGGATACAAGATATGTGCAGGAGGGAAACAATGTGATTGGACTTTATGTATATATTTTGATTGGTCCTTACTGAACTATTGGGCATGGTTTAGCAAGCCCAGACTGTTTAAAAAGGAGCCTGTTGCTCCCTAGTTTTGCTGTTGTCCTATCTTGTTCTTATTCTGTAAATAAAGCTGATTTCACTGCTCAAAGAGCTGCTGCCTGAGTCTCATATCTAACAACTGGCGATGAGGATGGGATCATCAGAACGGATAGGCAGCCCTGTTGAACCATCACCACCACGGCAGACAGAGCGAACCCTCCCGGGGTCCCAGAGGAAGAAGGATGACACTCTGCCAACCCATTGGCAGAACCGGCAACAGGGATGGCAGCCAGCACAAAGTTCGAGGTGTCCGAACTGGAGCTGGAGGATTGGGACTCATATATATCACGATTTGAGTTCCACTTATGGGCTAACCAAATCAAGGTGGAGGCCACAAAGATGGCACTGCTGCTCAGTTCCTGTGATCGAGCCGTGTTCAACATGGCCAGGTCCCTGGTAGCCCCAGCAGACATCCTGTCTGTTTCCCTTGCTGATATCACTGGCAAGCTTAAGAATCACTTTGTGCCCAAGCCATCACAGATTGCCTGCCGGCATGCCTTCTACAAATGGGACCAGGGGCTGAGTGAGACGATAGCTGAATATGTCACAGCACTGAGGAAAGCGGCCCGAACCTGTAATTTTCCTGACCTGGAAACGGCGTTGCTTGATTGGTTGGTGTGTGGCATATGTAGTGAAAAGCTGCAGCAGAGGCTTTTCGCAAAGACCGAGCTGACCTACACCACAGCCTACACTGAGGCCAAGGCTGCTGAAGCTGCGGAAAGGTCAACTAAGGAGGTGAGACAGGCTGGCAGTCCACCCTGACCGCGGATGGAGAAGGCTGTCCATCACGACTCTGAGACCAATTCTGAAGGTGAGGACATGGCAGTCCACAAAGCTCAGGTGGTGAGGCCTTGAGGGACCCCAGTGAAAGCAGTGCCCAAGCAAGCCTGTGCCAGTTGTGGTGGAGCCCATGAGCGGGATCAGTGCTGGGCATGTGACCTCCATTGTTGAGCATGTGACAAGCGGGGTCACATCGCCAAAGTGTGTTGAGCAAAGGGGAAGAAAAAGTCATCCCCATCTTCACCATGGCAGAGTCGCAAGGCAAGGGCATCAGCATTCCCGGACCTGCAGACTGCAACGAAACCACCTGCTGTTCCTGCACCACGACCGTCATGAGCACCGGACCCAGGGCCAGGAAGAAAATCTATGTAACCATGTTGCTGGATGGGACGCCGTGTGAGATGAAGGGCGACTCGAGATCAGCTAAGACCATCATCTCATTGGAAACCCTACAGTGTCTTTTCCCCAAAAGAAGCCACTGCCATTTGGTGCCCAGCCGGGTGCACCTCTCTGATTTTCAGGGGCGGCGTATTCCTGTGGTGGGAGAGGCTGAGTTCAAAGTACAATTTAAAGGTTTTAGGGAGACACTGAGTCTCTTGGTGGCTGAAGGGCGCAGAATCAGCTTGTTGGGTTTAGACTGGTTCGAGGCCCTTGGTATTGCTGTGACAGGGGTCAACTAAATATGTGTGAATAAACTGAGTTCTATCTATGCAGAGTTCCCTGAGGTATCCAACGGGTCACTGGGAAAATATACCGGCCCACCAATTTCATTTGATTTAGACACTACAGTACAGCCCATCTACTTGAAATATAGAAGGGTGTCTGTTTTGCTCAAACCGTGGATTGAGGCTGAATTGGACAAACTGGTTGCTCAAGGGGTACTTGAGCCAGTATCACATGCAAAATGGGAAACTCCTATTGTAACACCTGTTAAGCCTGATGGGTCTATTAGGATTTGTGCTGATTACAAATGTACAATCAATAAGGCATTGCAACAACACTCATATCCAGTACCCATCATCAGTCATGTATTGGCGTCTCTCGCAGGTGGCCGGGTGTTCACAAAATTATACCTTGTGCAGGCTTACCAACAGTTACCAGTAGATCAATGTGCAGCTGAAGCATAGATAATCGTTACCCACAGGGGTGCATTCAAGGTAAACAGGTTAAAATTCGGGGTGAAAGTGACCTCAGGTATTTTCCAAGGGCTGGTGGAGGGCCTATTAAGGGATCTTCCAGGTGTAGTTCCATATTTCGACAATGTCTTGATTGCGGGGGCTAACAAAACGGAATTGGCAGATTGAATCTGAGTGGTGCTGGGCAAATTTCAAAAGGCTGGTTTAAAGGTTAAAAAGAGTAAACGTCATCCTGCATGGATGCAGGATATGGGACATACAATAGAGCTTGAAGAATGGTATAAGGTTTGGAATAAGATGAAACTTCTAAGGTCAGTACCATATAAAGAAAACGTCTATAAATTACACCATAGGTGGTATTGGTCACCCGATAAAATTGCAAAATGTCAGAAAAACAACTCTAAAATTTGCTGGAAATGTAAATCGAACGTGGGCACTTTTTTCCATATGTGGTGGAGATGCCAAAGAGCACAAAAATATTGGAAAATGGTTCAAAAGATAATAGAAGAAACATTAGGTTTAATGGTGGAACTTAAGCCGGAGATCTATTTGTTAAATATGTTGTCGGAAGAGCGACAAATGCGTCAAGAAACTTATACTTTGTTGTATATCTTAACTATCTCAAGGATTTTGTTTGCTAAATATTGGAAGTCAGACAAAGTACCCACTAGAAAGGAAATTGCCTCGAAACTTATGGAAGCAGTAGAAATGGATAGGATACATGCTGAAATAAATGGTATCGATGATAAAACCGTGTTTAAAAGGTGGTCAGGAGTAAAAAAAATGGATAAAATGTAATATAATGTAATAAGGACTCAAAATATAAGAATGTGAATGTATAAGTTTATTGTATATAATGTTAAAACTCCAATAAATATATTTATATATATAAAAAAAGAGTAAACGTCATTTTGGGGTGCCCAGAATGGAATTCTTAGGTTTCCTCATAGATAAGCATGGGGTTCACCCTACAGAAGGCAATGTTGAGGCCATACAGAAGGCGCCGCGGCCTCAAAGCAAAAAAGAGCTGCAATCATTTTTAGGAATTCGCCGTTTTACCACATAAAGCTACTGTTGCAGAACCCCTACACAGATTGTTAATTAAGGACGCGAAATGGGTCTGGGGATCGCAACAAGAACAGTCTTTCACTGCTATAAAGAACTTGTTAACTTCTGCTACTGTCTTAACTCATTATGATGAGCTGAAACCACTGGTTCTTGCCACAGACGCCTCCCCCTTTGGCATTGGCGCTGTTTTAAGTCATGTAATGGCGGACGGACAGGAAGCGCTTGTGGCATACTATTCGTGAACACTGACTGCTGCCGAGAGGAACTACGCCCAAATAGACAAGGAGGGACTTGCTTTAGTTGCTGGAGTTAAGAAATTCCATGATTTCTTATATGGGTGTAAGTTCCTCATGGTCACCGACCATAAGCCACTACTTGGACTATTCGCACCAAGTCACCAGACTCCTCAAGTTCTGTCCCGCATGCTGAGATGGGCAGTGTTTTTGGCAGCATATGACTTTGAACTAGTCCACCGGCTGGATAGGGCTATTGGACACACAGATGCCCTGAGCTGGTGTCCTATTGAAGGACCGGCTCTTGATCCTGCCCCTGCATCTGAGGTGTTGGCTATAGAAGAACTGCCTCAGCCACCCGTGCATGCCTCAGACATCACAGCTGGCTCAGCGAAAGACTCCACTATCGCCAGGGTTTTAAACTGGGAGTGGAGGGGGTGGCCAATGGATCGGTTGCCTAATGAATTCCAGCCTTCTGTTTCCAGACAAAAAGAGCTGTCTGTTCACAAGGGTTGCTTATTTTGGGAGAACCGGGTGGTGGTGCCTCCCAATTTAAGAAAAAGAGTCCTGGTCGCATTACATGAAGGGCATCCAGGCATTGTCCGTATGAAAGCTCTGGCCCAGAGCTATGTTTGGTGGCCCCATATTGTTCGCATCTTTTCACCCAGCAATGAATGGCCAGGCTGAAAGGATGGTGCGGACCATGAAAGAAGCCCTCAAGCGCCTTATACATGGGGACTGGAGCCAGAGACTAGCCTCATTTATGCTGTACCGGCATATAACTCCCCATTAGGCGACAGGGAGGAGCCCTGCCGAGTTACTCATGGGGCTCAGGCTGACATCGCTGCTAGACAGACTCCACCCTGACTTGATATCAGCCAAGCTGCCACAGCTTGAGACCTTACCATCTACCAAGTCGTTCAAGCAAGGGGACGCTGTCTTTGCCCGTAATTATGGCAAAGAGCATTTATGGCTACCGGCAGTAGTCACCGAAGTGACTGGCACCTCATCGTATGTGGTACAGACTGCAGACGGCAGGCAGTTGAGGTGCCATGTAAACCAGCTTAGGCAGCGATGGGCCAACTCACAAAATGAGGACGAGCCTGAGCCTAGCGAGGTCCCCGTTCCCACTGCAACGCTAGCAGAACCTCTTAATGGCGAGGTTGGTGTGGCCACCCAGGACACTGAGCCAGTTGCCGAGGCAGAATCAGGGCAGAACCCAATTCCTGACAGCAGTTCCTCAGGAGAACAGAGAGACAGGTACACTGAACCAGCTCCCTTGCCTGAACCAGTAAGACGGTCACAAAGAACGCGATGGCCTCCCTCCTACTTAAAAGATTACAAGTGTTCCCTTATTGTTTCATCTTAGGGGAACTGTACTGACATACATAAATGTAGGAGCTTGAGTCCAGCTCCCATTACAGCATGGTATCCTGAAGCCTGAAATCTGATTGGACACTCTGCGCAGCTGTCCAATCAGGATACAAGGTATGTGCAGGAGGGAAATGATGTGATTGGACTTTATGTATATATTTTTATTGGTCCTTACTGAACTATTGGGTGTGGTTTAGCAAGCCCAGACTATTTGAAAAGGAGTCTGTTGCTCCCTAGTTTTGCTGTTGTCCTATCTTGTTCTTACTCTGTAAATAAAGCTGATTTCACTGTTCAAAGAGCTGCTGCCTGAGTCTCATATCTAACAGATTTAATACTTTAAATCCTGTCCCTGAAGAGGAAAAAAGCCACTCAGCTGTTCCATCCCTGAGCCGATGAGAGTGCTCCTCCAGCATCCAATCACTTTTCAGGGGGGATGGAAAATTGGAGCAAAGCACACCAGGAGTTAGTCCAGATCTGCCTCAGAAAGACTGCAGTCAGTTTTGGTTCTGCCTCAGCAAAAAAGCAGACAATTTGAAGGGTAGTGTCAGAAAAAATGCATTTGATGTTTCTCACTGAATCCATTGTTGTATGTTTCCTACCCCGCTATGCGCTTGCGTAGGTATGCAGGCAGAAACGTGGGAGCTTCTTCCCTGCCGCTTTTCCTTATCACGGTGGCCTTGAATGGAGGCTTTGGACTATTCTTGTTTCGCTGAGAATTTTCCAGTCCTGGGAAGGCAAGGGGAGGGGGGAGTAGTCTCCCGCTCATCAAGTATTTCTCCCGCCGGGAGTTCCCGCACGAGTGCTCAAGTTTCATTTGCTAGGCGCTTCATAGCATCACACTATAAGTTAGCTTGCTTTGCTTTGCCCCCCATTCCTGACAATGACCTCCTACTGTGGGTTTATAGCAAGATAATCCAATAAACCTTTCTTTGTGCAAGAATGACTGGATCTACTTGATTTTAAGCCTGACAGAAATTGTCAGGAATCCATCATTCCCACTACCGTCAGTTTCCGCCGTCTACCAAGATGAGCGGAGCGGAGTACGGGAGCCACGGGCGCAGCCCCAGCGACTACTCCTTCGGGTGCAGCTGCGGCAGCTACTACTCCAGGAGCCACGGGCGCAGCTGCAGCGGCTACTGCTCCAGGGGCCACGGGTGCAGCGGCGGCGACTGCCACTCCAGGAGCCACGGGTGCAGCGGCGGCGACTGCTGCTTCAGGAACCACGGTCCCCGTCACTACTGTGGCAGCTACAGTGGTCACTCTCCCGACTACCACTGTTGTTCCGGTGACTACTACTACAGTTTTGGCCGCACCAGCGTCACAACCAGGAACCGGATTAGTGACCCCGCCATTGATCAGCACATTGGGGGTTCAGTACGCTCTCCCAATCTACAGCCCGGCTGGGCAACTACCGAGTCAGGGAGGAGCGGTTCCCCGAACCTATGTGCCGGGAGCCCCAACGCCATGGGATAAAGGGGTGACCTATCGTAGGTCACGCGATTGGACTAAGAACCTGTTGGATACTACCCAGTCGACCTGGACTATGCCGGGAAGCCAAAGCCGGGACAGCCTGTTGGATCCCAGAGGTAGTTTTGGACTTCCCCAGGGGAGGGTGTCTAGAGGATCTCCCAGAACTGGGTCTGGGCCAGACACCGATGCTCGCATGGACTCTATCCAAGAGGATACCCGACGTCTGGTAAGGGACATGAGCAAACTAATGCAATCCCTACCACAGATGATGGACCAAGCAATTCGAACTCATCCACTGACACAACCTAGACCGGTACCAGCCCCGGCCCCACCACTGCTACCGGGACGACCACCTCCTGCTCCACCGGGCCCGAGGCCGGGCCAACCAGCACCTCCGGGTCCGGGGCCGGGCCGGCCGGCACCAGCCCCACCTCCACTGGTCGTTCCAGCACCAGGACCAGGGCCAGGGCAACCAGGGCCAATCCAGCCGCCAGCTGTGCCTCCGCCTCAACTCCCTGCCCCAGCACCCCTCATGCAGCCGATCCCGGTCATGGCGCCAGCCCCCCAGTAATTCGTCCCAAGGACATGCTTGAGATCACATTTGATGGAGATCCAGAGACTGTGTCCTTTTTTATATTACAAGTCGGGAAGTTTGTGCAAAGATGGGGCTATGTATTCCCAGATGAAGAACAACAGGTGGAGTTTATCGCATCCAGATTCCGAGGGAGTGCTACAAGCTGGTATGTAGCTCTTCATGATCTGGAGGCTGCGGAGTTAGGGAATGTAGATGACTTCATGTGGGCTCTGAGAAACCGTTTCGAGGACCCGGGGCGGCCCAAAAGCAGAAGCCTTCCTTCGCACGTTCAGACAAGGCAAACTCTCAGTGCGGGAGTATTCAAGGGAGTTTCAAAGGCATGCCGTGAAAATTCGGGACTGGACCGATGCGGTCTTGGCCCAACAATATCGAATGGGTCTAGCTGTGGACATCCGCAACAATATCCTCAGCTCTCAGCAACCCCGCACCCTCCAAGGTTGGATGGAGGAAGCTGAGAAGGCCGAAAGCCGCTTACGCATGATGAAACTGGATTTATCGTTGGGTAACAACCGTCCAAGTTTGGCGGCAGGCCAAGCCAGACCCAAACCAACATCCACCCCAAGTGGAATGAGGGATCAGCGTATGCGACAGGGTCTCTGCCTGCGGTGTGGGGAAAAAGGGCACTTCGCCGCAGCCTGCCCGAAAGGGGACCCCAACAGAGCTCTGCCACAAGAGGAGCCCAGAAGGTGGATAACCCCTACCCCAAGGAAAGGCACCGCAAAACCACGCAATACACGGGCTCTTTTTGCTGGTCCCGACCAAGTGGATACCTTGTTGCTGGAGGAGGGGAATGAGATGCAGGGAAATGAAATGGTCCTGTTTGTGAATGGCGCTACACAACAGGACCCAGCACCTGAGGCGCCTAAACTGGTGAGCAATTACCCCTCTCTCTTCTTTGTGACTGTCCTGGTAATGAACCCAGCAATGATGACCCACATTCGGGTTCGAGCCCTCATTGACTCAGGGTGTGGGAGGGACCTCATAAACCCGTCTATGGTTGTAGGGTTGGAGGCAGCCGTGGTCCACTTGAAAGACCCAATAACTTTCACACAAATGGATGGGTCTCCAATGAAAGAACCATGCCGATTTGAGACTGTTCCTTTAAGAATAGGCATTGGTGACCACTGGGAGCTACGCTCGTTCGTGATAGCTCCGCAAGCTCAATTTCCCTTAGTGTTGGGTAGCCCTTGGTTACATGGACATAACCCTTACATTCTATGGGAGGAAGGGAATGTTCAATTTATCTCACCGAAATGTACAGAACACAAATGGGACCCAGGGTGGGGAACTCCTCCGTGCAATGAACCTCCACGCGCTTGTTTAGCAATGGAGGACCTTAACCGCATCCCCAAGGATTACCAGTATTTGACTAGGGTTTTTGAGGAGGAGGAAGCTGATGAACTACCCCCCACCGTAACTCTGACTGTGCTATTGAGATTCTTCCGGGCCAGAAATTGCCCAAAGGGAAAATTTATGCCATGAGTCCCAGTGAGAAGGAAGAACTGCGCCGCTTTATTGATAAAAACCTGGCTCGTGGATTTATTAGGCCAGCATCATCCCCTTTCGCAGCACCTGTATTGTTTTGTAAAAAAAAAGATGGGGGGCTCAGACTATGCACGGATTACCGGGGACTAAACGCAGTGTCTGCAACTAATGCCTACCCGATGCCCCTCATCAAAGACTTACTGGCAGAGGTGGCAAAAGGGAAAGTGTTTTCTAAACTGGATTTGAGAGATGCCTATTTTCGAGTTCGTATCAGAGAGGGGGATGAATACAAAACTGCATTTAATACCCCGCTGGGGCAATTTGAATATCGGGTTATGCCCTTCGGTTTACAGGGGGCACCAGGGGTCTTCATGAACTTAATCAATGAAGTCTTACACCCCTACTTATTCAAGGGGGTGGTCGTTTACTTGGATGATATCTTGGTCTATACCCCGGATCTAAAATCCCACACTATTCTCATGCGAAAAGTATTGGAAAAATTATTAGAACACAAACTCTTTGTCAAACTGTCAAAATGTGAATTTCACCAGGAGTGCATTGACTTTCTGGGGTACCGCATATCCTCTGAGGGGTTGGAAATGGACCCAAAGAAAGTCCAGGATGTTTTAATGTGGGAGCCCCCCAAAACCAGACGACAGCTCCAAAGTTTTCTCGGTTTCGCCAACTTTTACCGTCAATTCCTGCCACACTTTGCCCAAGTAGCCCTCCCCCTCACTGAACTACTGAAGACTAAGGGAAGGGATCCAAGGCTTCGGTGCCGGGGGCCCCTTTGAACTGGACCCCGCAGTGTCAGGAAGCGTTTGAACAACTAAAACGGCTGTTCACGTCTGAGCCAATACTAGCACACCCTGATGAAAAAAAAAATTTGTGGTCCAAGTAGACGCATCGGATACTGCTATGGGTGGGGTGATTTTGCAAGAGAACGCTCAGGGACAACTACAACCCCTAGCTTATGTATCAAGAAAATTCAATGATACAGAGAGATTCTGGCCCATTTGGGATAAAGAAGCTGCGTCTATACGTTTAGCATTGATCACTTGGAGACACTGGTTAGAGGGGTCCCAAGTACCTTTTGAAATATGGACTGATCACAAAAATCTTGAGGTACTGCGAAAACCCCGAAATCTGAATGCTAAACAATTCAGGTGGGCTGAGTTTTTCTCCAAATTCCATTTCACTCTCCACCATTTCCCAGGGAAAGCCAATCATCTAGCAGATGCTCTCTCCCGCCTTCCCCAACATTTCTGTAAGAGAGTGGAAGTACGAGAGTCTATGTTCACTCCAGAACAACTGGTCGGTGCAGTTGTAACCCGTAAAGCCAAACAAACACCGAAGAACCCTATCCAGACATTACCCTGGGAAAAACAATTTCTCACTGACATCACCTCACAAGAAATAAATGAGTTACAAGTCAGGGACGATGTGAAATGTGGTCCGAATGGCTGCTGGTTCAAGGGAAATAAAATGTTTGTCCCTGAAGCTACCCGATCCCAAATGTTGCAGACAGTTCATGACTCAAAATCTGCGGGGCACTTTGGATATGTGAAATCCTTACGACTTCTGCAACGTGGGTTTTGGTGGCCCCGAATGAAACAGGATTTATCTCTCTATATACAATCATGTCCAACGTGCAACCGTTGTAAAGCCAGACCGGGGAAACCCCCAGGTCTCTTACAGCCTCTACCCACCCCGAGCCGACCCTGGGAAGTAATTTCTATGGACTTTATCACTGATCTTCCCCCTTCTAGACATATGACGGTCATTTGGGTGGTAGTGGACTTATTCTCTAAGCAGGCTCACTTTATACCGTTCCCCAGTTTGCCAACAGCCAAGGCTTTGGCCAAAGCATTCCTCCAACACATTGCCAGGTTACATACATTGCCGCTCAAAATAATCTCCGACAGGGGGTTCAATTTGTCTCTAAGTTGTGGTCGGAGCTAATGACCCTAATGGGCATTGAACGTGCTCTCAGTACTGCCTATCACCCGGAAACTGATGGGCAAACGGAGAGAGTAAACCAGACATTAGAGCAATATCTAAGATGTTTTTCTAATTATCAACAAGACAATTGGGTTGATTTATTGCCATTGGCGGAGTTTGCATACAACAATTCATGGCACGCTTCAACAAAAATGTCACCATTCAAAGCTGCCATGGGTTATGACAGCCCCCCTCTTCCCTTCTTAAAGCCTGGTGAGAACGTTGGGAAAGCCTCAGCATGGTGTAAAACGTTCCGTGATTCTTGGCCCCTGATTGTTGAGACTTTGAATGAAGCCAAGATACAGTACAAAAAACAGGCAGACAAAAAAAGGGCAGGGGGATGGAATCTGAAACCAGGGGACTCTGTCTATCTGTCAACCAAGAATCTAAGACTGGCGCAGCAGTCCAGAAAACTTGCTTGGAAATATATTGGTCCTTTCAAAGTGTTAAGATGTATAAATCCAGTGACTGTACAGCTGGATCTGCCTAAATCTCTTAAAGCAATACATCCAATTTTCCATTACAGCCTCCTCAAACCTGCGTTACCCCCGACTAAATGGCAACCTGCGATGCCGGCACCTCCCCCCTCTGATGGTTGACGATGAGGAGCACTATGAAATTGCTGATATTCTAGACTCTAAGATTCTTCGTGGACAACTCCTGTACCTGGTTCAATGGGTACACTTCGGGCCCCAACACAGGGAGTGGGTGAAAGTATCGGATATCAATGCACCTGATCACCTGAAGGACTTTCACACTCGATACCCTAACAAACCTGGGGGCCCACGTTCTCTCCTTCCTGAGTGGTGGGTGGGTGGTATTTTGGGAAGGGCAGAATGTCAGAAAAAATGCATTTGATGTTTCTCACTGAATCCATTGTTGTATGTTTCCTACCCCGCTATGCGCTTGCGTAGGTATGCAGGCAGAAACGTGGGAGCTTCTTCCCTGCCGCTTTTCCTTATCACGGTGGCCTTGAATGGAGGCTTTGGACTATTCTTGTTTCGCTGAGAATTTTCCAGTCCTGGGAAGGCAAGGGGAGGGGGGGAGTAGTCTCCCGCTCATCAAGTATTTCTCCCGCCGGGAGTTCCCGCGCGAGTGCTCAAGTTTCATTTGCTAGGCGCTTCATAGCATCACACTATAAGTTAGCTTGCTTTGCTTTGCCCCCCATTCCTGACAATGACCTCCTACTGTGGGTTTATAGCAAGATAATCCAATAAACCTTTCTTTGTGCAAGAATGACTGGATCTACTTGATTTTAAGCCTGACAGGTAGCTCTGCCTGGTAGCATGGCAGAGTGGTGATGAGCAGACCTTGCACCACTTAGTCTGACTCTTGGGAAAGGGCAGGCTGATGTGGGTGGAATCCTATGTGTGTGTGTATGGAAGGATTCAATCTGGAGGCTAGTCAGTGAAAGCCTATTTGTACCTGAAAGCCTTAAAGACAAATATAACCACCCTCTGAAAGGATAACTAGTTTAAATTTATGTGCCTCAGCCAGATTTCTCCTTTGACTATCTGGAGACCTCTGCTGCTGATCTGTTCTTTGAAACCAACGTATAAATAAATAAATCTTTTGAATTTACATACAGCTCCTGCCTTAATAGGAGCTGCGGTGGCTCAAGTGGTTAAGACGCTGAACTGCAGGCTGTGGAAGGTCAGTAGTTCAGCAGTTCGAGACTCGAGTAGTGCCGCATGACGGAGTGAGCTCCCGTCTCTAGTTCCAGCTCCTGCCAACCTAGCAGTTCGAAAACAAGAAATTGCAAGTAGATAAATAGGTACCACTTCGGTGGGAAGGTAACAGCGTTCCGTGCGCCTTGGTGTTTAGTCATGCCGGCCACATGACCACGGAAATGTCTTCGGACAGCGCTGGCTCTTCAGCTTTGAAACGGAGATGAGCACTGCAACCCTAGAGTCGGATTCGACTGGCTTTTGAGCAAGGGAACCTTTACCTTTACCTTTACCTGCCTTAGTGATCTCCATGTTCTACTTGCTCACCACAAAACTTACTTCACAGCAGCTGTACTAAAACCATCCTGTAAGTGGAGGGAAGGTTTACAATTTAAAACAAACTTGGTTCCCCAAAATCATAAGAGGCTGTGTGGGTCTCCTCAGTTGATAGAAAAGGCCTGTCACAGACAGGGATGCACACCTAAAAATTGTTTTTGTTCAGATCCAAATATCAGGGAGCAAAGAAAAAAGGTATTCCAGGTTATCTGAGGGGTTTTTTTTGTGATTCCAATATTATTCAGATCAGCCCTACGGGGAGTCTTTCTGGAGGGGACTGGTGGGGGTATTTTGTGTGTGCACAAATGGCAAAAAAAAATTGCAGCAGAGTTAATGCTGGCTGTCCACTAAGACCCCGCAAGTTTCAAGTAAATTGGACCAAGAGGTCCAATTCTATGGTCCCTTGAATAAGGTGCATCCATTCATCCTCCACTGATTCCTGGGGGAGGGGGGATTCCTTGCTTTCTCTGGCACAAAGAATAGCCAAAGACACAACAGCAAGCAAGGCAACCACTAGCCAAAAGTGTTTCAAAACAGACCGAATCAACAAGCCTGAAAAACCAATGCAGAACCAGGGAATCCCAACAGAAGTGCAGAACAATTTGGTGAGCCTAACACAACAGATGTCAAATCAGAGAATCTAAGCCAATGTCAAAACAGAAAATCCTCTCAGCCAAACCAATTTAACAAGGCTGCAGCAAGCCCAAAAAATGTAACATCAAGGAATCTGAGCCAATGTACAATCTGAGAATAGGAAACAATGTTGAATCAGAGAATCCAATGCAAACCTCAAATCCCATGTAAACCAATTTGAGAAAAGAACACCATGTTGCAAGACCAACACAACCAATTTCAAAGGACAGAATCTAAGCCAAACCAATCTGGCAAGACCATACTAAGCCCTGGCAAAACACAGACGCATGATGAAATGAAGGGGGGGACCATCCTGGGAGTCTTAAAATGCTGACTCCCAATATTTCTGGTTACTCCCAAGTATTTCTGGGATTTTAGGACCCATTTGCCAGTATCCTGAAAAATCCCAGATACTGTCTAGATAGCCAAATATATCTGGAGAATTCCAATAAGGTATTTTCAGAGATATATTCAGATGAGAAATATCTAAATGCCCATCTCTAGGCACAGGTTTCTGGTCACCCTGTTATTTTGTGGTCAAGACACATGCACATGTCTGTGGGAATATGGCCCATTTCCTTTTGGAGCCCACACCACCACAAAATAGCTTGATGTAAGCAAGTGATCTTCCTCTCCACAAATCCTCACTCTTCTCCTATGGAGCTGCTGTTTTGTATAATAATACTGACTGCAACCCAAAGCAATGATCCAGACATTAATAATAAGGGTCTGTGACTGACTGATGAAGCACTACCACAATTTTGGAAGGAAGACTGAGAATCCAAATAAATGAAAATCAGAAATACAGGTTGTTGTATTTAAAAAGAATCATACATCATATCAAAGAAGGGGGGATTAACTATCCTGGCCTTATATATATTTGAATTCTGGTTCCACCGCATTCTATGCTTGCCATAATTGATTTGGCTCAAGAACTGGCAGTCAGAAGACACAGGGCAGGGCTGACTGGATGCTTCGCGAAGTTCCGCCCACGTCAGCCCACGTCAGGCTGAGGCAACTGAGAAGAAGCCCTTTCCACCCCCACCCCCCATCCCCTGGGCCTTCTATCAGGGGACTAGGCCCAGAGAAAGCCTTTTCCGTCCCCTACACCCCATCCCCTGGGCTTTCTATGGGACACAAGGCCCAGAGAAGGCCTTTTCCATCCCCCACACATCATCCGCTGGGCCTTCTATGAGGGGACTAGGCCCAGAGAAGCCCTTTTCCGTCCCTCACACTCCATCCCCTGGGCCTTCTATGAGGGGACTAGGCCCAGAGAAGCCCTTTTCCGTCCCCCACCCACCACCCCCTGGACCTTCCATGGGGCACTAGGCCCAGAGAAGCCCTTTTCCACCCCCCCACACCATCCCCTGGGCCTTCAATGAAGGGACTAAGCCCAGAGAAGCCCCTTTCCGCCCCCCACACGCCATCTCCTGAGCCTTCTATGGGACACTAGGCCCAGAGAAGCCCCTTTCTGCCCTCCACATGCCATCCCCTGAGCCTTCTATGGGGCACTAGGACGGGAGAAGCCCTTTTCCGCCCGCCACACGCCATCCCCTGAGCCTTCTATGGGGCACAAGGCCCAGAGAAGCCCTTTTCCGTCCCCAACACCCCATCCGCTAGGCCTTCTATGGGGCACTAGGCCCAGAGAGGTCCTTTTCCGCCCCCCCACACACCATCCCCTGAGCCTTCTATGGGGCACTAGGCCCAGACAAGCCCTTTTCCGCCCCCCAAACGCCATCCCCTGAGCCTTCTATGGGGCACTAGGCCCAGAGAAGCCGTTTTCCACCCGCAACACGCCATCCCCTGGGACTTCTATGGGGCACTAGGACCAGAGAACCCCTTTTCCACACCTCCACACGCCATCCCCTGAGCCTTCTATGGGGCACTAGGCCCAGAAAGGGCCTTTTCCGCCACCCCCGTCCCCTGGGCCTTCTATCAGGGGACAAGGCCCAGAGAAAGCCTTTTCTGTCCCCTACACCCCATCCCCTGGGCCTTCTATGGGGCACTAGGCCCACAGAAGCCCTTTTCCATCCCTCACACTCCATCCCCTGGGCCTACCATGGGGCACTAGGCCCAGAGATGCCCTTTTCCACCACCCCCACACCATACCCTGGGCCTTCTACGAAGGGACTAAGCCCAGAGAAGCCCCTTTCTGCCCACAACACGCCATCCCCTGAGCCTTCTATGGGGCACTAGGACCAGAAAAGCCCTTTTCAACACCCCCCCCCACAAGCCATCCCCTCAGCCTTCTATGAGGCACTAGGCCCAGAGAGGGCCTTTTCCGTCCCCCACACGCCATCCGCTGGGCCTTCTATGGGGCACTAGGCCCAGAGAAGCCCTTTTCTGTCCCCCACACCCCATCCTCTGGGCCTTCTATGGGGCACTAGGCCCAGAGAAGCCCCTTTCCCCTCATGCCATCCCCTGAGCCTTCTATGGAGCACTAGGCCCAGAGAAGTCCCTTTCTGCCCACCCACGCCATCCCCTGAGCCTTCTATGGGGCACTAGGCCCAGCGAAGCCCTTTTCCGCACCCCCCACACCATCCCCTGAGCCTTCTATGGGGCACTAGGCCCAGAGAAGCCCTCTTCCGCCCCACACACGCCATCCCCTGGGCCTTCTATGGGGCACTAGGCACACAGAAGCCCTTTTCCGCCCCCCACACCCAATACCCTGGGCCTTCTATGGGGCACTAGGCCCAGAGAGGGCCTCTTCCGCCCCCACACACCATCCCCTGAGCCTTCTATGGGGCACTAGACCCAGAGAAGCCCTTTTCCGCCCCCCAAACGCCATCCCCTGAGCCTTCTATGGGGCACTAGGCCCAGAGGAGCCGTTTTCCGCCACCCACATGCCATCCCCTGGGCATTCTATGGGGCACTAGGCCCAGAGAAGCCCATTTCTGCCCCCCATACGCCATCCCCTGAGCCTTCTATGGGGCACTAGGACCAGAGAACCCCTTTTCCGCTCCCCCACACGCCTGAGCCTTCTATGGGGCACTAGGCCCAGAAAGGGCCTTTTCCCACACGCCTTCCCCTGAGCCTTCTATGGGGCACTAGGCCCAGAGAAGCCCTTTCCCCCCCATGCCATCTCCTGAGCTTTCTATGGAGCACTAGGCCCAGAGAAGCCCCTTTCTGCCCGCCCACGCCATCCCCTGAGCCTTCTATGGGGCACTAGGCCCAGAGAAGCCCTCTTCCGCTCCCCACACATCATCCCCTGGGCCTTCTATGGGGCACTAGGCCCAGAAAGGGCCTTTTCCGCCACCCCCGTCCCCTCGGCCTTCTATCAGGGGACTAGGCCCAGAGAAAGCCTTTTCTGTCCCCTACACCCCATCCGCTGGGCCTTCTATGGGGCACTAGGCCCAGAGAGGGCCTTTTTCGTCCCCCACACGCCATCCCCTGGCCCTTCTATGAGGGGACTAGGCCCAGAGAAGCCCTTTTCAATCCCTCACACTCCATCCCCTTGGCCTACCCATGGGGCACTAGGCACAGAGATGCCCTTTTCCACCACCCGCACACCATCCCCTGGACCTTATATGGGGCACTAGGCCAAGAGAAGCCCCTTTCTGCCATCCACACGCCATCCCCTGAGCCTTCTATGGGACACTAGGCCCAGAGAAGCGCCTTCTCTGCACCCCACACACCATCCCCTGAGCCTTCTATGGGACACTACCTACAGCGAAGCCCTGTTCCGCACCCCCGACGCCATCCCCTGAGCCTTCTATGGGGCACTAGGCCCAGAGAATCCCTTTTCTGTCCCCCACACCCCATCCCCTGGGCCTTCTATGGGGCACTAGGCAAAGAGAGGGCCTTTTCCGCCCCCGCACACGCCATAGCCTGAGCCTTCTATGGGGAACTAGCCCCAGAGAAGCCCTTTTCTGCCCCCACACGCCATCCCCTGAGCCTTCTATGGGGCACTATGCCGAGAGAAGCCCCTTTCCGCCCCCACACGCCATCCCCTGAGCCTTCTATGGGGCACTAGAACCAGAGAAGCCCCTTTCTGCCCCCCAGAAGCCGTCCCCTGAGCCTTCTATGAGGCACTAAGCCTAGAGGAGCCCCTTTCTGCCCCCCCACACCATTCCGTAAGCCATCTATGGGGCACTTGGCCCAGAGAAGCCCCTTTCTGCCCCCCACACGCCATCCCCTGAGCCTTCTATGGGGCACCAGACCCAGAGAAGCCACTTCCCCCCATGCCATCCCCTGAGCCTTCTCTGGGGTACTAGGAAAAGAGAAACCGTTTTCCGCCCCCCCACGCCATCCCCTGAGCCTTCTATGGGGCACTAGGCCCAGAGAAGCCCTTTTCTGCCCTCCAAACGCCATTCCCTAAGCCTTCTATGGGGCACTAGGGCCAGAGAAACCCTTTTCGGGCCCCCACGCACCATCCCCTGAGCCTTCTATGGGGCAGTAGGCCCAGAGAAGCCCTTTTCCGCCCCCCACATGCCATCCCCTGAGCCTTCTATGGGGTACTAGACCCAGAGAAGCATCTTTCTGCCCCCCCATGCCATCCCCTAAGCCTTCTATGAGGCACTAAGCCCAGAGAAGCCCTTTTCCGCCCCCCCACAAGCCATCCCCTGAGCCTTCTATGGGGCACTAGGCCCAGAGAAGCCCTTTTCCGCCCCCCCCACGCCATTCCCTGAGCTTTCTATGGGGAACTAGGCCCAGAGCAGCCCCTTTCTGCCCCCCACATGCCATCCCCTGAGCCTTCTCTGGGGCACTAGGCCCAGAGAGGGCCTTTTCCGCCCCCACACGCCATCCCCTGAGCCTTCTATGGGGCACTAGGCCCAGAGAAGCCCTTTTCCGCCCCCACACGCCATCCCCTGAGCCTTCTATGGGGAACTAGGCCCAGAGAAGCCCCTTTCTGCCCCCCACAAGCAATCCCCTGAGACTTCTCTGGGGCACTAGGCCCTGAGAACCCCTTTTCCGCACCCCCACATGCCATCCCCTGAGCCTTCTATGGGACACTAGACCCAGGGAAGCCCTTTTTGGGCCCCCCAGAAGCCATCCCCTGAACCTTCTATGGGGCACTAGGCCTAGAGAAGCCCCTTTCTGCCCCCCCACACTATCCCCTTAGCCTTCTTTGGGACACTAGGCCCAGAGAGGCCCCTTTCTGCCCCCCACATGCCATCCCCTGAGCCTTCTATAGGGCACTAGGCCCAGAGAAACCCTTTTTCGCCCCCCAACAAGCCTTCCCCTGAGCCTTCTATGGGACACTACCTACAGTGAAGCCCTGTTCCGCACACCCCACACCATTCCCTGAGCTTTCTATGGGGCACTAGGCCCAGAGAAGCCATTTTCTGTCCCCCACACCCCTTCCCCTGGGCCTTCTATGGGGCACTAGGCAAAGAGAGGGCCTTTTCCGCCCCCGCACACGCCATAGCCTGATCCTTCTATGGGGAACTAGGCCCAGAGAAGCCCTTTTCCGCCCCCACATGCCATCCCGTGAGCCTTCTATGGGGCAATAGGCCGAGAGAAGCCCCTTTCCGCCCCCCACACGCCATCCCCTGAGACTTCTCTGGGGCACTAGGCCCAGAAAAGGCCTTTTCCGCCCCCAAAATGCCATCCCCTTAGCTTTCTATGGGGCACTAGGCAAAGGGAAGCCCTTTTCCGCCCCCCCAGAAGCCATCCCCTGAGCCTTCTATGAGGCACTAAGCCTAGAGGAGCCCCTTTCTGCCCCCCCACACGCCATCCCCTGAGCCTTCTATGGGGCACTAAGACCAGAGAAGCCCCTTTCTGCCCCCCACATGCCATCCCCTGAGCCTTCTCTGGGGCACTAGGCCCAGAAAAGCCCTTTTCCGCCCCCCCACATGCCATCCCCTGAGCCTTCTATGGCGCACTAGGCCCAGGGAAGCCCTTTTCTGCCCCCTAGAAGCCATCCCCTGAGCCTTCTATGAGGCACTAAGCCTAGAGGAGCCCCTTTCTGCCCGCCCATACCATCCCGTGAGCCATCTATGGGGCACTAAGCCAAGAGAAGCCCCTTTCTGCCCCCCACACGCCATCCCCTGAGCCTTCTATGGGGCACCAGGCCCAGAGAAGACACTTCCCCCCACCACGCCATACCCTGAGCCTTCTTTGGGGCACTAGGCCCAGAGAAGCCCTTTTCTGCCCCCCACACGTCATCCCCTAAGCCTTCTATGGGGCACTAGGCCCAGAGAAACCCTTTTCCGCCCCCCCACACCATCCCCTGAGCTTTCTATGCGGCACTTGGCCCAGAGAGGCCCTTTTCCACCCCACACACGCCATCCCCTGAGCCTTGTATGGGGCACTAGGCCCAGAGAAGCCCCTTTCTGCCCCCCACAAGCAATCCCCTGAGACTTCTCTGGGGCACTAGGCCCTGAGAACCCCTTTTCCGCACCCCCACATGCCATCCCCTGAGCCTTCTATGGGACACTAGACCCAGGGAAGCCCTTTTTGGCCCCCACCCAGAAGCCATCCCCTGAGCCTTCTATGGGGCACTAGGCCTAGAGAAGCCCCTTTCTGCCCCCCACACTATCCCCTTAGCCTTCTTTGGGACACTAGGCCCAGAGAAGCCCCTTTCTGCCCCCCACATGCCATCCCCTGAGCCTTCTATGGGGCACTAGGCCCAGAGAAACCCTTTTTCGGCCCCCAACAAGCCTTCCCCTGAGCCTTCTATGGGACACTACCTACAGCGAAGCCGTGTTCCGCACCCCCACACCATTCCTTGAGCCTTCTATGGGGCACTAGGCCCAGAGAAGCCATTTTCTGTCCCCCACACCCCTTCCCCTGGGCCTTCTATGGGGCACTAGGCAAAGAGAGGGCCTTTTCCGCCCCCGCACACGCCATAGCCTGATCCTTCTATGGGGAACTAGGCCCAGAGAAGAGCTTTTCCGCCCCCACATGCCATCCCGTGAGCCTTCTATGGGGCACTAGGCCTAGAGAAGCCCCTTTCCGCCCCCACACGCCATAGCCTGAGCCTTCTATGGGGAACTAGCCCCAGAGAAGCCCTTTTCTGCCCCCCACACGCCATCCCCTGAGCCTTCTATGGGGCACTATGCCGAGAGAAGCCCCTTTCCGCCCCCCACACGCCATCCCCTGAGCCTTCTATGGGGCACTAGAACCAGAGAAGCCCCTTTCTGCCCCCCAGAAGCCGTCCCCTGAGCCTTCTATGAGGCACTAAGCCTAGAGGAGCCCCTTTCTGCCCCCCCACACCATTCCGTAAGCCATCTATGGGGCACTTGGCCCAGAGAAGCCCCTTTCTGCCCCCACACGCCATCCCCTGAGCCTTCTATGGGGCACCAGACCCAGAGAAGCCACTTCCCCCCATGCCATCCCCTGAGCCTTCTCTGGGGTACTAGGAAAAGAGAAACCGTTTTCCGCCCCCCCCACGCCATCCCCTGAGCCTTCTATGGGGCACTAGGCCCAGAGAAGCCCTTTTCTGCCCTCCAAACGCCATCCCCTAAGCCTTCTATGGGGCACTAGGGCCAGAGAAACCCTTTTCGGGCCCCCACGCACCATCCCCTGAGCCTTCTATGGGGCAGTAGGCCCAGAGAAGCCCTTTTCCGCCCCCCACATGCCATCCCCTGAGCCTTCTATGGGGTACTAGACCCAGAGAAGCCTCTTTCTGCCCCCCCATGCCATCCCCTGAGCCTTCTATGAGGCACTAAGCCCAGAGAAGCCCTTTTCCGCCCCCCACAAGCCATCCCCTGAGCCTTCTATGGGGCACTAGGCCCAGAGAAGCCCTTTTCCGCCCCCCCACGCCATTCCCTGAGCTTTCTATGGGGAACTAGGCCCAGAGCAGCCCCTTTCTGCCCCCCACATGCCATCCCCTGAGCCTTCTCTGGGGCACTAGGCCCAGAGAGGGCCTTTTCCGGCCCCCCATACGCCATCCCCTGAGCCTTCTATGGGGCACTAGGCCCAGAGAAGCCATTTTCCGCCCCCCCACACGCCATCCCCTGAGCCTTCAATGGGGAACTAGGCCCAGAGAAGCCCCTTTCTGCCCCCCACAAGCCATCCCCTGAGCCTTCTATGGGGCACTAGGCCCTGAGAAGCCCTTTTCCGCCCCCCCCACGCCATTCCCTGAGCTTTCTATGGGGAACTAGGCCCAGAGCAGCCCCTTTCTGCCCCCCACATGCCATCCCCTGAGCCTTCTCTGGGGCACTAGGCCCAGAGAGGGCCTTTTCCGCCCCCACACGCCATCCCCTGAGCCTTCTATGGGGCACTAGGCCCAGAGAAGCCCTTTTCCGCCCCCACACGCCATCCCCTGAGCCTTCAATGGGGAACTAGGCCCAGAGAAGCCCCTTTCTGCCCCCCACAAGCAATCCCCTGAGACTTCTCTGGGGCACTAGGCCCTGAGAAGCCCTTTTCCGCACCCCCACATGCCATCCCCTGAGCCTTCTATGGGACACTAGACCCAGGGAAGCCCTTTTTGGGCCCCCCAGAAGCCATCCCCTGAACCTTCTATGGGGCACTAGGCCTAGAGAAGCCCCTTTCTGCCCCCCCACACTATCCCCTTAGCCTTCTTTGGGACACTAGGCCCAGAGAGGCCCCTTTCTGCCCCCCACATGCCATCCCCTGAGCCTTCTATAGGGCACTAGGCCCAGAGAAACCCTTTTCGGCCCCCAACAAGCCTTCCCCTGAGCCTTCTATGGGACACTACCTACAGTGAAGCCCTGTTCCGCACACCCCACACCATTCCCTGAGCTTTCTATGGGGCACTAGGCCCAGAGAAGCCATTTTCTGTCCCCCACACCCCTTCCCCTGGGCCTTCTATGGGGCACTAGGCAAAGAGAGGGCCTTTTCCGCCCCCGCACACGCCATAGCCTGATCCTTCTATGGGGAACTAGGCCCAGAGAAGCCCTTTTCCGCCCCCACATGCCATCCCGTGAGCCTTCTATGGGGCAATAGGCCGAGAGAAGCCCCTTTCCGCCCCCACACGCCATCCCCTGAGACTTCTCTGGGGCACTAGGCCCAGAAAAGGCCTTTTCCGCCCCCAAAATGCCATCCCCTTAGCTTTCTATGGGGCACTAGGCAAAGGGAAGCCCTTTTCCGCCCCCCAGAAGCCATCCCCTGAGCCTTCTATGAGGCACTAAGCCTAGAGGAGCCCCTTTCTGCCTCCCCACACGCCATCCCCTGAGCCTTCTATGGGGCACTAAGACCAGAGAAGCCCCTTTCTGCCCCCCACATGCCATCCCCTGAGCCTTCTCTGGGGCACTAGGCCCAGAAAAGCCCTTTTCCGCCCCCCACATGCCATCCCCTGAGCCTTCTATGGGGCACCAGGCCCAGAGAAGACACTTCCCCCCCCCACGCCATACCCTGAGCCTTCTTTGGGGCACTAGGCCCAGGGAAGCCCTTTTCTGCCCCCTAGAAGCCATCCCCTGAGCCTTCTATGAGGCACTAAGCCTAGAGGAGCCCCTTTCTGCCCGCCCATACCATCCCGTGAGCCATCTATGGGGCACTAAGCCAAGAGAAGCCCCTTTCTGCCCCCCACACGCCATCCCCTGAGCCTTCTATGGGGCACCAGGCCCAGAGAAGACACTTTCCCCCCCCCACGCCATACCCTGAGCCTTCTTTGGGGCACTAGGCCCAGAGAAGCCCTTTTCTGCCCCCACACGTCATCCCCTAAGCCTTCTATGGGGCACTAGGCCCAGAGAAACCCTTTTCCGCCCCCCACACCATCCCCTGAGCTTTCTATGCGGCACTTGGCCCAGAGAGGCCCTTTTCCACCCCACACACGCCATCCCCTGAGCCTTGTATGGGGCACTAGGCCCAGAGAAGCCCCTTTCTGCCCCCCACAAGCAATCCCCTGAGACTTCTCTGGGGCACTAGGCCCTGAGAACCCCTTTTCCGCACCCCCACATGCCATCCCCTGAGCCTTCTATGGGACACTAGACCCAGGGAAGCCCTTTTTGCCCACCCCCAGAAGCCATCCCCTGAGCCTTCTATGGGGCACTAGGCCTAGAGAAGCCCCTTTCTGCCCCCCCACACTATCCCCTTAGCCTTCTTTGGGACACTAGGCCCAGAGAAGCCCCTTTCTGCCCCCCACATGCCATCCCCTGAGCCTTCTATGGGGCACTAGGCCCAGAGAAACCCTTTTCGGCCCCCAACAAGCCTTCCCCTGAGCCTTCTATGGGACACTACCTACAGCGAAGCCGTGTTCCGCACCCCCCACACCATTCCTTGAGCCTTCTATGGGGCACTAGGCCCAGAGAAGCCATTTTCTGTCCCCCACACCCCTTCCCCTGGGCCTTCTATGGGGCACTAGGCAAAGAGAGGGCCTTTTCCGCCCCCGCACACGCCATAGCCTGATCCTTCTATGGGGAACTAGGCCCAGAGAAGAGCTTTTCCGCCCCCACATGCCATCCCGTGAGCCTTCTATGGGGCACTAGGCCTAGAGAAGCCCCTTTCCGCCCCCACACGCCATCCCCTGAGACATCTCTGGGGCACTAGGCCCAGAAAAGGCCTTTTCCGCCCCCCAAAATGCCATCCCCTTAGCTTTCTATGGGGTACTAGGCCGAGGGAAGCCCTTTTCCGCCCCCCCAGAAGCCATCCCCTGAGCCTTCTATGAGGCACTAAGCCTAGAGGAGCCCCTTTCTGCCTCCCCACACGCCATCCCCTGAGCCTTCTATGGGGCACTAAGACCAGAGAAGCCCCTTTCTGCCCCCCACACGCCATCCCCTGAGCCTTCTCTGGGGTACTAAGACCAGAGAAGCCCCTTTCTGCCCCCGACATGCCATCCCCTGAGCCTTCTCTGGGGCACTAGGCCCAGAAAAGCCCTTTTCCTCCCCCACACACGATCCCCTGAGCCTTCTATGCGGCACTTGGCCCAGAGAAGCCCTTTTCCACCCCACACACGCCATCCCCTGAGCCTTGTATGGGGCACTAGGCCAAGAGAAGCCCCTTTCTGCTCTCCACACGCCAGCCCCTTAGCCTTCTATGGGGCACTAGGCCCAGAGAAGCCCTTTTCCGCCCCCCACATGCCATCCCCTGAGCTTTCTATGGGGCACTAGGCCGAGAGAAGCCCCTTTCCGCCCCCACACGCCATCCCCTGAGCCTCCTATGGGGCACTCGGACAAGAGAAGCCCCTTTCTGGGCCCACATGCCATTCCCTGAGCCTTCTCTGAGGCACTAGGCCCAGAAAAGCCCTTTTCCGCCCCTCCACATGCCATCCCCTGAGTCTTCTATGGGGCACTAGGCCCAGGGAAGCCCTTTTCCGCCCCCCCAGAAGCCATCCTCTGAGCCTTCTATGAGGCACTAAGCCTAGAGAAGCCCCTTTCTGCCCCCCACACCATCCCGTGAGCCATCTATGGGGCACTACGCCCAGAGAAGCCCCTTTCTGCCCCCCACACGCCATCCCCGAGCCTTCTATGGGGCACCAGGCCCAGAGAAGCCATTTCCCCCACCGACGCCATACCCTGAGCCTTCTCTGGGAAACTAGGCCCAGATAAGCACTTTTCTGCCCCCCACACGCCATCCCCTAAGACTTCTATGGGGCACTAGGCCCAGAGAAACCCTTTTCCGCCCCCCACACACCATCCCCTGAGCCTTCTATGCGGCACTTGGCCCAGAGAAGCCCTTTTCCACCCCACACACGCCATCCCCTGAGCCTTGTATGGGGCACTAGGCCCAGAGAAGCCCCTTTCTGCTATCCACACGCCAGCCCCTTAGCCTTCTATGGGGCACTAGGCCCAGAGAAGCCCTTTTCCGCCCCCCCACATGCCATTCCCTGAGCCTTCTATGGGGCACTAGGCCCAGAGAAGCCCTTTTCCGCCCTCCCACACGCCATCCCCTGAGCCTTCTATGGGGCACTAGGCCGAGAGAAGCCCCTTTCCGCCCCCCACACGCCATCCCCTGAACCTTCTATGGGGCACTCGGACAAGAGAAGCCCCTTTCTGGCCCCACATGCCATTCCCTGAGCCTTCTCTGGGGCACTAGGCCCAGAAAAGCCCTTTTCCGCCCCTCCACATGCCATCCCCTGAGTCTTCTATGGGGCACTACGCCCAGGGAAGCCCTTTCCCGCCCCCCAGAAGCCATCCCCTGAGCCTTCTATGAGGCACTAAGCCTAGAGAAGCCCCTTTCTGCCCCCCACACCATCCCGTGAGCCATCTATGGGGCACTACGCCCAGAGAAGCCCCTTTCTGCACCCCACACGCCATCCCCGAGCCTTCTATGGGGCACCAGGCCCAGAGAAGCCATTTCCCCCCACCGACGCCATACTCTGAGCCTTCTCTGGGAAACTAGGCCCAGAGAAGCCCTTTTCTGCCCCCCACACGCCATCCCCTAAGACTTCTATGGGGCACTAGGCCCAGAGAAACCCTTTTCCGCCCACCCACACACCATCCCCTGAGCCTTCTATGCGGCACTTGGCCGAGAGAAGCCCTTTTCCACCCCACACACGCCACCCCCTGAGCCTTGTATGGGGCACTAGGCCCAGAGAAGCCCCTTTGTGCCCTCCACACGCCAGCCCCTTAGCCTTCTATGGGGCACTAGGCCCAGAGAAGCCCTTCTCCGCCCCCACCCACAAGCCTTCTCCTGAGCCTTCTATGCGACACTAGACCCAGCGAAGCCCTGTTCCGCACCCCCCACACCATCCCCTGAGCCTTCTATGGGGCACTAGGCCCAGAGAAGCCCTTTTCTGTCCCCCAGACCCATCCCCTGGGCCTTCTATGGGGCTCTAGACCCAGAGAGGGCCTTTTCCGCCCCCCCCACGCCATCCCCTGAGCCTTCTATGTGGAACTAGCCCAGAGAAGCCCTTTTCCGCCCCCACACGCCATCCCCTGAGCCATCTATGAGGCACTAGGCCCAGAGAAGCCCCTTTCCGCCCCCACACGCCATTCCCTGAGCCTTCTATGGGGAACTAGGCCCAGAGAAGCCCCTTTCTGCCCGCAACACGCCATCCCCTGAGACTTCTCTGGGGCACCAGGCCCAGAGAGGGCCTTTTCCGCCCCCCACATGCCATCCCGTGAGCCATCTATGGGGCACTAGGCCCAGAGAAGCCCCTTTCTGCCCCCACACGCCATCCCCTGAGCCTTCTATGGGGCACCAGGCCCAGAGAAGCCACTTCCCCCCTCCACGCCATCCCCTGAGCCTTCTCTGGGGCACTAGGAACAGAGAATCCGTTTTCCGCCCCCACGCCATCCCCTGAGACTTCTATGGGGCACTAGGCCCAGAGAAGCCCGTTTCTGCCCTCTACACGCCATCCCCTAAGCCTTCTATGACGCACTAGGCCCAGAGAAGCCCATTTCCACCCCACACAAGCAATCCCCTGAGCCCTGTATGGGGCACTAGGCCAAGAGAAGCCCTTTTCCGCCCCCCACATGCCATCCCCTGAGCCTTCTATGGGGCACTAGGCCAAGAGAAGCCCTTTTCCGCCCCCCACATACCATCCCCTAAGCCTTCTTTGGGGCACTAGGCCCAGAGAAGCCCTTTTCCGCCCCCCCACATACCATCCCCTGAGCCTTCTATGGGGCACTAGGCCCAGAGAAGCCCTTTTCCGCCCCCACACGCCATCCCCTGAGCCTTCTATAGGGCACTAGGCCCAGAGAAGCCCCTTCCTGCCCAACACATGCCATCCCCTGAGCCTTCTATGGGGCACTAGGCCCAGAGAAGCCCTTTTCTGCCGAACCCCACGCCATCCCCGAGCCTTCTATGGGGCACTAGTCCCAGAGAAGCCCCTTTCCACCCCCGACATGCCTTCCCCTGAGCCTTCTATGGGGTACTAGACCCAGAGAAGACTCTTTCTGCCCTCCCCACGCCATCCCCTGAGCCTTCTATGAGGCACTAAGCCCAGAGAATCCCTTTTCCGCCCCCCCACAAGCCATCCCCTTAGCCTTCTATGAGGCACTAGACCCAGGGAAGCCCTTTTCGGGCCCCCCCACAAGCCATCCCCTGAGACATCTATGGGACACTAGGCCCAGAGAAGCCCCTTTTACCTCCCACACGCCATCCCCTGAGCCTTCTATGGGGCACTAGGCCCTGAGAAACCCTTTTTGCCCCCCCCACAAGCCTTCCCCTGAGCCTTCTATGGGACACTAGCCCCAGCGAAGCCCTGTTCCGGACCCCCACACCATCCCCTGAGCCTTCTATGGGGCACTAGGCCCAGAGAAGCCCTTTTCTGTCCCCCAGACCCATTCTCTGGGCCTTCTATGGGGCTCTAGACCCAGAGAGGGCCTTTTCCGCCCCCCACGCCATCCCCTGAGCCTTCTATGTGGAACTAGCACAGAGAAGCCCTTTTCCGCCCCCCACACGCCATCCCCTGAGCCTTCTATGAGGCCCTAGGCCCAGAGAAGCCCCTTTCTGCCCGCAACACGCCATCCCCTGAGCCTTCTCTGGGGCACCAGGCCCAGAGAGGGCCTTTTCCGCCCCCCATACGCCATTCCCTGAGCATTCTATGGGGCACTAGGCCCAGAGAAGCCCTTTTCCGCCCCCACACGCCATCCCCTGAGCCTTCTATGGGGCACTAGGCCCAGAGAAGCCCTTTTCTGCCCCCACACGCCATCCCCTGAGCCTTCTATGGGGCACTAGGCCCAGAGAAGCCCCTTTCTGCCCCCCACACGCCATCCCTTGAGCCTTCTCTGGGGCACTAGGCCCAGAGAAGCCCTTTTCCGCCCCCCCATTAGCCATCCCCTGAACCTTCTATAGGTCACTAGGCCTAGAGAAGCCCCTTTCTGCCCCCCCACACTATCCCCTTAGTCTTCTATGGGGCACTAGGCCCAGAGAAGCCCCTTTCTGCCCCCCATACGCCAACTCCTGAGCCTTCTATGGGGCACCTTCCCCCCCATACGCCATCCCCTGAGCCTTCTATGGGGCACTAGGCCCAGAGAAGCCCTTTTCCGCTCCCCACACGCCATCCCCTAAGCTTTCTATGGGGCACTAGGCCCAGAGAAGCCCTTTTCTGTCCCCCACATCCCATCCCCTGGGCCTTCTATGGGGCTCTAGGCCCACAGAAGCCCTTTGCCGCCCCCCCACACGACACCCCCTGAGCCTTCTATAGGGCACTAGGCCCAGAGAAGCCCCTTTCTGCCGCCCCACGCCATCCCCTGAGCCTTCTCTGGGGCACTAGGCCCACAGAAGCCCTTTGCCGCCCCCCCCACACGACATCCCCTTAGCCTTCTATGAGGCACTAAGCCCAGAGAAGCCCTTTTCCGCCCCTCCACAAGCCATCTATGGGGCACTAGGACCAGAGAAGCCCTTTTCCTCCCCCCCACAAGCTATCCCCTGATCCTTCTATGGGGCACTGTGCCCAGAGAAGCCCCTTTCCCCCCCACGCCATCCTCTGAGCCTTCTATGGGGCACTAGGCCCAGAGAAGCCCTTTTCCGCTCCCCACACGCCATCCCCTAAGCTTTCTATGGGGCACTAGGCCCAGAGAAGCCCTTTTCAGTCCCCCACATCCCATCCCCTGGGCCTTCTATGGGGCTCTAGGCCCACAGAAGCCCTTTGCCGCCCCCCACACGCCATCCCCTAAGCCTTCTATGGGGCACTAGGCCCAGAGAAGCCCTTTTCCACCCCCCAAAAGCCACCCCCTGAGCCTTCTATGGGGCACTGGGCCCAGAGAAGCCCTTTTCCCCCCCCATGCCATCCCCTGAGCCGTCTATGGGGCACTAGGCCCAGAGAAGCCCCTTTCTGACCCTCACGCCATCCCCTGAGCCTTCTCTGGGGCACTAAGCCCAGCGAAGCCCTTTGCCGCCCCCCAACAAGCCATCCCCTGAGCCGTCTATGGGGCACTAAACCCAGAGAAACCCCATTCTGCCCCCCACATGCCGTCCCCTGAGCCTTTTATAGGGCACTAGGCCCAGGGAAGACCTTTTCCGCCCCTCTACAAGCCATCCCCTGAGCATTCTATGGGGCTCTAGGCTCAGAGAAGCCCCTTTCTGCCCCCCCCACGCCATCCCCTGAGCCTTCTATGGGGCACTAGGCCCAGAAAAGCCCCTTTCTGCCCCCCACATGCCATCCTCTGAGCCTTCTATGGGGCACTAGGCCCAGGAAAGCCCTTTTCCGCCCCCCACACGCCATCCCCTGAGCCTTCTATGGGGCACTAGGCCCAGAGAAGCCCTTTTCAGTCCCCCACATCCCATCCCCTGGGCCTTCTATGGGGCTCTAGGCCCACAGAAGCCCTTTGCCGCCCCCCCACACGCCATCCCCTAAGCCTTCTATGGGGCACTAGGCCCAGAGAAGCCCTTTTCCACCCCCCAAAAGCCACCCCCTGAGCCTTCTATGGGGCACTGGGCCCAGAGAAGCCCTTTCCCCCCCCATGCCATCCCCTGAGCCGTCTATGGGGCACTAGGCCCAGAGAAGCCCCTTTCTGACCCTCACGCCATCCCCTGAGCCTTCTCTGGGGCACTAAGCCCAGCGAAGCCCTTTGCCGCCCCCAACAAGCCATCCCCTGAGCCGTCTATGGGGCACTAAACCCAGAGAAACCCCATTCTGCCCCCCACATGCCGTCCCCTGAGCCTTCTATAGGGCACTAGGCCCAGGGAAGACCTTTTCCGCCCCTCTACAAGCCATCCCCTGAGCATTCTATGGGGCTCTAGGCTCAGAGAATCCCCTTTCTGCCCCCCCACGCCATCCCCTGAGCCTTCTATGGGGCACTAGGCCCAGAAAAGCCCCTTTCTGCCCCCCACATGCCATCCTCTGAGCCTTCTATGGGGCACTAGGCCCAGGAAAGCCCTTTTCCGCCCCCCACACGCCATCCCCTGAGCCTTCTATGGGGCACTTGGCCCAGAGAAGCCCTTCTCCGACCCCCAACAAGTCATCCCCTGAGCCTTCTATGGGGCACTAGGCCCAGAGAAGACCTTTTCCGCCCCCCAAACGCCATCCCCTGAGTCTTCTATGGGGCACTGGGCCCAGAGAAGCCCCTTTCTGCCCACCACACGCCATCCCCTGAGCCTTCTATGGGTCACTAAGACCAGAGAAGCCCTTTTCTGCCACCCCACACGCCATCCCCTGAGCCTTCTATGGGGTACTAGGCCCAGAGATGCCCCTTTCCACCCCCCACATGCCATCCCCTGAGCCTTGTATAGGGCACTAGGCCCAGAGAATCCTCTTTCTGCCCCCCCCATGCCATCCCCTGAGCCTTCTATGAGGCACTAACCCCGGAGAAGCCCTTTCCCCCCCCCATGCCATCCCCTGAGCCTTCTATGAGGCACTAACCCCGGAGAAGCCCTTTTCCGCCCCCCCACAAGCCAACCCTTAGCCTTCTATGGGGCACTAGGCCCAGAGAAGCCCTTTTCCGTCCCCCACACACCATCCCCTGAGCCTTATATGAGGCACTAGTCCCAGGGAACCCTTTTCCGCCCCTCCACAAGCCATCCCCTGAGCCTTCTATGGGGCACTAGGCCCAGAGAAGTCCCTTTCTGACCCCCATAAGCCATCCCCTGAGCTTTCTATGGGACACTAGGCCCAGAGAAGCCCCTTTTTTCCCCCCACACGCCATCCTCTGAGCCTTCTATGCGGCACTAGGCCCAGAGAAACCCTTATTCGCCCCCCCACAAGCCTTCCCCTGAGCCTTCTATGGGACACGAGCCCCAGCGAAGCCCTGTTCAGCACCCCCCACAGCATCCCCTGAGCCTCCTACACGGCACTAGGCCCAGAGAAGCCCTTTTCTGTCCCCCAGACCCATCCGCTGGGCCTTCTATGGGGAACTAGCCCAGAGAAGCCCTTTTCCGCCCCCCCACACGCCATCCCCTGAGCCTTCTATGGGGCACTAGGCCCAGAGAAGCCCCTTTCTGCCCCCACACGCCATTCCCTGAGCCTTCTAAGGGGCACTAGGCCCAGAGAAGCCCTTTTCCGCCCCCCACACACCATCCTCTGAGCCTTCTATGGGGCACTAGGCCCGGAGAAGCCATTTTCCGTCCCGCACACGCCATCCCCTTAGCTTTCTATGTAGTACTAGACCCAGGGAAGCCCTTTTCAGCCCCCCCCCACAAGCCATCCCCTGAGCCTTCTATGGGTCACTAGGCCCAGAGAAGCCCCTTTTTACCCCCCACACGCCATCCCCTGAGCCTTCTATGGGGCACTAGGCCAAGAGAAACCCTTTTTCGCCCCCCCCACAAACCTTCCCCTGAGCCTTCTATGGGACACTAGCCCCAGCGAAGCCCTGTTCCGCACCCCCCACACGCCATCCCCTGAGCCTTCTATGGGGCACTAGGCCCAGAGAAGCCCTTTTCTGTCCCCCAGACCCATCCCCTGGGCCTTCTATGGGGCTCTAGACCCAGAGAGGGCCTTTTCCGCCCCCACACGCCATCCCCTGAGCCTTCTATGGGGCACTAGGCCCAGAGAAGCCCTTTTCCGCCCCCCACACGCCATCCCCTGAGCCTTCTCTGGGGCACTGGGCCCAGAGAAGCCCTTTTCCGCCCCCCACATGCCATCCCCTGAGCCTTCTATGGGGCACTAGACCCAGGGAAGCCCTTTTTCGGCCCCCCTAGAAGCCATCCCCTGAGCCTTCTATGGGGCACTAGGCCATGAGAAGCCACTTTCTGCCCCCCCACACTATCCCCTGATCCTTCTATGGGGCACCTGGCCCAGAGAAGCCCCTTGTCAGGTAGTCCTGCCATGATGGATGGAGTAGGATGGGAGGATGGGTCTTGTGTTGCATTGTGGTGTGTAGGGCGGGAGGTTGGGATCGTGGGGTGTTGATTTATGTACCTGGAGTGTTCGAATGGAATGCGGAGGGCGAGCTCTGCAGGCTCTATCTCTGGTAGACTTAACACCCTGACCTTGGTGGAGACAGGCTGTGAGCTTCCTATCGCTTTCAAAGTTACAGCTTGGCTGGGAACAATGGGGACGGTGGGAACTTCATTAGTATAGTAGCTTTCAGTTCCCATTCGCATACTAGACATTCATTGGTGGAAGGAGGGGTCCATTCACCCCCTTTCTGGTATAACGGCTTGCTTTGTGTAACCACGTTATTCTGAACAATGTATCTATTCCAGTAACCTACTATTGCAGCTCTATAATAAACGCTATTCTTGCTTCAATAAACAAGACCTGGTGTTTGGCTGACTAAGTTAGGGTCTCTGACAGTTTGTTCAGAATCCTTCATTTTTTGGGACTGGTCGGAAACCCGCGGCTCCAACATGAGTGGCGGTGAAGAAGACACTCTCCCAATCGAAGACGAAAAGAAGGAGGACAAGAAACCTCCTGTGACAACCGTACCCACGGAAGCCCCTGGCACGTATGTTCCGGTGACACGGGGCCAGGAGTACGACTTTGGAGGGCCCTACGGAGATTCGTATGGAGCAGCCTACGGCGGGGTTACCACCCGAGTCAAGCAGAGACGAGATTGGGTGAAGCCCCTGGCAGAAACCCATGAGACGTGGTTTGCGACTCCGAGAGCTTCGGTGTGAGTGAGCCACGCCGAGCGGTCGGTCCGCAGACTGACCACGGCCGAAGGGCTGGAAGACACCTGCCGAGACTCTGAGAGCCTGGAAAGCGCAGTGGTGAGACGGAGGTGGAGTGGTGAGCCGAGCCAAGATCGCCTGGTTCGCCTCCTAGATGAATCCCTCGCCCGCATCCCCCAGATGATTGCGGAGGGCATCCGAGAGGAGCGAGAGCGGCAACGGAAGGAGGAACCACCCAACCAACCCCCTCAAGACTAGCGACAAGCGCCGGTCCCGGACCAACAGAATGTGCCGGCTCAACCCCCCGCTCAACCTGCGGGGCCGGGTCCGCAAGGACCGCCGGGGCAACCACCCCCCCGACCATGGGGGTTCCTGCCACCGAAACCGGCGGAACTCCTTGATGTGGATTTTGATGGAGACCCCGAGAAGTTTCCTTTCTTCCTGGTGAGGGCCGAAAGATTTATCGAAACTTGGGGCCACCTGTTTCAATGCGAAGACCGAATGGTGGATGTCATAGCCTCACACCTGAAAGATGCAGCAGCTGACTGGTATGTGGGACTCCACCAGGCTGACGGGCGGGAGCTGAGGGAAATCGATACCTTCATGTGGGCCATGAAGGAACAATTCGAAGACGTGAACGCCAATAAGACGGCCAAAGCGGCCATCCGGGCCCTCAAGCAAGGCGCCAAGTCAGTGAGAGACTACACGGCTGAATTTCGCAGGTGTGCGGCCAAAACTCGAGGGTTGCACGACGGGACTCTAGCAGACCACTACAAATTGGGACTCAACGCGGAGATTCGTCGTTCAGTCACCAAGACCCAAGATCCAGACACATTAACAGGCTGGATACAAGCTGCCATTACCATGGAAAACCGCTTGAAAACCATCAAACTGGATGATGCAGCAGCGATGAATAAAGGGGGCCAGTCGGGCCCTACACCGGTTATGCGAGGGAAGAATCCACCACCAAACCCGAAACCCAAGGACGGCACGAGAGAGCTTAGGATGAAGCAAGGTCTCTGCCTGAAATGCGGGGAAGGGGGCCACTTCGCGGCGAGCTGCCCAGGCTCCCCCGCATCGACCGGGGCCACCAAGGGAATTAAGAAGAAGTTTGACACTTCCACCCCAAAGCCTGTGGCGAAACCGAAAGGGGCGAAAGCCTTACAAGCCAAGCCGCTCAGTGAGGCATCGGATTCGTTGGATGGCGAGACCGTGCAGCCGGGAAACGAGACGGACCTGATGTAAATAGCGCTGAACAGCAGGTCCCGGACTCCCAAGCGCAGATCCCGGTGAGCAGACCCCCTCTCTTTTCTTCCTCACGGTGACTTTGATGGACCCGGGTCTACTGACCCATGTGAGAGTGCGAGCTCTCATTGACTCTGGGTGTGGGAGAGACCTCATTAACCCCACACTGGTGACGGGACTGGGGGCGAAGGTGGTTAAATTGGCCGATCCCCTGATTTTCACGCAAATGGATGGCTCTACAATGAAGGAGCCCTGCAAATACGAGACTGTTCCCTTGCGTGTGGGGATTGGGCATCACTGGGAGGAGAGGCCCTTCGTCGTTACCCCTTCTGCCCGGTTTCCCCTAGTGCTCGGAAGCGCGTGGTTCTTCGATCATGACCCCCATGTCCTATGGGAGGAGGGGAAAGTGAATTTCATTGCCAAGAAATGCCAGTCCCACCTATGGAAACCGGAGTGGGGTGTCCCAATGGGGGGGGGGAGTCTTTACTGACGGCGGGGGTAGCGGAGGCAGAATTAGAGATGATTCCATCAGAGTACCGTGATTTGGCTTCCGTCTTTGGGGAAGAGGAAGCCGATGAACTACCCCCCCATAGGAACTCTGACTGTGCTATTGAAATTTTGCCGAATCAAAAGTTGCCTAAAGGGAAGTTATATTCCATGAGCCCTTCGGAAAAGGTGGAATTAAGGAAGTTTATCGACAAAAACTTAAGCAGGGGGTTTATAAGACCTGCCTCCTCCCCGTTTGCAGCCCCAGTTCTTTTCCGGAAGAAGAAAGACGGGGGTTGCGGTTGTGCACTGATTATCGAGGCTTGAATGCGGTCTCCAACACAAACGCTTACCCCATGCCCCTGATCAAGGACCTGTTGGCTGTGGTGGCTGGGGGAAAGTATTCTCGAAGCTAGATCTCAGAGATGCCTACTTCAGGGTGCGAATAAGGGAGGGGGATGAGTTCAAAACGGCATTTAATACACCCCTGGGGCAATTTGAATACTTAGTCATGCCGTTCGGTCTTCAGGGGGCGCCGGGGGTCTTCATGAATTTAATTAATGAGGTGCTCCACAAGTATTTATTCAAGGGGGTCCTTGTTTACCTTGATGACATACTTCTGTATTCCCCTGACTTAAAATCCCATGTGAAGCTGGTGCGGGAAGTTTTACAAAAGTTGCACAAGCATAAGCTCTTTGCTAAGCTGTCTAAATGTGAATTTCACAAGTCGGAGATCCCTTTCCTGGGCTACCGCATATCGCAGAGGGGAATTGAAATGGACCCTGACAAAATAAAAGATGTGGTGGGATGGGAGCCACCCAAGACTCGAAGGCAGCTCCAAGGGTTCCTTGGATTCGCGAACTTTTACAGATCATTTCTCTCGAACTTTGCTCAAGTGGCTCTCCCCTTAACTGATCTGCTTAAAACAAAAGGGAAGTCACCAGACTGCACTCGACCCGGAGCCAAGTTAGACTGGTCTCCGGCATGCCAACGGGCGTTTGACCAGTTAAAGGCCCTTTTTACGTCAGAGCCTGTGTTGGCTCACCCAAATGAACTTAAGAAATTCATTGTGCAAGTAGACGCTTCTGACGTTGCGATGGGAGGGGCGATCCTCCAAGAGGGGGATGATGGTAAACTGCACCCCCTTGCCTATGTTTCCAGAAAGTTTAATGATACTGAATGGAATTGGTCGGTGTGGGAGAAAGAAGCGGGATCGATCCGCTTAGCGTTGGCGACCTGGCGCCATTGGCTTGAGGGGGCGCGGGTTCCCTTCGAGGTGTGGACTGATCATAAAAACCTCGAGCTTCTCCGCTCCCCCCGTTCCTTGAACGCCAAACAGCTGCGTTGGGCTGATTTCTTCTCCAAATTCAATTTCACTCTACACCACTTCCCGGGGAAATCTAACTCGCTGGCAGACGCACTGTCACGCCTCCCACAGCATGACAGCAAGAGGGAGGAGATTCGTGACTCTGTTTTTACGCCTTCCCAGTTGGGAGGAGCAGTAACCACTCGGACTCAATCCAAACGTCCCCCTCCGTCCCCGACCCCTCCCTCTAATGACTGGGTGGTGAAATTCTCTACAGCTATGTCTGACGCTGATAGGGAGGAGGTAAGGGGGGAGGAAGGAGTCACTCAAGATGCGCATGGCTGCTGGAAGAAAAATGGAAAACTGTTTGTTCCCAGCTTCGGGGGGAGGTGATGGGCTGGGCGCACGGCTCGAAACTGGCGGGACACACAGGGTTTGTAAAATCCCTCCAACTCTTGCAGAGACAATTCTGGTGGCCTGGGCTACGAAAAGACATTTCGTTATTCACTTCTGCTTGCCAAACGTGCTTGATGAGCAAGCCCAGACCCGGTAAACCCCCAGGAGCTCTACAACCCCTCCCCACGCCGGCTCGTCCATGGGAAGTGATCTCGATGGACTTTATTACTGACTTGCCTCCCAGTGGGGGGAATACTGTCATATGGGTAATAGTGGATCTATTTACTAAGCAAGCCCATTTCATTCCGTTTGCCTCAATCCCCTCAGCCAAGAAACTAGCCTCGGCATTCTTGCAACACGTAGTGAGGCTACACACTTTACCTGCTAAAGTAATCTCGGATAGGGGGGTACAATTTGTTTCTCATTTCTGGGGTGAACTGATGTCACTGCTTGGGGTGGAGCGGGCGGTCAGCAGTGCGTACCACCCAGAAACTGATGGACAGACTGAACGTGTAAACCAAACCCTTGAGCAGTACTTAAGGTGTTTTACAAACTTTCAGCAGGACAATTGGCACTCCCTTTTGCCTTTGGCTGAGTTCTGTTACAATAATACTCAGCACTCTTCTACCGGTATGTCTCCCTTTAAGGCGGTCCATGGATATGACGCCCCGCCTTTGCCGTTTTTAGATTCTCCCGACCTCCCGGCGGGAGATGCTGGTGACTGGTGCAAACAACTGCAAGCGGCGTGGTCGTCTTTGGCCAAAACCCTGGAGGATGCAAAGGAAGCCTATAAGACCCAGGCTGACAAGAAACGTAACCTGTCCTGGGTTCCTAAGTGTGGGGAGTTTGCTTATTTGTCCACACAGAATTTATGTGGTATTCAACAGAGCCGCAAACTCGGGTGGAAATTTGTTGGACCTTTTGAGATTGTGAGGGTGATTAACAATGTAACTGTGGAACTTGCCTTGCCTAAATCTCTAAAGTCTGTTCATCCTGTTTTTCATGTAAGGCTTCTACGCCGGGCGCCTGAGGAGAACAAATGGAGACCGCGGCAGCCCACCCCGCCTCCGCTGATGGTGTGGGGGGGACCTCACTATGAAGTTTCACAGATACTGGACTCTAAGATTTCTCGTAATCGCTTGTTTTATTTGGTTGAATGGGTTGATTTCGGGCCTGAACAGAGGGAATGGGTGCGGGCGGAAAATGTTCTGGCCCCTAAACTGGTCCGGGCTTTTCATAAGCTGTACCCCCACAAACCGAAGGGGTAGATTTATTTTCGAGAGGGCTGCATGTCAGGTAGTCCTGCCATGATGGATGGAGTAGGGTGGGAGGATGGGCCTTGTGTTGCATTGTGGTGTGTAGGGCGGGAGGTGGGGATCGTGGGGTGTTGATTTATGCACCTGGAGTGTTCGAATGGAATGCGGAGGGCGAGCTCTGCAGGCTCTATCTCTGGTAGACTTAACACCCTGACCTTGGTGGAGACAGGTTGTGAGCTTCCTATCGCTTTCAAAGCTACAGCTTGGCTGGAAACAATGGGGGCGGTGGGAACTTCATTAGTATAGTAGCTTTCAGTTCCCATTCGCATACTAGACATTCATTGGTGGAAGGGGGGGTCCCCATTCACCCCCTTTCTGGTATAACTGCTTGCTTTGTGTAACCACGTTATTCTGAACAATGTATCTATTCCAGTAACCTACTATTGCAGCTCTATAATAAACGCTATTCTTGCTTCAATAAACAAGACCTGGTGTTTGGCTGACTAAGTTAGGGTCTCTGACACCCCTTCCCCACCCCATGCCATCCCCTGAGCCTTCTGTGGGGAACTAGGACCAGAGAAACCGCTTTCCGCCCCACCCACATGCCATCCCCTGAGCCTTCTATGGGGCACTAGGCCCAGAGAAGCCCTTTTCCGCTCCCCACACGGCATCCCCTAAGCTTTCTATGGGGCACTAGGCCCAGAGAAGCCCTTTTCTTTCCCCCACACCCCATACCCTGGGCCTTCTATGGGGCACTAGGCAAAGAGAGGGCCTTTTCCGCCCCCCCACACGCCATCCCCTGAACCTTCTATGGGGCACTAGGCCCAGAGAAGCCCTTTTCCGCCCCCCACATGCCATCCCCTGAGCCTTCAATGGGGCACTAGGCTCACGGAAGCCCTTTTCCGCCCCCCAAGAAGCCATCCCCTAAGCCTTCTATGGTGCACTAGGCCCAGAGAAGCCCTTTTCCGCCCCCCACAAGCCATCCCCTGAGCATTCTATGGGGCACTAGGCCCAGAGAAGCCCCTTTCTGCCCCGCAAACGCCATCCCCTAGGCCTTCTATGGGGCACTAGGCCCAGAGAAGTCCTTTTCCGCCCCCCACGCCATCCCCTGAGCCTTCTATAGGGCACTAGGCCCAGAGTAGCCCCTTTCTGCCCCCCACGCCATCCCCTGAGCCTTCTCTGGGGCACTAGGCCCACAGAAGCCCTTTGCCGCCCCCTCCATATGACATCCCCTGAGCCTTCTATGAGGCACTAAGCCCAGAGAAGCCCTTTTCCGCCCCCCCACAAGCCATCCCCTGAGCCTTCTATGGGGCACTAGGCCCAGAGAAGCCCCTTTCTGCCCCCCACACGCCATCCCCTGAGCCTTCTATGGGGCAGTAGGCCCAGAGAAGCCCTTTTCTGTCCTCCACACGCTATCCCCTGAGCCTTCTATGGGGCACTAGGCCCAGAGAAGCCCCTTTCTGCCCCCCACATGCCATCCCCTGAGCCTTCTATGGGGCACTAGGCCCAGAGAAGCCCCTTTCTTCCCCCCCACGCTATCCCCTGAGCGTCTATGGGGCACTAGGCTCAGAGAAACCCTGTTTCGCCCCACCACAAGCCATCCCCTGAACCTTCTATGGGACACTAGGCCCAGCGAAGCCCTTTTCCGCACTCCCCACATCATCCCCTGAGCCTTCTATGGTGCACAAGGACCAGAGAAGCTCTTTTCTGTCCCCCAGACCCATCCCCTGGGCCTTCTATGGGGCACTAGGCCCAGAGAGGGCCTTTTCGCCCCCACACGCCATCACCAGAGCCTTCCATGGGGCTCTAGGCCCAGAGAAGCCCCTTTCTGCCCCCCACGAACCATCCCCTGAGCCTTCTCTGGGGCACTAGGCCCAGAGAAGCCCTTTTCTGCCCCCCCACATGCAATCCCCTGAGCCTTCTATGGGGCACTAGGCCCAGAGAAGCTCTTTTCTGTCCCCCAGACCCCATCCCCTGGGCCTTCTATGGGGCACTAGGCCCAGAGAGGGCCTTTTCGCCCCCACACACCATCCCCAGAGCCTTCCATGGGGCACCAGGCCCTGAGAAGCCCCTTTCCCCCACCATGCCATCCCCTGAGCCTTCTATGAGGCAATAGGCCCAAAGAAGCCCCTTGCTGACCCCCACGCGCAATCCCCTGAGCCTTCTATGGGGAACTAGGCCTAGAGAAACCCCTTTCTGCCCCCCACATGCCATCCCCTGAGCCTTCTATGGGGCACTAGGCCCAGGGAAGCCCTTTTCCGCCCCCCACAAGCCATCCCCTGAGCCTTCTATGGGGCACTAGGCCCAGAGAAGCCCTTTTCCACCCCTCACACGCACATCCCCTGAGCCTTCTATGGGGCACTAGGCCCAGAGAAGCCCCTTTCTGCCCCCCACACGCCATCCCCTCAGCCTTCTCTGGGGCACTAGGCCCAGAGAAGCCCTTTTCCGCCCCCACATGCCATCCCCTCAGCCTTCTCTGGGGCACTAATCCCAGAGAAGCCCTTTTCCGCCCCCAAACGAACATCCCGTAAGCCTTCTATGGGCACTAGGCCCAGAGTAGCCCCTTTCTGCCCCCCACACGCCATCCCCTCAGCCTTCTCTGGGGCACTAGGCCCAGAGAAGCCCTTTTCCACCCCCCACAAGCCATTCCCGGAGCCTTCTCTGGGGCACTAATCCCAGAGAAGCCCTTTTCCGCCCCCAAACGAACATCCCGTAAGCCTTCTATGGGCACTAGGCCCAGAGAAGCCCCTTTCTGCCCCCCACACGCCATCCCTCAGCCTTCTCTGGGGCTCTATCCCCAGAGAAGTCCTTTTCCACCCCCCACAAGCCATTCCCTGAGCCTTCTATGGGGCACTAGGCCCAGAGAAGCCCCTTTCTGCCCCCCACACGCCAACCCCTGAGCCTTCTATGGGGCACTAGGCCCAGAGAAGCCCCTTTCTGCCCCCTACACCATCCCCTGAGCCTTCTATGGGGCACTAGGCCCAGAGAAGCCCCTTTCTGCCCCCACACGCCATCCCGTTAGCCTTCTATGGGGCACTAGGCCCAGAGATGCCCCTTTCCACCCCCCACAAGCCATCCCCTGAGCATTCTATGGGGCACTAGGCCCAGAGATGCCCCTTTCTGCCCCCCACAAGCAATCCCCTGAGACTTCTCTGGGGCACTAGGACCAGAGAAACCGTTTTCCGCCCCCCACACGCCATCCCCTGAGCCTATTATGAGGCACTAGGCCCAGGGAAGCCCTTTTCCGTCCCCCCACAAGCCATCCCCTGAGCATTCTATGGGGCACTAGGCCCAGAGAAGCCCCTTTCTGCCCCCCACACGCCATCCCCTGAGCCTTCTATGGGGCACTAGGCCCAGAAAAACCCTTTTCGCCCCCCCACAAGCCATCCCCTGAACCTTCTATGGGACACTACGCCCAGCGAAGTCCTTTTCCGCACCCCCCACACCATCGCATGAGCCTTCTATGGTGCACAAGGCCCAGAGAAGCCCCTTTCTGCCCCCCAAACGCCATCCCCTGAGCCTTCTCTGGGGCACTAGGCCCAGAGAAGCCCTTTTCCGCCCACCACATGCAATCCCCTGAGCCTTCTATGGGGCACTAGGCCCAGAGAAGCCCCTTTCTGCCCCCCACATGCCATCCCCTGAGCCTTCTATGGGGGACTAGGCCCAGGGAAGCCCTTTTCCGCCCCCCACAAGCCATCCCCTGAGCCTTCTATGGTGCACCAGGCCCAGAGAAGACCCTTTCTACCCCCCAGGCCATCCCCTGAGTCTTCTATGGGGCACTAGGCCCAGAGAAGCCCCTTTCTGCCCCCAAACGCCAACCACTGAGCCTTCTATCGGGCACCAGGCCCTGAGAAGCCCCTTTCCCCCCACGCCATCCCCTAAGCCTTCTGTGAGTCAATAGGCCCAAAGAAGCCCCTTACTGCCCCCCACAGGCAATCCCCTGAGCCTTCTATGGGGTACTAGGCCCAGAGAAGCCCTTTTCCTCCCCCCACACGCCATCCCCTGAACCTTCTGTGAGTCAATAGGCCCAAAGAAGCCCCTTACTGCCCCCCCACATGCAATCCCCTGAGCCTTCTATGGGGCACTAGACCCAGAGAAGCCCCTTTCTGCCCCCCACATGCCATCCCCTGAGCCTTCTATGGGGCACTAGGCCCAGAGAAGCCCCTTTCTGCCCCCCACATGCCATCCCCTGAGCCTTCTGTGGGGCACTAGGCCCAGAGAAGCCCTTTTCTGCCCCCCCACGCCATCCCCTGAGCCTTCTATGGGGCACTAGGCCCAGTGAAGCCCCTTTCTGCCCCCCACACACCATCCCCTGAGCCTTCTATGAGTCAATAGGCCCAAAGAAGCCCCTTGCTGCCCCCCATACGCCATCCCCTGAGCCTTCTATGAGTCAATAGGCCCAAAGAAGCCCCTTGCTGCCCCCCATACGCAATCCCCTGAGCCTTCTATGGGGTACTAGGCCCAGAGAAGCCCTTTTCCGCCCCCACATGCCATCCCCTAAGCCTTCTATAGGGCACTAGGCCCAGAGAAGCCCTTCTCCGCCCCCCACGCACCATCCCCTGAGACTTCTTTGGGGCACTAGGCCCAGGAAAGCCCTTTTCCACCCCCCACACGCACATCCCCTGAGCCTTCTATGGGGCACTAGGCCCAGAGAAGCCCCTTTCTGCCCCCCACACGCCATCCCCTGAGCCTTCTAAGGGGCACTAGGCCCAGAGAAGCCCTTTTCCGCCCCCCACACGCCATCCCCTGAGCCTTCTATGGGGCACTAGGCTCAGAGAAGCCCTTTTCCACCCCTCACACGCCATCCCCTGAGCCTTCTATGGTGCACTAGGCTCAGAGAAGCCCCTTTCTGCCCCCCACACGCCATCCCCTGTGTATTCTATGGGACACTAGGCCCAGAGAAGCCCTTTTCCGCTCCCCCACATGCCATCCCCTGAGCCTTCTATGGGGCACTAGGCTCAGAGAAGCCCTTTTCTGTTCCCCACATGCCATCCCCTGAGCCTTCCATGGGGCACTAGGCCCAGAGAAGCCCGTTCCTGCCCACCACACGCCATCCCCTGAGCCTTCTATGGGGCACTAGGCCCAGAGAAGCCCCTTTCCTGCCACCACATGCCATCCCCTGAGCCTTCTATGAGGCACTAGGCCCAGGGAAGCCCTTTTCCGCCCTCCCACAAGCCATCCCGTGTGTTTTCTATGGGGCACTAGGCCCAGAGAAGCCCCTTTCTGCCCCCAAATGCCATCCCCTGAGCCTTCTATGGGGCACTAGGCCCAGAGAAGCCCTTTTCCGCCCCCACATGCCATTCCCTGAGCCTTCTATGGGGCACTAGGCCCAGAGAAGCTCCTTCCCCCCCCACGCCATCCCCTGAGCCTTCTATGGGGCACTAGGCCCAGAGAAGCCTTTTTCCGTCCCCCACACCATCCCCTGCGCCTTCTATGGGGCACTAGGCCCAGAGAAGCCCCTTTCTGCCCCCCACACCCCATCCCCTGGGCCTTCTATGGGGCACTAGGCCCGGAGAATCCCCTTTTTTGCCCCCCACATGCCATCCCGTGAGCCTTCTATGGGGCACTAGGCCCAGAGAAGCCCTTTTCTGTCCCCCACACGCCATCCCCTGAGCCTTCTATGGGGCACTAGGCCCAGAGAAGCCCTTTTCCACTCCCCCACAAGCCATCCCCTGAGCCTTCTATGGGGCACTAGGCCCAGAGAAGCCCCTTTCCCCCCCACACCATCCTCTGAGCCTTCTATGGGGCACTAGGCCCAGAGAAGCCCCTTTCTTCCCCCCCACGCCATCCCCTGAGCCTTCTATGGGGCACTAGGCCCAGAGAAGCCCTTTTCTGCCCCCCCACACCATCCCCTAAGCCTTCTATGGGGCACTAGGTCCAGAGAAGCCCTTTTCTGTTCCCCACACCCCATTCTCTGGGCCTTCTATGGGACACTAAGCCCAGAGAGGGCCTTTTCCACACACACACCCATGCCATTCCCTGAGCCTTCTATGGGGCACTAGGCCCAGAGAGGGCCTTTTCCGGCCCCCCATACGCCATCCCCTGAGCCATATGGGGCACTAGGCCCAGGGAAGGCCTTTTCCGTCCCCACACGCCCTCCCCTGGGCCTTCTATGGGGCACTAGGCCCAGAGAAGCCCCTTTCTGCCCCCCACACGCCATCCCCTGAGCCTTCTATGGGGCACTAGGCCCAGAGAAGGCTTTTTCCCTCCCCCACAGGCCATCCCCTGAGCCTTTTATGGGGCACTAGGCCCAGGGAAGGCCTTTTCCGTCCCCCACACGCCATCCCCTGAGTCTTGTATGGGGCACTAGGCCCAGAGAATCCCCTTTCTGCCCCCTACACGCCCAGGGAAGGCCTTTTCCGTCCCCCACACGCCATCCCCTGGGCCTTCTATGGGGCACTAGGCCCAGGGAAGGCCTTTTCCTTCCCCCACACTCCCTTCCTTTCCCCCTTTCCTTTTTCCTCTCTCTTTTACTCTTCCCCTCTTCCTTCCTTCCTTCCTTCCTTCCTTCCTTCCTTCCTTCCTTCCTTCCTTCCTTCCTTCCTTCCTTCCTTCCTTCCTTCCTTCCTTTCTTCGACCCTCTCTCCCTTCCAACTCCCTCTCTTCCTTTCTAGGGCCCGTTGTCTTCCACCACAATGGGCTTTGCTCCCTAGTCTGGATATAAGGCTGATTCTAAGCACCAAAGAATCTGAGCAAGTTATCCTGTTTTGCTGGGAAAGAAGAGGGTATCACACTGTATTTCCTGTCTGATGCTTCAATCTGAGCCCTCCTGAAAGAGAATCACTTTTAGACTTTTTGTCCATCTCTCTGCATGCAGCTTTCTTTAACTGTACCACATGAGAATCTGGAAACTGTGACCACTCTTGCCATTAATTAAGTGTAACAATCATGTATGTTCCAGTACCTTACATGTGGGCTCTCCAGAATGATTCAGACCATAAAATGTTATGTGACATAACTCCTCCTCTCCCCACTCCCTTTCCCTCCTGTGACTGCAGTCATAAATGTTCATGTTACATTTCCATTTTATATTATGCAACTAGAGAAGTGAGACTACTAACAAAAGCTTATGCTGCAATCAACTAGTTTAGTCTTAAAGCTAAAACAAAACAGAAGTCCAGCAGAACCTTAAAGACTAACAATATTCATTCCACTGAGTTTTTGTGAGTCACAGCTCACTTCCTCAGATACAATGGGAAGAAAAAATAATTTTCCTTGTTTTTACAGAAAATTACAGAAAGGACGGATGGAGGAGTTCAGCAGAGAGAGGCCTAGTACACAAACTCAAAAATTCGGGTTTGGTTTGGGGTTTGAGATGGTTCCTGAACAAAACCTCAAACCAAACCAAGCCAGAAAATGCATGAACAGAATAGTTTGAATCCCCTGGGAAGGGTTAAATGCAAGGGGGGATCACCTAGGAAGGGTTAAATGGCTGGCTGCCATTTCAGTGGTCCATTTTGCCTCTTCCCACTTTGAAGTGGGGGAAGCAAAACAGAGTGCTGAAATGGCTGCCATCCATTTAAATTGAACAGCATGGTGGGTCTGCCCATTAGTTGTTAGGTTTAAATAGCTACAAGACATTAAACCCATCCATTTCACTCCCCCACACTTCAGAGAGGAAGGAAATGAAATGAAGCACTGAAATGGTTTCCAGCTATTCTAACCTAACAGTATGGTGAGTCTGTCTGTCAGCTGTTAGGCTTAAATGGCTGGCAGTCATTAAACCTGTCCACTTTGCTTCCCCCCCACTTTGAAGTGGGATGAAGTGAAATAGAGCTCTGAACTGGCTTCCAGACATTTCAGCCTAACAGCAGGGCCTGTAGTTTCCCCAGAAAGCACTTTCCTGTGGGCACCTTCTTGGGGGGGAGGGCATAACTCAGACCCTGTAAATCCAATCCTCACCAAACCTGGAGAGCATGTAGAGAAGAGTCAGCCAGAGATCCCTTGCAAGTTTGGTGCCTCTACCTTGCACATGATCTGTTCTATACACTCTTGAACATCCTGAAACTGGGCCTGTCAAAATGACTGCCTGTCACATCTCATTTTGGCAGGCACAGGTTCAGGAGGTTCAGGAGTATATAGAACAGATCCTGTGTAAGCTAGAGACACTAAACCTGGAGGGCATCTGGTGGAGGTATGCTGCAAGTTTGGTGTTTCTAGCTTGCACAGGATCCATTCTATACCCCCCTGAACATCCTGAACCTGTGCCTGTCAAAATGACCAAAGTTCAGGAGTGTATAGAACAGATCCTGTGCAAGCTAGAGACATCAAAGTCTCAGGGGTCCTCCCCCAGATGCTCCTCTACATCCCTCCATCCTACATCCCTCCATCCTCCATCCTTACATCCCTCCAAGTTGTTGCTTTGAAGTTCTGTAAACATTTTGACTGAGCAGAGACAGTCGGTCTGCAAATGTCTCAGTTTATGAACACGCACAAACCTCCACAAACATCTTGAAATGCCCTGCTATGAACTTGACTTCACAAAGCATGAACCAGCCAAAATTAATCATGAACTTTAGTTTGTGAGCCAGTTTGTCCCCTTCCCTACTTCTTATATCTGTTGGCCAAAACAAAGTGAATATTTGTACACAGATTATGTGGAAATGTGACAGAACTTCGGAAATGCTGACATTTGAGACTAGCACTGTGCTAAATGGCAGTTCCTGTGACAAGGGGAGGAAAGCCTTTCAATTCTTTATTATGGGCCTAGATTGATACAGTTACCTTCAAAGAATAACAAGAATTTTGGGGACACAAATTTGCACTCACTCTCCATTCACTGTCTAAAACTTTTCTGGGACACCTCTCATCCACTCACTTCAATGGCTTTGCCTGGGTCTGGATCTTTTGCCAGAATTGTGTAGACAGCTGCAGCAGTTGGAAATGTTTCAGGGACCAATACAGAAATGCCTGGGCAATAGGAATAACAAACCAGAGCCATTAAAATAAGTCAGACAAGTTGTATTTGTATAACAGCAATAAACTGTTTCTTTGAATTCTGGAAAGGTCTTTGCTCCTTTCCATCTGAACATGTATGCCTTGCGTATCACAGGCCTGGTAGCGAGATTCTGCTATCTTTATGCAAGCCAGTGGCAGGTGATCATCCCCACTGACTTCATAATGTATAAGGAATGTCGAAGCAGAACCTTCAAGCTGAAAGGAAAATTGAGCAGGGCTAGGTTATCCTCTAATGACATTATTCTCTAATGAGACTGAGTTAAATCTCATTGGAAAGCCAGGGCTTAGTACATTTCAATTCTACCTCACAACATTTCCCAGCTAGCCAAGAAAAACAGATGTTTGTGAGTAGAGCAACCCTTCAGCATTTTTTGCACCCCAGGCAAAAATAAATGTTACTCCCCAGCACTCCACCCACACCAGACTCTGAACTTTCCCAGCTTTAGCAGCCCCAACATGTTGGGAGGCATCAGGGTCTTGAATATTCCCCATTCCCCTCAGCTTCTGGCTCACCATCCTGCACTGGAATGTCTCACTCCTTCTAAGTTTCTCAGAGCCAGTTTTGGAAGGATATGTGGCAGAATGTTCAGTATTAAGGATATGCAAAACCTTCTCCATTGTTCCAATAGGTACTTCGACAAAAAATTGCATTGCATGTTCAAGCCACACATCCAAAAAAGTGGATATTCCAAGTAGCATGATAGTTTGGGTTATGGTGCCTTATTCCCCAGTTCCAGGTACACAGAGCAGGCACTCACTGATCCTAGGTGAAAAGCTCACAGTCCTGACTTCAGTGGACATAGAAGTGTGCAACTCTGCTGAGGAAAGCACTCTATGAAACTACTTAGCTAATGCTTCAGTTCAGACATTGTGTTGAATTAAGCTAACTATGGTCTAAATACCAGCTATTCCATAACTGAAGGAGCAATTTTAAGCAGGTCTACTCAGATGCAAGCACTATTTTATTCAGTGAGGTTTAGTTCCTGGCAAGCATTCTTATGATTGCAGCCTGTGATTAGTTAGGATCCATCAAACCAGAATCTGAAATCATGGCTTGAAGTTAGTTTATTAATCATAGTTGATCTTAACTCTTGTTTCATGCGGTATGAATATAGATGTTCCAGATTGATCCTGGATTGTTCCCCTGTTGCAGAAGGTCAGTAATGAAACTAACATTTGATGATGCAAACCAGGATATGGAATGGTCATCTGTGAACTGAACTGAAACTTGATGTTACAAACTATCCATATTTAAACTAAACTAGGACTTCATATTTTGTCTGAACTGAACCACTGTGTGTCTGTCGCATCTGAATGTTCATTGTAGTAGAATCACTGACTACCTTGCTATTCTAGATCCTTACTTATTTAGTGTAGTTTTCTTAACTGCTCAACATTTTACAGAACCATGCCACTTTTTCTTTTATTTGTTGATTCACAGTAACTGTTCAAAATCTAGTGCTCTATCTGGAACAATTTTCAAGTATGCTAGCTGATGGTGGTGATATTTATATTTCCTGAACCCTATTCAGAATGGGCATGAAGAATGCTCCCAAGCCAAATGTTCCCAGTTCATGGACATTTCCCCACAAATAGGGGAAGCATTTTTTTTTTCTTCATTGGGACCATTTCCAACATCATGGGATCATCCACATTTTGTAATAGTAAGACAGATGACAAGACTGCCCAAACATCCAAAATAAAATGTCTGTATCCATTCTCTCTGAATTTGTCTCTCCACTAGATCTACAGATCTTCCCTGTAGCTGAAGCCCAAGCTGTTGAAGTAGCTCTGGACAGAGACTATTTACATGTGTAATTGTTTTAATGGTCATACACATCCTTTTCATGCTTTATTGTAATGAGGTTGGCAGAAGTCTTTATTATGTGGTCTGAAATATTTTTTCAGCTGACAACGTTTGGCTATGCTACTGATTCATCGATGTTAGGAAGTTTCTTTCCTGTTATAACTGGTTAAATGAAATATTGAAACTGCTCAGAATGGCCTTAAAGGATTGAGGTTTGAAATGATTTGACTCATCCACGCAACTTAACTTTGGGCTGGAAGAAGACTCCTTCAAAGTCGAAACGGAATCTTCATTCCAGAGACCACCGTTACCTGTCACCTTCTGTCATCTTCAACCTATGTAACTGAAATGAAAGTGTTTATTGTTATTGTATTTGGTGTTATTTAAAGATAGAGGAATTTTTTGAAGCCTTGTTATCACAGTTCTTTGGCTTTCTTTCTATGCTACAAGGGCATGCCATTTCACAGAAAGCTCTCTAGATCAAAATGTTAACTTAGTATGTGAGCATGCAGAAGCCAGCAAAGGGTGCTGGGTCAAGTAGTTTTCAAAGTCACCTCAATAGTTGTGAAGGATGACAAATGACTTGGAAACAAAATATTCCAGAGTTCCTTGCTCTCGTGACTCTGTCATGAGCATGCTCAGTAGTGCCACAGACACAAGAAGCCCTGGGGATTGTAGCTTTTCAGACTACCTAATGTCCTGCTTGAATACTCATGAACCCTGGAAGATACTTCCCAGGGCCCCTGCCTCTGAATGTCTCTGTTTAGCATTACAGATACCAAGGAGGAATGGAATGCAGAGAGGCCTATTGGTCACTGATGCCACTAGTTACATTTTTGAGGAGGAGGAGGAGGAAGAGGAGATTAGATTTATACCCTGCTCTTCACTACCTGAAGGAGTCTCAGAGTGGCTTACAATTCCTTTCCCTTCCCTTCCCCACAACAGACACCCTGTGGGGGTGGGTGAGGTTGAGAGAGCTTTTTCAAGAACTGTCCTTGAGAGAAAGAACTTATGTGAGCTGCATGTGGAGGAGTGGGGAATCAAACCCAGTTCTCCCAGATGAGAGTCTGTGCTCCTAACTACTACACCAAACTGGCTCTCAGCTCAAAGGAACAGTGTGCCATGCTGGGGAGCTTTGAGAGTCATGGTGGGGGTGAAGGGAATTTATCTCTCATCATTTGTATTTGAGCCCCATTATACTCCTGATGTTATCACCAAGACAGCTACTGAGTTTCCACATTTTAGAATGGGCTTGGGTTATTTTCCAACTCTAGGAAATCAAGACAAGGGGATTTCATCAAAGATACAAAAAAATTGCTTTGTTGTATCATTGAAACTGCATCATTACCTTAGGGTACCTTGCCCTGTATGATGACCTAGCCCCATTCTCTCACTCAGATGCAGGATTTTCCCTCCTTTTCTTCCTTTCTGACTGAGCAACCCCTTTATTTCTCTACAGATGTCCCATCTTGTCACTTACTTATATATTGCTGCTGGTTCAGCGCAGGAACTTGAGGAAAAAGGCAAGCTCACTATTCTTTAAACTTCTGAAACCAGCACATGAGAGGCTTCTTAAAATTCAAAAACAAACAAAATATTTTATTCAATATAGAGGGTCAAAAGGTCAGGTGAAATCAGGGGTAAATTAGTAATGACCTCTGAGGTAACTTAGTAATTGCATATTCATATATTTTGAGAAAGTGAGAGTTTAAAGCTTTTCACAAGTCTTAGCATCTTAGAGGTGAGAGGATTTGGTTTCAGTGTTTCCTAAACACTCCAGTTCACTTTCTTGAGCTTAACTGACTCTTCAGGTTTCAGAAAGCAGGGATACACTATCAAGTACCCACATTCCTTCTCTGGACACTCCAATCTTTGAGCTATCTCCCTTACCAACTGGTCAGAGGATTTCTTCTCTCTATCTAGAAGACCTATTGCTTTTCCTGACCCGAATGGGGGTCTTCAATGATCCACCCACTCCTCCTTGCCAACTTTCCCAGTCCTCAGTCAGTATGAAACTGTTTTCAGTCAGAGTTAAACTTTCCACTGTCAGGGATAAACTCAAACTGAGTTCTCTCCAGCAGTCAGTTTCCTTCTGCTCAACTGATGTTAATTAATCAAATTCCTTTGAGCAACCTGTTGCTTAAGGCTCTCTAGTTCTATGAGGCATTAACCATTCACAGCTTGTTTATACAGCACTTATGAGCTTTTAAAGTGCAGTCCATCACACCATGGAATACCTCCAGGACTCCAGGGATCTGTGATACCATTGAGCATGCTCATGACAAATTCCTTATGAATCTGTCCCACTAACAGCAAAGCCTTCATCTGGTTGAACACATCTTCCTTCCTTCCTTCCTTCCTTCCTTCCTTCCTTCCTTCCTTCCTTCCTTCCTTCCTTCCTTCCTTCCTTCCTTCCTCCCGAATGGGGACCCAAAGCAGCTTGCATCATTCTCCTTTCCTCCATTTTATTTTCACAACAACCCTGTGAGTTAGGTTAGGCTGAAAGAGTGTGACTGGCCCAAGGTCACCCAGCAAGCTTCTATGGTATGAATGGGGATTCAAACCTGGGTCTTCCAGACACTAGTCCAACACTCTTAACCACTGCATTGGCTGTCAGTGTAGTGTAGCAAAATTCCTTGTACTTAAGGAAGACAAGAAGGGCAATGCCCAGGAATGTTCAAACTATCACACAATTGCACTCATTTCACATGTTAGCAAGGTCATGCTCAAGATTCTACAAGCTAGGCTCCAACAGTACGTGGATAGAGTACTGCCAGAAGTACAAGCTGGGTTTCGAAGAGGTAGAGGAACTAGAGATCAAATTGCCAACATTCGCTGGATAATGGAGAAAGCAAGAGAGTACCAGAAAAAAATCTACTTCTGCTTCATTGACTATGCTAAAGCCTTTGATTGTGTGGATCACAATAAACGATGGCAGGTTCTTAAAGAGATGGGAGTACCGGACCACCTCACATGTCTCCTGAGAAACCTGTATAAGGGTCAAGAAGCAGCAGTTAGAACCGGATATAGAACAACTGATTGGTTTAGCATAGGAAAAGGAGTACGACAAGGATGTATATTATCACCTTGCTTATTTAATTTATATGCAGAGTACATCATGCAAAATGCTAGCCTGGATGAATCACAAGCTGGAGTTAAGATTGCTGGGGAAAAGATCAATAACCTCAGATATGCAGACAATACCACTCTGATGGCAGAAAGTGACGAGGACCTGAAGAGCCTCTTGCTCAGGAAGAAAGAGGAGAGCACAAAAGTGGGCTTGAAGCTCAATATTAAAAAAACTAAGATCATGGCATCCAGCCCCATCACTCCTTGGCAAATAGAAGGAGAAGTCGTAGAAGTAGTGACAGATTTCACGTTCCTGGGATCCCAGATCACTGCAGATGGTGACTGCAGCCATGAAATTAAAAGATACCTGCTCCTTGGGAGGAAAGCGATGGCAAACCTAAACAGTATGATAAAAAGCAGAGACATCACCTTGCCAACAAAAGTCCGCATGGTCAAAGCAATGGTATTCCCAGTAGTAATGTATGGCTGCGAGAGTTGGATTATAAGGAAGGCCGAGCACCAAAGAATAGATTCCTTTGAACTATGGTGCTGGAGAAGACTCTTGAGAGTCCCTTGGACTGCAAGGAGATCAAATCATTCAATCCTACAAGAAATCAACCCTGACTGTTCCCTGGAAGACCAGATCCCGAAGTTGAAGCTCAAATACTTTGGCCACCAAATGAGAAGGGAGCACTCACTGGAGAAGACCCTGATGCTGGGAAAGATTGAAGGTCAAAGGAGAAGGGGACGGCAAAGGATGAGATGGTTAGACAGTGTCATCAATGCAACAAACATGAAATTGAGCAAACTTCAGAGGACAGCGGAAGATAGGAGGGCCTGGCATAATCTGGTCCATGGGGTCGTGAAGAGTCAGACTCGACTGTGCGACTGAACAACGAGGAAGACACCATCTATAGTGGAATGGAACTGTTGGTACTAACCCAAGGCTGATATGTTGCATACATGTACATACAAGTAATCCTGATAATTAAAAGGGGGTGGGGGCTAAGATATCAAGCAACTCAGTTAACTTTTTGCTCAGTTGTAACTATTTGCATCCCATCTTGAAATGCATTTTAAAAACTGATCCATCAGGAAACACTTGATTTCTGTATTGTGCTCTTTGTTTCAAATATACAGGTGTAATATTATTTTCCCCGAGCTGGGGTTTATGGCTCAGATTTACAGTCTCCCAGCTGAGATAAATTTTGAAAGACATATTCAATCTTATAAGATGGCTGCACCCAGATTTCCCAGGGTGTTTATATAAAGCATTTGAGTATACACAGTAACGAGGCACTTCATAGGGAGGGTGGTGTGGGTACTTAAAATAAATCAACATTTCAAGGAGGGAATGCTGTAAAGAATTGAACCTTCAGACACTTTTACAGTGTGCAATACTAAAATGGTATAAAGATCAAAACTTACTTGGGTCCAAGCCAAACACAGATGTGGCTTTGCAAATGTGTAGGCAATGTTGCTGTTCATATCCCGATCCACTGCTTTTACTGTGGTGATAGAATTTCTAACGTGCTCTTTTTCAGTCACATTCCAAAAATCTGAAGGAAGTGGTCTAAATGCAGTGACAAGCATCAGAATAAGATTCAAAGACTTGTGGATTTTCCTTGTCAAAGCTACAGCTCAGTATTTATTTATTTCATATTTATAGCCTGCCCATCCCGCAAGTGGGCTCAGGGTAGATAGCATCGTATCAAACAATACAATAAATACAGTTAAAATTTTTAAAACACAATAATAAACATTAAAATCAGTGGTTACAGCTCAAAACAAGAATCAGCTGGCTGCAAGAGATTCTGTGGCCCGTTGGTACAGATGAATAATGGCCACTTATCAGTGGGTGGGGCACAACAACCTCAGGGAGGCCATACATGAATGCCCACTGCCTCAGCTGAAAGCCTGGCGGAACAGTTCCGTCTTGCAGGTCCTGCAGAACTGAAGAAGATCCAACAGGGCTTTGATATCAATAGGGAGTATGTCCCACCAGGCAGGGGCCAGGGCATAAAAAACCCAGACTTGATATTCCAACAAGGAACTGCTTAGAATGCTGCTGTTTCACACATTACAAAAAAACAACTTTGGATTAATAGATCCAACTAACTGAAGATCTCTCTCTCTCTCTATGTCTCTCTTTTTTAAACTGTCCCTAAGGACAGACTTTTATTTTATTTTTCAATAATACAATACAACAATACACTACAATACATTACACACAACACAACAGCTGAGCTCTGAGAAGGAGCAAGGTGTTTGAGCTGCCAGAGGGGTGAGTGGTATTTTTATTTATTTACTTTCAGCTGAGGTGCTTTAGCTGAAAAGGTACTGTGTCAGGGACTGTATTTGGGAGTGTGTGGGTGAGTTGTAACAGACTCCTGACTGCTGGAGTTAGGGTGTGAAAGGGTCATTGTTTGCCTGTAATTAAGTGCTTGGGTGAGATTGAATAGCAGACTCCTGGCTGCTGGAGTTGGAGTGTGAAAGGGGCTTTGTTTGACCGTCATTAAGTGCCTTGGGTGATTTTGAGTAGCTGCTGGCCACACCCTCTCCTGGGAGACAATTCCATTTAAGGCAGGAAGTTTGCAAGAGGCACGAGCCTCTGGCACGAGCCGAAGGGCGAGGGCAAAAGGGCGAGGCTCTTTGCCTGTGGCTCTTGGCCTAGGGGCTCTGTAAGAAGCCCAGGAAGAGCCAGGAAGCCAGGACCTTGGCTCCTTGGTAAGGTAAGGTAAGTAGACTCCTACAACAGGAGCCATATAAATACAAAGGGTTTTAAAAGGGGGTTATAGAAAAGTATTTGTTTAAAAACAATTATGAAGCCAGAATGCCAGCAGGGGGTTGGGGGCTATCCAGTGTTTTGCATGGAGTGTCACATGTATGACTATCTGCCCACTGGTCAGAAGTCTTGGGTGTGTGCTCGGTGCAAGGAGCTCCTGGTTCTCAGGGAGCGAGTTTGCTCCCTTGAGGCCAAGGTGGCTGACCTGGAGAAGCAGGGACAGTCAGTTAGGTGCACGGGGAAGACTCTCGGGGACTTGTTAGATATGTCCCACTCTGGATCTGGCAGCCCGGCTGCTGCCAGGGAGCATGAGGGTCAAGGGGAAAAGGGGCACCATGCTGAGGATAAGGGGAATGTGCCCTCAGAAGGGACCTCTTCTTCAGCTGGTGAACGGGTATCCTTTCGTACCAAGGAACCGTCCCTGGGAAGGGTGGGAGGGGGCTCTTGGTAGTTGGTGATTCGATCCTTAGGCAGGTAGACAGCTGGGTGGCGAACCCGCGTACTGACCGTATGGTGACTTGCCTGCCTGGTGCGAAGGTAGCGGACATTACGCGTGTTTTAGATAGGCTGGTAGATAGTGCTGGGGAGGAGCCAGTGGTCGTGGTGCACGTCGGCACCAACGATGTGGGGAAATGCAGTCGTGAGGTCCTGGAGGAGAAATTTAGGCTGCTGGGCAGGAAACTCAAGGCCAGGACCTCCAAGGTAGCCTTCTCGGAAGTGCTACCTGTTCGACGCGCAGGGCCGGAGAGACAGGCACAGATCAGGAGTCTCAATGCGTGGATGAGACGGTGGTGTAGGGGGAAGGGTTCAAGTTTGTTAGGCACTGGGATGCTTTTTGGGACAAGAGGGAGCTGTACAAAAGGGACGGTCTCCACTTGTCCCGAGAAGGAACCAGGCTGCTGGCGCTCAAAATCAAAAAGGTGGCAGAGCAGTTTTTAAACTGAATAATGGGGGAAAGCCGACAGGAGATGAAAAGTCTCTGGTTCGGGATGGCTCATCTCAAAGAGATGAAGGGGTAGCTATTACTTTTGTACAAGGAAATGGATTACAATTGTCCACTGAGACTGTGGCTAATGATAGGAACTGCCTGGCAAGGTCTCGAGGCAGCAAGAGGAAGGCTGTGGGCTTAACAAACGTGGGAAACTATAAGTGTTTATACACAAATGCTAGAAGTCTCCGAGGTAAAATCGGGGAGTTGGAATGCTTGGTGTTGGGGGGGAAATAGACATTGTGGGTATTTCAGAAACTTGGTGGGATGAGGAAAATCAGTGGGATACGGTGATTCCTGGTTATAAATTATATCGGAAGGATAGGGGGAAAGGGTTGGAGGTGGGGTGGCTCTGTATGTCAGAGAGGGTATACCATCCAGTAAGATTGAGAGGGTAAGAGAATTGGATTCCCTTCTGGAAATGCTATGGGTTGAAGTAGTGGGTCCAAAAGGAGGCTTAACAGTGGGAGTTTGTTATCGCCCACCAGATCAAAAGATAGAGGAGGATTATAAAATGATGAATGAATTAAAGATAGCGGCTAGACGAAATAACTGTGTTGTAATAGGCAACTTTAACTACCCACACATTGATTGGGTCAATATGAGTTCTAGTCGGGAAAAAGAGATTGCATTCTTAGACACTCTCAATGACTGTGCTGTGGAACAGATGGTCACAGATCCTACCAGGGGAGAGGCGATCCTGGATTTGGTCCTAAGTAACACCCAAGACCTGGTGAGAGATGTAAAAGTGATTGCACCACTTGGAAACAGTGACCATAATGTCATTGAGTTTAACATTTGTACAGATAGGGAGTTGCCCAAAAAGACTGACGCAACCACTTTTAACTTTAAAAGGGGTAACTTCTCTGGTATGAGGGGACATGTGAGGAAGAAATTGAAAGGAAGAGTGGAGAAGGTCAAAACCATTGGGGAAGCTTGGAGACTATTTAAAAAGACAATCCTAGAAGCTCAGAAAAAATATATACCGCAGGTTAGGAAAGGTACAAATAGGTATAGAAAAAAGCCTGCATGGTTAACAAATAAAGTAATGGAAGCTGTAAAAGGTAAGAAGGATTCCTTTAAGCGGTGGAAAGCTAGTCTTAGTGAGGTTGATAAAAGGGAACACAGACTATGGCAAATAAAATGCAAGTCTGTGATCAGGCAAGCAAAAAGGGAATATGAGGAGCATATCGCAAAAAACATAAAGACCAACAATAAAACTTTCTTCAAATACATTAGAAGTAGGAAGCCAGCCAGGGAGGCAGTGGGGCCCTTGGATGACCAAGGGGTAAAAGGAGTAGTGAAGGATGATAGGGAAATGGCTGAGAATCTGAATGCATTTTTTGCCTCTGTCTTCACTGTGGAAGAGGAGAAGTGTTTGCCCACTCCAGAAGCACTGATTTCGGGAGGGGGTTTGAAAGACCTGAATCAGATTGCGGTGACAAGAGAGGAAGTCCTCCGACTGATGGACAATTTAAAAACTAATAAATCACCAGGCCCGGATGGCATTCATCCCAGAGTTCTGAAAGAACTCAAATGTGAACTTGTGGATCTCCTGACAAAAATATGTAATCTTTCTTTAAAATCTGCCTCCATTCCTGATGACTGGAAGGTAGCTAATGTCACTCCCATCTTTAAAAAGGGCTCCAGGGGAGATCCAGGAAATTACAGGCCAGTCAGTCTGACATCGATACCGGGTAAGTTGGTGGAAACTGTTATTAAGGAAAGAATTAGTAGGCACATTGATGAACAAAAACTATTGAGGCAGACTCAGCATGGGTTCTGTAAGGGAAGATCTTGTCTCACTAACCTGTTAGTGTTTTTTGAGGAGTGAACAAACATGTGGACAAGGGGGACCCAATAGATATTATTTACCTTGACTTCCGGAAAGCTTTTGATACAGTTCCTCAGCAAAGTCTCCTAAGTAAGCTCAATAGTCATGGGATAAAAGGACAAGTCCTCTTGTGGATCAAAAACTGGCTTATAAATAGGAAACAGAGAGTGAGTATAAATGGGAAACTTTCTCAGTGGAGGGTGCTAAGCAGTGGGGTACCACAGGGATCAGTACTCGGTCCCATGCTTTTTAACTTGTTTATTAACGATTTGGAATTGGGAGTAAGCAGTGATGTGGCTAAATTTGCAGATGACACGAAGTTGTTCAGGGTGGTGAAAACCAGGGAGGATTGTGAGGCACTCCAAAGGGATCTGTTGAGGATGGGTGAGTGGGCGTCAACGTGGCAAATGGGGTTCAATGTGGCCAAGTGCAAAGTGATGCACATTGGAGCCAAAAATCCTAAATATAAATACACGTTGATGGGGTCTGATCTGGCAGAGACTGACCAAGAGAGAGATCTTGGAGTCGTAGTGGATAACTCGCTGAAAATGTCTACACAATGTGTAGCTGCAATAAAGAAGGCCAACGCTATGCTGGGGATTATTAGGAAGGGAATTGATAACAAATCAGCCAGTATCATCATGCCCCTGTATAAATCATTGGTGCGACCTCATTTGGAATACTGTGTACAGTTCTGGTCACCACATCTCAAAAAGGATATTATAGCATTGGAAAAAGTGCAGAGAAGGGCAACTAGAATGATAAAAGGGTTGGAACACCTTCCCTATGAAGAAAGGTTAAAATGCTTGGGGCTCTTTAGCTTGGAGAAACGACGGCTGAGGGGTGACATGATCGAGGTTTATAAGATTATGAATGGGATTGAGCAGGTTGAAAAAGAAGTACTTTTCTCCCTTTCTCACAATACAAGAACTCGTGGGCACTCTATGAAATTGCTGAGCAGTCGGGTTAGAACAGATAAAAGGAAATACTTCTTCACCCAAAGAGTGATTAACATATGGAATTCACTGCCACAGGAGGTCGTGGCAGCTGCAAGCATGGACAGTTTCAAGAGGAAATTAGATAAACATATGGAGCAGAAGTCCACCAGTGGCTATTAGCCACAGGGTATAGAATGAGAACTCTCAGTCTGGGGCAGGTGATGCACTCTATTCTTGGTGCTGGAGGGGGCAGCAGTGGGAGGGCTTCTGGTGCCCTGGCCCCACTGCTGGACCTCCTGATGGCACCTGGTATATTTTGGCTGCTGTGTGACAGAGTGTTGGACTAGATGGGCCATTGGCCTGATTCAACATTGGCTTCTCTTATGTTCTTATGTTCTTATGTTCTTAACACAAAACACAAAATCTTATCCTTCATCTTCAGTATGCCATATCTATTATTATCTCTAGTTACCGTTTCCTTTTATGTGAGTATCTTTAAAATCACTCCATCTACTTCTATTCAGGTTTTCCTAACCACTATACAGATGCTTTTAACTCTGGCCCCTCCTATGCATTTAAATTGTACCACTCATAAAATCGAGACCAAGTGTTCTGAAAGGTGGATTCTGTGTGTCCTTTCATAGTCAAAGTCAGCTTATCCATCTCTGCCACCTCCAAAATTTTGGCAATATATTCTTGTTTTGATGGTGTTTGGGTAGTCCTCCAATATTTTGCATATAGGATCCTGGCTGCAGTAGTCAAGTATATTATTAAATAGTGGTCATCTCTGTTCACCTCCTTAGGTAGTATACCTAAAAGCAATAACTTCAGTTTAAATGGAATTGCCCTGCCTAGAATTTTCTGTATCAGCCTATGTACCTATATCCAATATTTTTTACTAACTTCACAAGTCCACCACATATGATAAAACGATCCTGTCTTATTTCACACTTCCAACACTTGTTAGCACATTTATCATCATATTTCGCAGTTCTCTCTGGTGTTAACATACCACCTATAAAACATCTTGTACATATTTTCTCTATAAGATACAGCTTTAGTTATTTTCACATTTTTACTCCATATTTGTTCCCATTGTTCAAGTTCAATGCTATAGCCTAAGTTCTGGGCCCATTGAATCATATTATTTTTAACAATTTCATTTGCCATCATTTCTTTTAAGAGCATTATGTACACTTTCTTTATAAATTTCTCCTCTCTCAGAATCTTTTCCGTCTCTGTAAGGTTCTTATTGAACCCAGTCTTCTTATCCTTAGCGTATCTAGATTCTATCTGTGCTCTCTGCCACCATGATAGATCTTCTTCCAGTTTAAGCTCGTTCTTTGAGTCCAATACGTCCATATAGCTCTTTGGCGGGTCCTCATCATATAATCTAGGTAGAGTAAATGCCTCCAATGGTGCAATCAGTTTAGAAATCTTTCTAAACCAACTCTTTTGTATAATCTCCCACACTTTCATTAATGATGCCCATAACCAATGTTGCTTAAAATATTTATGTGCAGAAGCCTTTCCATACCATAGAAACGCATGCCAACCCATCATTAAATCATAACCTTCTAAACTTAACATCCTCTTATCCTCCAACATAATCCACTCTCTAATCCAGGCTAGTTCTGCTGCTCTATAATATAATGTCCAATTCAGTAGCTCAAATCCACCTCTTTCTTTTAGATCCTGTAGCACCTTCAACCTAATTCCCAGCCGTTTTCCTTGCCAAATAAACTTTGAGATGGTCTGGCCCAATTCTTTAAATATCCCAGAATTCTGCAGTATCAGGATTGTCTGGAATAAAAAAATCCATCTTGGTAGAATGTTCATTTTAACAAGGGCTATTCACCCCATCAGTGATATTTGTAGATCCTGCCACCTTTTTAGATCTTGCTTTGTCACTTTCAATAGCTCTTTATAATTGTTTTCTTGTAACGCACTGCATTTACTGGCTAAATTAATTCCCAATTTTTTTACTTTATCACATAACTGATAACCTGAGGCCGCTTGTAACATATCTTTCTGTTCCGTCCTCATGTTCTTAGTCATAATTTTTGTCTTATTTATATTAATCCTCAGCCCTGCCATCTGGCCATATTACAAAAGAACCTTATTTAAATTGGAGATTGAGAAGAGTGGATCCTCAGGTATAAATACAAGATCATCCGCAAAAGCTAGAAGTTTATATTCTTCTCCACTCACCTTCAACCCCCTAATCTTTTTACTATGTCTTATCACTTCATTTAGTATCTCCAATGCAAAAATATACAATAGTGGTGACAAAGGGCAACCTTGTCTTGTTCCTTGTTGTATTTCAAATTTTTCCGTGCGATCACCATTAATCATAACCAAGGCAGTTTGTCTCGTATATATAGCTTGTATCATCTGGATAAACTCTGTTCCTGCCTCAGCTTTCCTAACTGAAGATCTCTTAAGGAACATGCCCTTTTAAAGAAATGTTACATTTTGGGGTTATGCTTCAACATTGTAATGTCTAACTTAAGCACATTATACATAGCCCCAACTGTACTGGCCAAAATTCACACAAGATCTGGGCTGTTGGTGCAGACAAGTGGACAAACACCTGCCTTAGGTAACATAGAAGGGGCCATTTAGGCCAAACCCCAAACTCCAGGAAACTTCCTTTATACTAGAAGTAGTAGGCAGAATTCTGATGCTCAGCAGTTATAAAATTCAAGCTGCTCTCCTCCTTTATATAATGAGGTGGAGTACTTTTAGCTGCTGGCTGAGAAGCACATATGGAGTCTGCCCAGCACAGAGATGTAATAAAGGGGAAAGCCTCACCTGCTTACTGCTACATGCTTCCTAAAGGCACAGCTGGTATGTTCATTAAAAAAAATGACAGCTTTATACATAAGTAAAAGAGCTGTGCAATTTAAAAAGAAAGGTACTCTCCCAGATCACATAGGCTGTGGACACATGAGCAGTTTGCGCTGATATTGTCACAGTACCTTTGCAGATGTAAAGAGCATGATCAGACAACATCTACCTTCTGTGCCTCAGTCATTGGTACCCAAGTCCAGCATGTCCTGGAAGCAGAGTCTGCCAACACCAGGGAAAGTTGAATCTTTATGTATGCCAGCACTTCCACCCCACATATCCCAACATCTGAACCCCCCTGTTGAAAAGTCAAGCTATTTGGGAAGTCTGAACCTTCCCTTCTGTTTCTGCCTCCTTTGTTTTGTTTTGTTTTTTGAATCAGGTAGCTATGTTTGTATAAGCACATAATCGCCCCGGTGTTGTCAATCACTGTGGCCAAGTAGTCATTCTGGATCAGGACTCCCCGGGGGAGTTGTTTTTGAGTGGCAAATCCCCCTCTCTCCTATTTCTGCAACAGAGTCAATGGCACTACTCTCATGTAAATCTGCACTTTACTCCCCTCTCCACCATGTATTCGAAAGGAAGGATACTGAGAGGGGCCAGAGTACTTGGCAGAGGAATTGTGGAGCTGCCAAAAAGGAGCTGGAGCTTCAGATACATGCTTATGTGTGTGGGTGAAAGACAAAAAAAGAGGATGCCGCAACAATCTAAGGCCAACCATGGGGTAAGCGAGCAGTGAAGCCAGTTCAGGGTGGGATACCTGATCAAACCTCCCACTGCTATTTAAATCACCACAAACAGAGGTGTGGCCAGATTGTGCCATGCCTCCAGGGTGGCTGCAGCCACAGTCTTGCTTTTTTGGAAGAGCCCCTCCCTCAGCACTCAGTCCCAGTATCAATTACTCCCTCTGAGCATGAGCTGGGTCTTCCACATACATTGTTGTTCATTCACAGTATCAAATACTCTTTGCTATTCCAAGAGACAGCCGGCTTGACCTATTGGTGGACATACTTCGGACCCCTAAGAATTAGCTAGAGTATCAGTAACAAAGGCTATCATTTAACACAGCACCAATCTGAATTTCTTACTTTCCCCATCTTTAACCTTACCTTTGTTATTTGCTTACTTCTTGGAAAGAAATCAGTTTCTTACTCAAATTCAGGGCTTTCATCATTTTGATACTGAATACTGACCATCAGCTTTCCCTGACAGAAGTTCCCTGTCATGTCTGTGGCCTTTATTACAAGCTGGAATCTCTAAAACAAAAAGTAAAAATGAAATGAAATGAAATAAATCACTTTTCTCACCAGTTTAATCACATATTAATATAATCATATTTCCTTTCCCACTAACATTAAAAACATATCCTACTATATATATTTTGTCAAACTTATCTGCACTTACAAGAAATGGGGAGACAACAGATTTCTTCTAGATGTAGAACAAAAAGTAGTCTAGCACAGGCTTTTGTGGGCTAGAGAATCTATACTTCTATCCTCTTCCAAAGGCATACTCATCCACAAACTTTGGTGTTGGAATGGCTAAAGCAAGTAGCACAGTACTATGATGATCAGTGAGTAATGGAGCACCCCTGTTTGGGGTACTGAAGTCTAGGCCAGCTTGAAAAAGGCATAGCACACATTTCCTACTGGATCATGTGATGAGTCCCAGTCAGGAGCTCTCAGGTCCACAGAAATTCTGAGGAAACAATACACTAAATTCAGGTTTGCTTACAAGGAAATTTTTTAAAAAACATTAAACTTACATAAAATTCAGGCTAAGCTTCCATCCACTGGGCCTTGAGTGTCCAAATGCACAGCAAAGCTTGACAGAATCCAAAACTGCATCATGTATAACTAAAACTATACAACTTATACCCTATAAATGCTGGCTACTAGTCAAAGAATTATTAATCAAGCTATCCCAAACACTTGGATGAGCCAGGCCATTTTGTACCTGGCTTCCAGTGGGGGGAAGACGCAACCCAGACTTTGAAGATAAGTGCTGCTAACAAGCATGAAAGAGAGAGAGTTGTCTTGGGAGCAACCAATCAATGTTTTCCCATGAGACTCAAGGCAACTAAGCACCAGCATATAACAAAGATGAAGTCACCCAGGCCATACATTGACCAGGGTGTAGTATCTATGATGAAGACCGCAAAAGGATATTTTAACACAAGAGTGTCATCAAGGGAAAATCGGTAACCAACTATTACCCTCATGACCCCACCAAAATGGCAGCACATCAATTTTTATTTATCTATTTTATTTATTTCTTTAAAACATTCATATGGCTGCTTTCTCCTAAGCATCTCAGGACCCAAAGCAGGAAAGACCCAAGCCAAGAATTGTTAAAAGTGCATCTACATAGCATTATGATTTTAGTGTAGTTTCCCTCTCTCCCCTTTTTTTGGTAAATGTAAACCCTGCTATAAATTTTTAAGTGATTTAGAATCATTGCATCATAGAGTTGGAAGGGACCTCCAGAGTCATCTACTCCAACCACCTGCACAATGATGGAAATTCACAAATACCTCTCCCTCACATCCCCCAGTGACCCCTGCTCTATATCCAGAAGAGTGGAGGGACCCTCCAGGATCCCTGGCCAAACTGGCCTGGAGAAAAATTGCTTCCTGACACCAAAGTGGTGATCAGCATTTCCCTGGGCATGTAAGAAAGGGCCACAAGAACTAAGCACTGATGCAGCCATTCCTGCCCTCCCTTCTTATGCACACAGAATCAGCCATCTAGCCTCTGTTGAAAAACCTCCAAAGAAGGAGAACCCACCACCTCCCAAGGAAGCTTGTGCCACTGAGGAACCACTCTAACTGTCCCGAAGTTCTTCCTAATGTTTAGTTAAAAACTCTTCTAATTTAATTTCAACCCTTTAGTTCTGGTCCAACCTTCTGGGGCAACAGAAAAGAACTCCACACCATCCTCTATATGATAGCCCTTCAGGTACTTGAAGATGGTTATCATTTCACCTCTCAGTTGCCTCCTCTCCAGGTTAAACATACCCAGCTTCTTCAACCTTTCCTCACAGGACTTGGTCTCCAGATCCCTTCATTGCCATCCTCTGGACATGTTCCAGCTTGTCTATAGCCTTCTTAAATTGTGGCACCCAAAGCTAAAAACAATACTAGGTGTTGGTCTAACCAGAGCAGAGTAAAGCAATACCATCACTTCACATGCTCTGGTCACTATACTTCTGTTGATACAACCCAAAATTGCATTTACCTTTTTAGCTACTGCATCACATTGCCGATTCATGTTCAGTGTATGGTCTACTAAGACCCCTAGATTCTTTTTGCACATACTATTGCCAAGATAAGTCTCCCCCATCCTATAATTATGCATTTGATTTTTTCTACCTAAATACAGAACTTTATATTTATCCCCGTTAAAATTCATTTTATTTGTTTTAGCCCAGTTTTCCAGCCTGTCAAGTTCATCCTGTACCCTGACTCTGTTTTCTACCATATTTGCTGCCCCTCCCAATTTAGCGTCATCTGCAGATTTAGTAAGCATTCCCTCTGTTCCTTCATCCAAACCATTCATAAGGATGTTGAACAAAACAGGTCCTAGGACAGATCCCTGAGGCATTCCACTTGTCACCCCTCCCCAAGAGGATGAGGAACCATTAACAAGCACTCTTTGAGTGTGATCTGTCAACCAGTTACAGATTCAGCTAACAGTAATAGGATCCAAACCATGTTTTACCAACTTGTCAACAAGAATATTATGTGGAACTTTATCAAAAGCTTTACTGAAATCAAGATAGACTATGTCTACAGCATTCCTGTGATCCAGCAAGGTAGTATGTTTCTAAAAAAAGAGAGATAAGGTTAGTCTGACATGGCATGTTCTTGAGAAACCCATGCTGGCTCTTAGTGATCACAGCCATCCTTTCTAAATGTTCAGGGGCCAAATGACTGATGGTTTCTTCTAAAACTTTTTCAGCTATAGACATCAAGCTAACAGGTCAGTAGTTGCCCAGATGCTCCTTTCCCCCCTTCTTGAAGATGGGGACAACATTTGCCTGCCTCCAGTCTTCGGACACCTCACCTATTTTCCAAAAATTCTCAAAAATAATGGACAGAGATTCAGAAATTACATCTGCAAGTTCTTTCAGTACCCTTGGATGCAATTCATCTGGCCCTGAGGATTAAGTTTCATTTAAAGAAACTAGGTGTTTATCTATTACCCTATGACAAACCCCTGTATCTCTCCAACTGTCTGGCAGATTTTTCCTGCCAAACCATCAGTTCCCCTCTGAGTTGCCATACAGTAGTGTGTATATCTTCTCTTTCCCTTTTTTATAAACTTGAAACTGTCCCATCCTTTGTTTAAATATTGGTTTAGCATTTAGACCCAGTACAGGGACTTAAGGGAAAGACAGGAGCTGTCATGTTTTATAAACCCTTGTGAAATGTCACTTGAGTCAAATTAACTTTCAAAAACAGAATAAAGATTTTATTAAACAGGCAGGAAATATATATATAACAGGAATAGTCAAGGTTTTGAGATTGATGAGGTAAAAACTTTCTAATTTATATACATAGTTGAATTCTTAGAACATTCAAGGGAGTGTACTTGTAGTTTTGTTCCAAGGTTTTCTAGTTCTTTCTTTCAGATGTTCTTCATTTAATATGTTTCAGCACTAACACAGTTCTTATTAATGTTTCTTCTGGAGTACAGCATTTGCTTAAAGTTTCTAGAGTTCTTCCTTCAGAGTTCTAGGTTTTCCTTTAGATATTACAGCTTTTCACTAACTCCTGAGGTGTTTAAGCTTCTCCTCTTTATCATAGAACAGGGTTCTCTTCCCAAACTCTTTCACTGACAGGAAGTTATTCTCCTTGTCTCTAAGAAGCAATAATCCCTTTTACTATTTGGCTTGTATGAAAGTTAACTCTAACTACCCAGACCTTCTGCCAAATCCTTATCCAGTATCCTTTGTCTGTATAAGGCTGTTCTATAGCTTTTCTGACTGAGAATCTAAATTCTCTCTCAGAGCAGTTTTAATATATTTATGACAATGGGATTGTCAGACTCCTGCAACAATCAAATCCCACAACTCTCTTCTTTAGAAGTGTAGTTTATTGGTACAGTATTGGCAGAGCATCTACATTTCAGGATCTATGTTAAGACTAAAGAAAAAGGCGTAGGGATGTGGGATATACCAGATTTGAAGGGGCACTCAATGATCCCTCTGGTACACCTATAATACTTAATATTTATAGTAATTAGCCTATATAGTTGAAATTTTGGTTCTGTTCTGCTCCCAGGAAGCTTCAGGCTGCTTCTATGTGCTGCGTGTGGCCTTCACTGAACATTACTTTGTCTCATGTGACTTTTGCGTATTGGGAATATTTATACTTTATAGCAGTCAGAAATCACTACCAAATTCTAAATAAATAAGCATATCAGAAACCAGCTTCCTTGATTCTGTGAGTTACCCTGGCTTAACCTGACCCCAGAGATAGAAAGAAAGGGGCTGACTTTGTTGTATACGTCAGATGTATGTCAAATGCTCATTACAGACTTGATTGATGGTTACATTAGCTTCAATGGGTGAAAGAGGGTACTTAAGGTTGGATTTTAGTCTTGTTCCTGGCTGCTCTGATCAGCTAGCCACAGTTATGCATTTTGGTAGAACAATCAAGGATATCCTTTATAGAATTACAAGTGTGCTGTTTATGTATTGAGGTTGCGTTGAAATATTCTATGTTGAATAATGAATGCTATAAAAATGTTTTCTGACTTGAGAGTGTGTAATGCAATAAAATTGAGTCTTGATTTAGAACAACTCTCTCTCTCTCTTTTGATGAAATTGGGAAAACAGCTTCTCTCCCTCCCCAAAATTGAACACAGTGGGAATAAGGGTGCATGAAAAGGTTCCTGCACCCCTCATTTCCCAACAATTTTACTGATCAATTTATCGGTCAGTTTGTAAATAGGGGGGGTTGGTAGGTTTGAGGGAAGGAGGTGGGAGGCTTCTGGTTGCAGCACAGCACTATGGATGCGGTGGAGAATTGCTCCTCAGCCATGCTGGCTTTTTCACTTTTGGTAAGGGGTTTTAAATTCCTTGGGGGGGCCCTGACCCTCAGGGAGAGGGTTACGAGCAAGGGGCTTTAACTTGGCACCTTTGATTAGCGGTGGCAATGGAGGGAACCAGGCTTTCCTGAAGCACCGAGTAAAATAAGAGATTCATGCCCTGAGTTGCAGCTGTCGCTACCAGACTGGGGAAGGGGAGAAGAAATTTTTTCTTATGAAGATTAGCCTAAGATAAACCATAAAAGACTGCGAGGAAGCGATTTGTTATAAGAAGCCAGCTTTATCTTCCCTAATTATATGCTCACCAAACCTTATACCTTTAAAGAGACTTTAAGCCTAGGAGGGAGGATTTCCTCCAAGCCAAACGTTTCGGTGGCTAACTACAGAGTGTCTCCTACTTGGAATTTAAAGAGACCAAGGTGAGGCTGAGTATATCTAATAAATATCACTATTAACTACAGGAAAAGACAGTTTACTCTGGGAATGTACCTGATTTTCTCATCTTGATCTGCAATGATTCCAAACGTATCTTTCTTTTGGACTTCGCAACTTATTTAATGTTTTCTTCCATGTATTTGGAACTTGGTGATGTGTTTGGCTTCTGTTCTTCCTGCTTCCTCTTCCTTGCAGGGGGAAAGAGATTGAGCATTTGACACAGAACTTTATTTTTTGGAAATGTATGAACCAGGATTATAGGACAGTTAAAGGGAGAGACCAACTTTTTTATTGGTCACCTACTTATTTTTTTTTTTCTGAATGAATTGTAACACACTCAGTTTTTTCTTCTTTGCCTTGGATTCCCCATCCGGTTTAGGTTTTTTCCCTTATCTTTTTTCCTTGTTACATTTTTCAGAACCTTTTTCCTTTCTTTTTCTTTTTTGTATTTTATCTCTTTCTTTCATGTCTTGTTCTTTTTCTTCTTGTTTTGTTACAGTGAGAGGATGGCTGTCAATTAATGCTAGACTTTAATTTTGTGTAATATAAGAATCCTTGTTGTCTTTTCAAAGTACTAGACAATTGGTTAATATAGTTTTGGTGTTTATACTCCCTTCCCATACTGACTAGGTATTTAACCTGTAGGAATTAGTTGTTACTTAAGAAGTGTGGGGGGGGTTAAACCTGAGCAATTTGTTGGATTTAATATTGAAACTTAGAACAGTTAAACATAATAGAGTGTGTTTAAATTTGTAGTATCTAGTATGGTTTATTATCCTGAATTATATAACAGTTTATTATTTGGTATAAAAAATAAAAGTAAGCAGTGAAAAACCAAATCAATATAAAACAAAAACAAAAAATTAAAATTAAAATTAAATAAACAAGAAATCAAACAAAAATGTCTGGTCCAATCAAACTGTCGATATAAAGCACTTCAAGTTCACCTGGTGCTCTTAAATTGGTAGTAACTGGCTTATATTCAATGGCAATTAAAGATCTTCAAGCTCTAATTTAAGAAACCATAAAGACATCGATAACTGAGGTGGCTGAACCATCAAAGAGACAATGAAAGATATTTCTCAAATAGAATGGATGAACTACAGAAACAGCAGAAAACACCCCAAAAATAACTGAACTCAATAATAAAATAAAAAAATGGAAGAAAGGACAGAACAAACAGAAATAAAAATACACACAATAGACTCAAAACAAATGGAGTTAGAACAAGATCTAGAAAAAATGCAACTGGATAAAGTGGCACTCATATTAAGGTTTCAAAACATGCCAGAAGAACTGAGGAAGAAGATGTCACACATAATAGCAAACTATTTGAAATTGGAGGATTCAGATAAGATTGCTGAAGAAATTGATATGACCTACAGAATGAACTCGACATATGCCAAGAGAAACCAGCTCCCGAGGGAGATTCATGTGAGATTTTACAAAAGATCTCTAAGAGAGGAAATCTTAAAAAACTCAAACAAGACCCTACTTCATATAGATAATAAGGAAATAAAGATACTAAAGGAAATCCCCCGGCGAATTAGAGAGAAAAGAGGAAAGTACAGAGATTTAACTACAGTGTTGAGCAAGAATGAAATTTTCTATAGATTGCTACTCCCAGAAGGATTGATTTTTTATTATAAAGGAAAAACTCGATCTTTAAGGCAGAGAATTTTCTTAAGAACTACAGAGCAGAACTTCAAACTGAGGAAGGACACATAGAATCTTTAGAAGAAGAGGAGGAGAAGGAGGAAGAAGATTATGAGCTACAAGGGGTGGTTGCAATGGCTCCCGGGAGACCACTCAATAAAAGTGAAAAAGATTAATTAAAGATAGGACCAAAATCTTCCAAGGTGCTTACAAGGAAACAAAAGAGAAAAGAACAGGACAGGGAGCAAAAGACAAGATTTTAAGATGCAGAGGAAGAAAATAAAAATAATTTCAATTAATGTAAATGGTTTAAACATATCACAGAAGAGAAGATGGATTTTTCATCAGCTGGAAAAGACAAACTCTGATATTATATGTCTTCAAGAGACACATATCAAAATCACAGACCAAAAATATTTCCAAACGGAAAAAATTGGGAAAAACCTTTATTGCTTCAGACAAAAAGGAAAAGAAAAGAGGTCTTGTAACCTACATAAAAGAGCAACTGCATCCCAAGTTGATATACACCTCAAGAAGACTCTCTTTGTAAATATTTATGCTCCTAACCAACATCAAGAGAAATTTTATAAATGGCTTCAAGACTTGATAATTAGATTTCAACATGATGAACTATGCTTGTGGGAGACTTTAATGCAGTCTTTGATAGAACTGCGGACAGAAAATCAAAGGGAAACTGAAATGGAGTAATGAACTTCCATCAGTTTGTTAAAAGTTAATGGAAGAAAACAACTTAATAGATTCATGGAAAGTTAGAAATCCTCACAAACAGGATTTTACATTTTATTCTGCAAGACACAACAGCTGGTCCAGGATAGATATGTGCAAGATTTCAGCAACAATGACAAAAGACATTTTAGAAGCAGAAATACTCCCTGCATCATTTGCAGACCACAATCCGATAACTGTGGAATTACTAGATACCCCCCCAAAATGTAGGTGGACACTTAACACCTCCATTTTACAGAATGAAAGATTTATAAGTCAAACTAAAAAAAGAATTTCAGATGTTCTTTCAAACCAATATTAAACCAAGAATATCAATGAATACTGCGTGGGACGCTTTTAAAGCTTACACAAAGGGTTTGATGATTAAAGAGGCAGTAATACAAAAGAAGCAAAAAGAAAATATATGGAACAATCCAAGAACAAATTAGACCACAAGAAAAAAAAATGAAACAAGAGCAGAGTAATGAACAGGAAAGGACCAAACTAATGTTTTTACAACACCAAATGAACTGCTTATTAATGCAAGAAATAGCAAAGAAGTTAATGTATGCAAAACATTTTTTTTCAAAAATGCAAATAAACCTACTAGATGGCTAGCATACAGACTACTCAAAGAGACTGAAAAAAGATATATAAAAATACTCAAAAACGAGATGGTAGAACAAAAGAATAAAATAGAAGACTTTAAAAACATTGTGGAACTATATTACCAAAAATTATATAAAAACCCAGAAGCAATGCAGCTACAAATTAAGAAATATTTTGAAAGCCACGAGCCAAAATTTTTTACTGAATACCAGAGGAAAATATTAAACCAACCAATAACAACGGCTGATGTAATGGAAGCATTAAAAAAACAGAAAAAAGGAAATCTCCCAGCATAGATGGACTTCCAACAAAATTTTATCATGCCTATCACGACCAATTGCTAAACCCTTTAAAAATGGTATGTCAAGACATAGTACGTAAAGAAGAAATCCTGCAATCATGGAAGGAAGCATTAATATCATTAATACATAAGCAGAATATGGATGAAACAGAGATAAAAAAACTATAGACCAATATCTCTATTGAATATTGATTATAAGATATATGCCTCTATCTTAGCAATACGACTTTAAAGAGTTATTTCAGAAATGATCCACCCGGATCAGGTGGGCTTCCTTCCTAATAGACAATTGTGGCATAATGTAAAGATAATATTAAATGTTCTTGAATATTATGAGGCCCACCCAGAAAAGCAAATGGTGTTGATCTTTCTAGATGCAGAAAAAGCATTTGACAATGTGGGCTGGAATTTCCTGCTTGAACTTTTGGCATACTCTCAAGTAGGAGAAAAAGCCAAAGAACTGTGATAACAAGGCTTCATAGAAAATGTCTCTTTAAATAACAACAAACACAAACATAGTAACCATTTTACACTTCAGTTACAAAGGTTGAAGACGACAGAAGGTGACAGGAACGGTGGTCTCCGGAATGAAGATTCCGTTTCGACTCTAAAGGAGTCTTCTTCCAACCCGAAGTTAAGTTATATGGATGAGTCAAATCATTTCAAAATCACATTCATCATAAGATTGATTCATTCATATTAGGAATTTTCCTCTCTGTTATAACTGGTTAAATGGAATATTGAAACTGCTCAGAATGGCCTTAAAGGAGTGTGATTTTGAAATAATTTGACTCATCCATATAACTTAACTTCGGGTTGGAAGAAGACTCCTTTAGAGTCGAAACGGAATCTTCATTCCGGAGACCACCGTTCCCGTCACCTTCTGTCGTCTTCAACCTTTGTAACTGAAGTGTAAAATGGTTACTATGTTTGTGTTTGTTGTTATTTAAAGAGACATTTTCTATGAAGCCTTGTTATCACAGTTCTTTGGCTTTTTCTCCTATGTTTGAGAGCTGTGACCACTTTTGCTTTCTGATTGATACTCTCAAGTAGGAACAGATTTCCAGAAAATAGTAAAGGCAATTTACAAAGAACAAAACATTAAAATATTTGTGAATGGTGATTTATCACAAAGCATAGAAATAAATAAAGGGACTAGACAGGGATGCCCTCTGTCACCATTACTTTTTATTTTGACCCTGGAAGTCCTAAATGACCAAATTAGAGCAGACACTCAAATTAGAGGACTACAAGTGAAAGGAGAAGAATTTAAACTCTTGGCATTTGCGGATGATCTGGTCTTTATTTTGGAAAATCCTGGTAATTCAGTTAATAGTCTTATGTCTGATATACAAGGATATGGAGATGTAGCAGAACTAACCCCCCAAAAACAAAAACCTTGATTAAAAACCTGACAAAACTACAGGCAGATCATCTACAAGAGCAAGCGGGATTAGAAATTGAGAAAAAGATTATTTGGGAATAAATTTAACTAATAAATGCAGTTCTCTATTGAAAAATAGTTACACAGAACTCCTGAAAGAGATAAAGAAAGACCTTCAAAAATGGAATTATCTCCAATTATCTCTAATGGAAAGAATGGCCACCATTAAAATGAATATATTGCCAAAATTGTTATTCCTCTTCCAGATGATACCAATAACTAAACATTTAAATTATTTTAAAGAGGTAGATAAAATTATGACCCAATTTATTTGGCAAGGAAGAAAGCCAAGAATTAAACTCAAAATATTACAAGATGCTAAGAATAGAGGAGGCTTTGCTGTTCCAGACTGGTCACTGTATTACAAGACATCAGCATTAGCCTGGATCAAAGACTGGATGGCACTTGAAAATTATAGACTTTTAAAGCCTGAAGGCCATTACATGCTTTTGGGTTGGCATGCATTCATCTGGTATAAGAAAGTGAATACTCATAAATATTTTAAATAGCACTGGGTTAGGAGCCTCCTTACTAAAAATCTGGGAACAAGTCCAAAATAGCTTTTATATCAAGATACCAAGATGGGTGGCTCCCTTAGAAGCCTTCACAAATTCTAATACACATCAGAAGGAAACCTTAGCAAGGTATCAGGATTTACTAGATGACAAACAAGAACTTAAAAAGGTTCAAAACCACAACTGGTGAGAGAAATTACAAATTGAATCTAGGTACAATAAAGATAAGCCAGTGGGGTTTTATGGCTGTTTTTTAGAAATAGATAAGATTTTGATGCATATAAACCAGAGATTTATTTTAAAAACGTATAATCTACTCCTAGAAGACAAAATGCAAGATGAAGTGGTCAAAAGTGTGATGATAAACGGGCCCAAAATTTAGGACATAACCTTGATTTAGAACACTGGACACAGATTTGGGGGAAAAAAAGCATAAAAATGACTAGAGCAATTTCCTATAAGGAAAATATTTATAAAATGTTCCACGGGTGGTATATTACCCCGGATATTCTTTCGAAAATGGACTCTAACTGTTCAAATCTTTGCTGGAAATGCCAGATTAAAACAGATTCTTTCTATCACATGTAGAGGACTTGTGAGAAAGTAAAGGCATAGTGGGTAGAAATACATGAAAATTCAAAAAAGTTTAGGAATTTCTATCCCTTTCACCCCAGAAATGTTTCTATTAAGTTAAGTATATTACCGGAACAATGCCAAAAAAATGATTTGCACTGCATATTACATATTATTATTTCAGCAAGAATTCTGCTAGCAAAATACTGGAAGAAAACAGAGATACCACCTCGATCTGAACTTATTAGTAAAAATATTGGAAGCAGCTGAAATTGATAAGATGACTTTTTATTTGAAAAATCGTACAGAAGAACAATTTTTAAGAATGTGGTCAAGATTCTCTATATGGATTGGAAATCAGGAAAAGACAAAGGGATAAAATATATTTAAATAATTATTGAAAATTTGATGGAATATAATAAATTTTTTGATTCTGTAAAAAAGAAATTAAAAGAGATGGAAACGGTCCAACAGATACTAATGTAAAATATATTTAAGGCACGAGTGATAAAAACTAACCTTTTCCTCATTAGGTCATTATAATTTAATAAATGGGTTTTTTTCTCTTTCAATTCTTTTTTTCCCTTTACCCATTTTTCATCTATAAAATAAAGAAATATATGATTGAGGGAAGGAGGTGGTGGGGTATAGTACACTATAGACTGTATAGTGAAGTTAGTATGGATATGGGTAGGCATCTTTGGGCTGATAATGCCAAGCAGGGGAGGCCATGAGGGGGTCAGGGTTACCAGTGATAGGGGGGCAAGGGAGATATAGTGGTGGGACTAGGTTGAATTCCTTTAAATGGAAAAGAAGACGCCAGAGACATGATAATGCTCAGACTTCTTCCTTCCTATGTCCCATCCCAAGAAATGTTGGTTGTGGGGCTAGGAATAAATACCCATCCCCAGCATTGGTGTTGTTCAGCTCCAGGTTTATTAACAATAAGATCTCTGTCCTGCAAGATTATCTCACAGAGCAAAATATAGACCTGGCATATGTGACCAAGACCTGGATGTTGCCCTAAAACAACTTGCTTCACCTGGGTTCTCACTCCTCCACTAGTCTTGGTCTAATGGGCAGGGGGATGTGGTGTTGCTTATCCGAGAATCTTTTTCCTTTAGGGTTCTGCCTGAACCAAATATCACCAGCATTGAATGTGTTCGCCTGGCATGGGATGCTGAGGAGAGTTTGGCTATCTGGCTGGTGTACCGACCACTTAACACACCAGCAGATACTCTACCCCAGGCTATTCGTCCTAGGAGATTTCAACATCCATGTTGATGATGTGGTGTCTTCTCAAGCCAGGGACCTACAGTCATCCATGGAGGGCTCTGGGATTCCCCCAAATTGTATTGACTCCCAAGCATCAAGCAGGCCCCATGCTGGACTTAATTTTTGGGATGGGGATAAATGTGGATCTGGTGACTGCAGATGCAGTGCCATGGTCAGAACACTTTGCCCTGAAGGTCCAGCTCAGAACACCAAATCCTCCCTGTTTAGGCAATGAGTGTATTTATGCTCACTCGTGGAGTCAAATGGACCCTGGTAAGCTTCAGGACACTCTGTGGGAGCCGATGCCCCCTGGTGGTTCATTAGATGTGCTGGTGGAGAACTGGCACTGCTGACTCTCCAAAGTCATTGACAAAATCGCCCCCTGGCACCCTCTCCACCCTCTGGAGTTCTGGAGGATGAAACAAGAGCTGAGACGGCTACAGCAAGGGTGGTGGAGTATTCATGATGAAGCGGCAGGAACATCTTATAGAACATTTATGAAAGCCTGTGAGATGGCAGTGACAACCACTAAGAAAAATTTCTACGCAGCCTCCATTGCATCTGCAAGCTCACGCCCAACCCGATTGTTTAGGACTATTCAATTATTAACTACTCTACTGCAAGTCAAACAAAATAGTAGGAAATTAGCTATTGGCTGTGAGGCATTTGTGAGCTATTTCACAGATAAAGTCATGTCACTCCACCAGGACCTCCCGAACACAGTTGATACAGTAAAGGAACTGGAAGCCCCTTGTCCATCTTCATATCCAGTGCTGGACCATTTCAGCCAACTCTCCCAGGAGGAGGTTGACAAGATCCTGGCAGCTGTGAAGCCTACCCAGTGCCAGATTTACACATAAGCTAAACAAGCTACAGCTTAGGGCCTCGCAATCTTCTGGGGCCTCAAATAAAAAAACCCCAAAAATATAAAAAATGATGTAAAAAATCTCATCAAAAATCACTCAATTGAAGTCAGACATATCACAATGATAAATTCTAAATAATTTTAAATATACAAAATATAGGTAAAGGTTTCCCTTGCTCAAAAGCCAGTTCCAGAGAGGGCCCTGCAGGAGTATCACTCACTGGGTTGAATGGGGCTTCCTCATCTGCCTCTGCAGGAGGGGCGGGGGAGAGAACAACCCGTCAGTGTATTTTCTGTTGCTCTCTCACTCCCCCACCCCAAAAAGGACTTGCTCTTGTAATCTTGTGGTATAGTCATTGTATACATGTAGTGGAATTGTCTGCTCTTGCTTCAGTTTCATTTTGTACATGCTGAATGGACCTGAGAACAGGTGGCTTAGTGAGTATTCTAGCCTGGGAACCCACAGCCAAAGGGAAACATTACAGTGTAAGCCTTCAGGTTCCTTTTTAACTGCAGGGGGGTGGGGTGGATTTGGAACTTGGGGGAAAACAAACATGCACAGAGGCTTTAATTTTCTTTCTCTTTCCTTTCTTCCATTCCTTTCTTTCTTTGTTTCCTTCTCTTTCTTTGTTTCCCTTTCCCCCATTTCTTTCTTTCTTTCTTTCTTTCTTTCTTTCTTTCTTTCTTTCTTTCTTTCTTTCTTTCTTTCTTTCTTTCTTTCTTTCTTTCTTTCTTTCTTTCTTTCTTTCTTTCTTTCTTTCTTTCTTTCCTTTTTTCAATTTCTTTCCCTTTCTGGGAGCCCTCTATCCATGCCTTGGCTAGGCATCAGGGAGGGAGAGGGGGATGCATCTCAGTGCTGAGCATATTTTATTTTTATTTGATTTCTTATTTGTTGTGATGTCAGTGCACTTTTTGTGAGGTCAGTGCACATGTGTGGGGCTTTTGCCCCCCCCCACATTCCCCAGGGCCCCCCTAGCTACAGGCCTAGGTGGAGCACCATCAATATAGACTCCAGCCCATCCAGGGAGGATTGTGTTTAATCCCTGTTGATTTATGCCCTGTTGGTTGGTAAGTGTATGCTTACTCCTACAGTTGTGCCTTATTCATTTAGTGTGTGTTTGTGCTCCATAATTTTGTAAATAGTAAAAAAAAATATTCTGTTTGGGCCAATAATCTGTGTTGTGCTCTGACCCCATAGTCTCTCCCGCACTGCACAATACCAAAGGGAGGGGGTAGCCCAGGGAAGCAAGGAAAGGCCAGACCCTTGGGTTGCCAACTTTCCAGCGATCCCCCAAAGATTGGGGATTCGATCTCCAAATAGGGAGATTTGGCCACACGGGTCTCACTGTCCCTCTAAAAAGGCAGTGACAATTCAGTGAGTGGTGGCAGGGAACTTAAGGAGTGAGATACGCCCACAAGACAAGGGTGGAAGGCGAAAAGCTGAGTTGTAAACTGGAGCACGTTTCGCCACAGTAGGCAACCAAGCTTGGACAAAGGAAGGAAACCCTTTGCAGGCCTTTGGGGCCAGTCCTGACTAGGGTAGCCAGCTCCAGGTAGGGAGATTCCTGGAGATTTTCTGGTAGAGTCTATGGAAGCCAGGGTTTGTATAGGAATCAGTGCTTCATAGCAGGGTCTGCTAGATCCAGGTTCTTGCTGTAGAAGATGAGTGGGTGATTTTGGACCAGTCACAGACTTTCAGCCTAACCTACCTCACAGGATTGTTGTGCAAGTCAAAAGGGGAAGAGGAGAATGATGTATGCTGCTTTGGTGCCCATTACAGAGAAAGACTACTTTTCCTCCTTGGAAATTTATTTATTTAAATTTCTATCCCGCCCTCCTGTCCAAGGAAACCAATGTTGCCAATCTCCAAGCGAGGTCTGGAGATAACTCAATTACAACTGCTCTCCAGATGGCAGAGATCAGTTCCCCTGGAGAAAATGGTGGACTCTGTGTCCTTATACCCTGCTGAGATGCCTCCCCACCATGACAGCCAATGTGACATGGCTGTCAGGGCTTCAGAGCATGGTAGAGGCTACAGAGGGGGGAGAGAGATGGAAAGCTGAACAGTGAGGGAGAAAGAAGTAAACAGGGTTGCCAACTCCAGGTGGGAAATTCCTGGAGATTTGAGGGATGGAACCTGGAGAGGGTGAGGTTTGAGGAAGGGTTGGACCTCAGACAGGTACAATGCCATAGACTCCACCCTCCAAACCAGCCATTTCCTCCTGGGTAAGAATTGTTGCCAATCTGCAGGTGAGGGCTGAAGAGCACTCAAAATTACAACTGCTCTTCAGGTAGCAGAGATCAGTTCCTCTGGAGAAAATGGTGGACTCGGTGTCATTATATCCTGCTGAGGTAGCCACAGCAAATTGACACTGAGTGCCCAAGGCCAGGGCACTCTCCCAGAGCCTAGCCAGGGGGACACCCCCTGGATCCCCTCTTGCGGTCTCTTTATCAGTAATTTTTATGAAATTCAAAATGTTTTCATAATTTTTAAAAATGAATTCAAATCTATTAAAATTAATTCGAAAAGACATTTATATTTTTGAACGGGGTTCATTTTCGAATTAGATTAATATTGTCAACCAATTTTTATGAAATTCAAAATGTTCACATAAGTCATTAAGACAAACTCAAATATATCAAAAGAAATCCAAAAATAGCCTTATTTTTGGATGGGGAGGGTTCATTTTCAAAATAAGTTAATTCTCAACCGATTTTTACAAAATTCAGAATGTTCCCACAAGAAGTTATTAAGACAAGCTCAAATATATCAAAAGAAATATAAAAATCACCCTAAATTTTTGAATGGGGGGGGGGTTAATATAGTTTTATGTTTTTGAAAGGGAGGAAGACTTTTTGAACGGGATATTTTTCGGGTGATCAACCGGTATTTATTAATTGGATCTACTGCTGGTTTCGGCCCTGGAATTCAGGCCTTCTTCAGTTGTACAGTTTTATGGAGCAAATTGGCTTTTTTGTAATATTAAATTGTCATTCTGATGTTTTCTGGTAGTGGTGGGGCTACCATACATAATGTAAGAGATCATGGAACCGAATGATGATGAGAATGAAAAGGGAGCTACAAGATTAGAGGCCGGTACTCTTCTGGAAAAAATGGAGGAACTAGAGTTTGTTCTTATGCTACATTTATGGAATAAATTGCTGCCAGAGTTTCACAAAACCAGTATGGCTCTCCAGGATCCAAAGATTGCACTTACCACATGTGCAAATCTGTACAAATCACTTTCTCACTATGTTAAAAACATTTGAGAAAATTTTGATGATTTTGAGGAAGTTAAATCTAGATTGCCTGGTGTAGAATATAAGTCTACAGTAAAAAGAAAGAGGATGAGAAAAAACAAGCCAATGATAGAGCTACACCTGACGCTGATGAACAGCTTTCTCCAAGAGACAAATTTCGAGAGAAATCCTTCATTCATATCATAGACATCCTTGAGGTAAATTTAACAAGAAGAGCAACAGTCTACAATTATGTTGCAAATAAATTTTCATTTTTAGTTGATTTAGAAATTTCAGAGGTACAGCTACGAAAAGCAGTAGACAGGTGAATAAAAGAGTTCCACACGATGTTGATATTAATCTCACAAGTGAACTGAGGCACTTCCATGAGTATGTCAATCAGAATTATCCTGAAAAAGAACATTTTCAACACAAAGATTTGTATCAAATCATCTTTTAAGACAAGATTGAGTTAGTTTTCCCTAATGTGGAAGTAATATTACGACTATTCCAGTGTTTAATGGTAACAAATTGTTCAGGAGAAAGATCATTTTCACAGCTAAAGAAAATAAAAAATGAACTGAGAGCAACTATGTCTCAAGAAAAATTGTCTGCACTTAGCATCATGTATATAGAAAGCAATAAGTTATGTAGCATATCTTTTGATGACATAATTAATGATTTTGCTTTTGAGAAATCAAGAAAGAAAATGGTTTAAGTTATAACTTAGAGCCTTTTATATTATTATATAATATAATTATTTCTATTAAATATTGTTGTATCATAACAATTTATCCACTTCATATTTTCTATATGTGTGTGTGTGTGTGTGTGTGTGTGTGTGTACCTGTATTATTTGGAATTTTGGGTACCCAATTTTATGTGATGTCTACTGTCAAATTTTCACCTGAATAAAAGGTTAATTTTTTTATACACTACCAATTATGTTGTTATATTAATTTAATTTTTACCTTTTATTTTCCTGTTTTAATTTAAAATGTTCTGTTCTATGAGCCTTATTTGTCATTTTAAAACCCTTTAATTATGTAATTATTTCTGTGATTTTTGTAAACACATCCTTTATTATTTTTTAAATAAAAATTAAAAGACAATATATTTTCAAATATTAAAAAGGCGTATATATTTTAAATTTTTCTGAGACCAGCTGATGTAATTTAAAACAGTAGGGGGCCTCTGGGTTTTGTATAGCTTAGGGCCTCAGCAAGTCTAAATCCAGCCCTGAGCCTACCATTTGCATCCTTGATCCGTGCCCATCCTGGCTGGGTAAGGCCTGTGGGGATGGTATCCAGGTTCCCCTGGGAAAAATTACCAACTTGTCCCTTTCCTCCAGGACATCCCCAATGGGATTGAAGGAGGCGGTGGTAAGTTTGCTTTAAAATAATAATAATAAACAGAGACAGCATTAGTCACACTCATGGATGACCTCCGGAGACACCTGGATCGGGGCAGTTGGCACTGCTGTTGCTTCTGGACTTAACAGCAGTGTTCGACATGGTCAATTACAATCTTATGACCCATTGCCTTGCTGACATGGGGGTAGCGGGGACTGATTTACATGGCTTTACTCCTTTCTCCATGCTCAGGGACAAAGAGTGGCGCTTGGCAAGAGAGTCTCTCTGTGTTACCCATTGGAATGTAGAGTGCCACAGGGGGGCAATCCTCTTGCCAAAGTTCTTCAGCATCTATATGTGCCCCCTTGCCCAGATGGTCTGGGGATATGAGCTGTGTAGCCACTAGTATGCTGATGGCTCCCAGCTCTATCTGCTGTTGGATGGCCACCTGGACTCTGCCCCAGAGAGCTTGGACAGGACTTTGTAGGTTCTGGCTGGTTGATTACAGCAGAGTTGGCTGAAATGAAATCCAACAGGTCCTGTACCTGAGCCAAGGGGGTAGATTTGGGGATCAGGCTCCCTGCACTGGATGGGGCACTGTTGGTGCTGGCCCAGAAGGTGAAGAGCCTAGGGGTGACTCTGGATGCCTCACTCTCTATGGAGGCCCAGGTCACAACAGTTGCCAGGTCTGCCTTTTATCATCTTCAGCAGATGAGGCAACTTGTTCCCTATCTCTCCGTCAGGACTTGGCTACAGTAACCCATGCAATAGTCACTTCCATATCTGATTACTGTAACTCACTTTATGTGGGCTTACCCCTGATGTTGATCCAGAAACTCCAGCTCATGCAAAATGCAGTGACACACCTGCTGACTGCAACATTTGAGCAAGTGTACATTCAGCCGGTGCTCCGCCAATTGCACTGGCTACCAGTTGGGTACCAGATCCATTTCAAGGTGTTTATATTGACCTTTATAGCCCTATTCAGTCTGAGACCACCATATCTAAGGATTCGCTTCTCCCCAATATGCCCTGAAGAGCCTTGTGCTCGGTAGACCGTCATCTACTGGTTGTCCCTGGCTCACATCCACTTAGACTTGATCAGGGCCAGGGCTTTTTCTGTCCTTGCCCCGACCTGGTGGATCATGCTCTTGCCTGAAATCAGGGTCTTGAAAGGCTTATTACAGTTTTGCAGAGCCTTCAAAATGGAGTTGTTCCACCCATCCTTCGGTTGAGGTGGTGGTTGTCCAATTATTTGGCCTTCCTTGCTGTAGCTTTCCAACTGTATGCTGCCTATATGAATAAGATTGTTACTGTTCTTTGGTTTATGGCCTAGTTGCCTCCAGTTGCTTAGGATTGTTGAACCTTATTTATTTATTTATTATTTCATTTGATTTCTTAACTGCCCTTCCCTGCTTATGCAGGGCTCAGGGTGTTTACAACCATTTTGTGTTGTTCTTGCTTTTCTGTTTTAATTATTTATTTGTTATATTTGCTTTTAACAGTTTTGTAACTTTACTGTTGTGAACCAGCCTAAGTATGCTTGCAAGGAGGGTGGGATATAAATCTAAATAAATACATAAAAAGCCCTCACAAGGACTATATGTGGCATAGAGTACTCAGTGCCATAGGTGACTCAGTGACCTCACCTTTTCCCACCAGTATCCTTCCCAAAATGTCTATGTTTTATGCTCAACCCACCTGTGATTAATTTTATAAGTAGTACAAATAGGAATTTTGTATGCAGATATCCCTTGTATATACAGTTTATTCATATTCTAAAACAATGTGTCTTTTCAAGTTGCAAAAGGTATTTATTTTGGGGCAGGCTCTACACCCACAGCATTTACACTACATTACTCTCTTAGCACAGTGAAGCCAAAATGCGAGCCCCAACTCCCGCCACGCCCGCGCTGGCGGGAGGGGACTGATTTGCCTCCTTGTGAGGCAGGAAGAAGAGGACACCAAGCAGGGGGCAGAGCCAGCCTATTTAGGCTCGGCTCCTGCCCTCTGCCCCAGGCAGTTCTTTGACGTGCTCAGAGCCAGTAGCAGCTCCAAGCATGATCAACAGGGTAGGCCGGGGCCTTTAGGCTTCTGGCCCAGTGCAGAGTATCCGACTCCTGGGGAGCATCTGGGCCGTAGCGCTTGGGAAGCATCCCTGCCGTGCACCTGGGAGACCTCTTGGCCTTTGCAGAGGTGCCCAGGCAGTGCCCGAGCTGTGGCTGCGAGGCCCAGGGAGTGCCTGGGTCGTGGCTGCGAGGCCCACGGAGGGCCCGGGCCGTGGCTGCGAGGCCAGTGGAGGGCCCAGGCCACTGTGGCAGTGGATGGGAGCATCTGGGCCGCAGCAGCGACAACTCCAAAAGTAGGGCCTCGCAATAGACACAGGTAGAGCTGATGCAGGTGTGCAAGCGGCCGTACGAGGAGCACCGCGGCTGCGGCACCTTTTTGATGGCGGCACTGCTCTGCCTTGCCCGCGGAAGACATTTCATTTAAAGGGGGAACTTTGTAAAATAAGGGCCTTAGTCTTGTGGTGAAAGGTCCAGGTTAGCCCCCCCCCCCACAGGCTTCTTCTCTGGCAGCCATTTTGGTGGAGTTAGGAGTGGCGGCCATCTTAGGGGACATTAAAGTATAAGAGGGGGCAGTGTTGGATCAGGCCAGTGGCATATATAGTCCAACGATTTGTCACACAGTGGCCAAGAGGGCAAGAATGCAGAGCATCAGGTGCCCCAGATTGAGAGTTCCTATCTATAGCCACTTAGGGATTCTGCTTTATATGCTTATCCAGTTCCTTTTTGAAGCCATCCATGCTGGTGGCCCCGCCACCTCCTGCGGCAGTGAATCCCATGTGTTAATCACCCTTTTATTTGTTCTAGCCTGATTGCTCAGCAAGTTCATGGTGTGCCCATTAGTTTTAATATTGAAAGAAAGGGAGAAATTACTACTTTCTCAACTTGCTATTCCATTCATATTCTGAATAACTTCACTTATGTCACCTCAGCTGTCGTTTTTCCAAGCTAAATAGCCCCGAGTGTTTTAACCTTGGGGAAAGGGGATGCAGACATTTTGGGCCTGTGCCTCTGGAGACTGATTCCATTAAGGACAGCTTGGCTCCAAAGAAGGGCTTGGGTGCCGCAATAGGAAAGTGGCCTGCTCCTAAGCAGATAGGCCAGGCTTTTACCTTTGGTGGCCACAAGTGCTTTCCCTATACTGGGGGCCCAAGTGCCTGTAGCTGTGGCTTCCACAGTTGGCCCTACAGTGGTATTTATGCGGGTCGATGCTGTGTCTACACAATTGGTGTCCTTGGCAGCTTCTACTTTGTCAGCTCCCTTGGATGCTGTTTTGCCTCTGTCTTTAGAAGTTCCTTGAATAACCCAGTAAATAGGGCTATTTTGGAGAGGTGGCCACCATTGAGGGCTACTTATGGTAGCTGGGCTTATTTATTTTCGAGACGGTAGATAAGGATCAAAATAACAATTCTGCATGGTTTTATTCAGAGGAAGACAGTATAAATTGCCAATCTTCCAATTACAATATTGGGCCCTAATACAAGAGGGATGTATTTTCCGATGCAGTGGTTAAGAGTGAAATCAAGTGCAATTTTATTGGAAAACAGCTGAACTCTAAGGGTTTCCTTCTGTGAAGTAAGCCTTGTCAGCAGCACATGAATTTGTCAGTATGAATACACTCTGAGTTGGTAAGTTGTTAGTTTTTGTCATGTATTAGGATTCGAAATAACCATTGCAATACCTCATTTATGCCTTCTGTTTTCTGTTCTGGCAGGAATACAGTGTGACTTCTTCCTGACGCTGTGATTTAGGAATTGGGCAGCCAGCACGTCATTACATGTCATTGGTTGGTCCTAATGAGCATATTTCACAGCTTAACAGCGCCTTTATTTGGTTTTTTTTTTTATATTTTATTTTCAGTTTTTTAAGATATATACAACATAGTTACACAATTACACTTTCTCATATTTCGGAGCCATTATTTACATTCCTTTTCCCACCACTTATAGACCTTCATCCATCTATTTTGAAAAACAGATTCATCTTTTCCCTGCATGTGCAATGTCAATCTGTCCATTTCAGCGCATTCTAGCAGCTTCCACACTACTTCTTGTTTTGAGGGTAATTCCTCGCTTTTCCATTTCCTAGCTATTAAGATTCTGGCCGCCGTTAGTATATATGCTAATACTTGCCTATCTTCATGTTTCAAGCCATCAGGCATTATGCTCAACAAATACACTTCTGGGGATAAGTTCATAGTTACATTTAGAATTTCATACATCAGCTTTCCTACCATTTTCCAATATTTTTTCACTTTTTCACAACTCCACCATACATGGAAATATGTACCAATATTCTTTTTACATTTCCAGCAGTTATTTGAAAGGTTCCCTGCGCATTTGGCGATCTTATCTGGTGACCAGTGCCATCTAAAAAACATTTTATACACATTTTCTTTAAACGATGTTGCTCTACATAATTTTACTACTTTCCATATTTTGCCCCAATCATCAATTTCTATAGTATGCCCTATGTCTTGCATCCATTTTACCATATTTGGTTTAACTACTTCATCCATCATATAATTATCTAACCAAAATCTATATAACTTTTGAATGAGTTTATCGCTGGACGACAGCCACAATTTGTCCAATTCATTTGTGCTGAATCCTATAGATCTATCCTTACCATAGATCGACTGGAGTTGTATTTTTTCCCACCATGTCAGGTTTAGCTTTTCCACCGGCTTGAGATTATCTTTTTTATCTAATAGCATGTCATATGTCATTTTTTTCTCATCCAACATTAAAGATGGCTTAATATACGCTTCTAAAGGGGATACCCATCTTGGTGTTTTCGCATAATATTTTTCTTTAATATTTTGCCAATATTTTATTAATGCCCCTCTCACTATGTGATGATGAAAATTGGAGTGGATCTTATCTTTATTATACCATAAGTAAGCATGCCACCCCATATTGAGATCATAACCTTCCAAATTTAACATTCTGGCATTATCTAGTGTTATCCAATCTTTCAACCATCCCGCTACCGCAGCTTGATAATATAGCTCCCAATTAGGAACTCCAAATCCACCCCTTTCTTTAGTATCTTGCAGATATTTTCATTTAATTCTAGCCCTTTTTGGGTGCCAGATAAATTGCCTCGTGATTTTGTCCAATCTTGTGAGTATCTGTTTGTTTTTAATGATTGGAATATTTTGTGCTAAAAAAAGAAACCGAGGCAATATATTCATTTTTATGACCGCAATTCTGCCCATGAGCGACAATTGGATAATTTTCCATTTTTCTAAATCTCTCTGGATTTCTTCTATTAGTTTCCCATAATTATTTTCTATTAAGGCACTGTTCCTATTAGTCATTATTATGCCTAGGTATTTTACCTTGCTTACTATCTCCATTTTAGAATATTCAAAGATCTTATAGTTTGTTTCCTGTGAGCAGTTCTTAGTCAAGATTTTCGTTTTCCCTAGATTGACTTTGAGTCCCGCTACCTCTCCATAGATCTGTATTGTATCCAACAGATTTAGTATTGAGGATAAGGGGTCTTCTAATATAAAGACTAAATCGTCTGCAAAAGCCTGGAGTTTGAATTCGTCTTTCCTTATTTTCAGGCCTTTTATTCGATCATCAGCTCTAACCAGGTCCGTTAGGGTTTCTAACATATAAATAAATAGCAATGGAGACAACGGGCAACCCTGTCTTGTACCTTTCTGTATCTCTATTCTCTCAGTCAATTCACCATTAATCAGGACTTTTGCATGCTGTTTCACATATATAGCTGATACCATGTGTAAAAAATTTTCTCCACAGTTCCATTTCTCTAATTTCTGTCTCAGGAATTCCCAGGAAACGATGTCGAACGCCTTTTCCGCGTCTAGAAAGAGCAACGCTAATTCTCTGCCCGGTTGGTTTTCATAGTACTCCAGAACATTAATAATAGTTCTCACATTTTGTTTGATTTGTCTTTTTGGAAGGAACCCTGCTTGATCTTGATGAATTAATTGGGACAATACTATCTTTAACCTTGCTGCTAAAATACTTGCGAAAATCTTATAATCCGCGTTCAGTAACGAGATTGGACGATAGTTTTTTTATCTCTTTTTCGTCTGTTCCTTGTTTGTGTATTAGCGTAATCAGGGCTTCATTCCATGTATCTGGTAGCCTTCTTTCCTTCGCAATGTTTTTTATTAAACTCTTGAGGGGCGGTGATATTTGTTCTTCAAATATTTAAGAACATAAGAACATAAGAGAAGCCAATGTTGAATCAGGCCAATGGCCCATCTAGTCCAACACTCTGTCACACAGCGGCCAAAATATACCAGGTGCCATCAGGAGGTCCAGCAGTGGGGCCAGGGCACCAGAAGCCCTCCCACTGCTGCCCCCTCCAGCACCAAGAATAGAGTGCATCACCTGCCCCAGACTGAGAGTTCTCATTCTATACCCTGTGGCTAATAGCCACTGGTGGACTTCTGCTCCATATGTTTATCTAATTTCCTCTTGAAACTGTCCATGCTTGCAGCTGCCACGACCTCCTGTGGCAGTGAATTCCATATGTTAATCACTCTTTGGGTGAAGAAGTATTTCCTTTTATCTGTTCTAACCCGACTGCTCAGCAATTTCATAGAGTGCCCACGAGTTCTTGTATTGTGAGAAAGGGAGAAAAGTACTTCTTTCTCAACCTGCTCAATCCCATTCATAATCTTATAAACCTCGATCATGTCACCCCTCAGCCGTCGTTTCTCCAAGCTAAAGAGCCCCAAGCATTTTAACCTTTCTTCATAGGGAAGGTGTTCCAACCCTTTTATCATTCTAGTTGCCCTTCTCTGCACTTTTTCCAATGCTATAATATCCTTTTTGAGATGTGGTGACCAGAACTGTACACAGTATTCCAAATGAGGTCGCACCAATGATTTATACAGGGGCATGATGATACTGGCTGATTTGTTATCAATTCCCTTCCTAATAATCCCCAGCATAGCGTTGGCCTTCTTTATTGCAGCTACACATTGTGTAGACATTTTCAGCGAGTTATCCACTACGACTCCAAGATCTCTCTCTTGGTCAGTCTCTGCCAGATCAGACCCCATCAACGTGTATTTATATTTAGGATTTTTGGCTCCAATGTGCATCACTTTGCACTTGGCCACATTGAACCCCATTTGCCACGTTGACGCCCACTCACCCATCCTCAACAGATCCCTTTGGAGTGCCTCACAATCCTCCCTGGTTTTCACCACCCTGAACAACTTCGTGTCATCTGCAAATTTAGCCACATCACTGCTTACTCCCAATTCCAAATCGTTAATAAACAAGTTAAAAAGCATGGGACCGAGTACTGATCCCTGTGGTACCCCACTGCTTACCACCCTCCACTGAGAAAGTTTCCCATTTATACTCACTCTCTGTTTCCTATTTATAAGCCAGTTTTTGATCCACAAGAGGACTTGTCCTTTTATCCCATGACTATTGAGCTTACTTAGGAGCCTTTGATGAGGAACGGTATCAAAAGCTTTCCGGAAGTCAAGGTAAATAATATCTATTGGGTCCCCCTTGTCCACATGTTTGTTCACTCCCTCAAAAAACACTAACAGGTTAGTGAGACAAGATCTTCCCTTACAGAACCCATGCTGAGTCTGCCTCAATAGTTTTTGTTCATCAATGTGCCTACTAATTCTTTCCTTAATAACAGTTTCCACCAACTTACCCGGTATCGATGTCAGACTGACTGGCCTGTAATTTCCTGGATCTCCCCTGGAGCCCTTTTTAAAGATGGGAGTGACATTAGCTACCTTCCAGTCATCAGGAATGGAGGCAGATTTTAAAGAAAGATTACATATTTTTGTCAGGAGATCCACAAGTTCACATTTGAGTTCTTTCAGAACTCTCGGATGAATGCCATCCGGGCCTGGTGATTTATTAGTTTTTAAATTGTCCATCAGTCGGAGGACTTCCTCTCTTGTCACCGCAATCTGATTCAGGTCTTTCAAACCCCCTCCCGAAATCAGTGCTTCTGGAGTGGGCAAACACTTCTCCTCTTCCACAGTGAAGACAGAGGCAAAAAATGCATTCAGCTTCTCAGCCATTTCCCTATCATCCTTCACTACTCCTTTTACCCCTTGGTCATCCAAGGGCCCCACTGCCTCCCTGGCTGGCTTCCTACTTCTAATGTATTTGAAGAAAGTTTTATTGTTGGTCTTTATGTTTTTTGCGATATGCTCCTCATATTCCCTTTTTGCTTGCCTGATCACAGACTTGCATTTTATTTGCCATAGTCTGTGTTCCCTTTTATCAGCCTAAGACTAGCTTTCCACCGCTTAAAGGAATCCTTCTTGCCTTTTACAGCTTCCATTACTTTATTTGTTAACCATGCAGGCTTTTTTCTATACCTATTTGTACCTTTCCTAACCTGAGGTATATATTTTTTCTGAGCTTCTAGGATTGTCTTTTTAAATAGTCTCCAAGCTTCCCCAATGGTTTTGACCTTCTCCACTCTTCCTTTCAATTTCTTCCTCACATGTCCCCTCATACCAGAGAAGTTACCCCTTTTAAAGTTAAAAGTGGTTGCGTCAGTCTTTTTGGGCAACTCCCTATCTGTACAAATGTTAAACTCAATGACATTATGGTCACTGTTTCCAAGTGGTGCAATCACTTTTACATCTCTCACCAGGTCTTGGGTGTTACTTAGGACCAAATCCAGGATCGCCTCTCCCCTGGTAGGATCTGTGACCATCTGTTCCACAGCACAGTCATTGAGAGTGTCTAAGAACGCAATCTCTTTTTCCCGACTAGAACTCATATTGACCCAATCAATGTGTGGGTAGTTAAAGTCGCCTATTACAACACAGTTATTTCGTCTAGCCGCTATCTTTAATTCATTCATCATTTTATAATCCTCCTCTATCTTTTGATCTGGTGGGCGATAACAAACTCCCACTGTTAAGCCTCCTTTTGGACCCACTATTTCAACCCATAGCATTTCCAGAAGGGAATCCAATTCTCTTACCCTCTCAATCTTACTGGATGGTATACCCTCTCTGACATACAGAGCCACCCCACCTCCAACCCTTTCCCCCCTATCCTTCCGATATAATTTATAACCAGGAATCACCGTATCCCACTGATTTTCCTCATCCCACCAAGTTTCTGAAATACCCACAATGTCTATTTCCCCCCCAACACCAAGCATTCCAACTCCCCGATTTTACCTCGGAGACTTCTAGCATTTGTGTATAAACACTTATAGTTTCCCACGTTTGTTAAGCCCACAGCCTTCCTCTTGCTGCCTCGAGACCTTGCCAGGCAGTTCCTATCATTAGCCACAGTCTCAGTGGACAATTGTAATCCATTTCCTTGTACAAAAGTAATAGCTACCCCTTCATCTCTTTGAGATGAGCCATCCCGAACCAGAGACTTTTCATCTCCTGTCGGCTTTCCCCCATATATTTGGTATATTTCCGCGGGTAGGCCATCCGGCCCAGGAGATTTCTTCTTTTTCTGTCTTCTAATTGCCTCAGCCATCTCACATGGTATTACGGTGGCATTTAAAAATTTTTTCTGTGCCTCGGTGAACTTCTTATGGTTGATTATTGACAAAAAAGACTCAATTTTTTGTTTATCTTGAGGTTCCTGCTTAAACAGATTCTTATAAAAATCTTGCACTATCCTTTTTAGGTCTGGAAGAATGTATCTGACCACTTTGTTTTCATCTTTTAATGCCGTAATTATTCTTTTCTCTTTTTCTTTCCTCAGTCTATAGGCCAACCACCTCGTAGGCTTGTTGGCATTTTCAAAATGGTAATGTTTTGCTATCTCAATATCTTTAGCGAGTTCCTTTGTATGTATCAAGTTCATATGATGTTGCAATATTTTTAATCTTGAATGACTTACAGTATCCTCTGGTTGTCTCTTGAGGTTCTTTTCCGCTATTACAATCATCTTCTTTATCTCATCTAGTTCTTTATTTTTTTGTTTAGGTTTCCATGCGTTTTGACTTATAAACCAACCACGCAAGAAAGCTTTAAAGGCATCCCATACTATATTTATAGGAATTGTTGGTTGGATATTTCTTTTGAAAAAGTCCAGTATTTCTACCTTTGTTTTGGATACTACCTCTTTATCCTTTAGCAAATCATCGTACATTCTCCATCTAGTCTTCTTCTTTGCTGACTTGAATATCACTAGAAGAGGGTTATGATCAGCGAATGTGTTCGGTAGGATCTCTACCTGATTAACTTCTCTTAATATGGTTAGTGACAGCCACACCATATCTATCCTAGACCAAGATTTATGTCTGGGCGAGTAGTAGGTATAGTCTTTTTCTTCTATGTTCCTAACTCTCCATGCGTCTAATAAAGAATATTCTTCAGCCGTTTGTAGGAACACTTTAGACAAAGTCTTCCCTTTTTTTCCCCCTGCCCCTCGACATTTCCTATCTACTTTGCTATCAAAGACGGCATTATAATCACCTATTATGCATATATCCTCAAAATTTCTCTTCGTCAATAAATTCCTTAATTCTATAAAGAAGCTATTTTGGTTTTGGTTAGGTGCATAAACATTCACTATCAGCATCCTTTTTCCTTCTCTTACTATTGAGACCGCTACTAGTCTACCATCCTTTGAGCTATAACACAGTTCTGGTCCTAAAGAATCTTTAACGTAAATTACCACACCTCTCTTTTTCTTTCTATCAGCAGCTATAAATGGGTCACCAATTTTTTTGACATTTAAATATTTTACATCACTTTCTCTTATATAAGTTTCTTGCAGACATGTTATGTCCGGTTGCAGTTTTTTTATTTGGTGAAAAATTCTTCTCCTTTTTTGAGGGTTGTTCAGTCCATTCACGTTTACCGATAGTAATTTTATAGGTCTACTTTCCATTTCTAAGTTTTGCTTTATCTGCATTTTTAATCCTATATTGGAACCTAGTCGTCATTTGCCAAGGGGTCGTGCTTCTGATACCAGTCTCCTTTTTACGCTGTGGTTTCTTAGATTTGTCTTTAGGTTTATCCTTTTCTTGTGTCCGGCCCATCCCATTCCTTCCTGTAGCTCCCGAGCATTCTCCTTCTTCATCCTCCTCATCTTCTTCCTCTCTTTCTTTTTCTCGTTGCCAGCCCAGGTCTTCTCCTTGATTTAGCAGGAAATCTTCCGCCTTAAAAACCGAATCTATTCTATATCTTCTCTCTTTCCAGGTAAATAAAAGTCCTTCTGGTATCAACCATTTGTATAATATTTCGTTTTCTCTTAATACGTTTGCCAGTACAGAATAATTTTGTCTTCTTTCCCGTACCCTCCACGGGGTTTCCTTCAAAATCCTTACTTCTGATTCCTTAATCCTAATGTTATTTCCGTAAGAAGCTCTCAGTATTTTGTCTCTAGTCTCTTTCTTGTGGAATTTAATATGGACTTCCCTTGGGATCTTGTGTCTTTTTGCATATGCAGAATTTCTTCGATACACTGTGTCGATTTCTGCCATTAATTCCTCCTTGTGGCCTATATCCAGCTGTTCTGCGATATTTTCCGCTAGTTCCTCTTTAAGATTTTTATCTATCTCTTCTGGTACATTCTGACATCTCAGTATAAATCCTGCTCTCTCCATTTCTAGATTAATTATGGTTTCCTCTATTTTACTACTTTTAATTTTTAGTTCCTGGAATTCCTCATCTAAATCTTGTATCTTCCCTTCTAGTTCATTCGTTGTTTTAACTATGCCTAGTATTTCTTCCTTATTTTCACACATCTGTTTTTTAATTTCATCGGTATCTGCTTTAATTTGCGCTGCCATTTCATCCATTTTTGATTGTACTGGTCCTAATTCGGTCTTAATCAAGCCTGGTAATATGTTGTCTGTTAGCTGTTGCATAGAGTCTTTCAACGGATCAATTTCTTTTTTTATCAATGCTGGGAGGGTGTTATCTGTTAGTTGCTGTATAGACTGATTTACACATTCCTTCATCAAAGCTTTAAGCTCTTTTACAGACAGGCCTGCAACACTCATTTTAAAGTGACTTGCTGCACCGACTTGTCCTGGTGATGGGATAGAGGGTCTTCTAGAGCTATCCGATCCTGTTGCCATGCGCTTTTCTTATAGTCTATGTATCTAGGTTCTATTAAATGCTGAACTCTATCAGTTAGAACAAGTTGTGCTAATCCTTTTATCTTTTTACACTTCCACGGCGTAGTTTCCCTCTCCCCCCCCCCCAGATATCTTAATGGTTCCCTTCACTTATTATTATTATTATTATTACTAATAATTTTTTTCCTTTTTTTTTCTTTTTTAAACCACTTAGTCAACAAAAATCACCTTATTCATGCTAATTGGGACAAATCCTTCCACAGTGTGCAAGTCCTTAGTTTCTTTTTGGTAGTTGTAACTTCGCCTTTAAAAGTCCTTGTCTAACTCTGCCACTACCCTGTATCAGTTTTACTCTTTCTATGCTCTTGCCGAGTCAGCCTAGTCACTAATCCTTTGATCTCCGTCTCTCTCTCTTGTTACACTTCCAACTCCTTATGCCTTCTTCTGTAGTGCCTCCTCCCTTCTTCCAGTCTCTTTTTCTCCACGATATGTTGTTCTGTTCGGCTCTTCTCTTCCACGTCGCTCCCAACTTGCCACGTCATGATTTCTTTGCCCTGCTTCTCCCGTGCTGTTTGGCTTCTTCCGCCCTCTCCTCTCACAGCCCTGATAGGTTCCCGCTGCTGTCGTCCCTCCTCTTTGCAAAATTTCCGGGTAGGTCTTGCTTCCTAGCTCTTAAAGCCACCGCTGCTACAATCACCGCTCATGTAGGATAAGAAAAAAAAAAAGAAGAGAGAAAAAAAAATTATGCAGCACCCTAAGTCTACTGAAATAAAGGTCCGTGGTCACTTTTAAATTTATCTTATTGGGAACGACACGCGCCACCCGAGCTCAACCCAAACAGTAGCCGCTTTCCCCCCTCTCAATCTTCTGTTTCCCACCCGGGCGTGTCCCTGCCGCTCCCTCCATTTTTTTCCCCCGCCTCCTGCTTTCTCCAGTTAATTCCCGTTGCTCCTCTTCTCCCCCTATAAAGTTTAAATAGTACTTAGCTTCCTTAGTGTGGTAGTTGAGATGTTGGTCTGCTGTCGATAGGCTCCTAGTCGGCTCTTGCAGGCTTGGCTCGTTCGCACACACGCGCTCCTAAAGGTACTCGCGTAGGTGCCCAAAAAAGGTTTCTTGCTCAGGATGAAACTGCAAAGCCAGGAAGGTCGCCACCATTCCTAACTAAAGTTAAAGTCCCCTGCCCCCTCTCTTCCTACAAAAGAGAGGGGTAGGCGTTGGTATACCTAGAAAAAAAACCTTTTGGAAGAGCAAAGCTGTGCGGGGTTGATCCCACACGTCTGCTGTCCACCAAACCGGAACCGGATCTCTCCACAGCGCCTTTATTTGTAAGGGGAGGTCCAGTGAGTAGCCACGGCCTGTTGGAGTGGGATGGGTCATGATAGGCTGTGGATGGTGCTGGCTGGGATGCTGAGGCAGGTGGCTTCCATGGTGGTTCTGTGGGGGATGTTCAGCCCAGGCACTTGGCCAGGAAAGAATTTTCTGGCATGGCAGCCCAGCCTTACTCATGTATGTATGATAGTAGGGTTCACTGAATATAGGTTCCCATTACGATGAATTAACATATAGCCTGCATGTAGGTATACACCTGTTTGTAAAGGGACCAGTGCACTTTATTGTGTGCTTGTCCTTGGTCTTTAGTATAGGAACTCATTTTCTATAAGAAATTATAGGTACTGTGCACTCGTCAGGATTGGGTGTTTTTTCAAAACAGATTCACAAACAAATTAATAAATATAGCGGTTTTACAGTGACAATACTGTTGATTGGCAGTTATGTTTTGAAAGCCAAACTAACTCTTTGTTCTGATGGATCTCAGTGGTTAGTCTAATTGGGGAAAGATTATATACCAAAAAGTGTTTCAGAATGCCTTATGGGGGACAGTCTCTTGTGTTCTAAATATTGAATGCCTGCGAAAACTCCTTAAGGAACTCAGCGGCTGAGAGAATGTTTCCACAGTCTGTCAATCCAGTGGATTTGAAATTGAATCAGATATGCTCTCTTCTGATACAGATCTTAGGCATGATCATTCTTGGCCTCGTTCCTTTCTTTCAGGGTGCAGGATTGCCAACAATGTCTTGTCTGCCTTATAGAGACGGAATATGTGGAGTGGCACAGCTGTGGTTTTTTCATGGCATAAAAATAGGGCACCATTGGACAATTAACGTCCCTCTAAAAGGGATGGGCTTCCTGTGCACCCAGGAATATCATATAAGTCAATTCACTTGATCAGTGTTGACAAGAGCCCTATGATGTTGGGCAATGCCTTGAAAATCGCAATGACTGTGCGAAGGTAGCATTGCTGTGTAAATGCCTTTGCTACCCAGGAACATCATTAAGTATCCTTGATTAGGGCACGCATAAGCCTTATGAATATTGGGCAGTGCCTTGCAAAGCAATGACTGTGCTAATGCAAACATTGCTGTGTTCATGTAGTGGAATTTCTACTGCAAAAGGGTCAATTTGCAAACTGGGTGTTCTGCACTTCCCGTTACAAAGATGGTTACTGCTTTGGCATGTGGATGGAATTCTGATGACCAGGCACCATTTTGCGGCAGTAGGCCTGGGCTTTGGGCAAGTTGGATATTTCCTGGGCGTGAAGTTTGGAACTCATTCTTCTCAGCTCAGTGCCGCTTCCACTACAGCTGCTCTGCGCTATGTATTCCTTTGCTGAGTGGTAGTATCAGTGGGACCTTGTTCAGGTCAGGACATTTGTCCAGTCACTGCACTCCTGTTTGTGGGTTTGGCACTATGGATTGTGAGCTGCGGAGGGTTTTTTGCCTTGCATTCAGAGAATGGAATTGCAAAGTTTTAAGTTATTAATGAAGTTTGTCCTTCAGGTGCTGCTGGCTGCAGGGCAAGATGAGGAATCAACATCTGCGGTCACAGCATGGTCTTTTGGGCCACCCCTGGGCCAAGAGGACTCCCTGGCCAGGAAGGCCCTTGTGTTACCAGCTGAGACAGATCTTGGGAAGACAAGAGCAAGATGGCCCAGAGTGTGGATAGTTTGGCCAGCTATTCTGCTTCGCCATGAAGGACAAGGCCCTTGTGATTAAGCGAGGCTGACCTTGTGATGATAGGAGCAAGGTGGCCTGGAGTGCACATGGTCTGGTGGCCATGCTGCAACATCATGCAGGGCGAGGCCCGTGTGATAAAGTGGAGACTGGCCTTGTGATGATAAGAGCAAGGTGGCCTGGTGTGCACATGGTCTGGTAGCCATGCTGCATCGTCATGAAGGACGAGGCCCTTGTGATAATGTGGATCATGTAGTGGAATTTCTACTGCAAAAGGGTCAATTTGCAAAACTGGGTGTTCTGCACTTCCCGTTACAAAGATGGTTACAAAGATGGTTACTGCCTGGCATGCACATGGTCTGGTGGCTATGCTGCATCGTCATGAAGGGCGAGGCCCTGGTGCCACATGTGGACCAGTTGCCTGGGGTGCAACCTCATCGGATGGGCCTGTGGCCTGGAGTGCAAGGTGGCCTGGCGTGCACGTGGTCTGGTGGCTATGCTGCATCGTCATGAAGGGCAAGGTCCTAATGTCACAAGCTGACCGGTTGCCTGGGGTGCAGCCTCATTGTGATGGGCCAGTGGCCCAGAGTGCACATGGTCTAGTGGCTATGCTGCATCCTCATGAAGGGCAAGGCCCTGGCGCTACAAGCGGACCAGTTGCCTGGGTGCAGCCTCACCATGGGGCATTAATGGCAAGGAGTGCACATGGTCTGGTGGCTATGTTGCATCATCAAGTTAGGGTACGGGTCCTGGTTTACAGGAAGAGGCTGACCTGCGATGATAAGAGTATGGTGGCCCAGAGTGCAGATAGTCTTGTGCTATTCTGCCCTGCCAGCTTGGCACAATTTTGGGGACCCCGCTAGGTGTTAAGATAGCCAGTTGCCTGGGGTGCAGCTGGTCTTGTCTGCAATTGGGCTGTGCCAGGTCTGGCATAGCCTGAGGGTTTCTAGGTCCTTGGGCTGGATGAGTTGAAACGCCAATCGGCAGCTTTGAAATGCCTTCGAAGGCAGCTTGGGCCTTTTTCTTGGTATCCGGGTCAAGTTAACGGACCTGTATAGGGGGAACAGGGTACACCTCCTTAACAAGGGCAACACTATATTTTGCAGATTTGAGGTGAGGGGTGCTGTTGGCACTGGATCGCTTGGTGGGGGCAAAGGCCTAAGCAGAGGCTTGGCCTTTGCTATGGTGGGGTAGCGCGATTAGGAAGTTGAAATCGGTGAGCACCTGGGCATTGTTATAAAGGAATTAAAGGGTCCTCCATGAACGGCTTTCAGGCCTTTGCGGCTCAAGACTGGGAAGGGGTGATCTTCCTTAGAACAATCTGGCCCAGCCTATCTTAGCAGGCCTTTGCAGGCCTTTGCGGCTTCTGGGATGGTGGGTCAGGGGGTTCTCCTAAACATGCCAAACCGCTGGTCGAGAGCCACATTGGGTGGCTCAAGATCGGGGAAGATGCATCGCCCAGAAGGAGATGAAGGTGGTCAGGAGTTTGACACCTGTCATATTCCTCAGTACATTTTTAGCAGCCCCTCGCCAGTTGTTTGATTATAAATAATTAATAAAGTGGCCCTTGTCCACTAATAATTATTAATTATTAGTGGTCCATATTGGTGTCCATCTCTTCATTCTGATTGTGGAGGCAATGGGTTGTTTTGTTTTCAGGATCAAGATTTTCTTGAACCATTAAAGGGGGGCTCTAACGTTTTGGCCTGGTTTTCATGGTTTTACATTTCACATGCCTCAGTTGTAGTGAATCTTACCTGTAGATGCAAAAAACCTCAAGACCTTTTATCAACCAAGCCATAGTGAACTGATTCCAACATCCACCATCTGTAAGAATGGTACATTGCCTAATGTGAGTGCAGCACTTCAAGAAACTGATCACTGGCCTTTTATGCACTCACGGTTTCCCCAGCTTTCACTGCACATCTCCATTACACAGCTCTCAGCTCCCGCCAATCTGGCCAATTTTGAGCTGACTTCTTTTGTAGCTTGGTTTCAACTGAGCTGCAAGAGGAGCCAGCCCCAGTTGAGGTGGCACGGAGCTGAGAAGAAGCTGGAGAAGCAGAATGAGCAACTTTGTATTTGCAGCACCTCTGGAGCTCCCGGATGCAGTCAGAAGTGGCTTCTCAGCAGCAATAGTGGTAGAGGGGCAGGTGCTTGTATACCACTGCTGGTGCTCATGCCATCAGTGGTGGTGGTGGCTGCAGCAGGCCAGGGAACAATAACCATCTCCACCACCATCCCCACCCCCTTGCCTGCTTAGAGGGTTCTCCTTTTGAAAGAAAAATGAAGGGGGGAAAAGAGATAGCCAATGCCAAGTCTGTCTCTTTGCCCTTGACTGACACCAGCCTTGTGACAGCCCCTTGGCAGCTGGACAGTTTCTCAGCCCAGCCCCTGAGCAGGGCAGGAGGGCAGAGGTACATGCGGACAGCGCAGTCCTTGTTTCACCTCCCTGGGAAAGAAAGAGGTGGATGTGGGGCTTGGCAGTGGCTCTGCCAGCCAGCATCAATGGTGGGAGCACAATTGAAAGAAGCTCGCTCTGAGCTGCATGCCCTCTTCCTCCCTTCCCCAATTCTGGCCTGAGAACTCACCACAAAACATGGTCGTGGGGGGGACAGAAGTAAGCCAGTAAAGAACTGGGTCCTGTTGGAAAGTTATTTGCAAAAACCCTCCCAAGGGAGAAGAAAATTGGGGGGGAGGCCAGAATATGTGCATGTGTTGGGGAGGGGGTAGAAGGACAGTGAGGTGCAGGACTCTGCATGTGGAGAATGAAGCTTTTGGGAAACTTCAGGCTCCAAATCAACAAATTAACAAGAGGGGGGAGGTGGAAAAATGCAGCCCTTCATCAGGCAGAGCTCCTTTTTGCAGCTGCAGGCTTTGAAGGCTGCTCTCCCTCCCACTGCCAGGCTGGTAGAAGAGAAAAGTGAGCATGGCTGGAATTGGAGACCCTTTCTGGGCAAGCTTTTCATTCAGGCTCCCCCCCTCCTAGGAATTCCATGTGCGCATGCACACACACACACATTGCCAATGATCACAGCTTGCAATGCCACACAGCAGAAAAAGTCTGGTCAGTTTCAACAGTGGGTTTCCCCCCCTTGCCTCTGTTTCTTTCTGTTTCCTTTCATTCAAAGAACTAACCCTAAAATGCATGCACAAAACCTGAACTACAAGGATTTAAATGGAAGGATGCTACTGCACAGCTGCAATATGGCAACGGTATAATTTTTTTAAAAAGCTTTGGACGCCACCCCCCACACATCACATTCCCACCTCAATTAAGAAAAAATGCAGGTTTTGGTTGCAGCTGCAGAATACATACAAGAAATACACCTGAGAAAAAAGATTGGTGCATGAGGATTCTCTGGAGTAAGCTTTCAGTGCATAATGGGTCACATATGACCCAGGCAGCATTTGGTTGTTACCAAACACACAAGAGTGGAATCTATGGGTGTGCTGTGCATTTCTAGTTCATAGTACAGTCAATAATCTCACCAGCTTCTTTCCCATAGTTGCAAGTCAGTCGAAGTCAAAAGCTGTGGGTTTGCCATCAGGCATGGCATAATTGTTATGAAATAGAAGTCCAGTGGCACCTTAAAAACATATAGCATTTATTTCAACATTTATTTCAATATTAGCTTTCAACATACCACTGCACTTTTGTTCGTTTTGCTTCAACAGACTCATAAGGCAATCAATATTTAATAAGAATCTTTGCAGTCAGTAACTGCTATGAAACGGGAAACCCCCAATCTGATTCTTATTTCTTTCCTAAACTCAGTAGATCACCTTAGCCACGCCATTCTCTTTCTGTATCATCCTTCATTCCCCCATCTATAATATGGGGATAATATTATTGACCTACTTTACAGGGCTGATGTAAGAACTGCAACAACATAATGTATCATGAAGCACTTTCAGTCCACTAAAGTCCTATACATATCTCTCCTTATATATAATTCTCTTTTGATGTCTTTCCTGATTGTTCCACACACTCCCACAGCATTTGGATCTCTGCTCTGTCACTCAGAAGCTTACCCTACCCACTCACTGCGTGGCCTGAGTCCTACCCACAGCAGCACTGCCGGCCAAAACTTACCTCAGAACACAGTTGCTTCATTCTGGTAAGCACAGCTGATGTCTTCACTCTTGTGACAGCTCTGTCCTGTCCCTGAGACCAACCAGGCTGCAGCATACCCCCCCCCCTCTGCTCATCCCCAATCCAAACAGCAGGGAGGCCATGGGGGGGAGTGCCAACCAACAGACAGCCACCCTCCAGGCCACCGAGCCTGCGCCAGGCCTCCACCCTCGGGGTAGCCAACTGTGATCCAGTCCTCAGGTGAGGATTTGGCACAGAATGCACTAAGCGCCTTCAACAGGCCTCAGGGGCCCTGCCATTCTGTCTGCTCCCTCTGCAACACTCCCCGTGATCTCTGTAGCCCGGCCTGGTCCTGACATCCATGGCCCATCCGGGCCAAAGCAGCGCTGTACCTCCCCAGCCCTTCTCTGCAGCTGTTGTGTAGCCACTCCCTCTGGATTGACAGCCAGCATGGAGAAGGAGGCCCTGGTGCCTGGCCTTCACCCCAAAGCTGTGGTCAAGGCCCAGGCTCACACTTGCAGGTCCCAGAGGTGAGGTCCTGCTGCCATCATGGGAGGGAGGATGCCCTGCCTCAGATACACTGCCCTGGCCACAGCTCAGCAGGGTCCCCTGATCAAGGGTTGGCACCACTAGATCACCCACACTGCCCCCACAGCTCAGCTCAGGAGCGAGGCAGGGTTGCCCCCCCATACATGGATGGGAGACGCAGATGCAGATGACGGCGACCTGCCTCTGGCCACCTCTGCTGTCAGTTAGTCTGCTGCAACGGCATGGCAAAAGGAAAGGAGACCACTCCATAGCACTGTGCACTCAAAGAGTTGGAAGGGGCCTCCCGGGGGTGCTGTCTGTTGGCTGGTGCTCCCCCCTTCCCACTCTATCTGGTGTCCGAATTGGAGCCCAGCATGGGGGGGAGGCTCCACCCTGCCTCCAGCGAGTGCATTCCTTACACATGATATCTTTCTGGAGCTCATTGTATTCCTTTTACAATGGGCTTTACTACTAGTACTATATATAATTGTTATACAGCTTTGATAGCCTTATCAATAGGTCAATAGAAAAATAGCCCCTCTCCAAAATGAGAACTCTAACGATTATTAAAGTGATCATCTGCAGAACATAGGAAGTTGTTCTACACACAGATGTCATAATTTTAGCCCATTACTTAAATCCATTGGCTCCTTATTCGTATTAATTAATTGTTTAAAAAACAAAATCCAGTCCTATTTGATAGAATGGCAGCATGTCATTAAGCTTAGACCCAAATTACAATGATGGAAAAGGCAAATAATTTATTTAATCTCTTATAGCTGTTTATTTATTTACCTTGCTACTGGTTCTGGCTCCAAAGGCAACTGCCAATCAAAATGTAAAACAGTGCCCTGACCTGTATAGCCCAGGCAAGTCCAATCTCATGAGATCTCAGAAGCTAAATGGGGCAAGTACTTGGATGGGAGACCTCCTTGAAATACCAGCAGTCGGGAGGTTGGTGCAGGCTTTATTCAACCACCTCTCTGAATATCCTCCAGGCCCCCAGTACAGGTCAGTCACCAGAGGTCACCATGACTTCCAGGTGCACATACACATTCACACGTGCACACATTCACACACATGCACATATGAAAAATACCAAAAAAACCCAAACCAAAATGTAATACAGTAATAATAAAAATGAAGAAATATTCAAGGCCAAAGCAAGATAGCAGAACACACAGAAACACACATACACACACATCCAGCTGTTGCCAACAAAACCAAAAGACTGCAAGGAGTCAGAACTATTTACCAGGCATCAAAAGATCAATGTAATCATTGCCTAAGAGGCCATGTCATAGTTCGGGCATCACAGCTGAAAAGGACCTGCTGTCCCTGATATATGCCCACATTATTTCTCATAGTAGGGAGCCAGAGCAGATGGCCTTAAAGCCCAGGAAGGCTCATATGAGACCAAATGGTCTTGAAATTCCTGCTCCCAGACTATATGAAACTTCATGAAACTTCCTTTCCTCAAAATGCTTGGTAGCCCTGCCTGTCCCATGAAGAAGCAGGACCTCACCTGAGCTGAATGCCCTCCTGCCAAAAAGAGGAGAACCAAGCAAGCATGATGGAGTGTGGGGGTATTTTGCTTGTAGGTTTGTATGTGCTATAGTGTAATCCATTTTAATTAATTGTTCCTTGTATGAATTTTATCACCCCTTTGTTTTCCTATAATTCTGTAATCCACCTTGAGTTCAGCAAGATGGTAAATGAATTGTCCCTATGACCTTATTTCACTTTCTGCAGGTAATTCTGGGCATGGCCAAAGGTGTGGGGAGGGAAGAGATTGGGAACATCAAAGCCAACTGAATAAGCCTTGGGTTTGTCCTTCCCTTCTTGTAATTTACAGACTGGTGTTGATAGAAGACTGAACTGTTGGTACTGGCTACAGGAGCCTGTTACCACAAATGGCCTGTCTTGATATTGAGGGAAATTAGCTATGAGACAGAGGAGGCCAGAAGTGTACAAGGGATCGCACACCTTTATATATGAAAGTCCAGTTTAGTATGAAGACTCCAGATTTAGAGTACTTAATAGTTTTATTAGAGAATACCCCTGCTTATAATCATGCTAAGCAATCAAAATGTACACACAATCCAGAACTAAGAAATAAAAAGGTGATGATAGAGATGTTAAGGAGCAGTTATAGGGGTTATATTACCTTTCCAGTTGTGCAGACTTCTGTGAAAAAGAAAACGTAAGAGTAAATGGCCAGTGTTTCACACTAAGAAAGGAGACCCAAAGTAGGGGCTTTGGAGGTATAATCTATAGAAGGTGCCAGATCCAGAGTGGGACATATCTAACAAGTCCCCGAGAGTCTTCCCCGTGCACCTAACTGACTGTCCCTGCTTCTCCAGGTCAGCCACCTTGGCCTCAAGGGAGCAAACTCGCTCCCTGAGAACCAGGAGCTCCTTGCACCGAGCACACCCCCAAGACTTCTGACCAGTGGGCAGATAGTCATACATGTGACACTCCATGCAAAACACTGGATAGCCCCCAACCCCCTGCTGGCATTCTGGCTTCATAATTGTTTTTAAACAAATACTTTTCTATAACCCCCTTTTAAAACCCTTTGTATTTATATGGCTCCTGTTGTAGGAGTCTACTTACCTTACCAAGGAGCCAAGGTCCTGGCTTTCTGGCTCTTCCTGTGCTTCTAACAGAGCCCCTAGGCCAAGAGCCACAGGCAAAGAGCCTCGCCCTTTTGCTCTCGCCCTTCGGCTCGTGCCAGAGGTGTGAATGTATTGGCCCTCTTATGGAGGGGGGTGGTCTCCCGTTCATTATGTAATATCCCGCTGGGAGATTTCCCGCATGCGTGCTCGGATTTCATTTGCTTGGCTAGTTGAAGCATCAGAGTACATACACAGCTCCCCACGCACTATCTGTTATTCCTGACAATTACTCTGCATTAATGGGCAGCAGACTGATATTCCAATAAAGCATAACTTTCTAAGTAAAGTGTGCCTGGACTTGCTTGCTGTTGAACCTGACATCTGCAAAACAGCATAGTTTTGCCTAGCATGGGAGGAAGCAGGGAAGAGCCTAATGGTTAGCTAGGAGCAGTTCAATAAGATCTGGCTGAGTTTGTTTCTTCTCTGCTTGCAGGTACTTAAGGCCTGGCAAGGGGTATGAGCAGAAGTGCAGCAATCAAAGGGCTTTTGTCTTTCGGCTTCCGGTCGGAGTAAAATGGCGAATTGACACACTTTGCGAGTTGTGCAGAGTGTACTGCGGCATCTGATGACAGTCTGGGCTTTATCTGGCCCAGCGCAGCACTCTCCAGGCGGGGGAGTGGCAAGCAAGCAGCGAAGCCTGAGGGGGAGTTGAGATCGGTGTGGATAAGCTTCGGAGGAAGCTTGTTTACACTTTGATCTCCTTCCGTGAAGAGGGCAGTTGCAAATCAACTCTACAGATGCCAGCTGGGCTGAGAATTCAGCATAAATTCGCCATCTACCGATCTCTTTATCATCAAGATTAACATCGTTTACAGAAGAAGCACCGCGAAACCCCGAGATTACAAGCAAGGTAACAAACGAATAAGCGCTTACCGGTTTAAAGAAGAATGTGGAATTGAAACGTACGGATAAGCGTTGAAACCTTTAAGGAACTATTCCGCTTGAATTAAAAGTAAAACGAAAGCTTTCCTTTAGAGAAAAAGGCTGAAAAGTGATTTTGTTTTGCATTCCTGTGGTCAGTCAAGTCTAAACTTTACGTAGCAGAAACGAAACTAACTGTGACTCTATGATACAGGAAGTGGGCTAGAGTGGAGGTTTTAGAGGCTGTTGTGCTGGAAACGGACGGACATTTTATTGTGTGACACCACCCTTACCGGAAGTTGGATTACAGAGACGGACAGATGAACAGGAAGTTTGGAACGAGCCTACTCTAGCCAGAAAATCATAGAGAAATTGCGCCCGACATTTTGGGGAGGACTAAATTTTAAAAAGTTATTTTCAAGCCGAAAAAGCGTTTAAACAAGTTTTAAAGGTGGCGATTTGGCTTGAAGACTGCTAATATAAAGACTGACTAGCATTGAAGTTGTCTCCAAGACGGATTTGAGGTCAAGACCCAGAGCTGCTTCATCACCTAGCCCAAGAATGACTGCAAAGGAAAAAAAGAGTGGCAAGCAGCTATGGAAGCGATGGAAAAACGGATGACCGAAGTGGTGCAGAATTTTGGAAAACAAATAGAATCACAGCTGCAACAACAACTGCAACAACAGCTGCAAATTCAATTGGAGCAAATAGAACAAGTGCAAGTCCAAGTACAGAAAAAAATATGGAAGAACTGAAAGAACTGGTACTTACAGAAGTGTCAGGGATAAAAAAAGATACAGAAGAACTCAAAAAGGAAGTCAAAAGTCTGGTGACAAAATCTGAAGATATGGAACAAAAGGTTAAAAAAACCCTGTCAGAAAATACAAGGCTGGAGACCATGATGGAATATAGGGCTACTCAGAATCATCTGAGATTGAGAGGGATAGAAGAGGAGGAAGATCAGGATCTACGGGCTCTAGTAATTAAGACATTGACAACTTATGTAGGGGAAGATGAGGGAGATTTGGATGCAGACTTTGACTTGATTTATAGAGTGAATTCAGCTTATGCCAAAAGAAAGCAACTACCCAGAGATGTGATTGTTCAATTCGTGACAACAAAGATGAAGGAAGACGTTTTCAAGAAACAATTTACACAACCGTTGGAAATTAATGGAAAGAAAATAATAATTTTGAGAGAAATTCCGAGATCAATTCTACAAGACAGAAAGAAATTTAAGAAATTGACAGACAGACTAAAAGAAATGAACATTAGGTTCAGATGGGAGATTCCATATGGACTTACATTTATGTACAACTCGGTGAGATCTACTCTCAAATCTGAAGGAGATTTATACAGATTTAAAGAGAGTAATCTGGATGATTTTAAAGATATTTAACTCAACACCATTATGGATTACAAATTTTTATCTTGGAACGTAAATGGACTAAATTCACCAAGTAAAAGAAGATTAGTGAATCATTGGCTGGAGAAACAAAAATGTAACATAATTTGTTTACAAGAAACACATATTAGAAAACAAGACAATAAATATTTGACTAATAAAAAATTGGGAGAAGAATTTCATTCCTCAGCAATTAATAAGAAAAAAGGAACAGTGATTTATATTTCAAAAGAATTGGATCCTAAACAAATTTTCTCAGATAAAGAAGGAAGGTATGTTGGCGTGGAAATATGGATGAACAGAAAAAAGACATTGCTTGTAAATATATATGCACCCAATGGTGCAAAAGAGACTTTCTTTAATGATTTGACCAAAGAGTTGGAGTGTTTAAATTATGACCAAATTGTTCTTGCTGGAGACTTTAATGGTACAGTGAACAACACATTGGATAGAAAATCCAAAGCAAGTGGAGAGACAGTCGGAAAGTTACCAAAAAATTTCTTTCAATTGATGAAGCAAGAGAAACTGGAAGACGTTTGGAGGAAGTGGAATCCTAAGACTAAGGACTACACGTTTTATTCGAATAGACACAATTCCTTTTCTCGAATTGACATGATTTGGATGTCAGAGGAGATGGCGCAAAAAACTTATAAAATACAAATTTTGCCGAAAACTAACTCTGATCATAATCCCCTACTTTGGATATCTAAAGCAAAACCTAAACAGTTATATTGGAGAATTAATGAAGATTTATTGGATCAAAAACAAATTAATGAAATCTTAAAAAAGGAAACGAAAAGTTTTTTTGAATTGAATTTGAATAAAGGCACGGATATACAAGTTGTATGGGATGCGTACAAAGCGGTAATGAGAGGTATGCTTATCTCTCTGAACTCCAAGGATAAAAAGCAAAAGATTCAACAACAGAAAGACCTTCATGAAAAAATTCGACAAAAAGAAAAGGAATTAAAGAAAAGACCAGGGAAGAAGAAGATTATTAAAGAGATCCACTTTCTGCAAGATCAGTTGAATGTTTTATTAAACAGAGAATTATATTGGAATTTGAAGAAATTACAGCAAAAAGCATTTGAGGGTGCAAATAAACCAGGAAAGTTTTTAGCATGGCAACTGAAAAATAGAAAAGAAAGGAATTTTATATCTAAGATTACTGAAGATGGAAAGGATGTTATGAGCTTGAACGGTATAAAAAGAGCTTTCTTTAAATATTACGCCAAATTATTCAAAAAGAAAGGAATTGATCAACAGAGAATTAAGAATTATTTGGAGACTATTGAGGTTCCAGAGCTGGGAAAACAAATTAAGGAATCATTAAATGGTTTAGTAACGAAAGAAGAAGTGACAATGGCGATAGAAGATGCAAAGTTGGGCAAAGCTCCAGGACCAGATGGCTTTACAGCAAAGTTTTATAAGAAATTTAAAGAGGAGCTAACCCCTATTTTAGTACTTCTGTCAAATGAGATAAGAAAGACCAAACGGATCCCAGATTCATGGAAAGAAGCAAATATTTCATTGATACCTAAAGAAGGTTTGGATTTGACTCAAGTAAAGAATTATAGGCCAATATCGCTATTAAATAACGATTACAAATTATTTGCAAAAATAATTTCGGAGAGATTGAAAAAATATTTGAAAGATACAATAGCGGAAGAACAAGCTGGATTTTTACCAAACAGACAAATCAGAGACAATTTAAGAGTGGTGATAGATGCAATTGAATACTATGACAAGCATCCTGAAAAAGAAGTTGGATTCCTCTTCTTAGATGCTGAAAAAGCTTTTGACAATTTAAATTGGGAGTTCATGCTGCAAGTTATTGAAAAAATGGATATTGGACAGTCCTTTTTAAACATGATTGTGGCAATATATTCAGAACAAAAAGCGGCTTTGAATATAAATAAAGAAAAGACGGACTTCTTCCAAGTCCAAAAGGGAACACGTCAAGGCTGCCCGTTATCCCCGTTGTTGTTTATTTGGATATTGGAAATATTATTGACAGCGATAAGAAAAGATAACAGTATTGAAGGACTTACAGTGAAAGGTTTTGTCTATAAATACAGGGCATTTGCAGATGATGTAATGTTTATGATCCAAGACCCAATTGAGAAAATACCACAACTGATGGAAAAAATTGAAGAATTTGGTTCAGTTGCGGGATTTTATGTTAATAAAAGTAAAACCAAAGTGATGTGCAAAAATATGACGAAACAAAGACAAACAGAACTTCAAGAGAAAATTCAATGTGAAGTAGTTACAAAGACTAAATATCTTGGAATTGAATTAACCATGAAAAATATTGACTTGTTTAAAAACAATTATGAAAAGGTGTGGCACAAGATTCAGCAAGATATGAAGAAATGGGACACTTTGAATTTATCATTGATGGGAAGAATCGCGACTGTAAAAATGAATATCTTGCCGCGTTTGATGTTTCTATTTCAGACTATTCCAATACTAAAACAAAGGAAAGTACTGGATTCGTGGCAGAAAGAATTATCTAAATTCGTATGGGCAGGAAGAAAGCCAAGGATTAAAATGAAAATTTTATGTGACGCAAGAGAGAGAGGAGGCCTACAACTACCAAATTTAAGACTGTATTATGATGCCGTCTGTTTAACATGGTTGGAACAGTGGATTAATCTGGAGAACAAGAAGTTATTGGCCCTGGAAGGGCATGATAATAAATTCGGATGGCATGCATATTTATGGTATGGAAAAGTAAAAATGGATAAATTTTTTAAACACCACTTTGTAAGACAATCACTGTTCGAGACATGGATGAGATACAGAAAATTCTTCTCAGAAGAAAGACCACTTTGGATTGTACCAGCTGAAGTGATTAATCCATATTCAAGAAATCAAGGGCTAGATTGGCTACCTTATAAAAATCTTTTAAAATCTGAAGGGAAAAATTTTGTGTTAAAAGACAGATTTGATGTTGAATTTGAATATGATTGGTTGAAGTATAGACAGATTTATGATTTATTTAAGACCGATAAAAGAGAATATGGTTTTAGAGAAAAGAATATTGAAATTGAAACTGTATGGCTTGAGAAAGGAAAAAAAATGATTTCTAAACTGTATAAGGTTCTATTGAAATGGTATACTGAGGATGAAATTGTAAAAGAGCAAATGATAAAATGGGCTGTAAATGTTAATACAGAGATATTAATGACATCTTGGGAATACTTGTGGAAAAAGTCAATGAAAATTTCAACTTGTGTAAATGTTAAAGAGAATTGTTATAAAATGATGTACAGATGGTATATGACGCCCAAAAAAATTGCTATCATAAATGAAAGTATGTCTAACAAATGTTGGAAATGTAAGAAACATGAAGGGTCTTTTTACCATATGTGGTGGACATGTGATAAAGCAGTAAAGTATTGGACAGAGATCCACAATGAGATACAAAAAATTTTGAATTGTACTTTTAAGAAAGACCCACAGATGTTATTGCTAGGTCTTAAAATGGAAGAAATAAATGTAGCCAAGAGAACACTATTATGGTACTTGACTACAGCAGCAAGACTGACTTTTGCTCAATGTTGGAAACAAGATAAAGTACCTGAAACATGGGAATGGATTAAAAAAACGTTGTTTTTGGCGGAAATGGACAAGTTAACAAGAAAGTTAAACAACGAAGAAGATGAAACTTTTTTCAAAGATTGGAAAGACTTTCAAAAATATTTGTTGAAAAATTGGGACATTAAAAGTGGTTTGATTTGCTTTGACAGTTATTAAGAAGAAACGGAAGGAGAATTAGACTTTTGTATTGTTACCGTTAGTAAGAGAAAATAAGTTTAGAAGTAATTGTAATGGAATAAGAGAGATATTAATGGGGTTGGAGCAGTGCTGGAAGCCTGATGTGGGGGGAGAAAGGGAAAAAAGAAAAATGGGTATGTATTGGTATGTTTAACTTGTATGAACTTGTGATATATCCAATAATAAATTGTATTTACAAAAAAAAAAAAGGGGGCTTTTGTCTTTCTACTCTTAGCCTAGAGCTGGGTAGAAGATCTGGTGCGGAAGGGGGAGAGGGAGGGAGTGAGGGAGGGAGAGCGAGCGAGCAATGAAGATCTACTGTTCCTTCAGAAACCTTCTCCCCTTCTCCTGTTTCCCAAGCCATTAAGAAGCTGAGTAGATTAACTCAAAATGCCTATGGGCAAACTCTTAACAGCCAGGCTGTTATGGTGGCTGGACTAAGATCAGGGAAATATAGGTTCAAATCCCCACTTCACTAAGAAGTTCATTGGCTAACCTTAGGCCAGTTGCTCTCTCTCAGCCTAACTTAAGGATACAGAGAACGGAGGGGGGGGTATCCATGTATTCCCCTCTCAGCTCACTGGAGAAAGAGTGGGATTAAAATGATCAATAGACAGAAACATCCCAGTCCTCTGTTTTCACCCCTTCCTTTCTTTCCAGGTCAAAGACAAGTATGGGAAATGATTATAATTTGTCCTTCTATGCACATACTGCTCTTCACAGAAAGCAAAGGGTGGCAGATGGGGGAAAGGAATTGGTCTTCCTTTTGACCAAGACTCAGCAGCTAGAATAATAAAAGCAAACTTGCCCATGACAACTAGGTGGCTGTTATCTTTCATGTACTAGGACATACTGCAATTATTGCGAACTAATGGGTTATCCAACATCTACTGCTACATGTAGAAGTCAGACATGTAAAAGACCTATTAAACCATCAGCTCATCCTCTAGCAAGGAGGAGATCAGTTCCAGATGATGGACAAGATACTAGATTAATGTGCTGGTGGTGGGATGCACAGACAAATTAGAAGCATTGCCTACAGGCCTCATATACATACACCAGATGATCTGTTATCAAAATTCCACAAGGAACAGTGTATGCTATTTGCTTTAGTGTCAATCAATACAATCCTCTCACTCTACACAGGCCTTCTTAGTTTTCACCTACAAAAGCTACTGCTGAGAATCATTCACAGACAACAATCACTAGATGCAAAGGGGGACCAGGCTTCTGTACCTTTAGCAGGGGCACAGAAAAGTTGATTGTAGCAGACTGTGCCAGTGTGGTATAATAATTAGAGTGTTAGACCTGGGTTTAAACCCATACTCAGGCATGAAACTCACAGGATGACTCTGGGCCAATTGGGGTGGACTGGGGTGGGGATGGCACCATCTCCTAGCCCACTCTGCCCTATCTCCCCCAAAAGAGGGAGGAAGAGGCATCCTACAGCCCAGCTACCTGCCCAGCCAGTAGCTATAATGGACATCCAAACCCCAGAGCCAATTGCTCTCTAGAAGCCTACTCTTCTTCACAGGGTTACTGTGATGATACAATAGAAGAAAAGGAGATCATGTAGACAGTTCTGAGTTTCTGTGGTCAGAACTTCACCTGCTGTGATCCGACCCAATCCATGGTCCATTCATAAATACAGGAAATGCTCCAAATCTCACTTTTATTAATTTGTTTAAAACATTCCCCCACAAAACAGAGACTTAAGCTGGCTTGCATTTACAGTGAACCAACATAAAAGAAAATATACCCCAACAAACTACTTTTGTTTTTTAAAAAAATGCATTTCAATTCCCCCAAGTCCTACGTGGCAAGGGGAAAAAAGTAGCCCCCATGCAAGATCCCATCAACAAGCCATCAGAATACTCCTTGAAACAGAACAGCTTTCATAGCACAGTAATGAAGGTTTTTCCTCCTCCCCTGGCAAGCCATCCCTAAACAGCTAGGAAAAAAACAGGGTAAAGAAAATTACACAGTTCTCTAGGACAGCACAGCAAGGAAAAAGCATTGACAGGAGTCCAGTCATCACATGGATTCATACCAGGAGTAGAAGCCTTCAGATCTGGCATTAATTCTGACTCTTCACTACTCTTTTGTTTCCAGCCAACAGGAGATAGAAAGTCCTGGAGAACCAGGGGGAAGAACGATTCTACCTCAGAGAGGAACATCTGGGACAAGTTCATCCTCCTTCATTTTATCTTCACAACAACTCTGTAAGATAGATTAGGCTGAGGGTGATGAGTCCAATGTCACCCTGTGAGCTTCTATGGCAAGATGGGGATTTGAACTTCCTCTCTCACAGCCTATTCCAACAATCTAACCACTACACCACACTAACTCCACCAATCACTGGCTTTGAGATGGCTTTCTGATTCGATATAAGTATGAATCATGGCTGTGGGGGCATTGCTCCCCTCCACCAGCAGTGATAGCTCAGGTCCTCAGCAGACTGAGGAGGGGAAGGGGATAAAGCGCCTGATCCGCTGGACAGAGGCAAAGGCTCTTCTTGAACATACAGGCAGACAGTCAGAGCAGCTATAATATCCATACGTTTGAGGTACACATTCAAAGTTGGTTTGTATTTCTTTTTATAAACCTTAGTTCTACTTTACCATTGGATGAAAGTTAATCATATTACAAGGTCAATCCAATAGCTGTTTCCTTTGATTTCAATGGGAAATATATTTCCAGGTATAAATCTGCCCTGCAAACATGGATGAAATTTTCAGATTGCTCAACTCACCTAGGGATCCTCCTTAATAAATTAGATAGCTCAGGCTGGCCTGATCTTGTCAGATCTCAGAAACTAAGCAGGGTCAGCCTTGGTTAGTACCTGAATGGGAAACCACCCAGAAAGTCCAGGGTCAGGACGCAGAGGCAGGCAATGGCAAACCACTTCTGAATTACCCTTGCCTTGAAAACCAATGGGGTTGCCATGTTGGATGTGGCTTGATGGGGGGGGAGGGAAAAAGGGTTCCTGTTATCTAGGCAAACATTATTCTCAGTCACACAGAAGACACCAGAAGGCCTGATTTGCTATGGGGAGTTTTCTTTCCTAGAAGTGGCAGATGGAGAGGTGTCTGGGTTTTTGTTTGTTTGTTTGTTTTTGCTGAAATAGAGTGTGTGGGTGGGGGGGGAGATTTACTTCCTGTAAGGATAACTGCAAACCTCACAGCAGGTAGGCTCAGCAGGCAAGCTCATGGTGCGAAACTGCCAGAACAGCCCAGGGGCCAAGCTGCAGATCTGCTCACCTTGCTGTGGTTGGCCTTGGGCAGCACCTGAATCATGAGCAGTGGTAGGTCTCTGGGGGAAAGAGGGAGGCATGGGGGCCCAGCTAAGCAGTGACAGTGGTAGGTCTATGGGTTAGCAGGTAAACTGAAAAGGCTTAGGTTCTTCACAAGCAGCCAAACAACCTGTCATAAGTTTGACTCGTGGCTCACAACCTGTGGTAGGACCATAAGTTGAGCCTACAAATGCCTGAGCAACCTGATTCTCATGATTTTATTCTAAAATAAATATCCTAGCCTCACTTGCTTCATATATGAATAGGGGCAGTGTTTGTCTTTCTCCCAATTGAGGTTAATAGATGCTATGTAGCGGCAATTTGCATTGAGGCCAAAATAGGGCTGCTTAGTGCCATTATATGAAATAACAGGATTTAGAGAGATCTTGAATCAGGAGTCCTTTCTCAGGTAAGTGACCTCTCACATCTAGGCTGCTTTGGTCTACATGTGTTTTTACTGTTGGGTGTCTCTACCATCTTCTCATCACCTCAGGAAGTTTGTTGAGCTCATAAATAAATAAATAAATGGAATAAACAGATAGCACCCAAATTTGCCTGTGGGGAAGTAGAGTTGCCAACTCTGGTTCTGCCTCTGTTCCCAGTGACCTGCCAGACAGCTAGTATACGTGCAAAAAAAAAAAGTTACTAAACAAAGAAGCAGTAGCTAGATCCCTGGGGATAGGAAGAGATTATCCCATATGGGTTTGTTCTGCAGCACTTTGAAAACAACGTTCAAATACTAACTTATGGTATATGATTACGTCGGCGAGAATGGCCTTCGCTCAGCAATGGAAAGCGGAGAAGGTGCCGGATATACATGACTGGTTTAGAAAATTGCTGTTTTTAGCGGAAATGGACAAAATGACAAAAAAGCTAAATGGACAAATGGCAGAACAGTATATAAAAGATTGGGAAGGTTTGCAATTGTATTTGGAAACTGAATACAGAATGAAGGGGAAAATGTACAATTTAGATCTGTATGGATACTGAATGAGAAGTGAAATGAATTCTGAATTGTATTATACTGTTATATGAAAATATGTTGAAATTAGTTAGATGTTTTATATATTTGAAATGTGTTACCTGGTTTGTCGATTCATATAAGTCTAAACCTGATTACCGTCTTTTTTTGTTATTAGCAGTGTTGGAAGCCTATTAGGGGTGGTGGGGGGGATGGGATGGAAATGTTTTCAAATTGTATTGGTAACGTTGTTGAAAATGTTGAGCACATCCCAATAAAATTTTGTTTTTTTAAAAAAAAGAATAATTAGGTGAAATCCTCAAGTTTAGCTAACTCACTGCTTACATGTAACTCCAGATCATTTACCAATACTGATAAATGACCTCATCTGGGCTCAGTCCAGAATGGAATAGTTAATCCAGAATGAACCAGTTAAAAAGAAACTAAAAGGGAAATACAAGAGAGTCAAATCTGGAGAGGATGCTTGGAAGCTATTTAAAACCACAATAATTAAGGCCCAGATAGAATGCATTCCGCAGGTTAGGAAAGGCACTGCCACATCTAAAAGAATGTTTGCATGGTTAATAACATATCAAGGAAGCTATAAAAAGTATGCAAAAAGAGAATTTGAGAAGTAGGTTGTTAAAAGCATCAAGACAAACAATAAATATTTCTTTAAACATATATATGGAGCAGAAAACCAGCCAGAGAAGCAGTTGGGCCTTTGTATGACCAAGGAATAAAGGGATTGGTCAAAGAATCTGAGGAGATGGCAGAAAAGCTCAATGATTTTTTTTGCCATTGTGTTCACTGTGGAAAGCGCGGGGCATGTACCCATGCCACAGCCCCTAATTTCAGTAAGGGAGTCTGAAGAACTGAGCCAAACTGAGATGATGAGGGACAAAGTTGTAAACCTATTGGAAAAATTAAAAACCGATAAGTCTCCAGGTCCTGATGGCATACACCCTAGAGTTCTTAGGGAGCTCAAATGTGAGATAGATGATCTACTAACCTGGATATGTAACCTATCACTAAATGCAGCTGCTATACCAGAAGACTGGAGAGTAGCAAATGTTTCACCAATTTTTAAAAAGGGACCCAGAGGGGAACCAGGAAATTATGGGCCAGTCAGCCTAACGTCTCTTCCAAGCAAATGAGTAGAAACGGTAATCAAAGATATAAGTATTAGGCACATAGAAGAACAAAACCTACTGAGGTAAAATCGGCATGGCTTCTGCAAAGGGAAGTCCTGCCTCAGCAACCTTTTGGAGTTATTTGAGAAAGTGAACAAACATGTAGAGAACAGTAACCCAGTAGATGTTATATAATTGGACTTTCAAAAGACAAGATACTTCACCAAATACTCCTGAGTAAACTTAGCAGTCATGGGATAAGAGAACCAGTTCTCTTATGGATTAAAAACTGGTTAAATGACAGGAAGTAAAGAGTAGGACTCAATGGACAGTTCTCACAATGTAGGGAATTAAACAGTGGAGTCCCACAAGGATTGGTATCGGGGCTGGTAATATTTAATTTTTGTCATGAATGATCTGGAACTAGGGGTAGAGTAGAGAACAAGTTTGCAGATGACATACAATTATTCAGGATAGTGAAAACCAAGCCTGAAGAGGATTGCAGCAAATTGGTTGAGGGGGCAACAATGCAGCTGATGAAGTTCAATGTTGGTAAGTGTAAGGTGATGCACGTGGGGACAAGAAATTCCAGCTTTAAGTATAGGCTAATAGGGTCTGAACTTGCTGGGACTGAGAGAGAAATAGATCTTGGGGTCGTAGTGGATAGCTCAATGAAAGCATCAAGCCCATGTGTTACAGTGGTGAAAAAGGTAAACTCTATGTTAGGGATTATTAGGAAAATTATTAAAAATAAAATGGTTGCTATTATAGTGTCTCTGTATAGATCTTTGGTGAGGTCTCATTTGGGATACTGTGTACTGTCACTGTATCTCAAAAAAGACATAGCAGAACTGGATAAAGTACAGAGAAGGCCAACCAAGATGATTAGGGAGTTGCAGCACCTTCCACATGAGGAAAGGCTGAAGAGTCTGTGACTTTTCAGTTTAGAAAAGAGATAACTAAGGGGGGACATGATAGAGTTTTGTAAAATTATGCACTGGGTTGAAAGAGTTGACAAAGATCATTTTTGTCCCTCTCCCAAAATACTAGGACTCACAGACATCCAATGAAGCTGATGGGCAGTTGTCAAGGGGTCCAAGGCTGAACTGCGTGGGTTCTCAGGGCTGATGTATACAAGTAGCCAAACCTTTTAAAATATATATATAAAGTTTTATTTAATATCTTTCAGTACAAAATGTTTAATCTACAGTCAACACAACACTCTAAAATCACGCAGCAAAAAATCAAGAAAATCTTGCTTAACTATTTAACACATTTCCAAGACCTGTGTTAGATGGCACAAATCTGAAGTTCAAGAGTAAAAGGCTCTTATGTGTTCTCTATGTTCCTGTTTATTGCGATATGTGCATATCATAGCCCAGGCTTTTAGTCCATCAAAATCCAAGCTAGCCTCCTTTCTCCAAAGTCTTAGTTCAGTTATAAGTTTTTTGGCCAAGCAGCATCTGGTATTGATGACAACCAATGAGATCATGTTCTTGATGAACCCTCTAGAAAGTTACTTCATCAACGCCTGATTCCACCCTCCCATCCTGTGGGCCGCAGGTCTTCATGAGAAGCTAATCACCACATTTCCAGCTTTGGCCTTGAAGATGGTAAGGGCTATGTAGGCACAGGGCCCCAATTAGCAAACACCTGCAAGATGGAATAAGACCATTACTATTCATGTTAATCCTTGAAAGGAATTGGGGTGCTTTGCCTCACATGCCCCCTGGAAAAACTGAGATTTATGGCCCAAACTGTGATCAAAGATTACATACCTAGGCAAAGCAACTACAATTCTCTTAAGCAAAGTAGATCAAGGTTTTCATAGCAGCATAAGGTAAGATGAGCAGAACTACAGAAAATCCCCTCTCAAGGCCTCACTCTCCCCCTTCACAGGACAGAATGTCAGTCACAATGTCCTACCTGCCCTTGATGTGAGCAATTTCAAAACTAAAATCCTGTTTCAAAGCCCACCTTAGGATCTGGGCATTGTTTCCCTCATCCTATAAATAAAAGACAATGGTCTGTTTCCACAATAGATTTGATACCATACAGATATGGCTTCAGCTTGCTAAGGGCCCAAATCAGAGTCAGGTCCTGCTTTTCCAGGGTACAAAATGTTTGTTCTTGGGGCAGGAACTTCCTGCTCAGATATACAGGGTGAAGCTCCTCATCAGTTTGGTGTACTGGTTAAGTGCACAGACTCTAATCTAGGAGAACCAGGTTTGATTCCCCACTCCTCCACTTGCACCTGCTGGATGACCTTCGGCAAGCCATAGTTCTGGCACAGCTGTTCTTGAAAAAGAGCAGTTTCTGTCAGAGCTCTCTCAGCCCCACCTACCTCACAGGGTGTCTGTTGTGGGGAGGGGAAGGGAAAGGAGTTTGTAAGCCACTCTGAGACTCCTTTGGGTAGTGAAGGGCAGGGTATAAATCCAATCTCCTCCTCCTCCTCTTCCCTTTTGGGGTAGCACAGCCCCCAGGTCCCTCTCTGAAGCATCAGTTCTAACCATGAAAGGATTTTTATAATTGGGAGGCATTAAGATGGATGCTTGCATCAGTTGTTTCTTGAAATCATCAAAGAACTGCTGGCACTCAGGGCCGAAACAGGCAGGTACATAGCACACCCGCTGACTGGGGTGATTTGTTCTACTCTGCACCTGGGTCCATTGTGAGCCCATTTATCGTGGTGAATACTTCTACTCTGTGGATAAGTGGAAGCATATGTGAAGCTGGCAGGACCACCCCATAAGTCTAAAAAGACAGGTTAGTAGGTACAGAAAGGCAGACTGGGCATCCCCAGAGTTTTGATGGGGGTCCTCACAATGGTGCTGTGCTAGCCAGACACCATGAGAAAAGAAACATGCCCAGAATGCTCCCAGGCCCCATGAGACCCAAACACAAAGATCCTCTGGTCATGGCCCACCCCTAGGTGAAATTTCTGGACAGTTCTTCACTATTAGTGGAACACATTGTACAGATAAGAGATCATCTGTTGTGATTGTGGATTGTACAAATCGAATGGGAAGGGGCAGTCAAACAGGAGCCTGCTCGTATAGGCAGATGTTTGTAGAGCTGGATGTTTGCTGAGGTGGATGTTGTTCCATGAGGTAGGTGTTGTGCTATGAGATATATGTTGGCTGATTCATAAAGTAGATGCTTGCTTAATAGGTAGCTGTTGTTTGGGTTGGCTATAGGGCAAGCCCAACCCTACCTGGTAGAGGCTGCCATCCCTCCAACCAAGCACCTAGGGCACAACCTGTGGGCCGCATGCAAGATCACACAGAGAGGAGGAGGAGTGGGAGTGGAGACACATGGGGGGACTACTCAGGGAGGATTTTACTTCAGCAGGTCCATAGCAGTGTGGCCCAGCAGGGAGAGGTTGACCTTCAGGAAGGCCAACTTGTCCACCCTGGCCAGGTGAGAGCAGTAGGTGCTCAGAAGGTCTCCAAGGTGAGAGAATACCCTCTAGCTCTGGATGCTGGTGGGAGGGCAGGATAGGAGATTCATGGCCAAGCAAGAGAGGTCAACCCAGATGATGGCCTTATTTGAGGGGATCAGCTGAGGCAGGTTCACCATCACCTCTGCTGAATCCTCCGCCATGGCATGCCTGGCCTCCCCACTGACAACCGATACTGGGGCTTCTGCCTGGTGGAACTCATGGATGCAGAGGTGCTGGTCTGCAGCTCCTCCTCCTCCCCACCCTCAGCTTCTTCCATCTGCCATTCCTTCTGGCCATTGCAAACCAAGAGGAGAGATCACAGGATGGAGGTAAAGATGAGCAAAACAACCATGATATATTATGCCAAAAGAAATACCTGCAGACTCAAATTCTTATCCAATATTCAGTTTACTGGAGCTAATCAGTTCCTCAGGAATCATTTACAATGATGCCATCAGCACAACAGACTATGCATATCAAGTCTCGTTTTGTTCACAACTTTGTCAGAATGTGTAGCATCGAAATTTCAATATATAATTACAAGGATAGAAATGCTGCTATTAGCAAAAAATCCACAAGGATGTATATTCAACTGGCTGTTATAAATTTTAGCAAAAAATAACACAAGATTTTGCACTCAACTGGCTATTATATTACATACTTACAGTTAATTCATTTAGCAAGCACTATGGCAAAATCTCTTAGAACCACTCATCAGGTCTCAAACATTCTTATTACCTATATGCATACCTAAAGCCAATAATTACTGTCAGCCAGCTGCCCTCAAGCCTTGCACTTTAAAGAGACAAAATCCATTTTCAAAGGCAGAATTACCATAAGGAGGAGACCATCATATAAGATAATACAAACATGCTTACATACTTATACCATTTCAAAACCATCAGTAATTGCTGCCACCCAATAGTTATACATTTAAAAAACAGGAACAATTTCAAAAGACAAAATTATCAAGAGGGGCCATGGCTGTTGGCCTGAAGCCTCCACACTTCTCTGCAGAGCTCACATTTCCATTCCATGAGCTCTGCATTATGGAGAGCTATGTTGCCTTTGATACACAGGTCACAGATACAGGCCAGCTTGTACGCCTATTTCTTGCAGAGAGGATGCAGCCTGGTGGAAATGCCCACCTGCAACCTCTCTATCAAGGACCAGACCTGTGAGAGTACAGCCATTCCCTCAGGGCCTGGCTGCAGTATGGAGGCCAGCACCCTGTCCAGCCCATGAATCAGGAGGATGAATTGCCACAGGCTGGCTGTGTGGGCACAAAACATATTCGTAGTGTCCTGGAAGGGCTTCAGGACATACACCATTTGGGAGAAAGTCAGCCATTCATTGGAGCTGATGCTGAGCTCCTCTTCCCCATGCAGGATGATCACAGAGGAGATGACATCCTTCACCGCAATCTTCTGCTCCACCAAAGATGCTATCATGACATGGAGTTCCAACAGGTGGACACATCAAGGATTACCTGGTGTTTTGGTTCATCCCCCTCCCCTTGCCTCTCGCACACCAGACAGGCAGACTTGATGCTGTGTGAGAAGTGGGCAGCTAGGTGCCTGCAGGTCTCCAGCAGGGACTGCAGCTCAAAGGTGGCAGCATTCCAGGTGGCCTTTACAGTACCTCCCAGCCCCAGAGCATCCATCATCACCAGGTGAAGCATGTGCATCAAGCAGACAATGTCCTTAAGGCATGCAGCCTTCACCACTGCCAGCTTGTTGTCCCCAGTGTCTATGACCATGCAGCCATGGAAGATGTTGCTGTTGCCCAACCACTACCTCAGGCTACTCTGGTGGTGATATTTGCCATTGTATGGTCTGCATCCATCCCCTGTGCAGAACCACTTTGTAGCCAGGTGACAGGACTGTCCTTTCCTAGGGCCTGGGTTCAACAGTCCGGATTGTGAGGTCTTCCGGTTGCTACCAGTGGGCAGTGAGAAATAGGTAGCCATGCTGTTAGCTGCTCCAGAGGTCCATGGTGAAATGGACAGTTTGGCCTTTTGTTCTGGAGAGCTTGGCCTTGACCAGTGCCCCTGTGGATCAATGCATGGTGGGCAAGACTTATCGGCTTATGGTCCTCTGTAAGGGGACAGAGTACCAGGAAGCCAGGTGTTGCTGCAGCAGCTGGCAAAAGGCTACATCTTCCAGAAGGGAGGAGGGTTGGCCATCCATGGTAACCATTTCACTGCTGAGGCAAGTGAGTTTTTCCTTAGCCCTCCCTCTTGCCCTTTTGGGTGGCCCCGTCAGGAGCATGACCTCTTGAAGGATGGCCTGCCTTGGGGTCTCAACCACAGCACCTAGAGCATGGGGAACCTTTCTCAGAGGGGCCTCCTGCTCCCACTCTGCTTGTCCCTGCTGAGAAGGAGTGGGCCTCTTCCTCCTCCCACTGCCCATCAATCCTTCCTTCAGCAGCAACACAGTGGGGTGAACCCTTTGCAGGTGCCTGTGGAGAACAGAAGAAGACAGGTATTGGGCGTTCGTGGGCAAGGCACCCCTGCCACACAGATGTCACTGGGGAATGAGCGGAAATGTTTCCACAGGTTGGACTGGAAATGGGACCCCATGATTTGAGCAGGAGAGACTAGGCACAGCTGCTTTCTTGCACTGGGCTGGGAGGTGCCAGAGGGCAGCAGAAGCAGGGGGGAGTGGGACAATGGGAGCAGGAGGAGCTGTGACCTGGGAGGGGAAGATGCTTCCCCCCAGCCTCTGAACCACTGCTGTCAGAAGATTCTTCTTTAAAGAGTTCTAACAACTGCTGGTGTCTAGACATCGTTAATGTCTGTGTTTCCTCTTGGGAAACCCCAAGGACAGAGCAGGGGAAGAAGACTCCAAGATCCCTGGTGATGACCTGCTGGGGAAGAACTCGGGGGGGGGGGTTGATAGATGTTGTGCTCAGGGGCAGGGGCCTCTGGTTTTCTGTGGGTAGAAGTCTTATTCTCCCCACAACAAGCACCCCTTCCACCCACTTTCACCCTCATGGTGTACACTGAGCCCCTGTGCTCAGCATGATCACAGAACAAGATGCCAATCTAATCCCTGATTTGAGAAACCTCCCAAACCCCAGTGGCAGGCAGCAGGCAAGATCACTGGCAGGAGAGGCAGGGTGAGGGATAGAAAGGCCCCCAATAGCTAAATCCCTGTGCTCAGCATGAGCATAGGAAAAGCAGAACCAAATCCCTGGTTCCAGAAACTCTCAAACTCCCATAGCAGACAGCAGAGCAGATCACTAGCAGGAGAGGTGGGGGGAGGGAAGGCACAATAGCTAAGCCCCTGTTCTGAAAGTAAGAGCCCAGAGTCCACCACTACACCCTAAATCCCAAACCCCAGCAACAGACAGCAGATCAAGCAAACAGAATGCAAAGCAATAAATCAGCTCTGCTAGCTCCACGCCTCTCTTTTGCTTTAACGTTCAACAAAGAAGGGGAGGGAGGAGAGCTCACTCAATATATAGCTTTCTGAGCCCATAAACCATAATGAGAACTCTGTTACTAGCAGCCAACAGTGCTTGTTAAGCTTTGGAAGGCTCCTATTGGTGTTTCTAAGACTGGAGAATTCCACCCCATCATTGCCTTGGAGTTTTGTAAATAGTTTAATTGATCAGTGCCAGTCTGTCTCTGGTCATGAACCACATTAAAGGTTTGTGAAAATTCGTGGCAGCAGAGCCTCTACAGACCTTGCTTCACAGAGTACGGAGCAGCCAAAATTTGTGAAAAATTTTAGTTCATGAGCCGGTTCATGTCCATGCCTACTGACTGGTCTGATCCAGCAGGGTTCTTCTTTTGTTCTTCTGGGGTCTAGCAAAACAAGGGATTTTCCTGTGGGGGAAAACCCTGTAAAATAGTTTGTTCCTTTCCAAGCCCAGTTCTAAATATTGGAAACCTATTTATTTAAATTAAATATTTGTATCCTGATTTCCCCCCAAAGGATCCAAAATTGGCTTTCAACAACCAAAAGCACTATATAATTAAATCAGTAAACAGCAAACAACAAACAACAAACAAAGCAAAAATATAGATTTTAAAACAATAGAAAGAATCCCGGGACCAATACATCATGATCGACTTTTACTTACATTCTTTTTTCCAAGGTTACCAAAACTTATCTTGGCTAAAAGCAGGGCTCTTTTTGTAGCAGGAACTCTTTTGCATATTAGGCAACACACCCCTAATGTAGCCAATACTCCAAGAGCTTACAGAGCTCTTCTTACAGGGACTACTGTAAGCTCTTGCAGGATTGGCTACATTAGGGGTATGTCACTTGATATGCAAAGGAGTTCCTGCTACAAAAAGAGCCCTGGTAAAAGTAAATTTTTATGAACATGGAATAATTCCCCTGAAGCACCTCTATGACCCAACAGCTAAACCACTGATTCTTGAAATTAGGGTTTGTGATAACAAGGTGAACAAGATCAATAAGAATGCTGACTCTTACAAGGGTTCACCTTTACCTGTAGGGCAGAAGAAGGATTCTAATGAAAAGGAGGGAAAAGAGGGAAAGAAAGGGAAGCCATCTTACAAAAATAGGAATGAAATTAAAGAAACAGCTGGATTGAGCCTGCCTGCCCGGCAACGCAGGATATAAATCGAAACTAATAAATAAATTAATAACTCCAATCACCGATCCTTCTAATAATCTAGATAGCAGATTCCATGATCTAGCTGCTACATCAGCTTTAGACTCAATTGAAATCAATTTGTTCTCATATTTTTCCAATCTTGATCTATAAGAACAGGGTAATATGATAAAACATTTTCAAATTTTGCAACAGAAATTAGAAGAACACCATCAATCTTCCTGTAAAAAATGTCTCAAGTTTGAAATGCAAACTCCTGTAGAATTTTATTCCACCCCAATTGCTCAAATGTGTGTTCAGTATGGAGCTTCTAGTGAGCTTGATATTAGTGATATGGAACATGAAGAGAATGGTCTGCTGCCCCTTGAACCTGAGATTATAATCAGAAAAAACAATGGCTGTATTGTACTGAATCTGGATATGATTTTGCCAGCTTCCCAAGGCTGACTCTCAATCACCTCTGTTAAAATCCTCTCATAGAATGTGATGGGATGGGTACCCAGGATTTGGCCATCAGATGTGGTTGAGTTCCTTAATTAATTTGCAATAACACTATTACAAGAGACCTGGGTTTTGTATGATGTGTATTTGTTGGGTTATACATCTTTTATGGGGAAAGCATCAAAAGGGAGAAAAGAAGGACACCCTAAAGCAAGCCTTACATGTTTGATCTCAAATGCTCTGCAATATGACAGAGTAGAGCTTCTTGAATGCTCCTCTTCAATACTAGCCATTTATCCGGAGTTTAATGTATGCTTCTTTATTCTGGTGACAGTTTATATCCCTCCCATTTCAAATAAAATACTTCTAAACCAGGTTTAGGCTCATCTAGAGAATCTGACTGATAGATTTATTAACCTCTATCTTAGGACAAAAATTCTGATGGCAGGCAATTTTAATGAATGTATTGGGAAGAATTATGAACTATGGCTGACCTCGGCAGGACTTAATGAAAGTGAACTGAATGATTTGGATTATTATTATTTTTATGACAGAAGATCTGAGGATGGAAGAGTTAACCCTGCAGACCTGAAACTCCTTTATTTTGTTATTAAGACTAACATGATAATATTAAATGGTTGGGCTGGTGTTAATGAATTAGGAGAGTACATCTTCTTTTCAAATAGAGTGCAAACCTGATAGATTATTTTTTAATCTCCTCCAATATAATCCCATGTAATATGAAATTGCAAGTTGAAATTTATCATGGAGGTGATAATCTGCCTCTTTCACTTTCAATTGAAGGAAATCCTGGAGTTTTACCATTGGTCCATGAGGTGCCACTCTACCAAGAGGGAACTTTACTGAAGCCAGCCCATTGGTCCCACTATGTGGAAGCCAGAGTTATTGCAATCCTGAAGCCCAGATACTTATCAGTGAGTTTGAGAAAAGACAGAATGTGGAAAATGCCTCTCTAATCCTGGTCAAATTGTTAGAACTACTGACACCAGTAAATCACTAAAACCCCAGAAACATTCCAGTCCATGGTTTGACAACAAATGCCAGATGATGAAAAAACTAATTCAAACTAAACATCAATGATTTAGAGAATCCCGTAATCCTTTCCTGCTTCAATAATTTCTCCAGACAAAAGGAAAATACAAAGTTATGATTTGTGGGAAGAAACATAAGGCTACTTATAATTGATGGAATGCCTTAATTAATGTGTCAAGGAATAAAAACTCCAAACAATTTTGAACTTTACTTTCTTCCTTCCATTGTATAGGCAAATTGATCACCTTCTGTATTCCTCCACCAGTATGGAAACAGTATTTTTCAGCACTACGTACCTCCAGTGACCCAGTGGATATTATTCCAGAACAGCATGAGAACTTACCATCATGGCCAGCAATAACAAAAGAAGAAGTTAAGGAAATCATTAAGGGAATGAAGTTAGGCAGAGCACCTGGGCCAGATTTAAATCCACTCACATTTTTCTTGGCTAACCTAGATTAGTGGTGTGATATATTATCACCTATTTTTACTAACATTAACCAGACAGTTCAAATCCCCAATATATGGCAAAGGGCAATAATTGTCCCTACTCATAAGAATTGGGACAAAAATGATCCAAGTAACTACTGGCCCATCAATTCACTATCTCTATTGTGGAAAATCTATGCCTCCATCCTGTTACATGGTTTACTCAACTGGATTTTCCTAGAGAATATAATTGGTCCTGAACAGGCCAGCTTCATTAAAGGGCAACCAACAATTGATCACTCCATGTTATTATATCATCTGGCTAAGAGATATAAAGCCATTGTAAGAGGCTGCCTTTATGTGGTCTTTGTAGACTTACAAACAGCCTTTAATTCAGTACCAAGAAAGCACCTATGGAGTTTATTTCCGATCTAATATGTCTTGGACAACTCATATTAGAAATTCATGATCTACAGCACTTACTGCTATGAAGGCAATAATCCTTTATTTTAAAGGAGGACAATATATTCCAACTGCCATTACTGTATTTAACAGCACAGTAGGATCACAATTTTTGTATAGAGCACCTTTGTGGGTTGAAGCTTGTGGAGAATCAATCGACTCCCTTCTGAAATATTTTCTCTGAAAAATTAGGTGCTCCTAACTGCATTGCTGAAGTATCATTGAGGACAGAATTAGGTCTCTATGGAGTCAAATCGATATTTGCATCTATTGCAAGCAGACTCTTACCAAAGTCCATGGAGCAAATTGGTTGAAAGTTGTATCCGGATGCTAGGAATCGCTCCTCATGATCTGAAAGAACAAGGGCCTTCAGCTGCTCTCTCTTCAGTCTTTTGCTGTCTGGAAAAATTGGATACCAGAAGTACCATGATAACAGCATGCTGAGTGTGCTCACCTTTAGATTTATATTTAATGTTACCACGATCTCTTCCAGCCTATTTTGATTTTTTGACAGTTCCACTCTATAGATGATTATTTATGCTAGCTAGATTGAATGCTATTCCATCAGGGGAACTATTGGGATTTTTAAGTAAGGTGCCTTCTCTGAGTGACTGTGCCGATGCAGTTCTGGCCAAATAGACTACCCTTCAGCATTGTCTGTTTGACTGTGATTTGCTTAACAATGCAAGAGATGGTTGGATAAAATCCTGTATCCAGGACTCTAGATGTGAACTGGATAATTTTAGGTTTCTTTTAGTAGGGGTGGATTTTAATAGTACATTGGCAGTTGCCAAGTTCTTTTCTCAGTTGATTAAAATTAAAAATCACTAAATTTTACATTATCTAGATACATGTATTAAATACATTTCCTTCTTTTCTTTTTTAGTCTTAGTGTGACACTATTCAGAGCCAAATTGGCTGTAAGAGCAGTATCATTAAGATACTTCAGATTCTTCAGCCTGAAGTTTTGATAAGTGAGGTTTAGCGATGGCCAACGAAGCAGATAATGCTCTCGGTAACTCTCATTTCTGATGCAAAGGCAGAGGCATTTGCAGTGGCATCCACATGGAAGTTTCCCTTGTACTTTCCTTGCCTCAGACCCCCTGGCTGTAATTTCTTCCATGTCATTAGAAGGCTCTTGCAGGCTTTGAAAAAATATAAATGGCAAGATTGTTATAGCATTATATTACTAGGAATAAGGCCTGTTGTGGAAATAAATACAATGAGCTCTAGAAAGAGGCTCTGGGAGAGTGCCCCGGCCTTGGGCACTCCATGTCAATTTGCTGTGGTGACCTCAGCAGGGTATAATGACACAGAGTCCACCATTTTCTCCAGAGGAACTGATCTCTGCTACCTGAAGAGCAGTTGTAATTTTGAGTGAGCTCCAACTCTCACCTGGAGATTGGCAACAATTGTTACCCAGGAGGAAATGGCTGGTTTTGAGGGTGGAGTCTATGGCAGTGTACCTGTCTGAGGTCCTACCCCTCCTCAAACCCCACAGTCTCCAGGCTCCACCCCTCAAATCCCCAGGAATTTCCCAACCTGGAGTTGGCAACCCATCTCTTTCCCAGCCAAGCATCAACCTACTGTTATCTGCCCCTCTAACTTCAGCTGACTTCTGCCCTCCCTCCTGGAGAGCAGTTGTAAATCTGAGTGATCTCTAGTCCTCACCTGAAGATTGGCAACAATGGTTCCCCAGGAGGAAATGGTTGGTTTGGAGGGTGGAGTCTATGGCATTGTACCTGTCTCAGGTACCACCCCTCCTCAAACCCCACCCTCTCCGGGCTGCACCCCTCAAATCTCCAGGAATTTCCTAACCTGGAGTTGGCAACCCTATTTCCCCAATGAGTTCCTCACAAAGGCATGGAAAGGGTTTCATTCTTTTGCCTTTTTAGTGACAGAACCAAGCTTGGTTGACTACCAACAGCCACTGAGGAAAAAGTTAGTCTCACAGAGTAACCAAGCAGGTGAAGTGTCTTCCTCAGGAGAGAGAGCATATTCTGACAGGGAACAGTGGCTGCAGTGGGTGGGAAAGAGGAGCAGACCTAGCACCCGGCCAATGGCATGTGAGTGCTCTTGAGTGGCGGCTGATGGAGTGCACTGTGGGCGGGACTCAGGCAATGCAGCCAGTGGATAGGGACAGCTTCTGAGTGACACATCATGGAGCCAACTGATTTAGGAGCATGTGGAATATTCAGAAAGTGCCACCCCACTACTCAATTATATATAAGGAAAGATAACAATGTGTAGTTCACATTCCACAGTGGTAGAGAAGCCAGATTCACAACACTTCCATTTTCAAGATCAAGTAACCCAAGGTTCACCACTGTAGTGTGATGCAACTGGGAAAAAGTATCATCTAAATGGTTCATATAATCTACTAGCCCGAGAAATACCTTCCTAATTAAATGTCTCTCTCTCTGCGTGAAGTGCTGTCAAGTCACAGCCAATTTATGTTGACCCCAGCAAGGGGCTTTCAAGGCAAGTGAGAAGCAGAGGTAATTTGCCATTGCATTCCCTTCCTCTGCAGAGTCATCCTTGGTGGTCTCCCATCCAAGTGCTGACCCTGCTTAGCTTCCAAGATCTGATAAGATCAGGGTATAATATGACACCTTCCCTCCCTTTAATGGAATACAGCACACTATATTAAAAGAGAACCTGGAATGCATTTAATGTGCTGGGCTATGCTGGTAAATAGGTGACATCATTCTGTTTTAAAAAACAAAATAGAAAAAGAAATATAATTTCTTCCTGATGTTAGGTGGTGTAGTTAGCAATGAAGAAATGACTTTCTTCCTTTCACTTTAGCTTCCTCACCCACATAAACAGACCACAGGATGAAGTGTGTGAAACAGGAAAGCAGAATATGATCTTATTAGCTTCATCCTGTATAAGATGTTTGTACAGAATGAGTAATATCATGGTCATATGTTGTACTGGGACATTCAGAAAACTCCCTCTTGTTCACAAAACTAAGCAAATATGCTGATCCATTGAGTTAGGGTGAGTAAGGTTACAAAGTTTAGTTAGATGGATCTTTGGATGATCTAGAAGAGCTCCCATTACCACTCTCAAAATTAGTAGGGCAGGGACTTGGCATCAGCTTTTCTGTCCAACATGTTTGTTTTCTATGCCAAGCTTTCACATGTCAGGCCTCGTCTGCGAGGAAGGGTTGGCGCCCCCAGTAGCCATGGCCTCCCGAAGCCCGGCAGCGGGTTGGGGTTCTGGGAGTGAGAAGATCTCAAAGGAGGAGATGAGAAGGAGGCCTCAGACTGGCAGGGGACGGGGTTTCAAGCAAGGGAATGGGTCTTGGCTCTCTCTCTGGCTTTCTGCTCTACGGACCCAGTCTCTCTGGCACTGTTCTCCTCCCCGGCCTCTCTCGTCTGCCACCCTTTTATTCCTCCTCTCCATCCCAGCACCCCCCAGTGCTCCCTGCCCACCTTCCTCCCCGGCCCTGGCCCCGCCCCCTCTCTTAAGGCATGCCGCCGAGTGGGCCGTGGTGTGCGGAAGTTGCGTTGGTGGCGGTTTGGGTGGCCTCAGGGCCGCGCCACCGGCGCCGTTCCGCAGCTGCTGGGCATCTTCAGGGTTCCCTCAGGGCTCGTCCCCACGCCCCCCCGTCCCCCAGGGGGGCCGTTGCTGGTTGCGCGCTCTCCCAGCTGTTCCCGCTGGCCGGGGAGCGCCGCGGCCCTCGTCAGCCTCCCTGCCGCGGCCAGCTCGATCGTCTCCTCTGCCTGCCCTTCATCGCTGCTCCAGGGGCTTGCCAGGGGCATGGGGCTCGTGCTGTGGCTGGGGTGAGTCGTCCGCGGAGGGGGTGCCCAGTCCCAAGCCGGTGGGGCCGGGACACACATGAACACATGGAATCATAGAATAACAGAGCTGGAAAGGGCCATCCTCCAGCTCAATGCAGGATCAGCCTAGAGCATCCTTGACATGTGTTTGTCTAGCCGCTGCTTAAAATTGCCCGTGAGGAGGAGCTCACCACCTCCCTAGTCAGCTGATTCCACTGTTGCACAATTCTTACTGTAAAAATGTTTTCTGTAATATCCAGCTGGTACCTTCCCTCCCGTGATCTAACCCCATTCTTGCAAGTCCAATCCTCTGCTGCCAACAGAAACAGCTCCCTGCCCTCCTCTAAGTGACAGCCCTTCAAATGTTTAAAGAGAGCAATCACGTCCCTCCTCATCCTCCTCTTTTCAAGACTGAACATTCCCAAGTCCCTCAGCCTTTCCTCATAGGGCTTGGTGTTCAGGCCTCTGATCATCCTCATCACTCTCAACTGCACTTGCTCCATTCTGTCCACATTCTTCTTGAAGTGAGGCCTCCAGAACTGCACACAAATACTCCAGGTGCTGCTTGACTAATGCAGTGTACAGAGGGACTATCACATCTTGTGATTTGGATGGTATTCCTCTGTTGATACACCTTAAGACTGCATTATCCTTTTTTGTTGCTGCATTACAGTGGCTGTTCATATTTAACTTATGATCCACCTGTACCCCAAGATCTTGTTCACACACAGCTACTCAGAAGTGTCTTCCTCATCCAGTGTGTGTTACTCATTTTTGTTACCTAGATGTAGAACTCAGCACTCATTCTTGTTAAATTGCCTCTTGTTCTCATCCACCCAATCTTCCAGTGTGTTCAAATCTCATTGAATTCTATCTCTACCTTCAGGTGTGTTTGCTGCTCCTCCCAATTTGGTGTCAACTACAAATTTAATGAGTAGCACCTCCATGCCCTCATCCAGATCATTTATAAAAATATTGAAATGTGCCAGGCCCAGAACCAAGCCCTGTGGCACCTCACTGGACACCTCCCTCCATTCAGATGAAATGCCATTGACAACTACTCTTTGAGTGCAGTTCTCCAACCAGTTCCCTATCCACCTAACTATCCTAGAGTCCAGTCAACAGTCCTCTAGTTTACCAATCAGAATATCATGGGGAACCCTGTCAAAAGCTTTACTGAAATCAAGGTAAACAACATCAACAGCATACCCATGATCCAGTAAGCTTGTCACTCAATCAAAGAAGGAAATGAGGTTGGTCCAGCAGGACCTGTTGGGGACAAACCTGTGCTGACTTCCCCGGATCACCATGTTGTCCTTTAGATGCTTGCAGATTGATCCCTTTGAAATTTACTCCAGTATCTGCCCTGGGACAGAGGTCAGACTGACTGGCCTGTACCTTCCTGGGTCATTCCTCCTCCCTCTTTTGAAAATTGGGATAACGTCTGCCCTCCTCCAGTCTTGTGGCACATCTCCTGTCCTTCAAGAGGTCTAGAAGATAATGAACAAAGGCTCTGCAAGCTCTCTTTGAGCACTCTTGAGTGTATACTATCTGCCCCAAGAGATTTGTACTCATTCAATGCAGCCAGGTGCTTCTCAACTACCTCTTCACTGTACTCCATGTCAACCAGCAGCCCAGATGCTGTGTCTTGCCTACTACCATCTCAGATTAGCCTGTTATCTTCTTCAAGGGGAAAAAACTGAGGCAAAATGGGCACTGAGCCTTTCTGCTTTCTCTCTGTCCTCTGCCAGAGTTTCTTCATTTTCACCCAACAGTGGGCCCATCACCTCTATCTTGCTTTTGCTCCTCACATATCTGAAGAAGATTTTTTTGTTGTTGAAGTGAGCCTCCCCAGCCAGCTTTAACTCACTGTGAGCTTTGGCATCTCTGATGGCTGACCTACAGTGCCTACTCATCTTTAGAGGTATGTCCTTGCCTCCATTTCTTAAACATTTCCTTTTTTTTCCCCTTAGCACATCACACAGTTCTTTGTTCATCCACACTGGTTTCTTGGGTAGTGGTCACACGTGTGAGATAATGCGGGGGGGGGGTGAGGCTATTTCCCCTGGAGGAATTTGACCTGCAGTTGTGTGATCACACAGTCCTTTGAAGCTGCAGCCCACCACTGCGTGATCAGATGCAACCATGGGTGAGTTGGGTTGGGGGGGGTTGCCGTTTGTTCCTGATGCACTTAAACGTGGAATCGATGAATTGCATCTCAGCACTGAGAGCTCCCTATAGAGTGTGCGACAATGCGCATACTGAGAAGGGGGGGGAAACAATGGCACAGAGTCGGGATGGCCTGATCAGACCATCCCGATGCCATGGGAGCGTGCTGCAGGAATCACACAGGGGAAAGTCCATCCATGGCCCGTAGCAACCCGTTTGCTACCAGTTTCCCTGGTGTCTTTTTATTCCGCTTTTGTGGCAGAGTAAAACGGGTTGCTAACAGGTGCGGGGTGCTTCCCAGATGTTCATGTCTGATAGCACCCTTTAAATCCACCTGGCATTCACGCCTATGGCACGGCTAATTGAGTGTGTGATCATGCCCTTGGGTTCCCTACCAGGTTTCCTTCTTGTTGGAATAACGATGGCTTGAGCTTGCAAGAGCTCTTGTTTTAGGAGAGCTCCTTTCCCTTCTAGCAGTCTTACCCATGGAATGATTCTCATCATGCCTCTGAGTTTATTAAAGTCTGCTCTACTGAAATCTAACATACACATGTGGCTACGAACTTCCTTGGTCCCCCACAGCAAAAGGAATTCTAGCAGGACACGGTCACTTCCCACTAGGGTTCCCCACCACCTTCATCCCATCTACCATCTCTTGCCTGTTGGTCAATATTAAATCAAATATGGCTGAGCCCCTTATAGCTTCCTCCACCATTTGATGAAGGAAGTTGTCAGCCAGACAGGTCAGGAATGCCCGAGACTGTGGACACTTTGCAGAGGTTGTCTCCCAGCACACATCAGGGAAGTTGAAGTCACCCATAACTACCAGGTCATGTTGTTTGGATACCCTGTCAATCTGTTCAAGGAGGGCAGCATCCACCTCTTCATCCTAGTCTGGGGGTCTGTAGCAGACTCCAACCACAGTACTGTTTGTTCTTCTTATTGCCCAAGCTTTGGGCATTGGTACATAGATACCTGATGCCCCACACCTTGGCTCTATTAGACATGGCCCTCCCAGATGGGCCTCTGTTGTTTGCTGTCCTTCATTTAAATCCCTATGTTGGTTGTCTCCTTCTTCTTGTGGTGTCAGTTTAAAGCCTACTTGATGAATCTCTCCAGTTTTCTGCCAAACACATTATTCCCTGACCTTGACAGGTGAAGTCCATCACATGCTACAAGGTTGTCATCCAGAAAATCTAGCCCGTGGTCCCAGAATCCAAATAGCTCCTGCCGGCACCACCAGTGCAGCCAGTGGTTCAGGTGTTCATAGCCGTGTCGTTGGTTCCTACACAGACTATCATGAATGGATAGGTTCGATGAGTTTTGACATCCTGTCTATAATATCTTTAATTTTCACCCCTGGTAAGCAATACACCTCTCAGGCCAGGAGGTCAGGCCTGAACACATGCAATTCCATACCCTTCAGAAGGGAATCACCTATGACCAACACCTTCCTTTTCTTCCATGTGCCATTTCTTCGTATAGAATCATAGAATGTTAGAGTTGGAAGGGACCTTGCAGTTCATCTAGTCCAACCCCCTGCACTCTGCAGGAGCATAGCCAAAAGATAGCTCTACATACCTACATACCTACAACATACCCAAAAGATGGTTGTCCAGTCTCCGCTTGAAGGAGCATCCACCACCTCCCAAGGCAGGCTGTTCCACTTCTCAACCACTGTATCTCCCTGTCCACCTCCCTCTGTCTTCCTTGTGTTTGTGATACTTCCGCTGGCAGTGTTTCCACCTCTGCCTCCACTGCAAGGGCCTGGAATCAATTCCTTAGTTGTAATGACACTGAATGCTGTCTCACTCAACACTTCTGGGGTCAGGCTGTATTGCTCTGAGGAGTCTCATTAAAGCAGTCAACCACACTGTTGTCCTTTTGACTAGTCTCTCCTTCCCTATGCAGGACATCAAGTCTTCTGTTAATGAACTCCTCCCCTTCCTTGATTTCATGGAGAATAGTAATCTTTTCCTCCAGGCTCTGAACCTTTTCCTCTAAGAGTCCTATCAACTTATCCTACTGACAAGTGTAGTCCATCTCGTCCTCAGGGAGGAAGACAAACATGGTGCACTCCCAACAGATGACTGGAAATGGTCCATGAGCATTCATCATCACTTCCCAAGTGAATTCTTTCACCTAGAAATACCTTGGTGTGTTGATGTACCCTGAAACTTAGAGAAATAATCAAATGGCTACCTGAGCAAAAAAGGGTACAGCAAAACAATGTTAAAATTTTCTTAACTATTTATAGGATCTCCAGGCCCAATCCACAGGCTAAGAGCCACAGGGCTAGAGCCCTTTATACTGCTTTATACTGAATCAGACCACTGGTCTGTCAAAGTTAGTGTTGTCTACTCCGATTGGCAGCAATTCTACAGGGTTGTAGGCAGAGTGTCTCCTACCTGATCCTTTTAAGTGAAGATGCTGGGGATTGAACCTGGGATATTCTGTATGCCAAGCAGATGCTGTACCACTGAGCCATAGCCCTTCACATGTGCACACCTGTAGCTCCAAGTGGTACAACCTGAGAAAAGTTTACAATGATACAATTGATTCTGTAAAATGATTATTATGGGTGCCTTGTAACAAGGGATGCCCATGTAACAAGGAATACATCATGAAATTTTTGTTGTTGTTGTTCAGTCGCACAGTTGAGTCCAACTCTTCGCAACCCCATGGACCAGATCATGCCAGGCCCTCCTGTCTTCCGCTGTCCACTGAAGTTTGCTCAATTTCATGTTCGTTGCATCGATGACACTGTCTAACCATCTCATCCTTTGCCGTCCCCTTCTTCTTTGACCTTCAATCTTTCCCAGCATCAGGGTCTTCTCCAGTGAATGCTCCCTTCTCATTTGGTGGCCAAAGTATTTGAGCTTCAACTTCAGGATCTGACCTTCCAGGGAACAGTCAGGGTTGATTTCTTGTAGGATTGAATGATTTGATCTCCTTGCAGTCCAAGGGACTCTCAAGAGTCTTCTCCAGCACCATAGTTCAAAGGAATCTATTCTTCGGTGCTCGGCCTTCCTTATAATCCAACTCTCGCAGCCACACATTACTACTGGGAATACCATTGCTTTGACCATGCGGACTTTTGTTGGCAGGGTGATGTCTCTGCTTTTTATCATGCTGTTTAGGTTTGCCATCACTTTCCTCCCAAGGAGCAGGAGTCTTTTAATTTCATGGCTGCAGTCACCATCTGCAGTGATCTGGGATCCCAGGAATGTGAAGTCTGTCACTACTTCTACGACTTTCCCTTCTATTTGCCAAGGAGTGATAGGGGCCAGATGCCATGATCTTAGTTTTTTTGATGTTGAGCTTCAAGCCCACTTTTGCACTCTCCTCTTTCACCCTGAGCAAGAGGCTCTTTAGGTCCTCTTCACTTTCTGCCATCAGAGTGGTATCGTCTGCATATCTGAGGTTGTTCCATATCCGGTTCTAACTGTTGCTTCTTGACCCTTATACAGGTTTCTCAGCAGACATGTGAGGTGGTCTGGTACTTCCATCTCTTGAAGAACCTGCCATAGTTTATTGTGATCCACACAATCAAAGGCTTTAGCATAGTCAATGAAGTAGAAGTAGATGTTTTTCTGGTACTCTCTTGCTTTCTCCATAATCCAGCGAATGTTGGCAATTTGATCTCTAGTTCCTCTACCTCTTCAAAACCCAGCTTGTACTTCTGGCAGTTCTCTATCCACGTACTGTTGGAACCTAGCTTGTAGGATTTTGAGCATGACCTTGCTAGCGTGTGAAATGAGTGCAATTGTGCAATAGTTTGAATATTCCTTGACATTGCCCTTCTTTGAGATTGGAATGTATACTGACCTTTTCCAATCCTGTGGCCACTGTTGTGTTTTCCAAATTTGTTGGCAAATTGAGTGCAGCACTTTAACAGCATCTTCTTTTAAGACTTTGAATAGCTCAGCTGGGATACCATCACCTCCACTAGCTTTGTTGTTAGTAATGCTTTCTAAGGCCCATTTAACTTCACATTCCAGGATGTCTGGCTCGAGGTCAGTGATTATACCATCGTGGTTGTCAAGGACATTGAGGTCCTTCTTGTACAGTTCTTCTGTGTATTCTTGCCATCTTTTCCTAGTCTCTTCTGCTTCTGTTAGGTCTATACCATTTTTGTCCTTTATCATGGCCAGATTTGCATGGAACGTCCCCTTGATTTCTCCAATTTTCTTGAAGAGATCTCTAGTCCTTCCCAATCTATTGTTTTCCTCTATTACTTTGCATTGTTCATTCAGGAAAGCCTCCTTATCTCTCCTTGCTGTTCTCTGGAAATCTGCATTCAGTTGGGCAAATCTTTCCTTTTCACCATTGCCTTTAGCTTTCCTTCTTTCCTCTGCTATGTGTAAAGCCTCATCAGACAGCCACTTTGCTTTCTTGCATTTCTTTTTCTTTGGGATGGCAGCAATTGCTGCCTCCTTTACAATGTCACGGACCTCTGTCAATAGTTCTTCAGGCATTCTGTCTATCAAATCTAGTCACTTAAACCTATTCTTCACCTCTACTGTATATTCATCGGGGATGCGATCTAGGTCAAATCTGAATGGCCTAGTGGTTTTCCCAACTTTCTTCAATTTAAGTCTGAATTTTGTAATGAGTAGCTCATGATCTGAGCCACAATCAGCTCCAGGTCTTGTTTTTACTGACTGGATAGAGCTTCTCCATCTTTGACTGCAAATTATATAATCAATCTGATTTCAGTGTTGCCCATCTGGTGATGTCCATGTGTAGAGACGCCTCTTAGGTTGTTGGAAAAGGGGGTTTGCTATGACCAGCGTGTTCTCTTGACAAAACTCTGTTAGTCTTTGCCCTGCTTCATTTTGTTCTCCAAGGCCAAATTTGTCTGTTATTCCGGTTACCTTTTGATTTCCTACTTTAGCATTCCAGTCCCCTATGATGAGGAGGACATCATTTTTTGGTGTTAGTTCTATGAGCTGTTATAGGTCTTCATAGAACTAGTCCACTTCAGCCTCTTCTGCAGCAGTGGTTGGGGCATAGACTTGGATTACTGTGATGTTGAATGGTTTGCCTTGGATTTGGACCGAGATCATCCTATCATTTTTGAGATTGTATCCCAATACTGCCTTTCTCACTCTCTTGTTAACTATAAAGGACACACCATTTTTTCTATGGGATTCCTGGCCACAGTAGTCTTTTGAGTTAAATTCGCCCATTCCTGTCCACTTTAGTTCACTGATTCCCAAGATGTCGATGTTCATTCTTGCCATCTCATTTCTGACCATGTCAAGCTTACCTTGCCAGTCCATGAAACTCTATACATGCTATTTCCATTCATTTCACATTGGTGTCTCTCCAGCTGTGGAGTTGGTGTGTATTATAACTATGCCTCAAACTACCTTGAGTCCTTTTGGGGAATAAGAGTTTTTAAATGAATAAAATAAGTATGGATTGCAACATGTATCCGAATATAAATGACATCCATCATATGTGCATCCACACAAAAGTCACAGAAATTTACAGTTGATCCTTGGAAAAATGTTCAAACACACTTACAAATGCTATCTTAACCAGAGTCAATGGGCTCAGAAGGGTGTAATTCTGCTTAGGATGGCACTGTTAATGCAGTTACAGTATGGAGTCACTTTCACTCTAACCACATTCTGAATGCAGTTCTATTTCAATTATCCATAAAAAGAGCCCTGTTGGATCAGACAAGTACAGTTCCAACAAACAGGGTATAGGGGCCAAAGCCTTTCCTTGTTATTGCCTCCCCTCAGCACTGATTCACAGGGTTACTGTGCCTGAATATGGAAGTTCCCTTTAATCACTATGACTAATTGTCATCAATGGACCTTTCTTCCATGAATCTGCCTAACCCTCTTTCAAAGCCATCTGTGCTCAAATGACTACTACTATGTCCATTGCTAGTTAATTCCCCAATTTAATTACTCATTGAGTAAAGTATTTCCTTTTGTCTGTCCTGAATCTCTATTATGCTCTTCTCCCGAAATTTTGAGAAGTTGGGCAATTGACATGGCTGCTTCTTTGCTTCTTTCCTGTTCATAAGTGAGATTATTATAAAAGGAGGGACATGTTTGTCTACTAAATTGGTGGTGGTGGAGGAGAGTTAGTTTTTTATAACCCGCTTGTCTCTACCTTAAGGAGTCTCAAAGCGGCTTACAATCTCCTTCCCTTCTTCTCTCCACAACAGGTACCTTGTGAAGTAGGTGAGACTGAAAGAGTTCGGAGAGAACTGTGACAGGCCCAAGGTTACCCAGCAAGCTTCATGGGGAGGAGTCCGTCTCTCTTAAACACTACACCAAACTGGCTCTCTTTAGCTGGGATATAGCAGGGATTAATCTGCAAGGGTTAGATCATTTACCATTTCTCCACTCTCCAAAGTCCCCCCCTCCCTTTATCACAGGAAGAAAAAAAATGGTGACCAAAGAGATGACTGCTATAACTTTGGGATGACAAATTTGATGATGGAACAGGAGGGCCTTCCAACAAAAATAAACCACAAATTAGGCTGCAGCTACAATTTCAGCTCCTCTCTCAGCAAAAGCAAGCATGCCTTGGTTATAGATCCTGGACTACTTCACTCAGTAAATACTGGACTACTTCACTCAGAGTGATTGGTAGAGAAACAAACAGAAATAAGAGCTAAAGCCAGTGCAAGAATAAACAGAAGACAGTGCCAGGAACAGGTCATCACATGCCTCTTTCCATTGTAGCTCCCAGTAAGGAATGAAGCCCACATGTCTTTGTGCTTTATTTGTTTACATCAAAACTATAGATTTTAGGATTAAATTTTGCTTGGCTGCTGGGGCATTTTTGCTTGCAAAGAGGCCTCACTCAAACTGAAGCATACAAAGGTTGTGCCCACTTGATCCAGAAATTCTTTCCCATTTCAAGTACACTCAAGCCACAATCAAATCATATTGAACTGGTACCAAAATAGATGCAGGAATAAAGTGGTACCCTTTTGCACATGGTTCTAGATTTGGTCTTGAAAAAGGAAGGAAGGAGGAAGGAAGGAAGGAAGGAAGGAAGGAAGGAAGGAAGGAAGGAAGGAAGGAAGGAAGGAAGGAAGGAAGGAAGGAAGGAAGGAGAGTGCAATTTAGTGTTCTGCAAACCCAAGTTTACAAAAAAAAAAAAAAAAAACCTTGTAAAGACAAAACACATGGGAATTAAAAAACCCAAGGAACATTAAGAATAATGCACATGCACAGCTATCACAAATACACACATAACATGGGTCACATTTTTGGGTGCTGTAGTACCCTAAAGCTTTACCTGACATTGGAAGAGAAGTGGAGCCATGGGCGGGGGGGGGGGGCACCAAAGAAATAGAATTTCCCTTCCCATGTGAGCCCCTGTGGGCCCCTGCTGTAAGTGTCAATTAAATAAAACTGGGAGGGACTAAGAATATGCAGAGGATTGAGTTTGTCAAAATTACCTCTCTGAGTTTGTAAACTGGTTTATGAACAAAGATTAAGATTCAGAATGCAGAATTAAGATTCAGAATGCAGAATTAAGATTCAGAATTGATGGATAGGTCAATCAATGGCTACTAGCCATGGTGAGTAAATGGATCTTCCATTCTCAGAGGCAGTAAACCTCTGCAACTAGGAGGTAATATTAGGGCCAGGCCTTGGCAGTTATACTCTGCTTTTTGGCCCTCCAGATTAACTGCTTAGCCACGTTGTGAAACAGGATGCTGGACTAGATAGACTACTGTTCTGATCCAGTAGGGCTCTTCTTATGATCTTACGTGCAATAGAGAATGAACCACATCATTTCAAGTGGGAAGACTGTTATAGCTGGAGGGCAAAAAGGAGCCCTCAACACCCTTCTCTTTCTAGCAAAATAAATGTGTCAAGCTGAAAGGAAACAAGGTTTCAAAGGCATCTCCTGAAGCAACGAATGTTCCCAAGCACTCCCAAGTGGGAACCTTTTTATAGTTTTATAGCTATGTTTTCTTTAGATTAGTTTTCTAACAGTTTATTCATTCTGTACATTCCCCCTCCACTTCAGCTTACTCACCATGCTTTCCAAGAATGTAAATGGTTTAGATATGTACTTACATTGGAAATGACTGTTTAAAATTTGAGGCAGATAATCAGCTTTTTAAACAGCCCACTCCTTTTTCTGATTTGAAAATGCTCCTGATTCATGTTCTTTTTGTGAACAAACATAGATTCTTCTAAATATTTACCTCATGAATAGGACTGTGTACAAACAGAGTAGAATGAAGGGAAGGCTCCCATCCCCACATTTTATTATTATTATAATGTTGTTTTTCTAAAGCAATGCTTGAATCTGAGAGGCAGGCAATGAGCAATCACTTCACAGGGGAAAGGACACCTCTTTAGGAAGTTTTCATTTGTGTAATTGGACCCCATGTTAGAGGTAAATTAAGAGGGTATCAGAGGGCAGACTTTTTTCATCTGTATCTTGTCTTTGGAATTCTCTGCTTCACACTGGTTCATCAGTCACCTAGTAGGGATGATTTTAAATTTTGCACATCTGCAGTTTTCAGTCCACAACATCCTGATTCACAGTGCCAGTTAATAAACATTGTTACCCCTTCTAAGTTTAATAAAGTTAATGGGCTTAGAAGAGTAGTAACTCTGTTTAGGATGGCACCGGCAGTCCTGCTTCACTTTCACACAAGTTAATTCCATTTTCAAGCCACATACTGTTTCCCTTCACTACATTTTTTCTCATAAAATGTAAACATTTTTAATGTTACATGTGCATCAATAACTTACCATTATTCCTTATATCTATTATGTACAAAAGATGCAGTTGGTATGGATAAATGTCATCTACCTTGCACATAAAAACAGGCTACTTGTGGACATAATACAAATGAACCTATAAAACCACCAGCAAAGAATCAGCAAACAAGCCTTTTGACAAAAATATAAATGTGTATAAACAGGAAAGGAAACAATATTAATTTACCTTTAGCACCCATGTTGCTGAATTTTAGGTTTCAAGTCAATGATCTAGAGCCAGTGTGGTATAGTGGCTAGTGTCAGATTAGGATACTCTTCAAATCCCCAGTCTTCCATGGAAGTTTGCTGGGTGACCTTGGGCCAGTTACATACTCTCAACCTAACCTGCCTCATAGGGTTGTTGTGAGGATAAAATGGAGGAGAAGAGAATGATGCAAACTACTTTAAGTCCCTCCATTGGGGAGGAAGGTGGGGGGTATAAGTGAAGTAACAAATAAATCCCAATGTGGTGCCCATGGATGTCATCAAAACATCCACTTGTGTGTTTCCTGATCCTATTTCTTCCACAAAGCATTTCTTCTTCAAAGCAAAGAGCCAGTCCTAGCTTTCCTCACCCTATGAAGTAGGAGGTACTTCAGAGGAGCCCAGAAAGCATCACCTTTATGTCTATTAGGAGTATCCGTCATGCCTATCTTAGAACCTCGTAACAGTTTTTGGAACCTCCTCATGTTTTGTGATCGGATGCAGACACCATGGCAGCCATTTTGGGATCGTTTTGAGCCTTCCCCCAGCTATTTCAAGACATGAACTATTTATCGCCAAAATCACAAATGTGCCAATAGGTTCAACAAGCTGGGGGACACCTGCACCAGGTAAAGACATTTGTATTTTATGAATACAACAGGAGACTTGTAGCACCTTAAATACTACCAAAATTCATCCCATCATAACATTTCATGAGTCAGAGCTCACTTCATTAGATGTACCGGAGTGTAAATCCAGCACGGCCAATTTAGATACAAAAGAGAAAGACTGGGGGAGATGTTACAAAGAGATGCAGGTTCAAAACAAGACCCAGTCCACAGGAGTACTCATTTCACTCAACATTGGTGTGAGACACTTCTTACCATTTCTGAAGCATTTCTTAATAGTTTGCTCTATAGTTAACCTCTTTATTTTTGCTCTGGTTGTTCCTAAACTAGCTTCTACTTTTGCTCTGTAATGGTTCTGCAATGGATTTAGTACATTGCTCTGCTTATTGACTTGGACTGTTTGTTGATTTGTCAGTTAAACAGTTTTTATGATGTGGCTTTCTCTGTTGCTAGCTTTATGCAGCTAATTTTATCCTTTTATTTTTTTTATTCTTTTATTATGCCATTGCTAGAATTGTTAAAAGCGGCCTTGTGCAGCTGAGGTTGAGGGAGAAGGGTAAAAAAATGCCAGAAAATAATAAGGTCTTGGATAATTGATCTCTGGTAGAGATGAATGCCCAGACCTGGACAGCCCAGCCTAGATTCCGGAAGCAAAGCAGGGTAAGCCCTGGTTAATATTTGCATGGGAGACTATGAAGGAAGTCCAAGGTCACTACCCAGAGACAGGCAATGGCAAACCACCTCTCAATGTCTCTTGCCTTGAGAGCCCTATGGGATTGCTGTAAGTTGACTGACACTTGATGACACTTGCCACTGCCAAAGGTGCATGGGATCACTGGTTTCTACTGTGCTGAGCTTTTGCAGGACATGGAATGATTTCATTCTGCTTTGGCAGAACTCTGAAATGGTTACATGAAGTTATACTGGCTTCTTTACTCTTATCCAAATTATTATTATAACTGATATATTCCTCACTATACTGAGATGTTAGTGTGGCTGTGTGCATGGGCACACACATGTGCATACACTCAAGGGCTGCCAGGCTCCCTTGGTTGACCCCTGTTGCCTGCTGCCATGATTAAAAAAACCTACAACAATGCCAGCTGTAGCATCATGTCACTTCTGGTAAAAAAAAATATGGAAATGATAAAGGGTAGCTCCAGGAACAGCTGGAAAGTCTGTGGTTTTACCATACAGATTCTGGCAATTCCTAGAGCTAACTGTGTAACTTCCATAGTTTACCAGAGGTGATATGATACTGCAGCCAGCATTGTGCCCCCCTATAACACCATTCACAGCCCTCATATCAATTCTCAAAGACACACACTCCTTTAATATCCTCAAGTTCTTAATTCAAGCACAGATGAGCAAGACTTTCCATTTTGTATGTTCCAAGAGCTCCGAGGCAGGTAGGGATATAAAAAAATAACTTTTCTCCCTTCTGTCCATAAATTCTCCTTTCATCCAGAATCCACTGCAAAATCAAGAGGCCATAGGCCTGCTTAGAAATGCTCCCCTTTTGAGGCTGGGGAGTCCATTTTAAAAGTAGCTGCTAGTTCTTTTTCCTGTGGGCTGGAAACAGGAAGGGGGACCTATGCTTGCCAGGCAAAGGATTACAGCTCACTAAGGTGAGAAGCTCTCTTCTCCCCCCTCATCTTCTTAACCACAGAGAAGGATTCATTTGCTAGGGAGACATGAAGGAGGGAAGGAAGCTCCCAGGCATGCTTTGGAAGATTTCTCAGTGGTGCTCTGAAGGGCATTGTGACCAGTTCCTGGGCAGGGGGGAGCAGCATTTTGAGGAAGAAGGGGGGTTGGTGCTGATTCTTTGAAGGGGGCAGACTTCTGAGCTGCCATGGTGCCATGGTCTGCCATGGTGGCCATCTTTTCCAGATTATGCAGCTGTCCAGGTAAATAGAACAATAAGGGAACAGTCCTGCAACTTAGTAAGCTTTAAATGCCTGCTCTAGTCCTTGTAACATCTATCTAGGGCAAGTGTAGAAATCCCTTTCTCACAATACAAGAACTTGTGGGCACTCAATGAAATTGCTGAGCAGTCAAGTTAGAACAGATAAAAGGAAGTACTTCTTCACCCAAAGAGTGATTAACGCATGGAAATCACTGCCACAGGAGGTGGTGGTGGCTACAAGCATGGATGGCTTCAAGAAGGGATTAGAAACATATGGAGCAGAGGTCCATCAGTGGCTATTAGCCACAGGTATAGATAGGAACTCTGGGCAAGTGATGCTCTGTATTCTTGGTGCTTGGGAGGGGGGGCAACAGTGGGAGAGCTTCTAGTGTCCTGGCCCCACTGATGGACCTCCTGATGGCACCTGGTATTTTTGGCCACTGTGTGAGAGGGTGTTGGACTGGATGGGCCATTGGCCTGATCCAACATTGGCTTCTCTTATGTATTATTTATTATTAATTATTATTAATTATTATTATTATTATTATTATTATTATTATTATTATTATTATTAAAATTAAAATTTGTTCCCTGCCCTCCCCTCCATGGTGGGCTCAGGGTAGCTACCAAACATGCACGTGAAAAATACATTAAAACTCCATAATATGGTAAAAACAAAATAAATTAAGATTACAATATAAAACCATAACTACTCAGTACATCCTATTATAAGAGATGGAGATGTTCTATCAACATTTGATTGGCTGCCTACATCCTTGTGCAGGCTCCTGCCAGGCTGTTAGCTGTCCAATTGGTGGTGATGTTAGGGCCAGGGCCATGGTGTTAAGGCAGCATCCTACTTAAAAGCCTGGTGGAATAGCTCCATTTTACCGGCCCTGTAGAACTGCAAAAGGTCCTGCAGGGCTCTGATGTCATCCGGGAGCTCATTCCACCAGTGGGGGGGTCACCACAGAAAAGGCCCTGGCCCTTGTTGTGGCCAACCCAGCCTCTTTTGGGCCCAGGAGAACCAGGCAATTTTGGGATCCCGATCTTAGTGCTCCCTGAGGCATATGTAGAGAAAGGCGGTCTCTTAGGTAGATAGGTCCCTGACCATATAGGGCTTTAAAGGTAAGAACGAGCAGCTTGAACCAAATCTGGTATGCTATAGGCAGCCAGTGCAGTGCTTTTAGGGCGGGCTGGATGTGTTCCCATAAAGGAAGACACAACAACAGCCTCACCGCTGCATTCTGCACCAGCTGCAGCTTCTGAATTTGGGACAGGGGCAGCCCCATGTAGATAGCATTGCAGTAATCCAATCCTGAGGTGACCATTGCATGGATCACTGTTGCCAGGTCATTGCATTCAAGGAAGGAAACCAACTGCCTAATCAGCCATTAGTGGTGAAAGGCTGACTTTGCAGTGGCTGTTACCTGAGCCTCCATCGTTAAGGAGGTGTCCAGGAGCACTCCAAAATCCTAACCTCTGGTGCTGGCACCAACGGCACCCCATCAAAGGTCAGAAGAGGGATCCTTAACCTTGGACCGCTCCAACTCAGGCACAGGACCTCCGTCTTCATCAGATTCAATTTCAGTCGACTCAGGCTAAGCCAACCAACTACAGCTTTCAACACCAGGTCCAGATCTCCCAGACTAGAGTCTGACTGGCCGTCCAACAACAGATAGAGCTGGGTGTCATCTACATATTGGTGACAACCCAGTCCGTACCTCCGGGCAATCTGTAGGGAAATAAGGATACATTTCTAGCCAAATTTCCTTTGTTCCTCTGTTTGCTGATCTGGTGTTGTACTAAAATATGCTTGTAACCTTTTCCTTTTAAATAAATATTTTAATCTTTTGATGCTGATAGTGGATCTCTGCACCCCATATTTCCTCCAACTGCTTTTGAACATACTATTTTGTAAGAGGGACCTCCAGGGAGCAAGGAAATGATCAGTGTGCTAGTGACCAATTCTACAGGGGAGCCCCAAAGCAGCATTTGGTCTCTGTGGTAACCAGGCACTGGGTAGCAGAAGACCTTGAAGCCAGGCCTCAGAACTGGGAAGAGGAACTGAGAGTCCTGTTCCTCTCAGCAGGAACTCCTAAAATGAGCAGGTGGTGGCTGAATACCCTAGTGGAAGGAAGAGGAATAGCTCCCTCCAGGAATTGGCAAGCCAAAGGAGGGAGTGGACAGAGCAGAGTCTGCGAGTCAAACAGGCCTGCTTCATTATACTTCCTCTTTCCAAGAACTATGATTCTGGCACAGATTCTAATAGGGGGTATAGTTCAACACACACACCCTTGTTGTCAGGTTAGATTCCAGAGACCATCGTAGACTTGTATTAATTCAGAGTAGGAAAGATTATTTGAATGGATCAGAACAGAAGCAGTATTTTAAATAAATCCTAAAGTTTTCACATTACAAAACCTCCTACTAGAGTGATGTGATCACAATCCATCTTCACAAAATTGAGGTTGGGCCAGACACTGCAAATCCATTCCACCAATAAAGGGTGGTTTGCCAGTTCCATCTTGGGAAGTTCTTGGAGATCAGGGAGGGTGGAGAGTGGGGTTTGGAGATGGGAAGGACCTCAGTGGGGTATAATGCCACAGGTATAATACCCTCTAAAGCTGCCATTTTCTCCAGGGGAACTAAGTGCTGTAGTCTGGAGATTAGCCATAATTCCACATCTCCAGACACCACCTGGAAGTTGGCAACCCTAAATAAAGATGATTGGCCTGACACAAGATGTCTTGCTTCAGAGGAAGGCTCCTGCTGCAGGAGGAAAGTGCCTCTGTTAGCAGAATGAATTTATGCAATCCCAACCAATTTGTTGTGGACTAAAGAAGAGAAGATAGCTGGACAACTGGATGTGAGGGACAGGAGGAGATTATGTTATTACCATGGATGCATGCATTGCAGTGCATCCAGAACAACTGAAGTACTCCTGGCTGAGGTAGAATGGAAACATACATTTGAATGCCTTTGGAGGTTCCCTCTATGTCTGAACGAACTGGAAGAGAAGGATCCTGCCCTTGACATTTTTTTAAACTATAGTACACAGGAGAGGTACAATGTGTCCCAGCTTGTTCAACAGTAATGCACCAAGAGGAGTGTCACCAATGTTTCAGTGAAGAATATAACTGGATGTTTCCAAAATCACTGTGGATGAGGTGTCTTTCTTTGTCCTAGTTTTTAGTAGAAGTCATTTGGTGTAAGGAGAAGAATGATGACTGAAGTATGATTTCCTGTTTTAAATCACTTTATGAACCTCCTGGGACTTTTCCTTGCCTCCTTTTCTACATCTGGTACGTGATGATTAATGTAAGATAATCAAATTAGAAATCGTTTACACAGCAAAAGGTCTAGTGCCCACAACATGGTCTATGGTTTACAACAAGATTAGAAGCCAGTATGTGTAGATCACAACCAATTCTAATAAGGTCCAGATGTACTGTTAGCTGGATTGCACGTAGTTATTAATAATAATGAGAGGAATATGATTGATTATCAATAAGCAATCAGCTGCAAGAGCAAACACCTGTGTATACAGAGGTCAGCCCTGCCGGGAGGTGTTGGTAACAGACCAGGAGACTTTATATAGTTGAAAAATAAAGTCTTTTACTGAAGTTCTTCACAAGCAAACAATACACAGTCTCACACACAATTACTCAAGTCTAGGAAATACAGAGAGAAATAAGCACATTTGCATTAGCAGGTAAATTGTTGGTGGGCAATACCTACCGGTCCCGTCATGTAGAGTGTTCCTCAGAAAAAATGGAGGGGAAGGAAACTAAGAAAAATGGGGAACCACATGGCCTGGCCAGCAGGTAGCACGTGGGAACTCAGGCTGCAGACCTAGCGTTTAAAGATGGAGGCAAGGGTTGGGGATAGCAAGCTGGACATAAGAGAGTCAAAGGTTCAATAGGGGTCGAAGAGCAGAGAGAGAGCCAGTGGTCAGGCATCTCCTTATAAGCAGGAGGGAGGGGGCTGGTCACAACCCCTGGTTCCACCTCCTGGTAAGTCTGTCCCTAAAAATACCCTATTGGTTGGAAGGTGTAGGGGAGGTTTACCTGAGGAGTGGTCAATATTGAGAGCTAGAAACTTACTCATGTCTGACACCTGGTAGCAGCTAGGATGAGTCACCGGGCTGATTCCATTGTCTTCTTGATGGCATTAGCCAGGTTGCTGATGGCCATCAATTAGTTACCAAGCAACAGTGAATAGTCTCTGCCCGGTCTACGTGAGGTCTTGCAGGTGAGGGGGGAGGGAAAGAGGCTGCCTGCCTGATTTAGAAAGAACTCTTAATGGCGGTTTTTGGAGTTCTTAGTCCTCGCATCTCATCAAGGCATGGTGCTGTGTTTAGTGCATACTGGGTCTGTTCCATTCTCTTTCATGAGGAACAGGCTGGTAACCTATGCTGGGCACTGGAGCTGCTGGGGAGGTCAGGAGAACGTCTCTTGCCTAGGTGCAGTCTCTTCTGGCGTTGTGTGGGGGTTACCATGAGGTTCAGTCCCTTAGGTATACACTGGCACAGTTTATTGTTTATTACAGTTCATAAAGAGGCTCAAAAGCCTTGCAGGGCAACAGTACACATTCAAATAGGTCACCCTAAGGAAGATGTTAGAGAGGATTAGCAAATAACCAAGTGGCTGGAAATAACAAGCTATGATAAAATGGACATGCTGCACAGGCCTCTGGAAGATTATTTAAATCTTTTAAAACGTACTATGGATGATGAAAGATTTTGACTCATTACAAAGGTTGTGAAGCAATGTTCTCTACTAATTTTTTTTCCTAAACCTACTTTAGTTTAGGTAATTAGGAATGTGCATTTGACTGTATCCGAGCTGGAAAAAATACCCCAAAAAACCTTTTTTGGATATTTTCTCAGCTGAATATAAATCAGAGTCTATTTTTGGCTATCCAATATATCTGTTCCAGATAATCCCCAAAATATTGAGGATTATCTGGAAATGCTGGATAGCCACAGTTAAAGGTCATTTAAAGGGATCTCCATCCCTTTAAATTCCTTTGGAGTTAACTCTCAGCTTGGAAAAGGCAGTTAAAGAGATTGCAAGCCCTTTAAATGCTTTCAGAGTTCACTCACAGCTTGCAGGAGGTTTTTAAAGGGACCACAATCCCTTTAAATGCCTTTCCCCCCTCCATTTGAGACAATGGATAATGGGGGAACCTTGTTTGTAGGCCCATAGAATTGGACCCCCTGGTCCAATCTTTTTGAACCTTGGGTCTTTTGAGGAGAGGCACCAGCAGCCCCCCACCCCTTGGATACCCCTGGATCAGTTCCCCATTATACCTATGGGGGACTGCTGACTATCGGGTATAATGGAGCCAAAAAATGAGGGATTCCTGAAAAATCCCAACTCCAAATACTATGCCAGTATTGGGACTCAAGAATATCAAGAAATATTGATATTTTTCAGATTCAATATACCTGAACCTGAAAAAACTTCCAGGTTTTTTTTTACACACCCCTATTGTTCATTGCATATTCAAACAAAGGAAGATTATCAACAAGCTGTTAGAAAGCTGTGTGAATCTGGGAGACCCAGGTTCAAATGTCCATGCTTTTTTGGAAGCTCACTGGATGACCTTGGGCCAGCCATCCTCTCTCAGGGTTGTGGTATGGATAAAATGGGGAGGAGAATCAAGAATGTTTCCATGAGCTCTTTGGATGAAGGCCATGATAGAAAAATAATAGGTAGATGTAAAAGCCCCTCATATTGTCAAATTCAAATGATTATTTTCTTGTATAGTTTTCAAGGATTGGCTTCAAAGATTGAGGGCCCAAGCAAAATACCCTCTGGTGGCCTTCTTATCTAAGTACACCACTGCTGCCATTGCCTGTCATCTCCTCTCACCTTCATTCAGAAACAGGCAGAGAGCAGGTGGGGATGGCTCTTTGTGCTGCCACTGCTACTGATTCACTGCACAAGCAAAGTGTGAGAGCGGCTAGGCAGCTGTGGCCATTTTGGAGTGAAGGAGGTCTCATGGGCCATCAAGTGGAGACTACTGTTTCTCCTCATAGCAGCCATATATATATATTCTTTGCCATCAACAAGGCTATTGTTCTCATCCAGAGAGTGAGCATTCATGTACATTGCATAGGTAAGATTTATATGCCTTGCGAATTACTGTAGCCTAGGGGCAAACATCAGAAGATCCCTGCTGGATCAGACCAAAGGTCCACCAAATCAGTTACCCTGGAGGACCAAACAAGTCACAGAGGCCACCTTCCCTTATGCTGCCTCCTCACACTGGTATTCATAGGTTTTCTGCCTCTGTATATGGAAGTCCCTTTTCTCGCCATGGCTAGTAGCCATCAATGGATCTATCCTCCATGAATCTGTCTAACCACCTTTTAAAGCCAAACAATGCAGTCCTAAGCAGAATTATAACCTTCTAAACCCATTTACTTTAGTGGATGTAAAAAAGGTATATCTCTGACTTTAATTACATCATGGAACACTGACTAACAAACAGTAAAGGCTCTAGTTCAAATCTCATCTCTACCTCGCACAGAGTCTCAGACAAGCCACAGTCCCTCATTCCATCATCTTATGCTGTAAACCAGGGGTCCCCATTCCTTTCAGAGCCTGCAAACACCTTTGGAAGTTTGACAAAGTTTGGTGAGTACCACCCCAAAATGGCTGCCATAGGAGCAGGGCTTGTTTTGTAGAAAAAGCCCAGCAGGAACTCATTAGCATAATAGGCCACACCCAACAACACAAACCTATTAGCATATTAGGCCACACCCCTGACAGCACAGTATATTAGCATATTAGGCCACATCCCCATGTTACCAGAAGTGTGGTCATCCAGCCACACCCAGTTTTTGTTTCTTATTCTGTTTACCTTGTTTGTTGTCAAAACCTAGGGCTTTTTTTGTAGCAGGAACTCCTTTGCATGTTAGGCTACACACCCCTAACGTAGCCAGTCCTAATAAGTTTCTGCTGTTGGGTGTGGCCTATTATGATAATGAGTTCCTGCTGGGCATGGCCAACTTGGGAGCCAGCCGGAACTCCATTCCTGTGCGTTCCTGCCCAAAAATAGCCCTGCATAGGAGACAGAACAGAAAACATTACCTCCCTCCAGTGTTCCCTCTAAGCTGAGTTAATGTGAGCCAGCTCACAGTTTTTTAGCCTCTGGCTCACACATTTTTGTCTTCGCTCAGGCAGGATGGCTCCAGAGCAAACTAATTTATGCAGCAGCCAAATTGCTCACTCACAACTTTAATGCTAGTAGCTCACAAAGTAGAATTTTTGTTCACAAGACTCCACAGCTTAGAGGGAACATTGCCTCCCTCCTCACTTTTCAAAAGAATCATAGAAGAATGAACAAAAAGAAAGGAAGGAGAGCTTGAGGGGGAAGCAGAAAGGGGAGGAAATTAAAGGAATGAAATCCCAAGGAGGGAGGATGAAATAGATGGGGGAATAAAAAGAAAGAAAGAAAAGCTGAAGTGGGGAGGCAGAAAGAGAAGAGAAAATAAAAAGAACTAAAATGTGAAGGAAGAATGGATCTACACGTTGACTTTAAAAAGCTCAGGTGCTTACCAGTCTTCTTAACCCTCCAGTGGCTGTGGCTGCTATTGCAGCTGCGGTAAACACTGTCATTTAAGTGATGACAGCCAACCACAAACCCTGCCTTACAATGACCCTGCCCACTTTCTGAAAAGCTTGGTGGGTGCCAGAAAAAGTGCTGATGGGCTCCATTGTTCCCACAGGTACCAGAGTGGGGAAAATTGTTGTAAACAATGATCTGGACCCTGTGTACCATGAGCAGAAAGCACATAAAGTTGTGGATCTTTCACACCTACTTTCACATCCCATTTCAGTCATTTGTGACTTCCCCAAAAGCCAAGCCGAGAGTTGGAGGAAGGGTGGGGACAATCATGGCCAAAATGTCATTGGGCACAGGGGGATGCAGTGAAGCAGAGGTTGTCAAGAATTCCCAATCCAGGGGATTCTTGCTATGGGTGAGCAGAGCTCAAAATTACAAAACCCTGGGGTGTGTGTCCACACTCACCAGTATGGTAGTCTGCCACGAGCTCCTTGAACTACTCACACGGTCAGAAGCCAAGGGACAAGCTTCTAACCTTACTGGAAATTACTTAATAAAGCCAACCCTGCAAGGTAGATTACTTACAGAATGAATTTACACTAATAATTAACTAGTAGGTGAACTTCTTAAGTCTAAGCCTTAGACTTTAAGGTACTGGAATTAGACTGAAGCCTCTGAAGTACAGAACAACCAGGGATAGTCAAAGTATTTTTTATTAATTAAAGAGTGCAAGAATATTTCCCAAAGAACAAAGCAATTATTGGGGGAAAAGAAATGTACATCATAAATTCAAGCTACACAGTGTACCCTAAATTATAGTTATCATCGGTTATTCTTTTTAGGTGAAGTCAAGCATCTTTCCAAGTCTGTTTGTGTGGCAGGCCCATGTCTAACCCATGATAGGGTTAGCACATTGCCTCCAAGAGAGGTGAAGCTGGCTTGCTCCAACTAACAACAGGAAAGCTAATTTTTTTAAAGTCTAAAATTTGCATCAGCTAGGGTCCTTGAGCCAATACAAAATTCAGACCCTTGAATTTTTTTGACATGAAACTGTGATAACAAATGCCTCAGAAGAGAAACAGCTTGTGACACGATGCTTCCCCTCTGAAGTGTAAATCAAGCATTAACAGAAAGAGTGAGGTGTGTGTTCAGTGACAAACGATGTGGCTCTATTTGGTCTCTGTTCTTCAAAGGCACCAAGTCAGACTTGTTAATTTTCTCATGACAAACCCAGATGTTTCCCTTTGATTTCTTCCCCCATGCTTTAGGCCTGAGTTTTGATATGAAGCCTGAACCAATGTTTTAATGCAAGAATATGGAATTGAATCGGAGGTCCAGTTTTCCGTGACAGAGGCATTGGTTTATTATTGTCAGGTGACAGTAATACTACCCAGCATTTATGAATTATTGAAGTTATGAATTTCCAAAGCATATTACAAATGTTATTTCAGCAAATTAGCTTACACGGTACTATTGAAAAGTTACTAAGATTTTGTCCATGAAATGGTTTGTCCATGAAATGGTTTGAAAGATTTTGTCCATGAAATGGTCAGAACTGCTATATACATGCTAAATGGTTTTATTTTTATTGCATGTAACACACTGCTCCTGAATTTTTACATTAATTCTAGAATTGTTCTGTCACAGAAGGGAGTAAGCTACATTGAACTCAGGGGTTTTGCTTCTGAGTAAATGTGCATAAGATTAGGCTACAAATAAGTGCTCTTTCTGCATTGTTGTTAAGATTCTTCTTAGAGAACAGGGGCAGAACAAGACCGAAATCTGAGGCTGTGACTGATAAAAACAAAATTAAACTGTTATTGCCAACTCTAGTAAAGACACTACGGACTTCATTTCCTTTTAACATTCTTTTTTTGGCTCAAAATATAAGTGGGAGGGCATCGTTATTCTTTGCCTGATTCATCTGTACCCATACATGTCAGACTACACAAACCAGAATATTGGGAATACAACAGTTACATATTTCAGCTCTCTTTTGTATTACAGTTAACCAAACCTTGTCTACAAATGGTAGGAGCAATCCAGTGAAAGTTCAGCAGCCTTAAACTTCTGTTAGGTGAGCTTTTTGGAATATGTTGAAGCCAGAAATAACAACTCAAAAGAGCAGGGATGTCTAAGAAAAAACAAACAAAAAAGATTGCTTGTAACAAATTCACAGTTTTCATTCTATGCTTGTTTATGTTCCCATTGGAGCAATCTTCAGTTCACATTTATTTATCAGTTATTACCCTGAAGAAATCCATTCAAGAAATAAAGTAACACATTAATTTATAGCTTTTGTCAGACTCTTTCACACCCATCAGGTAGCTTCAATAGCAGTAAGTGACTAGAAAATAAGTCCCTTGCATGATATATTGCAGACTCCTGGATGAAAGCAGTAACTTGTAGCACGAATGTGCAGCAGATTGTGTTTTAATTAGATAGATATATAATGGTGTCCAGTATGGATGTGCAAAAAACCCAGGATATATTGAACCCGAAAAATATCAGTATTTCACAATATTCCCAAATCCCAATACCAGTATGATATTTGGATTCAGGAAATATTCAGGCAACTTGAATTTTTTCAACTTCATTATATGCTATGGGGACCATTATAGTCAATGGTCCCCATAAGGTAAAATGGAGAATCAATCTGGGGGGCTCTGACAGGAGCTGGGTTGGGGTTGTTTTTTTTTAGATAGAGGCACCAAATTTGCAACATAGCTGCTGGTGCCTCTCCTCAACCCCCCAAGTTTCAAAAAGATTGGACCAGGGTGTCTAATTCTATAGGCCCCCATCCCAAACTATGGGAGGGGGAAAAGGTGTTTAAAGGGATCATGGTCTCTTTAAATGCCTTCTCCAAACCACATGAGTTGGGGGGAGTTCACCCAGAAAGTGTCTAAAAGGACCATGATCCCTTTAAACACCTTCTCCAAGTGGTGACTTCACCCAGACAGATCATTTCAAATAGCTAAAAAATGGCTAAATCTCTATCCAGCTGAAAGAATATCTGGAAAATACTGATAAGATATTTTTGGATATTTTTTTCAGACCAGATTTAGCCAAATGCACACCCTTAGTGTCCAGTATAATTTATACGGCCGCTGGAGAATAACTCAGCCAATAGTGTAAAAAAATACAAATGAAGGACTGAAATTGGATAGTCCATTGAGTCAGAGGAGAATTTTGAATAGTCAAGCAAATTACCCTACACCAAAGAACTGTTCTAGATTGGCCCTTTAAGGAGTAATATGGTATGGTATATCTTTCCTCACCCCACATCACTGATGTTGATGACAGGAACAGGAAAACAATGTGGGTAAATTTACCTCATCACTGTGGGAGGGCAGCAGAGCAGAAAAAAATCATCTGTTGCCCAGAGTCCCATGCAGGCCCATAGCCAGGATTTTTCATTTTGTGGGGCAAATTTTTTTCTTGTGGGGCACCCATTATGTTTATATTTATACTTTAAAACCCTCTCTTGATACAAAACAAAACAAAAACATTGCTGGGATTTTTAAACTGCAGTTCCAGACTTGGGATCCCCTGGAGACTGCCAAACCCCACCCCCCCATGCTGACAGTAGGCAGATATTGTTGGAAATGTGATCCCCAGGTCCCACATAGACTATGGCATCCCTTCCTCCCCACCCCCCATGCAAAAGAAAACAAGTAAACTTCACCCAATCTGTGTGGGGCTTGATTTGCCAGCTTGGGAATTGGGTGGGGGCTTGCTTAAAAAAAAAAGACAGATCACTGCAGCCACATGGGAAGGATGGAAGGAGTCTGGGCTCCTTTACTTTGCCTGTGAGGAGGGAGTAGCAGCAGCCTGCCTGGGAGTGGAGGTGGGGCTTTCTTCCTTTGCCAGCCAGGTGAGAGGCAAGACGAGTTGATAACAGAGTAACTGAGTGCCGGCCAGGTGAGGGAAGATGAGTAGACAACAGAGTAACTGAGTGCCACTGCTGAGAAGAGATACAGGCAGTTGGTGGCCAGTGTGAGGAATAAGTCAGGGAGCCTGCCCAGGGTAGTTAATTGGGGGGGCTGGTAGAAAGTCAGGGGGCTGGGCTCCAAAATCAGCCTATGTAGCTACAGGCCTGGTCCCATGTCAATTCTCTCTCTCCCTCTCTCTACATTTTTCTCCTGCCCCTTCTTCCAGTGGGTTCAGGGTGGCACCCACAGTTTTTACTTCTCAATTTATTCTCACAATAACCCCATGAAGTAGGCTAGACTGAGAAAGACTGACTGGCCCAAAGTCTCATGGTAGGGTAGGGATCTGAACTCAGAGCTCACAATTCTAGTCCAAACTCTAGCCACTACATAACTAGTTATCCCAGGGCTGTTTTAACATCCCAAATGACCCAGTTACCATTCTTTTTCTGCCCTCAGTGCCTCCCCAACCCCAGAAAAGACATAACATCTTTGATCTTATGCTTGTTGACCAGTGACGGGAAAAGGTCAGTGAAGATATTTATGCCAAGAAATTCTTTGCTGGTTTAACTAGACTTTTTTCTTGCAGGCAGTATCTGCTGCATGTTTGGAAGACTCAGATTTAAAACTCATCTGACTGATAAGCCTAACATTGTTGGAGTAGTCTAGAAATTTGGGGTGGACCTGCCCTTTAACTTCCTGGAAATGTTCCTGGTGTGCTATTGCCCTGGAGAACCTTTTGGTGACAGGAACAAGCTGAGCCTAGCTGTGGTGCTAACAGTCCCATAAAAGCCACTTAGCTTGGATCTGGGCTGCAGCAACTATAAAAATTGGTATGCACTGAGCAGTCCCTGTGGCACTGCCTGCACTTCAGGAGCCACTTGGCTCTGTTTGCTCCAGGGAAGTTTTAACCTCCCAGTATTCCCTTCATTATAATATTCTATTTTTTATTCCACCACATCTTATAGGATCAAGTCAAACAATTAAGTGTTTCAAAATCTTCCTCCTTATTCCCCTCACCAAATGCAACTCAACAAACTTTGCCTGATACATTCTCAGAGAAAAGTTTGCTACCCACAAAATGAATGACCCTGCCAGACATAAATACTGTATGTTTCAATACTGGCAATTGCTTGTTAACAAAAACCTGATGTTTTCCAGCTGAGTCCCACCCAGCTAGTATGTGACCCTAACAGATAGCAGTGTGCAAACAATGCTGTTCATTTTTCTGCTAGTAGTATGTTAGTGACCTACAGTAGTTGGACTTGCTTGATGAGAAATAACCATTTGAAAGGAGATCCTTGAAAATCAATAACCATTCTTTATTCAAGCTGTCATTGGATATTTGGAGATTTTTGCCTCTCCTAGGTTTGCAATGGTTTTGCAATAGAAAGGTTTTAGTTTAGGTGTATACGCTGCTCTTGTGATTAACATCCTTCATGCTCAGCAGGGCAAAGTGTAAATACAATTACATTCCTTCACTATTCCTTTTTTTAAAATCCGATAATCAAAATTGTGAAAGAGGCATAATATAACCACACTGGAAAACTGACGAGTTCCACTTAGTTTGCATTGCAAGAAGGCTGGCTAGCAATATCAGAGACTGTGACAATGCAATCTGAGTCATGTGGAGAACCAATGTGGTATAGCGGTTAAAGTGTCAAACTAGGATCTGGAAGAGCCAAGTTTGAATTCCTACTTAGGCGAGTGTCAGAGGAGAGAATAAAGGTGTAAGCAGTTTCACTTCCCTCTGGAGAGAAAGCAGGGTTTAAATGAAGTGAACAAAATGGTGCGACACACATCCTTGTGATGTCTCTGAATAACTGCTCAAACTGGGACCAGTCATTAGGCATCATTGAGCTAACTCACCTAAAAAACTTTCCTCCTTACATTTTGGGATACCATTAAAAAGCAGCAATTTGCCAATACACATAGCATCCATCTTTCCAATACCAGCTGGCCCCTCTGGGGATGATAGATGCCATTCAACAGGGCCACTGACCAACATGGTAATGGTCTCTATATACATGGGTGAACTTCCATGCAGGCTGAAAAAAACAATACAATATAAATTAACCCAAAGTGGGGGGAAACACCACTGCCCCTGAAAATGGCCCTAATGGGGCATAAAAATAGTCCACAGGGGATCATTATAATTATTTATTTATTTATTTTGCAGGATTATACAGGATTTCAGCCTTCATCAGGGCCACCAAGGCAGTGGCTGGCAGATTAAAAACACACATAAGAGGAACACATCTTAAAAATCATTAAAACCAAGCAAAACATATAATTCAAACAATTAAAACTGTTAAGTACACATACTATTTAAAGCACAGTTACACACATTTTTCTGGTCTGCAGTGGTGCCATCAGCTGTGTCTCAGGAAAACTCCTGAAGATGGGCTGAGCCGCTCTGTGTTGGGCGGGTCTGGAATCTACCAGACCCTAAAGGGACCCTTGGAGGGGGTCTCGGAAGCTTTGGGGTGCCTTTTTTTGGGCGTTCCTCTTGGTTGCCGCCAGGAGTTGAATGCTCTGAAGAGAACCCTTTTCCCCTGCAGGAGCAGACACCATGATTCATGGCAGTTAGCTATGGCTCTGAAATTTAATAGCATGGACTTTCAGATTGAAAACTGCATTCTGCTTGTGACTTCTCAGCTTTAAACTGTGAGTTATTGTCTAAAATAAGCTCTTCTGGCTTTGTTTTAATTGTAGTTAGTAGTAATAGGGTGTACCCTTCTTTTATTCAGAGACCGGAAACGTTTCACAGCTGCCCCATCCCCCTGCGGAAGCTATGCTTCCGCTAAGGGGGGGGCATGCTTCAAAAACAGGGATGGGCAAGATGGCCGCCAGTATCAGCCCAGAAGGGAATGGAGGAGGCTGTGCTATGGGGCTGTTAGCAGCAGGGGGTTTGCAGTGGGGAGAAGGAGTCTGGTACAATGGCAGCCATTTGTGTTGTTGTGCTTGGTGCAAAAACTTCAGGCTGTGGGGGCAGTAAAGCAGAGAGAATATCCAGAGGGGAGCATGTGTACAAGTTTGTTTTTTTAACAAAGTGTTGTTGAAAAAGTGTGTTTGGTGTAAATTCAAGCGCTTGGAATTTTCAGAACATCCCCCAGTTCTCTCTCACTGGAAACTCAGACAGGCAAGAAAGGGGGGAGATTTCCACTCCCTGCTTGAAAAAAGGGAGAGCTGAAATCACTATGCCCCCCCCCAAAGTCATTCCCCCCCAGTGAGAATGACTATTGGTTCTAATGTGTGTCTAGTAACAGAAATGAACACATTTGCTAAGACCTGACCAGGTATTTTAGAAGCAGCCATTTGTATTGTTGTGCTTGGTGCAAAAACTTCAGGCGATAGGGACAGTAAAGCAGAGAGAATTTTTAACATGTGCTGAAATGTGTGTTTGGTGTAGGTTTCAAACTTTGCCGGCGCTCTCACGCTGGAGGCTCAGGCTGGCAAGAAAAGAAGAAAAAAGTTTTCCTCCTCTGCTTGAAAAAGGAGAGCTGAAATCACCATGCCCCCCCTCACCACCCACCTCCCCCCCGAGAAAAGGAAAGACTATTGATTCTAGCGTATATCTACTAACAACAACAAAAAAAGCACATTTTGCAGACTGTGAAAATTGGGCACAACAACACCCCTTTTTTTCCTTTGGGTTGTGTGTATCTTTGTGTTTAGTGCAGACTCCCCAGGGTCTGAGAAGTCTCTCTCTCTCTCTCTCTCTCTCTCTCTCTCTCTCTCACACACACACACACACACAGCCAGCTGATTTCCACTCTTTGCAAGCCCCCCCAGAGAGCAAAGGCACCCAGTTTGCTGCAAAGGGGGAAAAGTGTCCTTTTTAAAAAGTGAAATGGCTGCTGCATATCACAGGAATAGGTAAAGAACAAATAAAGAGAGAGAGAATCTCTAAAGCCTGCTCTCTCTTTCTGCAAACGTCCCCCCCCCCCAAGGTACACACGCACAAACACACACATCGCAAAAAACAGCTTGATTGAAGCAAAGGGAAAGAACAAATAAAGAGCAGACACCCCCTTTAACATCTCAGCAACAATTTTAACCCATAGAAAGTAGTGTTAATTTGAAAGCAAGCAGAGAGAGAGAGAGAGAGAGAGAGATTGCACTAGAGAATCTCAAGCCATGAAAAAAAAAAAAAGACAAGCAGCAAGGTAGAGTTTTAAAGTTCACTTACCCAGAAAAAACATAGGGAATGCCAGTCTCCAGTTCCCCCCCGTGCCCCCAACTCATGTTAAAGCATGCAAGCAGGAAATTCCCCCCACACCCCGGTTTCAATAGTTTTTTAAAAGAAATACAGTGTGCAAAAACAGAGAAAATTCTTCTGGGCAAAAATGCCCTTAAAAGCAAAAAGTTTTTCCAGGCAGTTGTGTGTTGGAAGGAAGACAGCAAGCTTCTGTACTTCCGACAGAACAAACAGCTCCAAGGGGGGGCGGAGAGAAGATTCCTAGCCCAATCCTAGGCTGTTTTCAGCCCCGGGAAGTTTTGAGCTGTGGCAGTTAGCCAATCCAAAAACCACTCAAGCAGCTGTCACAACTCTGAGTCTTTTTCCCAGGAGTTCCCTACACACCCCACCCCCAGCCAGAGTGTTTGCAGCATCATTGTGTAAAAGTTGGGGTGTTTGGTTTATCTATGAAGATATTTGGCGTTAGAGCTAGCGGTCAACAGGAAGATGACATCATTGCTGCTCCAACCTGAAAACAGGATATGCCGAGTGGGTAAAACAGGAAAATTGCATCATTTTAAAAGATTGGAGGGGGGGGGGCGTATTTTTTATATCTCTCCACTGATTTCACTCAAAATGTGTGTCACAGTTTAAAAACCTGTTTTATTTAAGATATGAGAATGTTTAAGCACACTGATCATTTATACCAATATTCAGTATCTCTGGTGAATAAAGGTTAATCACATATGATTGTGGCATAATAGCATGAGGCATTTTAGGGTCCCCATTGGTCAGAACCCACCTACAATGTGTGAAGGAGAGAATGACATTGATACTGCACACACACCCCAAATACCAGCACATGTATTTTTGAGACAGGGACAATATAAGGAGAAAATGTGGCCTTCCCTTGAAACTAAAAGGCCATCATTGTGTTCATGCCCACCGTCTTTCCCTTCTGTGTGAAGTGAAATAAATCATAGGGGAATTGCAATAAACAAAACGCAGGTCCCGCAGTGTGCGCCGTGGTATAGAGGCATGCTCTAGAGAACCCCAGCCTTCTAGGAGAGGTCAGGGGGAGTGTCCCGAGGTGGCACGTGCGAGTTGGGGGCTGTAGGAGCTGTTTTGTCGATTTTAGCCTACGCCAACCCTGCGAGGTAGAACACCCAAGCGGCACATGGTTTCATTTTGGGGTATCGAGTGACCCCTCAGTGGACTCGCCTTGACGAGGGGGACCTCTGGGCACTATTATTGGGGTGATTGGGGGTACCCCCAAAATTTCGGTTTTGGGGCACCCTCCCCCGTCACATGGGGGAGTGCCTGGCGACATTTAAACGCGCCAATGAGCAGCAGAAGGGGGGTGGTTCCAGCATAACAGAGATAAAAGGGCAGGCCACGCTGCTGTGAAGATGGGGGAGGGGGGACTGAGGCTGTATATTTGTTGTCTAATAAAAAATACTTTTATTGTAGTAAAAGAGAGTGAAGCGTCATGGTTCATCATCAGGATGTATTAAAAGGGATTTATTTTAACCCCCAGGAGATTGGAAGTTTTGGAGGGGTTGAATCTCTTTTTCAAGCAGCTTCTAAGAGGGGGCATCGGGTGAGCAGAAAAGAGGTGGAAGTGTGGCTCGATGATCAGGATGCCTATGCCTTGCATAAAACAGCCAGGGTGCATTTCAAAAGAAACAAGGTAATCGTGGGGGATATCGATGAGCAGTGGCTTGGTGGATATGCAACAATATTCCAAGTACAACAGGGGCTACAAATACATTTTAATGGTGATAGACATCTTGTCTAAATACGCATGGGCCGTGCCTCTGAAAGATAAGGGTGGGAAAGAAGTGTCGGTCGCTTTTAAAAGCATTTTCACGGAGTCAGGGCGAACCCCTCAGAAGCTGCAAACAGATAGGGGCAAAGAGTTTCTCAATAAAAAAGTGGGTGCTCTGTTAAAACATCACGGAGTTTACCACTTTGTCACCAATAATGAAGTCAAGGCTGCAGTGGTGGAGAGGTTTAATAGAACTTTAAAGACCAAGATGTGGTGGTATTTTACAGCCAAGAACACTTTTAACTATAGGGATGTGCTACAGGACCTGGTCAAAAGCTATAACCACAGCTACCACAGAACTATTCAGAAGCGGCCTGTAGACGTGAAGCCTTCTAATGTGCTCGCCGTGTGGAGACACGTGTATGAAGCAGTCCCCGCAAAAGAAGCCCCGTTTTTGTTTAGAAAGGGAGAATGAGTGAGAGTCTCTAGAACAAAGGGAACTTTTGAAAAGGGGTATGAACAGTCTTTCACCGATGAAATCTTTATTATAGAAGAGGTGGTCAGAAGGGAGGAGAGGCCTTTGTACCATCTGGTAGATTTTGACGGTGAGCCGATCCTAGGAGGTTTTTACCCGGAGGAGCTGCAAAAAGTGACCAATTGGAAAGACAGAACATACAGGATTGAGAAAATTATAAAAAGCCGAACAAACAAGAAAAAGAAGTTTTTCTTTGTCAAAGTGGAGGGGGTGGCCACCTAAATTTAACAGCTGGGTCCCCGCTGAAGACATCACAGAGAAGGATGGAAGATGATGGGTTTTATATCACGCTCCCCAGCAACGCTTCTAAGGATCTATTTCCTGAAAATACCAGCGCTTCATTCACGGTGCACATGTTTAAGCCTCTGGAGTTGTGTGGGGAATGGGAGGTCTATCTTTAGAATCGTACATTATTTTCATTTTAATTCTTGGCTTTTTCCCTGCCCAGATAAATTTGAAGATTTCTCTTTGCCATTTCACCAACACTTTCACATCTTTCACAATTGGTATTGTCTGAAACAAAAACATCAACCTGGGCAGTACATTCATTTTGACAATGGCAATTCTTCCAAGAAGAGATAATCTAAGTTTTTCCCATTTTTCTAAATCACTCTTTACTACATTCCACAGTTTTTCATAATTATTCTTAAACAAGTCAATATTTTTCATTGTAATTTCGACTCCCAAATATTTAACCTTTTTAACCACTTCACATTCTGTCACATTCTGTAACATTTGTTGCTTTGCACCTATCATGTTTTTACACAATATCTTGGATTTACTCTTGGATCTGTGAGATCACCAAAGTCTTTTACTTTTTCAAATACCTTAGGCATATTATTGACAGGATCTTCAACAATAAACATAATATCATCAGCAAATGCTCTTAATTTATATGAAAAACCTCTAATATTCAAACCTTTTATATTATCATCATCTCTCACCCTTTGCAGCAAGATCTCCAAAATCCAGATAAATAACAATGGTGACAGGGGGCAACCCTGTCTAGTACCTTTTCTGACCCGGAACACTTCAGTCGATTCTGCATTCACAATCACCGTAGCTTTTTGTTCTTTATATATTGATTGAATCATTCTTATAAATTCTGCGCCCATCTGGGATTTCTCTAACACTTTAAACATAAATTCCCAGTTCAAATTATCAAATGCCTTTTCTGCATCCAAAAATAAAAGCCCCACTTCTTTTTCCGGATGTTTATCATAATACTCAATTGCGTCTAGCACAACCCTTATGTTGTCTTTTATTTGTCTATTTGGTAAAAAACCAGCTTGATCTTCAGCAATATTGTCTTTCAAAAACCTCTTAAGGCGCTCTGCTAAAATTTTTGCAAAGATCTTATAATCGTTGTTTAAAAGTGAAATTGGTTGATAATTCTTTACATTTGTTAAATCTTGCGCTTCTTTTGGAATAAGGGTGATTGCAGCTTCATTCCAGGAATCTGGAATCTTCCCAGTTCGTCTAATTTCATTTAAAAGAATCTCTAACACCGGGACCAGGTCTTCATGAAATTTTTTATAAAACTTGGCTGAAAAACCATCTGGACCTGAAACTTTGGAGATTTTTGCCTCTCCTATTGCCTTACTGATTTCTTCTTTGGTTATTACAGCATTTAATATTGCTTTCATTTCTGGGCTTGGTTGCATCAAATTAACCTTAGATAAATAATTTTGCACCTTTTGCAGATCCACTTGCTTTGATTGAAAAAGTGTCGCATAATATTTAAAAAATTCCCTCCGGATCCCTCCTGGGTCTGAAATTTCTTTGCCTCCATCTTTCAATTTGGTTATTGTTTTATTCTCTCTTCTTTTCTTCAATTGCCATGCCAAATATTTACCAGGTTTGTTTGCACCTTCAAAGGACTTCTGTTGCAATTTTTTCAAGTTCCAATATACTTCTTTGTTTAACCTTGCCTTGTATTGTTCCTTTAAAATCCTCAATTCTCTCAAAATTTTCTTTTTGCCAGGTCTTTTTTTTATATAATTTGACTCTCCATGTTGGTTTCATGCTTATTTATCAGAGTCTTTAAAATTATCATTGATGAATCTGGTCATTTGCTCTACTGATTTGATGGTGACTCTCTTCTGCTTGAATGTAAAACTGACACCTTTTGGAATTTCCCATCTGTATCTTATGCCTTCTGTTTTCAGTTCATCAATCAAGTCTTTAAAAAGTCGTCTATCCTGAAGAATTGCTCTGGGTAGTTCCTTTAATATCATAATTTTCTTGTTGTCAATTGTAAAATCTTCCTGGAATTGTTGCTTAAATAAATCCTCCTTCAGTTTTTTGGATATGAACTGGACAATCACATCTCTGGGTAATTTTTTCCTTTGCGCAATCGCAGAGTTGACTCTGTACACCAAATCAATCTGTGCCGCCACCTTCTCCTCTTCTATTTTTAAAAAATCTGCAACAGCATCCACCATAACAGAGTGTATATTCTCACTTTTGTCTTCAGGGATCCCCCTGAATCGCATATGGTTAAGCATAGCATTATATTGGACCATCACATTAACTTTTTCTGTTTCTATAGCAACCTCAGCAATATTAGATGCCACTCTCGTCACTCTTTCATCCATCTCATCTGCTCTTTTATTCAGCATCTGAATTTCTTTTGTAATCCCAGACAAATCCTTTTTAAGTCTGTTACTTCTGTTACTAGAGTTTTCTCCATCCTTTGTAACGCGTCCATCACTAGTTTCTCCATGGCTTCCATCAAGCCCTGTATTTTTTTCTCTTCTTTAGCCGCCATTTTTGGGGAGGACCAGGAGTTCGCCCTCTGTCGTTGCCGCAAGTCGTAAGCCGTTGTTTAAAATTCACCTAAAACATATCAAATTAAAGTCCTTCTTATGCCCACCTAAATCGCTCTAATTTCACTTTTTTCTATTAAGGCTTTTAGCTAAAATCGAAGTAAATTTTTCTGACCTTCTCAAAATGGCGGCGCAATTTCTCTATGGTAAATGATTCTTCCGGTTGTACACTTCCTGTCCGGCACTCTTAGTTGTCCCCCTTACCTCTGGTTTCCTGTCTTCTTCCGGCCTCCTTAGACTTCTCTAGGAGATATGACTTGTCTGGTCTGCGGTCACTTCCTGTTATGGCGTTTTCTGCTGCAGCTAGAGTACTTTTCCACTCTTATTCTTGCGGGGCTTGCTGTTAGTTTCTGTTTTAAAGTCAATACTCCAACCGCAGGAATGTTCAACAATCCGGCTTTTTGGCCTTTTTTACTGTTTAACTGCTTTTTTTCGGAGTTGGTGTTAGTACAAAAGATACCGCACGCTCATACGCTTCATCGGATGTTATTCACTCTCGGCTTTCACGCGTCTCCGGTGAGCAATTTTAAAAAGTTACCTTCAAAGTCTGTGTCTTGTTATTGCAGTGTTTCCTTGATATCAGTTTCTGTAGAATGTCTTGGAGGTCTGGGTCATGCATTCTTATGTTGAGAATTCAACTCGGTGGGGTCTTGTAGAAAATTTCCGAAGTGCCTTCTTTGGGGGAGGGGATCAAGGCTGGTCGCGACGCTCTTCAAAGCCCCGCTATCAGCCGATCTCAACTCCCTCTCGGGCCAATGCTCGCTGCCAGTCACCCCCCTACCTGGGGGGATCTGCGGTGGGCTGTATCAAGCCCACCCTGTCATCAAGACCCTCCGTATGCTCTGGGAGCTCTGAGAGCAAGCCAGAACACGTCAGGACGCCATGGATCCCAGACCGGAAGCCCGCTATCTCTGATTATATGACTTTTATCTTGGGTTTTGTTTTTTGATATTGATTTTTAATCCACAGATAGCTATGTAGTCTATCGTCAAGAACTGAAGATTCTATCAGTCTTTCATTGGGACTTCTGATCCAATCCAATACCCAAACAAGCCCAGCAGCTTGGTAATATAATTTGATGTTAGGTATTGCCAAACCACCTCTTTTCTTCTCATCTTGCAGTACTTTAATTCTTGTTATTGGCTTCTTATCTTTCCATACAAACTTATTTATTTGTTTTTCAAGTCATTCAAAGTATTTTTAGAAATTGAAATTGGAATAATCTGTAACAAAAAGTTTAATTTTGGTAGTACATTCATTTTTTATAGCAGAAATCCTTCCAGGCCAGGATAATTGTAATCTGGACCATCTTTCAATATTTTTTTGTAGTTTGGATCAGGTTGTCATGTAATTGTCCTTAAATAGTGTATCATTCTGTCCCATGAGATATATTCCTAAATATTTGACTGGGTTGTTTGTTATGTCACACCCTGAAATTTTTTTAATCTCTTCCTCTTCTTGAGTAGTTGAAAATTTTAAAATAATCTTAGTTTTCTTCCTGTTGATTTTATAACCTGAAAAGAGTCCAAACTTATCAGTTTGCTCCATTACATATTGGAGAGATAGTTGGTGGTTCGAAATTATATGGACTATGTGATCTGCATAACTTTAGTTTAAGCTATTAAACTATCCATCTCAAAAAGGATATTATAGCATTGGAAAAAGTGCAGAGAAGGGCAACTAGAATGATAAAAGGGTTGGAACACCTTCTCTATGAAGAAAGGTTAAAACGCTTGGGGCTCTTCAGCTTGGAGAAATGACGGCTGAGGGGTGACATGATCGAGGTTTATAAGATTATGAATAGGATTGAGCAAGTTGAGAAAGAAGTACTTTTCTCCCTTTCTCACAATACAAGAACTCATGGGCACTCCATGAAATTGCTGAGCAGTCGGGTTAGAACAGATAAAAGGAAATACTTCTTCACCCAAAGAGTGATTAACATATGGAATTCACTGCCACAGGAGGTGGTGGCAGCTACAAGCACGGACAGTTTCAAGAGGGAATTAGATAAACATATGGAGCAGAAGTCCATCAGTGGCTATTAGCCACAGGGTATAGATGGGAATTCTCAGTCTGGGGCAGGTGATGCACTCTATCCTTGGTGCTGGAGGGGGCAGCAGTGGGAGGGCTGCTAGTGTCCTGGCCCCACTGCTGGACCTCCTGATAGCACGTGGTATTTTTGGCCGCTGTGTGACAGAGTGTTGGACTAGATGGGCCATTGGCCTGATTCAACATTGGCTTCTCTTATGTTCTTATGTTAATATTTGCATGCTGTTTAGTGTAGATGTTCTGTATCCAATTCAAAAATCTGGAACCATACTTGAAATACTGCAATGTTTTTTTTAGAAATGCCCAGAACACATTATAAAAGGCTTTTTTAGCATCTAAAAACAGAAAAGGCCGCCTCTTCACCCTTATGTTTAACAAGTTCTATTGAAACAACAAAACATATGTCTTTTTGGTACAAAACCAGCCTGGTCAGGATGAATTACTTCACAGATACATGTCTTTAGTCTATCAACCATAATTGAAGCAACAATTTTATAGTCCACATTCAACAATGAAATAAGTCTATATTATTTCAGCAACATTGGGTCATTATTCTCTTTATATAGTAATGTTATCTGAGATTTTTGCCAGGATGGTGACAATGTATTATTTTCACTGTTAGTCCACCTGATCCTGGTACCTTATCCTTTTTTAGTTTCTTGATGGTTTGTGAGACCTCTTGAATGGAAATCCTTTGATTCAAAATTTCTCTAGCTTCATTTGAAAATTTACAAGTTAAGGCTTCTTTAATATATTCATCCATTCCATTTACTGTTAAAGGATCTTTTTTATATAGTTTTTTTTGGGGGGAGGAGTTCAAATTGTTCTTGAATTTCTTTCTCTACATAGGTGATACCATCCTTAATTTGACCAATTTCTTGAGTGTGTTCTTGGAGCTGAGTATTAATTTCTGCAAGGCCTGTCTCAGTTTCTTGTCTGAGGTTTGCTGCTTCTTGCTTAATTTCTTGTTTGATTTTGTCTTGTGTATTTTGCTCAGATTGCTGTATTTGAAGAGTGACAGCTTGCATTTGTTGAGTAAGTGCTTGCATTTTTTTTGAGAGAGTGACTCTGAAAGTCTCTCCATATAGTCAAAGGCTAACACTGCTGGAGTTCATTAGTTGTTGTAGATTTTCCAGATTCTATGGCCATGGTCTTGGCATTGTAGTACCTGACGTTTCGCCAGCAGCTGTGACTGGCATCCTCAGAGGTATAACACAGAAAGATGGAGTATTCTCTGTGTTGATGTGAGAAGAAAAGTGGTAGGCAGATAATCTACTCAGGAAGGTGGGGTAGGGCTGAGTCATTATTTTCTAGGAGTTTCTTGGGCTGTGACATGCTAATGGAGGAGCTTTCCTGAGGAGGTTCTTTTGCATATGGATTCGCTGTTGATCTTATCTTATCTGTAGTGCTGTTGTAAGATGTAGAGCACTTTGTGCTTTTCAGGACAGGAAACCATGCCCTATTTATTCTATAGTCAATGACATCAGGGTCTTTGTTGTCTTGTTTCTGTTTTTTCTTATCCTTCAAATGGATAGCCACCATTCTAAATTTCCTGAGCCTTTTTCTTCATTTAAATATATCATGTTATTTTTTCATTTAGAGATTTAGCTTTGCCTTTTTAAACATTGACACAACATTTACACAAGTAATAAACAATATTTCAGTGATAAATGCTTTAAGTTCTTTTGTACTACTTTCAGATATTAATCAACTTCAGTTTTAAATGACACAGTTTACAAGCTAAAATTTATTACACTAACCTGTTAAATATGTTAAAAGAAAGAACAGGAAAGGATTAAATATGGGCTAATATTAAAAAGCACTAATAATATAGGTTAACTAAGGAGAGAATAAAAAAATTGGTCAATATTAGTTAAATTAGTGTAGTTAATTGTTGTGACTTCAAAACAAAGAAGGTTATAAAATGTTAAATATTAGTATACTAGGGAGCAAAGCCTGTTGTGGTGGAAGACAACGGGCCCTAGAAAGGAAGGGAGGGAGGTGGAAGGGAGAGAGGGTTGCAGAAAGGAAGGAAGGAATAAGGGGAAGAGTGAAAAAAAGGAGAGAGGAAGAAAGAAAAAGGGGGAAAGGAAGTGAAGAGGGGCAGGAAGGGGCTTCTCTGGGTCCAGAAAAAGCCTTTTCTGTCCCCCATACACCATCCCCTGGGCCTTCTATGGGGTCAGTAGGCAGTGTGTGGGGGAAACGGGCTTCTCTGGGCCTACTGCCCCCATAAAAGGCCCATAGGATTATGTGTGGAGGACAGAAAATGGCTTCTCTGGGCCTACTGCCCCCCATAGAAGGCCCAGGGGATGGTGTGTGGGGGAAAGAAAATGGCTTCTCTGGGCCTACTGCCCTCATAGAAGGCCCAGGGGATGTGTGGGGGGCAGAAAAGGCTTTCTCTGGGCCTAGTACCCTCATAGAAGGCCCAGGGGAAGGTGTGTGGGGAGCAGAAAAGGCCTTCTCTGGGCCTAGTGCCCCATAGAAGGCCCAGGGGATGGGGTGCCCCATAGAAGGCCCAGGGGATGGGGTGTGGGGGACGGAGAAGGGCTTCCCTGGGCCTAGTGCCCCATAGAAGGCCCAGGGGTTGGGGTGTGGGGGACGGAGAAGGCCTTCCCTGGGCCTACTGCCCCATAGAAGGCCCAGGGGAAGGTGTGTGGGGGGCAGAAAAGGCCTTCTCTGGGCCTAGTGCCCCATAGAAGGCCCAGGGGATGGGGTGCCCCATAGAAGGCCCAGGGGATGGGGTGTGGGGGACGGAGAAGGGCTTCCCTGGGCCTAGTGCCCCATAGAAGGCCCAGGGGATGGGGTGTGGGGGACGGAGAAGGCCTTCCCTGGGCCTACTGCCCCATAGAAGGCCCAGGGGATGGGGTGTGGGGGACGGAAAAGGCCTTCTCTGGGCCTAGTGCCCCATAGAAGGCCCAGGGGATGGGATGTGGTGGACGGAAAAGGCCTTCTCTGGGCCTAGTGCCCCATAGAAGGCCCAGGAGATGGAGTGTGGGGGACGGAAAAGGGCTTCTCTGGGCCTAGTGCCCCATAGAAGGCCCAGGGGATGGGGTGTGGGGGACGGAGAAGGGCTTCTCTGGACCTTGTGCCACATAGAAGGCCCAGGGGATGGGGTGTGGTGGACGGAGAAGGGCTTCCTTGGGCTAAGTGCCCCATAGAAGACCCAGGGGATGGGGTGTGGTGGACGGAGAAGGCCTTCCCTGGGCCTAGTGCCCCATAGAAGGCCCAAGGGATGGGGTGTGGTGGACGGAAAAGGCTTTCTCTGGGCCTAGTGCCCCATAGAAGGCCCAGGAGATTGGGTGTGGTGGACGGAAAAGGCTTTCTCTGGGCCTAGTACCCCATAGAAGGCCCAGGGAATGTTGTGTGGGGGACGGAAAAGGGCTTCTCTGGGCCTAGTGCCCCATAAAAGGCCCAGGGGATGGGGTGTGGAGGACAGAAAAGGCCTTCTCTGGGCCTAGTGCCCCACAGAAAGCCCAGGGGATTTTGTGTGGGGGACGGAAAAGGGCTTCTCTGGGCCTAGTGCCCCATAGAAGGCCCAGGAGATGGGGTGTGGGGGACGGAAAAGGGCTTCTCTGGGCCAAGTGCCCCATGGAAGGCCAAGGGGATGGGGTGTGGGCGACAGAGAAGGGCTTCCCTGGGCCTAGTGCCGCATAGAAGGCCCAGGGGATGGGGTGTGGGGGACGGAAAAGGGCTTCTCTGGGCCTAGTGCACCATAGAAGGCCCAGGGGATGGGGTGTGGGGGACGGAAAAGGGCTTCTCTGGGCCTAGTGCCCCATAGAAGGCCCAGGGGATGGGGTGTGGGGGACGGAAAAGGGCTTCTCTGGACCTTGTGCCCCATATGGGGCACAGGGGATGGGGTGTGGGGGACGGAGAAGGGCTTCCCTGGGCTTAGTGCCAAATAGAAGGCTCAGGGGATGGGGTGTGGGGGACGGAAAAGGCCTTCTCTGGGCCTAGTGCCCCATAGAAGGCCCAGGGGATGGGGTGTGGGGGACGGAAAAGGGCTTCTCTGGGCCTAGTGCCCCATAGAAGGCCCAGGAGATGGGGTGTGGGGGACGGAAAAGGCCTTCTCTGGGCCTAGTACCCCATAGAAGGCCCAGGGGATGGGGTGTGGGTGACGGAGAAGGGCTTCTCTGGACCTTGTGCCCCATAGAAGGCCCAGGGGATGGAGTGTGGGGGACGGAGAAGGGCTTCCCTGGGCTTAGTGCCAAATAGAAGGCTCAGGGGATGGGGTGTGGGGGACGGAAGAGGCCTTCTCTGGGCCTAGTGCCCCATAGAAGGCCCAGGGGATGGGTGTGAGGGACGGAAAAGGGCTTCTCTGGGCCTAGTGCCCCATAGAAGGCCCAGCGGATGGGGTGTGGGGGACGGAAAAGGGCTTCTCTGGGCCTAGTGCCCCATAGAAGGCCCAGAAGATGGGGTGTGGGGGACGGAAAAGGCCTTCTCTGGGCCTAGTACCCCATAGAAGGCCCAGGGGATGTTGTGTGGGGGACGGAAAAGGGCTTCTCTGGGCCTAGTGCCCCATAGAAGGCCCAGGAGATGGGGTGTGGGGGACGAAAAAGGGCTTCTCTGGGCCTAGTGCCCCATAGAAGACCTAGGGGATGGGGTGTGGGGGACGGAGAAAGGCTTCCCTGGGCCTAGTGCCCCATAGAAGGCCCAGGGGTTGGGATGTGGGGGACGCAGAAGGGCTTCCCTGGGCCTAGTGCCCCATAGAAGGCCCAGGGGATGGGGTGTGAAGGACGGAAAAGGCCTTCTCTGGGCCTAGTGCCCCATAGAAGGCCCAGGGGATGGGGTGTGGGGGATGGAAAAGGTCTTCTCTGGGCTTGGTGCCCCATAGAAGTCCGAGGGGATGGGGTGTGGGGGACGGAAAAGGGCTACTCTGGGCCTGGTGCCCCATAGAAGACCCATGGGATGGGGTGTGGGGGACGGAAAAGGGCTTCTCTGGGCCTAGTGCCCCATAGAAGGCCCAGAGGATGGGGTGTGGGGAAAAGAAAATGGCTTCTCTGGGCCTAGTGCCCGATAGAAGGCCCAGGGGATGGTGTGTGGTGGACGGAGAAGGGCTTCCCTGGACCTTGTGCCCCATAGAAGGCCCAGGGGATGGGGTGTGGTGGACGGAGAAGGGCTTCCCTGGGCTTAGTGCCCCAAAGAAGGCCCAGGGGATGGTGTGTGGGGGACGGAGAAAGCCTTCCCTGGGCCTACTGCCCCATAGAAGGCCCAGGGGATGGTGTGTGGTGGACAGAAAAGGCCTTCTCTGGGCCTAGTGCCCCATAGAAGACCCAGGGGATGGGGTGGGGGGGACGGAGAAGGGCTTCCCTGGGCTTAGTGCCCCATAGAACGCCCAGGGGATGGGGTGTGGGGGACAGAGAAGGCCTTCCCAGGGCCTAGTGCACCATAGAAGGCCCAGGGGATGGGGTGTGGGGGACGGAGAAGGGCTTCTCTGGGCCTAGTGCCCCATAGAAGACCCAGGGGATGGGTTGTGGGGGACGGAAAAGGGCTTCTCTGGGCCTAGTGCCCCATAGAAGGCCCAGAGGATGGGGTGTGGGGGACAGAAAATGGCTTCTCTGGGCCTAGTGCTCGATAGAAGGCCCAGGGGATGGTGTGTGGTGGACGGAGAAGGGCTTCCCTGGACCTTGTGCCCCATAGAAGGCCCAGGGGATGGGGTGTGGTGGATGGAGAAGGGCTTCCCTGGGCTTAGTGCCCCATAGAAGGCCCAGGGGATGGGGTGTGGGGGACGGAGAAAGCCTTCCCTGGGCCTACTGCCACATAGAAGGCCCAGGGGATGGTGTGTGGTGGACAAAAAAGGCCTTCTCTGGGCCTAGTGCCCCATAGAAGACCCAGGGGATGGGGTGTGGGGGACGGAGAAGGGCTTCCCTGGGCTTAGTGCCCCATAGAAAGCCCAGGGGATGGGGTGTGGGGGACAGAGAAGTCCTTCCCTGGGCCTAGTGCACCATAGAAGGCCCAGGGGATGGGGTGTGGGGGAGGGAGAAGGGCTTCTCTGGGCCTAGTGCCCCATAGAAGACCCAGGGGATGGGTTGTGGGGGACGGAAAAGGGCTTCTCTGGGCCTAGTACCCCATAGAAGGCCCAGAGGATGGGGTGTGGGGGACAGAAAATGGCTTCTCTGGGCCTAGTGCTCGATAGAAGGCCCAGGGGATGGTGTGTGGTGGACGGAGAAGGGCTTCCCTGGACCTTGTGCCCCATAGAAGGCCCAGGGGATGGGGTGTGGTGGATGGAGAAGGGCTTCCCTGGGCTTAGTGCCCCATAGAAGGCCCAGGGGATGGGGTGTGGGGGACGGAAAAGGCCTTCTCTGGGCCTAGTATCCCATAGAAGGCCCAGGGGATGGGGTGTCGGGGATGGAGAAGGGCTTCCCTGGGCCTGGTGCCCCATAGAAGGCCAAGGGGATGGGGTGTGGGGGACGGAGAAGGGCTTCCCTGGGCCTAGTGCCCCATAGAAGGCCCAGGGGATGGGGTGTGGTGGATGGAGAAGGGCTTCCCTGGGCTTAGTGCCCCATAGAAGGCCCAGGGGATGGGGTGTGGGGGACGGAGAAAGCCTTCCCTGGGCCTACTGCCCCATAGAAGGCCCAGGGGATGGTGTGTGGTGGACAAAAAAGGCCTTCTCTGGGCCTAGTGCCCCATAGAAGACCCAGGGGATGGGGTGTGGGGGACGGAGAAGGGCTTCCCTGGGCTTAGTGCCCCATAGAAAGCCCGGGGGATGGGGTGTGGGGGACAGAGAAGGCCTTCCCTGGGCCTAGTGCACCATAGAAGGCCCAGGGGATGGGGTGTGGGGGACGGAGAAGGGCTTCTCTGGGCCTAGTGCCCCATAGAAGACCCAGAGGATGGGGTGTGGGGGAAAGAAAATGGCTTCTCTGGGCCTCGTGCCCGATAGAAGGCCCAGGGGATGGTGTGTGGTGGACGGAGAAGGGCTTCCCTGGACCTTGTGCCCCATAGAAGGCCCAGGGGATGGGGTGTGGTGGACGGAGAAGGGCTTCCCTGGGCTTAGTGCCCCATAGAAGGCCCAGGGGATGGTGTGTGGGGGACGGAGAAAGCCTTCCCTGGGCCTACTGCCCCATAGAAGGCCCAGGGGATGGTGTGTGGTGGACAGAAAAGGCCTTCTCTGGGCCTAGTGCCCCATAGAAGACCCAGGGGATGGGGTGTGGGGGACGGAGAAGGGCTTCCCTGGGCTTAGTGCCCCATAGAAAGCCCAGGGGATGGGGTGTGGGGGACAGAGAAGGCCTTCCCAGGGCCTAGTGCACCATAGAAGGCCCAGGGGATGGGGTGTGGGGGACGGAGAAGGGCTTCTCTGGGCCTAGTGCCCCATAGAAGACCCAGGGGATGGGTTGTGGGGGACGGAAAAGGGCTTCTCTGGGCCTAGTGCCCCATAGAAGGCCCAGAGGATGGGGTGTGGGGGACTGAAAATGGCTTCTCTGGGCCTAGTGCACGATAGAAGGCCCAGGGGATGGGGTGTGGTGGACGGAGAAGGGCTTCCCTGGACCTTGTGCCCCATAGAAGGCCCAGGGGATGGGGTGTGGTGGATGGAGAAGGGCTTCCCTGGACTTAGTGCCCCATAGAAGGCCCAGGGGTTGGGGTGTGGGGGACGGAGAAAGCCTTCCCTGGGCCTACTGCCACATAGAAGGCCCAGGGGATGGTGTGTGGTGGACAAAAAGGCCTTCTCTGGGCCTAGTGCCCCATAGAAGGCCCAGGGGATGGGGTGTGGGGGACGGAGAAGGGCTTCCCTGGGCTTAGTGCCCCATAGAAAGCCCAGGGGATGGGGTGTGGGGGACAGAGAAGTCCTTCCCTGGGCCTAGTGCACCATAGAAGGCCCAGGGGATGGGGTGTGGGGGACGGAGAAGGGCTTCTCTGGGCCTAGTGCCCCATAGAAGACCCAGGGGATGGGTTGTGGGGGACGGAAAAGGGCTTCTCTGGGCCTAGTACCCCATAGAAGGCCCAGAGGATGGGGTGTGGGGGACAGAAAATGGCTTCTCTGGGCCTAGTGCTCGATAGAAGGCCCAGGGGATGGTGTGTGGTGGACGGAGAAGGGCTTCCCTGGACCTTGTGCCCCATAGAAGGCCCCGGGTTTGGGGTGGGGTGGTCGGAGCAGGGCTTCCCTGGGCTTAGTGCCCCATAGAAGGCCCAGGGGATGGGGTGTGGGGGACGGAAAAGGACTTCTCTGGGCCTAGTGCCCCATAGAAGGCCCAGGGGATGGGGTGTCGGGGATGGAGAAGGGCTTCCCTGGGCCTGGTGCCCCATAGAAGGCCAAGGGGATGGGGTGTGGGGGACGGAGAAGGGCTTCCCTGGGCCTAGTGCCCCATAGAAGGCCCAGGGGATGGGGTGTGGTGGAGGGAGAAGGGCTTCCCTGGGCTTAGTGCCCCATAGAAGGCCCAGGGGATGGGGTGTGGGGACGGAGAAAGCCTTCCCTGGGCCTACTGCCCCATAGAAGGCCCAGGGGATGGTGTGTGGTGGACAAAAAGGCCTTCTCTGGGCCTAGTGCCCCATAGAAGACCCAGGGGATGGGGTGTGGGGGACGGAGAAGGGCTTCCCTGGGCTTAGTGCCCCATAGAAAGCCCAGGGGATGGGGTGTGGGGGACAGAGAAGGCCTTCCCTGGGCCTAGTGCACCATAGAAGGCCCAGGGGAGGGGGTGTGGGGGACAGAGAAGGGCTTCTCTGGGCCTAGTGCCCCATAGAAGACCCAGGGGATGGGTTGTGGGGGACGGAAAAGGGCTTCTCTGGGCCTAGTACCCCATAGAAGGCCCAGAGGATAGGGTGTGGGGGACAGAAAATGGCTTCTCTGGGCCTAGTGCTCGATAGAAGGCCCAGGGGATGGTGTGTGGTGGACGGAGAAGGGCTTCCCTGGACCTTTTGCCCCATAGAAGGCCCAGGGGATGGGGTGTGGTGGATGGAGAAGGGCTTCCCTGGGCTTAGTGCCCCATAGAAGGCCCAGGGGATGGGGTGTGGGGGACGGAGAAGGCCTTCTCTGGGCCTAGTGCCCCATAGAAGGCCCAGGGGATGGGGTGTCGGGGATGGAGAAGGGCTTCCCTGGGCCTGGTGCCCCATAGAAGGCCAAGGGGATGGGGTGTGGGGGACGGAGAAGGGCTTCCCTGGGCCTAGTGCCCCATAGAAGGCCCAGAGGATAAGGTGTGGGGAATGGAGAAGGGCTTCCCTGGGCCTAGTGACCAAAGGAAGTCCTAGGGGATGGGGTGTGGGGGACGGAGAAAAGCTTCCCTGGGCCTAGTGCCCCATAGAAGGCCCAGGGGATGGGGTGTGGGGGACGGAAAAGGCCTTCCCTGGGCCTAATGCCCCATAGAAGGCCCAGGGGATGGGGTGTGGGGGACAGAGAAAGGCTTCCCTGGGCTTAGTGCCCCATAGAAGGCCCAGGGGATGGGGTGTGGGGGACAGAGAAGGCCTTCCCTGGGCCTAGTGCCCCATAGAAGGCCCAGGGGATGGGGTGTGGGGGACGGAGAAGGCCTTCTCTGGGCCTAGTGCCCCATAGAAGGCCCAGGGGATGGGGTGTGGGGGACGGAAAAGGGCTTCTCTGGGCCTAGTGCTCCATAGAAGGCCCAGGGGATGTTCTGTGGTGGACGGAAAAGGGCTTCTCTGGGCCTAGTGCCCCATAGAAGGCCCAGGGGATGGGGTGTGGGGGACGGAGAAGGGCTTCCCTGGGCCTAGTGCCCCATAGAAGGCCCAGGGGATGGGGTGTGGTGGACAGAGAAGGGCTTCCCTGGGCTTAGTGCCCCATAGAAGGCTCAGGGGATGGGGTGTGGGGGACAGAGAAGGCATTCCCTGGGCCTACTGCCCCATAGAAGGCCCAGGGGATGGGGTGTGGGGGACGGAAAAGGCCTTCTCTCGGTCTAGTGCCCCATAGAAGCCCCAGGGGATGGGGTATGGGGGACGGAGAAGGCCTTTTCGAGGCTTAGTGCCCCATAGAAGGCCCAAGGCATGGGGTGTGGGGGACGGAGAAGGGCTTCCCTGGGCCTAGTGCCCCATAGAAGGCCGAGTGGATGGGGTGTGGGGGACGGAAAAGGCCCTCACTGGGCCTAGTGCCCCATAGAAGGACCAGGGGATGGGGTGTGGGGGACGGAAAAGGCCTTCTCTGGACTTGGTGCCCCATAGAAGGCCCAGGGGATGGGGTGTCGGGGACGGAAAAGGGCTTTTCTGGGCCTAGTGCCCCATAGAAGGCCCAGGGGATGGTCTGTGGTGGACGGAGAAGGGCTTCCCTGGACCTTGTGCCCCATAGAAGGCCCAGGGGATGGGGTGTGGTGGACGGAGAAGGGCTTCCCTGGGCTTAGTGCCCCATAGAAGGCCCAGGGGATGGGGTATGGTGCACGGAGAAGGCCTTCCCTGGGCCTACTGCCCCAGAGAAGGCCCAGGGGATGGGGTGTGCGGGACGGAAAAGGCCTTCCCTGGGCCTAATGCCCCATAGAAGTCCCAAAGGATAGGGTTTGTGGGACGGAGAAGGTCTTCCCTGGGCTTAGTGCCCCATAGAACGCCCAGGGGATGGGTGTGGGGGACGGAGAAGGCCTTCCCTGGGCCTAGTGCCCCATAGAAGGCCCAAGGGATAGGGGTGTGGGGGAAGAAAAAGGCCTTCTCTGGGCCTAGTGCCCCATAGAAGGCCCAGGGGATGGGGTGTGGGGGACGGAAAAGGGCTTCTCTGGGCCTAGTGCCCCATAGAAGGCCCAGGGGATGGGGTGTGGGGGACGGAAAAGGGCTTCTCTGGGCCTAGTACCCCATAGAAGGCCCAGGAGATGGGGTGTGGGGGACGGAAAAGGGCTTCTCTTGGCCTAGTGCCCCATAGAAGGCCCAGGGGATGGGGTGTGGGGGATGGAGAAGGGCTTCCCTGGGCCTAGTGCCCCACAGAAGGCCCAGGGGATGGGGTGTGGGGGACACAGAAGGGCTTCCCTGGGCCTAGTGCCCCATACAAGGCCCAGGGGATGGGATGTGAGGGACGGAAAAGCCTTCTCTGGGCTTGGTGCCCCATAGAAGGCCCAGGGGATGGGGTGTGGGGGACGGAAAAGGGCTTCTCTGGGCCTAGTGCCGCATAGAAGGCCCAGGGGATGGGGTGTGAGGGACGGAGAAGGGCTTCTCTGGGCCTAGTTCCCCATAGCAGGCCAAGGGGATGGTGTGTGGGCGACGGAAAAGGGCTTCTCTGGGCCTAGTTCCCCATAGAAGACCCAGGGGATGGTGTGTGGTGGATGGAGAAGGGCTTCCCTGGGCCTACTGCCCCATAGAAGGCCCAGGGGATGATGTGTGGGGGACGGAAAAGGCCTTCTCTGGGCCTAGTGCCCCATAGAAGGCCCAGGGGATGGGGTGTGGGGGACGGAGAAAAGCTTCCCTGGGCCTAGTGCACCATAGAAGGCACAGAGGATGGGATGTGGGGGACGGAAAAGGCCTTCTCTGGGCCTAGTGCCCCATAGAAGGCCTAGGGGATGGGGTGTGGGGGACAGAGAAGAGCTTCCCTGGGCTTAGAGCCCTATAGAAGGCCCAGGGGATGGGGTGTGGGGGACAGAGAAGGCCTTCCCTGGGCCTAGTGCACCATAGAAGGCCCAGGGGATGGGATGTGGGGGACGGAGAAGGGCTTCTATGGGCCTAGTGCCCCATAGAAGACCCAGGGGATGGGGTGTGGGGGACGGAAAATGGCTTCTCTGGGCCGAGTGCCCCATAGAAGGCCTAGGGGATGGGGTGTGGGGGACGGAGAAGGCCTTCCCTGGGCCTAGTGCCCCATAGAAGGCCCAGGGGATGGGGTGTGGGGGACGGAGAAGGCCTTCCCTGGGCCTAGTGCCCCACAGAAGGCCCAGGGGATGGGTTGTGGGGTACGGAGAAGGGCTTCACTGGACCTTGTGCCCCATAGAAGGCCCAGGGGATGGGGTGTGGTGGACGGAGAAGGGATTCCCTGGACCTTGTGCCCCATAGAAGGCCCAGGAGATGGGGTTTGGGAGATGGAGAAGGGCTTCCCTGGGCTTAGTGCCCCACAGAAGGCCCAGGGGATGGGGTGTGGGGGACGGAAAAGGCGTTCCCTGGACCTTGTGCCCCATAGAAGGCCCAGGGGATGGGGTGTGGTGGATGGAAAAGGGATTCTCCGGGCCTAGTTCCCCATAGCAGGCCGAGGGGATGGGTTGTGGGGGACGGAAAAGGGCTTCTCTGGGCCTAGTGCCCCATAGAAGGCCCAGAGGATGGGGTGTGGGGGACAGAAAATGGCTTCTCTGGGCCTAGTGCTCGATAGAAGGCCCAGGGGATGGTGTGTGGTGGACGGAGAAGGGCTTCCCTGGACCTTGTGCCCCATAGAAGGCCCAGGGGATGGGGTGTGGTGGATGGAGAAGGGCTTCCCTGGGCTTAGTGCCCCATAGAAGGCCCAGGGGATGGGGTGTGGGGGACGGAAAAGGCCTTCTCTGGGCCTAGTGCCCCATAGAAGGCCCAGGGGATGGGGTGTGGGGGACAGAGAAAGGCTTCCCTGGGCTTAGTGCCCCATAGAAGGCCCAGGGGATGGGGTGTGGGGGACAGAGAAGGCCTTCCCTGGGCCTAGTGCCCCATAGAAGGCCCAGGGGATGGGGTGTGGGGGACGGAGAAGGCCTTCTCTGGGCCTAGTGCCCCATAGAAGGCCCAGGTGATGGGGTGTGGGGGACGGAAAAGGGCTTCTCTGGGCCTAGTGCTCCATAGAAGGCCCAGGGGATGTTCTGTGGTGGACGGAAAAGGGCTTCTCTGGGCCTAATGCCCCATAGAAGGCCCAGGGGATGGGGTGTGGGGGACGGAGAAGGGCTTCCCTGGGCCTAGTGCCCCATAGAAGGCCCAGGGGATGGGGTGTGGTGGACAGAGAAGGGCTTCCCTGGGCTTAGTGCCCCATAGAAGGCTCAGGGGATGGGGTGTGGGGGACGGAGAAGGCATTCCCTGGGCCTACTGCCCCATAGAAGGCCCAGGGGATGGGGTGTGGGGGACGGAAAAGGCCTTCTCTCGGCCTAGTGCCCCATAGAAGCCCCAGGGGATGGCGTATGGGGGACGGAGAACGCCTTTTCGAGGCTTAGTGCCCCATAGAAGGCCCAAGGCATGGGGTGTGGGGGACGGAGAAGGGCTTCCCTGGGCCTAGTGCCCCATAGAAGGCCGAGTGGATGGGGTGTGGGGGACGGAAAAGGCCCTCACTGGGCCTAGTGCCCCATAGAAGGACCAGGGGATGGGGTGTGGGGGACGGAAAAGGCCTTCTCTGGGCTTGGTGCCCCATAGAAGGCCCAGGGGATGGGGTGTGGGGGACGGAAATGGGCTTTTCTGGGCCTAGTGCCCCATAGAAGGCCCAGGGGATGGTGTGTGGTGGACGGAGAAGGGCTTCCCTGGACCTTGTGCCCCATAGAAGGCCCAGGGGATGGGGTGTGGTGGACGGAGAAGGGCTTCCCTGGGCTTAGTGCCCCATAGAAGGCCCAGGCGATGGGGTATGGTGCACGGAGAAGGCCTTCCCTGGGCCTACTGCCCCATAGAAGGCCCAGGGGATGGGGTGTGCGGGACGGAAAAGGCCTTCCCTGGGCCTAATGCCCCATAGAAGTCCCAAAGGATAGGGTGTGGGGGACGGAGAAGGGCTTCCCTGGGCTTAGTGCCCCATAGAACGCCCAGGGGATGGGGTGTGGGGGACGGAGAAGGCCTTCCCTGGGCCTAGTGCCCCATAGAAGGCCCAAGGGATAGGGGTGTGGGGGACGAAAAAGGCCTTCTCTGGGCCTAGTGCCCCATAGAAGGCCCAGGGGATGGGGTGTGGGGGACGGAAAAGGGCTTCTCTGGGCCTAGTGCCCCATAGAAGGCCCAGGGGATGGGGTGTGGGGGACGGAAAAGGGCTTCTCTGGGCCTAGTACCCCATAGAAGGCCCAGGAGATGGGGTGTGGGGGACGGAAAAGGGCTTCTCTTGGCCTAGTGCCCCATAGAAGGCCCAGGGGATGGGGTGTGGGGGATGGAGAAGGGCTTCCCTGGGCCTAGTGCCCCACAGAAGGCCCAGGGGATGGGGTGTGGGGGACATAGAAGGGCTTCCCTGGGCCTAGTGCCCCATACAAGGCCCAGGGGATGGGATGTGGGGGACGGAAAAGCCTTCTCTGGGCTTGGTGCCCCATAGAAGGCCCAGGGGATGGGGTGTGGGGGACGGAAAAGGGCTTCTCTGGGCCTAGTGCCGCATAGAAGGCCCAGGGGATGGGGTGTGAGGGACGGAGAAGGGCTTCTCTGGGCCTAGTTCCCCATAGCAGGCCCAGGGGATGGTGTGTGGGCGACGGAAAAGGGCTTCTCTGGGCCTAGTTCCCCATAGAAGACCCAGAGGATGGTGTGTGGTGGATGGAAAAGGGCTTCCCTGGGCCTACTGCCCCATAGAAGGCCCAGGGGATGATGTGTGGGGACGGAAAAGGCCTTCTCTGGGCCTAGTGCCCCATAGAAGGCCCAGGGGATGGGGTGTGGGGGACGGAGAAAAGCTTCCCTGGGCCTAGTGCACCATAGAAGGCACAGAGGATGGGATGTGGGGGACGGAAAAGGCCTTCTCTGGGCCTAGTGCCCCATAGAAGGCCTAGGGGATGGGGTGTGGGGGACAGAGAAGAGCTTCCCTGGGCTTAGAGCCCAATAGAAGGCCCAGGGGATGGGGTGTGGGGGACAGAGAAGGCCTTCCCTGGGCCTAGTGCACCATAGAAGGCCCAGGGGATGGGATGTGGGGGACGGAGAAGGGCTTCTATGGGCCTAGTGCCCCATAGAAGACCCAGGGAATGGGGTGTGGGGGAGGGAAAATGGCTTCTCTGGGCCGAGTGCCCCATAGAAGGCCTAGGGGATGGGGTGTGGGGGACGGAGAAGGCCTTCCCTGGGCCTAGTGCCCCATAGAAGGCCCAGGGGATGGGGTGTGGGGGACGGAGAAGGCCTTCCCTGGGCCTAGTGCCCCACAGAAGGCCCAGGGGATGGGGTGTGGGGGACGGAGAAGGGCTTCACTGGACCTTGTGCCCCATAGAAGGCCCAGGGGATGGGGTGTGGTGGACGGAGAAGGGATTCCCTGGACCTTGTGCCCCATAGAAGGCCCAGGAGATGGGGTTTGGGAGATGGAGAAGGGCTTCCCTGGGCTTAGTGCCCCACAGAAGGCCCAGGGAATGGGGTGTGGGGGACGGAAAAGGCGTTCCCTGGACCTTGTGCCCCATAGAAGGCCCAGGGGATGGGGTGTGGTGGATGGAAAAGGGATTCTCCGGGCCTAGTTCCCCATAGCAGGCCCAGGGGATGGGTTGTGGGGGACGGAAAAGGGCTTCTCTGGGCCTAGTGCCCCATAGAAGGCCCAGAGGATGGGGTGTGGGGGACAGAAAATGGCTTCTCTGGGCCTAGTGCTCAATAGAAGGCCCAGGGGATGGTGTGTGGTGGACGGAGAAGGGCTTCCCTGGACCTTGTGCCCCATAGAAGGCCCAGGGGATGGGGTGTGGTGGATGGAGAAGGGCTTCCATGGGCTTAGTGCCCCATAGAAGGCCCAGGGGATGGGGTGTGGGGGACGGAAAAGGCCTTCTCTGGGCCTAGTGCCCCATAGAAGGCCCAGGGGATGGGGTGTCGGGGATGGAGAAGGGCTTCCCTGGGCCTGGTGCCCCATAGAAGGCCAAGGGGATGGGGTGTGGGGGACGGAGAAGGGCTTCCCTGGGCCTAGTGCCCCATAGAAGGCCCAGAGGATAAGGTGTGGGGAATGGAGAAGGGCTTCCCTGGGCCTAGTGACCAAAGGAAGTCCTAGGGGATGGGGTGTGGGGGACGGAGAAAAGCTTCCCTGGGCCTAGTGCCCCATAGAAGGCCCACGGGATGGGGTGTGGGGAACGGAAAAGGCCTTCCCTGGGCCTAGTGCCCCATAGAAGGCCCAGGGGATGGGGTGTGGGGGACAGAGAAAGGCTTCCCTGGGCTTAGTGCCCCATAGAAGGCCCAGGGGATGGGGTGTGGGGGACAGAGAAGGCCTTCCCTGGGCCTAGTGCCCCATAGAAGGCTCAGGGGATGGGGTGTGGGGGACGGAGAAGGCCTTCTCTGGGCCTAGTGCCCCATAGAAGGCCCAGGGGATGGGGTGTGGGGGACGGAAAAGGGCTTCTCTGGGCCTAGTGCTCCATAGAAGGCCCAGGGGATGTTCTGTGTTGGACGGAAAAGGGCTTCTCTGGGCCTAGTGCCCCATAGAAGGCCCAGGGGATGGGGTGTGGGGGACGGAGAAGGGCTTCCCTGGGCCTAGTGCCCCATAGAAGGCCCAGGGGATGGGGTGTGGTGGACAGAGAAGGGCTTCCCTGGGCTTAGTGCCCCATAGAAGGCTCAGGGGATGGGGTGTGGGGGACGGAGAAGGCATTCCCTGGGCCTACTGCCCCATAGAAGGCCCAGGGGATGGGGTGTGGGGGACGGAAAAGGCCTTCTCTCGGCCTAGTGCCCCATAGAAGCCCCAGGGGATGGGGTATGGGGGACGGAGAAGGCCTTTTCGAGGCTTAGTACCCCATAGAAGGCCCAAGGCATGGGGTGTGGGGGACGGAGAAGGGCTTCCCTGGGCCTAGTGCCCCATAGAAGGCCGAGGGGATGGGGTGTGGGGGACGGAAAAGGCCCTCACTGGGCCTAGTGCCCCATAGAAGGACCAGGGGATGGGGTGTGGGGGACGGAAAAGGCCTTCTCTGGGCTTGGTGCCCCATAGAAGGCCCAGGGGATGGGATGTGGGGGACGGAAAAGGGCTTTTCTGGGCCTAGTGCCCCATAGAAGGCCCAGGGGATGGTGTGTGGTGGACGGAGAAGGGCTTCCCTGGACCTTGTGCCCCATAGAAGGCCCAGGGGATGGGGTGTGGTGGACGGAGAAGGGCTTCCCTGGGCTTAGTGCCCCATAGAAGGCCCAGGGGATGGGGTATGGTGCACGGAGAAGGCCTTCCCTGGGCCTACTGCCCCATAGAAGGCCCAGGGGATGGGGTGTGCGGGACGGAAAAGGCCTTCCCTGGGCCTAATGCCCCATAGAAGTCCCAAAGGATAGGGTGTGGGGGACGGAGAAGGGCTTCCCTGGGCTTAGTGCCCCATAGAACGCCCAGGGGATGGGGTGTGTGGGACGGAGAAGGCCTTCCCTGGGCCTAGTGCCCCATAGAAGGCCCAAGGGATAGGGGTGTGGGGACGAAAAGGCCTTCTCTGGGCCTAGTGCCCCATAGAAGGCCCAGGGGATGGGGTGTGGGGGACGGAAAAGGGCTTCTCTGGGCCTAGTGCCCCATAGAAGGCCCAGGGGATGGGGTGTGGGGGACGGAAAAAGGCTTCTCTGGGCCTAGTACCCCATAGAAGGCCCAGGAGATGGGGTGTGGGGGACGGAAAAGGCCTTCTCTGGGCTTGGTGCCCCATAGAAGGCCCAGGGGATGGGATGTGGGGGACGGAAAAGGGCTTTTCTGGGCCTGGTGCCCCATAGAAGGCCCAGGGGATGGTGTGTGGTGGACGGAAAAGGGCTTCTCTTGGCCTAGTGCCCCATAGAAGGCCCAGGGGATGGGGTGTGGGGGATGGAGAAGGGCTTCCCTGGTCCTAGTGCCCCACAGAAGGCCCAGGGGATGGGGTGTGGGGGACACAGAAGGGCTTCCCTGGGCCTAGTGCCCCATACAAGGCCCAGGGGATGGGATGTGGGGACGGAAAAGCCTTCTCTGGGCTTGGTGCCCCATAGAAGGCCCAGGGGATGGGGTGTGGGGGACGGAAAAGGGCTTCTCTGGGCCTAGTGCCGCATAGAAGGCCCAGGGGATGGGGTGTGAGGGACGGAGAAGGTTTTCTCTGGGCCTAGTTCCCCATAGCAGGCCCAGGGGATGGTGTGTGGGCGACGGAAAAGGGCTTCTCTGGGCCTAGTTCCCCATAGAAGACCCAGGGGATGGTGTGTGGTGGATGGAAAAGGGCTTCCCTGGGCCTACTGCCCCATAGAAGGCCCAGGAGATGATGTGTGGGGGACGGAAAAGGCCTTCTCTGGGCCTAGTGCCCCATAGAAGGCCCAGGGGATGGGGTGTGGGGGACGGAGAAAAGCTTCCCTGGGCCTAGTGCACCATAGAAGGCACAGAGGATGGGATGTGGGGGACGGAAAAGGCCTTCTCTGGGCCTAGTGCCCCATAGAAGGCCTAGGGGATGGGGTGTGGGGGACAGAGAAGAGCTTCCCTGGGCTTAGAGCCCTATAGAAGGCCCAGGGGATGGGGTGTGGGGGACAGAGAAGGCCTTCCCTGGGCCTAGTGCACCATAGAAGGCCCAGGGGATGGGATGTGGGGGACGGAGAAGGGCTTCTATGGGCCTAGTGCCCCATAGAAGACCCAGGGAATGGGGTGTGGGGGAGGGAAAATGGCTTCTCTGGGCCGAGTGCCCCATAGAAGGCCTAGGGGATGGGGTGTGGGGGACGGAGAAGGCCTTCCCTGGGCCTAGTGCCCCATAGAAGGCCCAGGGGATGGGGTGTGGGGGACGGAGAAGGCCTTCCCTGGGCCTAGTGCCCCACAGAAGGCCCAGGGGATGGGGTGTGGGGGACGGAGAAGGGCTTCACTGGACCTTGTGCCCCATAGAAGGCCCAGGGGATGGGGTGTGGTGGACGGAGAAGGGATTCCCTGGACCTTGTGCCCCATAGAAGGCCCAGGAGATGGGGTTTGGGAGATGGAGAAGGGCTTCCCTGGGCTTAGTGCCCCACAGAAGGCCTAGGGGATGGGGTGTGGGGGACGGAAAAGGCGTTCCCTGGACCTTGTGCCCCATAGAAGGCCCAGGGGATGGGGTGTGGTGGATGGAAAAGGGATTCTCCGGGCCTAGTTCCCCATAGCAGGCCCAGGGGATGGGTTGTGGGGGACGGAAAAGGGCTTCTCTGGGCCTAGTGCCCCATAGAAGGCCCAGAGGATGGGGTGTGGGGGACAGAAAATGGCTTCTCTGGGCCTAGTGCTCGATAGAAGGCCCAGGGGATGGTGTGTGGTGGACGGAGAAGGGCTTCCCTGGACCTTGTGCCCCATAGAAGGCCCAGGGGATGGGGTGTGGTGGATGGAGAAGGGCTTCCCTGGGCTTAGTGCCCCATAGAAGGCCCAGGGGAGGGGGTGTGGGGGACGGAAAAGGCCTTCTCTGGGCCTAGTGCCCCATAGAAGGCCCAGGGGATGGGGTGTCGGGGATGGAGAAGGGCTTCCCTGGGCCTGGTGCCCCATAGAAGGCCAAGGGGATGGGGTGTGGGGGACGGAGAAGGGCTTCCCTGGGCCTAGTGCCCCATAGAAGGCCCAGAGGATAAGGTGTGGGGAATGGAGAAGGGCTTCCCTGGGTCTAGTGACCAAAGGAAGTCCTAGGGAATGGGGTGTGGGGGACGGAGAAAAGCTTCCCTGGGCCTAGTGCCCCATAGAAGGCCCAGGGGATGGGGTGTGGGGAACGGAAAAGGCCTTCCCTGGGCCTAGTGCCCCATAGAAGGCCCAGGGGATGGGGTGTGGGGGACAGAGAAAGGCTTCCCTGGGCTTAGTGCCCCATAGAAGGCCCAGGGGATGGGGTGTGGGGGACAGAGAAGGCCTTCCCTGGGCCTAGTGCCCCATAGAAGGCTCAGGGGATGGGGTGTGGGGGACGGAGAAGGCCTTCTCTGGGCCTAGTGCCCCATAGAAGGCCCAGGGGATGGGGTGTGGGGGACGGAAAAGGGCTTCTCTGGGCCTAGTGCTCCATAGAAGGCCCAGGGGATGTTCTGTGTTGGACGGAAAAGGGCTTCTCTGGGCCTAGTGCCCCATAGAAGGCCCAGGGGATGGGGTGTGGGGGACGAAGAAGGGCTTCCCTGGGCCTAGTGCCCCATAGAAGGCCCAGGGGATGGGGTGTGGTGGACAGAGAAGGGCTTCCCTGGGCTTAGTGCCCCATAGAAGGCTAAGGGGATGGGGTGTGGGGGACGGAGAAGGCATTCCCTGGGCCTACTGCCCCATAGAAGGCCCAGGGGATGGGGTGTGGGGGACGGAAAAGGCCTTCTCTCGGCCTAGTGCCCCATAGAAGCCCCAGGGGATGGGGTATGGGGGACGGAGAAGGCCTTTTCGAGGCTTAGTACCCCATAGAAGGCCCAAGGCATGGGGTGTGGGGGACGGAGAAGGGCTTCCCTGGGCCTAGTGCCCCATAGAAGGCCGAGGGGATGGGGTGTGGGGGACGGAAAAGGCCCTCACTGGGCCTAGTGCCCCATAGAAGGACCAGGGGATGGGGTGTGGGGACGGAAAAGGCCTTCTCTGGGCTTGGTGCCCCATAGAAGGCCCAGGGGATGGGATGTGGGGGACGGAAAAGGGCTTTTCTGGGCCTAGTGCCCCATAGAAGGCCCAGGGGATGGTGTGTGGTGGACGGAGAAGGGCTTCCCTGGACCTTGTGCCCCATAGAAGGCCCAGGGGATGGGGTGTGGTAGACGGAGAAGGGCTTCCCTGGGCTTAGTGCCCCATAGAAGGCCCAGGGGATGGGGTATGGTGCACGGAGAAGGCCTTCCCTGGGCCTACTGCCCCATAGAAGGCCCAGGGGATGGGGTGTGCGGGACGGAAAAGGCCTTCCCTGGGCCTAATGCCCCATAGAAGTCCCAAGGGATAGGGTGTGGGGGACGGAGAAGGGCTTCCCTGGGCTTAGTGCCCCATAGAAGGCCCAGGGGATGGGGTGTGGGGGACGGAGAAGGCCTTCCCTGGGCCTAGTGCCCCATAGAAGGCCCAGGGGATGGGGTGTGGGGGACGGAAAAGGGCTTCTCTGGGCCTAGTGCCCCATAGAAGGCCCAGGGGATGGGGTGTGGGGGACGGAAAAAGGCTTCTCTGGGCCTAGTACCCCATAGAAGGCCCAGGAGATGGGGTGTGGGGAACGGAAAAGGCCTTCTCTGGGCTTGGTGCCCCATAGAAGGCCCAGGGGATGGGATGTGGGGGACGGAAAAGGGCTTTTCTGGGCCTAGTGTGCCCCATAGAAGGCCCAGGGGATGGTGTGTGGTGGACGGAGAAGGGCTTCCCTGGACCTTGTGCCCCATAGAAGGCCCAGGGGATGGGGTGTGGTGGACGGAGAAGGGCTTCCCTGGGCTTAGTGCCCCATAGAAGGCCCAGGGGATGGGGTATGGTGCACGGAGAAGGCCTTCCCTGGGCCTACCGCCCCATAGAAGGCCCAGGGGATGGGGTGTGCGGGACGGAAAAGGCCTTCCCTGGGCCTAATGCCCCATAGAAGTCCCAAAGGATAGGGTGTGGGGGACGGAGAAGGGCTTCCCTGGGCTTAGTGCCCCATAGAACGCCCAGGGGATGGGGTGTGTGGGACGGAGAAGGCCTTCCCTGGGCCTAGTGCCCCATAGAAGGCCCAAGGGATAGGGGTGTGGGGGACGAAAAGGCCTTCTCTGGGCCTAGTGCCCCATAGAAGGTCCAGGGGATGGGGTGTGGGGGACGGAAAAGGGCTTCTCTGGGCCTAGTGCCCCTTAGAAGGCCCAGGGGATGGGGTGTGGGGGACGGAAAAAGGCTTCTCTGGGCCTAGTACCCCATAGAAGGCCCAGGAGATGGGGTGTGGGGGACGGAAAAGGGCTTCTCTTGGCCTAGTGCCCCATAGAAGGCCCAGGGGATGGGGTGTGGGGGATGGAGAAGGGCGTCCCTGGGCCTAGTGCCCCACAGAAGGCCCAGGGGATGGTGTGTGGGGGACACAGAAGGGCTTCCCTGGGCCTAGTGCCCCATACAAGGCCCAGGGGATGGGATGTGGGGACGGAAAAGCCTTCTCTGGGCTTGGTGCCCCATAGAAGGCCCAGGGGATGGGGTGTGGGGGACGGAAAAGGGCTTCTCTGGGCCTAGTGCCGCATAGAAGGCCCAGGGGATGGGGTGTGAGGGACGGAGAAGGGCTTCTCTGGGCCTAGTTCCCCATAGAAGTCCCAGGGGATGGTGTGTGGTGGATGGAGAAGGGCTTCCCAGGGCCTACTGCCCCATAGAAGGCCCAGGGGATGATGTGTGGGGACGGAAAAGGCCTTCTCTGGGCCTAGTGCCCCATAGAAGGCCCAGGGGATGGGGTGTGGGGGACGGAGAAAAGCTTCCCTGGGCCTAGTGCACCATAGAAGGCACAGGGGATGGGATGTGGGGGACGGAAAAGGCCTTCTCTGGGCCTAGTGCCCCATAGAAGGCCTAGGGGATGGGGTGTGGGGGACAGAGAAGAGCTTCCCTGGGCTTAGAGCCCTATAGAAGGCCCAGGGGATGGGGTGTGGGGGACAGAGAAGGCCTTCCCTGGGCCTAGTGCACCATAGAAGGCCCAGGGGATGGGGTGTGGGGGACGGAGAAGGGCTTCTATGGGCCTAGTGCCCCATAGAAGACCCAGGGGATGAGGTGTGGTGGACGGAGAAGGGATTCCCTGGACCTTGTGCCCCATAGAAGGCCCAGGAGATGGGGTTTGGGAGATGGAGAAGGGCTTCCCTGGGCTTAGTGCCCCACAGAAGGCCCAGGGGATGGGGTGTGTGGGACGGAAAAGGCGTTCCCTGGACCTTGTGCCCCATAGAAGGCCCAGGGGATGGGATGTGGTGGATGGAAAAGGGATTCTCCGGGCCTAGTTCCCCATAGCAGGCCCAGGGGATGGTGTGTGGGCGACGGAAAAGGGCTTCTCTGGGCCTAGTGCCCCATAGAAGACCCAGGGGATGGTGTGTGGGGACGGAAAAGGGCTTCTCTGGGCCTAGTGCCCCATAGAAGGCCCAGGGGATGGGGTGTGGGGGACGGAAAAAGGCTTCTCTGGGCCTAGTACCCCATAGAAGGCCCAGGAGATGGGGTGTGGGGGACGGAAAAGGCCTTCTCTGGGCTTGGTGCCCCATAGAAGGCCAGGGGATGGGATGTGGGGGACGGAAAAGGGCTTTTCTGGGCCTAGTGCCCCATAGAAGGCCCAGGGGATGGTGTGTGGTGGACGGAGAAGGGTTTCCCTGGACCTTGTGCCCCATAGAAGGCCCAGGCGATGGGGTGTGGTGGACGGAGAAGGGCTTCCCTGGGCTTAGTGCCCCATAGAAGGCCCAGGGGATGGGGTATGGTGCACGGAGAAGGCCTTCCCTGGGCCTACTGCCCCATTGAAGGCCCAGGGGATGGGGTGTGCGGGACGGAAAAGGCCTTCCCTGGGCCTAATGCCCCATAGAAGTCCCAAAGGATAGGGTGTGGGGGACGGAGAAGGGCTTCCCTGGGCTTAGTGCCCCATAGAACGCCCAGGGGATGGGGTGTGTGGGACGGAGAAGGCCTTCCCTGGGCCTAGTGCCCCATAGAAGGCCCAAGGGATAGGGGTGTGGGGGACGAAAAAGGCCTTCTCTGGGCCTAGTGCCCCATAGGTGGTCCAGGGGATGGGGTGTGGGGGACGGAAAAGGGCTTCTCTGGGCCTAGTGCCCCATAGAAGGCCCAGGGGATGGGGTGTGGGGGACGGAAAAGGCTTCTCTGGGCCTAGTACCCCATAGAAGGCCCAGGAGATGGGGTGTGGGGGACGGAAAAGGGCTTCTCTTGGCCTAGTGCCCCATAGAAGGCCCAGGGGATGGGGTGTGGGGGATGGAGAAGGGCGTCCCTGGGCCTAGTGCCCCACAGAAGGCCCAGGGGATGGGGTGTGGGGGACACAGAAGGGCTTCCCTGGGCCTAGTGCCCCATACAAGGCCCAGGGGATGGGATGTGGGGGACGGAAAAGCCTTCTCTGGGCTTGGTGCCCCATAGAAGGCCCAGGGGATGGGGTGTGGGGGACGGAAAAGGGCTTCTCTGGGCCTAGTGCCGCATAGAAGGCCCAGGGGATGCGGTGTGAGGGACGGAGAAGGGCTTCTCTGGGCCTAGTGCACCACAGAAGGCACAGGGGATGGGGTGTGGGGACGGAAAAGGCCTTCTCTGGGCCTAGTGCCCCATAGAAGGCCGAGGGGATGGGGTGTGGGGGACAGAGAAGGGCTTCCGTGGGCTTAGTGCCCCATAGAAGGCCCAGGGGATGGGGTGTGGGGGACAGAGAAGGCCTTCCCTGGGCCTAGTGCACCATAGAAGGCCCAGGGGATGGTGTGTGGGGGACGGAGAAGGGCTTCTCTGGGCCTAGTGCCCCATAGAAGGCCCAGGGGATGGGGTGTGGGGGACGGAAAAGGGCTTCTCTGGGCCTAGTGCCCCATAGAAGGCCCAGTGGATGGGGTGTGGGGGACGGAGAAGGCCTTCCCTGGGCCTAGTGCCCCATAGAAGGCCCAGGGGATGGGGTGTGGGGGACGGAGAAGGCCTTCCCTGGGCCTAGTGCCCCACAGAAGGCCCAGGGGATGGGGTGTGGGGGACGGAGAAGGGCTTCCCTGGGCTTAGTGCCCCACAGAAGGCCCAGGGGATGTTGTGTGGGGGACGGAGAAGGGCTTCCCTGGGCCTAGTGCCCCATAGAAGGCCCAGGGGATGGGGTGTGGGGGACGGAGAAGGGCTTCCCTGGGCCTAGTGCCCCATAGAAGGCCCAGAGGATGGGGTGTGGGAAACGGAGAAGGGCTTCCCAGGGCCTAGTGACCCAAGGAAGTCCCAGGGGATGGGGTGTGGGGGACGGAAAAGGACCTCACTGGGCCTAGTGCCCCATAGAAGGCCCAGAGGATGGGGTGTGGGGACGGAAAAGGCCTTCTCTGGGCTTGGTGCCCCATAGAAGGCCCAGGGGATGGGGTGTGGGGGACGGAAAAGGGCTTTTCTGGGCCTAGTGCTCCATAGAAGGCCCAGGGGATGGTGTGTGGTGGACGGAAAAGGGCTTCCCTGGACCTTGTGCCCAATAGAAGGCCCAGGGGACGGGGTTTGGTGGACGGAGAAGGGCTTCCCTGGGCTTAGTGCCCCATAGAAGGCCCAGGGGATGGGGTGTGGTGGACGGAGAAGGGCTTCCCTGGACCTTCTGCCCCATAGAAGGCCCAGGGGATGGGGTGTGGGGGAAGGAGAAGGGATTCCCTGGGCTTAGTGCCCCAGAGAAGGCCCAGGGGATGCGGTGTGGGGGACGGAGAAGGCCTTCTCTGGGCCTAGTGCCCCACAGAAGGCCCAGGGGATGGGGTGTGGGGGACGGAGAAGGCCTTCTCTGGGCCTAGTGCCCCACAGAAGGCCCAGGGGATGGGGTGTGGGGGACGGAGAAGGCCTTCCCTGGGCCTAGGGCCCCATAGACGGACCAGGGGATGGGGTGTGGGGGACGGAGAAGGGCTTCTCTGGGCCTAGTGCCCCATAGAAGGCCCAGGGGATGGGGTGTGGGGGACGGAGAAGGGCTTCTCTGGGCCTAGTGCCCCTTAGAAGACCCAGGGGATGGGGTGTGGGGGACGGAAAAGGGCTTCTCTGGGCCTAGTGCCCCATAGAAGGCCCAGAGGATGGGGTGTGGGGGACGGAGAAGGGCTTCTCTGGGCCTAGTGCCCCATAGAAGACCCAGGGGATGGGTTGTGGGGGACGGAAAAGGGCTTCTCTGGGCCTAGTACCCCATAGAAGGCCCAGAGGATAGGGTGTGGGGGACAGAAAATGGCTTCTCTGGGCCTAGTGCTCGATAGAAGGCCCAGGGGATGGTGTGTGGTGGACGGAGAAGGGCTTCCCTGGACCTTGTGCCCCATAGAAGGCCCAGGGGATGGGGTGTGGTGGATGGAGAAGGGCTTCCCTGGGCTTAGTGCCCCATAGAAGGCCCAGGGGATGGGGTGTGGGGACGGAAAAGGCCTTCTCTGGGCCTAGTGCCCCATAGAAGGCCCAGGGGATGGGGTGTCGGGGATGGAGAAGGGCTTCCCTGGGCCTGGTGCCCCATAGAAGGCCAAGGGGATGGGGTGTGGGGGACGGAGAAGGGCTTCCCTGGGCCTAGTGCCCCATAGAAGGCCCAGAGGATAAGGTGTGGGGAATGGAGAAGGGCTTCCCTGGGCCTAGTGACCAAAGGAAGTCCTAGGGGATGGGGTGTGGGGGACGGAGAAAAGCTTCCCTGGGCCTAGTGCCCCATAGAAGGCCCAGGGGATGGGGTGTGGGGGACGGAAAAGGCCTTCCCTGGGCCTAATGCCCCATAGAAGGCCCAGGGGATGGGGTGTGGGGGACAGAGAAAGGCTTCCCTGGGCTTAGTGCCCCATAGAAGGCCCAGGGGATGGGGTGTGGGGGACAGAGAAGGCCTTCCCTGGGCCTAGTGCCCCATAGAAGGCCCAGGGGATGGGGTGTGGGGGACGGAGAAGGCCTTCTCTGGGCCTAGTGCCCCATAGAAGGCCCAGGGGATGGGGTGTGGGGGACGGAAAAGGGCTTCTCTGGGCCTAGTGCTCCATAGAAGGCCCAGGGGATGTTCTGTGGTGGACGGAAAAGGGCTTCTCTGGGCCTAGTGCCCCATAGAAGGCCCAGGGGATGGGGTGTGGGGGACGGAGAAGGGCTTCCCTGGGCCTAGTGCCCCATAGAAGGCCCAGGGGATGGGGTGTGGTGGACAGAGAAGGGCTTCCCTGGGCTTAGTGCCCCATAGAAGGCTCAGGGGATGGGGTGTGGGGGACAGAGAAGGCATTCCCTGGGCCTACTGCCCCATAGAAGGCCCAGGGGATGGGGTGTGGGGGACGGAAAAGGCCTTCTCTCGGTCTAGTGCCCCATAGAAGCCCCAGGGGATGGGGTATGGGGGACGGAGAAGGCCTTTTCGAGGCTTAGTGCCCCATAGAAGGCCCAAGGCATGGGGTGTGGGGGACGGAGAAGGGCTTCCCTGGGCCTAGTGCCCCATAGAAGGCCGAGTGGATGGGGTGTGGGGGACGGAAAAGGCCCTCACTGGGCCTAGTGCCCCATAGAAGGACCAGGGGATGGGGTGTGGGGGACGGAAAAGGCCTTCTCTGGACTTGGTGCCCCATAGAAGGCCCAGGGGATGGGGTGTGGGGGACGGAAAAGGGCTTTTCTGGGCCTAGTGCCCCATAGAAGGCCCAGGGGATGGTCTGTGGTGGACGGAGAAGGGCTTCCCTGGACCTTGTGCCCCATAGAAGGCCCAGGGGATGGGGTGTGGTGGACGGAGAAGGGCTTCCCTGGGCTTAGTGCCCCATAGAAGGCCCAGGGGATGGGGTATGGTGCACGGAGAAGGCCTTCCCTGGGCCTACTGCCCCAGAGAAGGCCCAGGGGATGGGGTGTGCGGGACGGAAAAGGCCTTCCCTGGGCCTAATGCCCCATAGAAGTCCCAAAGGATAGGGTTTGGGGGACGGAGAAGGTCTTCCCTGGGCTTAGTGCCCCATAGAACGCCCAGGGGATGGGGTGTGGGGGACGGAGAAGGCCTTCCCTGGGCCTAGTGCCCCATAGAAGGCCCAAGGGATAGGGGTGTGGGGGAAGAAAAGGCCTTCTCTGGGCCTAGTGCCCCATAGAAGGCCCAGGGGATGGGGTGTGGGGGACGGAAAAGGGCTTCTCTGGGCCTAGTGCCCCATAGAAGGCCCAGGGGATGGGGTGTGGGGGACGGAAAAGGGCTTCTCTGGGCCTAGTACCCCATAGAAGGCCCAGGAGATGGGGTGTGGGGGACGGAAAAGGGCTTCTCTTGGCCTAGTGCCCCATAGAAGGCCCAGGGGATGGGGTGTGGGGGATGGAGAAGGGCTTCCCTGGGCCTAGTGCCCCACAGAAGGCCCAGGGGATGGGGTGTGGGGGACACAGAAGGGCTTCCCTGGGCCTAGTGCCCCATACAAGGCCCAGGGGATGGGATGTGAGGGACGGAAAAGCCTTCTCTGGGCTTGGTGCCCCATAGAAGGCCCAGGGGATGGGGTGTGGGGGACGGAAAAGGGCTTCTCTGGGCCTAGTGCCGCATAGAAGGCCCAGGGGATGGGGTGTGAGGGACGGAGAAGGGCTTCTCTGGGCCTAGTTCCCCATAGCAGGCCCAGGGGATGGTGTGTGGGCGACGGAAAAGGGCTTCTCTGGGCCTAGTTCCCCATAGAAGACCCAGGGGATGGTGTGTGGTGGATGGAGAAGGGCTTCCCTGGGCCTACTGCCCCATAGAAGGCCCAGGGGATGATGTGTGGGGGACGGAAAAGGCCTTCTCTGGGCCTAGTGCCCCATAGAAGGCCCAGGGGATGGGGTGTGGGGGACGGAGAAAAGCTTCCCTGGGCCTAGTGCACCATAGAAGGCACAGAGGATGGGATGTGGGGGACGGAAAAGGCCTTCTCTGGGCCTAGTGCCCCATAGAAGGCCTAGGGGATGGGGTGTGGGGGACAGAGAAGAGCTTCCCTGGGCTTAGAGCCCTATAGAAGGCCCAGGGGATGGGGTGTGGGGGACAGAGAAGGCCTTCCCTGGGCCTAGTGCACCATAGAAGGCCCAGGGGATGGGATGTGGGGGACGGAGAAGGGCTTCTATGGGCCTAGTGCCCCATAGAAGACCCAGGGGATGGGGTGTGGGGGACGGAAAATGGCTTCTCTGGGCCGAGTGCCCCATAGAAGGCCTAGGGGATGGGGTGTGGGGGACGGAGAAGGCCTTCCCTGGGCCTAGTGCCCCATAGAAGGCCCAGGGGATGGGGTGTGGGGGACGGAGAAGGCCTTCCCTGGGCCTAGTGCCCCACAGAAGGCCCAGGGGATGGGTTGTGGGGTACGGAGAAGGGCTTCACTGGACCTTGTGCCCCATAGAAGGCCCAGGGGATGGGGTGTGGTGGACGGAGAAGGGATTCCCTGGACCTTGTGCCCCATAGAAGGCCCAGGAGATGGGGTTTGGGAGATGGAGAAGGGCTTCCCTGGGCTTAGTGCCCCACAGAAGGCCCAGGGGATGGGGTGTGGGGGACGGAAAAGGCATTCCCTGGACCTTGTGCCCCATAGAAGGCCCAGGGGATGGGGTGTGGTGGATGGAAAAGGGATTCTCCGGGCCTAGTTCCCCATAGCAGGCCCAGGGGATGGGTTGTGGGGGACGGAAAAGGGCTTCTCTGGGCCTAGTGCCCCATAGAAGGCCCAGAGGATGGGGTGTGGGGGACAGAAAATGGCTTCTCTGGGCCTAGTGCTCGATAGAAGGCCCAGGGGATGGTGTGTGGTGGACGGAGAAGGGCTTCCCTGGACCTTGTGCCCCATAGAAGGCCCAGGGGATGGGGTGTGGTGGATGGAGAAGGGCTTCCCTGGGCTTAGTGCCCCATAGAAGGCCCAGGGGATGGGGTGTGGGGGACGGAAAAGGCCTTCTCTGGGCCTAGTGCCCCATAGAAGGCCCAGGGGATGGGGTGTGGGGGACAGAGAAAGGCTTCCCTGGGCTTAGTGCCCCATAGAAGGCCCAGGGGATGGGGTGTGGGGGACAGAGAAGGCCTTCCCTGGGCCTAGTGCCCCATAGAAGGCCCAGGGGATGGGGTGTGGGGGACGGAGAAGGCCTTCTCTGGGCCTAGTGCCCCATAGAAGGCCCAGGTGATGGGGTGTGGGGGACGGAAAAGGGCTTCTCTGGGCCTAGTGCTCCATAGAAGGCCCAGGGGATGTTCTGTGGTGGACGGAAAAGGGCTTCTCTGGGCCTAATGCCCCATAGAAGGCCCAGGGGATGGGGTGTGGGGGACGGAGGAGGGCTTCCCTGGGCCTAGTGCCCCATAGAAGGCCCAGGGGATGGGGTGTGGTGGACAGAGAAGGGCTTCCCTGGGCTTAGTGCCCCATAGAAGGCTCAGGGGATGGGGTGTGGGGGACGGAGAAGGCATTCCCTGGGCCTACTGCCCCATAGAAGGCCCAGGGGATGGGGTGTGGGGGACGGAAAAGGCCTTCTCTCGGCCTAGAGCCCATAGAAGCCCCAGGGGATGGCGTATGGGGGACGGAGAAGGCCTTTTAGAGGCTTAGTGCCCCATAGAAGGCCCAAGGCATGGGGTGTGGGGGACGGAGAAGGGCTTCCCTGGGCCTAGTGCCCCATAGAAGGCCGAGTGGATGGGGTGTGGGGGACGGAAAAGGCCCTCACTGGGCCTAGTGCCCCATAGAAGGACCAGGGGATGGGGTGTGGGGGACGGAAAAGGCCTTCTCTGGGCTTGGTGCCCCATAGAAGGCCCAGGGGATGGGGTGTGGGGGACGGAAATGGGCTTTTCTGGGCCTAGTGCCCCATAGAAGGCCCAGGGGATGGTCTGTGGTGGACGGAGAAGGGCTTCCCTGGACCTTGTGCCCCATAGAAGGCCCAGGGGATGGGGTGTGGTGGACGGAGAAGGGCTTCCCTGGGCTTAGTGCCCCATAGAAGGCCCAGGCGATGGGGTATGGTGCACGGAGAAGGCCTTCCCTGGGCCTACTGCCCCATAGAAGGCCCAGGGGATGGGGTGTGCGGGACGGAAAAGGCCTTCCCTGGGCCTAATGCCCCATAGAAGTCCCAAAGGATAGGGTGTGGGGGACGGAGAAGGGCTTCCCTGGGCTTAGTGCCCGATAGAACGCCCAGGGGATGGGGTGTGGGGGACGGAGAAGGCCTTCCCTGGGCCTGGTGCCCCATAGAAGGCCCAAGGGATAGGGGTGTGGGGGACGAAAAGGCCTTCTCTGGGCCTAGTGCCCCATAGAAGGCCCAGGGGATGGGGTGTGGGGGACGGAAAAGGGCTTCTCTGGGCCTAGTGCCCCATAGAAGGCCCAGGGGATGGGGTGTGGGGGACGGAAAAGGGCTTCTCTGGGCCTAGTACCCCATAGAAGGCCCAGGAGATGGGGTGTGGGGGACGGAAAAGGGCTTCTCTTGGCCTAGTGCCCCATAGAAGGCCCAGGGGATGGGGTGTGGGGGATGGAGAAGGGCTTCCCTGGGCCTAGTGCCCCACAGAAGGCCCAGGGGATGGGGTGTGGGGGACAGAGAAGGGCTTCCCTGGGCCTAGTGCCCCATACAAGGCCCAGGGGATGGGATGTGGGGGACGGAAAAGCCTTCTCTGGGCTTGGTGCCCCATAGAAGGCCCAGGGGATGGGGTGTGGGGGACGGAGAAGGGCTTCTCTGGGCCTAGTTCCCCATAGCAGGCCCAGGGGATGGTGTGTGGGCGACGGAAAAGGGCTTCTCTGGGCCTAGTTCCCCATAGAAGACCCAGGGGATGGTGTGTGGTGGATGGAAAAGGGCTTCCCTGGGCCTACTGCCCCATAGAAGGCCCAGGGGATGATGTGTGGGGGACGGAAAAGGCCTTCTCTGGGCCTAGTGCCCCATAGAAGGCCCAGGGGATGGGGTGTGGGGGACGGAGAAAAGCTTCCCTGGGCCTAGTGCAACATAGAAGGCACAGAGGATGGGATGTGGGGGACGGAAAAGGCCTTCTCTGGGCCTAGTGCCCCATAGAAGGCCTAGGGGATGGGGTGTGGGGGACAGAGAAGAGCTTCCCTGGGCTTAGAGCCCAATAGAAGGCCCAGGGGATGGGGTGTGGGGGACAGAGAAGGCCTTCCCTGGGCCTAGTGCACCATAGAAGGCCCAGGGGATGGGATGTGGGGGACGGAGAAGGGCTTCTATGGGCCTAGTGCCCCATAGAAGACCCAGGGAATGGGGTGTGGGGGAGGGAAAATGGCTTCTCTGGGCCGAGTGCCCCATAGAAGGCCTAGGGGATGGGGTGTGGGGGACGGAGAAGGCCTTCCGTGGGCCTAGTGCCCCATAGAAGGCCCAGGGGATGGGGTGTGGGGGACGGAGAAGGCCTTCCCTGGGCCTAGTGCCCCACAGAAGGCCCAGGGGATGTGGTGTGGGGGACGGAGAAGGGCTTCACTGGACCTTGTGCCCCATAGAAGGCCCAGGGGATGGGGTGTGGTGGACGGAGAAGGGATTCCCTGGACCTTGTGCCCCATAGAAGGCCCAGGAGATGGGGTTTGGGAGATGGAGAAGGGCTTCCCTGGGCTTAGTGCCCCACAGAAGGCCCAGGGGATGGGGTGTGGGGGACGGAAAAGGCGTTCCCTGGACCTTGTGCCCCATAGAAGGCCCAGGGGATGGGGTGTGGTGGATGGAAAAGGGATTCTCCGGGCCTAGTTCCCCATAGCAGGCCCAGGGGATGGGTTGTGGGGGACGGAAAAGGGCTTCTCTGGGCCTAGTGCCCCATAGAAGGCCCAGAGGATGGGGTGTGGGGGACAGAAAATGGCTTCTCTGGGCCTAGTGCTCAATAGAAGGCCCAGGGGATGGTGTGTGGTGGACGGAGAAGGGCTTCCCTGGACCTTGTGCCCCATAGAAGGCCCAGGGGATGGGGTGTGGTGGATGGAGAAGGGCTTCCATGGGCTTAGTGCCCCATAGAAGGCCCAGGGGATGGGGTGTGGGGGACGGAAAAGGCCTTCTCTGGGCCTAGTGCCCCATAGAAGGCCCAGGGGATGGGGTGTCGGGGATGGAGAAGGGCTTCCCTGGGCCTGGTGCCCCATAGAAGGCCAAGGGGATGGGGTGTGGGGGACGGAGAAGGGCTTCCCTGGGCCTAGTGCCCCATAGAAGGCCCAGAGGATAAGGTGTGGGGAATGGAGAAGGGCTTCCCTGGGCCTAGTGACCAAAGGAAGTCCTAGGGGATGGGGTGTGGGGGACGGAGAAAAGCTTCCCTGGGCCTAGTGCCCCATAGAAGGCCCAGGGGATGGGGTGTGGGGAACGGAAAAGGCCTTCCCTGGGCCTAGTGCCCCATAGAAGGCCCAGGGGATGGGGTGTGGGGGACAGAGAAAGGCTTCCCTGGGCTTAGTGCCCCATAGAAGGCCCAGGGGATGGGGTGTGGGGGACAGAGAAGGCCTTCCCTGGGCCTAGTGCCCCATAGAAGGCTCAGGGGATGGGGTGTGGGGGACGGAGAAGGCCTTCTCTGGGCCTAGTGCCCCATAGAAGGCCCAGGGGATGGGGTGTGGGGGACGGAAAAGGGCTTCTCTGGGCCTAGTGCTCCATAGAAGGCCCAGGGGATGTTCTGTGTTGGACGGAAAAGGGCTTCTCTGGGCCTAGTGCCCCATAGAAGGCCCAGGGGATGGGGTGTGGGGGACGGAGAAGGGCTTCCCTGGGCCTAGTGCCCCATAGAAGGCCCAGGGGATGGGGTGTGGTGGACAGAGAAGGGCTTCCCTGGGCTTAGTGCCCCATAGAAGGCTCAGGGGATGGGGTGTGGGGGACGGAGAAGGCATTCCCTGGGCCTACTGCCCCATAGAAGGCCCAGGGGATGGGGTGTGGGGGACGGAAAAGGCCTTCTCTCGGCCTAGTGCCCCATAGAAGCCCCAGGGGATGGGGTATGGGGGACGGAGAAGGCCTTTTCGAGGCTTAGTACCCCATAGAAGGCCCAAGGCATGGGGTGTGGGGGACGGAGAAGGGCTTCCCTGGGCCTAGTGCCCCATAGAAGGCCGAGGGGATGGGGTGTGGGGGACGGAAAAGGCCCTCACTGGGCCTAGTGCCCCATAGAAGGACCAGGGGATGGGGTGTGGGGGACGGAAAAGGCCTTCTCTGGGCTTGGTGCCCCATAGAAGGCCCAGGGGATGGGATGTGGGGGACGGAAAAGGGCTTTTCTGGGCCTAGTGCCCCATAGAAGGCCCAGGGGATGGTGTGTGGTGGACGGAGAAGGGCTTCCCTGGACCTTGTGCCCCATAGAAGGCCCAGGGGATGGGGTGTGGTGGACGGAGAAGGGCTTCCCTGGGCTTAGTGCCCCATAGAAGGCCCAGGGGATGGGGTTTGGGGCACGGAGAAGGCCTTCCCTGGGCCTAGTGCCCCATAGAAGGCCCAGGGGATGGGGTGTGCGGGACGGAAAAGGCCTTCCCTGGGCCTAATGCCCCATAGAAGTCCCAAAGGATAGGGTGTGGGGGACGGAGAAGGGCTTCCCTGGGCTTAGTGCCCCATAGAACGCCCAGGGGATGGGGTGTGTGGGACGGAGAAGCCCTTCCCTGGGCCTAGTGCCCCATAGAAGGCCCAAGGGATAGGGGTGTGGGGGACGAAAAAGGCCTTCTCTGGGCCTAGTGCCCCATAGAAGGCCCAGGGGATGGGGTGTGGGGGACGGAAAAGGGCTTCTCTGGGCCTAGTGCCCCACAGAAGGCCCAGGGGATGGGGTGTGGGGGACGGAAAAGGGCTTCTCTGGGCCTAGTACCCCATAGAAGGCCCAGGAGATGGGGTGTGGGGGACGGAAAAGGGCTTCTCTTGGCCTAGTGCCCCATAGAAGGCCCAGGGGATGGGGTGTGGGGGATGGAGAAGGGCTTCCCTGGGCCTAGTGCCCCACAGAAGGCCCAGGGGATGGGGTGTGGGGGACACAGAAGGGCTTCCCTGGGCCTAGTGCCCCATACAAGGCCCAGGGGATGGGGTGTGGTGGACGGAGAAGGGCTTCCCTGGGCTTAGTGCCCCATAGAAGGCTCAGGGGATGGGGTGTGGGGACGGAGAAGGCCTTCTCTCGGCCTAGTGCCCCATAGAAGCCCCAGAGGATGGGGGATGGGGGACGGAGAAGGCCTTTCCGAGGCTTAGTGCCCCATAGAAGGCCCAAGGGATGGGGTGTGGGTGACGGAGAAGGGCTTCCCTGGGCCTTGTGCCAAGAGAGGGCCCAGGGGATGGGGTGTGGGGGATGGAGAAGGGCTTCCCTGGGCCTACTGCCCCATAGAAGGCCCAGGGGATGATGTGTGGGGGACGGAAAAGGCCTTCTCTGGGCCTAGTGCCCCATAGAAGGCCCAGGGGATGGGGTGTGGGGGACGGAGAAAAGCTTCCCTGGGCCTAGTGCACCATAGAAGGCACAGAGGATGGGATGTGGGGGACGGAAAAGGCCTTCTCTGGGCCTAGTGCCCCATAGAAGGCCTAGGGGATGGGGTGTGGGGGACAGAGAAGAGCTTCCCTGGGCTTAGAGCCCTATAGATGGCCCAGGGGATGGGGTGTGGGGGACAGAGAAGGCCTTCCCTGGGCCTAGTGCACCATAGAAGGCCCAGGGGATGGGATGTGGGGGACGGAGAAGGGCTTCTATGGGCCTAGTGCCCCATAGAAGACCCAGGGGATGGGGTGTGGGGGACGGAAAATGGCTTCTCTGGGCCGAGTGCCCCATAGAAGGCCTAGGGGATGGGGTGTGGGGGACGGAGAAGGCCTTCCCTGGGCCTAGTGCCCCATAGAAGGCCCAGGGGATGGGGTGTGGGGGACGGAGAAGGCCTTCCCTGGGCCTAGTGCCCCACAGAAGGCCCAGGGGATGGGTTGTGGGGTACGGAGAAGGGCTTCACTGGACCTTGTGCCCCATAGAAGGCCCAGGGGATGGGGTGTGGTGGACGGAGAAGGGATTCCCTGGACCTTGTGCCCCATAGAAGGCCCAGGAGATGGGGTTTGGGAGATGGAGAAGGGCTTCCCTGGGCTTAGTGCCCCACAGAAGGCCCAGGGGATGGGGTGTGGGGGACGGAAAAGGCATTCCCTGGACCTTGTGCCCCATAGAAGGCCCAGGGGATGGGGTGTGGTGGATGGAAAAGGGATTCTCCGGGCCTAGTTCCCCATAGCAGGCCCAGGGGATGGGTTGTGGGGGACGGAAAAGGGCTTCTCTGGGCCTAGTGCCCCATAGAAGGCCCAGAGGATGGGGTGTGGGGGACAGAAAATGGCTTCTCTGGGCCTAGTGCTCGATAGAAGGCCCAGGGGATGGTGTGTGGTGGACGGAGAAGGGCTTCCCTGGACCTTGTGCCCCATAGAAGGCCCAGGGGATGGGGTGTGGTGGATGGAGAAGGGCTTCCCTGGGCTTAGTGCCCCATAGAAGGCCCAGGGGATGGGGTGTGGGGGACGGAAAAGGCCTTCTCTGGGCCTAGTGCCCCATAGAAGGCCCAGGGGATGGGGTGTGGGGGACAGAGAAAGGCTTCCCTGGGCTTAGTGCCCCATAGAAGGCCCAGGGGATGGGGTGTGGGGGACAGAGAAGGCCTTCCCTGGGCCTAGTGCCCCATAGAAGGCCCAGGGGATGGGGTGTGGGGGACGGAGAAGGCCTTCTCTGGGCCTAGTGCCCCATAGAAGGCCCAGGTGATGGGGTGTGGGGGACGGAAAAGGGCTTCTCTGGGCCTAGTGCTCCATAGAAGGCCCAGGGGATGTTCTGTGGTGGACGGAAAAGGGCTTCTCTGGGCCTAATGCCCCATAGAAGGCCCAGGGGATGGGGTGTGGGGGACGGAGGAGGGCTTCCCTGGGCCTAGTGCCCCATAGAAGGCCCAGGGGATGGGGTGTGGTGGACAGAGAAGGGCTTCCCTGGGCTTAGTGCCCCATAGAAGGCTCAGGGGATGGGGTGTGGGGGACGGAGAAGGCATTCCCTGGGCCTACTGCCCCATAGAAGGCCCAGGGGATGGGGTGTGGGGGACGGAAAAGGCCTTCTCTCGGCCTAGAGCCCATAGAAGCCCCAGGGGATGGCGTATGGGGGACGGAGAAGGCCTTTTAGAGGCTTAGTGCCCCATAGAAGGCCCAAGGCATGGGGTGTGGGGGACGGAGAAGGGCTTCCCTGGGCCTAGTGCCCCATAGAAGGCCGAGTGGATGGGGTGTGGGGACGGAAAAGGCCCTCACTGGGCCTAGTGCCCCATAGAAGGACCAGGGGATGGGGTGTGGGGGACGGAAAAGGCCTTCTCTGGGCTTGGTGCCCCATAGAAGGCCCAGGGGATGGGGTGTGGGGGACGGAAATGGGCTTTTCTGGGCCTAGTGCCCCATAGAAGGCCCAGGGGATGGTGTGTGGTGGACGGAGAAGGGCTTCCCTGGACCTTGTGCCCCATAGAAGGCCCAGGGGATGGGGTGTGGTGGACGGAGAAGGGCTTCCCTGGGCTTAGTGCCCCATAGAAGGCCCAGGCGATGGGGTATGGTGCACGGAGAAGGCCTTCCCTGGGCCTACTGCCCCATAGAAGGCCCAGGGGATGGGGTGTGCGGGACGGAAAAGGCCTTCCCTGGGCCTAATGCCCCATAGAAGTCCCAAAGGATAGGGTGTGGGGGACGGAGAAGGGCTTCCCTGGGCTTAGTGCCCCATAGAACGCCCAGGGGATGGGGTGTGGGGGACGGAGAAGGCCTTCCCTGGGCCTAGTGCCCCATAGAAGGCCCAAGGGATAGGGGTGTGGGGGACGAAAAGGCCTTCTCTGGGCCTAGTGCCCCATAGAAGGCCCAGGGGATGGGGTGTGGGGGACGGAAAAGGGCTTCTCTGAGCCTAGTGCCCCATAGAAGGCCCAGGGGATGGGGTGTGGGGGACGGAAAAGGGCTTCTCTGGGCCTAGTACCCCATAGAAGGCCCAGGAGATGGGGTGTGGGGGACGGAAAAGGGCTTCTCTTGGCCTAGTGCCCCATAGAAGGCCCAGGGGATGGGGTGTGGGGGATGGAGAAGGGCTTCCCTGGGCCTAGTGCCCCACAGAAGGCCCAGGGGATGGGGTGTGGGGGACCCAGAAGGGCTTCCCTGGGCCTAGTGCCCCATACAAGGCCCAGGGGATGGGATGTGGGGGACGGAAAAGCCTTCTCTGGGCTTGGTGCCCCATAGAAGGCCCAGGGGATGGGGTGTGGGGGACGGAAAAGGGCTTCTCTGGGCCTAGTGCCGCATAGAAGGCCCAGGGGATGGGGTGTGAGGGACGGAGAAGGGCTTCTCTGGGCCTAGTTCCCCATAGCAGGCCCAGGGGATGGTGTGTGGGCGACGGAAAAGGGCTTCTCTGGGCCTAGTTCCCCATAGAAGACCCAGGGGATGGTGTGTGGTGGATGGAAAAGGGCTTCCCTGGGCCTACTGCCCCATAGAAGGCCCAGGGGATGATGTGTGGGGACGGAAAAGGCCTTCTCTGGGCCTAGTGCCCCATAGAAGGCCCAGGGGATGGGGTGTGGGGGACGGAGAAAAGCTTCCCTGGGCCTAGTGCAACATAGAAGGCACAGAGGATGGGATGTGGGGGACGGAAAAGGCCTTCTCTGGGCCTAGTGCCCCATAGAAGGCCTAGGGGATGGGGTGTGGGGGACAGAGAAGAGCTTCCCTGGGCTTAGAGCCCAATAGAAGGCCCAGGGGATGGGGTGTGGGGGACAGAGAAGGCCTTCCCTGGGCCTAGTGCACCATAGAAGGCCCAGGGGATGGGATGTGGGGGACGGAGAAGGGCTTCTATGGGCCTAGTGCCCCATAGAAGACCCAGGGAATGGGGTGTGGGGGAGGGAAAATGGCTTCTCTGGGCCGAGTGCCCCATAGAAGGCCTAGGGGATGGGGTGTGGGGGACGGAGAAGGCCTTCCGTGGGCCTAGTGCCCCATAGAAGGCCCAGGGGATGGGGTGTGGGGGACGGAGAAGGCCTTCCCTGGGCCTAGTGCCCCACAGAAGGCCCAGGGGATGTGGTGTGGGGGACGGAGAAGGGCTTCACTGGACCTTGTGCCCCATAGAAGGCCCAGGGGATGGGGTGTGGTGGACGGAGAAGGGATTCCCTGGACCTTGTGCCCCATAGAAGGCCCAGGAGATGGGGTTTGGGAGATGGAGAAGGGCTTCCCTGGGCTTAGTGCCCCACAGAAGGCCCAGGGGATGGGGTGTGGGGGACGGAAAAGGCGTTCCCTGGACCTTGTGCCCCATAGAAGGCCCAGGGGATGGGGTGTGGTGGATGGAAAAGGGATTCTCCGGGCCTAGTTCCCCATAGCAGGCCCAGGGGATGGGTTGTGGGGGACGGAAAAGGGCTTCTCTGGGCCTAGTGCCCCATAGAAGGCCCAGAGGATGGGGTGTGGGGGACAGAAAATGGCTTCTCTGGGCCTAGTGCTCAATAGAAGGCCCAGGGGATGGTGTGTGGTGGACGGAGAAGGGCTTCCCTGGACCTTGTGCCCCATAGAAGGCCCAGGGGATGGGGTGTGGTGGATGGAGAAGGGCTTCCATGGGCTTAGTGCCCCATAGAAGGCCCAGGGGATGGGGTGTGGGGGACGGAAAAGGCCTTCTCTGGGCCTAGTGCCCCATAGAAGGCCCAGGGGATGGGGTGTCGGGGATGGAGAAGGGCTTCCCTGGGCCTGGTGCCCCATAGAAGGCCAAGGGGATGGGGTGTGGGGGACGGAGAAGGGCTTCCCTGGGCCTAGTGCCCCATAGAAGGCCCAGAGGATAAGGTGTGGGGAATGGAGAAGGGCTTCCCTGGGCCTAGTGACCAAAGGAAGTCCTAGGGGATGGGGTGTGGGGGACGGAGAAAAGCTTCCCTGGGCCTAGTGCCCCATAGAAGGCCCAGGGGATGGGGTGTGGGGAACGGAAAAGGCCTTCCCTGGGCCTAGTGCCCCATAGAAGGCCCAGGGGATGGGGTGTGGGGGACAGAGAAAGGCTTCCCTGGGCTTAGTGCCCCATAGAAGGCCCAGGGGATGGGGTGTGGGGGACAGAGAAGGCCTTCCCTGGGCCTAGTGCCCCATAGAAGGCTCAGGGGATGGGGTGTGGGGGACGGAGAAGGCCTTCTCTGGGCCTAGTGCCCCATAGAAGGCCCAGGGGATGGGGTGTGGGGGACGGAAAAGGGCTTCTCTGGGCCTAGTGCTCCATAGAAGGCCCAGGGGATGTTCTGTGTTGGACGGAAAAGGGCTTCTCTGGGCCTAGTGCCCCATAGAAGGCCCAGGGGATGGGGTCTGGGGGACGGAGAAGGGCTTCCCTGGGCCTAGTGCCCCATAGAAGGCCCAGGGGATGGGGTGTGGTGGACAGAGAAGGGCTTCCCTGGGCTTAGTGCCCCATAGAAGGCTCAGGGGATGGGGTGTGGGGGACGGAGAAGGCATTCCCTGGGCCTACTGCCCCATAGAAGGCCCAGGGGATGGGGTGTGGGGGACGGAAAAGGCCTTCTCTCGGCCTAGTGCCCCATAGAAGCCCCAGGGGATGGGGTATGGGGGACGGAGAAGGCCTTTTCGAGGCTTAGTACCCCATAGAAGGCCCAAGGCATGGGGTGTGGGGGACGGAGAAGGGCTTCCCTGGGCCTAGTGCCCCATAGAAGGCCGAGGGGATGGGGTGTGGGGGACGGAAAAGGCCCTCACTGGGCCTAGTGCCCCATAGAAGGACCAGGGGATGGGGTGTGGGGGACGGAAAAGGCCTTCTCTGGGCTTGGTGCCCCATAGAAGGCCCAGGGGATGGGATGTGGGGGACGGAAAAGGGCTTTTCTGGGCCTAGTGCCCCATAGAAGGCCCAGGGGATGGGGTGTGGTGGACGGAGAAGGGCTTCCTGGGCTTAGTGCCCCATAGAAGGCCCAGGGGATGGGGTATGGTGCACGGAGAAGGCCTTCCCTGGGCCTACTGCCCCATAGAAGGCCCAGGGGATGGGGTGTGCGGGACGGAAAAGGCCTTCCCTGGGCCTAATGCCCCATAGAAGTCCCAAAGGATAGGGTGTGGGGGACGGAGAAGGGCTTCCCTGGGCTTAGTGCCCCATAGAACGCCCAGGGGATGGGGTGTGTGGGACGGAGAAGGCCTTCCCTGGGCCTAGTGCCCCATAGAAGGCCCAAGGGATAGGGGTGTGGGGGACGGAAAAGGCCTTCTCTGGGCCTAGTGCCCCATAGAAGGCCCAGGGGATGGGGTGTGGGGGACGGAAAAGGGCTTCTCTGGGCCTAGTGCCCCATAGAAGGCCCAGGGGATGGGGTGTGGGGGACGGAAAAAGGCTTCTCTGGGCCTAGTACCCCATAGAAGGCCCAGGAGATGGGGTGTGGGGGACGGAAAAGGCCTTCTCTGGGCTTGGTGCCCCATAGAAGGCCCAGGGGATGGGATGTGGGGGACGGAAAAGGGCTTTTCTGGGCCTAGTGCCCCATAGAAGGCCCAGGGGATGGTGTGTGGTGGACGGAGAAGGGCTTCCCTGGACCTTGTGCCCCATAGAAGGCCCAGGGGATGGGGTGTGGTGGACGGAGAAGGGCTTCCCTGGGCTTAGTGCCCCATAGAAGGCCCAGGGGATGGGGTATGGTGCACGGAGAAGGCCTTCCCTGGGCCTACTGCCCCATAGAAGGCCCAGGGGATGGGGTGTGCGGGACGGAAAAGGCCTTCCCTGGGCCTAATGCCCCATAGAAGTCCCAACGGATAGGGTGTGGGGGACGGAGAAGGGCTTCCCTGGGCTTAGTGCCCCATAGAACGCCCAGGGGATGGGGTGTGGGGGACGGAGAAGGCCTTCCCCTGGGCCTAGTGCCCCATAGAAGGCCCAAGGGATAGGGGTGTGGGGGACGAAAAAGGCCTTCTCTGGGCCTAGTGCCCCATAGAAGGCCCAGGGGATGGGGTGTGGGGGACGGAAAAGGGCTTCTCTGGGCCTAGTGCCCCATAGAAGGCCCAGGGGATGGGGTGTGGGGACGGAAAAGGGCTTCTCTGGGCCTAGTACCCCATAGAAGGCCCAGGAGATGGGGTGTGGGGGACGGAAAAGGGCTTCTCTTGGCCTAGTGCCCCATAGAAGGCCCAGGGGATGGGGTGTGGGGGATGGAGAAGGGCTTCCCTGGGCCTAGTGCCCCACAGAAGGCCCAGGGGATGGGGTGTGGGGGACACAGAAGGGCTTCCCTGGGCCTAGTGCCCCATACAAGGCCCAGGGGATGGGATGTGGGGGACGGAAAAGCCTTCTCTGGGCTTGGTGCCCCATAGAAGGCCCAGGGGATGGGGTGTGGGGGACGGAAAAGGGCTTCTCTGGGCCTAGTGCCGCATAGAAGGCCCAGGGGATGGGGTGTGAGGGACGGAGAAGGGCTTCTCTGGGCCTAGTTCCCCATAGCAGGCCCAGGGGATGGTGTGTGGGCGACGGAAAAGGGCTTCTCTGGGCCTAGTTCCCCATAGAAGACCCAGGGGATGGTGTGTGGTGGATGGAAAAGGGCTTCCCTGGGCCTACTGCCCCATAGAAGGCCCAGGAGATGATGTGTGGGGGACGGAAAAGGCCTTCTCTGGGTCTAGTGCCCCATAGAAGGCCCAGGGGATGGGGTGTGGGGGACGGAGAAAAGCTTCCCTGGGCCTAGTGCACCATAGAAGGCACAGAGGATGGGATGTGGGGGACGGAAAAGGCCTTCTCTGGGCCTAGTGCCCCATAGAAGGCCTAGGGGATGGGGTGTGGGGGACAGAGAAGAGCTTCCCTGGGCTTAGAGCCCTATAGAAGGCCCAGGGGATGGGGTGTGGGGGACAGAGAAGGCCTTCCCTGGGCCTAGTGCACCATAGAAGGCCCAGGGGATGGGATGTGGGGACGGAGAAGGGCTTCTATGGGCCTAGTGCCCCATAGAAGACCCAGGGAATGGGGTGTGGGGGAGGGAAAATGGCTTCTCTGGGCCGAGAGCCCCATAGAAGGCCTAGGGGATGGGGTGTGGGGGACGGAGAAGGCCTTCCCTGGGCCTAGTGCCCCATAGAAGGCCCAGGGGATGGGGTGTGGGGGACGGAGAAGGCCTTCCCTGGGCCTAGTGCCCCACAGAAGGCCCAGGGGATGGGGTGTGGGGGACGGAGAAGGGCTTCACTGGACCTTGTGCCCCATAGAAGGCCCAGGGGATGGGGTGTGGTGGACGGAGAAGGGATTCCCTGGACCTTGTGCCCCATAGAAGGCCCAGGAGATGGGGTTTGGGAGATGAAGAAGGGCTTCCCTGGGCTTAGTGCCCCACAGAAGGCCCAGGGGATGGGGTGTGGGGGACGGAAAAGGCGTTCCCTGGACCTTGTGCCCCATAGAAGGCCCAGGGGATGGGGTGTGGTGGATGGAAAAGGGATTCTCCGGGCCTAGTTCCCCATAGCAGGCCCAGGGGATGGGTTGTGGGGGACGGAAAAGGGCTTCTCTGGGCCTAGTGCCCCATAGAAGGCCCAGAGGATGGGGTGTGGGGGACGGAAAATGGCTTCGCTGGGCCTAGTGCTCGATTGAAGGCCCAGGGGATGGTGTGTGGTGGAGGGAGAAGGGCTTCCCTGGACCTTGTGCCCCATAGAAGGCCCAGGGGATGGGGTGTGGTGGATGGAGAAGGGCTTCCCTGGGCTTAGTGCCCCATAGAAGGCCCAGGGGATGGGGTGTGGGGGACGGAAAAGGCCTTCTCTGGGCCTAGTGCCCCATAGAAGGCCCAGGGGATGGGGTGTCGGGGATGGAGAAGGGCTTCCCTGGGCCTGGTGTCCCATAGAAGGCCAAGGGGATGGGGTGTGGGGGACGGAGAAGGGCTTCCCTGGGCCTAGTGCCCCATAGAAGGCCCAGAGGATAAGGTGTGGGGAATGGAGAAGGGCTTCCCTGGGCCTAGTGACCAAAGGAAGTCCTAGGGGATGGGGTGTGGGGGACGGAGAAAAGCTTCCCTGGGCCTAGTGCCCCATAGAAGGCCCAGGGGATGGGGTGTGGGGAACGGAAAAGGCCTTCCCTGGGCCTAGTGCCCCATAGAAGGCCCAGGGGATGGGGTGTGGGGGACAGAGAAAGGCTTCCCTGGGCTTAGTGCCCCATAGAAGGCCCAGGGGATGGGGTGTGGGGGACAGAGAAGGCCTTCCCTGGGCCTAGTGCCCCATAGAAGGCTCAGGGGATGGGGTGTGGGGGACGGAGAAGGCCTTCTCTGGGCCTAGTGCCCCATAGAAGGCCCAGGGGATGGGGTGTGGGGGACGGAAAAGGGCTTCTCTGGGCCTAGTGCTCCATAGAAGGCCCAGGGGATGTTCTGTGTTGGACGGAAAAGGGCTTCTCTGGGCCTAGTGCCCCATAGAAGGCCCAGGGGATGGGGTGTGGGGGACGAAGAAGGGCTTCCCTGGGCCTAGTGCCCCATAGAAGGCCCAGGGGATGGGGTGTGGTGGACAGAGAAGGGCTTCCCTGGGCTTAGTGCCCCATAGAAGGCTAAGGGGATGGGGTGTGGGGGACGGAGAAGGCATTCCCTGGGCCTACTGCCCCATAGAAGGCCCAGGGGATGGGGTGTGGGGGACGGAAAAGGCCTTCTCTCGGCCTAGTGCCCCATAGAAGCCCCAGGGGATGGGGTATGGGGGACGGAGAAGGCCTTTTCGAGGCTTAGTACCCCATAGAGGGCCCAAGGCATGGGGTGTGGGGGACGGAGAAGGGCTTCCCTGGGCCTAGTGCCCTATAGAAGGCCGAGGGGATGGGGTGTGGGGGACGGAAAAGGCCCTCACTGGGCCTAGTGCCCCATAGAAGGACCAGGGGATGGGGTGTGGGGGACGGAAAAGGCCTTCTCTGGGCTTGGTGCCCCATAGAAGGCCCAGGGGATGGGATGTGGGGGACGGAAAAGGGCTTTTCTGGGCCTAGTGCCCCATAGAAGGCCCAGGGGATGGTGTGTGGTGGACGGAGAAGGGCTTCCCTGGACCTTGTGCCCCATAGAAGGCCCAGGGGATGGGGTGTGGTGGACGGAGAAGGGCTTCCCTGGGCTTAGTGCCCCATAGAAGGCCCAGGGGATGGGGTATGGTGCACGGAGAAGGCCTTCCCTGGGCCTACTGCCCCATAGAAGGCCCAGGGGATGGGGTGTGCGGGACGGAAAAGGCCTTCCCTGGGCCTAATGCCCCATAGAAGTCCCAAAGGATAGGGTGTGGGGGACGGAGAAGGGCTTCCCTGGGCTTAGTGCCCCATAGAACGCCCAGGGGATGGGGTGTGTGGGACGGAGAAGGCCTTCCCTGGGCCTAGTGCCCCATAGAAGGCCCAAGGGATACGGGTGTGGGGGACGAAAAGGCCTTCTCTGGGCCTAGTGCCCCATAGAAGGCCCAGGGGATGGGGTGTGGGGGACGGAAAAGGGCTTCTCTGGGCCTAGTGCCCCATAGAAGGCCCAGGGGATGGGGTGTGGGGGACGGAAAAAGGCTTCTCTGGGCCTAGTACCCCATAGAAGCCCCAGGGGATGGGGTGTGGGGGACGGAAAAGGCCTTCTCTGGGCTTGGTGCCCCATAGAAGGCCCAGGGGATGGGGTGTGGGGGACGGAAAAGGGCTTTTCTGGGCCTAGTGCCCCATAGAAGGCCCAGGGGATGGTGTGTGGTGGACGGAGAAGGGCTTCCCTGGACCTAGTGCCCCATAGAAGGCCCAGGGGATGGGGTGTGGTGGACGGAGAAGGGCTTCCCTGGGCTTAGTGCCCCATAGAAGGCCCAGGGGATGGGGTATGGTGCACGGAGAAGGCCTTCCCTGGGCCTACTGCCCCATAGAAGGCCCAGGGGATGGGGTGTGCGGGACGGAAAAGGCCTTCCCTGGGCCTAATGCCCCATAGAAGTCCCAAAGGATAGGGTGTGGGGGACGGAGAAGGGCTTCCCTGGGCTTAGTGCCCCATAGAACGCCCAGGGGATGGGGTGTGTGGGACGGAGAAGGCCTTCCCTGGGCCTAGTGCCCCATAGAAGGCCCAAGGGATAGGGGTGTGGGGGACGAGAAAGGCCTTCTCTGGGCCTAGTGCCCCATAGAAGGTCCAGGGGATGGGGTGTGGGGGACGGAAAAGGGCTTCTCTGGGCCTAGTGCCCCTTAGAAGGCCCAGGGGATGGGGTGTGGGGGACGGAAAAAGGCTTCTCTGGGCCTAGTACCCCATAGAAGGCCCAGGAGATGGGGTGTGGGGGACGGAAAAGGGCTTCTCTTGGCCTAGTGCCCCATAGAAGGCCCAGGGGATGGGGTGTGGGGGATGGAGAAGGGCGTCCCTGGGCCTAGTGCCCCACAGAAGGCCCAGGGGATGGGGTGTGGGGGACACAGAAGGGCTTCCCTGGGCCTAGTGCCCCATACAAGGCCCAGGGGATGGGATGTGGGGGACGGAAAAGCCTTCTCTGGGCTTGGTGCCCCATAGAAGGCCCAGGGGATGGGGTGTGGGGGACGGAAAAGGGCTTCTCTGGGCCTAGTGCCGCATAGAAGGCCCAGGGGATGGGGTGTGAGGGACGGAGAAGGGCTTCTCTGGGCCTAGTTCCCCATAGAAGACCCAGGGGATGGTGTGTGGTGGATGGAGAAGGGCTTCCCAGGGCCTACTGCCCCATAGAAGGCCCAGGGGATGATGTGTGGGGACGGAAAAGGCCTTCTCTGGGCCTAGTGCCCCATAGAAGGCCCAGGGGATGGGGTGTGGGGGACGGAGAAAAGCTTCCCTGGGCCTAGTGCACCATAGAAGGCACAGGGGATGGGATGTGGGGGACGGAAAAGGCCTTCTCTGGGCCTAGTGCCCCATAGAAGGCCTAGGGGATGGGGTGTGGGGGACAGAGAAGAGCTTCCCTGGGCTCAGAGCCCTATAGAAGGCCCAGGGGATGGGGTGTGGGGGACAGAGAAGGCCTTCCCTGGGCCTAGTGCACCATAGAAGGCCCAGGGGATGGGGTGTGGGGGACGGAGAAGGGCTTCTATGGGCCTAGTGCCCCATAGAAGACCCAGGGGATGGGGTGTGGTGGACGGAGAAGGGATTCCCTGGACCTTGTGCCCCATAGAAGGCCCAGGAGATGGGGTTTGGGAGATGGAGAAGGGCTTCCCTGGGCTTAGTGCCCCATAGAAGGCTCAGGGGATAGGGTGTGGGGGACGGAAAAGGCGTTCCCTGGACCTTGTGCCCCATAGAAGGCCCAGGGGATGGGGTGTGGTGGATGGAAAAGGGATTCTCCGGGCCTAGTTCCCCATAGCAGGCCCAGGGGATGGTGTGTGGGCGACGGAAAAGGGCTTCTCTGGGCCTAGTGCCCCATAGAAGACCCAGGGGATGGTGTGTGGGGGACGGAAAAGGGCTTCTCTGGGCCTAGTGCCCCATAGAAGGCCCAGGGGATGGGGTGTGGGGGACGGAAAAAGGCTTCTCTGGGCCTAGTACCCCATAGAAGGCCCAGGAGATGGGGTGTGGGGGACGGAAAAGGCCTTCTCTGGGCTTGGTGCCCCATAGAAGGCCAGGGGATGGGATGTGGGGGACGGAAAAGGGCTTTTCTGGGCCTAGTGCCCCATAGAAGGCCCAGGGGATGGTGTGTGGTGGACGGAGAAGGGCTTCCCTGGACCTTGTGCCCCATAGAAGGCCCAGGGGATGGGGTGTGGTGGACGGAGAAGGGCTTCCCTGGGCTTAGTGCCCCATAGAAGGCCCAGGGGATGGGGTATGGTGCACGGAGAAGGCCTTCCCTGGGCCTACTGCCCCATAGAAGGCCCAGGGGATGGGGTGTGCGGGACGGAAAAGGCCTTCCCTGGGCCTAATGCCCCATAGAAGTCCCAAAGGATAGGGTGTGGGGGACGGAGAAGGGCTTCCCTGGGCTTAGTGCCCCATAGAACGCCCAGGGGATGGGGTGTGTGGGACGGAGAAGGCCTTCCCTGGGCCTAGTGCCCCATAGAAGGCCCAAGGGATAGGGGTGTGGGGACGAAAAGGCCTTCTCTGGGCCTAGTGCCCCATAGAAGGTCCAGGGGATGGGGTGTGGGGGACGGAAAAGGGCTTCTCTGGGCCTAGTGCCCCATAGAAGGCCCAGGGGATGGGGTGTGGGGGACGGAAAAAGGCTTCTCTGGGCCTAGTACCCCATAGAAGGCCCAGGAGATGGGGTGTGGGGGACGGAAAAGGGCTTCTCTTGGCCTAGTGCCCCATAGAAGGCCCAGGGGATGGGGTGTGGGGGATGGAGAAGGGCGTCCCTGGGCCTAGTGCCCCACAGAAGGCCCAGGGGATGGGGTGTGGGGGACACAGAAGGGCTTCCCTGGGCCTAGTGCCCCATACAAGGCCCAGGGGATGGGATGTGGGGGACGGAAAAGCCTTCTCTGGGCTTGGTGCCCCATAGAAGGCCCAGGGGATGGGGTGTGGGGGACGGAAAAGGGCTTCTCTGGGCCTAGTGCCGCATAGAAGGCCCTGGGGATGGGGTGTGAGGGACGGAGAAGGGCTTCTCTGGGCCTAGTTCCCCATAGCAGGCCCAGGGGATGGTGTGTGGGCGACGGAAAAGGGCTTCTCTGGGCCTAGTTCCCCATAGAAGACCCAGGGGATGGTGTGTGGTGGATGGAGAAGGGCTTCCCTGGGCCTACTGCCCCATAGAAGGCCCAGGGGATGATGTGTGGGGACGGAAAAGGCCTTCTCTGGGCCTAGTGCCCCATAGAAGGCCCAGGGGATGGGGTGTGGGGGACGGAGAAAAGCTTCCCTGGGCCTAGTGCTCCATAGAAGGCACAGGGGATGGGATGTGGTGGACGGAAAAGGCCTTCTCTGGGCCTAGTGCCCCATAGAAGGCCTAGGGGATGGGGTGTGGGGGACAGAGAAGAGCTTCCCTGGGCTTAGAGCCCTATAGAAGGCCCAGGGGATGGGGTGTGGGGGACAGAGAAGGCCTTCCCTGGGCCTAGTGCACCATAGAAGGCCCAGGGGATGGGGTGTGGGGGACGGAGAAGGGCTTCTATGGGCCTAGTGCCCCATAGAAGACCCAGGGTATGGGGTGTGGTGGACGGAGAAGGGATTCCCTGGACCTTGTGCCCCATAGAAGGCCCAGGAGATGGGGTTTGGGAGATGGAGAAGGGCTTCCCTGGGCTTAGTGCCCCACAGAAGGCCCAGGGGATGGGGTGTGGGGGACGGAAAAGGCGTTCCCTGGACCTTGTGCCCCATAGAAGGCCCAGGGGATGGGGTGTGGTGGATGGAAAAGGGATTCTCCGGGCCTAGTTCCCCATAGCAGGCCCAGGGGATGGTGTGTGGGCGACGGAAAAGGGCTTCTCTGGGCCTAGTGCCCCATAGAAGACCCAGGGGATGGTGTGTGGTGGACGGAGAAGGGCTTCCCTGGGCCTACTGCCCCATAGAAGGCCCAGGGGATGATGTGTGGGGGACGGAAAAGGCCTTCTCTGGGCCTAGTGCCCCATAGAAGGCCCAGGAGATGGGGTGTGGGGGACGGAGAAAAGCTTCCCTGGGCCTAGTGCACCATCGACGGCCCCGGGGTTGGGGTGTGGGGGACGGAAAAGGCCTTCTCTGGGCCTAGTGCCCCATAGAAGGCCGAGGGGATGGGGTGTGGGGGACAGAGAAGGGCTTCCGTGGGCTTAGTGCCCCATAGAAGGCCCAGGGGATGGGGTGTGGGGGACAGAGAAGGCCTTCCCTGGGCCTAGTGCACCATAGAAGGCCCAGGGGATGGTGTGTGGTGGACGGAGAAGGGCTTCCCTGGGCCTACTGCCCCATAGAAGGCCCAGGGGATGATGTGTGGGGGACGGAAAAGGCCTTCTCTGGGCCTAGTGCCCCATAGAAGGCCCAGGAGATGGGGTGTGGGGGACGGAGAAAAGCTTCCCTGGGCCTAGTGCACCATAGAAGGCACAGGGGATGGGGTGTGGGGGACGGAAAAGGCCTTCTCTGGGCCTAGTGCCCCATAGAAGGCCGAGGGGATGGGGTGTGGGGGACAGAGAAGGGCTTCCGTGGGCTTAGTGCCCCATAGAAGGCCCAGGGGATGGGGTGTGGGGGACAGAGAAGGCCTTCCCTGGGCCTAGTGCACCATAGAAGGCCCAGGGGATGGGGTGTGGGGGACGGAGAAGGGCTTCTCTGGGCCTAGTGCCCCATAGAAGACCCAGGGGATGGGGTGTGGGGGACGGAAAAGGGCTTCTCTGGGCCTAGTGCCCCATAGAAGGCCCAGTGGATGGGGTGTGGGGGACGGAGAAGGCCTTCCCTGGGCCTAGTGCCCCATAGAAGGCCCAGGGGATGGGGTGTGGGGGACGGAGAAGGCCTTCCCTGGGCCTAGTGCCCCACAGAAGGCCCAGGGGATGGGGTGTGGGGGACGGAGAAGGGCTTCCCTGGGCTTAGTGCCCCACAGAAGGCCCAGGGGATGTTGTGTGGGGGACGGAGAAGGGCTTCCCTGGGCCTAGTGCCCCATAGAAGGCCAAGGGGATGGGGTGTGGGGGACGGAGATGGGCTTCCCTGGGCCTAGTGCCCCATAGAAGGCCCAGAGGATGGGGTGTGGGAAACGGAGAAGGGCTTCCCAGGGCCTAGTGACCCAAGGAAGTCCCAGGGGATGGGGTGTGGGGGACGGAGATAATCTTCCCTGGGCCTAGTGCCCCATAGAAGGCCCAGGGGATGGGGTGTGGGGGACGGAAAAGGACCTCACTGGGCCTAGTGCCCCATAGAAGGCCCAGGGGATGGGGTGTGGGGGACGGAAAAGGCCTTCTCTGGGCTTGGTGCCCCATAGAAGGCCCAGGGGATGGGGTGTGGGGGACGGAAAAGGGCTTCTCTGGGCCTAGTGCTCCATAGAAGGCCCAGGGGATGGTGTGTGGTGGACGGAAAAGGGCTTCCCTGGACCTTGTGCCCCATAGAAGGCCCAGGGGACGGGGTTTGGTGGACGGAGAAGGGCTTCCTGGGCTTAGTGCCCCATAGAAGGCCCAGGGGATGGGGTGTGGTGGACGGAGATGGGCTTCCCTGGACCTTGTGCCCCATAGAAGGCCCAGGGGATGGGGTGTGGGGGAAGGAGAAGGGCTTCCCTGGGCTTAGTGCCCCAGAGAAGGCCCAGGGGATGCGGTGTGGGGGACGGAGAAGGCCTTCTCTGGGCCTAGTGCCCCACAGAAGGCCCAGGGGATGGGGTGTGGGGGACGGAGAAGGCCTTCTCTGGGCCTAGTGCCCCACAGAAGGCCCAGGGGATGGGGTGTGGGGGACGGAGAAGGCCTTCCCTGGGCCTAGGGCCCCATAGAAGGACCAGGGGATGGGGTGTGGGGGACGGAGAAGGGCTTCTCTGGGCCTAGTGCCCCATAGAAGGCCCAGGGGATGGGGTGTGGGGGACGGAGAAGGGCTTCTCTGGGCCTAGTGCCCCTTAGAAGACCCAGGGGATGGGGTGTGGGGGACGGAAAAGGGCTTCTCTGGGCCTAGTGCCCCATAGAAGGCCCAGAGGATGGGGTGTGGGGGACAGAAAATGGCTTCTCTGGGCCTAGTGCTCGATAGAAGGCCCAGGGGATGGTGTGTGGTGGAAGGAAAAGGGCTTCCCTGGACCTTGTGCCCCATAAAAGTCCCAGGGGATGGGGTGTGGTGGATGGAGAAGGGCTTCCCTGGGCTTAGTGCCCCATAGAAGGCCCAGGGGATGGGGTGTGGGGGACGGAGAAAGCCTTCCCTGGGCCTACTGCCCCATAGAAGGCCCAGGGGATGGGGTGTGGGGGACGGAAAAGGCGTTCTCTGGGCCTCGTGCCCCATAGAAGGCCCAGGGGATGTTGTGTGGGGGACGGAGAAGGGCTTCCCTGGGCCTAGTGCCCCATAGAAGGCCCAGGGGATGGGGTGTGGGGGACGGAGAAGGGCTTCCCTGGGCCTAGTGCCCCATAGAAGGCCCAGAGGATGGGGTGTGGGGAATGGAGAAGGTCTTCCCAGGGCCTAGTGACCCAAGGAAGTCCCAGGGGATGGGGTGTGGGGGACGGAGAAAAGCTTCCCTGGGCGAAGTGCCCCATAGAAGGCCCAGGGGATGGGGTGTGGGGGACGGAAAAGGCCTTCCCTGGGCCTAGTGCCCCATAGAAGGCCCAGGGGATGGGGTGTGGGGGACGGAAAAGGACCTCACTGGGCCTAGTGCCCCATAGAAGGCCCAGGGGATGGGGTGTGGGGGACGGAAAAGGCCTTCTCTGGGCTTGGTGCCCCATAGAAGGCCCAGGGGATGGGGTGTGGGGGACGGAAAAGGGCTTCTCTGGGCCTAGTGCTCCATAGAAGGCCCAGGGGATGGTTTGTGGTGGACGGAAAAGGGCTTCCCTGGACCTTGTGCCCCATAGAAGGCCCAGGGGACGGGGTTTGGTGGACGGAGAAGGGCTTCCCTGGGCTTAGTGCCCCATAGAAGGCCCAGGGGATGGGGTGTGGTGGACGGAGAAGGGCTTCCCTGGACCTTGTGCCCCATAGAAGGCCCAGGGGATGGGGTGTGGGGGAAGGAGAAGGGCTTCCCTGGGCTTAGTGCCCCAGAGAAGGCCCAGGGGATGCGGTGTGGGGGACGGAGAAGGCCTTCTCTGGGCCTAGTGCCCCACAGAAGGCCCAGGGGATGGGGTGTGGGGGACGGAGAAGGCCTTCTCTGGGCCTAGTGCCCCACAGAAGGCCCAGGGGATGGGGTGTGGGGGACGGAGAAGGCCTTCCCTGGGCCTAGGGCCCCATAGAAGGACCAGGGGATGGGGTGTGGGGGACGGAGAAGGGCTTCTCTGGGCCTAGTGCCCCATAGAAGGCCCAGGGGATGGGGTGTGGGGGACGGAGAAGGGCTTCTCTGGGCCTAGTGCCCCTTAGAAGACCCAGGGGATGGGGTGTGGGGGACGGAAAAGGGCTTCTCTGGGCCTAGTGCCCCATAGAAGGCCCAGAGGATGGGGTGTGGGGGACAGAAAATGGCTTCTCTGGGCCTAGTGCTCGATAGAAGGCCCAGGGGATGGTGTGTGGTGGAAGGAAAAGGGCTTCCCTGGACCTTGTGCCCCATAAAAGGCCCAGGGGATGGGGTGTGGGGGACGGAGAAGGCCTTCCCTGGGCCTACTGCCCCATAGAAGGCCCAGGGGATGGGGTGTGGGGGACGGAGAAAGCCTTCCCTGGGCCTACTGCCCCATAGAAGGCCCAGGGGATGGGGTGTGGGGGACGGAAAAGGCGTTCTCTGGGCCTCGTGCCCCATAGAAGGCCCAGGGGATGTTGTGTGGGGGACGGAGAAGGGCTTCCCTGGGCCTAGTGCCCCATAGAAGGCCCAGGGGATGGGGTGTGGGGGACGGAGAAGGGCTTCCCTGGGCCTAGTGCCCCATAGAAGGCCCAGAGGATGGGGTGTGGGGAATGGAGAAGGTCTTCCCAGGGCCTAGTGACCCAAGGAAGTCCCAGGGGATGGGGTGTGGGGGACGGAGAAAAGCTTCCCTGGGCCTAGTGCCCCATAGAAGGCCCAGGGGATGGGGTGTGGGGGACGGAAAAGGCCTTCCCTGGGCCTAGTGCCCCATAGAAGGCCCAGGGGGTGGGGTGTGGGGGACAGAGAAGGGCTTCCCTGGGCTTAGTGCCCCGTAGAAGGCCCATGGGATGGGGCGTGGGGGACAGAGAAGGCCTTCCCTGAGCCTAGTGCCCCATAGAAGGCCCAGGGGATGGGGTGTGGGGACGGAGAAGGCCTTCTCTGGGCCTAGTGCCCCATAGAAGGCCCAGGGGATAGGGTGTGGGGGACGGAAAAGGCCTTCTCTGGGCCTAGTGCTCCATAGAAGGCCCAGGGGATGTTCTGTGGTGGACGGAAAAGGGCTTCTCTGGGCCTAGTGCCCCATAGAAGGCCCAGGGGATAGGGTGTGGGGGACGGAGAAGGGCTTCCCTGGGCCTAGTGCCCGATAGAAGGCCCAGGCGATGGGGTGTGGTGGACGGAGAAGGGCTTCCCTGGGCTTAGTGCCCCATAGAAGGCTCAGGGGATGGGGTGTGGGGACGGAGAAGGCCTTCTCTCGGCCTAGTGCCCCATAGAAGCCCCAGAGGATGGGGGATGGGGGACGGAGAAGGCCTTTCCGAGGCTTAGTGCCCCATAGAAGGCCCAAGGGATGGGGTGTGGGTGACGGAGAAGGGCTTCCCTGGGCCTTGTGCCAAGAGAGGGCCCAGGGGATGGGGTGTGGGGGACGGAGAAGGGCTTCCCTGGGCCTAGTGCCCCATAGAAGGCCGAGGGGATGGGGTGTGGGGGACGGAAAAGGCCCTCACTGGGCCTAGTGCCCCATAGAAGGCCCAGGGGATGGGGTGTGGGGACGGAAAAGGCCTTCTCTGTGCTTGGTGCCCCATAGAAGGCCCAGGGGATGGGGTGTGGGGGACGGAAAAGGGCTTCTCTGGGCCTAGTGCCCCATAGAAGGCCCAGGGGATGGTGTGTGGTGGACGGAAAAGGGCTTCCCTGGACCTTGTGCCCAATAGAAGGCCCAGGGGACGGGGTTTGGTGGACGGAGAAGGGCTTCCCTGGGCTTAGTGCCCCATAGAAGGCCCAGGGGATGGGGTATGGGGCACGGAGAAGGCCTTCCCTGGGCCTACTGCCCCATAGAAGGCCCAGGGGATGGGGTGTGGGGGACGGAAAAGGCCTTCCCTGGGCCTAGTGCCCCATAGAAGTCCCAGGGGATGGGGTGTGGGGAACGGAGAAGGGCTTCCCTGGGCTTAGTGCCCCATAGAAAGCCCAGGGGATGGGGTGTGGGGGACAGAGAAGGCCTTCCCTGGGCCTAGTGCCCCATAGAAGGCCCAGGGGATGGGGTGTGGGGGATGAAAAAGGCCTTCTCTGGGCCTAGTGCCCCATAGAAGGCCCAGAGGATGGGGTGTGGGGGACGGAAAAGGCCTTCTCTGGGCCTAGTGCCCCATAGAAGGCCCAGAGGATGGGGTGTGGGGGACGGAAAAGGCCTTATCTGGGCCTAGTACCCCATAGAAGGCCCAGGAGATGGGGTGTGGGGACGGAAAAGGCCTTCTCTGGGCCTAGTGCCCCATAGAAGGCCCAGGAGATGGGGTGTGGGGGACGGAGAAGGGCTTCCCTGGACCTTGTGCCCCATAGAAAGCCCAGGGGATAGGGTGTGGGGGACGGAAAAGGCCTTCTCTGGGCCTAGTGCTCCATAGAAGGCCCAGGGGATGTTCTGTGGTGGACGGAAAAGGGCTTCTCTGGGTCTAGTGCCCCATAGAATGCCCAGGGGATAGGGTGTGGGGGACGGAGAAGGGCTTCCCTGGGCCTAGTGCCCGATAGAAGGCCCAGGGGATGGGGTGTGGGGGACGGAGAAGGGCTTCCCTGGGCCTAGTGCCCCATAGAAGGCCGAGGGGATGGGGTGTGGGGGACGGAAAAGGCCCTCACTGGGCCTAGTGCCCCATAGAAGGCCCAGGGGATGGGGTGTGGGGGACGGAAAAGGCCTTCTCTGTGCTTGGTGCCCCATAGAAGGCCCAGGGGATGGGGTGTGGGGGACGGAAAAGGGCTTCTCTGGGCCTAGTGCCCCATAGAAGGCCCAGGGAATGGTGTGTGGTGGACGGAAAAGGGCTTCCCTGGACCTTGTGCCCCATAGAAGGCCCAGCGGACGGAGTTTGGTGGACGGAGAAGGGCTTCCCTGGGCTTAGTGCCCCATAGAAGGCCCAGGGGATGGGGTATGGGGCACGGAGAAGGCCTTCCCTGGGCCTACTGCCCCATAGAAGGCCCAGGGGATGGGGTGTGGGGGACGGAAAAGGCCTTCCCTGGGCCTAGTGCCCCATAGAAGTCCCAGGGGATGGGGTGTGGGGAACGGAGAAGGGCTTCCCTGGGCTTAGTGCCCCATAGAAAGCCCAGGGGATGGGGTGTGGGGACGGAGAAGGCCTTCCCTGGGCCTAGTGCCCCATAGAAGGCCCAGGGGATTGGGTGTGGGGGACGGAAAAGGCCTTCTCTGGGCCTAGTGCCCCATAGAAGGCCCAGAGGATGGGGTGTGGGGACGGAAAAGGCCTTCTCTGGGCCTAGTGCCCCATAGAAGGCCCAGAGGATGGGGTGTGGGGGACGGAAAAGGCCTTATCTGGGCCTAGTACCCCATAGAAGGCCCAGAGGATGGGGGATGGGGGACGGAAAAGGCCTTCTCTGGGCCTAGTGCCCCATAGAAGGCCCAGGGGATGGGGTGTGGTGGACGGAGAAGGGCTTCCCTGGGCCTAGTGCTCCATAGAAGGCCCAGGGGATGTTCTGTGGTGGACGGAAAAGGGCTTCTCTGGGCCTAGTGCCCCATAGAAGGCCCAGGGGATAGGGTGTGGGGGACGGAGAAGTGCTTCCCTGGGCCTAGTGCCCCATAGAAGGCCCAGGGGATGGGGTGTGGTGGACGGAGAAGGGTTTCCCTGGGCTTAGTGCCCCATAGAAGGCTCAGGGGATGGGGTGTGGGGGACGGAGAAGGCCTTCTCTCGGCCTAGTGCCCCATAGAAGCCCCAGAGGATGGGGGATGGGGGACGGAGAAGGCCTTTCCGAGGCTTAGTGCCCCATAGAAGGCCCAAGGGATGGGGTGTGGGTGACGGAGAAGGGCTTCCCTGGGCCTTGTGCCCAATAGAGGGCCCAGGGGATGGGGTGTGGGGGACGGAGAAGGGCTTCCCTGGGCCTACTGCCCCATAGAAGGCCGAGGGGATGGGGTGTGGGGGACGGAAAAGGCCCTCACTGGGCCTAGTGCCCCATAGAAGGCCCAGGGGATGGTGTGTGGTGGACGGAAAAGGGCTTCCCTGGACCTTGTGCCCCATAGAAGGCCCAGGGGACGGGGTTTGGTGGACGGAGAAGGGCTTCCCTGGGCTTAGTGCCCCATAGAAGGCCCAGGGGATGGGGTATGGGGGACGGAAAAGGGCTTCTCTGGGCCTAGTGCCCCATAGAAGGCCCAGTGGATGGGGTGTGGGGGACGGAGAAGGCCTTCCCTGGGCCTAGTGCCCCAGAGAAGGCCCAGGGGATGGGGTGTGGGGGACGGAGAAGGCCTTCCCTGGGCCTAGTGCCCCACAGAAGGCCCAGGGGATGGGGTGTGGGGGACGGAGAAGGGCTTCCCTGGGCTTAGTGCCCCACAGAAGGCCCAGGGGATGTTGTGTGGGGGACGGAGAAGGGCTTCCCTGGGCCTAGTGCCCCATAGAAGGCCCAGGGGATGGGGTGTGGGGACGGAGAAGGGCTTCCCTGGGCCTAGTGCCCCATAGAAGGCCCAGAGGATGGGGTGTGGGAAATGGAGAAGGGCTTCCCAGGGCCTAGTGACCCAAGGAAGTCCCAGGGGATGGGGTGTGGGGGACGGAGAAAAGCTTCCCTGGGCCTAGTGCCCCATAGAAGGCCCAGGGGATGGGGTGTGGGGACGGAAAAGGACCTCACTGGGCCTAGTGCCCCATAGAAGGCCCAGGGGATGGGGTGTGGGGGACGGAAAAGGCCTTCTCTGGGCTTGGTGCCCCATAGAAGGCCCAGGGGATGGGGTGTGGGGGACGGAAAAGGGCTTCTCTGGGCATAGTGCCCCATAGAAGGCCCAGGGGATGGTGTGTGGTGGACGGAAAAGGGCTTCCCTGGACCTTGTGCCCCATAGAAGGCCCAGGGGACGGGGTTTGGTGGACGGAGAAGGGCTTCCCTGGGCTTAGTGCCCCATAGAAGGCCCAGGGGATGGGGTGTGGTGGACGGAGAAGGGCTTCCCTGGACCTTGTGCCCCATAGAAGGCCCAGGGGATGGGGTGTGGGGGACGGAGAAGGGCTTCCCTGGGCTTAGTGCCCCAGAGAAGGCCCAGGGGATGCGGTGTGGGGGACGGAGAAGGCCTTCTCTGGGCCTAGTGCCCCACAGAAGGCCCAGGGGATGGGGTGTGGGGGACGGAGAAGGCCTTCTCTGGGCCTAGTGCCCCACAGAAGGCCCAGGGGATGGGGTGTGGGGGACGGAGAAGGCCTTCCCTGGGCCTAGGGCCCCATAGAAGGACCAGGGGATGGGGTGTGGGGGACGGAGAAGGCCTTCCCTGGGCCTAGTGCCCCATAGAAGGCCCAGGGGATGGGGTGTGGGGGATGGAAAAGGCCTTCTCTGGGCCTAGTGCCCCATAGAAGGCCCAGAGGATGGGGTGTGGGGGACGGAAAAGGCCTTCTCTGGGCCTAGTGCCCCATAGAAGGCCCAGAGGATGGGGTGTGGGGGACGGAAAAGGCCTTATCTGGGCCTAGTACCCCATAGAAGGCCCAGGAGATGGGGTGTGGGGGACGGAAAAGGCCTTCTCTGGGCCTAGTGCCCCATAGAAGGCCCAGGAGATGGGGTGTGGGGACGGAGAAGGGCTTCCCTGGACCTTGTGCCCCATAGAAAGCCCAGGGGATAGGGTGTGGGGGACGGAAAAGGCCTTCTCTGGGCCTAGTGCTCCATAGAAGGCCCAGGGGATGTTCTGTGGTGGACGGAAAAGGGCTTCTCTGGGTCTAGTGCCCCATAGAAGGCCCAGGGGATAGGGTGTGGGGGACGGAGAAGGGCTTCCCTGGGCCTAGTGCCCGATAGAAGGCCCAGGGGATGGGGTGTGGGGGACGGAGAAGGGCTTCCCTGGGCCTAGTGCCCCATAGAAGGCCGAGGGGATGGGGTGTGGGGGACGGAAAAGGCCCTCACTGGGCCTAGTGCCCCATAGAAGGCCCAGGGGATGGGGTGTGGGGACGGAAAAGGCCTTCTCTGTGCTTGGTGCCCCATAGAAGGCCCAGGGGATGGGGTGTGGGGGACGGAAAGGGCTTCTCTGGGCCTAGTGCCCCATAGAAGGCCCAGGGAATGGTGTGTGGTGGACGGAAAAGGGCTTCCCTGGACCTTGTGCCCCATAGAAGGCCCAGCGGACGGGGTTTGGTGGACGGAGAAGGGCTTCCCTGGGCTTAGTGCCCCATAGAAGGCCCAGGGGATGGGGTATGGGGCACGGAGAAGGCCTTCCCTGGGCCTACTGCCCCATAGAAGGCCCAGGGGATGGGGTGTGGGGACGGAAAAGGCCTTCCCTGGGCCTAGTGCCCCATAGAAGTCCCAGGGGATGGGGTGTGGGGAACGGAGAAGGGCTTCCCTGGGCTTAGTGCCCCATAGAAAGCCCAGGGGATGGGGTGTGGGGGATGGAGAAGGCCTTCCCTGGGCCTAGTGCCCCATAGAAGGCCCAGGGGATTGGGTGTGGGGACGAAAAGGCCTTCTCTGGGCCTAGTGCCCCATAGAAGGCCCAGAGGATGGGGTGTGGGGGACGGAAAAGGCCTTCTCTGGGCCTAGTGCCCCATAGAAGGCCCAGAGGATGGGGTGTGGGGGACGGAAAAGGCCTTATCTGGGCCTAGTACCCCATAGAAGGCCCAGAGGATGGGGGATGGGGGACGGAAAAGGCCTTCTCTGGGCCTAGTGCCCCATAGAAGGCCCAGGGGATGGGGTGTGGTGGACGGAGAAGGGCTTCCCTGGGCCTAGTGCTCCATAGAAGGCCCAGGGGATGTTCTGTGGTGGACGGAAAAGGGCTTCTCTGGGCCTAGTGCCCCATAGAAGGCCCAGGGGATAGGGTGTGGGGGACGGAGAAGTGCTTCCCTGGGCCTAGTGCCCCATAGAAGGCCCAGGGGATGGGGTGTGGTGGACGGAGAAGGGTTTCCCTGGGCTTAGTGCCCCATAGAAGGCTCAGGGGATGGGGTGTGGGGGACGGAGAAGGCCTTCTCTCGGCCTAGTGCCCCATAGAAGCCCCAGAGGATGGGGGATGGGGGACGGAGAAGGCCTTTCCGAGGCTTAGTGCCCCATAGAAGGCCCAAGGGATGGGGTGTGGGTGACGGAGAAGGGCTTCCCTGGGCCTTGTGCCCAATAGAGGGCCCAGGGGATGGGGTGTGGGGGACGGAGAAGGGCTTCCCTGGGCCTACTGCCCCATAGAAGGCCGAGGGGATGGGGTGTGGGGGACGGAAAAGGCCCTCACTGGGCCTAGTGCCCCATAGAAGGCCCAGGGGATGGTGTGTGGTGGACGGAAAAGGGCTTCCCTGGACCTTGTGCCCCATAGAAGGCCCAGGGGACGGGGTTTGGTGGACGGAGAAGGGCTTCCCTGGGCTTAGTGCCCCATAGAAGGCCCAGGGGATGGGGTATGGGGACGGAAAAGGGCTTCTCTGGGCCTAGTGCCCCATAGAAGGCCCAGTGGATGGGGTGTGGGGACGGAGAAGGCCTTCCCTGGGCCTAGTGCCCCATAGAAGGCCCAGGGGATGGGGTGTGGGGGACGGAGAAGGCCTTCCCTGGGCCTAGTGCCCCACAGAAGGCCCAGGGGATGGGGTGTGGGGGACGGAGAAGGGCTTCCCTGGGCTTAGTGCCCCACAGAAGGCCCAGGGGATGTTGTGTGGGGGACGGAGAAGGGCTTCCCTGGGCCTAGTGCCCCATAGAAGGCCCAGGGGATGGGGTGTGGGGGACGGAGAAGGGCTTCCCTGGGCCTAGTGCCCCATAGAAGGCCCAGAGGATGGGGTGTGGGAAATGGAGAAGGGCTTCCCAGGGCCTAGTGACCCAAGGAAGTCCCAGGGGATGGGGTGTGGGGGACGGAGAAAAGCTTCCCTGGGCCTAGTGCCCCATAGAAGGCCCAGGGGATGGGGTGTGGGGGACGGAAAAGGGCCTCACTGGGCCTAGTGCCCCATAGAAGGCCCAGGGGATGGGGTGTGGGGACGGAAAAGGCCTTCTCTGGGCTTGGTGCCCCATAGAAGGCCCAGGGGATGGGGTGTGGGGGACGGAAAAGGGCTTCTCTGGGCCTAGTGCCCCATAGATGGCCCAGGGGATGGTTTGTGGTGGACGGAAAAGGGCTTCCCTGGACCTTGTGCCCCATAGAAGGCCCAGGGGACGGGGTTTGGTGGACGGAGAAGGGCTTCCCTGGGCTTAGTGCCCCATAGAAGGCCCAGGGGATGGGGTGTGGTGGACGGAGAAGGGCTTCCCTGGACCTTGTGCCCGATAGAAGGCCCAGGGGATGGGGTGTGGGGGACGGAGAAGGGCTTCCCTGGGCTTAGTGCCCCAGAGAAGGCCCAGGGGATGCGGTGTGGGGGACGGAGAAGGCCTTCTCTGGGCCTAGTGCCCCACAAGAGGCCCAGGGGATGGGGTGTGGGGGACGGAGAAGGCCTTCTCTGGGCCTAGTGCCCCACAGAAGGCCCAGGGGATGGGGTGTGGGGGACGGAGAAGGCCTTCCCTGGGCCTAGGGCCCCATAGAAGGACCAGGGGATGGGGTGTGGGGGACGGAGAAGGCCTTCCCTGGACCTTGTGCCCCATAGAAGGCCCAGGGGATGGGGTGTGGTGGACGGAGAAGGGCTTCCCTGGACCTTGTGCCCCATAGAAGGCCCAGGGGATGGGGTGTGGGGACGGAGAAGGGCTTCTCTGGGCCTAGTGCCCCTTAGAAGACCCAGGGGATGGGGTGTGGGGGACGGAAAAGGGCTTCTCTGGGCCTAGTGCCCCATAGAAGTCCCAGAGGATGGGGTGTGGGGGACAGAAAATGGCGTCTCTGGGCCTAGTGCTCGATAGAAGGCCCAGGGGATGGTGTGTGGTGGAAGGAAAAGGGCTTCCCTGGACCTTGTGCCCCATAAAAGGCCCAGGGGATGGGGTGTGGTGGATGGAGAAGGGCTTCCCTGGGCTTAGTGCCCCATAGAAGGCCCAGGGGATGGGGTGTGGGGGACGGAGAAAGCCTTCCCTGGGCCTACTGCCCCATAGAAGGCCCAGGGGATGGGGTGTGGGGGACGGAAAAGGCGTTCTCTGGGCCTCGTGCCCCATAGAAGGCCCAGGGGATGTTGTGTGGGGGACGGAGAAGGGCTTCCCTGGGCCTACTGCCCCATAGAAGGCCCAGGGGATGGGGTGTGGGGGACGGAGAAGGGCTTCCCTGGGCCTAGTGCCCCATAGAAGGCCCAGAGGATGGGGTGTGGGGAATGGAGAAGGGCTTCCCAGGGCCTAGTGACCCAAGGAAGTCCCAGGGGATGGGGTGTGGGGGACGGAGAAAAGCTTCCCAGGGCCTAGTGCCCCATAGAAGGCCCAGGGGATGGGGTGTGGGGACGGAAAAGGCCTTCCCTGGGCCTAGTGCCCCATAGAAGGCCCAGGGGGTGGGGTGTGGGGGACAGAGAAGGGCTTCCCTGGGCTTAGTGCCCCGTAGAAGGCCCAGGGGATGGGGCGTGGGGGACAGAGAAGGCCTTCCCTGAGCCTAGTGCCCCATAGAAGGCCCAGGGGATGGGGTGTGGGGGACGGAGAAGGCCTTCTCTGGGCCTAGTGCCCCATAGAAGGCCCAGGGGATAGGGTGTGGGGGACGGAAAAGGCCTTCTCTGGGCCTAGTGCTCCATAGAAGGCCCAGGGGATGTTCTGTGGTGGACGGAAAAGGGCTTCTCTGGGCCTAGTGCCCCATAGAAGGCCCAGGGGATAGGGTGTGGGGGACGGAGAAGGGCTTCCCTGGGCCTAGTGCCCGATAGAAGGCCCAGGGGATGGGGTGTGGTGGACGGAGAAGGGCTTCCCTGGGCTTAGTGCCCCATAGAAGGCTCAGGGGATGGGGTGTGGGGACGGAGAAGGCCTTCTCTCGGCCTAGTGCCCCATAGAAGCCCCAGAGGATGGGGGATGGGGGACGGAGAAGGCCTTTCCGAGGCTTAGTGCCCCATAGAAGGCCCAAGGGATGGGGTGTGGGTGACGGAGAAGGGCTTCCCTGGGCCTTGTGCCAAGAGAGGGCCCAGGGGATGGGGTGTGGGGGATGGAGAAGGGCTTCCCTGGGCCTAGTGCCCCATAGAAGGCCGAGGGGATGGGGTGTGGGGGACGGAAAAGGCCCTCACTGGGCCTAGTGCCCCATAGAAGGCCCAGGGGATGGGGTGTGGGGGACGGAAAAGGCCTTCTCTGTGCTTGGTGCCCCATAGAAGGCCCAGGGGATGGGGTGTGGGGGACGGAAAAGGGCTTCTCTGGGCCTAGTGCCCCATAGAAGGCCCAGGGGATGGTGTGTGGTGGACGGAAAAGGGCTTCCCTGGACCTTGTGCCCCATAGAAGGCCCAGGGGACGGCGTTTGGTGGACGGAGAAGGGCTTCCCTGGGCTTAGTGCCCCACAGAAGGCCCAGGGGATGGGGTATGGGGCACGGAGAAGGCCTTCCCTGGGCCTACTGCCCCATAGAAGGCCCAGGGGATGGGGTGTGGGGACGGAAAAGGCCTTCCCTGGGCCTAGTGCCCCATAGAAGGCCCAGGGGATGGCGTGTGGTGGACGGAGAAGGGCTTCCCTGGGCTTAGTGCCCCACAGAAAGCCCAGGGGATGGGGTGTGGGGGACGGAGAAGGACCTTCACTGGGCCTAGTGCCCCATAGAAGGCCCAGGGGATGGGGTGTGGGGGACGGCAAAGGACCTTCACTGGGCCTAGTGCCCCATAGAAGACCCAGGGGATGGGGTGTGGGGACGGAAAAGGGCTTCTCTGGGCCTAGTGCCCCATAGAAGGCCCAGAGGATGGGGTGTGGGGGACAGAAAATGGCCGTCTCTGGGCCTAGTGCTCCATAGAAGGCCCAGGGGATGGTGTGTGGTGGAAGGAAAAGGGCTTCTCTGGACCTTGTGCCCCTTAAAAGGCCCAGGGGATGGGGTGTGGTGGATGGAGAAGGGCTTCCCTGGGCTTAGTGCCCCATAGAAGGCCCAGGGGATGGGGTGTGGGGGACGGAGAAAGCCTTCCCTGGGCCTACTGCCCCATAGAAGGCCCAGGGGATGGGGTGTGGGGGACGGAAAAGGCTTCTCTGGGCCTCGTGCCCCATAGAAGGCCCAGGGGATGGTGTGTGGGGGACGGAGAAGGGCTTCCCTGGGCCTACTGCCCCATAGAAGGCCCAGGGGATGGGGTGTGGGGACGGAGAAGGGCTTCCCTGGGCCTAGTGCCCCATAGAAGGCCCAGAGGATGGGGTGTGGGGAATGGAGAAGGGCTTCCCAGGGCCTAGTGACCCAAGGAAGTCCCAGGGGATGGGGTGTGGGGGACGGAGAAAAGTTTCTCAGGGCCTAGTGCCCCATAGAAGGCCCAGGGGATGGGGTGTGGGGACGGAAAAGGCCTTCCCTGGGCCTAGTGCCCCATAGAAGGCCCAGGGGTGGGGTGTGGGGACAGAGAAGGGCTTCCTGGGCTTAGTGCCCGTAGAAGGCCCAGGGGATGGGGCGTGGGGACAGAGAAGGCCTTCCTGAGCCTAGTGCCCCATAGAAGGCCCAGGGGATGGGGTGTGGGGACGGAGAAGGCCTTCTCTGGGCCTAGTGCCCCATAGAAGGCCCAGGGGATAGGGTGTGGTGGACGGAGAAGGCCTTCTCTGGGCCTAGTGCTCCATAGAAGGCCCAGGGGATGTTCTGTGGTGGACGGAAAAGGGCTTCTCTGGGCCTAGTGCCCCATAGAAGGCCCAGGGGATAGGGTGTGGGGACGGAGAAGGGCTTCCCTGGGCCTAGTGCCCCATAGAAGGCCCAGGGGATGGGGTGTGGTGGACGGAGAAGGGCTTCCCTGGGCTTAGTGCCCCATAGAAGGCTCAGGGGATGGGGTGTGGGGACGGAGAAGGCCTTCTCTCGGCCTAGTGCCCCATAGAAGCCCCAGAGGATGGGGGATGGGGGACGGAGAAGGCCTTTCCGAGGCTTAGTGCCCCATAGAAGGCCCAAGGGATGGGGTGTGGGTGACGGAGAAGGGCTTCCCTGGGCCTTGTGCCCAATAGAGGGCCCAGGGGATGGGGTGTGGGGGATGGAGAAGGGCTTCCCTGGGCCTAGTGCCCCATAGAAGGCCGAGGGGATGGGGTGTGGGGACGGAAAAGGCCCTCACTGGGCCTAGTGCCCCATAGAAGGCCCAGGGGATGGGGTGTGGGGACAGAAAAGGCCTCTCTGTGCTTGGTGCCCCATAGAAGGCCCAGGGGATGGGGTGTGGGGACGGAAAGGGCTTCTCTGGGCCTAGTGCCCCATAGAAGGCCCAGGGGATGGTGTGTGGTGGACGGAAAAGGGCTTCCCTGGACCTTGTGCCCCATAGAAGGCCCAGGGGACGGGGTTTGGTGGACGGAGAAGGGCTTCCTGGGCTTAGTGCCCCACAGAAGGCCCAGGGGATGGGGTATGGGGCACGGAGAAGGCCTTCCCTGGGCCTACTGCCCCATAGAAGGCCCAGGGGATGGGGTGTGGGGGACGGAGAAGGCCTTCCCTGGGCCTAGTGCCCCACAGAAGGCCCAGGGGATGGGGTGTGGGGGACGGAGAAGGGCTTCCCTGGGCTTAGTGCCCCACAGAAGGCCCAGGGGATGTTGTGTGGGGGACGGAGAAGGGCTTCCCTGGGCCTAGTGCCCCATAGAAGGCCCAGGGGATGGGGTGTGGGGACGGAGAAGGGCTTCCCTGGGCCTAGTGCCCCATAGAAGGCCCAGAGGATGGGGTGTGGGAATGGAGAAGGGCTTCCCAGGGCCTAGTGACCCAAGGAAGTCCCAGGGGATGGGGTGTGGGGGACGGAGAAAAGCTTCCCTGGGCCTAGTGCCCCATAGAAGGCCCAGGGGATGGGGTGTGGGGGACGGAAAAGGACCTCACTGGGCCTAGTGCCCCATAGAAGGCCCAGGGGATGGGGTGTGGGGACGGAAAAGGCCTTCTCTGGGCTTGGTGCCCCATAGAAGGCCCAGGGGATGGGGTGTGGGGACGGAAAAGGGCTTCTCTGGGCCTAGTGCCCCATAGAAGGCCCAGGGGATGGTGTGTGGTGGACGGAAAAGGGCTTCCCTGGACCTTGTGCCCCATGGAAGGCCCAGGGGACGGGGTTTGGTGGACGGAGAAGGGCTTCCCTGGGCTTAGTGCCCCATAGAAGGCCCAGGGGATGGGGTGTGGTGGACGGAGAAGGGCTTCCCTGGACCTTGTGCCCCATAGAAGGCCCAGGGGATGGGGTGTGGGGGACGGAGAAGGGCTTCCCTGGGCTTAGTGCCCCAGAGAAGGCCCAGGGGATGCGGTGTGGGGACGGAGAAGGCCTTCTCTGGGCCTAGTGCCCCACAGAAGGCCCAGGGGATGGGGTGTGGGGGACGGAGAAGGCCTTCTCTGGGCCTAGTGCCCCACAGAAGGCCCAGGGGATGGGGTGTGGGGGACGGAGAAGGCCTTCCCTGGGCCTAGGGCCCCATAGAAGGACCAGGGGATGGGGTGTGGGGGACGGAGAAGGGCTTCCCTGGACCTTGTGCCCCATAGAAGGCCCAGGGGATGGGGTGTGGTGGACGGAGAAGGGCTTCCCTGGACCTTGTGCCCCATAGAAGGCCCAGGGGATGGGGTGTGGGGGACGGAGAAGGGCTTCTCTGGGCCTAGTGCCCCTTAGAAGACCCAGGGGATGGGGTGTGGGGGACGGAAAAGGGCTTCTCTGGGCCTAGTGCCCCATAGAAGTCCCAGAGGATGGGGTGTGGGGGACAGAAAATGGCGTCTCTGGGCCTAGTGCTCGATAGAAGGCCCAGGGGATGGTGTGTGGTGGAAGGAAAAGGGCTTCCCTGGACCTTGTGCCCCATAAAAGGCCCAGGGGATGGGGTGTGGTGGATGGAGAAGGGCTTCCCTGGGCTTAGTGCCCCATAGAAGGCCCAGGGGATGGGGTGTGGGGGACGGAGAAAGCCTTCCCTGGGCCTACTGCCCCATAGAAGGCCCAGGGGATGGGGTGTGGGGGACGGAAAAGGCGTTCTCTGGGCCTCGTGCCCCATAGAAGGCCCAGGGGATGTTGTGTGGGGACGGAGAAGGGCTTCCCTGGGCCTACTGCCCCATAGAAGGCCCAGGGGATGGGGTGTGGGGACGGAGAAGGGCTTCCCTGGGCCTAGTGCCCCATAGAAGGCCCAGAGGATGGGGTGTGGGGAATGGAGAAGGGCTTCCCAGGGCCTAGTGACCCAAGGAAGTCCCAGGGGATGGGGTGTGGGGACGGAGAAAGCTTCCCAGGGCCTAGTGCCCCATAGAAGGCCCAGGGGATGGGGTGTGGGGACGGAAAAGGCCTTCCCTGGGCCTAGTGCCCCATAGAAGGCCCAGGGGGTGGGGTGTGGGGGACAGAGAAGGGCTTCCCTGGGCTTAGTGCCCCTTAGAAGGCCCAGGGGATGGGGCGTGGGGGACAGAGAAGGCCTTCCCTGAGCCTAGTGCCCCATAGAAGGCCCAGGGGATGGGGTGTGGGGACGGAGAAGGCCTTCTCTGGGCCTAGTGCCCCATAGAAGGCCCAGGGGATAGGGTGTGGGGGACGGAAAAGGCCTTCTCTGGGCCTAGTGCTCCATAGAAGGCCCAGGGGATGTTCTGTGGTGGACGGAAAAGGGCTTCTCTGGGCCTAGTGCCCCATAGAAGGCCCAGGGGATAGGGTGTGGGGGACGGAGAAGGGCTTCCCTGGGCCTAGTGCCCGATAGAAGGCCCAGGGGATGGGGTGTGGTGGACGGAGAAGGGCTTCCCTGGGCTTAGTGCCCCATAGAAGGCTCAGGGGATGGGGTGTGGGGACGGAGAAGGCCTTCTCTCGGCCTAGTGCCCCATAGAAGCCCCAGAGGATGGGGGATGGGGGACGGAGAAGGCCTTTCCGAGGCTTAGTGCCCCATAGAAGGCCCAAGGGATGGGGTGTGGGTGACGGAGAAGGGCTTCCCTGGGCCTTGTGCCAAGAGAGGGCCCAGGGGATGGGGTGTGGGGATGGAGAAGGGCTTCCTGGGCCTAGTGCCCCATAGAAGGCCGAGGGATGGGGTGTGGGGGACGGAAAAGGCCCTCACTGGGCCTAGTGCCCCATAGAAGGCCCAGGGGATGGGGTGTGGGGACAGAAAAGGCCTTCTCTGTGCTTGGTGCCCCATAGAAGGCCCAGGGGATGGGGTGTGGGGGACGGAAAAGGGCTTCTCTGGGCCTAGTGCCCCATAGAAGGCCCAGGGGATGGTGTGTGGTGGACGGAAAAGGGCTTCCCTGGACCTTGTGCCCCATAGAAGGCCCAGGGGACGGCGTTTGGTGGACGGAGAAGGGCTTCCCTGGGCTTAGTGCCCCACAGAAGGCCCAGGGGATGGGGTATGGGGCACGGAGAAGGCCTTCCCTGGGCCTACTGCCCCACAGAATGCCCAGGGGATGGGGTGTGGGGACGGAAAAGGCCTTCCCTGGGCCTAGTGCCCCATAGAAGTCCCAGGGGATGGGGTGTGGGGAACGGAGAAGGGCTTCCCTGGGCTTAGTGCCCCATAGAAAGCCCAGGGGATGGGGTGTGGGGGACGGAGAAGGCCTTCCCTGGGCCTAGTGCCCCATAGAAGGCCCAGGGGATGGGGTGTGGGGGACGAAAAGGCCTTCTCTGGGCCTAGTGCCCCATAGAAGGCCCAGAGGATGGGGTGTGGGGGACGGAAAAGGCCTTCTCTGGGCCTAGTGCCCCATAGAAGGCCCAGAGGATGGGGTGTGGGGGACGGAAAAGGCCTTATCTGGGCCTAGTACCCCATAGAAGGCCCAGGAGATGGGGTGTGGGGGACGGAAAAGGGCTTCTCTTGGCCTAGTGCCCCATAGAAGGCCCAGGGGATGGGGTGTGGGGGATGGAGAAGGGCTTCCCTAGGCCTAGTGCCCCATAGAAGGCCCAGGGGATGGGATGTGGGGACGGAAAAGCCTTCTCTGGGCTTGGTGCCCCATAGAAGGCTCAGGGGATGGGGTGTGGGGGACGGAAAAGGGCTTCTCTGGGCCTAGTGCCGCATAGAAGGCCCAGGGGATGGGGTGTGGGGGACGGAAAAGGGCTTCTCTGGGCCTAGTGCCCCATAGCAGGCCCAGGGGATGGTGTGTGGGCGACGGAAAAGGGCTTCTCTGGGCCTAGTGCCCCATAGAACACCCAGGGGATGGGGTGTGGGGGACGGAGACGGGCTTCCCTGGGCCTACTGCCCCATAGAAGGCCAAGGGGATGAGGTGTGGGGACGGAAAAGGCCTTCTCTGGGCCTAGTGCCCCATAGAAGGCCCAGGAGATGGGGTGTGGGGGACGGAGAAGGGCTTCCCTGGACCTTGTGCCCCATAGAATGCCCAGGGGATAGGGTGTGGTGGACGGAGAAGGGCTTCCCTGGGCCTAGTGCTCCATAGAAGGCCCAGGGGATGTTCTGTGGTGGACGGAAAAGGGCTTCTCTGGGCCTAGTGCCCCATAGAAGGCCCAGGGGATAGGGTGTGGGGACGGAGAAGGGCTTCCTGGGCCTAGTGCCCCATAGAAGGCCCAGGGGATGGGGTGTGGTGGACGGAGAAGGGTTTCCCTGGGCTTAGTGCCCCATAGAAGGCTCAGGGGATGGGGTGTGGGGGACGGAGAAGGCCTTCTCTCGGCCTAGTGCCCCATAGAAGCCCCAGAGGATGGGGGATGGGGACGGAGAAGGCCTTTCCGAGGCTTAGTGCCCCATAGAAGGCCCAAGGGATGGGGTGTGGGTGACGGAGAAGGGCTTCCCTGGGCCTTGTGCCCAATAGAGGGCCCAGGGGATGGGGTGTGGGGGACGGAGAAGGGCTTCCCTGGGCCTACTGCCCCATAGAAGGCCGAGGGGATGGGGTGTGGGGGACGGAAAAGGCCCTCACTGGGCCTAGTGCCCCATAGAAGGCCCAGGGGATGGTGTGTGGTGGACGGAAAAGGGCTTCCCTGGACCTTGTGCCCCATAGAAGGCCCAGGGGACGGGGTTTGGTGGACGGAGAAGGGCTTCCCTGGGCTTAGTGCCCCATAGAAGGCCCAGGGGATGGGGTATGGGGCACGGAGAAGGCCTTCCCTGGGCCTACTGCCCCATAGAAGGCCCAGGGGATGGGGTGTGGGGGACGGAAAAGGCCTTCCCTGGGCCTAGTGCCCCATAGAAGTCCCAGGGGATGGGGTTTGGGGGACGGAGAAGGGCTTCCCTGGGCTTAGTACCCCATAGAAAGCCCAGGGGATGGGGTGTGGGGGACGGAAAAGGCCTTCCCTGGGCCTAGTGCCCCATAGAAGGCCCAGGGGATGGGGTGTGGGGGACGAAAAAGGCCTTCTCTGGGCCTAGTGCCCCATAGAAGGCCCAGAGGATGGGGTGTGGGGGACGGAAAAGGCCTTCTCTGGGCCTAGTGCCCCATAGAAGGCCCAGAGGATGGGGTGTGGGGGACGGAAAAGGCCTTATCTGGGCCTAGTACCCCATAGAAGGCCCAGGAGATGGGGTTTGGGGGACGGAAAAGGGCTTCTCTTGGCCTAGTGCCCCATAGAAGGCCCAGGGGATGGGGTGTGGGGGATGGAGAAGGGCTTCCCTAGGCCTAGTGCCCCATAGAAGGCCCAGGGGATGGGATGTGGGGACGGAAAAGCCTTCTCTGGGCTTGGTGCCCCATAGAAGGCTCAGGGGATGGGGTGTGGGGGACGGAAAAGGGCTTCTCTGGGCCTAGTGCCGCATAGAAGGCCCAGGGGATGGGGTGTGGGGGACGGAAAAGGGCTTCTCTGGGCCTAGTGCCCCATAGCAGGCCCAGGGGATGGTGTGTGGGCGACGGAAAAGGGCTTCTCTGGGCCTAGTGCCCCATAGAACACCCAGGGGATGGGGTGTGGGGGACGGAGACGGGCTTCCCTGGGCCTACTGCCCCATAGAAGGCCAAGGGGATGAGGTGTGGGGGACGGAAAAGGCCTTCTCTGGGCCTAGTGCCCCATAGAAGGCCCAGGAGATGGGGTGTGGGGGACGGAGAAGGGCTTCCCTGGACCTTGTGCCCCATAGAAAGCCCAGGGGATGGGGTGTGGTGGACGGAGAAGGGCTTCCCTGGACCTTGTGCCCCATAGAAGGCCCAGGGGATGGGGTGTGGGGGACGGAGAAGGGCTTCCCTGGGCTTAGTGCCCCACAGAAGGCCCAGGGGATGCGGTGTGGGGGATGGAGAAGGCCTTCTCTGGGCCTAGTGCCCCACAGAAGGCCCAGGGGATGGGGTGAGGGGGACGGAGAAGGCCTTCTCTGGGCCTAGTGCCCCACAGAAGGCCCAGGGAATGGGGTGTGGGAGACGGAGAAGGCCTTCCGTGGGCCTAGGGCCCCATAGAAGGCCCAGGGGATGGGGTGTGGGGCACGGAGAAGGGCTTCCCTGGACCTTGTGCCCCATAGAAGGCCCAGGGGATGGGGTGTGGTGGACGGAGAAGGGCTTCCCTGGACCTTGTGCCCCATAGAAAGCCCAGGGGATGGGGTGTGGGGGACGGAGAAGGGCTTCTCTGGGCCTAGTGCCCATAGAAGACCCAGGGGATGGGGTGTGGGGGACGGAAAAGGGCTTCTCTGGGCCTAGTGCCCCATAGAAGGCCCAGAGGATGGGGTGTGGGGGACAGAAAATGGCTTCTCTGGGCTTAGTGCTCGATAGAAGCCCCAGGGGATGGTGTGTGGTGGACGGAGAAGGGCTTCCCTGGACCTTGTGCCCCACAGAAGGCCCAGTGGATGGGGTGTGGGGGACGGAGAAGGCCTTCTCTGGGCCTAGTGCCCCACAGAAGGCCCAGGGGATGGGGTGTGGGGGACGGAGAAGGCCTTCCCTGGGCCTAGTGCCCCACAGAAGGCCCAGGGGATGGGGTGTGGGGACGGAGATGGGCTTCCCTGGACCTTGTGCCCCATAGAAGACCCAGGGGATGGGGTGTGGGAGACGGAGAAGGGCTTCCCTGGGCTTAGTGCCCCACAGAAGGCCCAGGGGATGCGGTGTTGGGGACGGAGAAGGCCTTCTCTGGGCCTATTGCCCCACAGAAGGCCCAGGGGATGGGGTGTGGGGGACGGAGAAGGCCTACTCTGGGCCTAGTGCCCCACAGAAGGCCCAGGGGATGGGGTGTGGGGGACGGAGAAGGCCTTCCCTGGGCCTAGTGCCACACAGAAGGCCCAGGGGTTGGGGTGTGGGGGACGGAGAAGGCCTTCCCTGGGCCTAGTGCCCCACAGAAGGCCCAGGGGATGTTGTGTGGGGGACGGAGAAGGCCTTCCCTGGGCCTAGTGCCCCACAGAAGTCTCAGGGGATGGCGTGTGGGGGACGGAGAAGGCCTTCACTGGGCCTAGTGCCCCAAAAAGGCCCAGGGGATGTTGTGTGGGGGACGGAAAAGGCCTTCTCTGGGCCTAGTGCCCCATAGAAGGCCCAGGGGATGGGGTGTGGTGGACGGAGAAGGGCTTCCCTGGACCTTGTGCCCCATAGAAGGCCCAGGAGATGCGGTGTGGGAGACGGAGAAGGGCTTCCCTGGGCTTAGTGCCCCACAGAAGGCCAAGGGGATGCGGTGTGGGGGACGGAGAAGGCCTTCTCTGGGCCTAGTGCCCCACAGAAGGCCCAGGGGATGGGGTGTGGGGAATGGAGAAGGGCTTCCCTGGACCTTGTGCCCCATAGAAGGCCCAGGGGATGGGGTGTGGTGGACGGAGAAGGGCTTCCCTGGACCTTGTGCCCCATATAAGGCCCAGGGGATGGGGTGTGGGGGTTGGAGAAGGGCTTCCCTGGGCTTAGTGCCCCACAGAAGGCCCAGGGGATGTGGTGTCGGGGATGGAGAAGGCCTTCTCTGGGCCTAGTGCTCCACAGAAGCCCCAGGGGATGGGGTGTGGGGGACGGAGAAGGCCTTCTCTGGGCCTAGTGCCCCACAGAAGGCCCAGGGGATGGGGTGTGGGGGACGGAGAAGGCCTTCACTGGGCCTAGTGCCCCAAAAAGTCCCAGGGGATGTTGTGTGGGGGACGGAAAAGACCTTCTCTGGGCCTAGTGCCCCATAGAAGGCCCAGGGTATGGGGTGTGGGGGACGGAAAAGGCCTTCTCTGGGCTTAGTGCCCCATAGAAGGCCCAGGGGATTTTGTGTGGGGGACGGAAAAGGGCTTCTCTGGGCCTAGTGCCCCATAGAAGGCCCAGGGGATGGGGTGTGGGGGACGGAAAAGGCCTTCTCTGGGCCTAGTGCCCCACAGAAGGCCCAGGGGATGTTGTGTGGGGGACGGAAAAGGGCTTCTCTAGGCCTAGTGCCGCATAGAAGGCCCAGGAGATGGGGTGTGGGGGACGGAAAAGGGCTTATCTGGGCCTAGTGCCCCATAGAAGCCCCAGGGGATGGGGTGTGGGGGACGAAGATGGGCTTCCCTGGGCCTAGTGCCCCATAGATGGCCCAGGGGATGGTGTGTGGGGGTCGGAGAAGGGCTTCCCTGGACCTTGTGCCCCATAGAAGGCCCAGGGGATGGGGTGTGGTGGACGGAGAAGGGCTTCCCTGGGCCTGGTGCCGCATAGAAGGCCCAGGGGATGGTCTGTGGGGGACAGAAAATAGCTTCTCTGGGCCTAGTGCCTCATAGAAGGCCCAGGGGATGGTATGTGGGGGACGGAGAAGGGCTTCCCTGGACCTTGTGCCCCATAGAAGGCCCAGGGGATGGGGTGTGGTGGACGAAAAAGGCCTTCTCTGGGCCTAGTGCCCCGTAGAAGGCCCAGGGGATGGGGTGTGTGGGACAGAGAAGGGCTTCCCTGGGCGTACGGCCCCATAGAAGGCCGAGGGGATGGGGTGTGGGGGACAGAGAAGGGCTTCCCTGGGCCTATTGCCCTATTGAACACCCAGGGGATGGGGTGTGGGGGACGGAAAAGGCCTTCTCTGGGCCTAGTGCCCCATAGAAGGCCCAGGGAATTGGGTGTGGGGGACGGAAAAGGGCTTTTCTGGGCCTGGTGCCCCATAGAAGGCCCAGGGGATGGGGTGTGTGGGACAGAAAATGGCTTCTCTGGTCTAGTGCCCCATAGAAGGCCCAGGGGATGGTGTGTGGGGGACGGAGAAGGGCTTCCCTAGACCTTGTGCCCCATAGAAGGCCCAGGGGATGGGGTGTGGTGGACGGAGAAGGGCTTCCGTGGGTCTGGTGCCCCATAGAAGGCCCAGGGGATGGTGTGTGGGGGACGGAGAAGGGCTTCCCTTGACCTTGTGCCCCATAGAAGGCCCAGGGGATGGGGTGTGGTGGACGGAAAAGGCCTTCTCTGGGCCTAGTGTCCCATAGACTTATTTAGAGGAGGCACTCTAAAACCAGCACTGGAATTAATCGAGGAGATGTTGTTGTTCAGTCACACAGTCGAGTCCGCCTCTTCGCGACCCCATGGACCAGATTACGCCAGGCCCTCCTGTCTTCCACTGTCCGCTGAAGTTTGCTCAATTTCATGTTCGTTGCATCGATGACAGTGTCTAACCATCTCATTCTTTGCCGTCCCCTTCTTCTTTGACCTTCAATCTTTCCCAGCATCAGGGTCTTCTCCAGGGAGTGCTCCCTTCTCATTTGGTGGCCAAAGTATTTGAGCTTCAGCTTCAGGATCTGGCCTTCCAGGGAACAGTCAGGGTTGATTTCTTTTAGGATTGACTGATTTGATCTCCTTGCAGTCCAAGGGACTCTCAAGAGTCTTCTCCAGCACCATAGTTCAAAAGAATCTATTCTTCGGCGCTCGGCCTTCCTTATAGTCCAACTCTCACAGCCATACATTACTACGGGGAATACCATTGCTTTGACCATGCGGACTTTTGTTGGCAGGGTGATGTCTCTGCTTTTTATCATGCTGTTTAGGTTTGCCATCGCTTTCCTCCCAAGGAGCAGGCGTCCTTTAATTTCATGGCTGCAGTCACCATCTGCAGTGATCTGGGATCCTAGGAACGTGAAGTCTGTCACTACTTCTATGACTTCCCCTTCTATTTGCCAAGGAGTGATGGGGCCAGATGCCATGATCTTAGTTTTTTTGATGTTGAGCTTCAAGCCCACTTTTGCACTCTCCTATTTCATCCTGAGCAAGAGGCTCTTTAGGTCCTCTTCACTTTCTGCCATCAGAGTGGTATCGTCTGCATATCTGAGGTTATTGATCTTTTCCCCAGCAATCTCAGCTCCAGCTTGTGATTCATCCAGGCCAGCATTTCGCATGATGTACTCTGCATATAAATTAAATAAGCAAGGTGACAATATACATCCTTGTCGTACTCCTTTTCCTATGCTAAACCAATCAGTTGTTCCATATCCGGTTCTAACTGTTGCTTCTTGACCCTTATACAGGTTTCTCAGGAGACATATGAGGTGGTCTGGTACTCCCATCTCTTAAAGAACCTGCCATAATTTATTGTGATCCACACAATCAAAGGCTTTAGCATAGTCAATGAAGCAGAAGTAGATGTTTTTCTGGTACTCTCTTGCTTTCTCCATAATCCAGCGAATGTTGGCAATTTGATCTCTAGTTCCTCTACCTCTTCGAAACCCAGCTTGTACTTCTGGCAGTTCTCTATCCACGTACTGTTGGAGCCTAGCTTGTAGGATTTTGAGCATGACCTTGCTAGCATGTGAAATGAGTGCAATTGTGCGATAGTTTGTACATTCCTTGACGTTGCCCTTCTTTGGGATTGAAATGTAAACTGACCTTTTCCAATCCTGTGGCCACTGTTGTGTTTTCCAAATTTGTTGGCAAATTGAGTGCAGCACTTTAACAGCATCTTCTTTTAAGACTTTGAATAACTCAGCTGGGATACCATCACCTCCACTAGCTTTGTTGTTAGTAATGCTTTCTAAGGCCCATTTAACTTCGCTTTCCAGGATGTCTGGCTCAAGGTCAGTGATTATACCATCGTGGTTGTCAAGGACATCGAGGTCCTTCTTGTATAGTTCTTCTGTGTATTCTTGCCATCTTTTCCTAATCTCTTCTGCTTCTGTTAGGTCCCTACCGTTTTTGTCCTTTATCATGGCCAGCTTTGCATGGAACGTTCCCTTGATTTCTCCAATTTTCTTGAAGAGATCTCTAGTCCTTCCCAATCTATTGTTTTCCTCTATTACTTTGCATCGAGGAGATAGGCAAGCAATATTGGTTAAAAATTACAGTCCTTTATAGAATGATGCAAAAATTGAAACAAGGATTAGCAGGATATATTTACAAGAAAATGTTATCCAATAAAGATAAGGCAATACTTTATTTACAGAAAACATGGTGTAAGGAAGGCCAGATATCGGAAAACAATGCAAATAGAATAATGAAGGGAATAGAAGAAACCAAAATTATTAAATTTAATGAATTGGAACATAAATTTTTCACAAAGTGGTATAAAACACCAGCTCAGATAGCAAACATGTTTCCGGGATCGAGTTCTATGTGTTGGCACTGTAAACAATTTAAGGGTTGGTTCTCTCATATGTGGTGGGAATGTCCAGAGGTGAGAGTCTTTTGGTCAAAAATAATACAAATTATAAAGAAAATATGTAGAATCTCATTGAATGTAGACTTTAAACTAATGTTAATGGGTATATTAGGAAATAAGGCAGTCAATAAGGAAACCCAGGCTATACTCTAAGTTATGGTGTTAGCAGGCAAGGCAGTGATAGCTCTGGGCTGGAAAGATAAGAGCAAATGGACAATAGATACCTGGCACACTTATTTGTTTGATTTTGTGCAGTCGGACATCATTGAGAAATTGCACCAGAAGACCACATGGGAGAATAAAGCCGAAGAAATTAAAGCGAGATGGAAGACCTATCTAAAGTGGATAACAGTGGAAGGAAGACAGGACATTCGGTGGAAGATTCAGACTTTGTGCCCGTGGCTGTGAATAAAAGATCAACAAACAAGGGGTAGAGGGAGGGAGGGGGGAACTTATTGAGTTAAGTAAACTAAGGAGACAAAAGATATTGTGTAATACATAGAAAATTCAAAAAAAATAAACCTATTACAAAAAAAAGAGAGAAGCCATTTTCCGTCCCCACACCCCATCCCCTGGGCCTTCTATGGGGCACTAGGCCCAGAGAAGCCCTTTTCTGTCCCCTAGTGCCCCATAGAAGGCCTACTGCCCCTTGGAGGCCCAGGGGATGGGGTGTGGGGGACGGAAAAGGCCTTCTCTGGGCCTAGTGCCCCATAGAATGCCCAGGGGATGTTGTGTGGGGGACGGAAAAGGGCTTCTCTGGGCCAAGTGCCCCATAGAAGGCCCAGGAGATGGGGTGTGGGGGACGGAAAAGGGCTTCTCTGGGCCTAGTGCCCCATAGAAGGCTCAGGGGATGGGGTGTGGGGAACGGAGAAGGGCTTCCCTGGACCTAGTGCCCCATAGAAGGCCCAGGGGATGGGGTGTGGGGGACGGAAAAGGCCTTCTCTGGGCCTAGTGTCTCATAGAAGGCCCAGGGGATGGAGTGTGGGGGACGGAGAAGGCCTTCTCTGGGCCTAGTGCCCCATAGAAGGCCCAGGAGACGGGGTGTGGGGGATGGAAAAGGCCTTCTCTGGGATTAGTGCCCCATAGAAGGCCCAGGGGATGGGGTGTGGGGGACGGAAAAGGGCTTCACTGGGCCTAGTGCCCCATAGAAGGCCCAGGGGATGGGGTGTGGGGGACGGAGAAGGCCTTCCCTGGGCCTAGTGCCCCATAGAAGGCCCAGGGGATGGGGTGTGGGGGACGGAAAAGGGCTTCTCTGGGCCTAGTACCCCATAGAAGGCCCAGGGGATGGGGTGTGGGGGACGGAAAAGGGCTTCTCTGGGCCTAGTGCCCCATAGAAGGACCAGGGGATGGGGTGTGGGGGACAGAAAATGGCTTCTCTGGGCCTACTGCCCCATAGAAGGCCCAGGTGATGGTATGTGGGGGACGGAGAAGGGCTTCCCTGGACCTTGTGCCCCATAGAAGGCCCAGGGGATGGGGTGTGGTGGACGGAGAAGGGCTTCCCTGGGCCTGGTGCCCCATAGAAGGCCCAGGGGATGGGGTGTGGGGGACGGAGAAGGGCTTCCCTGGGCTTATTGCCCCACAGAAGGCCCAGGGGATGCGGTGTGGGGGACGGAGAAGGCCTTCTCTGGGCCTAGTGCCCCACAGAAGGCCCAGGGGATGGGGTGTGGGGGACGGAGAAGGCCTTCTCTGGGCCTAGTGCCCCACAGAAGGCCCAGGGGATGGTGTGGGGGACGGAGAAGGCCTTCCCTGGGCCTAGTGCCCCACAGAAGGCCCAGGGGATGGGGTGTGGTGGACGGAGAAGGGCTTCCCTGGGCCTGGTGCCCCATAGAAGGCCCAGGGGATGGTGTGTGGGGGACAGAAAATGGCTTCTCTGGGCCTAGTGCCCCATAGAAGTCCCAGGGGATGGTATGTGGGGGACGGAGAAGGGCTTCCCTGGACCTTGTGCCCCGTAGAAGGCCCAGGGGATGGGGTGTGGTGGACGGAGAAGGGCTTCCCTGGACCTTGTGCCCCATACAAGGCCCAGGGGATGGGGTGTGGGGGACGGAGAAGGGCTTCCCTGGGCTTAGTGCCCCACAGAAGGCCCAGGGGATGCGGTGTGGGGGACGGAGAAGGCCTTCTCTGGGCCTAGTGCCCCACAGAAGGCCCAGGGGATGGGTTGTAGGGGACGGAGAAGGCCTTCTCTGGGCCTAGTGCCCCACAGAAGGCCCAGGGGATGGGGTGTGGGGGACGGAGAAGGCCTTCCCTGGGCCTAATGCCCCACAGAAGGCCCAGGGGATGGGGTGTGGGGGACGGAGAAGGCCTTTCCTGGGCCTAGTGCCCCACAGAAGGCCCAGGGGATGGGGTGTGGGGGACGGAGAAGGCCTTCCCTGGGCCTAGTGCCCCACAGAAGGCCCAGGGGATGGGGTGTGGGGGACGGAGAAGGCCTTCCCTGGGCCTAGTGCCCCACAGAAGGCCCAGGGGATGGGGTGTGGGGGACGGAGAAGGCCTTCCCTGGGCCTAGTGCCCCACAGAAGGCCCAGGGGATGGGGTGTGGGGGACGGAGAAGGCCTTCCCTGGGCCTAGTGCCCCACAGAAGGCCCAGGGGATGGGGTGTGGGGGACGGAGAAGGCCTTCCCTGGGCCTAGTGCCCCACAGAAGGCCCAGGGGGTGGGGTGTGGGGGACGGAGAAGGCCTTCCCTGGGCCTAGTGCCGCACAGAAGGCCCAGGGGGTGGGGTGTGGGGGACGGAGAAGGCCTTCCCTGGGCCTAGTGCCCCACAGAAGGCCCAGGGGGTGGGGTGTGAGGGACGGAAAGGGGCTTCCCTGGGCCTAGTGCCCCACAGAAGGCCTAGGGGGTGGCGTATGGGGGACGGAAAAGGGCTTCTCTGGGCCTAGTGTCCCACAGAAGGCCCAGGGGGTGGCGTGTGGGGGCGGAAAAGGGCTTCTCTGGGCCTAGTGCTGCACAGAAGGCCCAGGGGATGGCGTGTGGGGGGCGGAAAAGGCCTCCCTTGGCCTTGTGCCGCACAGAAGGCCCTGGGGATGGGGTGTGGGGGGCGGAAAAGGGCTTCCCTGGGCCTTGTGCCCCATAGAAGACCCAGGGGATGGGGTGTGGGGGCGGAAAAGGGCTTCCCTGGGTCTTGTGCCCCATAGAAGGCCCAGGGGATGGGGTGTGGGGGCGGAAAAGGGCTTCCCTGGGCCTAGTGCCCCATACAAGGCCCAGGGGATGGGGGGTGGGGGTGGAAAAGTGCTTCTCTCACTTGCCTCAGCCTTGAGGGCCTGTCCCTGCTCTCACACTCCAGACAGTCCTCTCCTATCGGAGGACTGGAGCAGACTGAGCTGAATACACTGACCGGGGCTGACGGGGCCGGGATTTTGCGAAGCAGCCAGTCAGTCCTGGCCAGTGTCTTCTGACTGCCAGTTCTTGAGCCGAATCAATTATGGCAAGTATAGAATGTGGTGGAACCAAAATTCAAATATATATAAGGACAGGATTATAGAGAGGTGGGTATCAAAATTTGTCCAGCTGTCAATTGGGAAAAAATAAAAGATCAAGATGCAAATAACTCTTGGCTAGTAGGTGTCTTCAGAGTTCCTTAGTTCAGTATGTTCTGTGTGCTGCTTGCAATCTTGAGTTTTAGCCTCCCTCCAACTATGGCAAAATGTCCTCAGTGGGGTAGAGCCAAAGACAGAGTGCTTCTAGTGAGCAGCCATGTTCACCTGGACCACATAAATGTTTTAAATGCATGTAAACATACAAAATATTACCTGCTTGTCTATTTTGAAAAGCCTGCAAACCACTTTATTTTGCACCCACAGAGACAGGTAACACTTTGTTGTGTTTTAATTGTTATTTTAGAAGTTATTTCATTGTTGAAGTTTAAGAAGTTTGTCCCATGAGGGTGACTGTAGTCTATCGCTAGACAGTCTAGGACCTTTTATACTGAAGGAGGAAAGCAGAGTAGAATGGAGGAACAAAGAGAAAGTAGAGTGGGGGGCTATAAGAGGGACAGAAGAATAAAACCTAATGTTACAAATCCTGCATTGGTGTAATGTCTACTGACTGCCACTAGGCACCAGTGGTATGCAACCGGAGCCTGGCTTCAAAAGAACAATAGGGACTAGGATCCTGAGACTCCTAGTTAGCACCTATAGGAACTGTGGCGGGAAGTTTAAACCCTCCAATGGGACCTGTAGGTGTCACCTGGGGACTGTATATAGTTGGTCATTTTGGCAGGTTGTTGTTGTGTTGTGTACAAGTAAACTATGATCTGATAATCACTGAGCGTCTGTCTTCATTTCGCGTTGAACCCAGTACACAACAATGGCGACGAAGGTGGGACCCTGCTGAGCTGGCTGAGCTGTGGGGCATCCGAGGAAGACTGGGAACCGCCGCTGCTTCAAACGATGAGCACCAAAGGCGTGCAATCCGCTTCCCCACAAGCACCACGCAGCATGATGGCAGTCGCTCCGAGAGCATGATTTGTCCCTCCATTCAACCCTTCCTTAACCACATCACTGGGAAGCCTCGGTCAAGGGACTCAAGTCCATCCTGATCTTTTATGAGGTCACCAATGAAGAAAGGAAGAAGGGCCTCCTTGTTGGCTCATGTGGTCCTGCCACCATGGAGCTGGCTTGCAACTTGCTCTCCCCAACTAAGCTATCGAAGGCAACGTTCAACCAAAACATAAAGACGCTCCAGGCCCACTTCGTTCCCCAGCCATTGGAGATCTCACACCACATGGCCTTCCACTCCTGACACCAGCAACCGAGGGAACCTGTAGCCGTGTACCTGGCTGAGCTCCGCTGGCTCGCCTCTGAGTGCAAGTTCGGGGCCCAACTCAAAATGACCATCTGTGACAGACTGGTCTGTGGCCTCAACGATGAGAAGCTCAGGCAACGGATCCTGGAGGATGAGAAGTGCACCTTCGCATCGGCCCTCTCCACCGCCTCAGCTTGGGAGAGGTCTCATCCTGCTGCATCGACTGCCGCACACCAGACAAGCATGGACCCAACCGACCTAGCAGAGGAGGAGGTCCACCAGACTCAACTGCCCAACCGGAGATGATATCCAGTTCCCGTGCCCAGCTCCATTCCCACTACAGAATCCGGATGACATGCGTGTGCCAGCTGTGGAGCCAAGCACGACCGGAAGACTTGCTGCTTCAGAGACACGGTCTGCAGGAGCTGCGGCCACACAGGACACTTTGCCCAGGCCTGCCATTTCTGGGGGTCCTGTGCCCCACCATCACAACTGCTGCACATTACGAGGACGACGTGTCTTATGACAAACTCTACCTCCTCATGAGTGATCCATCGGAGCAGGTACTGTGGCTTCCAAGCCAGACCTCAGCCCTTAAAATCCAGGTCTGGGTCAAAATAGAGGGGTCCCCTTGTTCCATGGAGCTGGATTCCGGCTCCACGGCCTCCATCATTTTGGCGGAGACCCTTAAGAGACTGTGTCTGGAGGAAGAACCCCGCTATGACGGACTTAAAGATCTGGGACCAGCAGAAAGTAAGCATAGAATACTGCTGAGTCACGTGACTGAGTGAGAAGGGGGCCATTTAGCTCGGAACCCTCAGTGATTGGCTTTTTAACAGTCCAAATGTTCCATTTGGAATTGGCAGTTGAGAAGCTGTGAGGAGTTCGTTGTGAGACAGCGAGCTAACAAGGAGTCTGTCAGCGAACCGAAGAAGTCAGATCTCTGTAGCTCTGTGGAAACAGCCTGTGAACAGTTTATGTAAAGAACTGGGGCTTGAGAGCTATCTGCACTGATTCTTCAAATATCCTGAGGTGAATAAAAGTATCTGAGTGGTCACAGACACGAAAGACACTGCTCCACAGGGACTTATAAAGTGGTTGAGCAAAGGCTAGAGGGTCTGAAGAGAGGAGTCTGGAAGGCTGGTTAGGGGACCAGTTAGACTCAAAGGGCCAGCCAAATGTTAACCACTAAAGGAGTGACTGGAGAGTGAGATCTGAGGTGTGTGTTGTGAACTGAAGGAACATCTAGGTACTGAACTGAAAGTAATAAACATACAACCAAAGTGAACATAAGGGAAAGAGCTAAAGCCTGAAAGGAAACAAACCATCCTCTGTACAACTTCCATCCCCCTGTTGTGTTGTTTTGCAAATAAAGCTTGTTCAGTTTTAATGTTAGCAAGCTGTGGTGCCTATCTACTTAATTGTAAATACACTTAGCAGTGGTCCTTATAAATATCCCTGACCAAGAAGTAAAACAATTACCCCAAAGAGACTATTATAGATTTGCTTAGAGGACTGGTCAGAAGAAATCAGCAGCAGCTCTGACCAGGCACCACACGCAGACCCTCACAGTACTGTCTGTATAGAAGGGGCGTGTGTCATACCCACCTACGCCCTTCTCCTATGACCCTAATGGACTTTTAGAGAAACCGCGTTCCTGTCCTGGGTGTGGGGAGTTTCCGGGTCCAGTACCAGGGGATTGATGACTACTTAGACTTGATTGTGGTCGAGGGCAACCTGGTCAGTTTATTGGGCTGCGCGTGGTTTGCCCCTTTGGGAATCTCAATAAAGGAAGTGCAGCTCTACACCCCACAAGACTTCAGCAAGGTCTGCAGGGAGTTCCCAGCTGTCTTCAACAGGACTCTAGGTCACTACACGGGCCCCCCCATGTCACTGCAGCTCGACCCACACATGGCCCCCATTCACATGCATTCCAGGAAGGTCCCGTTTGCACTGAAGCCAAAGATAACAATAGAATTGGACTGTCTCGTGGAGCAAGGGGTCCTGAAACTGGTCTCCCACGTGATGTGGGAGACCCCCCATTGTCAACCCTATGAAATCGAACAGGGACATCTGCATCTGCGCGGACTACAAGTGCAAGTTAAGCCATGTGCTAGCCACTTTGGCAGCGGTGAAGAAACCAGAATGCCTGCCTCCGCCCCAGCACCGGAAGAGACCCCTCCACCACCACAGCCGAGCCTCCAGGCGAATCCACCCACCAGGGCTCCCAATGCCCCGGTTCCCACTTCAAGGCAGTCCTTGCGGGAGCACCGGCCCCCAGCCTATCTCAAAGACTATGTCACCTAAGTTGGGCTCGAACTACGGTGGGAGGGGTGTTATGTCCACTGACCGCCACTAGGTGCCAGCGGTATGCAGCTGGAGCTTGCTCCAAAAGAACAATAGGGACTAGGATCCTGAGAATCTTAGTTAGCATCTATAGGAACTGTGGCAGGAAGTTTAAACCCTCCAATGGGACCTGGGGGTGTCACCTGGGGACTGTATATAGTTGGCTGTTTCGGCCAGCTGTTGTTGTCATGTTGTGTGCAAGTAAACTATGATCTGATAATCACTGAGTGTCTGTCTTTGCTACGCATCCAACCCAGTACACAACACTTGTGTTGTCTCCTTGCCTGCATTATGCCACAAAACACTTCCTGACTATGGTATTAATGTATGTAAAACATGACGCTTGGGATATTCTCATGCAATTTGCTAAAAGTCATGAACTAATTCAAACAATTCAACATCTAAGATCTCCTTTTAGCTATTTAGCTCGACTGCCCAGCCCCCTTTTTGCTCATGATATCAGAATAGTTATGCCAGCAACAGCTGGAGGGGTTGAGCATCCTGAGCCTGCCAAATCCCAACATAATCTCAGTGCATTTCATCTACTGGCATTAGACAACTAGGAGTTGGCAGAGGATGTGGGGAAAGAAGAAAGAGCCTGTTCAGAGAAATTCAGTTTTACTTGCAATCCAGAAGGAGGGTAAAGATGGATAGATAAATGTTTTTTTTTTTTAAAAAAACTTACCATTGCTAAAGATTGACAACAAAAGAATGCAGAGTCTCTGTAAAGAAGTCACGGAATTATGCTCAGCAGCACTAGCAGTAAAAAATCCAGTACAAATAGGTAGATTTCTATCAGAATGTGTGGCTGGTTTTCTGCAGAGGAGATCTAAAGTGAAACCCCAGAGCTATTTATTTAAAACTGACAGCTCCTGTATCTGACCAAGGAATATAAAGTCGTTCTTATGTTTCATGAAAAAGTGAAAAGCGAATTACTTCTCTTGGAAGAATATGAACTGCTGAATTGTTTACCAAATTCTAATCAGCTGGGTCTTTTCAAATTCATCACAGGGATCTGAAATGAGAAGGGAGTTCTTTGTTTTACCACAATGTACTTTAATAATTTTTAAACATGAAATATTTTATTTTATTTACAAAATTTATAACCAGCCCTCATCAGGGTCACCAAGGTGGCTAACAGTTTAAAAACATACATAATAAAAACACATCTTAAAGCCCATTACAACAAAAACAAAAACACATCACTCAAACAACTGAAACAAAGTTCAAATACACATAGTGTACAATGAAATGCACATACATAAAACCAACAATTAAAAACAAGACAGGAAGGAGGGATCACTGAAGAACCACCAAAAGAAACAAAAGTTTTCACCAGCTGGTAACAGACAGCAATAGAAGGGGACAGGTGAGACTCCCTGGAAGAGAGTTCCAGAGTTTTGATGCCACAACCAAGAGGGTTTTCTCCTGGGTTGCCATCCGCCTAATTTAAGAAGGCTGGAGCACATGAAGCAGGGCATTGAAAGATGACCACAGTGGTTGGGCAAGTTCATAAGGGATTAGATGGTCCTTCAGGTCATCACTGATAGACCAGGTAGTGAGGTCTACCAAGGTAATGGGGTCTAATATTAATAGTATTAATGCCATGACATGTTACACATTAGAAATTACAGCTTATGCTAGCTGCTGACTGAAATTGCTAACTGACCATGATATCTCAAGTTATTTTCAGTTTCTCTGCACAGTAAGTGTATGAAGAAATCAGGATATGCTAACCGCAAGATGCAAAACTTGTGAGCTTGCAGCAAAACCACAAGTCTGGTACTAGCGATATAGATGCTTATTTAGAAGAAAATATTTAAGGCACTGGGAATTTCTAAGAAGTAAAAGGTCAAAAGTGCATATATGGCAAAATGTATGCTTGCCACTGCATTTGCTTAGGAAAGGTTAATCCATAATTAGGTATAAGGGAAATCAAATGACTATGATGTAATGGGGCATCTACGCATGCCCAGGAATGGCTTTAAGAAGTGAATGTTAACACAAAGCTACAGACTGTTTGGGTCCTTTGCTGCTCAGGGGCTCTTCCTTTCATTGCAATAAAGGTTTTTGTATGCTTTTGGAAATCCCAACTGGCTATGTTCATTATTGGGCTTTGGCATACCAGGTGACAGATCCATTTGGATAACATCACCAACAATTTGAATTGTGCCAAGAAACAGATTGCTGGGCCCCACAGACCAAACACCAAGAAGCTAAGCAACAGTCCCCCAGCCCCACCTTCTGAAAACTACCCTCCAGGTTACCTTCCAGTGCCAGCTTGAAAAGGCTATCCACAAGGATACTGTGATCAATGGTACTGAAAGCTGCTGAGAGATTCTGGAGAATCAACACAGTTGGATACCCTCTGTCCATTTCTAGGTGCAGGTCATCCACCACAGCTACCAAGTGAGTCTCATAACCAGGCCTGAAACAAGACTGGAAAGGATCCAAAAAATCTGCTTCATCCAGGAATGTGTGAAAATGTCCAGCGACCAGGCATTCAGTTGCCTTACTGCCCAAGAATAGAACATCTGAGTCTCTCTCTCTCTCTCTCTCTCTCTCTCTCTCTCTCTCTCTCTCTCTCTCTCGTGTGTGTGTGTGTGTGGCTTCTGACATGGCAACCCTATAAGTTAACAACCTCCAAAAGGTCCTATCAATAACAGCCTTGACCAGGTCTTGCAAACCGATGGCTGTGGTTTCCTTGATTGAGTCAATTCATCTCATGTTGGGTCTTCCTCTTTTCCTGTTGTCGACTTTTCATAACATTATTGTCTTTTCCACTGAGTCTTGCCTCAGTTTAGTCATTTTAGCTTCTAGGGAGAGTTCAGGCTTGGTCTGATCTGAAACCCACTTATTTGTCTTTTTTGGTGGTTCATATCCATAAACCACATTTCAAATGAATCAACTTTCTTCCTGACAGCTTTCTTCATTGCCCAACCAAGAACCAAACTGCAAAAATGTGGATAGTGCCCATTCCTAGTTAGCCCCTCCCTTCCAGCAGATTTAAGTAGCCAGGAAGGGCAAGGGTCATCCAAAGAGATGGTAGGCCTCAAATTTCCAAGGATCTTGTCCACATCTTCAGACAGAATAAACTGAAAAGTATCCCAGACAGCCGGATAAGTTGGCACCTTCACGCCATCTGATCCTACTACTGCTAATATAGCATCCAAGTCAGAATGGGCATGAAACATTTTACCTGCAAAGTGTTGAGCAAAACAGCCACAACAAGCCACCAAGCAGTCCACTTTCCTGCCGGCCCTACAGGCCTCTGACCAGCCAGAACAGCTCCACTGGCCTATGCTGCACAGACACAATGGCAGTGAAAAGGTATTATTTCTTTGCCAGTTGCCACTCTTCCCAACATAGAGTATGCTTAAAAATGAGCTTTAGTCTTCCTTCACTGTCACTATAGCAGTCTCCCTTCTCTTTATACCTCCTACATTAAACCAAAGGGATACCTGGGCTCCAATGCCTGAGAGAGGGTGGTTGGGAGTGACTGTGTCATCCACCTAGGTCATTTCTTCATTCCAGAGGTCAACCAGGGTGTTGACAGGAGCACCAACCATATCAACACAAAGTTCTTGAGCCTTCAGAAAGCCATTTGGATCCATCTGGCTCCAGGGGGCAGACCATTTTAATACATCCTCCACATCTAATGAGTTTTAGCATCCCTGTAAGTCTAAACAATGGAGCTGCGGTGGCTCAAGTGGTTAAGACGCTGAACTGCAGGCTGTGGAAGGTCAGTAGTTCAGCAGTTCGAGACCTGAGTGTGCTGCATGACGGAGTGAGCTCCCGTCTCTAGTTCCAGCTCCTGCCAACCTAGCAGTTCGAAAGCAAGAAATTGCAAGTAGATAAATAGGTACCACTTCGGTGGGAAGGTAACAGTGTTCCATGTGCCTTGGTGTTTAGTCATGCCGGCCATGTGACCACAGAAACGTCTTCAGACAGCGCTGGCTCTTCGGCTTTGAAATGGAGATGAGCACCGCAACCCTAGAGTTGGATTCGACTGGCTTTCAAGCAAGGGAATCTTTACCTTTTTAAGTCTAAACAAATAGCTATCTGTCCATGACAAAGGAACCACCATCAGCTCCTCCACCCTCAGATCACATTAATCCTGTTCTGATGAAAATACCACATCAAAATACCTGCACAATGTGTAGAACCAGACACAGGCTCATGGTTGTCATGGAGGCCATGAAATCCTGAGCCATTTGTGCTAAGACAGCCTCAGCATGAATGCTGAAGTCCCCTAGGACAACCAGCCTAAAGATTTTCAACACCACTCTAAGACCACCTCTATAAGCTCAGGCAAGGAGACTATTAAGCAGTGAGGTGGGCAGTACACCAACAGACTTTCAACCCTGTCTCTCAGTCTCTACGTTAAGTAGCCTCAGAACCAGAACTGTCCTGGATGTGACACCATGCTCTAGGGACAGAGTGCCTATAGAATACAGCAACACCACCTCCTTGCCCATCAGGCCTATGCAGCTGTATCACCAGGTTCTCAGGGGGACACAGCTGGGAGAGGTAAACCCCTCCCCCAGCCAAGTCTCAGTGATACATGCCATGTCAGTGCTCTTAAACAGGATAAATCCTGTTTGGCTGCTTTTTTCCTGTAACTGACCTGGCATTTAACAGCAGGATTTTATAGCCCCATGGGTTGTTGATACAGTTCTCAGAAGCACCTTGGCTGGAAGGAAATTCAAAAAAGGTCTGTTGTCCCTTTACTTTATATGGCCATCTCTTCTCCCACCATCATACCTAATCTAATAATTGTCCCACAACCATCTCTAAAATCTAATATTTAATATAGATATGAATTTTGTTTGGATTTGGCTGTTTTATCAGTAGAGAAAAACATGAATCAGATTCTTTAATATCAGGGTTAAAGCTAAGGAATAAGGAAATAAATAAGGAAATCAATCTATTTCCATGTGTTTCAATGGGAAACCCATTTCCTCATATAACTTTCTACTCCACCCAACTGGGATGAAATGTTTAACAAATACATCAGTCACCCCACAATCCTTCCCTCCAGATTTCAGGTAGGCAGGAGATAGCATCCCAGTTTCTTTCATTATTTTCCCCAGGTTTGAATTCATATGATTATTTTAATTTCTTTTGATTTTGTATGTTGTCACTGTCATCAGGTTTGCGCCATTTTGTTTTCATTTGTTCTTTTTTCCCCTGAGTGGCAGAAAGTACATAGAAATGCCAATCAATATTATCCTGTTTGGTGGGAAAACTAGCTAACTATTCTATTTGAACAAGGTCCCTGTCAGTTACATGACAAAAAAAATCACCATTTCTGCTTGTTGCACCCCTCCTCAGCCCAGGAAAAAAGAAACCAGGCAGTCAGTCACTGGAATCATGGTCAGAATAGAAGAGTTCCAACTTCTTCTAAATACTGGAAATAATTAATTTTGGAGGTGTAACATTTACTTTAGTATATTAGTGAAGTTCTAAGGACAACATTGGAAGACCATTTTTGTGTGTGTAAAGTGCTGTCAAGTCACAATGGACTTATGGCAACCCCAGCAAGGGCTTTCTAAGGCAAGTGAGTAAGCAGAAGTGGTTTGCCATTGCCTTCCTCTGCAGAGTCTTTTTTTGTGGTCTCCCTTTCAAGTGCTGACCCTGCTTAGCTTTCAAGATCTGACAAGATCAGGCTATACTATGCCACCTTCCCTCCCAGGAAGACCATTAATACCTGTTTTGATGCAGAATGTAGGAGAGATTTGCATAAATAAAATGTTGATATTCTGATTGATTTACTCTATAAAGATCAAACGCATTTCTTCCTTTACAGTATATTGGGGTTTATATTATCATGTTTTCTAAAGGATCTGACACGGACTCTGGGACCATTAGACCTGATTTAGCAATATATTTCTTTCTACTGCTTAAGGGTTGACTACCTTCAAATGCGGCCTGGAGATCTCCCCCTATTACAACTGATCTCCAGACAACAGAGATCAGTTCCCCAGGCTGCTTTGGAGGGTGGACTGTATGCCATTGTACCCTGCTGAGGTCCTTCCCCTCCACAAAAACCACTCTCCCCAGGCTCTACTCCAAAAATCTCCAAATATGTCCTCACCCAAAGCTGGCAACCCTACTTATGTATCTCTTAGAGATACAGAGAAAGCAATTCCACCAATATACTTATTTATTCACATCATTTATACACTATCTTTCTGATATTGCATCTGAGGCAACGGAAAGTTTCGAAGGCTATCAATCACAACCAGCCAATAAAAAGCAAATAAAACAGATGCATAATCAAATCCAGCGACTCATTTCCAAAAATATCAACCTCCAAAGGCCTGGCAGAATAAAAGAGTAACAGTTTGCCTATAAAAGGAGGCAAGTAAAGTGGACAACTGGACAATGGAGAGAGCTTTCTACAACACAGCTTCAGCCCCCAGGAAAAAGCCCTGATCCAAGTGAAGGCCAATGGTAAAGTCTATAGTGGGAGACCACTGAGGAAGACTGGCTTTACTTTGTGGAGGAAGGCAATGACAAATCACTTCTGTTCATCTCTTGCCTATGGATTGGGTCAGTTGTGACTCTACGGCACATTCTTTTCTCAGTTCTAGGCCCCAATCCTGAACACTGGGGACCTTGAGACCAGGCTGTCAGAGAGCCAGTAATGGATAGTATACTCAGATCAGAGAGCCCCATCTTCAAACCTCCATTCAAACCACCAGGAACCCAGCATGGTGCAGCAGTTATGTTAGACTGTTGAAATAGGATCTGGGCAATGGGGTTCACTAATGGTTACTGGATGACCTTAAGGTAAGCACTTTCTCACAGCCTAGCCACAGATTTGTTGTGAAGATAAAATGAAGCAGAGGACGACCACATACCCCGTCCTCAGTTTCTTGGAGGAAGGGCAGGATAAAAATTTACTAGATAGCCTTAGCTAAGCCAAATTGGAAAGTCTGCAAAAATGTATTTCAGACTTTTACTACAAATCTGAGCATCAAGCCAGATTAACTAAAAGATTATCTCCCACTGGCTGTGTTTTAAGACATTTCTGGCCTGCTTTAAGCAGAAATGAGCCAAGCCTCCAATCGCAAATGCATCAGGTTGGATCCAGCTCATGATTTTGACTAGAACTTAAGTTTGTATATAGCAAATTAATTGGAAACTCTTGGATGAGTGTTTACATTTATATTTACTGCCACAGAGAAATTTTAAAGATGAGTAAACAACATGATGTTTCTCCTGAATTTTGTTGTATTGCCTCACACCATTTCCTTACTGAGATGTACAGCACACTGATTTTATCCCATTTGCTTCATTTTAATGCCATATGTACAGATTATGAAACATGAACTTTAAAAAGCTGCCAGATACCCAGGTTCTAAAAATGCATCATTTATCCAGTCAGGTTTTCCACCCTTGCACATGTTGCACCGCTTCTTCCAATTCCAAACTGTGCAGCAATAAACACACACATGCAGGGGGTTCAGTGACCTCATTTTTCATGTCTCACTTCCCAATAACCATTCTAAAGTGTCACTGCTTAACAACCCTGCATATTTCATTAATAAAAGTCACATTTTGCATAAACCTGAAATTCCTTATTGCATTTCAGGTTTGTTTTCATGAGTGTTAAAAAAAAACAACCCTATTTTCTCCACAGGAGTTCAAAGTGAAAATCAATACATATACATTGTTTCAATGCAAGATTTTTTAAACCTTCTTCACCTTTACTGCCTTCATTTACCTACAGTATTTTTTAAAAATAGTTTATCAATTTTCCACCACAGAACCACAATTTTTTCATATACAATTATATTTGGAGTTTACATTACATTACATGTTTTCTCTAATCGCTTTGTTAAATTTACACCATCTTTTTTGATACACCTTATCATCTTTCCCTGATAAAATCATATTTATTTTATCCATTTCAGCTATTTCACACATTTTCACAATTAGTTCATCTCTACTAGGTATTATATCTGTTTTCCAGCATTTTGCAATAAGGATTCTAGATGCAGTAAGGATATATAGTATAATATATAAATCATCCTTTTTAATTCCACCTAATGTTATATTGAGCAAATAAATTTCTGGGGCAAGTTGTAACTCTATGCCCAAAATCTCTAATATAAATTGTTTAATAAATCCCCAGTACTTAGAAATTTTCTCACATCGCCACCATATATGATAAAAAGTTCCCACATTCTTTTTACATCTCCAGCATGTCCCTGATACACCTTTATAACATTTAGATACTTATCAGGAGTCCAGTACCATCTATAGAACATTTTAAGTATATTTTCCATATACGGTGTAGATCTCAATAATGTAGCAGATTTCCATGTCTTTGCCCAATCCTCTAGTGTTAAACTATATCCTATATTTTGCATCCAGGATATTATACATGGTTTTACCATCTCTTCTTGCAATTCTTCTTGCAATAACCAATTATATAATTTTTGAATCATTTTATTGGCAGTTGACAGCCATATTTTATCTAGCTCCAACTTTGTTTTGATGAAACTTATTACTTTAATTTTAGTAAACCTTGATTGCAATTGTATCCTTTCCCAGTTTGTAAGTTTAATATGCATTTTTGTAACATCTCAACAGATTTCAGTTCATTGCTTTCCATTAACAATATCTCATATGTAGCCCTTTTGTTTCTATTAACAAAGTTGGCATAATAAAGGCCTCAAGCGGTGAAACCCACTTAGGTATTTTAGAATAGCATCTTTCCTTAATTTTCCTCCATATCTTGATTAATGCTGCTCTTATTATATGATTGTGAAAGCTTTGTTGCGTCTTATCTTTATCATACCACACATAGGCATGCCAACCCATGTGAAGGTCATGTCTTTCCAAATTCAATAATCTTTTATCTTCTAATAGTGTCCATTCACGAATCCATCCCATGTCCGCCGCTTGATAATAAAGATACCAATCCAGTAGCCCGAGACCTCCTCTTTCTTTTTTGTCTCGGAGCAGCTTCATTTTAATACGGGGTTTCTTGGATTGCCATATAAACTTTCTAACGTGTTGATCCAGTTCTTCACAAAAATTCTTGTTTTTTAATATTGGTATACATTGTGCCAAAAATAGGAATCTTGGAAGAATATTCATTTTTATAGTGGCAATTCTACCCATGAACGATATATGAAGATCATGCCATTTTTGTAAGTCTTTTTTGATCTCTTCTAGCAAGGTCTTATAATTATTTTCATATAGACTACTTTTCCTATTTGAAATTGTGATGCCTAAATATTTAATCTTATTTACTACCTCCATATTTGAGATTCTTCTGATTTCATTTATTGTCTCTTTGGTACAATTTTTGTCAATATCTTAGTTTTGCTCAAATTCACTTTAAATCCATCTACACCACCATAGTTTTGTATAACACTTAACAAGTGTGGTATCGATGATATTTGGTCTTCCACAATAAATACAAGGTCGTCGGCAAAAGCTTGTAATTTAAATTTTTCTTGTTTAATTTGAAGCCCTAGTATTTTTGAATTCTCTCTCACCAACTCATACAGCATCTCTAACCCAAAAATAAATAATAGCAGGGAGAGTGGACACCCCTGTCATGTTCCTTTCTGAATGGGAATGTTTTGGGTTAATTCACCATTAACAATTATTTTCACCCATTGTTCTTTATATATGTCTGATACCAATGTCATAAAGTTTTCACCACAGTCCCATGTTTCCAACTTAAGCTTCAAGAAGTCCCAGTTAACATTATCGAATGCTTTTTCCGCATCCAGGAACACCAAGGCTAACTGCTTTCCCAGGTGATGTTCATAATATTCTAAGATGTTTACAATTGTTCTCAAATTATTTTTTATTTGTCTTTTTGGTAGGAATCCTGACTGATCTCGATGAAACACTTGGATCATTACCTTTTTGAATCTGGAGGCGATGATTGTTGAAAAATTTTTATAATCTACATTTAGAAGTGATATAGGTCTATAATTTTTAATATCATTATGTTCTGTATTAGGTTTGTGTATCAGAGTTATTATCACCTCATTCCATGTATTTGGCATCTTACCCATCCTTAAGGCATTATCAATCAGTTCTTTAAATAAAGGTAGTAGTTCATCTTCCAAATTTTGGTATACTTCGGCTGGAATGCCATCCGGGCCGGTGACTTCTTTTTTTTGTTGTTTTTTAAGTGCTTCTACTATTTCACAAGCTGTTATATTCTCATTCAATATCTTCTTCTGGTCCTCAGTAAATTTTTTTGAATTGTGTTTCCAGGGCTGGCTCCAGGTGTCTGGGCGCCCTAGGCAGGACAGCCTGGGGCACCCCCCACTGGGGATGCCAACCTCCCAGTGGGACCTGGAGACCGGGGGCGGAGCGCTGGCTTTCTTGAGGCCTCTGCGGCTGCGGGGTCCCCAGGAAAGCGGGAAGGGGGCGGGGGGGTCTAGCCACCGCCGCCGCCCCCTCCCTCCCAGAGCCGGCTTTCCCGGGGCCTCCGCGGCTGTGGGGTCCCCAGGAAAGCAGGAAGGCAGTGGGGGGTCTAGCCACCGCCCCCTCCCTCCCAGAGCCGGCTTTCCTGGGGCCTCCGCGTCTGCGGGGTCCCCGGGAAAGTGGGAAGGGGGGTCTAGCTGCCGCCCCCTCCCTCCCAGAGCCGGACCGCCGCAGTGTCCTCTTGACCACCGGGCTCTTCTCGGGGGCCTCCATCTGCCCCCCCCCACGCCCGGCTCTTCTTTCCCCCAACTCGGCCCCCTCGGGACGGGCGGCGGTGCAACGCCGCGCTCTTCTCGCCTCAGGCAGGTCTGGGGAGGGGGGCAGGCCCGAGCCCACAGTGACGGGGTGTCTGCCTGTCCCCCCGCAGGAAGGGGAGGGGAGGGGGCTGGGCTCTCCGCCTGCAAGGGGAGAAGAGCGCCCGCGTGGCCCGGCTGGCTGCCCTCGGGTTTGTCTGCTTTTTCAGGCGAGGCGCGCCGAGGAGCCGCCCCCCGCCCCCCGGCCTGCCGTCAAAGAAGACCCGGGGCCCCAGCAGGAACCGGGAGGAGGGGGGGCAAGGAAGAGGGCTGGTTGGCTCGATGGCTCCCCCCTCCTGCCCTCCGGACGGCGGCGTCCTCCCCCCGGCTTCGTCTTCGGGGGGGGTTCTGTCCGTAGCCATCGAGGGGAGCGCTGGGCACCTCAGCCGGCTTTCCCGGGGCCTCCGGGCTGCAGGGTCCCTGGGAAAGCGGGAAGGGGTGGGGGGGTCTAGCCGCCGTCGCCCCCTCCCTCCCAGAGCCAGCTTTCCTGGGGCCTCCAGGGCTGCGGGGCCCCCAGGAAAGCCAGGAAGGGGCGGGGGTCTAGCGGCGGTGGTGGCGAGAGCAGGCGCCCGGTTAGGGCGGCGGGGGGCGCTTTGGGGGGGAGTGGGGCGCCATTTGGCGCCCCGGCCTCAGGGGTGCGCCTAGTTCGCCCAATGGGCGATCCGGCCCTGTGTGTTTCACAAAAAAGTCTTTAATTTCTTGCTGTTTCTGAGGTGTTTGTCTCTACAATGTCCTATAAAAGTTTTCTACTATGTCTTTTAAATCTTTGTTCTTATATTTTATCTCTTGTTTTTCATTTTTCAATACTGATATCAATCTTTTCTCTTTTTCTTTCCTCAGTTGATAAGCTAACCAATGTGTGGGTTTGTTTGAGTTTTCAAAATAATATGCTTTAATGTATTCAATTTTATTAGCTATTTCTTGTGTTAGTAACATGTTTATTTGGTATTGGATCATCTTTACCTTAATTCTAGTTGCCTCTGTATCTCCCTTGTTTTTCCAAGTTGCTTCTTCCTTTTCAAGTTTTTCTGCCAATTTTCTAAATTTCTCATTTCTTGTTTTCCTTTTCCAGGCTTGCTGACTAATAAATAATCCTCTCAAATATGCTTTCCATGCACCCCAAAGTATAGGTATCGAAGTACCTTCTATTCTATTTATTTTTTAAAATTCCTTCATTTCTGTTTTAATTTTTTCAGCAAAATTTTTATCTCTTAACAAATCAGTATTTACTCGCCATCTTGTAAATTTATGTGTTTCTAGTAAAGATACCCAAATAGGGTTGTGGTTGGCAAAAGTATTCAGTAATATTTCCACTTCTGTTATGTCTTTTGCCATACCTACATTTATCCATGCCATATTGATTCTTGACCAAGATTTATGTCTGTGGGAGTAGTACGTATAGTTTCTTGTTTGTGGGTTTCTAGTTCTCTAAACTCCCTCATGGATCACTGCCTTGTCATGGTGAGGGGGCTTGTGTGGTTCAATGAGGCTGTGGGCTATGCTGTGGAGGGCCACCCAGGACGGACAGGCCACAGCAGAGAACTCAGACCAAGTGTGGTCTACTGGAGAAGGAAATGGCAACCCACTCCAGTATCTTTGCCAAGAAAACCCCATGGACTGTAACAAAAGGCTAAAAGATATGACGCCGGAAGATGAGCCCCTCAGGTCAGAAGGTTTCCAATATGCTACTGGGGAAGAGCAGAGGGCAAGTACGAGTAGCCCCAGAAAGAGTGAAGCGGCTGGGCCAAAGCCGAAAGGACGATCAGTTGTCGATGTGTCTGATGGTGAAAGGAAAGTCCGATGCTGCAAAGAACAATACTGCATAGGAACCTGGAATGTAAGATCTATGAATCAAGGTAGACAGTGTCATCAATGCAACGAACATGAAATTGAGCAAACTTCAGAGGACAGCAGAAGACAGGAGGGCCTGGCGTGATCTGGTCCATGGGGTCGTGAAGAGTCAGACTCGACTGTGCAACTGAACAACAACAACAACAAGTTTGCTAAATGTCAACCATGTTAAGTTCTTCAGCCAATGTTAGAAAACTCTAAGGCAGCGTGAGTCCCATTCTTAAAGTTTTTTTCATTTTTTCCTATCTTCTATAGGATGAAATACTGCATTAAAATCTCCCACGACACAAATATCTTCTAGATTTTCTTTTATTAGTATCTTTTTTAGTTCTTTGAAGAATTTTTCTTGCTGTTGATTTGGAGCATAAATATTTGCAATCAGGGTCTGTTTTCCATTTTTCCTGATTCTAACCACTACAATTCTCCCATCAAGTGATTTGTGTACAAGTGTTGGCTGTAATTTCTCGCTCACATATGCCACCACTCCCCCCTTTTTTTTTTTACCTTATCTGCTGAAATAAATGGTAAGCCTAGTTTCTTATATTCTAGACATTTTGTATGCTCCTCTTTTATATATGTTTCCTGTAAGCATATAATATCTGCATGTAGTTTGGTAGCTTGGTAGAAGCACCTTCTTCTCTTTTGTGGAGAGTTTAATCCATTCACATTGACTGATAGTAAGTTTAACTTTTTAATTGCCATCTTACTTATCTTTCTTTGACAACACTATGTTTTTAAGTTGTAGTCTAGTACGGATTTGTGATTCTGTTTTAAATCTCAGTTGTTATTTCTTCTTCTCTCTTTTGCTGTTTTTCCATGAATTATTAGAGCCTACTTGTAATGCTACACCCTCTTGAGAATCGCCATCCTCCTCTTCTTCCTCTTCCTCTTCCTCTTCTCCTTCTTCTTTATCTTGGTCTTCTCCACTTCCCTTCTGCCATCCTAAGTCTTCTCCTTCTCTATCCAGAATCTTTTCCAGTTTGAAAATCAAGTCTATCCGGTATCTTCTGGACTTGTAGGTAAACAATATTCCTTCCGGGAGCAGCCATCTATATTGAGTCTCATTTTTTCTTAATAAGTTAGCCAGTAGTTCGTAATTGTGGTGTTTCTCTTTAACCCACCATGGTATGTCTTTTAATACTCTAATTTCTGAACCTGCTATTTCTAGTTTATTTATATTTGCTGCATGTAAAATGTGATCTCTCATTATCTTCTTATAGAATTTCATGTGTATTTCTCTGGGTATTTTATGCCTTTTTGCATACACCGAGTTTTGCCTATAAATGGTTTCTATACTCTCAGATAGCTCATTTTCTGTATCGATGTTAAATTGTTTTACAAAGTTATAAATCAACTCTTCTCTTAAATTTTTATCCAGTTGCTCTGGGATATTTTGAAATCTGCGAATAAGTCCTGATTTTTCCATTTCTAACTGGATTAGCGATTCTTCAATTTTGTCTGTTTTTGATTTTATCTCTTGCACTTCCTGGTCAAGATCTTCCACCTTATTCTCTAAAATGTTGGTGGCTTTGGTTATTTTTGCTATTTCTGCTTTAATTTCTTCTGTATCTGTTTTTAACTGAGTTGAGATCCTATCAATTTTTATTTGCATTGGCTCTAACTCTTTTCTGATTAAGTCTGCCGTTTGTTGTGCTGCCTGTGCTAGACAATTTTGCATTATTGTTTGTAGTTCTAGCATGGTTCCTTGTGGGAGATTTACTTTTAATTGTGCTGGCCTCCTGCCTTGGCTTGGGGAAGCGGTAGTCATTTTCTTTCCTGAGGACATTGTGTGTTATTTATTTGGTGTTTATTTATTATGATATTTTATTGGGCTAACTGAGAGTATTTCCTTTATGTACCTTTAACATCAATTGAAATAATATTTAAATTAAATTGCTTCTTCAGCTTCTATTTAGTCTTGTCTTCTTTAAGTACCTTAAACACTTTTAGCACTTTTAACACTTTAACACTTAGTATCCATAAATCCCCCTGGACCACTTGTTCTAAATTGTTCTTCTCTCCAGTCTCAATTACCACACTCAGTGTCCCAAGTAATCCACTGTGTCCTTCTGCCTCTTTCTGCTCTCTTGGATGTGTCTCCTTTAAGTGCCCCTCCCTTCTGGGTTGGTGCATCTAATTCCATGTCAGATCATTGTTTCTCTCTGCCCGCTGCCATCGCGTCCTCCGAAAAACCGCTTCATCAGTTTGTCTCACCTTAAAGAAGCAGGAACAGTCATTAGTCAAGCTCCAGTATGTATTTTCCTTTTCTATTTTATCTACAGAATAGTCCTAAAGGACGTCTTTCCCCCTATTATTTTTTTCTCAGTTGTGCACTATCTGTAGCAGCCGCTTAAATATCTCACACCAGGGCTTTCCTCCTTAAACAGACGTCGGTCTCTCTTTTCACATTGATTCACCCCCCCTTACTACATCTCCATTAACAAAGTATAAACAATATACTTTAGCTTCTCTTCTCTTTCCCCCTTTTTATCAAAAGGAAACCAAACACAATAGAGGAAAAAAAGAGTCAGGTATTAGAACTTAGCTTTGTGTGTGTTGTTCTCCTGTTTTTCGCGCTGTTGTATGTTACTCCGCTCGGTCTTCTTGCTCCCGTCTTGTGCTCAGCAAGGGGAAGAGTCCTCCACTGGCTTTCCCCACATTTCTGCATCAAGACAAACCAAAAGAAAACAGACACCAGAATGGGTCACTTCCCCTTCTAGCTGAGTTTAAGTCTCTGGCAATATTCCTCGAACAAGTGGAATATTTTGGCTGCGAAAATTGCCAAAGAAGTGTGGGTTTAAAGGCAAAGACATGCAGCTCCTCAGCTCACGTCTGTCTTTGATGAGCTCCAACCGCCATCCATTTACCAACAGTATTGTGCCGGTGGCAATGAATGGGATTTGGTTGATAATGTCATGGGCAGTACACCTGATCTGATAATCTTTCATGCTCATTTTAAAAAGTTGTATGGCTCACCACAGAAAATCAAATTAAAGGGTGGGGGGCAAATGAGGGAAATGGACAGTGAAGGCAAAAAAGGAAAATGATGCTGAAATGTAGCAGCTAAAGGAACAAATGGGTGCCAAACAGCATTGATACAATGTGAATATATGACAATATGATTTTATTTTGGTCATATGCTTATCTGTATTGACAGTGATACTTTCAAGGATATACTGAAGTTAGAAGCATTCATGGCAGCCCTAGAACTTGTGCTATACCTATCAATTCACCATAATTACTCCGTTCAGTTTACATTCTCCATAGAAGATGGATGTAATTCACAACAGTCAATTTTGCATCATGGGTGCAAAACTATTTTAAGGGCCATCACATCTGAGGATGTCTACACAACACAGATGTAGGTAGTTGTTATTATATACATAAGCCAAAAAATAAGAAGAGAGCATAACAACAGCCATACAGCTTATAGTGACATCAGGGATGGTCTTAGCTACAGGGAATCCAAGGCAGCTTTTCTGGGCTTTGGACTGAGGCCCCCCAATTGCCCACAGGCTTGCCTCCCCATGGAGGAGGAAAGAACAGGAGGAATATTGGAAAAATTGGTAAAAATAGTTAAATATTCAGAGATTGCAATGGATCTTTGCTGCACTGGAGAGGAGGCACTTTCTTCTATGTAAAAATCTTTATTTCTAAGGGAAGGGATCACAGGAAATCTATAAAACAACAAAGACACCTAAGACTACATCTGTACACTTTGACCACACAGTCTACAACAATGGAGATTATTATTCTGCTTGACCGCTAGGAGGAAATCACCTGTATGCATTAACCAATGATTGTTAGTTCATGTCAGGTAACCCCGTCATGTCAATGGTATGCGGGAGGAGTGCCTTTCCTCTGAAGTTTTCCACACAGCCTCTTATCAGGTCCCTGACCTTGCCCCAGCTGCAGGAACCTCTCTGGGAACTGTAACAGTTCCTAGAATGTTTTGCTTCTTAGCCTGCTTAGCTTCTCCTGGGTGAGAACTGTACCAATTGGCTTCTGCTGAAGAGGGGGGGTTATTTGAATGTAGTTTAACCTAATAGGCACTGCTGTATCTAGTCATTACTGACACAGAGAATGTACACATATCTTTAGTACTGTTTTATCATTAAACACTGTCTTCTGAAGAAGCCCTGTGTTGTGTGACTGACTGAAGAACCTGACAAAGTGTCAGTAATCATACTTTCCTTCCTTTGAACTGCCTCTCTTATCAACCACTGTGGTACCAACCACCAGCCCTCTGGAGGAGAAACTGGGCGAGAGGTACTTTTACCCATTTGGCGGGGCATACACCAGCGTGACTACCTTACCAAAAAGGCGAGACTGGAGAAGGTTCCAAATGGACACTGTTGAGACTTGGTCCCTTACCCCTGGGCCCCGTCAGGAAAGTCAATACGATCAGGCCGTCTAGCATTTGAGCATGGTGCCCAAGCTGGAGGCTGGGACACAAAAACCAGCCGAATCTGAGGACTACATTGACACCCATTTGGGGTTGTTGGAGCATGGTCAGGACCAACTTTTCTGGATGGTTGAGGAGTCATTCTGAAAGCTGCCAGAATTGATAACGGAAGTGGTGCAGCAGGAACTTGATCAGCGGCTACCTGCCCCCCAGGCACCACCAGAACAAGCACCACCTGCCCAAGGAGTTCCCGGTCAGAAACCACTGATCCAGCAGCCGGTACTCCCCCCCTTAATCCAAGAAGGGTCCCAGGGGGACCAGGAAGGGAATTCCCCCCTGGCTGAATTGCTGGAGGTGACGTTTGATGGGGTGCCTGAGAAGTTGGCATACTTCTTGGTGCAGGTGGAAAAGTTTGTTGGGAACTGGGGCCACCTGTTCCCCAATAAGGAACACATCGTGGACTATATAGCATCCCGCATATGGGAAGGAGAAGCCGATTGGTATGTAAGCCTACACCATGAGGATGGCTGGGAGCTCCGAGAGGTTGATGCATTCATGTGGGTCCTCTGGGCATTATGAGGATACAAATGTGAGTGAAACCACTCAAGGTTTCCTGCGCACCTTCTGCCAAGGGAAGAAATCTGTACGTGAGTATACCAAAGAGTTCCATCACCATGCAGCCAAGATCTGGGAATGGCCAGACGGGGTGCTGGTGCACCACTACCACTTGGGGCTCAACGCGGAGGTAAGGGGAACAATTCTCCACAGTGTGAAGCCGGTGTCCCTGCTCGACTGGATAAGAGAGGTGGCTGATACAAAGAGCTGCCTCTGCACCATTCGCATTGATGACACAGCCACCTTGGGGAAGAGTACAGTGGTGCCGGTGAAACCCAAAACGGCTGCGAAACCTAAAGAAAGTACACACAAACTCCGCATGAAACATGGTTTGTGCCTGAAATGTGGGGAAGCCGGCCACTTTGCCGCTGTGTGTCCGGAGTCAGGACCGGTGACTCCCCCGAAGAAGAGTGGAGACAAAAAGCGGCCTGACACCCCAGTGAACAAACCAACCACCTGACCAAAGATTCCCCCCCCTCCATGCTCTGCAAGCTAGCCTGCAAGAAGAGGAGACGAACTCATCTTGTGAGGACAACTTCCAGCTGGCGGGAAACAGACAGGACCTGCTGTAAACAGCTCTGACCAGAAGGTCCCACATCCCAAGGTGCAGAAAACAGTGAGCAGTTAACCCCCCTCCCTTTTTGTGACTGTGACTATCATCAACCCGGAGTTAAACACCCACGTACGGGTGCGGGGTCTAATTGACTTGGGGTGCAGGAGGGATCTGATCCATCCGTCCTTAGCTACTGGACTGGGGGCTAAGGTAGTTAAACTCCCTGACCCCTTCATGTTCACCCAGATGGATGGCTCTGCCATGAAAGACCCCGGCAAATATAAGACTGTGCCATTGTGGATGGGTGTGGGACAACACTGGGAACACTGTCCTTTTGTCATTACCCCAGTGGCCTGTTTCCCGTTGGTGCTCGGCAACCTGTGTCTCCATGACCATGATCCTTACATCTTGTGGGACGAGGGGATTGTCTGTTTCATTTCGCCCAAGTGCTTAACACATAGCTGGAACAGGGAGTGGGGCAAACCTCCCAGGGAGCAACCAGTGCACACCTGTCTGGCCAGTTCAGAACTCCAGTTGATTCCTCCCAAGTACCAAGACTTAGCCAAGGTATTTGGGGGGGGGCAGACAAACTGCCCCCCCCCAGAAACTGTGATTGCTCCATTGAACTGTTACCAAACCAGAAATTGCCTAAGGGCAAGTTATACTCCATGAGCCCGGTGGAGAAAGTGGAGTTGAGGAGGTTTATTGACAAAAATTTGGCAAGGGGGTTTATTCAACCTGCCTCCTCACCTTTCGCAGTACCAGTGTTGTTCCGAAAAAAGAAGGATGGGGGTTTGAGACTATGTACTGATTACAAGGGTTTGAACGCTGTCTTGTCCACCAATGCCTACCCCCTCCCCTTGATTAAAAACCTCTTAGCAGCTGTCTCGCAGGGGAAAATCTTTTCGAAACTTGATCTACGCGATGCCTATTTCCGGGTCTGGATTAAGGAGGGGGATGAATACACACTTTGAAAGCTTAGCAAAGAGTTTGTGCTTGTGCAATGTTTTGAGAACATCCCTAACCAACTTGACATGGGATTCTTTGTTGGGGGGTATACAACAAAATATCATCCAGATAAACAAGGATGCCATTAAACAGATGCTTGTGCAGAACTTCATTTATCAGGTTCATAAATACCCCAGGAGTGCCCTGAAGGCCCTGGGGCAGTTCGAGGAGTGCCCTGAAGGCCCTGGGGCAGTTCGAGTACTGTGTGATGCCCTTCGGCCTTCAGGGCACTCCTGGGGTATTTATGAACCTGATAAATGAAGTTCTGCACAAGCATCTGTTTAATGGCATCCTTGTTTATCTGGATGATATTTTGTTGTATACCCCCAACAAAGAATCCCATGTCAAGTTGGTTAGGGATGTTCTCAAAACATTGTACAAGCACAAACTCTTTGCTAAGTTTTCAAAGTGTGAATTACACTGCACAGAAATAGCTTTCCTAGCCTATCAAATCTATCCCTGGGGGATTGAAATGGACCCTGCCAAGATCCAAATGTGGTAGGGTGAGAACCTCCCAAACCTCGGAGGCAGCTCCAAGCGTTCTTAGGTTTTGCAAACATTTATAGGTAATTTCTTGCTAGTTTTGCCGAAGTGAGCTTCTCACTTACAGACCTCCTGAAAACGAAAGGGAAGGGTCCAGACAGTACTAAGCTGGGGGCTAAACTTGACTGGACACTGGAGTGCCAAAGTGCGTTCGACCACCTAAAAGCCCTGTTTACTCCCGAACCCGTTTTGGTGCACCCAAATGAATTTAAGAAATTTATTGTACAAGTCGATGCCTCAGATGTTGCTATGGGTGGTGCCATCTTGCAGGAGGGGGAAGACAGGAAGTTACACCCCCTTGCTTATGTCTCTCGGAAGTTCAATGACACTGAACGCAATTGATTGGTTTGGGACAAGGAGGCAGGAGCTATTAAATTAGCCCTCTCAACATGGAGGCATTGGTTGGAAGGGGCTCGGATGCCGTTTGAAGTGTGGACTGATCGTAAGAACTTGGAAGTCCTTAGAACGCCCCAAAACCTCAACGCCAAACAACTCCGGTGGGCTGATTTTTTCTGTAAGTTTGATTTTACACTCCACCATTTCCCAGGGAAGGCTAATTTGCTGGCAGATGCTCTGTCCCGCCTCCCGCAACATGACAGCTGCCGGGAGGAGGTCCTCAATTCCATGTTCACCCCCTCCCAACTGGGTGGGGTGGTGACTACACGCGCCCAACCCAAAACCTGGCCCCCTCCACCTGTGGACTCTTGGGAACTGAAGTTTGCTTCTACCATCTCAGATGCTGACCGCACGGAGCTGAATAAAGAGGGGGAGGTAGACAAAAGGGGAAATGGTTGTTGGTGCCAGGGTCAGAAATTGTACAGTTGACATTGAAGGATGAAATCATGTCTTCTGTGCACGGGTGCAAGCTGGCAGGGCACTTGGGGTTTGTTAAGTCTCTGCGCCTCCTACAATGCCAGTTCTGTGGCCAGGGATGAGGAAAGATCTCTCCCTCTTTGTTCAATCATGCCAGACCTGTCTAATGAGCAAACCAAGGCCTGGGAAGCCTCCTGGACTCCTCCAACCCCTGCCCACACCCAGTTGCCCGTGGGAGGTCATCTCTAAGGATTTTATTACAGATCTCCCCCTCCCAGTAAGGGAAAAATGGTTATCTGGGTCATGATAGACTTGTTTTCCAAACAAGCCCATTTTATTTCATTTAAATCCTTACCAACAGCCCGGATGTTGGCTAAAGCGTTCTTGCAACACATTTTCAGACTTCATACATTACCCCGGAAGATAATCTCCAACCGGGGCACGCAATTTGTTTCTAAATTCTGGAGTGAACTAATGCACCTCTTCGGGTTGAGAGGAGCCTCAGTAGCACCAGCACCCAGAGACTGATGGGCAAACTGAGCGTGTAAACCAGACTCTGGAACAATACTTTTGTTGCTTTACCAATTTTCAACAGGACGATTGGGAGGGGCTCCTCCCTCTAGCGGAATTTTGCTATAATAATGCATGCCATTCATCTACATGTGTATCTCCTTTCATGGCGGTCTATGGGCACGACGCCCCACCTTTCCCTTTTCTCTCTGACATTGGACTGCCTGAGGGGGAGGCGGGAGATTGGTGCAAGCATTTGCAGTCAGCCTGGCTACTTCTCTGTAAAACGTTGGATGGGGCAAAGCAAGCTGACAAGTTGCAAGCTGATAAGAAATGTGATAAGGTTTGGGATCTAAATCCTGGGGACTCTGTGTATGTGTTGACAAAAAACATCAAGGGTTTCCAACCCAATGAGAAATTGGGCTGGAAGTTCATAGGCCCATTCCCCATCAAACAAATAATCAATGTTATCACTGTTGAACTTGAACTGCCTAAAGCACTGAAATTTCTACATCCTGTCTTCCATTTCAGACTGTTAAGGTGTGGTCCTGGACCTAATGCCTGGTGACTGCAACAAGCTATACCCCCCCTCCCCCCGCTTATGGTGCAAGGCGAACTGCATTTTGAAGTTGCTGACATTTTGGACTCTAAGCTTAAATGCAATAAACTATATTATCTGGTGGAGTGGGTAGACTTTGGGCCCCAGCACAGGGAATGGGTCACCATAGAACATATCGATGCCCCCTGCCTCATTCACAAGTTCCACTGCCTGTACTCAAACAAACCTGGGGGGGCCCTTTAGGCAGGCAGGATGTCAAGTAATCCTGTCATGTCAATGGTATGCAGGAGGAGTGCTACTGCCTCTTTCCTTTCTTCTGAAGTTTTCCACACAGCCTTTTTATCAGGTCCCTGACCTTGCCCCAGCTGTAGGAGCCTCGCTGGGAATTGTAACGGTTCCCAGAATGTTTTGCTTCTTAGCCTGCTTAGCTTCCCCCAGGCAAGAACTGTATCAATTGGCTTCTGCTGAAGGGGGGGGGGTTGTTTGAATGTAGTATAACCTGGTAGGCACTGCTGTATCTAGTCATTACTGACACAGAGAATGTACACGTGTCTTTAGTACTGTTTCATCATTAAACACTGTCTTCTGAAGAAGCCCTGTGTTGTGTGACTGACTGAAGAACCTGACAGTAGGTAGGCTTCAGTTTCCTGGGATTTCTTCCCATTGGCTCTGTGCCAGGTTCCCTTCCAGGTCAGTCTAAACAATAGCATACAAGGTAAACACACATTTAACCCTATAATGACTGAATTTTAGACCTTGCAACACACATATTTCCAACACCCCTTGTCAAGGTCTAACATGTAAGTCATTCTACATGCACATACAACAAACATCACTCATTATTCACTTTAGTATTTGCATCAATCATATTCAACATTTTACGAAGGCATTCAAATTTTTCTTTGGTCAGTGGCTTAGTCAAAATGTCAGCCACCATTTCCTCTGTGCGACAATGTTCCATCTCAATTAGCTTCTTCTGGTACAGATCTTTCATTAGCACACACTTAATACCAATAGACCTACTTTTCACTGTGGTGCTTTCTCCCTTGCATATAGTAATACATGCTTTATTGTCCTCAAACATAAGTGCATGTACAGGTTCTCTTATTCTAAAGTCCTTCAACAAATGAAAAATCCATTCAAGTTCACTGTAGGGACTTGCTGCTGAAACTCACTCAACTTCTGCCATAGGCTGTACCACGACAGTTTGCTTTCTACTAGTCCAGTCTATTAGTCCATCTCCATAGAAGAATAGATATCTGCTAGTTGACTTGTAATTGTTCAATTCTTCTCCCCAGCTGGCATCCATATATTTGACTAGTCTTGGCCCTTCAGATGGTGCAGTTTTCAGTTCGAAGTCCATTGTTCCTTTCAGATACTGTGCTAGTTTCTTTACTGCACTCCAATCATGATGGTTAGGCAAACTCACCTTTCTGCATAAGATGCCAACTGTTGCTGTGATGTCAGGCCCCATGATTTTGCTTAAGTAGAGAAGTTTTCCAACTGCTTCTCTGTATTCTCCAGTGTCTTTGAGAAGTCTTCCATCCTTTTTCTTTAAATATCCAGGTTCAAGTGATATGGATGACGCCTTGCAGTTTTTCATACCAACAGATTCTATAAAGTCCATAATTTTTCATTTCAGGCAAAGAAGAAAGGTTCCATCCTTGAGTCTTTCAACTTGTATTCTGAGGTAGTGTTTTACGTCTCCAGGCTGTTTGCCTTCTACTTCCTTTTTCAGTCCATCAGCTATGTCTTCAATATCCTCTCTGTTTTGACAAGACTCAGTCAAGTCATCAACGTAAACAAGAACATACTGCTATTGGTTGTTTTCAGTTCTAGTGTACAGGCAAGGTTCAGCTTTCCCTTGCTCAAAGCCTTGCTTCTGCAATAGTCCTGTGATTTTGTCATACCAAGCTTTTGCTCCTTGTTTTAGTCCATAGAGTCCTTTGTTGAGTCTGTAAACATAATTTTCTTATCCTTTGACTTTGAAACCTTCAGGTGTTCCATAAATATTTCCTTAAATAGTTCTCCATTGAGGAATGCAGTCTTTATATCTAGATGCTCTACAATCATGTCTCTTGATTGTGAGAGCCAGTTTGGTGTAGTGGTTAAGTGCGCGGACTCTAATCTGGGAAAACCGGGTTTGATTCCCCACTCCTCCACTTGCACCTGCTGATGTGACCTTGGGTCAGTCACAAGCTATCACACAGCTGTTCCTGAAAGAGCAGTTTGTGTTAGAATCCTCTCAGCCCCACCTATCTCACAGGGTGTTTGTTGTGGGGAGGGGAAGGGAAAGGAGTTTGTAAGCCACTCTGAGATTCCAAGTGAAGGGCGGGGTATAAATTCAATCTCTTCTTCTTCTTCTTGATGCCGTGACACTAAGAAGTGTTCTGAATGTTGCTTGATTGATAACTGGAGCAAAAGTTTCAAAGTAAAGGTAAAGGTAAAGGTTCCCTTGCTCGAAAGCCAGTCGAATCCGACTCTAGGGTTGCGGTGCTCATCTCCGTTTCAAAGCCGAAGAGCCAGCGCTGTCCGAAGACATTTCCGTGGTCATGTGGCCAGCATGACTAAACACCAAGGTGCACGGAACACTGTTACCTTCCCACCAAAGTGGTACCTATTTGTCTACTCGCAATTTCTTGCTTTCGAACTGCTAGGTTGGCAGGAGCTGGAACTATAGACGGGAGCTCACCCCATCATGCGGCTGAACTCGGGTCTCGAACTGCTGAACTACTGACCTTCCACAGCCTGCAGTTCAGCATCTTAACCACTTGAGCCACCGCAGCTCCTCAAGTTTCAAAGTAGTCAGTCCCATATTCTTGTGAATAATCTTTAGCTACTATATGTGCTTTGTATAATTCTACAGTCCCATCTTCTTTATATTTGATTTTGAATACCCATTTGCTTCCAACAGGCTTTCTGCCTGGAGGTAACTTTGTAAGAGTCCATGCTTCTTTCTCATATATGGATAGTATTTCCTGTTCCATTGCTTCAATCCATCTGTCTCTTTCACTCGCAGGTAAGTTGCATACTTCTTTCCAGTTCTTAGGTTCTTTTGCAGATTGTACAGTTTCACAAAATCCATATTTCTGTGGTGGTTGCCCTTTAGTGCTTCTTTCTGATCATCTCACACTGGTTGTAGGTTCTGTCATGGGTTCTGCTGCCTCCTCTGGTGTGGTTCCCACTTCCCCTTCTGTTCTGGTAGTTTCATCAGAAGGTAGACCTGCCAGTTCCCCGGTCATCACCACAGGTAACCATGTAACCAACTCTTCAGGAGCAGTCTCAGAACTCTTTGGATCAGTTCTCTGGAAGCACATGGCAAATTGCTTTCATCTACATATACAACATTGTGTTCCCCAACTGTATGATTTTGGGGGTTGTATATCCGATATCCTTTTCCACCAACAGGATACCCTACTACAAGTCCAATTTCCGCTCTGGGGTCAAATATTCCCCTTTTCTCCTTTGGTATGTGAGCTTACCCTTTGGAACCAAAAGCTTTGATGGGCTTTAGTCCAGGCCACTTTTCAAACCAGGCCTCAAATGGAATGGTTCCAGTTACCTTTGAGGGTACTCGATTGTGTAAATACACTGCTGTATTGACGGCCTCACCTCATAGGGTATTTGGGAGGCCAGAATGTATTAGCATAGCCCTACACATGTCCTGGATTGTTCTGTTCACCTTTTCACAATACCCATTTTGTTGAGGCGAGTGCAGGGTAGACACTTTGTGTTCAATCCCTTCAAGTTCTAGAAAGCCTTTAAATTCTGCATTGCAATATTCTCCACCCCCACCAGTGCATAAGCTTTGGGGTGCTTGGCCAAACTTGTTTTTAATTGTGGCCACATAGCATTTGAATTTATTGAGAATCTCATCCTTACTCTTCATCATATATACAAAAGTATATTTTGTTTTGCTTTCAGTAGAAGTCACAAAGTATTTGTTCTCACCACACGATGGTGCTAGTGGGCCAACAAGAGACTCTAGGAACACAGTCTCTAGGAACTTCTCATTGTGAGTAGTGGACTTGCCAGTGTACTTTGGAGCAGTTCTCTTTGCTTTGAGACATGTCAAATCTCTCCTTTGCCTTGTCACAACTTACAGCAGAAATTCCACATTCTTTTAACAACTTTTCAACACTCTGCATCCCATGATGTGCAAACTTCAAATGCCATGCATACAAGCAATTCCAATGACTACAAGACCCATTGCCAGTTTGAAAAACTTGTCTCTCATCAGCACCAGCAACTTCTGAATCTCCACTAACAGCCACAAAATAATGAAATCCATTTCTCTCCTCCACTTCAAATGCAATTCTAGACGTTTCAGCAACAATCTTACTCCCTTTCCTTCTCTTAAGCAATACTTTATGATTACTCTCCATAAATCTTTTGGTTGAAATCAAATTATCAGCTGCTTCAGGAATCAGAGTCACATTCTTTAATTTAACATCCATCACTTCTCCAGTTGTAGTGAGGAGTTTGATTGGCCCAACACCCCCTACATTAAGAGGTTCCTTATTAGCTTGGTACACTTCAGGTCTATTGTTAGTATCAAGAACACAAAACAAGCCCTTATATTTGCATATGTGTGTACAGGATCCAGAATCTATTAAAAATACTCTCTTATCATCATCATCATCATCATCATCATAGATTCTAAAAGCATGACCTCTGTTGGCTGCATTAAAATTTCCCTTTGTCTGAGGTCTAAAACCTCTGTGGTTGCTATGATTTCCTCTTCCACCAGGTGCCGCTCTTTCAGTATGAACATGTGCACCAGTGGACTTTTGCCTGGTACTCCTTTTAAATTCACAATTTCTGGCACTTTTAAATTCACAGTCTCTGGCCAAATGATTTTCACCACATATAAAACATTCAATTTTCTTTCCCCTTTTAAATCTGTGTGCATGTTTCAAACTCAAAACAGACATCTCATTAGACTAAGCTTCCTGACTAGTTTTGGAGTCATATTCCTCCTTTAAAACCATCAACAAACCATCAAGCGTTAGATCCTTTTGGTGTCTTAAAGACATTGCTAGCCCTCTGTAACTTGTAGGGAGTCTGTTCAGTATAGCAGCAATCATGTCTAACTGGTCAAGAGTCTTCCCAAGATCTTTCAATTGATTGTAAGTCCCCATTAGCTTCTTTAATTGATCAGGTAAAGAGTCACTTTCCTTTATTCTAAAGTCAAAGATCTGAGCCTTCAAGTAATAAATCTTACTGGTTGTCTCCCCTCCATACTTGTCTTTCAACCATCAGTTTGGAAGTTTCTATTATATGCAGGCTAGGCACATCATGGCAATTAATTGAACCCATAACCAAGGACTTGGCATAGCCATCTAGTCTTCTGAAGGCACTTTTCTCTGACTCACTTGTAGGGACTTCCTTTTTTAAAATATATTCAGCCCTATATATTTGCAGTCTATTCTTTAGGGAGCTGAGCCACCAATTAAAATTATGCTGGGTCAACTTGAGTGGACCTAACCCCCCTGGGTTGAGATCTCTGGCTTGGGACATACTTACATCTGCAGCTGATCCAGAAGATGTGCTTGGTGTCTGTATATCACTCATTTTGATTTGCAGGCTTCAGTAGGCACTCATGGGGTTAATCCTTTCTTCAGAGCAGGAAGCAAGAGCAGGTGGAAACAATCAGCTTCTCCTGTTCTCTTCCATAACTGGGATTCCAAAACATGTGAAAGGCTTCAAAATAATAGTTCTCAGCTGCTCGCTAGCATATGCAGGCTGGCGTAAGTGAGATTTCTTTAATCAAGCAAGAATTAGAGTCGTCAGCCTTTTCTCAGCTTCAGCTTTGCATTGCAGAGAGAGTAAAGAAAACCTTGCAGAAAAAAAACAGGTCATTTTAAAATCAGGTCTCTCAGCTGCTAATTAGCTCCTAGCCTTTCTCTTTCAATCCAGTGAGCATTTGAAACTTACTTCACTTAAGCATATCAGGCAAGATCAGTAAACAAAACCATCCAGCTCTGCTACCAGAATATAAATTGGTTAAAATAGTTAAATATTCAGAGAATGCCGTGGATCTTTGCTTCACTGGAGAGGAGGCATTTTCTTCTATGTAAAAATCTTTATTTCTAAGGGAAGGGTTCACAGGAAATCTACAAAATAACAAAGACACCTAAGACTACATCTTTACACTTTGACCACAAGATCTACAATAATGGAGATTCTTCTTCTTCTTGACCTCTAGGAGGAAATCACCTGAATGCATTAACCAATGATTGTTAGTAGATAGGCTTCAGTTTCCTGCGATTTTTTTTCCCATTGGCTCTGTGCCAGGTTCCCTTCCAGGTCCATCTAAATAATAGCACACAAGGTAAACACACATTTAACCCTATCATGACTGAATTTTTGACCTTGCAACATACATATTTCCAAAAAGGAGCTGGCAGCCAGCATGTCTGCTCCTCCAGGGCTCAGGCAGCTAACCAGCTTGGTAGCACCACATATGCCCACCCCTTCCAGGGCTCAACAGTTGCTGTGCCTACCCACCTAGCAGGGGCTGAGGGACAGCCCTTGCTTGATCCTGGGGTGGCCTAGGCAGGGGTGTTGGGAGTGATTCTGGGGCCTAGTCTTGGACTTCTGCTCAGGGCCCAAGAATCACTAGGAGTGACATGGACAGTTCTCAAACATAAACTGGCATAACAATAACACCCCCATGTTAGCCATATATGGAAGGAGCCAACTTTGCCCATAGAAGCTCAAGTGCCCTTTACTAACCTTGGTTGCCCTCTCCCAAGTTGTGCCCTTTCCCACAGAGAAATTATTTTGCCACAGTTACATATGCAAACATGTCTGCTTTTCAACTAGTAAACTAATATACAAACTATGCATTTGGAAAATACTACTCTTACAAGAATTGTGTATCTTGGGTTTGTAGAAAAATGTCTTAATAAGGCAATGTCAGCTTTTCAGTGGGAGGGCCCAAGGCTGAGGGACAGAGCATCTGTTTTGCTCATATAAGGTCCAAGGTTCAATCCCTGGCATCTCCAGTTAAAAGGATCAGGTTGCAGGTTGAGTGTTAAGAACATGCCTGTGTTTTTCCAGTCTTGGTGATTACCATGGCATTTGCTGTCTCCTGGGAGAAACCTGCCAGCACCTACAGTTGGGTGGGTGTGTGACCGTTCATGCCTTGGGTTGGACTCCTAGCTGACACAACTAGCCAGTGAGGGGGGCTCCTCCAAGCCCACCATAGAGTGTCCCAAATGGGAACAAGATCAGCACACCAGAGCAAGCGTATGGTGATCAAGCAATTTTGAATGCAAAAGGGTAATCACTAAAATGTGAGTCGAAGTATAAGTGAGAATCACCCACAAATAGCGTGCTCCCCTATAAGAAAATGAGGGGGGAGGGGACTTCCCCCCAAGAACTGTTTACAAGCGAATTTAAAGCCAGAAGGGGGGAGGTCTGGCGGCAAAAAAACAGCTGAATGGAAATAAAGAGACTGTGAGAACATACCTTATTGTAGAAGAGCTTCCAGAGACTTTGACAAACTTTTAATAAAAGTAAACAATTCTCAAACATGGCACCGCTGAAGGACTCTAAGGACAAACTAGCAAAAGCTAAGCTTCCTTCCAGAAGTTCCAGCCTGTCATATTCTGTGCCTAGACAGGAGTCAACTGCGGAACTCCAAAGGCTGTTATTGGCCACTGTGTGACAGTGTTGGACTAGATGGGCCATTGGCCTGATTCAACATTGGTTACTCTTATGTCCTTATGTTAAGCGCTTCACCCCCTGCTGGAGAAAATTACAGCTATTGATAATAAGCTTGACGCACAACAAACACAAATGGTTTCGAATACACAGAGGATAGAAAAAACGGAGCAGGAGCTTAAAGAGATTGGTTCCAACTCAAAAAAGGTGAAGAAAAAACTGCAGGCATTGGAAAAGAAGTGCCAAATCAAAGAGTCTCGTGTATTACAGCTGCAAATGAAAAGGGCAAGCTATGTCTTGAGACTTCAAGGTATCAAGGAGGAGAAAGGGGAGAATCTGAGACAGATTGTGGGTGATTTGTTGGCTCCCATGGCAGAGATGACATCTGATCAACTTCAAAGCAAAATAGATACGATCTTTAGATCGTATTCAGAATTTATCAGAAAGAATAATCTGCCCGAGGAAGTTACAATAAGATTCTCCTGAAGAAAAATGAGAGATCAACTACTGAAAGTGACTAATGGAGTTACCCTGAAGGTAAAAGACAAGGATATTAAAGTACTGAGAGATGTTCCATTTGAGATAAGAAGGAAGAGAAGGAAATATAGAGACTTGGTGTTATTTTTGCAAAGTCACGTTTCTTACAGATGGTTGGTACCTGAGGGACTAATCTTCAGATATGCAAATGGTAAAGAAAGGATAGACTCTGTTGAAAAGGCTTGCGAGTTTCTGCGTCAACACAGTCATCCGTCAGGAGAAGGAGTTACCAATGGAGCCAAAGAGAGTGAGGAAGAAGGAAAGACTGGATCTTCTGATGAGGACTCAGATTCTAAATTGGGGGCAGTAGGCCCCAAAGCAGGCTATCATTTGAGAGGAAAAAACGGGGGAAATAGATGGTTAATGTTCTCTGGAGTGCTTTAAAATATGTTTATCGTAATTCACAATTCTCTTTTGAAGCTGAAATTGTTGGTGAAATATCAAAATGTTTTATTAGCTAGATGATCATTTTTGGCAAAAGTTAATTTGCATTTATGAGGGAAAGCAATTATGTAGAATGTTGGTATGATCACCGTCTCTTGGGTTTTTAGAGGGTTTTCTTTTCTTTCTCCTGTAGAGGGTAGTTCCCCTTTCCGATTTTTCCTGTTTGTAGTTTTTTTTAGTATGTAGTTATTAGAAAATGCAATAAAAATCCCCTTCGAGGGGCCAAAAATAAATAAATAAAAAAGAACATGCCTGCAATGGTACAGCCCGTTCTACAACCTCACAATTCTCCCACCTCATTTTGCTGCATGTACAGATGAGGCCTCAGTCATATGCACTTGTGAGCATTTAACCAACACAACAAAAAAAGCCAGCTTGATATGGAAATTGGCAGCATTCTTGCTGGGATGTATCTTATTAATCTACAGATTCACATGTGTGCATCAATTAAACACTTAAGGGGGGACTTGATGTAATCATAAGCACAATCACATCAAAATTTCTTTTTTGCAATCTTTTACTCATGCAAACATTGTACACAGAGAGACATGCAATTGTGCTAAATACATAGTATTTTTACATTTCTGGAATTAATTTCAGAATTTCTTCTGGTTATACCAAAATTTAAAAGGGATAGAACAACAATAAGAACAAAGCAGAGCAATCTGCTCATCTCAGATCTTATGCACCTAAGTCCATATGGGAAGCCATAGCAAGAGTGCCTGCAAAAGAAGCAGAGAAATTGAGAAAAGCTGCAGAAGAAGAGATTCAATCTCTGATCAAGATCCAAATATGGACACTTACAGAACTATGTCCAAGGAAGATGGCAGTAAGATGCAAATGAATCTTCAAAACCAAGCATGATGCAGAAGGGGTAATACAAAGATACAAAGCCAAGGATACTCTCAGAAGTTTAGAGAAGACTATGATGAACCCTCATGTCTATGTGAGACATACTTCAATAAGAATGCTATTGAGCATAGCAGCAGCCAGGAAGATGCATCTGGAGCATCGATGCTAGGGATGGGCACAAACTGGGAAAACTTGGTTTGTTCAGGTTCAAGATGTGTCCTGAACCTGAACCCAGCTGCTCTGCTGAACCAAACAGGTTTGGGAAGTTTGGAATGCAGTGGGATGGGGGGTTGCACGCATGCGTTAAACCAAGCCGGCTGTGTTTCCTCCGAGCTCCTCCTTCGAACTAAAGAATTTATAGCTCAAAGTTTGTAAATACTACGCAAACCCAGATAAGAGGCTGATAACCAGGAAGCAGCTGGCTAGAACAACTTCAGAGTGGTAAGAAACTAATTTATTGCTGTGCTAGAAAGGAAAGCCTTGAGATTCTTAAGGCCGCTCCCAAAGCTTTGAACCAGATATGGCGAAGACAATTAAGGACCTATCTGAACAAATTTCAGGACTCCAAAATACAGTCCTTGCCTTTCAAGAGAAAATCAGTAGTGAGTTAATCTCACTACGTGGAGAAATTAGCAAAATAGGCACAGAAATAGCTTCTATAAAGCAGACAGCTACAACAGCCAAAGAGCTTGCTGAAGCTAATGAGCAAAAAATAACCGCTCTGAACCGCCAAATAAATGACTTGTCAGACAGAAACAGAAGAGCTAACCTTATTTTATCAGGGATATCTGAAGAAATTTCTGTAAATAAATTGGAGGAATCGCTGATACAGTGGCTGCAGACAAACGAAGTAGAAATAAAAACAGAGGATGTTGAGAGAGTGCATCGACTACAAAGGAATGGGAGGGGCGGGGCCCCTAGAGATGTAATAATTAAATTTGCCAGAGAGAAAATTCAACAGCAAATATATACAGCACTAAAGAAGAGGAAAGACCTGACTTTTAGAGGAAGAAAAGTCTGGGTGAGACAAGACTTTTGTCAAGAGACCTTAAGGAAAAAAAAACCTCATGCGCCCCTTTGCCCAAAAGCTTTATGCAAATAACGTGAAATTTTCATGGGGCTATCCATCCTCGATAATTATATTTCGGGAAGGAAAGCGACTGATGGCAAGGAACACCACAGAGGCAAAGGAACTACTTAAACAATTAGGTATAAACACAGACGATATGGGAGAGCAAGAAATGGAAGCGGAATCGGGGGTTCCTGAAGATGGCGACGAAGGAACTTCAGAGAGAGGAGGGAAACGCCTCAGGACCAGCTCCCGATAACCAATTAAGGGAAGTATACCTTTATTGATTGAGCTAATGACTATTAATAGTATTATCATTTTTTACAGTATCAAGAAGGAGGAGGAGGGGGATGTGTGCACCCCATGCAGTGGAGAGAGGGGAAGAGATTTTCTTTCCACCTTTACTCTCAACCACGGGGGGAAGGGAAGGGGAAGGGTAAACTAACTAACCATTCAAATTTTTCACAGCCACGAGATGTCAAAGCCTTAATTGATGTGGGATATGGATAAAACAATAAAAATTTTATCACTGAATGTCAATGGTTTAACATCAGAAATTAAACGATATAGGATAGCCAAGTTGGCAAGAGAGCAAAAAACTGATGTTCTGTGTTTACAGGAAACACATAAGAAAAGAAATGACAACAAGCCTTTGCTAAAAGACTCGACCTGGATGATGTTAGCGGAAGCTAGGAGCCACACCAAGGCCAGAGGAGTGGCAATAATGACTCATAAGAAACTTAGAGTAGAGGTACTAGAAAGAAGGACAGACAGGGAAGGGAGATATGTGATGGCTAAATTCAGATTAGAGGGGAAGAAATTTACATTGGTAAATATATATGCACCCAATAAAGGACAAAAGAAATTTTTAGCCAGGCTAGTTAAAAAAACTAAGCAATTCGCAGAGGGAGAATTAATTATGACAGGAGATTTGAACATGGATCTGACTAAAAATAAGGCAATTAAAATAGGAGATTGGGGCTTGAGGGAAGCACATGAATTGATAGGACAGCAGCCAAAACCCACCCATGTATCCAGCCGGCACAAAACCCCATCATGCATAGATTACATAATTGTAGAAAAAAGCAGCAACCTGACTATAAAAAAAATTACAACGCACCCAATCTGGATATCGGATCATGCACCAATCACTATAGAAATAGAAGGCAATCAAAAACCAAAAAATAGAACTTGGAGGTACAATAATTTAATAATGGCTAAAGAGGAAGATAGGAGCTATATGATGGAGCAGATAAGATTATATTTTGAGGAGAATAGAGGGACTGTCCCAACTAACACCCTGTGGGATGCCGCGAAGGCGGTGATAAGGGGACACTGCATAAATAAGGAAAAGTACATCAAAAGAGAACGCTATCTAAAAAGACAATCTAAAATTCAGGAACTGGAGAGGTTGCAAAAGGAACAAATCACCAATCATGATTTAAAAGTACAGAGTCAGATAACAACAATTAAAAAACAATTAGATGAGTTGGACTCAGTTACATTATGGAAGAGAGAAGCAATGGTAAGAAATGACTTCCATAGAAATAGTATTAATTCGGCCAGAAGGTTAGCTAACTATTTGAAAAACAGGAAGGTAAGGCAAAAGATAGAAAATATAAAAGTGAATGGCCAAAGAACTGGCAACTCAAAAGATATAGTAAAAGCCTTCGAGACCTTTTATAAGGAGCTGTATAAAAAAAAGGACATAGTCATATATGAGGAAGATATAAGAACAACACTCAAAGAAAATGATGAAATTATGTTAAAGGAGGAAATAACACTACAGGAGATAAAGGTGGTAATTAAAGAATTGAAAAAGGGCAAATCCCCAGGCCTAGACGGTTTCACAAGTGAATTCTATAAGGAGATGGTAGACATATTGGCCCCAGAGCTCCAAGAGGTATTTAATGGAATATTGAAAGGGAAAAAAGCCCCAGATTCGTGGAGGCAATCAGAAATAGTGGTAATCCCTAAGCCACATAAAGACCCAGAGGAAGTGGGCTCATATAGACCTATTAGTTTACTAAATCAGGATTATAAAATCTTTGCAAAAATACTGGCAAATAGATTAAAGAAGATCATACCTAGCATAATAAAGGAGGACCAATATGGATTTGTAAAAGACAGGAATATAGCCCACCCCATAAGGAATATTATAAATGTATTACAACATGGCCACAAAAAAAAGCTAGGCCTCTTGAAATTAGATGTCTACAAAGCATTCGATACACTCTCCCAGGATTTTCTGTGGCAGGTAATGACTAAATACGAGATGGGGGAGCCATATATAAAAGCGATCCAAGAAATGTACAGAGAAGGGACAGCAGTGGTGAGAGTTAATGAAGAACACTCACAACCCCTCAAGATTCAAAGAGGAGTCCGGCAAGGATGCCCGCTCTCGCCCCTCCTATTTATACTAGCAATAGAACAGCTAGCTGAAAGAATAAGAAATTCTGCAAGGGTGGAAGGATACAGGGTAAAGAAGGAAGAAATGAAAATCAATTTATTTGCCGACGACATTATAATCGCTATGACAAACCCCAAAGAGGCAGTAAAAGAAATAAAAGTTATATTAGAGGACTTCGAAAAATGTTCAGGACTGAAGGTGAACATGGCTAAATCAGAAATTATGTACCTTAATGTGACTAAAGAGGAAAGGGAACAAATACATGGGATTACTAATATTGGAATGGGCACCAAAAAATTCAGATATTTAGGCATTGTACTACAGAAGAATATCGATAAAATAGCAGAGAACAATTATAACAAGGTCTGGAAGAAAATAGAAAAAGATATGAAAAAGTGGAAAAATAAAATAATGAATATATCTACTAGAATAAAAAGTGTTAAAATGTTTTGGCTGCCAAGATTAATATACCTCTTTCAGACAATACCGCTAGGAATGTATACCAAAAAACTAGACCAATGGAACAGAGTGATTAAGGAATGGATTTTCGGTAGTAAAAAATGCAGAATACAGAGAAAGATAATTTATAGCCACAGATCAGAGTTGGGATGGGGAGTCCCTGACCTGATTAGCTATTACGAAGCCTTCCAAATAAAATCGATACTGGAGATAGGCGACGGAGAGGGACTAAAATGGGTGAGTTTTGAGAACGAAATCAATAATAACATAGGGAGTTTTGGGGTATTCTCCAAAACGACAAATAAAGATCTTATACAAGTTAAGGGACCTAGGTATTCAACACTAACAGTGTGGAACAAGTGGCAGCCCTCATGGCTTAAAAGAACCTCAAAATGGGCACCACTAAAGTCCCTCTATAACGAAACAGAAGAAAATAAATGGTGCGAACTCCTGAGATCAAAGGGATATTATAGGCTAAGAGACTTATTTAGAGGAGGCACTCTAAAACCAGCACAGGAATTAATCGAGGAGATAGGCAAGCAATATTGGTTAAAAATTACAGGCCTTTATAGAATGATTAAGGAAGTTAATGAAAAAGGAAATATTTGGACAGAAGAACCAATTGAAGAAATACATAATAGGATGCAAAAATTTAAACAAGGATTAGCAGGATATATTTACAAGAAAATGTTATCCAATAAAGATAGGGCAATACTTTATTTACAGAAAACATGGTGTAAGGAAGGCCAGATATCGGAAAACGATGCAAATAGAATAATGAAGGGAATAGAAGAAACCAAAATTATTAAATTTAATGAATTGGAACATAAATTTTTCACAAAGTGGTATAAAACACCAGCGCAGATAGCAAACATGTTTCCGGGATCGAGTTCTATGTGTTGGCACTGTAAACAATTTAAGGGCTGGTTCTCTCATATGTGGTGGGAATGTCCAGAGGTGAGAGTCTTTTGGTCAAAAATAATACAAATTATAAAGAAAATATGTAGAATTTCATTGAATGTAGACTTTAAACTAATGTTAATGGGTATATTAGGAAATAAGGCTGTCAATAAGGAAACCCAGGCTATACTCAAAGCTATGGTGTTAGCAGGCAAGGCAGTGATAGCTCTGGGCTGGAAAGATAAGAGCAAATGGACAATAGATACCTGGCACACTTATTTGTTTGATTTTGTGCAGTCGGACATCATTGAGAAATTGCGCCAGAAGACCACATGGGAGGATAAAGCCGAAGAAATTAAAGCGAGGTGGAAGATCTATCTAAAGTGGATAACAGTGGAAGGAAGACAGGACATTCGGTGGAAGATTCAGACTTTGTGCCCGTGGCTGTGAATAAAAGATCAACAAACAAGGGGTAGAGGGAGGGAGGGGGAACTTATTGAGTTAAGTAAAGTAAGGAGACAAAAGATATTGTGTAATATGTAGAAAATTCAAAAAAATAAACCTATTAAAATGGAATGCAGTGGGATGCTCTCTTGGAGTCCTAGAGACTCCAAAATGGCAGGGCATGTCCAGATGATTTTCCTCTACCAGCCAACCAAGCTTGGCAAAGTTTGGGGTTCAAGTTATGGACCCCCAAAGACAGTATCTCCAGGGAAGTGCTTTTTTGAGGAAGATGTCAGGTATGGGTTCTGGAGTGTACAGATTGGCCCCTGTGTGAGCTAAAGGCAACAAATTTGTGGCAGACCTCCCTGGGATGCCCCCCTTACATGCCCTTCAAGTTATATGTAGATTGGACTTAGGAATCCAAGTTATGGACCTCCATGGGCCCTGTGAGAGCTAGAGCATCAAGCTTAGATGGACCTCCCCAGGATGCCATACTACATGGCCTGACTTGGGGGGTGGGGTCTGAGTAACAGCTCACCAAAGACACCCCCAGGAGAGTGCTTTCTGAGGAAATGTTGTCAAGTATGAGTTCTGGACCATAGAACAGATAGGATGGACTCTGTGACCTAGTAGAGGGGAGGCATCGAACGTGCAGTGGACCTCTTCAGGATGGACACACACACCCCTCTTGGAAGCACGTAGGAGAGAACTGTTGCTGGCACTATTGCAGATGGATGTGTCCCTGACTGGGTCCATCCTCTCTCCAATGACCAGATGAATGCAGGGCCAACCGCATCTGCCCTGGCCTGGGAGCCATCCACACAGTAGGCGGCTTAGGGCAGGGCAGGGCCAACCATCCTGCCCTGCCCCAGAAGCCACCCACAGGGTGGATGGCTGACTCCCCAGGTCTACCCTTCTTCCACAGGTGAGGCGACTATAGCACCCTACCCAGGCCTAGGACTCACTCTCACAGTAGAAGGCTTTACTCTCCATGCCCACCCTCCCTCCGCAGACAATGGGATTTCAGGGAAGGGCCTGACTTGTCAAGGACCCGGAAGCCACCCACACAGTTGTAGGTGGCTGTGTCTCCATAGGCCCACCCTCCCTCTGCAGATGGACAACATGATTATGTGGAAGGGCCTGGGGCCTGGGAGCCACCTGCACCATTACAGTTGGCTGTATCTCCCTGGGCCCACCCTCCCACTGCAGTCAAGGTGATTACTGGAAAGGGCCAACCCTCCCACAGTTGTGGGTGGCTGTGTCTCCATGGGCCCACCCTCTCTACACAGAAAAAGTGAGTGAAGGGCAGGGCCAACCCTCCCACCCTGCCCAGGTCCCAGGATCTACCTACATGGTTGTGGATGACTGTCTCCCCCAGGTCCACCCTCCCTCTGTGGTTGGACAATGTGATTATGGGACAGGGCCAACCCGCCCACACTGCCCTGGGGAGGGGGGCAGGAGCCACTTACCCAGTTGTGAGTGGCTGTGTCTCCTCAGCCCCACCAGCATGGTCAAGATGATTACTGGGTTGGACCAACCCTCCCACCCTGCCTGGGGCCCTATAGCCAGCTGCACAGTTGTAAGTGGCTGTGTCTCCCCAGATCCATCCTCCCTCTGCAGATGGACAATATGATTACATGGCAGGGCCAACCCGTCCACCCTGTCTGAGGCCTGGGAGCCACCCACATGGTTGCGGGTGGCTGTGTCTCCTTGGCCCCACCCTTCCTCCATGGACAAGGCTTACACAGACATTTAGTTCCTGCTTCCTGCCTTGTCTTTATTTACAGGCAGCTGCAGCCAGCCATCTTTGAGAGAACAGATCACAATTGTTAGTGGTGGCTCCAGATTGAACTTGCTGCAAAAGAGCATCCTGTTCCTAGGAAGGGTTGGCCATGTGTGTCCTGCAGTCACCTGGGATTTTTGAGCCCATGCCCCAAAAACACCTTGCCAGCAAGATGATATGCCCCAACAGGGCCTGAGCAAAACAAAGCCAGGGATAGCTCTGGAATGCAGCCCCACCTTCCAAAAGGATTTGGCCATGCACTATAATCACCTTGCCAGCAGGCAGACTGAAAGGCCATGGTGCATCTGGACAGGAGCCCCCCTGCTATGTTGACAATGACTGCTGGTCAGCAACATGCATTGATAACATGTTGCCATGAAGACTGCAGGCCACTGCTGACTAGAATGCCACAGCATCCCACACCTGAGAGTGCCCTGGCTCATGCCACCATAAAGGGTTGCCCACATGAGGCACATGTTCTTGACAGTGGCATGATAGTCTGAGTCTGGTAAGTGCCCTGCCCATGAATGGTGGAGGTGTCTGGTGTCTGGGAGTTGCTTGTGACAAGAGGGGAGGTGGCTGAGGGTTGGGGCCCAAAGAGAGCAAAGACACAAAGAAGGAAAGAAAAGCCGTGATGGCCCCAGGTTTTTCTGTCTACTAGGTGAGGGTACATTCTAGCACCCCCGCCATGTGGGGTGGGACAGGGGTGAGCTCCAGAGCCACAGCGGGGGCACAGCCCATCGCAGCCACCATAGTGGCGGCAGGGGCCACAGCTATCAGTGTGCACCACGGCAACAGTCGCTCTTGAGTGTCGCTCTCATTGGTCGGCCTCACGGCATCCACTCCCCCTCCTCTTTGGCATGTGGGCGGCCTCGTGGTATCGGTGGTTACTGCATGTGCATGAGCATAGCTTGGAGCTGTTGATCACCCGTACTTCAGCCGGCAGCTTCCCTTCATGTGGCAGCGTCACCTCTGGTGGAGCGCGACAACCAAGGTGGGGCGAGGAGGGGCCAGAATGGTGCCCTTGTCAAGTTGTCGCCCTAGGCAACAGTCTAAAATTTAACAATAACAGGCCAGCCCTGAAGAAAAGGAAACAGAAAGACCCCCCAAATTTCAGGAGAAGTCCCTTGTGAAGATCTTGGCCATGCGGTCATGAAAATCACCTTGATGTGGGGGGCAATGAGAACAGTCAGACCCTGTGCCTGCAATGTCACAGCAACAAATGACCAAAGCCCAGGGAGAGAAAAGGATGGATAGCAGTCATTGCAACCAGTCACCCTGCAAGTGGTGTGGCCCAAAGGCAATGGATGTGAGAGGACTGTGTAGCCTGGGGAGGGGAAGCTGTGGGAGGGTAGACAAATTGCCCAAGGAAATAGGACTCAGTTTTGTGGGTAATGGGTGTTGGAGGAACAGTTCCGCTACCAACTTCCCAAGCACAACTTTTCCATGGTCACAGCTCACCCCTTGGTGAAATTTGAGGTTGACTGGAATCAGGAACCACCCTCACGCCCACCACACTGGTGGGATTGGTATTGTCATGCTCTGTCATCACATCTGCAGTGGTGTGACTTGGAAGGGATTGATGTGTGGGCTGCGTAGTCTGAATGGAAAACAGCACCATGAGAGAGAAGACACTTCTGTATGGAAGTTGGACTTGGCCCTTGAGCTCACCTAGCCTGCAGGACAAGTGGGGGGTGGGGGTGGCTAAAAGTCCTGGCACACATGACATGACACTCACATGCCCCAGGAGGGTCATCCATGCCCTTTGTCACCTTGCTAGTGTGGAGATGTAGCCATGGAATGTGGGGAGGCCCTATTGGTTTCCAATTTAGAGGAGGAAACATCAAATGCAGAAGCTAGCAATGCTTCTCCATGACGTGCTAGGTCTAAACTGAGTACACCACAGATAAACACCCCACAGCATCCCTCAACAGCTAATGGCTCAAGGCAGGTGCTGATGAGGATGGGAGTGGATGGCTGTGTCCCATGATTGCTTAGGTGGGCAAGTTACAGGACAGCTCAAAGCCCAGTCCATCCAGTGCAAGGACAAATGCCCAAACCTAACTGCTTCCAGATTGCAGCCACCTTTGGGAGAACAGATCATTAGAATGGAGATCAATCCTGCTGCCAACAACCAGTATCACTCTGGAATGGACCCTGTGACCAGACTGAATAAGAGGACACATTCCTCACATCGACCTACAGCGAACACCCCGGGGAAGGACCCGACATGATCCATTCCTTGAAGTCACCTTGCCAGCAGGATGATTAAGACAGGATGGCTCTTGACCAGAGACCAAGACTGGCCTGAATAACAGGACACATCTCAATCCTCGGCAAGCCCTGGTGAGTGAACACCTAGGAACCACATCCATCTGTTTGCAGTCACCTTATCACTGGGCCAAGTGACAGTGGATGGCTCCTGTCCTGACTGGGACCCACATGACAACCAGCTTCTTCTACAATTGAGGACAGGAATACCTAGGAACCACATCCACCCCTTACACTTTGCCAGCTGGCCAAGTGAGGGGGATGACTCCTGTGCTGACTGGGATCCACTTGACCACTAGCTTCTTCCACAATTGAGGATACAGTCACGGGCCTGGACTTAGGAGGACTGCAAGCCATCCTGTCTCTGTACCCAAACCGAGCACAGGACCTCAGCCAATTAGCCACTTCTCAGGTGACAAGGAGAACCCCTACTCATTTCACCCCAACACTGCCTGAGCAAAACAGGGCAGGGGAAGCAGCAGGATGAAGGGATGCAATACGTTCTCCTGGATGAAATATGTTGTGCCCCCTGCTCAGGCTCTGGCTTGTGTCTGGAAGAATACAGCCATTTGGATCCACAGCAAACACCCCAGAGTGCCGGTATGTGAAGAATGCATCCAAGGACAATGCATTCAGCATCAGAAGCTGTGACCACCGATCACTCGCCCCAGAAGGATTTGGCCTTGCCCTGTCATCACCTTGCCAGCAGGAAGACTGAAAGGCCATGGTTAGGACTTTGGAATGGAGCCCGAAAAACATGCACTGCTGTGTGAGAATGAGGACCTGGCTACTACTCTCCATAGAACACTGGCTGGCCCTGCACTGCAATAATCTTGCCAGAGCTGTGAGTGAAAGGGATGGGACCCATCTAGCAAAGACCACCCAGAGACCTGGAGCCTCAGAAAGGGGAAGGAAAAACCCTCCCAAACAAGGCCCCTGACCATGCCCACACAGCCCCTTGAGATCAGAGAGTGGGAAGGAGACGGCTATTGAGCCCCTGGATAACAGCAAGGAGGAAGACCTCACCTGTACCGATACCAAAATAAGGCCCAGGTAAAAACATTTGCCATCCTGCAATCACCTGTAAGTAGGGTGAGCAAGAGGCACTGAAACTGCCTGAATGGGAAACCCGGAGAGTCCTGGACGTAAACTGTTATGTGTGTCCCCCCCCGGGGTCTGTCTTCTTTCATCTGCCAGCTGGAAAAAGAAGGTTATAATCCATCAGATATGGAACCAGTGCTGAACACTGATCTCCCTGGATCTGGATTTGCCCTGCACTTCAGTCACCTTGCCCGTGGCAAGAGTGAAAGACAATAGCTACGGAGCCTGGAACAAGGGGAAAGGGATAGGAGAAGAAGGAAGACACTCCTAAACAAAGCCCTTTAGCCATACCCAGGGAAAATGATTGGCCAACCTGTAATCACTTTGACAACAGAGCAAATGATGGTGGTAATGGTTGTGGAGCCCCCTACAATGCCATCAACAGAGACTGCTTCCAGCCAGATCCAAAACAAGGCCCTTACCCCTGGCACTTTTACAGCAGAGTACAAGAGAGGGGATAGCCACAGTCAATGTGTTAGCAGTGTGTGTGACAAGGGTTGGTTGAGGACCTGGGGAGCAAGAACAGCCCTGTAGCTAGAGGTTTTTTGGGGAGGGGACCTTGGGGGGGCACCAGCTAATTAAATCAAAAGCTCTCGGGCAAGGGCGGGGTCTGTTTGGTGCACACCCACACAGCCCCCACTAGCGCCTTCCTCACTCCTTCCCTGAGCTCACAGCAGAAAGAGGTTGCAGGATCGGTACTCATACTGGTAGGCTCTTGTGGGGTTAATTCCTCCATGAAGCTGGGAGCCAAGAAGTTGAAAACAATCGGCTTGCTTTCCTAGTCAGCTGCAGCTTCGCCTTTCTTCCCTTGGAGCTCAGGAGCGCGCGAAGGAAAAAGAAAACTTCAGGAAGGGTTTTCTTGGCTGCTCCTTGCAAAATGCAAACTAGTCGGGACTCCTCTAATCAGCGAGAAGTGCTCACCACCTTTTCTTAGTTGCAGCTTTGCTTGGCAGAGAGAACAGGGGAAAAAATCCTTTTAAAACTCAAGCCACTAATGTGTGTGGGGTTGCAGCAGTTCGCTCCCCCTGTTGAATTTTCTTAGCAGCTTGATTTTTAAAAGGATTTTTTCCCGTTCTTTCTGCCAAGCTGCTGGGTCCTAAAGAGAACATAAGAACATAAGAACATAAGAGAAACCAATGTTGAATCAGGCCAATGGCCCATCTAGTCCAACACTCTGTCACACAGCGGCCAAAATATACCAGGTGCCATCAGGAGGTCCAGCAGTGGGGCCAGGGCACCAGAAGCCCTCCCACTGCTGCCCCCTCCAGCACCAAGAATAGAGTGCATCACCTGCCCCAGACTGAGAGTTCTCATTCTATACCCTGTGGCTAATAGCCACTGGTGGACTTCTGCTCCATATGTTTATCTAATTTCCTCTTGAAACTGTCCATGCTTGCAGCTGCCACGACCTCCTGTGGCAGTGAATTCCATATGTTAATCACTCTTGGTGTCTTGGGTGAAGAAGTATTTCCTTTTATCTGTTCTAACCCGACTGCTCAGCAATTTCATAGAGTGCCCACGAGTTCTTGTATTGTGAGAAAGGGAGAAAAGTACTTCTTTCTCAACCTGCTCAATCCCATTCATAATCTTATAAACCTCGATCATGTCACCCCTCAGCCGTCGTTTCTCCAAGCTAAAGAGCCCCAAGCATTTTAACCTTTCTTCATAGGGAAGGTGTTCCAACCCTTTTATCATTCTAGTTGCCCTTCTCTGCACTTTTTCCAATGCTATAATATCCTTTTTGAGATGTGGTGACCAGAACTGTACACAGTATTCCAAATGAGGTCGCACCAATGATTTATACAGGGGCATGATGATACTGGCTGATTTGTTATCAATTCCCTTCCTAATAATCCCCAGCATAGCGTTGGCCTTCTTTATTGCAGCTACACATTGTGTAGACATTTTCAGCGAGAGAGTCAGCAAACATGGAGATATCAGCTCATGTTCATAAGGTGATCAATCGATCAGGGGGTGAAGGGGCCGGGGGAGGAGGGGGGAGCAGAAGATATGGGGAGGGGGCCCTCAAAACCCGTCGGGGGGCGGGCCCTCAGGGCCCCACGCAGGCTATGGGCCTGAGCAAGAACCTTTTGTACTCCACATTGAGCGAGGCACACAGCCACCAAATGCAGAAGCAAGTAATGTGCATTGACGTATTGCCCCGAGAGGACCCCAGGCTAGATGAGTGTCCCACGCTTGTGGATTTGGTTGTTCGGACCAAAAAGCCTGGGCCTAGTAATTGTCCTACCCTTAAAAGGTGGAGGTGGTTTGTGAAAGAGAGTCATGAGTGATATAAGGGGAGGTGGCTGAGAGTCAGGGCCCAAAGGGAGCAAAGAGGGAAAGAAAAGGAAATAGAAAGACCGCCCAAACTTAAGAACTAGTCCCTGGTGAAAACCCTGGCAGTGAGGGCACGGCAATCATGACAGTCAGACAACAACAAACAACCAAAGCCCAGGGACAGAGAGAGGGATGGATGGATCACATTCAGCTGGAATGGTGGATCAAAATCCCCCCCACACACATATATCTTATTCCCAGGAATATCCGGCCAAGGGAGTGCCCCTGCAATCTGTCACCCTGCCAGTGATGTGGGCAAAAGGGGATGGATGTGAGTGAACAGTGTAGCCAGGGTGGTAAAAGGAGCCATGGCAAGAGAGAAAAGCTGCCCTGAGAACTAGGACTTGGTTGGCCTGCCGTGCCTGCCCTTCCCCCAGAATCACCCTGCCAGCGGTCTGGGCAGAAGGGGATGGTGCCCCCCAAACACCAGAACCTCCAAGTCATCACAGGATGTCTTGGCAAATGGAACCAACATCCCATTCCCAAGTTGTCAAGCACAAGTAATATGGGTGATTTACACAGGCTGCTTCCAGTACTCAGAGACCACCAGAAGTTCCCTCATTTTTCTGAACAGTACATGATGCTCCAGACAGACAGCATGATTGCTGGGCAGGGCTAACCCTCTCGATCTGCCCTTCCTGGGGCCAAGGAGCCACCCACACAGTGGGTGACTGCATCTCCCTGGGACCACACTCCATCTGCTGAGAGGGCTTGCACACAAATGGAAATTTACCCTCCTTCCTGCCTTATGTTTGTTTATAAGACTCTGTGTTGGACCATTTCAGTCTGCTCACCCAGGAAGAAGTTGACAGAATCCTGGTTGCTTTGAAGCCCACCACTTGCCTCCTTGATACTTGCCCATCATGGCTAGTGAGAGCCTGCAGCAATGAGGTGTGGACACGCAACACCTTCTGAGCTGAGTGTGATGGACCTCCTGATGGTCGCTGGGTGACAGAGTGTTGGACTAGATGGGCCATTGGCCTGATTCAACATTGGCTTCTCTTATGTTCTTATGTTCTTATGTTCTTATGTAACATCTTGCAGTCTGTTTCAGCCCATAGTCGCTCTTCTGCAGTTTACACATAAGTTGCTTGTCTTTGGATTGTTCAGATCCTGGTGGCTGTTCCATGTAAACACCTTCCTTTGTTTCTTCATGCAGAAAAGTAGGCTTTATGTCCAGATTAGGGATGTACATGAATCACATGATGAACCAAAATTCATGAAAAATTCTGGCTGGATCAGGGCTCAGGAGGTGACGTTCAGCACATACATGGTCTCTGAAGAAATCTCTGAGGGCCACTGGAACAGCAACACAGAAAGGCAGGTGTCCTTCTCTCAGGTGTGCAGTCTCAACTGGCATCATAATGGGTTATCATGCTTTACAGTTCCTCAAGCATACTTTGCACAGTCCACATTTTATTACAGTTCATAAAAGGCAAGGAAAAGCCTTGCAGGGCAACATTTCCCCCCCTTGGGACCCTGGAGACATCAGGCGAAAGGGTCATATGATCGGGAGCACTTGATGTCATCTGGAGACCTGGTCTTTTGTCTTCTGGGCATTGCAAAACCCAGGTAACACTAATGTCTAGATCCATGCCCTATGCTGCATATATGCCAATGCTTCTCTATGCTGTAATCATTAAAAATTGTGGCCTGTTTTATACTACACATGCTTTCAATGTCTTTTGTATTGCCCCCCCCCACACACACCTTTTCTCTTCTGGCACCATCCCCTGACCTTAGAACCATGAACAGACTTACATTCCTGACTTACGTGGATAACCTGATTTTATGCTGTGAAGACAAGGAGGACTGTGATGACATACTTCAACAGCTGAATCAAGAAACAGAAGTGAAACAATTAGGAAACTTCAGCTACTATCTTGGAATAGAAATAGAACAAGAGGAAGATGGGAGCTATCTTCTCAACCAGAAGCAGAAAATCCTAGAATTACTGGACTACATGAATATGAAAGGAGCTAAACCAGCAAGCACTTCTATGGAAACAAACTACCAGCAAGGAAGCAGTAAATTTCTGTCTGACAACAAGCAATACAGAGATGCAATGGGAAAATTGCTGTATATAAGCACATTGATGCATCCTGATATCACAGCTCTGGGTATGTTATGCAGAAAGATGGAATCACCAAACAATAGGTACTGGGATGCTGTCAAAAGACTTGCAAAAGTACCTCAATTGCATTGCACATCTGAAACTAAGGTATCAACAAGTGACAGTCCCAGACTAGTGGGATAAATAGATGCAGACGGGGCAGGAGATACTACAGGTAGAAAGTCAACCAGTGGACACATATTCTTCTTTGGCAGCAGACCAGTCAGCTGGAGCAGCAGGAAGCAAAAAACTGTAGCTGTATCCTCAGCAGAGGCTGAATATGTATCCTCAGCAGAAATGTGCAGACAACTCAAGTGGATACTGCAACTGATGCAAGACTTTGGAATGACCAAGGGTGTACAAAACCTGCACAGACAGAGAAGATCAACTCAAGAACTAAACACATGGATGTGAAGCATCACCTACTAAGAAACATGTGAGAAGAAGGGCTTGTTGAGTTGAAATACTGTCCTACAAATGAAATGATTGCAGATGCACTCACCAAGCCACTTTCTTGAGAACAATTTGAAAGTCTGTTTAAGAAGATGAATCTTGTGGACTTTGTTCACTAGACCTTGAGAAGGGGTGTTGAAAAAGGCACTGTCTGGTGTGCAAGAAGAAGAGAAGAAGACCTTGAAGGGAGCAGCAAGAAAAGGATAGCTACGGTTTCATGAACATTGCAAAAGCCATAGGCTAGGTCTTTCTAAGTACTACTGTGAGACCCAAAGAGCTTTGGCAGACAAGTTTTTCTTTATATAACTTCTTAGTGCTTGTAGCTAGGTTTTTAAACTGTCTCAGCTGAATACAGGGCCTCATTAAATCATCCTCCAGCCACTACAGAGCATCTTACAAAAATTTATATTGTTCTCCCCACACACATACATCCCTTGCTGCCAACAGCTGTTCTTGGTTAAGTTGTTTGCGTGGGGGGGGGGAGAGTAAAAGCTCCCACAGCACAAAGACATTCTGCTCTCCAGGTTTATCTCAACATAGAAATTTCAAGATAAAGAGATGCCAGCTCCATGGCTTCAAAAGAGAGCATGTACATAGAGCCATAAACTCAGCAGTGCCACAGTATATAGCTCCATTTTATAGGGGTGTGTCTGTAACTCTGTTGATGCAAGGCTTGAGCCAGTGCATCTGGCCAATGCTTCAGACCACTAAGTTTGATTTTATTAGTAATGCACAGCCAGTCTTAATAGGTAGAAGACACAAGGGCACATGCTGAAGCAAGAATAAGATCACATGCTCCAATCGCCCCTATTAGCCAGGGAGAGTCGGTCTTTTATGGACCCTGGCCTGGTAAATTACACTATATTCTTTCTTCTTTGGGGAATACCTCATTCAGGCTCTTGTCAGTGTGAATTTCTAGAATTGTCACTGCTTACGATTCAGCTCTGTGAGGAGGTGTCTCAGTGCTCTTCCAGGCCTCAGAATGAGAAGTGGAGAGGGTTGTAGCACCTTGTCCTCACTCTTCCCTGGGCTATGCAGCTCCCAGACCACAGCGTCCCAACTGTGACTTCCTCACCAGTCTGTCATGTAAGCCTCCTTTAAAAGGGGTGCTGGCTCCACCCCTTCCCAATTGTAGCCCCACCCAATTGGACCTCTGCACCCATCCTTGACGGGAGGAGAGAACTGGGTCCTCCCGACTGACAGGCATCTATTGTGGGTTACTCTGCCCTTCACTCCATTGGCCAACTCCAGGATGCAGTCAGGGTTGGTAGCCTATCTCTTGTCCCACATCTAGCCCTCCCCGCCCCATTGTGAGCCTGCCATCAGGGCCATCCTTGTTGGGCTGGGTTGGGCAGATGCAGGTACCTTCTGCTGTGTTGCATGGTCCCCTAGGCCTGCTGGCAAACACTTGGGTCCATTCATGTCTGCTGTTGCAGCAGCTATGCCACTGCTGGCTGCAGTTGTTCCAGGGGCTCCAGCCTGCCACTGGGCAGGGCTGGCTCCAGGTGTCTGGGCGCCCTAGGCAGGACAGCCTGGGGCGCCCCCACTGGGGATGCTAGCCGCCTTGTGGGGCCTGGAGACCGGGGGCGCGGCAGGGCGCTGGCTTTCCTGGAGGCTCCGCAGCTGTGGGCCCCCCAGGAAAGCCAGGGAAGAGGGCGGGGGTCTAGCCTCCGCCCCCTCCCTCCCGGCGCCAGCTTTTCTGGGGGCTCCACGGCTGCGGGACCCCAAGAGAAGCCGGGAAGGGGGTGGGGAGTCCAGCCTCCGCCCCCTCCCTCCCGGCGCCAGCTTTTCTGGGGGCTCCGCGGCTGCGTGACCCCCAGGGAAGCCAGGAAGGGGGTGGGGAGTCCAGCCTCCGCCCCCTCCCTCTCGGCGCCGGCTTTTCTGGGGGCTCCGCGGCTGCGGGACCCCCAGGGAAGCCAGGAAGGGGGCGGGGAGTCCAGCCTTCGCCCCCTCCCTCTCGGCGCCGGCTTTTCTGGGGGCTCTGCAGCCGCGGGACCCCCAGGGAAGCCGGGAAGGGGGCAGGGAGTCCAGCCTCCACCCCCTCCCTCCTGGCGCTGGCTTTTCTGGGGGCTCGGCGGCTGCGGGACCCACAGGGAAGCCGGGAAGGGGGCGGGGGTCTGGTGACGGTGGAGGCGGCGGGCGCCCGGTTAGGGCGGCGGTGGGGGGTGTTTTTCGGGGGGGAGTGGGGCGCCATTTGGCGCCCCTGAGGCCGGCGCACCCTAGGCGGGCGCCTAGTTCGCCCTATGGGCGATCCAGCCCTGCCACTGGGGAGTCCTACCAGGGAATGCCAGGACTGGCTCCTAGCTGTGGCTGTTGCAGCTCAGGCCCAGCCTGTCACTCCTCCTCCCATTAAAACTCTTTATCATTATTGCACGCATGCATAAACATGAATGCTTAGGGACTGTGCAATTCCCAGTCTTCCATTTCACCCAGCACAGCTGCTGAGGTATATTTGGAACTGTTGGCATTATATCTTAGGATAATTATCTCTTTCTAGCATAAGTTTATCCAAAAGTACTATTGTCTACTTAGTTTGTACATTGCTGGAGGATAAAATACATCAACATAAATGAACACAGTACACAGCAATTTGTAAAGAGCCTGTATTTTCATCAGTGAAATGTTAGAGGGTATGCACAAATAACGTGCAAAGCCTGCTATCTGGGGCTGGCAAAGCCCTCTCTATACTTACCTGTCACTCTGGGGGCTGGCCAGGAGGCTACAGTAATGTCAGGGCTGAATGCACTCCCCCATGCCCGCTATTAGCTCCACAACTAGGCCAGGTGGCTGCAGCAACATTGACAGGGCAGGAGAAACCCTCCCCACACTCTTATGGCCTGGTAGAGCAGTGTTGGAGGGCTACAGCAGCAGTGAAGCAATAGAAGCAGCTGGGGAAGGCAGGTGGGGTGAGCCAGGCAGACTCACCTGCCAGAAGCAGCCGAGGGGGGCAGGAAGGAGGCCTTGCCAGTATACCATGGAGAGTTGGCCAGGGTGACACAGCCATCATAGGCCAAGGGGCTAGAGTAGGCCAGGGGCAGAAGTCACAGGAGGGACATGGAAACAGGCAGAGGTAGGGTATACTGACTTCCTGGGAACAGCACTGGCCAGCAGGAAGTTGTTTTGACACCACAGGTCAGGCAGAACTAATGACAAAGGAAAACACACAGGGAGACCCATTGGCTCAGAAACTGGGAATGAGCCTGGCCATACCCCTAACTGGAGGACATTGTCAGAGCTCAGGGCGGTCATGCCTTCAGGTGGGACTTTATTCAGTGCAACCCCCAGGCAGTCTTGGAGGACAGGGTAGGGATGCCAGTCCCCAGGTAGATGTGGGGGATCCCCCAATTTGGTGGGCTCCTGTCCACCACTGGCCAGCTGCCCGGCAGGGGAAGCCTTTCCCTTAAGCCCCACCTCCAACAGCAACCATCAGCGGCCAACCAAACTTTTGTGTAATGACATCACCTTGGGGATGTCCGCACCTCCTCCAGAAATGCCCCCCAAAGTCCACCGCCGGGGACTAGGAAGGACCTGGCAACCCTAGGACAAGGCCAGGCACAGAGGGTGGACCAAGGGCTGAGGAGAGAGGACTAAGTTAAACCTGCTCCTCCCCTGTCCCAAGACACATGTAGGATGTGCTAAAGAGACGGCTGGAGGATGCACTTACCCCAGACTCTGACACCCTGAAGGCAGAATCTGACACCTGACAGACTTCAACATGGCCACAAAACAGAACATAGGTTTTATCTCCTCTAAATGCATGCATAAGGACATGACATGGTAAATGTATTAAATAGTTAAGTATGTACTATTTATTCATGATGAATTCATTAATAACCCTGGATGTTATTCCCTAGAGAAGCAAATAGTCCTCCTGCTTGATTCTATAAGCCACTGCTCTGAAGGTCAGAGTCTGACAGCGCAACCTTGATTGTCCATCAACCCTGAAACAATACATTTGGGACCTCAGATTTGACCCCCCCCATACATACACACAAGACAAGTGTCTTACCTACATGTAGACTTGCTCCCAACAGAATTCTTAGGTGGAGAGGGTCCTAGGTATGGCAAAATACCGTTTCTTAAAGCCTTCCACCTGCCAGTTCCTTCTATACTCAAGCCCAGCCACGTAGCCAGAATTTTTGGGTTGGTAGGACATGGGGAAATTTTGTGGGGCAGCAGGGGAGGGGGAGGGGCAGTCGCATGCTTTCCTTGAACTCCAAGCAGTGATTTCACCACTTTGAGTTCAGGTGCGGGCAGCCTCCCACTTGAAAAAAAACATTTAAAGGGTTCCCTTTAAATGATGTTTTTCGAGCGGGGGCTGTTCACGTCTGAACTCCAAGTGGCAAAATTGCCACTTGGATTTCTAGGAAGGCGTGTGGCTACCCACTCCCTCCCTTCCTGCAAGATTTAAAGGGCCCTCCAGCTGATTGGTGGGCCACATGCTCCCATTCAGGGCTATTTTTGGGCAGGAACACAAAGGAACGTAGTTCTGGCTGGCTCCCGAGTTGGCCATGCCCAGCAGGAACTCATTAGCATAATAGGACACCCCCAACAGCAGAAACTCATTAGGACTGGCTACATTAGGGTTAACAAAGTGGCCTAACATGCAAAGGAGTTCCTGCCCCAAAAAAGCCCTGGGTTTTGACAACAAACAAGGTAAACAGAATAAGAAACAAAAGGTGGGTGTGGCTGGATGCCCCTACTTCTGGTAACATGGGGGTGTGGCCTAATATGCTAATGAGCTGTACTGTTGGGGTGTGGCCTAATATGCTAATGAGTTTCTGCTGTTTGGTGTGGACTGTTATGCTAATGAGTTCATCCTGGGCTTTTTCCACAAAAAAGCCCTGCTCCCACTGAAAAGCTGGAGGGCCCTTTTAGTGTCACAGGAGGGGAGGAAGGGGGGGAGAGGGGCAGCAGCTTTGGGAATGTGGCTCACATTTGAGAGGGCAGAACCCCAAAATGGCCCACCATAGCTACAGGTCTGCTCATGCCTGTTCTATGGTGCAGTAAATTAGAAGCAAAACCATAAAGGCACACAGAGGTAAGCAGGAAAGATCAGTTAGCATGCTTTTCTGGTACTGCTGCCTATCTAGGACATTTTCCCTACTTCCCCAATTTGCAATTTCACTCTTCCCAAATTATATCACAACATCAAAACCATCTTTAGCTGGAGTTGTGCATATTCCACAGCTGTTGTCAGCCAGCCCAGAAATGTATGCTTAGTACTGAATTAGCATTGAGAGACTTTCTGAGCATTTCCTCAAAAGGCTCTTAAAAGCATATCTGAGCCCCTCAAGGCTTTGAGAGGAAACAATGCAGTGAGCTAACTTTAGGGCCTGTAATTCTCATCATGAGCCTACAAAGCATAAGCTTACAATAGATTTTAAAATAGCAGTGTTTATGTTGTGATGTTATGTAAATCTATTTAAGTTTGGTCCCTCTTCAGCACCCATTCAGAAACAGCTGCCTCAATTATAAGAGGATAGCTGACTTGCAATGCCCAGCATTTTGTAATTGGCCCCAGCATCCCATAGTAGCCATTTTACTGTGGTGCTTGCTATCCATCATCAAAGTTCCAAAAATATCTACTGGATCATCATGACTGGCATCCTTGCAATACATTCTTATGAATATCAGGGTGCCATCACATGGTTCTTGGACTGATTTCACAAACCTTCTACCCCGAGCTGCCTTTAAATGTGGAGCAGGTTTCATCTCTTGATCATCAGTTACTTCTACAGCAGCTGCTGGTGGCAAAATTCCATAATTCCTAGAAGAACTGTTCCAAGTTAACAAAGGGAACCTAACCACTAACAATGCAGAAAGAGAGAGAGAGAACATGCAGCTGATGTACAAGATGCGAAAGTGCATTTAACAAGCAAATGTTGGCAGAGAAGGGAGAACAGATACACTGTAGCAATGAAACTCAGATGGTATAAAATTTCCTTTCAGAAAATAGTTGTTGTTGAGGCCTCAAAGTGTTTGAGACAGGACTTTGGTCAAAGGCCAGACATGGATCTCCGAATGCTGGCCACCTGGCTCTCCCATTACCATAAGTGCACATGAAAAGATATTGTGATGATTTATTTAGTTATATTTATTTATTTGTTAGACTTTTTAGTCGCCTCTCACCCAAAGGGTCTTGAAGCAACTTACAACATTAAAACCATATAAATAAGTTAAAAACAGTATAAAAACAGATAACATATATAAAATGTTAACATTAAAATGTTAAACTATTATAATATGTGGCTAGCAACATACCACTATCAAAAACAACCCAAACTTAGATTATAGTCCAAAGGCCAAACTAAACAAGTTGGCCTTGCATGCCCTGTGGAAACTGAACAAGTCCAGCAGGGCACTGATGTCATCTGAGAGTGCATTCCACAGGGTAGAGGCCACAACTAAGTAGGCCATTCCCCTGGTGACAGCTAACTGAGCCATCCTAGGACCAGGCACCTGTAAGGGGCCTCTAGAAGATGACCAAAGGGTCATAATGGGAAAGGCGGTCACATAGGCATGAAGGTCCCAGCCCATTAAGGCTTTAAAGGTTAACACCAACACCTTGACTTGGATATGGAGGCTAATTGGTAGCCAGTGCAGCTGCTGCAGAATTGGAGTAATATGACCTGACCATAGGATTGTCAATCTCAAAGTGGTGGCTGGAGATCTCCTGCTATTACAACTGATCTCTGGAGAAAATGGCTGCTTTGGAAGGTAGACTTTATGCCCCATTGAAGTCCTTCCCTTCCCTAAACCCTGCCTTCTTCAGGTTGTACCCCCAAAATCTTCAGATATTCCCCAATCCGGACCTGCAACCCCAGCTGACCATGATGTTCCAGTCAGCAACGTGGCCCATGCAGTCTGAACCACCTGTAGTCTCCAAAGTGTTTTCAAGGGTAGAGCTAATTGCACTAGTCCAATCTGGAGGTGACCATTACATGGATCAAGCAAATTTTGGCATCCAGACAAATAAGAAGCCAATTGACAGCCCTGGTGTAAGTGAAAAAATGCCGACTGTGCTACCATGCAGGTTTGTTTATGCCACATTGTCTGTTTTTCTGCCTTTCTGATATGGTCCTTTCATTAATGTTTCTGAGTCCTTTTATCTTTTTTCAGTATTAAATTTTTTTTGGTTATAAACTATAATTTTTGTATCACACTGAGAACATATAAAGTAACCCTGTACCAGAAGTGTCAAACTCATTTGTTACGAGGGCCAGATCTGACATAATTGTCACTTTGTTGGGCCAGGCCATGCATGCCATAAAATGTAACACAAGGTACCAGAGATAAAAATGTTATAAAGGTGATTGCAGATGTTGAATGGTAAAAGCAGGTAAGTGACAATATCAGCCTTGATTGAATTAGGTGTGATATGCAGAGAGGTAGTAGGCATGGAGATACCAGCGTTGGTAGTGAGTCAGGAAACCTAGGTCTCAATTCTATCCAGGAGGATTCAGTCCTGGAGGATGCAAAGAATAAATGGACATAAGTCTGACATTAGAAACCACAACATTCAGTTGCTGACCTAAGAGTAGCAGTGCTGCTCTCACAAAGGAATTTCAAAGGGAGATTAGGAAGAGAGACTGCTGAATTGCAATTGATAATGAAGCTGAAGACAGTGCATCCTCCTGGACTGAATTGAGACCTAGTTTTCCTGTCTCATTACCAATGTGTGCTATTATCATTTGGCATCTGAAATCACTCCACTCTCCAAGATATATAAGGACTAATCCAAGTGTTCTAATTCCTAATCAGGCCCTGGAACTTCCACAATCATCTTGAAGTTGGTGGCCAATTTTGAGTCTCCCAGCTTTATTCTCTGAATAGGAATAAGGCCTGTTGTGGAAATAAATATAACAGGCTCTAGAAAGAGGCTCTGGGCAGGTGCTGTGGTGATCTCAACAGGGTATAATGACACAGAGCTTATTGTTTTCTCCAGGGGAATTGATCTCTGCCAGCTGAAGAGTAGTTATAATACTGAGTGATCCCCAGCCTCCCCTGGAGATTGGCAACAATGTTTCCTCAGGAAGAAATGGCTGGCTTGGAGGGTGGAATCTATGGCATTGCACCTGTCTATGGCATTGCACCAGGGGAACTGATCCCTGCCATCTGGAGAGCAGTTTTAATTCTGAATGATCTCCAGCCCTTGCCTGGAGATTGGCAGTAATGGTTCCTTGGAAGAAAATAACTGCTTTGGAGGGTGGACTCTATGGCATTCTATTCAGCTGAGGCCTCTCCCCTCCACAAACTCTGGCTTCTGTAGACTCCACCAGAAAATCTGCAGGAATTTCCCAACCTGGAACTGGCAACCCTAGTCAGGACTGGCCCCAATGAGTTCCCCACAAAGGCCTGGAAAGGGCCTCCTATCTTTGCCTTTTTACTGACAAAACCAAGCTTGGTTGCCTAGCTACAGCCACTGAGGGGAAAGTTAGCCCTACAGTAGGAAGTTAAGAGAATGGAGGGCAGGTAGCTCACCTCAGTAGCCAGCCAGAGGAGCCAAGCAGGAGAAGCATCTTCATCAGGAGAGAGAGCCTTTTTGACAGAATCTGTCAGGGAAGTGGCCAAGCCGGCAGTGGGCAGAGGAAAGAAATGGACCCAGCACCCAGCCAATGACACACGAGTACTCTTGAGTGACGGTTGATGGAACACACAGCACAATAGCTGATGGAACACACAGCGCAATAGCTGTTGGAACACACAGCACAAGCAATGAGAGTGCTGAAAAGTGCCAATATGTTAGGGCAATTATATATATAGGATTAGTTATGCCTGCCATAAATGGAGAGATGTGCAGACAGGCCAGTTCTTTTATTTCCATAGATCTGTGGTTACAGCAAGCAAAGTGGTTCGTTATATTTGGTTTGAATCAGAGTCATATGGGGGGTGCAGGTGGAACCTTTGTCTGGGGGCCCATGCTAGCTCTCAGCAGCACTGACTGCACAGTGCCTTCTGTCAGGAACTGGAGAAACACCATTGTAGAAAGAATAAAGAATTCTACATAGATCTGCATATTAACTACTTTATTAATTTGATGATGCACTGTTTCTGTGCTTTTAGTGGTTGGGGGGCTTGTCTGCGTGCAAATCATAAGTGGAAGATTTTGAATCAAAGATTTCAGTTGGTGGTGGAAAGTGACATCAAGTTGCAGCTGACTTACCTAAACCCCATAAGGTTTTCAATGCAGGAGACAAAAGAAAGTTTGCCATTTCCTGCCACTGTGTAGCAACCTTGGACTTCCTTAGTGGTCTCTCATCCAAGTATCTAACCAGGACTTTTATCTTCCAAGATCTGATGAGATTAGGCTAGCCTGGGCCATCCCGGTCAGGGAAAATTAGAATGTTCTGCTGAGTTGCAACTGGTTCACAGTGACCCCAGCCATGAGGCTTTCTACTGATTTTTTTTTCTGGAATACAAGCCATCTCCATTCTTTGATAGTTCACCTCACTAAGATAAACAAATGGAGGATAGCCTCACCACAGGCAATTAGGTTTTGAGGTTCCACTCTCCAAAATGAAGGGAGGGGCTTAATGGCTCACTAACTGAGATTCTTCTGAGCACCTGTGACATAACTGCCACACGTGCTCAGCAGAACCTAAAATTATCCACCACCCATTTTCACCATTTCTATTCAACACAAACATTTCAAATAAAGATATCATACAGCATTTTGATAAAATATTTTATTAATAATAATAAAGATACAAAAATACCAACTTTAATGGCTAGTGATGCTCTTAGTTACAGTATTATTGGTAGATCAAAACTGTTGCACTGACAGGAAACATCTGTATATATAGGAGAATACTGAAGAAAAAGTCAAACATTTGCATTTACATCTACAGCACTCCAACTGGACTGGCACTGTCAAGAAGAAATTTAGACTATAAAGACCTTCCGCCAGCAGTAATGTAGCAACGGGCATGTAAAAGAAAGGATATTTTTAGTATGCAAAATATGTCCTAATATAATCAACAGACCATCTTATCAGAAGGCCCACTAGAGAAAAGTTTCAGCATAGTCATGAAATAGCATGGACATAATCCAAAGAAACCATTTATACACGTTAGTGGATTTCACGTGCATCTGGAAGCTGCTTTGTCATTTTCACTACTACAGCTGCCAGAGGAAAGGTGGTTTTTTTCTTTTGGTTCACTTTTTCAGTTTTAACAGAAAGGTTACCCCAAGTAATAATACCTTCCTTGACAGTGTCTGCCTTAATGTGAGTGCTGCAATTGTAACACTTACATGGTAAGGTACCATTGGTACCAACAAGAAATATTCACAGGAATAAATGAAGCACAAATTCTTTGCCAAATACAATTCATTCTCCCTTTTCTTGCTGTTCAGATTCCTTCACTACACAAAGGAGAGCAAGGCCAAGTCACATATTCATTTTTCTGTCCCCAACAATCAACATCCTCAAATCCTCATTTATATGCAAAGGCATAGACTAAGGCTCAAAGAACTCTAAAACTATTTCTGTGATCACAGAGGGGCTCTTTACAGATCACAGAGCTAGATAACAGAATGTAATTCCTCAAATGCCTGGTGGGAAACATGCATGGTGGGAAATTGTTTTTGAAATACAAATTCTCTTCATGATCCTAAATATCCTTTTGGATTCCAGTCCATAACGTTCAAAAATAATGTGTAAATCACAGATGTTTTCCTCCAGTTCACCATACTCTGAGTGTACCTGGCAGTCAGAGACTTCATTTGTTACTCAGCAACCAGCTACTCAAGAGCTGCCAACCCAGGAAGATTGCATTATTAATCTGTTACTATTCCTATGTTCATGTGAAAGTTCACCAGGAACTGCTGTAGGTCACTGCTTCCCCATATTTACCTCAAAACAAGATGGCCCTAAATGTAAGGCAGCTCCCCATGAATAAACAATATATTTCTAATGATTGTGTGCAAATTTAAGATACCCCTTCCTTTTTTTCTTGATGGCACTCCTGGAAGAAAATCTAGTCTTCCTTTCAAGTAAATAGGTGTATTGCATTCTTCTGTGTGAATGAGAACTAGGAGATAATCAGGACAGAAAAATATTGTGTGGCAAAGCCCAGAGACAGCCTAATAAGGCAAGCAATTACAGAAGTGTTAATTATAAACTTTGTACATCTCATTCCACTGAGACTCTGCTCAGAACAAATACTTTAAAAATCTTACACATTGTCTAACAACCTCCCCTATATATATTTTTATATATATATAAACTTATACTGCCTTCTGCACAGCAGAAGTTTATATTTTAGCATCATTTTATTACACTGAACAAAACGTCTGCACATATAGTACAAAATGCCTTCACATAGTATAGAGGATATATAAATCTTGAGGGGGGAAATGCAAAGTTTTTTCATTCCAGCCCCATTTTAACCTTAAATAAACCTCACTGTTACTTTTATGAATCTTGGAACAAATATGTTATGTATGCATATATGTATGTATATTTGTGTGAGTGTGTTTAAAGGGAGATGATAACATTTCAAAATATCTCACGACCTGAGCCATAACTCTATTTAATTGAATTGAATTTGTGTAGATCCAGCTGCACTGGTTGTAGCCCAGTCAAAGTGGCTTAAACCCAAGAATTCTGGTTAACTGAGTGACTGGTTGAGTAGGAATCCAAGCCTTGCATATTTACACAACAGCACCTTGGTATAAGTCAGAGATGGAAAATTTAATTTCATAAACCCATAGATCTCCAGACAAAGATTTCCCCTTCTCCCCACACCACCCAGACATAACCCATGATTTTAGGACTGCCAGCCTCCAGGTGAGTCCTGGAGTTCTCCTGGAAGAACAACTGATTTTCAGACTACAGAAATCAGTTCCCCTAGAGGAAATGGCAGCTTCAGAGGGAGAACTCTATGGTTTACCATAAACAGAAGTCCTAGAATGACCTCACCTCCCCACTCAGCTCCCCACTCAGCTCCCCCTCAACTCCACCCTTTTCTGGCACAACCCCCAAATCTCCAAAAATTTCCCAAGCCAGGGTTGGCAACCCTACATGATTTTCAAGATACCCTGGGCAATGGGGTGACTGTATCCCCTTGTTATTTTGTCTTCCTGATCACCACCTCTCTTGGTGAATCTACAGAAACCATGCCCAGTACTGAATTCAGCATGTGTGTTTTTAATTCCATGTTCCTCATAGAAGTCCTGGAAATGTTTTATAAAAATTAGTTAGGAAAGTTAAGCATAAAAGAATAACACTAGTATACAAGGTCTTATGCAGTTTGTGGTATTATATTTTGATTGCTTACACTGATCCTTAGAGCTAGGCAAACGGGATGTTTCACACATTACACTATTCATGCATACACAAGGCCTGTTTGAAAACATACAACTCATAAAAAACGAATCAGATAGTCAAGATTGGCTGCAAGTTCTGCTAAGAACGTAAGAACATAAGAGAAGCCAATGTTGAATCAGGCCAATGGCCCATCTAGTCCAACACTCTGTCATACAGTGGCCAAAATATACCAGGTGTCATCAGGAGGTCCAGCAGTGGGGCCAGGACACTAGAAGCCCCCTCCCACTGCTGCCCCCTCCAGCACCAAGAATAGAGTGCATCACCTGCCCCAGACTGAGAGTTCCAATCTATACCTTGTAGCTAATAGCCACTGATGGACTTCTGCTCCATATGTTTATCTAATTCCCTCTTGAAACTGTCCATGCTTGTAGCTGCCACCACCTCCTGTGGCAGTGAATTCCATATGTTAATCACTCTTTGGGTGAAGAAGTATTTCCTTTTATCTGTTCTAACCCGACCGCTCAGCAATTTCATGGAGTGCCCACAAGTTCTTGTATTGTGAGAAAGGGAGAAAAGTACTTCTTTCTCAACCTGCTCAATCCCATTCATAATCTTATAAACCTCGATCATGTCACCCCTCAGCCATCGTTTCTCCAAGCTAAAGAGCCCCAAGCATTTTAACCTTTCTTCATAGGGAAGGTGTTCCAACCCTTTCATCATTCTAGTTGCCCTTCTCTGCACTTTTTCTAATGCTATAATATCCTTTTTGGGATGTGGTGACCAGAACTGTACACAGTATTCCAAATGAGGTTGCACCAATGATTTATACAGGGGCATTATGATACTGGCTGATTTGTTTTCAATTCCCTTCCTAATAATCCCCATCATAGCGTTGGCCTTCTTTATTGCAGCTACACACTGTCTAGACATTTTCATTGAGTTATCTACTACGACTCCAAGACCTCTCTCTTGGTCCGTCTCTGCCAGTTCAGACCCCATCAACGTGTATTTATATTTAGGATTTTTGGCTCCAATGTGCATCACTTTGCACTTGGCCACATTGAACCCCATTTGCCACGTTGATGCCCAGTCACCCATCCTCAACAGATCCCTTTGGAGTGCCTCACACTCCTCCCTGGTTTTCACCACCCGGAACAACTTTGTGTCATCTGCAAATTTAGCCACTTCACTGCTTACTCCCAATTCCAAATCATTAATAAACAAGTTAAAAAGCATCGGACCGAGTACTGATCCCTGTGGTACCCCACTGCTTACCACCCTCCACTGAGAAAGTTTCCCATTTATACTCACTCTCTGTTTTCTATTTATAAGCCAGTTTTTGATCCACAAGAGGACTTGTCCTTTTATCCCATGACTATTGAGCTTACTTAGGAGCCTTTGATGAGAAACTGTATCAAAAGCTTTCCGGAAGTCAAGGTAAATAATATCTATTGGGTCCCCCTTGTCCACATGTTTGTTCACTCCCTCAAAAAACACTAACAGGTTAGTGAGACAAGATCTTCCCTTACAGAACCCATGCTGAGTCTGCCTCAATAGTTTTTGTTCATCAATGTGCCTACTAATTCTCTCCTTAATAACAGTTTCCACCAACTTACCTGGTATTGATGTCAGACTGACTGGCCTGTAATTTCCTGGATCTCCCCTGGAGCCCTTTTTAAAGATGGGAGTGACATTAGCTACCTTCCAGTCCTCAGGAATGGAGGCAGATTTTAAAGAAAGATTACATATTTTTGTCAGGAGATCCACAAGTTCACATTTGAGTTCTTTCAGAACTCTCGGATGAATGCCATCCGGGCCTGGTGATTTATTAAGCACAGGCTTGGAGGCATATTCAGGTTTGTTGCTGTGTAATGTGTAAAACAATCCTTTGCCATTTTTGGCATCTATCTTCCATAATGGGATTGTCAATTGACCAGGCAATGTTACAACTGACTGCATCAGCTGCTGCAACCACATCCACGTAATCCATGCCATCAGAGCTTCTGCTTTCCTACAGACTGAAATGTTTTACTGGTTTTGGAAATACGGGCAAATATTCTGCATGTAGATAATAAGGTAAATTTTAAACTAATTTTACAAAGCTATGCACAGCTGTAAATCCAGTTCTGGGAATTCTGTAATTCCATTTTTAAAGGGGATTTACAGTTCACAATGAAGACTGTTCGAATACATTTTTATAAAACCAGGTGCCTAATATTTTAAAATGAGTGGCAGCTTCTAATAATAAGCATGTATTAATTGAATCCCTGTTTTTTTCTAAGAAAATAAACATTTTACTGTTTTTTAAAAATGTATTAATTAAAGTATCTTCTCTCAAATTCGGTCCACTTGCTGCCGGCCCCAGGGCTGTGCGGCTTGCAGGCCGCCTTTGCTTCCCTGCCAAGGATGGAGGCAGTATGATGCAGCATTGCTGCATTCGGGGGACTAACAGGGAGGCGGGGCCAGAAGTTCCCGATCTGGCCCTTGCCTCCTCCCCTTCAGTTGGCTCGCTGCGCTTGGCTAGGAAGGAGCTCCTTCGAGCTCCTGTTGGTCCGAGCATTGTGAGCGGGGCCCGTGGTGCGTGGTTGCTGGGCACTGGCATGGCATGGCAGCAGTCAGGAAAAGCGACAGTGGCATTTCCAGTGGCCAGTAGCAGCAGGCGGGAGAAGTGGTGGTGGCAAGCCGTGGCGGTTGATGGAGCGGCGGATGGCTTGTGGAGTGGCAGTGGCAGAACCTGAGCCAGCAGCGGGCACGGGCTGTTGGGCGCCCACTGGGTGACAGCAGTATCCTTGAGACCGGTGCTTAGCCTCCGGAGGGGCTTTTGCCTGGAGCTCAGTTGCGAGCAGGGGTTTTTGTTTCTCTTTTGGGCTAATTGTGCAGGCCAGCTTGCTGGTGCTCGTGGGGATACACAGCAGGGGTTTCTTTTGTGGAAAGGGGCTGTAGCTGCCTGGCTGGCTCCTTTCATTTTTGTTTAGTGAGGAATAGTCTAGGGAAGAGTGTGTCTTCTCCTCAGTGGCCATTTTGGGGAAGGAAAATGGTGCCAGCTCCATGGGCCATTTGGCAGCCATTTTGTAGACCAGTGGTCCTAAGTGTCACCGTCCCTTTTAAAGAAAACTTGGTTAACCCCAACAATTTTCCCTGAGCCGGGTGGTGGGCTAGCTTGCAGGTCCCACTGCTTCTTTTTGTTTTTTTTTTTAAAAAGGAAAGCACAATGGGTCCCAAGAAAGGTGCTAGGAAGAGTAAGGGTAAGCAGCCTGCTCCCAGCCCCCCCCCCCAACCTAAGTGGCCTGCACCTACCCTTTCTTCCTCTGATGAGGAGGTGGGGGTGAAGTTCAGCAGGCAATTTTGAACCATTTGCTAGTGGTTAAACATGCCTCTGGGGTGGTGCCCCACCAACCCTCTCCGGCTCTGGGACAAGCAGGTCGTAAAGAAACGGGTGCCTTATCCAACAAGCACTTTCAGGCTGAAATTTTAACACACTTGTCTCTGGTTGAGGGCAGGGTATCGGCTAGAAGCAGGACCAGTGACAGGAGACCAACTCAGCCAGCTGACGAGGGACCGGGCCCATCCAATCCTGGGCCTTCACAGGGTGCCGATCCTTGTCCTTCCCCAGCCCAACTCTGCAATGTGATGGATAAGTCGGCCAAGGGATCTCAAGTTATGGCAGCCTGGCCATGGGGGCCATGTGGGGCTCCAGCCACCCCAGTTCCAGGTATGCATAGCACACATTGTTTGCATTCAGTGTCCCACCTGGGTGGGTGGTCGCCTATGCAGCAGCCTGTGCAGGGGCCCCCGACGGGGTGTTGTGCACATTCCCCTGCTGGGTTTGGGCAGTGTTACAATTTCCCCTGCCAACTGGGTATGTCTTATGTGGATGCCCCAGCCGCAGCTCTTCCTTGGGGGGGACATGGCATTGCCCTTAGGCAATCATCTACTGCCGGCTACCAGGGGGGAAATTTGCAGGGGTGAATATGTGGATTTATTCACCCTTCTTTTTAGGGCACTTGAAAAGAAGGATAAGGAGGATATGGAGGACAAAGATAAAGAAAAACTAAAAGAGATGCAGGTGGATAGGACCTGGGCCAACTGGGTGGCTGGGTTTGTGATATATGCTGGTGTCCTGGCACGGGCGCAGCCTTGGTGGGGAGCATCCTTATTCCAGTATTTCGACATCATTTATAAAGGGTACACTGGCTTTACCAGCCCAGCTTGGCTTCAGTACGATGAAGAATTTAGGATGCAAGTGGCCATGAACCCTTTGATGCGCTGGGATCAAGAACACCCCAACCTTTGGTTACAAATTATGTCTCCAGCATGCCCTAATGCTGGTGACAGCTCACACAGTGGCCACCTTGTGCCTTGGCAGTTCCTTCCGCAATTTGGCGGGGCAGGCGGTTCAACCCCGCCAGATTTGTTGAGAGTCTGGAACGCAAGGCGCTTGAGGCAGGAAGGTCTGTCAGTTCTGGCACAAGTGCCCCCTGTGTAGCGGGCCACAGCCCTTCTCAGCCTGTTCACGGGGCAAGCCTAGGAAAGGGTGTAAGCATTTCAATGCCGGCGGCCAAGGAATTGGTGCTGGAAAAGGGACCCAGACCCATAAAAATGAGAGCGCTTAATTATTGGCTGCGGGAGTATCTGAACAGGCAGGATAGTTTTTATTTATGGCAGGGTTTTCAGTTTGGTTTTCACATTCCCTATCAGGGCCCTAGAGCATCCTTTATGGCATCCAATTTGGCATCTGTACGGGGTAAGGAGCACATCGTTTGGAAAAAGATAGAAAAGGAAACAGTTGAGGGTAGGATTTTAGGACCTTTTCCCACCCCACCCCCCGTGGCCAACCTGCGGGTTTCCCCCCTGGGCATGTTCCCAAAAAGGCCCAGGGGAAATACAGGTTGATACACCATCTTTCTTACCCATGGGGAGCATCAGTTAATGATGCTATTCCAGATTCCCTGTGTTCTGTCAGGTACACCTCCTTTGACCAGGCAATATGGGTGGTGCACCAGTGTGGCATTGGCGCTGAAATGGCCAAATGTGACATCAAAGCCATGTTTCAGCTGCTCCTGGTGCACCCCAGTGATTTCGAGTTGCTGGGGTTTTGTTTTGAGGGCTGCTCAGTTTCCTGCATGGCTTTTGAGCGTTTTAGCTCTTTCCTTGAGTGGGCTCTCCAATTTCACATGGGGATTTCCACACTAGCGCACTACCTGGATGATTTTTTTGTTCGTAGTGCCAGGGGTTCTGGACAGTGTGATTTTCTGTTACAGAGCTTCCTGGACTTGGCCGATGAGTTAAGTGTACCTTTAGCACATGAAAAGACAGAAGGCCCTGCTATACGTTTGACTTTTTAAGAGGTGGAATTGGATACGGTAGCTCAGGCATCCAGATTGCCAGCTGCCAAGCTGGAGGAGCTGCGACAGTGGGTAGCTCAATTCATGCAGAAAAAGAAGGTGACCCTTCGGGAATTTCAGCAATTATTGGGGCATCTTAATTTTACTTGCAAAGTAGTTGCCCCAGGGCGCGCTTTTTTGCACCAATTGTGTGATTCGCTGAAGAGTTTGCACCCTCCTCACCACAGGACCAGAGTTACAGCACGGATTCAGGCCGAATTAGCGGTTTGGCTTGAATTCCTGGAGTCCTTCAACGGAGTGTCATTCTGGAGGTCAGAGCTTCAGTTGAGGGCTGGCATACAGATTCATTCGGATGCGGCTGAGTCAATTGGCTTTGGGGTCCATTTTCAGAGGCGATGGTGTGCCGAGGAATGGCCAGCCAAGTGGACAGTGGACGGGGTTTTGCGTGCTCTCACATTTTTAGAATTTTTCCCTATCCTAGTGGCGGTCTGGTTGTGGGGTGGCTTGATGGCTAATCACACTATACATTTTTGTGTGATAATTTGGCAGTTGTCCATATTATCAACACCCTCACTTCCAGATCATCACAGGTTATGGCGTTAGTGTGTTCTTTCATGCTTTGCTGCCTTCGGCATAATATTTTGTTTCTGGCCGAGCACGTACTCAGGGTTGACAATGGGGTAGTTGACGCTCTCTCTCAAAAATGGAGAGATTCCATCAGCTGGCTCCAGAAGCCGACTTGCAGCCGGTGAGAATGCCATGGGAGCTTTGGTCGCTTGGAGGGCAGAGGTCCACAGGGCTATTGGTTTGGCCATTTCACCAGGCACGAAGCAGGTATATGACTGTGTGGTCCGCCAATTTGCCCAGTTCAGAACTGAGGTAGGGTACCCTGAGCTTTGGCTTGTACCTGTGGACCATCTTTTGCATTTCTGTGTTGTAATGAGAGGTAAGGCCCTAACTGTAGGTTCTATCAAGGCGATGTTGTCAGCGGTTGCATACGTCAGTAAGGCGAGAGGGGTCCAAGAAAACACAGGAGATTTTCAGATTCGCAAGGCATTGGAGGGCTGGGCTAGAAAGATAGGGGCCCGTGCCGATACCAGGTGACCCATTTCCCCAAGGATTCTTAAGGGCCTATTAGATGGTTGGGCAGAGATTTGTTCCTCTAACTTTGAGGCTTGCCTTTTTCATGCGGCGACGTTCATGGCATTTTTGGGAGGCCTTACCCATTGGAGAACTAGTGCCTCAGTCTAAAATGGATAGATCTGGCTGAGCCCTGGAGACTCGTGATGTACACCTTGAAGCCAATAGAGCTCTTCTGACACTGCGGTTTTAAAAAACCGATCAGCGTAGGAGGGGTACAGTGATTTCTTTAGGGGAGGAGGAGGAGTTGTGCCCAGTTTCTGCATTGGCAGCGTACATGGCCATGAGGAGGTTTGGGGAAGGTGTTTTGTTTCGACACCAAGATGGCACCCCGTTAACCAAGCACCGATTCTGGGCAGTTACTGCACAAGCTTTAAGTAGGTTAGTCCTGGCCAGGGTCTGTTTTTGTACTCACTCATTTAGGATTGGAGCAGACTCTACAGCCGTGGCGATGGGATACCCGGCTCAGGTCATACAACGGCTGGGTCGTTGGCAGTAGGTGGCTTATAAATCCTATCTGTGCCCTTTGGCTAGTCTTTAACTGTGGTCTTCTTGAGTGATGTTTTCTCATTGTTGCTCATTGTTCTCTCGTTGCAGGTCCTGACGGCCAGGTGGAAAGGAAGCGAGTCCTCATCTGCGACCATAGTTTTATATTTTGGGCAGCGCACCGAACCAAGAGAACACCCATTGGCTCGCAGTTGGGTTTTGGCCAGTTGGCCAGAGTTGAATGGTGCGGTTGCAGGGGCTTGCAGTGGCCTGGCTTGTTACATTTGTTATTTGATGAAAGGGTGTGACCCTTTCTGCATATTTTGCTTATTCATGGGAGGCAATGACCTGGGCCTGATCAAGGGTAAAGCCCTGATTCTTCAAGCCCAGTCAGATTTTCAATTGATCTGGCAGCGGTGGCTGGGGACAATAATTGTCTGGTCCGCTATGGTACCGTGGTTGGTGTGGTGGGGTGCCTGCAATCCTTTGGCTATCGATAAGGCACGACGCAAAGCTAATTGGGAGATCCGTATGGCGCTGGAAGGGGGCCTTGATAGGTTTTTGCTGCATCCCAGCATAATGGCTCATTCGGTGAACCTATTTAGGAATGATGGTGTTCACTTGTCCGAAGTGGGGATGGATATCTTTTTAGAAGACCTGTGGCAAGGGATTGGTTCAGCCTTAGGCCTTTAGTGGGGCAAGGGCCTATGCTGAGGCTTGACCTTTGCAGTGGCAGGTTGTATTCTGAACAGATTGCGGCACAGTGAGCACCGGCTTATAACCCATTTGGGGTATAGGGGTCTTGTTGGTACAGTCTTTGGGCCCTGCAGCCCGGGGTGGGGAAAACAGACCGCCTAAGGGATTACTTGGGATTATCCGTCCTTTGAGCCTGGCAGCTTGGGGGTGGGTTTTCCCTGGCAACTACACTGGCCGGAAGTAAGAGATCTTGTTCTCTTGCCTCCGGAGCTGGGTGTCTCGCCCTAAGATCATTATGGCAGGGGAGGGGTCTTATGACCCTTAGCCTTGCCATGCCGCATCTGTTACCCCTTGTATATGTTGCCGTTGTGCTGGTTGTTAGTTAATAAAGTGGCCTGTTAGTACCCAACCTGGTGTCTGTCTCATTATTCCGGCTAGGGGGGCAATTCGGTCTGCTTGCCGCCAGCCCCAAGGCTGTACAGCTTGCAGGCTGCCTTTGCCTCCCTGCCAAGTATGGAGGCAGTATGATGCAGCATTGCTGCATCCAGGGGACTAATAGGGAGGCGGGGCCGGAAGTTCCCGATCTGGCCCTTGCCTCCTCCCCTTCAGTCGGCTCACTGAGCTTGGCCCGCCCTCCCACACAGTTAGCAGTCCAGGCAGTGCCGGTCGCCCGTTTGTGGGGGCCAGGTAGGAATTTTTCACCCTTTTTCCAAATTGGCTCACAGAGGTGGTGTTTTTGCCTACCTTGGACTGTAGCTGTGGACAGGACAGTTGTTGGGCGTGGTCGAGTTTAAATAGGTGGCAGGTTGTATTCTGAACAGATTGTGGCACGATGAGTACTGGCTTATAACCCATTTGGGGCATAGGGGTCTTGTTGGTACAGTCTTTTGACCCTGCTGCCTGGGGTGGGGAAAACATACCACCCGAGGGATTGCTTGGGATTATCCATCCTTTGAGCCTGGCAGCTTGGGGGTGGGTTTTCCCTAGCAACTACACTGGCCATGCTGGCCTGAAGTAAGAGATCTTGTTCTCCTGCCTCTAGAGCTGGGTGGCTCGCCCTAAGATCATTATGGCAGGGGAGGGGTCTTATGACCCTTAGCCTTGCCATGCCACATCTGTTACCCCTTGTATATGTTGCTATTGTGCTGGTTGTTAGTTAATAAAGTGGCCCGTTAGTACCCAACCTGGTGTCTGTCTCATTATTCTGGCTAGGGGGGCAGAGAGAAAGAGAAAGGGGAAAAACCCTGAAACAGAGGTAAGTGGAACAGCATCTATGGAATATTAAGATTATGCCCACATCATTAATTCATGTGAAAAATGTCAAGATGTACTAACCCTAGGGCTGCTAATTCCAGGTTGGGAAATTCATGGAGATTTGGAGGTGGAGCCAAGGGACAATGGGGTTTGGGGAAGGCAGGGTTGACAGCAGGGTATAATGCCAAAGCAGCCATTTTCTCCAGGGGAACTGATCTCTGTAATCTGGAAATCAGTTGCAATTTTAGGAGCTCTCCAGACATTATCTGGAGGTTGACAACCCTTACTATTTCATATAATTAAAAAATTGTTACTAACCAGAGATTTTATTCAACATCATAGCTTGAGTGATGGTAAGCATAATTGTGCATAGATAATCGTTTCCAGTAAGTGAGAGGATTTAACTGAAAGGCTTTAACATTTCAATTTAAATTAAATTGCTGGGAAATAGGTTCAGACAAATAGAAATACTTCTCTACTCAGTGAGTAATTAAACTGTGGAATTCACCACAAATGGAATTAGTGTAAACCAGGAGGACAGCCAGCCTCAAAAGGGGGTTAGACAGATTCATGGAGGAGAGGTCCATCAATGGCTAATAGCCATGGTGACTGAAGAGAGCCTCCATTGACAGAGGCAGCAAACCTCAGAAGAAGAATCAGAAGGAGAAGGAGGAGGAAGATTGGTTGTTATATCCCACTTTTCTGTACCTTAAGGAGTCTCAAAGTGGCTTACAATTGCCTTCCTTTCCTCTTCTCACTATAATCACTTTGTGAGGTAAGTGGGGATGAGAGAGTTTTGAGAGAAATGTGACTGGCCCAAGGTCACCCAGCAGGCTTCATGTGCAGGAGTGGGGAATCAAACTGTTGTGTACTAAGGATGAGTCAACCCTAAACTAGCCCTGGGGTCGGGTTGAGCTTGCATCCACAAAACAATAGTTGGCTAGGATCCTAGAATGGACCAATAGAGAAACAATGTAATATAAATAGCCTATCATTGGGAGTGTTTGTGGTGTAGTTTTTTGCATGCTTAAAAACCAGGCTTCTGCCTGGGATTTTGTCTTCTTTCTCCTTGCTGAATTCACTACTAAAGTAGAGTTGATCACTGTACTTGGGGTCTGTTTATCCATGGAAGCCACAGTTCTCTAGATGTCCACCACTCTGAGCACCAGTGCAGGGAGGCAGCAACGGGGGAAGGCCTCAGTGCCTCTATGCCCTGTTTGTGTGAAACAGGATGCTGGAGTAGATGGACCACTGGTCTGATCCAGCAGAGCTTTTCTTATATTCTCATGCCTAAAACGCAATAACATAATGTTCTCAACTTGCATGAATTTTTCAACTACGCCAAATGGAGAGTTTGAGGATAGCAAGGATTTTCTACTATGTAACAGCAATGTATGTATCTATTGTGTGGCAAAATATGTATCCATTTCAAAGCTTCCTCTATAGATAATTGCAGTAAACTTGTGTAACGTACTAATTCTGCACCTGCTTCATAGTGGTCAGAAGAACCATCTATGAAAACAATGTCCATTAGCAAAATCTTTCTGTTGATGTTCCTTCAGTATTTATTTCCAAAGGAGGATTAGAAGCGAGTGGAATTGATATAGAATCTTCTCTGCTGTTACAATTGAGGGAATATTGACTGTATTATGTAATTGAAAACCCAATTATGCCCATATTTACTTAGATGTAATGCCCACTTATTTCAGTGGGACTTGCTTTCTTAGATTGCAATTCCATAATACTTATTGTGAGTAACTCCACTTGAATTGTGAGACTGGCTTCTGAGTAAATATGGATAGGATAAGACAGCTTGTTAAATTTTGCATAATTGTACTTCAGAATTACAAGTAATCATAGCAAAAACATATTTGAATTGTTATCAGGGACAATTTTGACGCAGTCAGAAGTCAAACTAACTAGATATATACAACTGCATCTGCTCCAGTCCTACAAACAGAGATTCTCATCTGAGGGATCTACAACAAACCTTTTTGGAACAAAAGTATCCACCTGATGAAGTCGAGAAACAATTAACAAAGCCAGAATGGTACCCAGAGAAAACCTGTTGAAAGACAGGCCCAAAAGAGGCAATAACAAAACACCACTAGTGGTCACACACAGCTTTCAACTCAAAACAATTCAATGCATAATCAGTGACTTACAATCTCTACTGGATAATGACAGTTCTCTTTCATAAGTACTAGGGGGCAAAGCTTTTCTTGTGCACAAACAACCCCCCAATCTCAAACAACTCCTCACCCACAATAATTCCACATCCAATCTGAACGTGGACACTGGTACCAGAGCTTGCAATAAACCAGATGCCGGCTTTGCTGCCACATACACCCAGACAACACGATCACTGGACCTAACAACATCAACCACACCATCTCAGGCTTATTCACATGCTCATCTAACATTGCATATACCATTAAATACCAACAATGCCCTTCAGTTCTCTACAAAGGCAAACACATCAAACCCTACACCAAAGGATAAATGGACACATATCTGACATCAAGGATCACAAGACTGAGGAGAACACTTCAAACTTCCAGGACATTCAGTGGTGACCTCAAAGCAGCTGTTTTATAAAGGAGCTTCAGGAAGAGACTAGAAAGGGAAACTGCTGAGTTGCAAGTTATTACAACACTTAGAACAATGGAATCCCCAGGACTTAACAGGTATATTTGTTTCTTATCTCACTACATATGCTAACCTCATTCATACATCTGTATTCTCACCAATCCCCCCGAAGGGCCATTTTATTTGCTATATAGAATAATAGTAGATTGTAATGTAATATAATGAATAGTAGAAATTGGAATGTGTTTCTCTGGTCTGGGGACAGGGGAGATAAATCTGCACAGCCAATCACCCCACTTCAAAGAATAAGATGCTGTAAAGTCACCTCCATGCTTGAGAGGAGACTAGTGGCAGGGTCTCAATTAATTACTCTCAGCATTCCACAATGAAGGATACATCAATCTCCAATTTTGACTTATTTATTTCCCTTACTGTTTCCCCCCAGAATTGAACCCAAACAAATGGTAACCATATAAACTAAGCTTATTATCCCTGCTTGATCCTTGAATCTGTTAAACATCTTCATTATGCGGTATGATAATATTTGCTCACCTTTATGTTTGGACTGGTAATTTACATTTTTGTTTCTGTCTCTGTTGACTCTAAATGGCCCTTCCTGACAACTAAGCCCCCCACCCTCTCTCTTCCTATATGTAATGGTTGAAAAAATTCTGTTTCACTGTATCTGAAGAAGTGTGTTTGCACAAGAAAGCTTATACCTTGAATAAAGTTTTGTTGATCTTAAAGGTGCCACTGGACTCAAACGTTGTTCTGCTGCTTCAGACCAACACCGCTACTTGCCTGTAACTAAGTATAGAACATTGTACTGATATTTCTCTTCCAATGACCAAATCTACACCATCTTTAGGGTGTAATTTGGTTTTAGATGCATTTGCAACCTTGTATATCTTTGTACAATACAAATAGGCCCATAGCCAGGATTATTTTTCTGGGGGGGTATTTCAATTTTTAAAGGGGCACTTAAAGTTAGTTGAATTACCTGGCTCCAAGACTGTTTCTAGCCCATCCTTTCATTTTCCCCCAGCCTTGCAACCCCAGACAAGTGTCAAAGGTGCTGGAGGAAAGGGAGGGAGGTTCAAAGCAGCCCAGCACTGAGGCTGCTCCACGGAGTTAGAGGAAAGAGGGGAAAGAACGGTGTGATATTTTCATGAGCTGATAAAGGACGAGGGGAGGTCAGCCGCTCCTAACCTGCACCACCACCATAGCAGCTGCCACCAGCATTCCTCAGGATCCCCCCATGCCGCCACCTCCTGCTCCACCACCTTCTTTCTCACTCCTGCTGTCACAGTAAAAGGTCCAGAGCCCCACATTGTGGAGGAAGACGAGGGTGGCACCACCTGCAGCAGCTGCTTTTGCTTCCACTGGCAGGCAGGCAGGGAGGGGGAGTGAGGAGAAGGAGGGAGGATCACTCAGGAAGGAACAAACAGTGTCAGAGAAGCAGGACTCCAGTGTGAGTGGCAAGTGGGCATCAGCAGGGCACTCTTCCCCCAGCGGCAGGATGATCAAGAGTCAAGAGAAGGTGGGCAGTGTGGCAGAATCAGTACAGAAAGAAATTATGCCGACCGGATGGAAAGTCAGGGCTGAAGTTGAGGGGCCTTGGTAGTAAGTTGGGGGAGCAGGCCCCGAGGGGCCCCGCCGTAGCTATGGGCCTGAAGACAAGGCTATACAAACTCTTGTATACAACATTGTGGTAAAATCAATCATTTTAACAGGACAGAGCTATAACTTCCCATCTTAACTTCAGATCTTTAAAACTATGCCTGTTGTTTCTCCCATGCAGATAACAGAGCGTGCAATTTGCAATAGGGGGAAAAAACGGTCAGAATGAGTGCATAATTCTTTCCTCACAACTCACTGCTGCCAGTTGCTTTCCCTCACTGCAAACACAGCAGTGAAACTTGGACTGACAACAGCCAACAGGTGCAAAAATGTTGCTTCTTCTTTTCAAAATTTCTCTGCTGAGGAACATGCCATCTTAGGGCTGCCAATAATGGAACGAAAGGCCCAGTACAAAGATCCATGCTACCTCCCCCTCAACCCATCCAGGCTCAATCCAAGATCAAATGGGTCAAGTCCCAAGGTGATCCAGGTCCTCAGAATTTTTTTCCCCCTTAAAACCCCCTTCTTAGCAGTCCTGTTCTTAGCTTCAAGTTGTACAGGAAGAGCAGTGACTACACTTAAAATACATGAGGTCAGAGACCCTCTGATAATAAACTACTGGGCAGGACGGCTGGGAACGAGATCTGGCCTAAACCAAGAAACAATGCCAGAATGTCAACCTAATACAATTTCTGACTTTTCCCCTCTGACCAGAAAGTCAACTGCACTTCATACCATTTCACTAACTCAGTTTCCATAGGGTTTGGCCACATGCAGTTTAAAAAAGCAGTGAAAGTCCCCTTGCTTTGGTCCTTGACAAGGGATGGGCATGAACTGGGAAAGTGCAGTTCAGTTTCTTTCATGGTTCGTTATGTGCCCCACTAACCAACTATGGACTGTCACAAATTTTTAGCAGCCTCATGAACTGGTTCAGTTCGTGAGGTGGTAGAACATGCCCCCCCCCAGCATGCCAGAGATACCAACATCACAGGGAATCCCCAGCTGACTGTCCTCCACCTGACCTCTGAGTTGGTGAGGATTGGATTTATGGGGTCCAAGTTACAGCCCCCCAAATAAGGTGCCACCAAGAATGTGCTTTCTGGAGAAATGACAGGTGGTCATTTCCCCAGAAAGCACTTTCCTGGTGGCACCTTTTTTGGAGGCCATAACTCAAACCCCATAAATCCAGTCCTCGTTAAACTTGGAGGGCAGGTAGAGGATTGTCAGCAAGAGATTGCTGCAAGTCTGGTGTCTCTAGCTTGTACAGGATATGTTTTATGCACTCCTGAATCTCCTGAATCTGTGCCTATCAAAATGACCAAGGTTTAGGAATGTATAGAACAGATCCTGTGCAAGCCAGAGACATTGAAGTCATGGGAGACATCCCCTGGATGCTCCTCTACCTGCTATCTGAGTTGTTGCTTTGAAGTTCTGTAAATATTTTGATTGAATGGAGACTGTCTGTCTGGAAATATCTCTGCTTTTGAACCACCATAAAATTCCACAAACAGCTTGAAAGTTCATGGAAAGTTTGTGCCAGGTGACCTGCCACAAACTTGACTTCACAAAGCCTGAACAGGCCAAAATCCTTCACAAACTCGAATTTGCAAACTGGTTTGTGCCCATCTCTAGCCTTGACCCATGTACTTGCCAAGAACAGTCCATAACATGTTAGTTGAGTCATTCATGGAGTTCTGCAAAATTGTTCGCATCAAAAGTCTATCTCATTAAAAAATGTAATGTTAATAATGACTTCTAAACTGCTATTTATATTGGGGATTAAAATGTAATTAATTTAATTTTAAGTGAGAGAGACAATGGAGTTCTAGCTGACGAGTTCATGTATCAATTAAGAGGCTTACATTAGGTAAGAGAAACATTTTAAATTAAAATGGTGTTTATGTCTCATGGACAAGCTGACCTAACCAGCAGCATATATAAGAAATCAAACATTCTAAATCCACAGAACACATCATCGTAAAGTAATTGTATGTTAGCAATTTTGCTTTTCCATTCAAGTATCTTCAGGAAATAGGTCCCCTTACTTGCTTATAACCACTGCTCAAATCAACATTTATATTAGCATACCAAAAGACAAAATGAGAAACATCCATAAATATCAACAAAATAATAGTCAAGTAGTACTTTTTTGAAAAATCAAGGACTTTCTATTACATTTCAATTTCATACTTCCCAAAATGTTCCCATGACTGGAATTTGTTTTCTTGGATAGAACATTCAGTTATGATCTGTACGTCATTAAGATTTTATGTATCCATCTGAAGTAGAAGGCCACCCGGACAAAAACTGAAGGTCGCTTGGCACAGCCACGCCCAGGAATAATAATTCCCACAACTATTTTAATCTTGTTTTGTTCGCAGACCAATGGACCACCATAATCTCGCTGGAACAAGAAAAGAAAAAAAAATAAAAATAAACAGCACGGGAGGGGGGAGTGTTTTATGGAACAAAAATGAAAATTACAGAATATGTCATAAGATAGATCCTGAGGGATGCCATCATGGAAAAGTATCACTCAACCCTGTAATGATTTCACAGGAACCAGAGGGAATATCAGATTACAGTTCAGCCTTACACCACAGAAATTAGAGGTATTTTTCCACACTGATTTAACATTATATTTTATTATACTCTTGCTGATTGATCTTGGCCTACTCATCATAACTCAGCCCAGCCTACCTTAATGCATACGTAAGTGCTGTCAAGTCTCAACCAACTTATGGTAATACAAGGGGCTTTCAAGGCAAGTGAGAAACAAGATGGTTTGTCATTGCCTTCCAAGTTCCTCTGTAGAGTCTTCAGTGGTGGTCTCCCATCCAAGTATCAACCCTGCTTAGCTTCTGAGATATGATGAAATCAGGCTATACCATGCTGCCTTCCCTCCCAACCTACCTCAATGGTTAGGATAAAAGGGGGTTGGGGAAAGCCATGTGCCCTGGGGCCCATGAAGAAAGAGCAGGATATACATCTAGGTTTGGATCCAAAGTACTATTAGCAGTAGGCAGAGAACACTTAGTAGTATTCCACCAATCAACATCAGTAGAATTTGGGCACTATGTCTTTAGTGGGATGCCTCATTTCAGCCATTATGGGTGAGGTATGAATGGGGCAAGAAGAAGCCACTGGCTCATGCTGACAAGTCTCATCTACTTTCCCTCACTTCAGCTGGTGTCTACTGACCACTCCCAGCAGGTTTGGGGAACACTGTCCAGCCGTGCTGGACCTGAGAGGTAGGGAAGCAGTGGTGAACTAGTTCCACCATTGTTCAATGTTTTGAATGTTTATTGTTGTTTAAAATTAAAATAGTTAATTTTTTTTAAAAAGAACTGAAAGCACTAAAGGCTGAGATTACACTTTTTCCTGTGATTTTCCTCCTGCTATGTATCCATATTATCCTATGGCCTGTGGAGACTGGTATATAGGCAAACTTCAGGCTTGCTATCTAGGCAGAGCTCCTATGATGGGAGTTACATGGGATCCTGACGGAAGGCTTTATCTCATTTGAGCACCATGTGCTTCAGATGGTGTCAGCTGTGTTTTTATTTCCTGATGAACAAATCAGTTGCCTGTGCCTTGTACTAGTGGAAGAACTACAATGCATTTGATTGTTTCTATGTGTGTAGTGTAGCCAGGAGATCCTATGATTGTCTGGCTGCCAGAAGTTCTAGCTCTTTAGCTTTATCCAGGGTGCACCACAAGGAGGTGAGCTAGAATTGTCAGGATCTTGAGCTATAAACACCATTCTACCAATGTAGCAGCAAAAATATGCATGTGAAACAACATTCTCCAAAATTTATGTAGTACAACTTGAGTTGCATCTGCTACAACTCTTAGATCCTCAGTTTTGGGATTGGTGTATGGTACTGCGGAATACGGTGCTTCAGTGTGGCTCAACAGCCCCCATGTCCACAAACTTGATGTCCAACTCAACACAACAATGAGAACCATCAGCAGGTGTATTAAACCCACTCTGATCTATTGGTTACCCACATTGTGCCACATTGCTCCTCTGCATCTCTGAAGATAAGAGGCTCTTCTTAGTGAATATAGAAAGATCATCAAAAACAGAGAGTTGCCTATCCACAAAGACATGGCTGACACAGGTTTATCCAGACTAAGATCCCAATGCCTAGCAATAAGATCTGCACAAATCCTGCAAACTCAAAATTTAATTCTAAAGAACGAACGGTTGTGAACATGGATGCAATCAGTTCCACTCAATATCCATAACCTGATAAATACCAACGAGAGGCCCGCAGGATTTGACTTGCCACGTAAAGTATGGAAGATGGCTAATAGAATATGAACAGGATTTGGCAGTTGTGCAGACCTGTTCTTTCAAGGGGGCAAAATACCAGGAGCTGAATGTGATTGTGGTGCAGCTCACCAAACTATTTTCCATTTGTCACAGGAATGTGAGCATTGTGCTTTCCAGGGAGATATGATGGAGCTCTTTGAACTCTCCACAGCTGCAACTGAGTGGACTGAAAATCTAGATATTAGTATTTAGAGGGATTGCCCAATCAGTTTGCATACTCATTGTATCAACTTGGTTACATATTTTATATTATTATATACTTCCTGTGCATAACTCTGCCATATGATAAATAAATAATGCATTTGATACAGCTTTTAGTAATACACTCAATCCAGGCCAAAAGTTCCTCCAAGCAAAGCCAAGCATCATTTCTTTCAGGCTGGTACAAATTTAAAACACACTTCTTCTTCAGTCCCATCCTACATACAGCCTCCTGACACATACACAAATTCAATTTTATTTCAAAACAGTAAAATTCATTTCATTTCAGAAACAAGACAAAGAAATTCTTACCATAGTAATGAGTTTATATATTGGGACAGGGACTCTTGGTCCCAATAATTCAAGGCTATCGACTCATGAGGGGCTGCTTTGCAGCCATAGGACTAGGGACTAACAGTCAAAAGATGGCTGCATGTTTGGCCACAGCCAGCATGTCTTGCTCCAGCCACATTTTACTCAGTGTCCCCTGGGCAGACAGGCTGTTTCCCTGGGTGGCTAGCCCATCACGGGCCTTAAAGGTCTTGTGAGGTGAAGGGCTGGTGGTGAGCCCAGGAGGGAGTGTCAGTTTTGCCCCTCTCTCACCTCAGCTATTTAAACTCCTGCCCACAGTATTGCTAGTCCTGTTTGCTCAGGACACCGATGAACATCAGGCATGAGGCAAAGCTTCAGCTGGGGACCACATGCTTTTTAAAGGGCTGGTTATTCAGTTGATCAGTATACCTGGGAGAAAGGCGGCGATGGTCCACTTTCTGTGTGAGATTACAGGAGCAGGCTTGCTCTCAGAGGCTTTGAAGTCCAGCAACTAAGGGAGCTTTAGAGGCAACAGTGGGCATTCTTTAGTCCAGTAAGCTGCCTAATTATAAGTCAGTAACTTATTTTGCAGAACAATGGTTTCCGATCTTATGTTACCTTAATTCTAAAAAAAGGTCTATATATGAAAGACCCTAAAAATAAATATAATTTGCTCATTTCTAGCTCTTACCTTTGTCAATTCATATTTGCTGTAGCTTCCTTTTGCATTACTGTTGTTAACTTCTGTTGTTACCTTCTGTGTTATTGTACATATTGTTGTTCTTGTATCATGCTTTTGTAGTATATTCTGTATAGATTTAGTGATGGTTTATGTCCTGTTGTTTTGAACTTGTTTTCTTGTTAACAGTTGAAAATTCAATAAAATACTTTTTTTAAAAAAAGCTTGCTGCCTCTTAGCTCCATTTTAAGTAAAGCCTTGGTTTTATTCCCCCTGCTACAGGCATGCTCCATGGGGCTAAGTGGGATTTTGCCTTTGTTCCTCTCCTTGTTGCTAGTCTGCCACCACCACCACCCCAATCTTGCAAGGAGGTAAAAGCTGCTTAGCCCCAAGGAGGGGGTTCCAGTTGGGAGCCAGGTGGACTGAAACACCTCCTCACCTGCCATCCTTCTTCAGTGGGGTTCTGCCCCCCCATCCATTGGTTGGCTGGTGGTTTTATAGTATAATTTAGTTATTATAATTGGGCTATCTCATTTAGTGGGTGATATTCTGCCTTTTTACGGTGGTGGCTGCTCTGTGGAAATAATATTAATAATATATAAGAAAGAAACAAGTGTGTGTGTGTATATATATATATATATATATATATAAATCTTTAAAGGGGTTGCCCATATATATTGCACCTAGAGTATTACTAATGAGCATTAGTAATAAGTATTTATTTATTATTTATTAGATTTTTTTAGTCGCCACTCACCTGAAGGATCTCATGGTAACTTAAAACATTAAAACAATAAGGTAAACATAGAAACAAATATAAATTATTAAGATTAAAATTTTAAAATATTAAAATATGTGGCTATCACCATACAACTATTAAAACAGCCCAAACACATGATTACCCTTCAAAGCCCAACCTAACTAATTCAGCTTTGCATGCCCTGCAGAAACTAAACAAGTCTGGCAGGACGCGAGTGTCATCTGAGTGTGCACTCCACAGACTAGGGGCCACAACTGAGAAGGCCCTTCCCCTGGTGGTAGCTAACTGAACCATCCTGGGGCCAGTCACCTGCAGGAGGCCCCTAAACAATGATCAAAGGACAATTATAGTGCAGAATCCAACCACACCCCAAGGCTGTTTACAGAGTCTACAGCTGTCAACTGGACACCATTGAGTCTCTGGAGTGACCATCCAGCTAGCATGTCAGTCTATCCCAGTCACATGACCTCTGTAAGATTGTAAGCTAATTTAGATACTGGTGCTCAGTTATTTTATGAGAAGTCATATTCAGTGATCCAACCCACCCCCCCGGTCTTTTGTGTGTTCAGTGAGCTTACTGTGGTGGTTCTTTAATCAGCTATTTATAGGAAACATGCAAAGGGGGATGATTTTGCAGTCACTGTTATTTTAATAGCTTCTGCTTTACTAAGATCTGCATTTATTTTGGTAGTGGACTCCTTATTGCTTTGAACAGACCATGCCTCTTAAGGCAAAAGCATCTGCAGAAAGGTATGGGCGAGCAGCTCAGGTTATTGAAAAGGGGTGTATTGCTGGGGCAAAAAGGGCTGCTGCATTTGCTGCAAATTCACAAGACAGGGCCCCACGGGCTCCCCCTTCTGCTGGAAGGCTGTCCCAGCCTGCCAGCACCAGCAGTGTCCAACAATGATGCTGTCCTGGAATGGATTTCACAGGCATTAGTGCTATTTAACGAGCAGGTAAATTAGCTCACTATTCAGCCCACAGCTTCAACTTCTCAGCCGGCAGCTGAACCCAGTGTACCCTTCTGCTCTGGCAGGGCTGCTTCAAAGATGGCACTGGCAGCTGGGGGCAGCAGTAGGCTCGCTCTCCTAGTGAATCAGCCCCCCCCCCCAGTTTTTCTGAAGATGAAGCACCAAGGGGACACATGTTCAGCAGGAGGAATTGCCACAAGCATGACAAAGCATGTCTGTCGGTGAGGCACCTGGATTTGTCTAGCAGTGAGCAATCATTAAGCGAGTCCTCCTCGGAAGAGGAATCTGCTCATTCTTCAGATGATTATTGGGTCACGGCTCTGCACATTTCTGGTTTGTCATTTTGGTCCATTAAGCAGAGGGAAAGGGTGAATAGCAGCCCTGCTGTTGTTTGGGGCTTTGGGCAGCCTGCTGGAGTTACACTAGAGTTTTCCATATTTAATGATGTGGAGGACCTGCCTGGCATCCATTTGGCCCATAAGATCAGGGAGAGAATTTTAGACAGGTATTACATTGACGTATTTACCCTCTTGAATCCCAAAGTGGAGGACAGAATGTATGGTTCACACCCAGGAAAAAAGGGAGACAAGAAGGGAGCAGTTGACCACACCTTTCTTAATTGACTGGCTGGATATAATAATTTTAGGGGGGGTAGTCATGTCTACCTATCCAAAGTGATGGTGGCACTTGTCCAATCACCTTGGCAATGTGCTGTGGGCTCAAGCACTGGCCGGCAATATGGCGGCTATCAGCTATGATTAAGCATTTTGTAAAAGGGCTTCTCACAGTGAACTGGCTAGGTGGGATTTAATTAATGATAAGTTGTGGCTATTAATGATTAGCCCACACATTAAAGGAAAAGCCCCCCCCCATCCAGAATTATGCAAGGGGGTCCCAGACAGGATAGTGTTCTCAGGGTTTGCTGGGAATATAACTAGGGCAAATTCCACTGTTCTCGTTGCAAGTACAGCCCCAACTGTGATAGTTGTTTTGGCCCCCATCCTTGGAATCCAGTCCTCCCCCCCCGGGAGGGGTAATCAGCAGCCCTTCCACAGCAGCAAGCCCTCTAGCAGCAGCAAGAAAGGGAGGGAATGGCACAGCCACTGCTGCAGCCTCCAATTCTGGTAAACAACCCCCCATCCCTGATTTGGAGCTAAAGTCTGCCTGCAACCTGCCAAATATTGTTGCTGCCCAGGTGGCCAAGGAGTACACTGCCAGCCAGGTAGCTGGCCCATTCAGTTCTCCTCCCATCCCAAACCTATGGGTTTCCTTTCTTGGGATAGTCCCTAAGAAGACTCGAGGAGAGTTTAGACTGATTCACCACCTGTCCTACTCTAAAGGTTCATTGGTGAATGAGGCCATCCCTCAGGATGCTGCTTTGTGCAATATGCATCACTTGACCACGCTGTTAGCATCATCAGGGCTTGTGGCTCTGGGACACTCTTGGCAAAGTGTGATATCCAATGTACCTTTTGGCTTTTGCCTGTCCACCTTAGTGATCACTGCCTGTTGGGGTTCAAGCTTAATAGCTCATGGTATGTGGACAAGGCCATGCTCACAGGCTGCTCCATTGCTTGCATGGCCTTTCAGACTTTCAGCACATTCCTGGAATGAACAGTTAAGGGTCGTACTAATTTTCTTCACATCACCCACTGTTTGGATGACTTCCTGTTCTGGCTGGCAGTCCTGCAAACAAATCTCACCTGGCTTCCTTTCAGAGGGTCCCTTCACACACTTGGTTTACCTGAGTCTCCTACTAAATTCAAATGTGGGCTCCTCTCAGCTACCCAAGGACATATTAGTTGCCCTCCAGGCTCTTATCACCCTCGCCATGGTTTTTAAAAATGCAAGCTCAGAGAGATGCAGGCCTTGTTGGATCACCACAACTTTACTTGCAGGGTGATCGCCCCTGGGTGTGCCTTTTGTGCGCAGTTTGGCAGGTCCACATGTGGAGTCCATTCCCCCCATCATCACATTAGAATCATCAAAGGCATGAAAGCAGACTTAGCAGTTTGGTTATCTTTCCTAACCTCCTGCAACCATGTGTCTATCTGGCAGACCCCCCTTGACTTTGGCTCCTCTATGTAGGTCCATTCAGAGGCTTCTGGCAGTGTTGGGTTTGGCATGTTTTTCACCAGTTGCTGGTGCGCCACGCATAGGCCATCTGACTGGGCTGGCTCAAACATCTTGAGAGATTTCACCTTTTTGGATTTTTTCCCCAGTATTGGTAGCATTCACCATTCGGGGTGAATCTTTCAGGAACAAGAGGGTTCGGTTTTGGTGTGACAATCAAGCCATGGTCTGGGTCATCAATCACCAAACTTCTTGCTCTGAGCTGGTCATGTGCCTCATGCATAGATTTGTCCTCCTGTGCTTGTCCCATAACATCTCTTTTTCAGCATAATACATAGTAGGTATGGACAATGACATCATGGACACCATGGTGATTTCCCACTAAAGCTGCCTTGGAGTTGCGCCGCCGTTTGCCCCGAGACTATTAGTCAATTTCACACCCGAAGCCGCGGGGCTGCATTTTGACCCGCGGCTTCGCCCGATTTCCCCTGCAGTTTCGTAATCCTCAAAAAACAGGATTATGAAACTGTGGGGGAAATCGAGCGAAGCCGCGGGTCAAAATGCAGCCCCGCGACTTCGAGTGTGAAATTGACTAATAATCTCGGGGCAAACGGCAGCGCAACCCCAAGGCAGCTTTAGTGGGAAATCACCCCATGTCTTGCTTTCAAGAGGTGAGGTTTTGGGCTTTGGCCCAGAAGGCAAACCAGCACCCAGAATCCTTCCTGTGGGCCCTTGGCAGCAGCTGATTGTTCAGGATGTATTCAACACCATCACTCCTTCCACATGGCTCTCCTGCTCTCAGGCTGCAGCCATCTTTCTGGATTTCTACTTCTCTATGGTGGATCTTGGCCAGCCTCTGAGGCCTTGGTCCTCCAGTATTTGGCATCCTTGAGGGTACAGGACCTAGCACCCAGTCCCATGGCATTACACCTTGCAGCAGTATCATTCTTTAGTAAAGTACAAGGTCCTGTCATTCTTTTACGGCTCACAAAGGGGTTGAAGCATCCTGCCCCCCAGGCACAAGACTCCCGGCACCCAACAACAATTAGGGTCCTAGCAGTGCTCCTGCAGCAGGTCCCAGTGGTTTGCTGGTCCAATTCTGAGGTCAACTTTTCTTGGACTTCCTTTACACTTGACATTTTTTTGGAGCTTTCCACTGTAGTGAACTGGCTGCTGCTTTAAACTGTGATCACTTGGGTTGAGCCCTGGTGCATGGAGATGAGCACCATCAGAGAATACCTTGCCATACACCCCTCAGGCCCTGGGCCCCTGTTTCTGCACTTTTCGCACACAGTTCCAATTTGCAGGGGTTAGAAAGGCAGGGATCAGTGCCATTGGGCTTTCCCAATGTAATCTTTTCAGATTGGCTTAGCCACTTCGGCCATGGAATTTGACCTGTCCCCTTATTGCATTCATTCCATTGGCCATTGGAAGTCCACTTTAAGTCATATGTTTACCCTCAAGCAAGGGCTTCCTCTCATTCCTCTTTATTGTAGTCTCCTCAGGTCAATGTAGAACAGTTTGAATAATAGTGCACAGCACTGTGCACTGGGCCAGCTGCTATACTGCATCTTCAGGGAGGGGAGCATTGTTGGGGCTGGAAGACCATCTACAGATTACTTGGTTGGAACAGAGGGGAATGCACTGGGATGCCTTCTTTCCAACTGTATCTCAAGCCGTCATACATTCTGGACCTCCAGATGCCATCATGATCCAGCTTGGAGAAAACGACTTGCCTGCTTGGAAATAGAGTGACCTTGTGTTGGCTATTGTGGCTGATCAGCAGACCTTGCATTTACGTTTTCCCCAAGTGCATTTATTCTGGTCTGAACTGCTCAAGAGGAGTGCATGGAGGGGTGATGTTGCCCCTGATAAGGTGGACTCTGTAAAGAGGAAACTGTGCAAGGCTGCGGGCTGCTTTGTAGAGTCTACTGGTGGCTCTGTCATTCACCACTAGGACATTTCCTTTAAAGTTGTTTCCCTTTTACTGGGCTGAAAGGGTACATTTGTCCTGGTGGGGTCAGGACTTATGCCTTCACAGTTTGTGGGACGGCCTTCTTTGTTGGTTGCAGCAACAGGAGCTTTGGCAAGAGCAGGGTGGTCCCCGCCCAGCACTTGTGGTGGTTTTAGGCATTGAGCAGGATCCATTGCCGGGGGGGGGGCGGCTGTGCCTTAAGGGGTCTTGGGGTTGAGTCTTAACAGTTTACTCAGCTCAGGGGTGGTTGCCTGGCTCCAATCCCAGGTAGCAAAGATTCCACCCAGAGGCTTGTGCCTTTGTTGGACCACTGGCTTGCCACTCCTGATTCCCTCAGAAGATGGGCTGGGGATGTGTTATATTGGCTGACAGATGGGTCTCCTGATGCATTCTGGATCCTGCACTAGGCTGCACCAGTGCTCCATCTGATGTAATCAATAAAACTGTGGCCCATTTTCACTCCAAAATCAGTTTTTGATGTGATTATTGCTTGTTGTTCCCTTCTTTCTTCCACTCAGGTTGGCCCAATATGCTCTTAGGACTGCAAAGTAAACCTGTTCTGTACCCCACCCCACCATTTTTACACATATTTTTAGCATCTTCTTAATCAGGATAGATGAGAATGAACCATGAACCACTCCAATCTAAGTACACAACTAAAACTTTCTGTTCTTATGGAATGCAGGAAAACTCCCAGATTATTAAGGACAGTGACAGCCTGGATCAATGTGCTGAAAGATTTCACTGCCAAGAGACCAACAATTTCCATTAGCCACCTAACTCTGACTTTAGCTTTTTACAGAGAAGCTTGGGCCATAAGAATTTACAATTCTTGGTTTCGGTTTCGGCGTCGCGAATGGCGGCCGCTTCTCGGGACGCTCCCAGAGGCGGTTAGCCCACGCGCAGTTAGGGGGGTCTTCGCATGTGCGAAAGACCCTAGTGAGCCTTAGGCAAAGGCTCCGAACCGGGGGCGCTTGGGGAGTAGCCTCTTTGCCGGCAGACAGCCGGGAAGTTGAGGCTTTCTCCCCGCCCCAATCGGCCCCGCTGCGGCGTGCCCGTAATGGGACTTAGCGGCGCCACCGATTTCCAGGAGTGAAGACAGCGCTATGGTTTAACATAAAAAGAAGAAGTAGCATCGAATCGTGAGTTGAAGATCTATTTTGAAGCGTAAATCGGAGCCCCCTGTATGCGTATAAGCGTTGGGAGGAGGGAGGAATTCCCACCCCCTTTGAGAAGCAAGATCTACAAAGGGAGCGCGAAGGGGGGCTGAGAGAAAAAAAAAGTGTTGGTGAAAGTACCGTTGGGGTTGCATGGAAGACTGCGATCATCTTAGCTTCCTGGGGGATGCGGCACGAACTTTTAAAAAGTAAACAAAAAAACAAAATGTCGATAATGGAAAAAGTCCTGCAGACACCGGAAGAGAAGAGAGGAGGGACTTCCGGTCCAGACAGCCCCCCCAAGAGCTTGCTGTCAATCAACAGGAAAAGGAGATGCTGTGCCCCCTGCTGGAACAATTGCAGAAAATCAACGATACTCTGTTCAAAATGGAAAGTGTTCTCATCAGTCGACAGAAACAGATATCGGAAACAACTAGAAAGATGATGGAGATCGAACAGAAATCGAATCTGATTCTAGGTTTCCAGGGCATTAAAGAAGAAGAGAAAGAAGATCTCGGATTTACCTTGACAAATGTCTTGGCACTCCTAACTGGCAGTGAAGCGATAAAGTTAAAAGAAGAGGTGGATAAGGCTCCCAAAGCCTATTCCGCTTTTACAAAAGAAAATATTCTGCCAGTAGAAGGGGATGTTGAGCATAGCAGGCGACAAACTGGAGATCTAATTTCATCTGAAGAGTTTATGGAGCCCTGGAAGCTTGAAGGCCAGAAGTTTAAGGAAAAAGAGAAAAGAAAGAAGACGGATTTCATCTTCAAAATACAGAAACTTCTGAAGAGACACGCCAGCAGGGAGGAAGATGCAGCATTCAAAACTGGGACAAGTGAAGAAGACAGCAGCCCAGGGGAAAGTGGTGATGGAACGGAAGACTTCAAAGCTAAAATGGACTCAATCCATAACTGGAAGAGATTTAAAAAGAAGATACTTTGAGGACTGTTCGTGTAACATCTGGAAGGAGCTGTTTAATTACTAACCCCAATGGACTTTACTAACTGCATTAACAGAGTGACTTTAGACTTTGCAATAGTTAAAAGAAGATCTTCTAACCATGATAGATGCCAAAATTGGTATTGGTTATTAACCTAAACTAACCCTCACTAACAGAAAAAAATTTCACTCCATCTTTCTCTTTCTCCATCTGTCTACCCTTCCCGTTTCTTATAAAAAGAATAACATTCTCTCTTTTTTAAGAGAGTTTTACAAAAAAAAAAAAAGAATTTACAATTCTTCAGCATGGGATGCAGGGAGGGAAGGACTTTTTATAAACCAAACGTAGGTATGAACAACACACTTCATAACCTGAAAGCTCTGACCAGAGAAAGGTGTTGGAAGAGGATTTTCTAAGGTAAGGTTTCTTGATGGTAATGTTCATTGTAGCTGAATTTCATGTTCCCTTAGATTTAAAGACAGAAGACATCATTTGAGATTTTTTAAAAAAGCATCTGTAGAGTTCCAACATCTTTCTTTACTTACTTCACAAGTTCCACTGCCAATGCGCTCAGCTCTGGCACACATTTCTGACTCTTTCATGACTACCCTTCCTTTAAGTCCCTGATTACACTGTTCATTTCCCACAATGATCATATTTGCTTCTCGAAGGACCCCATCAAAAGAGATGTCTAAAATCAAAATACAGAAACATGTCATTCAGATACTTCCTCAGCGAGAGGGAGAGATGCAATCCCTTCAGCTATTCTTTACTTCATCCCAGGAAACTACTTCCCCCATTTAATTCTGCATCTATGTTAATTCACATTAAGCAACACAACAGAGTAGCCATAGTTACATACCATTATATACACAATTTAATAAAAGATAAAGATATTTATCAGATTTGCACTTCATCCTGAGCACATCTTAATAATTAATTCTTTAAATTGGGTATTGTTTTCCTCATGAGGCTAATAGCAGCCTGGGGGGAGGGATATACATTGGGAAAACAGCAGGGGGAAGGGGTAACACCTTGCCTTCAATGCTGTAGTTCATATTCAGTTCAGCCACATTCTTTGCAGCAGCTTTGATAGAATTTTAAAGGGGTGGGAGTTGCTGATCACAGATTTCCAGTGTCTCATCTAAATTGGTTCAAAGTCAGTAGTTTAAGGGCATACACTCCTTCTAATCAGAGACCGGAAACCATCTGTTGGCTGCCCCCCACCACGCTATTGTCTAGAATGGAGAAGGCTGCGCTGTACAGGAAATGATTCTGATTCAGGCTGAACAGTTGGAGAAGATAAAACAGCGAGCCTCTGTGTTTTTTTATTTTGTACAAGGGTGTGTGTGCTTACTGCAAACTTGTATTTATTTATTTATTTTGAAACGGAGAATAGGCAAGCCTGTTTTTGTACATGGTGCAAACAGTGTTTACTGCAGAAATGACTGTGTGAGATTCCCCCACCCCCAGGGAGACGGTTCTCAGAGCAAAGCACCAGTGCTTGCAAAGCGTGCCCCCTCCCCCGAAAAGGCATGTGTTTTCCCTCTGTTACTGGAGAGAAGGAAAAAAGCCGTGTTGCTTTTAAAAAGGCAAGCCCCAGAGAGAGAAAGAGTGCAGAGACCCTCCAAAAGGCAGGGTTTCCCATTATGTGAATTTCAGCCACCAGCAAAGCAAGGTTTGCAGCAGAGAGTGCAAATATAAGCATTCAAAATGCAAACAGACTTTACTCCATAGAAAGCCGTGTTAATTTGAAACACACAGAAGCAAGAAGAGAGAGAGAGAGAGACAGAGTTCCTTTGCAAACAGACCCCCTTCCTTTAAAGGGATGGCAGATCCAGTTGAGAGCATAGAGTCGTCCTCCCCCCCCCCAGCTCCCTTCAAAAAGCAATCAGTTTACAAAAAAAAATACAGTTTAAACAGCTACAGGAAGGCTCCTTCTCAAAGTTTTAGCAAAGGGAGGCAAAAAAATTACCAAGAAAACACTCCACAAGCATAGTTAGCTTGCAACCAGCAAACAAGAGTTTTAAAACTTACTTTCCCAGAGAAAGAGAGAGAGGGTGCCATAGTCTCTGCCCCACCCCCCTTCCCGTTAAAGTATGCAAGCAGGAAACCCCAGAGAACTAAAGCTTGGGAAGAGATTTTTTTTAATCCTTTAAAAAAATAAAGAGAGAGAGAGAAACAAACAAACCCATTTTCTCAAGTCCTCTGTGCAAAATGAGGGAAACCTCAGTTACAGTTTAAAAACTCCTTCTTAAAAATAAAGGCAGCCTGTGGAAAGTAGGGCCATGTGCTCCCTGTGAGAGTTCTAGCTGAATGGCTTCCAAAGAGAGAATGCAGGGAGCCCTGAGCGGGTGGGTGGAGTTAGGAGGCAGACTGCCAATGCTCAGTCTCTGTTTTCAGCCCCCGGAAATTTTGAGCTGTGGGTTAGTCAATTCACAACTCATCTTAAACAGCCCTGAAAGGCTGAAGTTTTTCCTGGAGTCCCCAACACAACACAAGAGTTCCCCTCTCCCAACAGCTTCTCTGCCTGTGAAAGAATTCAGTCTCCCCCACCCCAACGGTGGGAATCTGCCCCAATGTGAAATTACTTTTTTGAGGTGTCTGTCTGTGTGCTAAGGTCCCCACCCTCCTACAAAGTAGCATCTGTATGAAATGGAAATAAAATGATAAGGAACTGAAATAAAGCGCTTGTCAGGTTGTGTGCAGCCCCTCCCCCCCCTCACAGGGTACCCAAGCCAGTCTCTTTCCCTTCTGTGTGAAGTGAAATAAATCATAGGGTAATTGCAATAAACAAAACGCAGGTCCCGCAGTGTGCACCGTGGGTATAGAGGACCCTAGCCTTCTAGGAGAGGTCAGGGGGAGTGTCCTGAGGCGGCACGTGCGATTTGGGGGCTGTAGGAGCTGTTTTGGCGATTTTAGCCTACGCCGACCCTGTGAGGTAGAACACCCAAGCGGCACATGGTTTCATTTTGGGGTATCGAGTGACCCCTCAGCGGTCTCATCTTGACGAGGGGACCTCTGGGCACTATTATTGGGGTGATCGGGGGTACCCCCAAAATTTCGGTTTTGGGGCACCCTCCTCCCTCACATGGGGGAGTGCCTGGCGACATTTAAATGCGCCAGTGACCACCGGGGGTGGTGGTTCCAGGGTAGCAGAGACAAAAGGGCAGGCCACGCTGCACCCCTCTCCACGCTATCTTTAAAAGGCTACCAGCTTTCATATTCCTCTCTGCCAGAAGCAAAGAATGGATTATTAGGATCTGAACACACACCCGCAGCATTCCAGCTTCCTAAAAGGCACACAGATTAAAACTACAATCACTTTAAAACAAGTATCTATAACACAGGTGTTATCATTATGCAGGGGAATGAATGTGATCTGTGCAAAATTAAGGGAAACTTCTGACAAAGTTAATACAGCTGCCCCCCCCCCCAAAAAAAAAAAAAACCCTGAAAGAAGACATATTGCTTTGCAGCACATGAACATTGGTTTTATGAAAGTGTATTTTATTTGCTGTAGCAGGAGATCCCGACAGCTCATGTTAAGTTTTATATCACAGCAAAATGCTTATGTAAAATGCCTCTGAGCGTGTACACGGGGCTGAGTTTCCCGAGTACTTCACCCCTCCCCCCATGTGTGCATGTTAGCATGAGCAAAGATCCAGGTTCGCAGGCAGGAGTTTGAAACACAGGCATCTCTCTTAAACAGGAAAACTTTATCTGCTACAAGTTATTAAACTAGAGCACAAGATAAAGGGAAATGACAGTTGTGTCTACTAGGTACACAGATTTAAGGAAAGAAACAGCAAAATCATATCACCAAGCTAAACATAACAGTACAGTAGTTACCAACACACCTTGCCACAGATGTTCATGGAGCAAATACATACCCCCCCCCCCAATTTTGGGATTCCATCTACAAGCAGAACAGATACCCTATCCAATTAAGCGTGTTGTAAATCACATGTGCTTTGTTACAGTAAACTGGGAAAGACTGTGTGCAATTTAATTTAATGTGTCATGACATACAGGTGGTAATACAATGTCACGGGTATTTCTCAAAATATAAAAGCATATACCAGAATCTGCACTGCCCAAATACTGGTTTGGGCCATCAAATAAATTCTTTTTTCCCTTCCACAGTTGTTTCAACAAAGGTAACAATATGACATTCATGATGTTCACAGACTTTTGCTTCAAAAGGTGGCTTTTGAATTAGAACATAGAAGAAGTTTACACGTTAGAAGATTACTACACATTCAGGCGTATGTAGGAATGTACTTATTTGGGACAAAGCCTGGCAAATTTTATCCAGCAACATTTTTTCATTTTGTTACCTCAACTGAAATACCTTCGGTATCCAAGGGTTAAATTTTCTTATTCTTCAGATTGCTTATCCTATTTGATTACAATGCATGAGAGAGGGTGGAATCTGGCCTATTTTATCACGAATTAGGAGTACCAATCTAATATGTTCCAGGTCCCTTATACAAAGAACCAAGCGTGGGGGAAAATATGACAGGATTCACAGCAAGCACCACACTGCCTCCAACCCAGCCTTTTTGCCTTCCTCTTCTATAATTCACAATATATTCTTTTACACAAAATGATTCCTGAAACAACTTTCATGAGTGAGCTCACGGGGAAAGTTTCAGCTGAATACAACACAAATTATTGAGATTACACTTAGTCAGCGTGTGATGCCGGCTCACCCTACCTCTTTCTGGGGCATTCATGGCTGAACCCCTGTGTCTTTGTGAGGTTACCAAAGTTTCAAGTCCCTCGACACTTTGGCTGTAAATGGGGTCTCAGTGGGAGGAGGGGGACAGGAGCCTCACAGGGGATTAATTTGACTCTATAAGGGCTTCTTACCTATTTTATTAAAATTTCCATTCAAAAGTGGTAATATCAAAGTTGAACAATAGTCGTGTAAATAATTATTTCATATTATTGTAAAAGATTTTGTATGTTATCTGAATTTTGCTGATGTGCACGATTGTCAAAAGATTATCAGTACTGAAAATTCTGAAGATTTCGGAGATATTTAAACACATTTTATGACGGATTACAAATTGTTATCGTGGAATGTAAACGGACATAATTCACCTAATAAAAGAAAAGTAGTGAATTATTGGCTACAAAAGCAGAAATCTAATATCATCTGTCTACAAGAAACCCATATAAAAAGTTGGGACAATAAATATTTGATCAACAAAAAATTGGGAGAAGAATTTTATTCTTTGGCAGAGAAAAAAATAAAGGAGTTGTGATTTACATAAATAAAAATCGGAACCTAAACAAGTTTTCACAGATAAAGAAAGGAGATATGTGGCTGTTGAGATCACATTACTTCAAAAAAGTCACTGGTTGTTAATTTGTATGCTCCTGATGGAGCCAAAGAGAACTTTTTCAAGGACTTGTTGAGGGAATTGGACCAGGTGCATTATGACCAGATAATTCTAGCTGGAGATTTCAATGGTACTGTTAATAATAAATTGGACAGAAAATCACAAAAGGGGGATGAGAAGATTGGAAAGTTACCTCAAATCTTTTTTAAATTGATTGAACAAGAAAAGTTGGAAGATGTATGGAGAAAATGGAATCCAAAAAATTAAAGACTTTACCTTTTATTCTAACCGACACAAATCCTTCTCAAGAATAGATATGATTTGGATGTCGAGTGAAATTGCATTAAAAACCCAGAAGGTGGAAATTTTGCCAAAGACTAATTCAGATCACAACCTGTTAATTTGGATATTAAAAGAAAAGGCGAAGCAATATCATTGGAGAATTAATGAAGATTTACTGGATAAGACGAAATTAGTAGAAACATTGCGGAAAGAAACTCATTTTTTAAAAAAATGAATTTAAACCAAGATGTTAATATACAGATAGTTTGGGATGCCTACAAATCGGTGATGAGAGGAGTACTGATTTCAGTGAATGCAGCCGACAAAAAAAAAATAAAAATAAAAATTTGAAACAACAGAAAGAGTTGCAGGAAAAAATTCAACAAAAAGAAAATGAGTTGAAACGGAGATCCGGCAAAAAGAAACTTCTTAAGGAAATTCAAATCTTACAAGAACAATTAAAGGTGATGCTGAACAGAGAACTGTATTGGAACTTAAAGAAATTGCAGCAAAAATCTTTTGAAGGAGCAAACGAACCAGGGAAGTATTTGGCATGGCAATTGAAAAATCGAAGGGAGAGAAGGACAATAACCAAGATAACGGAAGAAGGTAAAGAAATTGTAGACAGGAATGGAATAAAAAGAGACTTCTACAAATATTATGCAAAATTATTTCAAAAAAAGAATATTGACCCAGCGAAAATTAAAAATTATTTGGACAAAGTAATGTTACCTGAGATGGATAGCAAAACTAAGGAAATGCTGAATGGTCCAATACAAAAGAAGAAATATATAAAGCAATAGAATATAAAGCAATAAAATATAAAGCAATAGAAGATGCCAAATTAGGGAAAGCTCCAGGACCAGATGGATTTACCGCAAAATTTTATAAAAAATTAAAGGAGGAGCTGACCCCGATTATGGAACTTCTACTTAACGAAATTCAGCGGACTAAGTCAATACCAGAATCTTGGAAAGAAGCCAACATATCACTTATACCCAAAGAAGGACAAGACTTGACAGATGTAAAAAATTATAGACCAATTTCACTACTTAATAATGATTACAAATTGTTTGCCAAAGTAATTTCGGAAAGATTGAAGACTAATTTAAAAGATGTCATTAGAGAAGAACAAGCCGGTTTTTTACCAAACAGACAAATCAGAGACAACTTAAGGATTGTGATTGATGCAATTGAATACTATGACAAACATCCAGAAAAAGAAGTTGCCTTTCTATTTTTAGAAATAAATTATCCTTCTTTAATATTCATTACTGGATCTTCAATTATAAACATTACATCGTCTGCAAAAGCCCTGTATTTGTCTTCTTTTATTATCCAAATAAATAGGAAAGGAGATAACAGACATCCTTGTCTTGTCAACTCTTTATTCACATTCAGCGATGCCATATACCATTATTGATGGAAAGGATTAAAGAATTTGGAGACTTGGCTGGATTTTATGTGAACAAGAATAAAACAAAGATACTTTGTAAAAAAATGAGAAAAGAAAATCAGCTGGACTTACAAGAAAAAATCCAATGTGAAGTGGTGAAAAAAACTAGATACTTGGGAATTGAGGTTACAGCAAAAAATATAGACATGTTTAAGAACGGACATCCTTGTCTTGTCAACTCTTTATTCACATTCAGCGAACGTTTTTTCCCACAATATACAGCCCTAATCATGTTTGAAAAGGGCTGCCCAATGTACATTCTATCAAACATTTGAAACATAAATTCCCAGTTTAAATTGTCAAAGGCTTTTTCCACATCTAAAAATAGAAAGGCAACTTCTTTTTCTGGATGTTTGTCATAGTATTCAATTGCATCAATCACAATCCTTAAGTTGTCTCTGATTTGTCTGTTTGGTAAAAAACCGGCTTGTTCTTCTCTAATGACATCTTTTAAATTAGTCTTCAATCTTTCCGAAATTACTTTGGCAAACAATTTGTAATCATTATTAAGTAGTGAAATTGGTCTATAATTTTTTACATCTGTCAAGTCTTGTCCTTCTTTGGGTATAAGTGATATGTTGGCTTCTTTCCAAGATTCTGGTATTGACTTAGTCCGCTGAATTTCGTTAAGTAGAAGTTCCATAATCGGGGTCAGCTCCTCCTTTAATTTTTTATAAAATTTTGCGGTAAATCCATCTGGTCCTGGAGCTTTCCCTAATTTGGCATCTTCTATTGCTTTATATTTTATTGCTTTATATTCTATTGCTTTATATATTTCTTCTTTTGTATTGGACCATTCAGCATTTCCTTAGTTTTGCTATCCATCTCAGGTAACATTACTTTGTCCAAATAATTTTTAATTTTCGCTGGGTCAATATTCTTTTTTTGAAATAATTTTGCATAATATTTGTAGAAGTCTCTTTTTATTCCATTCCTGTCTACAATTTCTTTACCTTCTTCCGTTATCTTGGTTATTGTCCTTCTCTCCCTTCGATTTTTCAATTGCCATGCCAAATACTTCCCTGGTTCGTTTGCTCCTTCAAAAGATTTTTGCTGCAATTTCTTTAAGTTCCAATACAGTTCTCTGTTCAGCATCACCTTTAATTGTTCTTGTAAGATTTGAATTTCCTTAAGAAGTTTCTTTTTGCCGGATCTCCGTTTCAACTCATTTTCTTTTTGTTGAATTTTTTCCTGCAACTCTTTCTGTTGTTTCAAATTTTTATTTTTATTTTTTTTTTGTCGGCTGCATTCACTGAAATCAGTACTCCTCTCATCACCGATTTGTAGGCATCCCAAACTATCTGTATATTAACATCTTGGTTTAAATTCATTTTTTTTAAAAAATGAGTTTCTTTCCGCAATGTTTCTACTAATTTCGTCTTATCCAGTAAATCTTCATTAATTCTCCAATGATATTGCTTCGCCTTTTCTTTTAATATCCAAATTAACAGGTTGTGATCTGAATTAGTCTTTGGCAAAATTTCCACCTTCTGGGTTTTTAATGCAATTTCACTCGACATCCAAATCATATCTATTCTTGAGAAGGATTTGTGTCGGTTAGAATAAAAGGTAAAGTCTTTAATTTTTTGGATTCCATTTTCTCCATACATCTTCCAACTTTTCTTGTTCAATCAATTTAAAAAAGATTTGAGGTAACTTTCCAATCTTCTCATCCCCCTTTTGTGATTTTCTGTCCAATTTATTATTAACAGTACCATTGAAATCTCCAGCTAGAATTATCTGGTCATAATGCACCTGGTCCAATTCCCTCAACAAGTCCTTGAAAAAGTTCTCTTTGGCTCCATCAGGAGCATACAAATTAACAACCAGTGACTTTTTTGAAGTAATGTGATCTCAACAGCCACATATCTCCTTTCTTTATCTGTGAAAACTTGTTTAGGTTCCGATTTTTATTTATGTAAATCACAACTCCTTTATTTTTTTTCTCTGCCAAAGAATAAAATTCTTCTCCCAATTTTTTGTTGATCAAATATTTATTGTCCCAACTTTTTATATGGGTTTCTTGTAGACAGATGATATTAGATTTCTGCTTTTGTAGCCAATAATTCACTACTTTTCTTTTATTAGGTGAATTATGTCCGTTTACATTCCACGATAACAATTTGTAATCCGTCATAAAATGTGTTTAAATATCTCCGAAATCTTCAGAATTTTCAGTACTGATAATCTTTTGACAATCGTGCACATCAGCAAAATTCAGATAACATACAAAATCTTTTACAATAATATGAAATAATTATTTACACGACTATTGTTCAACTTTGATATTACCACTTTTGAATGGAAATTTTAATAAAATAGGTAAGAAGCCCTTATAGAGTCAAATTAATCCCCTGTGAGGCTCCTGTCCCCCCTCCTCCCACTGAGACCCCATTTACAGCCAAAGTGTCGAGGGACTTGAAACTTTGGTAACCTCACAAAGACACAGGGGTTCAGCCATGAATGCCCCAGAAAGAGGTAGGGTGAGCCGGCATCACACGCTGACTAAGTGTAATCTCAATAATTTGTGTTGTATTCAGCTGAAACTTTCCCCGTGAGCTCACTCATGAAAGTTGTTTCAGGAATCATTTTGTGTAAAAGAATATATTGTGAATTATAGAAGAGGAAGGCAAAAAGGCTGGGTTGGAGGCAGTGTGGTGCTTGCTGTGAATCCTGTCATATTTTCCCCCACGCTTGGTTCTTTGTATAAGGGACCTGGAACATATTAGATTGGTACTCCTAATTCGTGATAAAATAGGCCAGATTCCACCCTCTCTCATGCATTGTAATCAAATAGGATAAGCAATCTGAAGAATAAGAAAATTTAACCCTTGGATACCGAAGGTATTTCAGTTGAGGTAACAAAATGAAAAAATGTTGCTGGATAAAATTTGCCAGGCTTTGTCCCAAATAAGTACATTCCTACATACGCCTGAATGTGTAGTAATCTTCTAACGTGTAAACTTCTTCTATGTTCTAATTCAAAAGCCACCTTTTGAAGCAAAAGTCTGTGAACATCATGAATGTCATATTGTTACCTTTGTTGAAACAACTGTGGAAGGGAAAAAAGAATTTATTTGATGGCCCAAACCAGTATTTGGGCAGTGCAGATTCTGGTATATGCTTTTATATTTTGAGAAATACCCGTGACATTGTATTACCACCTGTATGTCATGACACATTAAATTAAATTGCACACAGTCTTTCCCAGTTTACTGTAACAAAGCACATGTGATTTACAACACGCTTAATTGGATAGGGTATCTGTTCTGCTTGTAGATGGAATCCCAAAATTGGGGGGGGGGGTATGTATTTGCTCCATGAACATCTGTGGCAAGGTGTGTTGGTAACTACTGTACTGTTATGTTTAGCTTGGTGATATGATTTTGCTGTTTCTTTCCTTAAATCTGTGTACCTAGTAGACACAACTGTCATTTCCCTTTATCTTGTGCTCTAGTTTAATAACTTGTAGCAGATAAAGTTTTCCTGTTTAAGAGAGATGCCTGTGTTTCAAACTCCTGCCTGCGAACCTGGATCTTTGCTCATGCTAACATGCACACATGGGGGGAGGGGGTGAAGTACTCGGGAAACTCAGCCCCGTGTACACGCTCAGAGGCATTTTACATAAGCATTTTGCTGTGATATAAAACTTAACATGAGCTGTCGGGATCTCCTGCTACAGCAAATAAAATACACTTTCATAAAACCAATGTTCATGTGCTGCAAAGCAATATGTCTTCTTTCAGGGTTTTTTTTTTTTGGGGGGGGGGGGCAGCTGTATTAACTTTGTCAGAAGTTTCCCTTAATTTTGCACAGATCACATTCATTCCCCTGCATAATGATAACACCTGTGTTATAGATACTTGTTTTAAAGTGATTGTAGTTTTAATCTGTGTGCCTTTTAGGAAGCTGGAATGCTGCGGGTGTGTGTTCAGATCCTAATAATCCATTCTTTGCTTCTGGCAGAGAGGAATATGAAAGCTGGTAGCCTTTTAAAGATAGCGTGGAGAGGGGTGCAGCGTGGCCTGCCCTTTTGTCTCTGCTACCCTGGAACCACCACCCCCGGTGGTCACTGGCGCATTTAAATGTCGCCAGGCACTCCCCCATGTGAGGGAGGAGGGTGCCCCAAAACCGAAATTTTGGGGGTACCCCCGATCACCCCAATAATAGTGCCCAGAGGTCCCCTCGTCAAGATGAGACCGCTGAGGGGTCACTCGATACCCCAAAATGAAACCATGTGCCGCTTGGGTGTTCTACCTCACAGGGTCGGCGTAGGCTAAAATCGCCAAAACAGCTCCTACAGCCCCCAAATCGCACGTGCCGCCTCAGGACACTCCCCTGACCTCTCCTAGAAGGCTAGGGTCCTCTATACCCACGGTGCACACTGCGGGACCTGCGTTTTGTTTATTGCAATTACCCTATGATTTATTTCACTTCACACAGAAGGGAAAGAGACTGGCTTGGGTACCCTGTGAGGGGGGGGAGGGGCTGCACACAACCTGACAAGCGCTTTATTTCAGTTCCTTATCATTTTATTTCCATTTCATACAGATGCTACTTTGTAGGAGGGTGGGGACCTTAGCACACAGACAGACACCTCAAAAAAGTAATTTCACATTGGGGCAGATTCCCACCGTTGGGGTGGGGGGAGACTGAATTCTTTCACAGGCAGAGAAGCTGTTGGGAGAGGGGAACTCTTGTGTTGTGTTGGGGACTCCAGGAAAAACTTCAGCCTTTCAGGGCTGTTTAAGATGAGTTGTGAATTGACTAACCCACAGCTCAAAATTTCCGGGGGCTGAAAACAGAGACTGAGCATTGGCAGTCTGCCTCCTAACTCCACCCACCCGCTCAGGGCTCCCTGCATTCTCTCTTTGGAAGCCATTCAGCTAGAACTCTCACAGGGAGCACATGGCCCTACTTTCCACAGGCTGCCTTTATTTTTAAGAAGGAGTTTTTAAACTGTAACTGAGGTTTCCCTCATTTTGCACAGAGGACTTGAGAAAATGGGTTTGTTTGTTTCTCTCTCTCTCTTTATTTTTTTAAAGGATTAAAAAAAATCTCTTCCCAAGCTTTAGTTCTCTGGGGTTTCCTGCTTGCATACTTTAACGGGAAGGGGGGTGGGGCAGAGACTATGGCACCCTCTCTCTCTTTCTCTGGGAAAGTAAGTTTTAAAACTCTTGTTTGCTGGTTGCAAGCTAACTATGCTTGTGGAGTGTTTTCTTGGTAATTTTTTTGCCTCCCTTTGCTAAAACTTTGAGAAGGAGCCTTCCTGTAGCTGTTTAAACTGTATTTTTTTTTGTAAGCTGATTGCTTTTTGAAGGGAGCTGGGGGGGGGGGACGACGACTCTATGCTCTCAACTGGATCTGCCATCCCTTTAAAGGAAGGGGGTCTGTTTGCAAAGGAACTCTGTCTCTCTCTCTCTCTCTTCTTGCTTCTGTGTGTTTCAAATTAACACGGCTTTCTATGGAGTAAAGTCTGTTTGCATTTTGAATGCTTATATTTGCACTCTCTGCTGCAAACCTTGCTTTGCTGGTGGCTGAAATTCACATAATGGGAAACCCTGCCTTTTGGAGGGTCTCTGCACTCTTTCTCTCTCTGGGGCTTGCCTTTTTAAAAGCAACACGGCTTTTTTCCTTCTCTCCAGTAACAGAGGGAAAACACATGCCTTTTCGGGGGAGGGGGGCACGCTTTGCAAGCACTGGTGCTTTGCTCTGAGAACCGTCTCCCTGGGGGTGGGGGAATCTCACACAGTCATTTCTGCAGTAAACACTGTTTGCACCATGTACAAAAACAGGCTTGCCTATTCTCCGTTTCAAAATAAATAAATAAATACAAGTTTGCAGTAAGCACACACACCCTTGTACAAAATAAAAAAACACAGAGGCTCGCTGTTTTATCTTCTCCAACTGTTCAGCCTGAATCAGAATCATTTCCTGTACAGCGCAGCCTTCTCCATTCTAGACAATAGCGTGGTGGGGGGGCAGCCAACAGATGGTTTCCGGTCTCTGATTAGAAGGAGTGTATGCCCTTAAAC